>CM061055.1:15192444-16556958 GCA_030762865.1 Paraleonurus japonicus | reverse complement strand
ATAACTCTAAGATACTCGAAGTCAGTCAAGTGAAGATTTGATTATCAATCAAGATCAATCACGACATAATTGATTGGTATCAGAAAATCAATTATCCAAAGTCAAACAAATCTTCCAACGATCACTTACCATTTCTTTTGAAGATCGATTGACAAATTAGCCTAACGGCTAGTCAAATTGAAGCATAAAAACTGAAGTGAAGGATTTTCAAAAATAGACACACGCGCGAGAAACATCAAGAATAACTCCTTCACTCATTGAAATACACGCTTAACTCTTCATACCGAGAAATTGATCGAACACGCTGAATTTACTAAAAGATTTATTTTTGGTCAAGGAAGTGTAAATCATCTTTCATTATCTCAAAGACGAGAAAAGGTTGATTGTTTTAGATCTAAGAGTTAAACACTCAAAGATCGAATCGATTGTACCAAGGGCGGGAACTTGTTAAACTTCCCGTGGTCGAATCCTCAAGGAGATTAGAGAGGAGACAAGACCGAGTTTGGTGGATAGTAAGGCCCCTGTGGAATCGGGGAGAGTGGACGTAGGATCGTTATATCCGAACCACTATAAAAATCTCTCGTGTCTTTATTTACTTTTCGCATTCATACTTATATTTGCTCATTCATCATTTTAATAAACCCTGCATTAATCCTGCTAAGTATTCTTCTCAAAGGTTTTCTTTAAAAGGGTTTTTCAAATACACACGAGATTAGCTTCCGCACCATCGAAGACTTGAGTTTCGAAGTCTGCTGATCTCACATAGCACACTCTGAGTACCTTGCTGCAGAAGACTTCAAAGTCTTCTAACCTCACACTCAGCTCACAAAAAGTTGAAAAAGTTTTGAGTGTGGGAAAGTCTATTCAACCCCCCCTTCTAGACTTTCCACCTCCTTGCACATCTCGTCCGGGACCAACACAATGCCTAATGTGAGTATTCTTAGTCTTTCCCATCTCTCAATGTAGAAATCCCCAATTCATACAATCATGCAAAATTGCAACCCGATTAACACCTAATCACGTTAGCTCAACTCTCGCCTATTGCTAGGGTGATCAACCATTAATCCAAAGAGACAATTTTACATGAAACACAATTAAGATTCACAATTAGGAAGCAATCTAATACAATTGATCACAATTATCAACAATTATAGCATGAGGCAATCACTTCATCCCTAATTTCAATTATCCCAAGCACAAGACTATTGGCCCATGGTGCTACAAGCAAAAGTCATGGGTAGAAAATCTAAGAAAGCAATTAACAATCTAATCAACACAAACAATGAATTAAAGAGAGAAAAAGGTAAGAACATCACCAATTGATCTTCAATATACAAAAAATAGGAATGCTTGAGTCTTCTACAATACTTGAATTCAACTTCTCCTTTCCCAAATTGCAACTTGAATCTTCAATTTCAAATGATCAAAATTGTAATCTATTGATTACAAACTTGAATCTAATCTAAATTTAACAATCTAGTGCAATTACAATGAAAATCAAGCTACAAATTGTGAAATTCGCCTAAGGAACCACCTGGAAACTGCTCTAAACTGCTAGGATGAGTATCTGCTCTGTTTTGGCTTCGCATGGCTTTAAAACTGTGTTGGATCAAGAGGTTTTGATGAGTTAAAGTGCAGCTCAGACTGATCAGCCAACCTGAAGAACAGCAGAGGATAAATTTATAAGATAAGCTGATCAGATGGGGTCAAGCACCAACCTAGTCAGCTGAGGTCTGATATCATGCTAAGTCATCTGAAGACAAGCTTGAACCTAGTCATCTGCAGGAGACAAACATGAAGAGCTCAGACGAGGTCAAGATAAGCTGAGTAGAATAAGAAAGGCGAGTTTTCACCAAGTTAGCTGCAGATGAGTATGAAGAATCAGCTGAGGTCTCAAGCAGTTTACAAGATCAAGTTTGTTAAGCAGTTTCAAGTTTGTTAGAACTAACTAACAAACTAACTGTCTTATCAGACTTATAAATAGGACTAGATTTTATTTTTCAATACACTTATGCCTATTCGATTTTTCACACTATTCACTACTCAGATTTCAATCACAATCTTTTCACAAGTATTTCAAGAGAGTTCTCAAAAAGTTCTAAGTGTTTTTAGAACACTTTTCTTGTAATCTTCAAAATCCAATACACATTGTAATAGTTAGATTTTAGAGAAGGATTTAGGAGATTGAAGATTTGAAGATTTGTCCAAGTTGTAAGTTGTAAGCTGAAAGTGAGAAAGTAAGTAGTAAGCAGAGTCCCTTCTTCAGATTGAAGAAGGAGAGTGGATGTAGGATTATTAAAATCCGAACCACTATAAATCCTGGCGTTATTTCTTGCTTTCTTTAATTTCTGTTCAATTTATAATTGTGTTAATTCAAGATTAAAGTTCAGAATCTTAACTAAAATCTGAATATCAATCTTGCTTTTGATCTTGTTAAAAGTTGAGTTCTCAATTGTTAGACCAAGATTGTTTTGATGAGTTAAAAGACTGTTCCAGATGAGCAGACTATGATGTAGAACTGAAGACTAAGTTCTAGTACGAAGCTGATCAGACTAGGTCAAGATTAGTTCAAGTCGGTGGAGACGAGGAATGACAAGTCATCCGGAGACAAGCTCAAGTCTAGTCATCTGCAGCGGGAGACAAGTATAAAGAGCTCGAGGACGAGGTCAAGATAAGCTGAGTAGAATAAGAAAGGCTAATCTTCACCAAGTCACCATGAGACGAGTAGGAAGAATCAGCCGAGGTTTTAAGCGGTTTTCAAGATTAAGTTTGTTAATAGTTTCAAGTTTGTTAGAACTAACTAACAAACTAAGCGACTTTTCGAGACTTATATATAGGTCTAGGTTTTTCATTCTTTAGTAATCAACACTTATGCATATTAGATCTACACAATTCACTATTCAGATTTCACAAGAATTTCTAGAGAGTTTCAAAAAGTTCTAAGTGTTTTTAGAACACTTTTCCCTGTAATCTTCAAAATTCAATATACACTATGTGATTAGATTTCTAGAAGAAGAGACTAGGAGATTGAAGATTTGAAGAATTGTAAAAGTTGTAAGTTGTAAGCTGGAAGTGAGAAAGTAAGCGAGAAGCGAGTCCCTTCTTCAAATTGAGGAAGGAGAGTGGATGTAGGATTTTAAAATCCGAACCACTATAAATCCTGGTGTTATTTCTTGCTTTCTTTAATTTTCTGTTTACTTTACAACTGTGTTACATCAAGAGTTAAATTCAGAATCTTAACTAAAATCAGTATTTCAACCTTGCTTTTGATCTTTTAAGAAGTTGAGAATTTAATCTTAATCCGCTGTGCTTAATCTGATACTTTGGATTGATTTTTGAGATTTGAAAAATCTACAAAATCTATTCAAACCCCCCCTTTCTAGATTTTGTTCTAGAAAGCATTCTCAAGGTTTTAATCAACTCAACTTTCCGGGACCAACATCAATTATATTCCGCTGTGTTTAATCTGATATTTTGAATTGATTTTGAAAAGATTTGAAAAATCTACAAAATCTATTCAAACCCCCCCTTTCTAGATTTTGTTCTAGGAAGCTAACTCAAGGTTATTAATCAACTCAACTTTCCGGGACCAACAAGTGGTATCAGAGCAGTGTTAAGCTGTTCTGATATTGATTTTAGGTCTTGAACAAGATTCTGAAATTATCTTGATTTTCTTGATTTTCTTCCTTTACTAACAGTGCTACTAATAAGTTTTTGTGGAGTATTTTGTTCTTTGTTTCATCATGTCATCAGGGAAAAATAAAAAGTCTAGGAATCTTCCTGAATTTTCCATTGAAGATTATGATTATTGGAAATTTAGGTTGGAAAACCATTTGAAGGCCATTCATGATAGAATGGAAGAGGTCCTTGAGGAAGGTCCTATAAAGTTTTATCATGGAGGCACCAGCACTGGAGAAGAGACAGCTGAATCAAGAACTAGACAAGAAAAGAAGAGTTCTGAATTGACGAATGATGAAAGAAAGGTCCACAATCTTGACCAAGTAGCTAGAACTGAAATCATCGAGACTCTTAGTAAAGATTGGATAGAGAAGGTTAAGAGATGCAAAACAGCCAAAGAGATGTGGCAAACTTTAGCCAATGTTTGTGAAGGATCTAATCAAGTCAAGGAAAACAAGCTACAGTCAGTATTGCATACATTTGAAATATTCAAAAAGAAAGAAAATGAGTCTGTGGATCAGTTTGATGTTAGGTTGACTAATCTTCTCAACAAAGCAGCTGACCTTGGAAAGAATTATTTAGAGAAAGAGATTAATAACAAGATTCTGAGATCATTAACCAAGAGATGGAGGGAAAAATCCAATATCCTTAAAGCAACTCAAGATTTATCCTCTATTACTCACCATACTTTATTTTCTCATCTTAAAGCTTAAGAGTATGATATCCAGATAGAAGATGAGGAAGATGAGATGGAATCAAGTACCTCATCCAAGTCTGTTGCTTTTGTCAGCAAAGAAGACAAGGTGTCAACAGAGTCTGTAGGAGCTGATTTATCTCTGAAAGAGCAGATGGCTTTACTTACAAAAAGGTATGATAAATTGAGAATGAAGTATAAGAGAAATAAATTGAGATTTGCAGGTAGAGATAGACAAAGATCCAGATCAAATAGGAAGATGGATAAATCTTCAGACTAGAAGGAATCCAAGAGCCAAAATAAGAAGATATTCTTATTATAATCCTTTTGATGGAAGGAGCAAATGCTATCCTACATTTCCTAAGTTTAGGAAAATTACTCAATATGAATACAACAAGTTATCATTCAAAAACGATATAATAGTAGACAGATTTGGTAGAAAATCTGAGTCTGATTTATTGTCTGAAGATGAGATGTTTATTTGGATTCCTAAAGTGATTCTTGACCCAAAAGGACCCAAGATCACTAGGGTACCTCAAAACTAATCTGTTTTATAGGATTCACAGGGATCATCACTCAAGGAAGAGATCTTAGCTTCAATATGGTACATTGATAGTGGCTGTTCACAACATATGACCCATAACAAGAAGCTGTTATCAAATTTTCAAAGCATTGATGGTCCAAGAGTTTTATTTGGTAATAATAATTGTGGTCAGACTAAAGGTGTAGGTACTCTGATTATCAAGGATATTCAGGTATCTGAGGTATATTTTGTTGAAGGTTTGAAACATAATCTGCATGCATTTCTCAGCTTTGTGATAAAGGTTTTCTTGCAAAATTCTCAAGGGATAAATGTGATATTTTAGATAATTCCTCAGATAAGGTACTATTAACTGGCTTCAGACATGGTAATGTGTATGTAGCCAACTTTAATAGTTGTCCCAAAGATACTTGTCTGATAGCTAAGGGTGGAGAAGATCTCAGCTGGCTATGGCACAAGAGGCTTAGTCATCTGAATTTCAAGACCCTTAGTAAGCTGGCTAAAAAGAACCTTGTCAAAGGATTACCTGAAAAACTTTTATCCACTGATCTTAAATGTGATGCTTGTCAAAAAGGAAAACAGCCTAGACACTCATTTAAGAGTATTAACTCCTCTTCATCTGAAAGAGTGTTACAACTTCTTAATCTGGATCTGTTTGGACCTGTTTCACCTCTCAGTTTCAGTGGAAGGAAATATACTCTTGTTGTAGTAGATGACTTTTCTAGATACACTTGGGTTATATTTCTTTTCAAGAAAAATGAGACTATGAACAAGATTCCCGATCTGTTGCACATTTGAGAATGAAAAGGGTGTTAATATTATTAAAATAAGGAGTGATAAGGGCACGAGAATTTTTGAATTCTTGTTTATCTAATTTTTCAATGAGTGTGGAATTATTCATGAGACATCTTCAGCAAGAACTCCTCAACAAAATGGAGTGGTTGAAAGAAGGAATAGAACTTTGAAGGAAGCGGCCCGGGAGCATGTTGGTGAGTATAATACCCCTCATAGGTTCGGGGTGAAGCCATCAACACTGACTTGCTATACCCGAGCAGTGCTTAGTTGTCAAAGACAAGGGTAAGACTCCTTATGAGATTTGGAAGGGTAAGATTCCAAGGATCTCATACTTCAAAGCTTTTGGTTGTAAGTGTTTCATCCATAACAATGGAAAATCTAAGTTAAGAACTTTTGATGCTAAGGCGGTGATGGAATATTCTTGGGATATTCTAATACTTCCAAAGCATTTAGAGTTTTTAACAAGACAACCCTTTGTGTGGAGGAAACCCCTCATGTTGTTTTTGATGAATTGTATTCCTTCTCGAGATAAAGTGAATCAAATTTTGAAAGTCTAGATAAAATTGAACTGCCCAAGACTAAACATAGAACTGTCTATCTACCTAGTCTTGATTGAGAATCAGATGAAGAAGAATCCCTATCGATAATCAGAAGACAACCACGATCGAGACTCCATCGAATGCAGACACCATTGACATCGGTGATCGGCGGGGGGTCGGTGATGAAGGGGGAACGTCGGTGAGGTTGAGTCGGAGGAGTTGCCCTCGAGACTCAAGATGAGGATCCTTCTCCTCACATGGGCAAAAGGATGAGAAGCTATCATCCATCTGATTAGATTATATGAGACCCATCTAGTAGTGTGCAGACACGAATGATGCTAGACTCTGAAAGTCTTTTCAGTTGTTATGTGTCGCTTCTTGAACCCAAGTCTATTGAGGAAGCCCTATCAGACCCAAACTGGATAACAGTCATTCAGGAAGAACTGGATCAGTTTCAAAGACAAAATGTATGGGATCTAGTAGAAAGACCCTTACACAGAAAGATTATAGGCACCGAATGGGTGTTTAAAAATAAAACAGATGAGAACAATATTATTGTTTGAAATAAGGCAAGACTGGTGCACAAGGTTACTCACAGTCTGAGGGAATAGACTATGATGAAACCTATGCTCCAGTTGCCAGATTAGAGGCAATAAGGTTGTTCTTGGCATTTGCTGCATATAAATCTTTCAAAGTCTTTCAAATGGATGTTAAGTCTGCTTTTCTTAATGGTGTGTTACTTGAGGAGGTCTATGTAGAGCAGCCTCCTGGGTTTAAGATCAATAACAAGGTCTATAAACTCAACAAAGCTCTATATGGACTGAAACAAGCTCCCAGAGCCTGGTATGATACTCTATCTGATTTCTTGACAACAAATGGTTTTTCTAAAGGTAAGATTGATAGAACTTTGTTTAGAAAGGAAGTAGATGGCAACATCTTACTAGTTCAAATTTATGTAGATGACATAATCTTTGGTTCACCTAATCTGAAATTATGTGAAGAGTTTAGCATTCTCATGAAAAACAGGTTTGAAATGTCAATGATGGGAGAATTAACATACTTTCTAGGCTTACAGATTAAACAGACGAGTAAGGGTATATTTATACATCAGTCTAAGTATGCTAAGGATCTGATTGAGAAATTTGGAATGTCAACTAGCAAAGAAGTTAAAATACCTATGGCAACTAACTTCTCAATGGATTCAGATGAGCAGGGGATACCCACTGATGCAACGGAGTATCGTGGACTGATTGGATCTCTTCTTTATCTCACTGCAAGTAGACCAGACATATCCTTTGCAGTAGGGGTATGTGCAAGATTCCAATCTAATCCCAAGAAAACTCATCTGGAGACGGCTAAGAAAATTCTTAGATATCTCAAAGGAACCTTGCAAGTAGGGTTATGGTACCCAGCTGATGACAACTTTGAGCTGACAGGTTATTCAGATTCAGACTTTGGAGGATGTAAGATTGATAGAAAATCCACTTCTAGAACTTGTCAATTCTTAGGCAACAAATTAA
Organism: Paraleonurus japonicus; assembly: GCA_030762865.1. Classification (NCBI taxonomy): domain Eukaryota; kingdom Viridiplantae; phylum Streptophyta; class Magnoliopsida; order Lamiales; family Lamiaceae; genus Paraleonurus; species Paraleonurus japonicus. Next base: position 16,549,191 of record CM061055.1, on the reverse strand, counting down.
TTTCTTGGTTATCTAAGAAACAGACATTTGTTGCCACCTCCACAACTGAAGCTGAATACATGGCAGCTGGAAGTTGTTGCTCTCAACTCCTCTGGATTAGTCAACAACTTAGAGATTATAGTATTCAAACATCAGTTGTTCCTATTTACTGTGATAGTAATAGTGCAATAGCAATGACTTACAATCCTGTACTACATTCTAGATGTAAGCATATAGATATTAGGCATCATTTCATTAGGGATCATGTTGAGAAGAATGACATTAGGATTGAGAAAATTGCCACTGAATCACAAAGAGCTGACATTCTTACAAAACCATTAGCTGAATCTAGGTTTAAAGAAATGTGCTTAGAATTAGGATTACTTGATGCATCTTTAGCTGGTTTCTAATTTGTGTGCATCTGTTTCCTTATTTCTTATCTTTTCTTTTCTTTAAATTAATGTCTAGAAAGAATTATTAGACTAGATATGTGTCAAAGGACAATCAGGTAGCTGATATCATTGATCTCCTTTTAGGAATCAAGAATCAAGGATTAGTCATATTGACCTTATCTGAATTGATAATTACTTGTCTAACATTGAAGAAATCAGACAAGGACACAATAGTCAGCTGATCTCCTGAGAAAACCAGATGACTATTTACATCCTATCTGATTTACCTTAAGCTTCTGATGGTTTCTTTTGAGTATATATTTTTTCAGGAACAGGTCACAGATCATACTGTTTCATCTCTTCTTATTCAAACCTCATTATTCTGATTATTTTTAAATAAACTGCATTTTTTTAAAATTGTTGAACAACCATGTTTTAGAAAAGTAAATCTGAGTCTGTTTTGTTTAAACTCGTTTTAAAATTTGCTAAAAAGTTACATCTAAGCTACTGATTTTCAGCATCAGACAGGTTACTTTATCAGATGACTTTCCAAACCCATCTGTTTTTAAAACTAGTCTGTTTTTCAAACTCATCTGATTTGCAAACCCTTAGCCGAAGTAAGGTAACCCTAGGCTGACGTCAGGTATATTTACTTCTCTGCATAAAGTAACCTACATCTGTCAAATCAACAGTCTATAAAGTAACTATTTACGCATTCCTAAGGCGATTAACATCCACGCGCTGAATCCTAATCGCTTATCTTAGTTTTTAACCGTTGATTAATACTCAGTAAAAACTTTTTGAATAAATGGCTAAGATTAATTCAAGTTTTCAAAAATGGCGGTTTCTCTTTCCAATCTATTCCCCTATAAATACATCTTCTTCTCCAAAGTCATTCTTTTCACTCTCAGAAAATCTCAAAACTCTCTGCAAATTTTCCAAAATCCTTTCTAAATCTGTATATGAGCATTTCTGTAAGAGGAGTAACATCAACAATGGTGGATGTACATAATGAAACCTACGCTAAGAAGGTGAAGTCTGAGATGTATGTCGACTTCGACACCACCACCGACGGAGAATCCAGGGAGATATTGTCCTTATTGGAAAGGCCTGGATTGAGGACTTTTTGCTCCAAGAAATCCCCTTCCAATAAGACATTGGATATGAGAGGTTTGGAGTTCTATGTCAATGGGACATATGAACATGGAGTTTTCCGAACCAGGGTATATGGAGAAGTTTTGACCGTTTTCCCAGCAGAGGTGACCAGAATTTTGATACGAGCGGTGAGGGAGTGAACCCCTCACCTACAAATCTGATGAATGGGTAGAATCATTTGAGATGATTGCCGGAATTCTATGAAGGATCGCCGATCGGAGTTAAAGAAGAAGATGCTCCGACGACGATATCGCCTTCCCGATGACCATTGTCACGAAGATGATCTCGGGAGAACAGAGCTCTCATGATGGGTTGACCAGACCCGGACTCTGCGTGATGAGAACAATTTTGGATGGTGTACGTGCCAATCGGGCTGGTCTATTACTCGAGAAAGCGGAGACGGAAAGAAAGCGCCTGGAGGTGGTGAATGGGAAATGGCAGCTAAGTCGATCACCAGTCTTTTTAACAAAGTGACTGTGATCATGGAGGACTTCTTTGTCGGCCGAGATCAATTGGTCGACGGGGTTCGAGCTTACACGGCGAAGGGGATTTCGACCAAAGATGAGCCACTCGGGGCTCAGGCTGATTCCCGATGAGGGTGGAGCCGAGGTTGGAGCTCAAGCTCCAGCTGAAGAAGAAGGCGAGGAGGAGGAGGAGGAGGAAGATGTGGAGGCGGAGCTGCTAACCGTGAGCTGGCCGAGGTGAACAGCCGATGAAGTCTGAAGGAGAAGGCACCAAGGAGACGAAGGTTGGTGAAAACCTCTGAGTTGGGAGGATCATCTGCAGATCAGCCATCTCTTCTTCCTGAGGAAGTATCCACGCTGCAAATTGCAGCTCGGGTGGTCCAGCTGGAGGAGGTCCAGGAAATTAGTTCTGAAGGGACCCCCTCCCCCAGCCGAGGTCAGGTACATTTCTCCCCCTCCCCATCTCCAACCCAAACTGGCAATGATGAGGTGTCCCAGGCTGGCACCTCAGAGCCTCTGAAACAGCATACTCCCGAAATTGTCCAAAGTCCAACCTCATCTTCTCTCCCCCAAACCCAACTCTCATCTCCTCCACAATCCCCATCTCATATACTATCCTTCCTTTTTGGACCAATATTCGCCCCAACCCCCATCTCCATATCTCCACCAGCCTTATCCACAACTTCTCAACCCCAACTCATCTTACTCCAATCACTCCAATCTCCTCCACCTACCACTTCACAAATCCCACCTTTACCATCATCTCCCCCACCAGAAATCCCACCCCCACCTCATCTACCCCAGCCGAACCTCATGTGGATACCTCAAATATCTTTGGGGATATTCTCATGAGCTCCCCTAGTCCAACTTCTACCACCACCTCTTCCTCGTCTGATTCAGAGGGAGAGGACATACCAATTCTTGCCATCTCCTCTGCGTTTGAACAACTCCACAGCAAAATCATTTCCCAAGTTCAGAGGATGATGGAGAAGAAAACACGAAAGGTGATTCGAGCAGTCACAGATACTATGCTCGCCAACATGCAGATTGCTGAGGTCAACATGACCAGAAATTTATCAGCCAATCTCAGCACTGCTGTTGGAACCAGGCTAAGTGCGCTTGAGGAGGAGGTCAAGGCACTGAAAGAGAAAACAGCTGCTGACAACGAAATCGTGATCTCAACACTCACATCTGATCAGAACGATTTCAGACGACGTTGTGCAGCGATAGAGGCCCAGCTTCAGTCTCTCAAAGATGAAGTTAAAAAGGGGGAAGATGCTGAGAGCAGATTGGAAACCCTCACAGCTGGTGTCATGTCAATAACTGATAAGCTTGATACAAAGGCAGACACAGCTGAGTTGGAGGCAGCCAAGGTGGAAATTAAAATCAAATCAGATGAGTTGGCTGCCTTGCAACTGAGGGTAACCCAGATTAAAGAGGTCATCCGAGAGGATGAGGAGAAGAGAAAGAAGGAGGAAGAAGAGAAAACAGAGAAGCTGCTGGCTCGCATGAAAGAATCTGAGGAACCGGAGTCCAAGGGCAAAGGTAAAGGGAAAGCAACAGCAGCAGCTGGGAAGTCTCCATCAGCCGAGCAGATGATCAGCCCCAGATCAGCCGAGCGCAAGAGAAAGGAACCAGACTTCTCCAACTTATCAGCTGAGCAGATCAGAAGAATCAGTGCTGAGAAGGAGATGTTTGAAAAGAGAGAGAAGAAGAGGCTGAAGAAGATGGGGAAGGCTGAGCTGAAGTGGGACAGGGATACTCGGAAGTGGGTATCCAAAGCTGTAAATGAAGCGGACTTCCGCCCTGTCCATCGCACTACAGCTCCTCCAAAGATGGTATCAGGGAAATACTCCAGTGAATATAAAAAGCAAGCCCTGGATGCTAAATGGATGTATTACTGGTACATCTTGAAGGCATCACCGTCTGGAGCAGCCTATGAAGACATCAGCTGGCATGAATGGATGGAGAAGGAGGACGCAGATCTTTATGGGAAGCTGCTCGATGAGGCACATAATGTGTTCAACTGCGATCTGATCGCACCAGCCTATGAGCAGGTCACCCCCAAGCGGAAAGAAGATGGTTCTCCTGATCTGGAATGGGTCAGAACAGTTGTGGCCAAAGCAGAAAGGGAATCCGAGCTCACAGATGAGAATGATATGAAACAGCTTAGAGCAAGGATTTTCAGCTGGCTAAACATTCCAGAGGCTGACCGACGGGGAATCTGATAGAACAAGATTTTTCATTCCTTATCTTTTATTCTCTATCAGTTCTCTTATTTTGTAATCTGTAAATTTCTGTGAATGAATATATTCGGACTTATGTGAATTATGTGTATGAGTTTTTTTTTTTTAAATTTTTTAAATTTTGTTTAAAAAAATAATAAATCATCTGAGAAATTTTATATCTCAGAGTTAAAAATTTGTTTTAAAATTTTTCTAAGTATAAATCATTTGAGAAATCTTATATCTCAGTGTTAAAATTTTTGTAAAAATTTTTTTCTAAGTACTTCTAAAAGAGTCTAAAAGACTTAAATTTTTTTTATGTCTTGAATGTGAATGAATCTGTTGAAGTGTGAAAATGTGCTTTATCTATCTGATTGATTTAACTAAATCTAGTACTAACTTCAGCTGTGAGTATGTTTCTTTATTATAGGTTTTAACTTCATCAAAAAGGGGGAAATTGTTGGATCAAGAGGTTTTGATGAGTTAAAGTGCAGCTCAGACTGATCAGCCAACCTGAAGAATAGCAGAGGATAAGTTTATAAGATAAGCTGATCAGATGGGGTCAAGCACCAACCTAGTCAGCTGAGGTCTGATATCATGCTAAGTCATCTGAAGACAAGCTTGAACCTAGTCATCTGCAGGAGACAAACATGAAGAGCTCAGATGTGGTCAAGATAAGCCGAGTAGAATAAAAAAGGCGAGTTTTCACCAAGTCAGCTGCAAATGAGTATGAAGAATCAGCTGAGGTCTCAAGCAGTTTACAAGATTAAGTTTGTTAAGCAGTTTCAAGTTTGTTAGAACTAACTAACAAACTAACTGTCTTCTCAGACTTATAAATAGGACTAGATTTTATTTTTCAATACACTTATGCCTATTCGATTTTTCACACTATTCACTACTCAGATTTCAATCACAATCTTTTCACAAGTATTTCAAGAGAGTTCTCAAAAAGTTCTAAGTGTTTTTAGAACACTTTTCTTGTAATCTTCAAAATCCAATACACACTGTAATAGTTAGATTTTAGAGAAGGATTTAGGAGATTGAAGATTTGAAGATTTGTCCAAGTTGTAAGTTGTAAGCTGAAAGTGAGAAAGTAAGTAGTAAGCAGAGTCCCTTCTTCAGATTGAAGAAGGAGAGTGGATGTAGGATTATTAAAATCCGAACCACTATAAATCCTGGTGTTATTTCTTGCTTTCTTTAATTTCTGTTCAATTTATAATTTTGTTAATTCAAGATTAAAGTTCAGAATCTTAACTAAAATCTGAATATCAATCTTGCTTTTGATCTTGTTAAAAGTTGAGTTCTCAATTATATTCCGCTGTGTTTAATCTGATATTTTGAATTGATTTTGAAAAGATTTGAAAAATCTACAAAATCTATTCAAACCCCCCCCTTTCTAGATTTTGTTCTAGGAAGCTAACTCAAGGTTATTAATCAACTCAACTTTTCGGGACCAACAAACTGAAATTTCCTAATATTAGGGTCCCTCGACTTGAGCTTGAGGCCCTCGAGTCGAGGATCAAGAGTCGCATCCACGATTTTATGATTTTATCCCTTGCCTCAAGTCGAGGCTCAGCCCTCGACTCGAGGATCCTACCTTTTCTCCATCCCTCGACTCGAGGCTCCTCCCTTGAGTCGAGATAGCTGCTTTTTCAAAATTCTCTTCCCTCCAGCACCACCCTCGACTTGAGGCTCATGCTCCTCGACCAGAGCTCGAGACCAGGGCTCTTTTTTCGAGTGGGGCTTCGGCCCCGACCCTCATTTTTGTTCGATATGATCGTCTCTTCATTCTAAGCCTACCGGTACTCTCAGATTGGCAAAATTCCACCGAATTACCTGCAAAATGGATGAAAAACATCAAAAACTCACTATGTAATACTTTTTAGGCAAATAAGTGATACTCTACACATTTATGCACAAAAATAATACTTTGACCACTTTTTGCACTCAAATAAGCCCTAAAAACATGCATCAATTCACTCCAATCATACCCCCAAACTTGAAGTGTTGCTCGTCCTCGAGCAACGTAGAAATTAAGCACAAAGGAGTGAATTGATTGCAATTATGTCACATGGCACCATAAAAGATAATTAAGATAATCGAACCTATCAATGAACACAAATTTCAATGTAAACCATCCACTAGCAATCATGATGAATCATGCTCAAACAAATGCTCAATCAAACACTTAATACATTGCTCCTTCCATGGAGTGTTTCACTCTTCTCTCAAGTGTATAAAGGTATGATGCACTCAATCATCAAATTCACAAATAAGTACACCATATGCTTGCCAAAAGACTTAATATCAATCCAAATCATTTGTGATCAATCAAGAATCAAAGAGGTCTTTCTTCTAGGTTGTAATGTAGGCTCTTTGGAAAGGTGGGATGTTTTTGGATAAGAGTGACTAATTAGTAGAGACTTGTTGAATCAAGGAGTTTTGATGAGTTAAAAAGAAGCAGCTCAGATGATCAGACGATCTGTTGAACAGCTAAGATTGAGACCATAAGCTAAGCTGAGTAGAATAAGAAAGACGAATCTTCACTAAGTCAGCTGCAGACGAGTAGAGCAAGGACAGCTGAGGACTGACAGTTTTTCAAGCTTAAGTTTGTTAAAACAGTTTTTAGTTTGTTAGAACTAACTAACAAACTAACTGTCTTTTCAGACTTATAAGTAGGTCTAGGCACTTCATTTTTAAAAATATATAGAACACTTTACTGAACACAATATACACAGATTTCACAAGTCATTTTCTAAGATCACAAGTTTTCAAATATTTTTTAAGTGTTTATAGAACACTTCACTTCACATCTTCAAAAACACATCTTATTCTTAGAGTTAGATTTCAGAAAGTTGATTAGATTTTGAAGAGTTGAAGATCAAGTTGTAATTTGTGAAGTTTGTACAGTAAGAAAGTAAGCAGCTAGTGAAGACCCTTCTTCAAAGTTTGGAGAAGGAGAGTGGATGTAGGATTGTTATAATCCGAACCACTATAAAATCTGGTGTTATTTACTGCTTTCTTTTAATTTCTGTTCAAGTTACAATTTATTAATACAAGATTAAATTTCAGAATCTTAGCTAAAATCTAAATATCAACCTTGCTTTTGATCTTGTTAAAAGTTGAGTTTAAAATTGTTTTCTGCTGTGTTTAATATGATACTTTGAATCAATTTTGTAAAGATATAAAAAATCTACAAAACCTATTCAAACCCCCTCTTTCTAGATTTTGTTCTAGAAGGCTATCTCAAGGTTTTAATCAACTAAACATTCAGGGACCAACAAGTGGTATCAGAGCAGTGTTAAGCTGTTCTGATATTAATTTTAGGTCTTAACTAAGATCCTGAATTTTTGTTCTTGAATAATCTGTAGTTTCACTAACAGTTCTACTAATAAGATCTTGTGAGTCTTGTTTTTTTTTTGTTTCATCATGTCTTCTGTGAAAAGCAAGAAATCCAGGAGTTTGCCTGATTTTTCCATAGAAGAGTATGATTACTGGAAGTTTAGAATGGAGAACCATCTTAAAGCAATTCATGACAGAATGGAGGAGGTTCTTGAGGAAGGACCCATCAAGTTTTATCATGGTGACACAAGTGATGGTACTACATCAGCTGAAGCAAGAGTTAGGCAGGAAAAGAAGAGTTCAGAACTCACTAATGATGAAAGGAAGATTCACAATTTAGATCAAGTTGCAAGAACTGAAATTATTGAAATATTGAGCAAGGATTGGATTGAAAAAGTTAAGAGATGCAAGACTGCCAAGGAAATGTGGGAGACTCTTGCTGGAATTTGTGAAGGATCTGAACAGGTCAAAGAAAATAAGCTTCAGTCTGTTCTACATGCATTTGACACGATCAAAATGAAGGATGGTGAAACTGTAGATCAATTGGATGTGAGACTGACTAATCTTGTGAACAAAGCAGCCGATTTAGGTAAGACCTACACTGAGAAAGAAATTAACAAGGTACTCAGATCTTTGAGTAAAAGATGGAGAGAGAAAGCTAATATACTCAAGGCAACACATAATTTGTCATCAATATCACATCACACTCTTTTCTCTCATCTTAAAGCACTGGAATATGATATTCACATTGAAGATGAAGAAGATGAGGCAGAGTCATCTACATCTGGAAAAACAGTAGCATTTGTTCATCAAGATGAATCTGAAAAGATTTCTAAAGCATCTGATTTGTCCGTAAAAGAAGAAATGGCTCTTTTGTTGAAAAGGTATGAAAGACTGAAGATGAAGTACAAAAGAAACAAAAGAGACAGATTAGGTAGAAGGACCTATAGATCAGACAGGGATGAAAAGAGTTCAGATAATGATAAAAAGAAGGATCAGTCAAGAAGTCATAAGTCACCTATCAGACGAGGAGATAGTAGTCCAAAAATAGACAGAGGAGATATATGCTATACATGCAGCAAACCTGGTCATTACAGCTATGATTGTCCTCAACTCACTTCCAGTGATACCTTATCTGTAACTGATTCCAGTCTTATTGATAAACTTTTGAAAGATTTGGAGACTGCTCTATCTGCTTATAAACAGATAGAGACTGAAAATCTTAATTTAAAGGATCAAATTTTTGATCTAACTAAGGTCAATCAGACTAAGGAAAGTGAGAAACTAGACTGTACATTCAAGGGGGAATGTCAGGCTGAGATGATCACCAGTACCTTGTCTGATAAGACAGAAAAGTTAGAACAGGAATTAAGTTCTTTAAAAATAAAATTTTCAAATATCTATTCTGAGAATGAGAATTATAAAAACACTAATAGAGAATTAAATCTCAAGTTAGGACTTATGAATAATTCTCAAACCACAATAGATAAGATCTTCAATTCATCACAAAAGTCTAGTGATAAAACTGGATTAGGCTTTGATAGGAATAAGAAGAATGATCCTATAAAACCTAGAGTCTTTGTCAAAGCAACTAAACCTAAGGTAGAAAATTTATTCAGTCCCTGGAAACCAAAGGATTTAATTACCTCATCTGATACTTCTGAAAAGAAAAATCAGACGAGGAAAATAACTCCTAAGGTTAAACCTAAGACTAAATCAAAGATCTATCCTAGGTATAATAGCTTTGATGGAAGAAGCAAATCTTATCCATTCTTACCAAGATTCAAGACAATTTCAAAAGATCAATTAAATAAGATTGATCTTGAAAGTCTTATCTTAGTAGATAGATATGGATGCAAGCTTCAATCTATGGTTTTAAGAAACATTGATATTTTCATCTGGATTCCTAAGAGTCAACTTAACATGAAAGGACCCAAAATACAAAGGGTACCTAAGCAATAAATTTGTGATTGCAGGAAGATAAGAAGATAGTTGATAGAGGAGACATTCTTGAGGTCATCTGGTACATTGATAGTTGTTGTTCCAAGCACATGACCTATGAAAGAAGATTTCTCTCTAACTATCAAACCATTGATGGACCGAGAGTGATGTTTGGTGATAACAACTATGGACTTACTAAAGGTGTAGGAACACTAATGATTGGAGATGTTCAAGTTCATGAAGTTTACTACGTGGAAGGATTGAAGCACAACCTACTATCTGTTTCACAATTTTGTGATAAAGGGTTTTGTGTTAAATTTACTCATAATGCATGCTATATATTAGATGGTTTAAATGAAAATATTCTATTGGCTGGAGTAAGACAAGGTAACATTTATGTTGCCAACTTCAAAAGCTGTCCTAAGGATACTTGTCTTGTTGCTAAGAGTTCAAATGACTTAAGTTGGCTGTGGCACAGACGACTTGGTCACTTAAACTTCAAAACTCTTAACAAAATTGCAAGGAAATCTTTAGTTAAAGGACTCCCTGATAAAGTATTTTCAAAGAACCATGTATGTGTTTCGTGTTAAAAAGGAAAACAGACCAAAACTGCTTTTAAAACAATAAGTAGTCCTTCTGCAGAAAGGATTCTGGAACTTCTTCATATGGATCTGTTTGGTCCAGTAACTCCTCTCAGCTTTAGTGGAAGAAAATACACCTTAGTAATTGTTGATGATTTTTTAAGATTTACTTGGGTTATTTTCTTGTACAAAAAGAATGAGACTATGATTAAGATCCCAGAATTCCTTAAAAAGATTCAAAATGAAAAGGGATTAAATATTGTTAAAATTAGAAGTGATAAAGGTACTGAATTTCTAAATAAATTGATTTCTAACTACTGCATTGAGAATGACATAGCTCAGGAAACATCTGCAGCAAGGACTCCACAACAAAATGGAGTTGTTGAGAGAAGAAACAGGACCTTGAAAGAGGCAGCTAGAACAATGTTATTGTTGGAGTATACTGTAAAGCAAACTTTTGTTGGGCTTTGTGGATGTATATTTGATTTCCTTATTATCTGAAATAAATGTTTTTCACATTATTGCTTTCTTTCAATAGTGATTGTTTATATGTCTATTTATCTTATATTGTAGACAATGTGGTGGGTTTGTAGTTACACAGAAGATAACATTGTCGGTTCCTTATAAGATATAAATAGTATTCACGACTGAGATAGTTCTGGACATAACTATTGGTTTAAGTTGTAGTATGAACTTGTTGGTGGCTTGTCTTGGTCATTAGTTTATACTAATACGACTGTGTCGTATTGAATGGATCACAGATAAGACATGTTCTTCTATTCTGACTGTCATGAAGAACTAGAGGTCTTGGTGACTCTTATAATTCTTAACCCTAAGTGTGATATTTAGGTGTGTGGAGTGCTTATTCACTACTTTGATTTATCATGGGTGAGAATCTTATTAGATTCAACATACTCTGTATTTTGGGTAGTGATATCACTCGCATGATGTCTATTTATTGGCATTAGGGCACTGTGTCCTGGTCATCCAGGTGATGACGTCCTCTTGAGGATCTCATAAAGGATTGTCGTATTAAACCCTGCAGGTGGATTTAATCTGTGCGACAACAAGGTTGAGTGGTACTACTCAAGGAATAATAGATATTAATTAATTAAAGTAGTCAGATACTTTAATAATTAATGGACGTGCGATATCTTTAACACGGGGAGTTATAGAGTCTAATAGAAGTCCTGATTCGGTTCGGGATAGGACGGGTGTGCAACATTAATTCTCTAGTGGAATGAATTAATGTTTTCGGGCCAAATAATGTTCTGGGCTGAACACAAGAACGTTTGGACTTGAAAGAAGCCCAAACCCTATACCTTCTAATGGATCCCTAGTCTGGCCCATGAAAAAAAACCTAATGAGTGTATATAAAAAGGGGCTTCAGTTCGTTTAAAACAAGAAGTAGAGAAAAAAAAACGCTGCAGCAGCCCTTTTCACCACGATTCGATAGCTCGCCATCCACCCGGTGTTCGAACGAGGTTGGGAGACAGACTAGAAGGTCTATTGTGGAATCAAAGCCTTGATCTTTAAGGGTAACAAATCTAACATTTGCTTTAGATGCATGTTTAGGTTTTATTTTTTTTTTGTTCTCTGTTTTTATATGTTTGGCATCCAACAACGATCTTGGGATCGGACCGCTTTCACCGGCGTGTTCCATCAGTTATCTGAGTTCAACACTCCTCATAGGTTTTGGGCAGAAGTAGTGAATACAGCCTGCTATGTTCAAAATAGAAGTCTGATTATCAAGGATAAGTGTAAAACTCCCTATGAAATTTGGAAGGTAAGATCTCCCAAAATTTCATATTTTCATATATTTGGTTGTAAATGTTTCATACACAACAATGGGAAATCTCAATTAAAAACCTTTGATGCCAAGATAGCAGATGGGATATTCTTAGGATACTCATCTATATCAAAGGCATATAGAGTTTTTAATAAGACAACCTTGTGTGTAGAAGAAACACCCCATGTGGTATTTGATGAATCTTCTTTTGAGATTGATAAGACAGGGGACATCACAAAGATATCAGATAATCTGAATCAGATGACTATCAAAGGATCAACCATAAAATTCTACAATCAAGAATCAGATTCAGATGAAGAGGAAGAATCAGACAAAGGAAAGGAACATGAAAGAATTTCCTCAACAGCTGATCTACCAACTGATCAGACGACCAACGACACATCAGCTGATCAGACGACCAACGACATATCAGCTGATCAGGTTGAGTTATCAGAAGGTAACATAGAATCATCTGAAATAAATAATTCAGACAAGACACCATCTACTGTAAAAGATAAAGGTAAGAAAGTAATGTCATATCACCCAACTGAGCAGATAATTGGAGATTTAGACTCTGGTGTCCAGACGAGGACCCAACTAAATCAAGATTGTATGTTCAGTTGCTATGTGTCATTACTTGAACCTAAATCAATTACAGAAGCTCTAACTGATTCCAATTTGATTAATGCCATGCAAGAAGAACTAAATCAGTTTCAAAGACAAGATGTGTGGGAGCTTGTTGAAAGACCTCATCATCAAAAAGTCATTGGAACTAAATGGGTCTTTAAAAACAAGAGGGATGAAAACAATATTGTGGTTAGAAATAAGGCCAGACTAGTTGCTCAAGGTTATTCACAATTAGAGGGTATTGATTATGATGAAACCTTTGCACCAGCAGCTTTTAAAAGATTCATAGTTTTTCAAATGGATGTTAAGTCAGCTTTCTTAAATGGAATCCTAGCTGATGAAGTTTATGTAGAGCAACCCCCTGGTTTTGTCAAAGGAGACAAGGTTTATAAACTAAGGAAAGCTCTATATGGACTTAAACAAGCACCAAGAGCTTGGTATGACACCTTGTCTGATTATTTAATTCAAAATAGTTTTGTTAAAGGTAGAATTGATAGAACGCTTTTTAGAAAAGAATTTGGTTGTGATCTTTTGTTAGTTCAAATTTATGTTGATGATATAATTTTTGGATCAACTAACATATCTTTATGTGAAGAATTTAGTAGTCTTATGAAAAGCAGATTTGAAATGTCCATGATGGGAGAAATGACATATTTTCTTGGACTTCAAGTCAAGCAGACAAAGAAGGGAATATTCATCAACCAAGCCAAATATACAAAAGATCTTATTGAAAAATATGGAATAGGTACCAGCCGAGAAGCTAAGATACCTATGATGACAAATTTTTCAATGAATCCAGATGAGAAGGGAGAAGACACTGATCAAACTGAGTATAGATGTCTTATTGGTTCTTTATTATATTTAACTGCTAGTAGACTTGATATTTCATTTGCAGTTGGAGTTTGTGCTCGATTTCAAGCTAATCCTAAGAAAAGCCATCTTGAAGCAGCAAAGAAAATCCTCAAGTATTTGAAAGGAACAGTAAATGTTGGATTGTGGTATCTAGCTGATGACAACTTTGAGCTGTCTGGATACTCAGATTCGGATTTTGGTGGGTGTAAGATAGATAGAAAATCTACATCTGGTACTTGCCAATTTCTGGGAAGTAAGTTGATTTCATGGTTGTCTAAGAAACAAACCTCTGTAGCTACTTCCACAACTGAAGCTGAGTATATGGCAGCTAGAAGTTGTTGTTCTCAGCTGATCTGGATAAGTCAACAGCTAAGGGACTATAATATTATCACCAAAGATGTACCAATCTTTTGTGATAGTAATAGTGCCATAGCTATTACTCAGAACCCAGTCCTTCATACAAGATGCAAGCATGTAGATATCAGACACCATTTCATCCGAGACCATGTAGAAAAAGGAGATATCAGACTTGAGAAGATCTTGACCGACTTTCAAAGAGCAGACATCTTGACAAAACCACTGGCAGAGACGAGGTTTAAAGAATTATCTGTAGAATTAGGTTTATTAGATGTTTCTTCAGTAAATCTCTAATTTTTTTTAATTCTTGTCTCTCTGAATTTAGTTTTATTATGTCTAGAAAGAATTATCAGACTAGATCTGAGTCAAAGGACAATCAGGTAGCTGATATCATTGATTTCCTTTTAGGAATCAAGAATCAAGGATTAGTCATATTGACCTTATCTGACATGATAATTGCTTATCTGACACATGGTAAATCAGACAAGGGCACAGTAGTCAACTGATTTTCTGAAAAACAGATGACTATCTGCACCCTATCTGATCTACCTCAAGCTACTAATGGTTTTCATTGAGTCTATATCTTTGCAGGAATAGGTCACAGATCATACTGTTTCACCTCATCTGTTCTCAAATCTTTATTTCAGACACTTTTGTCTTCTAAAATAAACTTCATATTTTTCCTTCTTATAAAATCTTTTTGGAACGATTGTTTGGAAATCCCATCTTTAGAAAATCAAGTCTGAGTCTGTTTATTTAAAATTGTCTTTAAGATTGCTAAAAAGTTGACTTAAGCTGTGTTTAAAATCAGACAGGTTACTTTATCAGATGACTTTTTCAACTCATCTGTTTCTGAACTCATCTGATTTGCAAACCCTTAGTCGAAGTAAGGTAACCCTAGGCTGACGTCAGGTATACTTACTTCCCTGCATAAAGTAACCTACATCTGTCAAATCAACAGTCTATAAAGTAACTATTTACGCATTCCAAAGGCGATTAACATCTACGCGCTGAATCCTAATCGCTTATCTTAATTTTTGATCGTTGATTTATGCGCAGTAAAAACTTTTTGAATAAATGGCTCAGATTAATTCAAATTTTCTAAAATGGCGGTTTCTCTTTCCAATCTTCCCCCCTATAAATACATCGTCTTCCTTAAACAAACTTTTTCACTTTCAGAAATTCTTACAAACTCTCTGCAAAATTTTCAAAACTCTTATTCGATCATTTCATGAGCACTTCTCAAAATCAAATAGGAGTTACTTCAACCATGGTGGATGTTCACAACGAGACGTATAATAAGAAGATCAAATCGGAGATGTACGTAGATTTCAAAATGACTTCCGATGGTGAATCAAGGGAGATTCTGGAATTACTGGAGAGGGCTGGATTGAGGACATTCTGTTCCAAGAAATCCCTCTCCAATAAAACACTGGATATGCGGGTAATCGAGTTCTACGTCAATGGGACGTTCGAGAACGGAGTCTTGAAAACCAGAGTATATGGAGAGGTTTTAACTGTTACTCCGGCGGAGGTGGCTAGGATTTTTTATACAAGTAGTGAAGGAGTGAACCCCCTCACCTATAAGTCTGATGAATGGGTAGAATCATTCGAGATGATTGCCCGAAATTCCTGAGGGACCGGCGATCGGAGCTGAAGAAGAAGATGCTCCGACGGAGGTATCGACTTCTGATGACCATCGTAACAAAGGTCATCTTGGGAGAACAAAGTTCTCATGATGGGCTAACCAGACCCAGACTATGTGTCATAAGGACAATACTAGATGGGGTCCAAGCTAACTAGGCTGGGATGCTCTTGGAGAAGCTAGAGACAGAAAGGAAAAGGTTGGAGGTAGTTGGAGGAAAGTGGCAGGCGAGGTCGATCACCAGCCTATTCAATAAGGTGACGATGATCATGGAGGACCTGCTGTCAGCTGAGATCAATTGGTCAGATGGAGTCAGGCCCTATACAAAACAAAAGGGGATTCTGACGAAGGATGAACCTCTTGGGGCTCCAGCTGATTTAGACGAAGGTGGAGCTGAGGTAGGAGCTCAGGCACCAGCTGCTGAAGAAGCTGAGGAGGAGGAAGAAGAGGAGAGAGAGGAAGAGCTGCCGACAGTGAGCTCAGCTGAGGCAGCCCGATGAAGCTGAAGGAGAAGGCACCAAGGAGGAGGAGGTTGGTTAAAACCTCATCTACCCTCCCCCAAACCCAAACTTCATCCCCCCCACCATCTCCATCTCAGATGCTGTCCTTCCTAACAGGACCAGTATTCGCCCCAACTCCCATCTCCATCTCCCCACCAGCCTTACCCATATCCTCCCAAACTCAACCCATATTACCCCAAACAACCCCATCTACCCCACCCACTACTTCACATATTCCACCACCACCATCTTCCCCTCCACCAGAAATCCCCCCTCCCCCATCAGATGCCCCCACTTCATCTCTCACATCCGTACCCCATCCAGTGGATACCTCCAATATCTTTGGGGATATCCACATGAGCTCCACCAGTCCAACCTCTCCCACCACCTCTTCCTCATCTGAAACAGAGGAGGAGGCCAGTCCAATTCTTGCCATTTCATCAGCCTTTGAAGATATGCGCAAGAAAATAATATCTCAAGTTCAAAGGATGATGGAAAAGAAGACAAGGAAGGTGATACGAGCAGTCACCGATACGATGCTCGCCAACATGCAGATTGCTGAGGTCAACATGTCAAGGAACTTATCAGCTAATCTCAGCACTGCTGTTGGATCTCGGCTAAGTGACCTGGAGGAGGAGGTTAAGGCACTGAAGCAGAAGATGGCAGCTGACAACATGATCCTAGTCAACACTCTCACGTCTGATCAGAATGACTTCAGGGTCCGTTGCTCAGCTCTGGAAAGACAGCTCCAGACCCTCCAGAATGAAGTTAAAAAGGGGGAAGGAGCAGAAGGAAGGATGGACACCCTCACCGCTGGGGTCTTGTCACTCACAGACAAGGTGGACTCTAAGGCAGACACAACTGAGTTGGAGGCAGCCAAGGCAGAATTAAAAGTTAAATCAGATGAGCTGGCAGCCTTGCAACTGAGGGTGACCCAAATAGAGGAGGCCATCAGAGAGGATGAGGAGAAGAGGAGGAAGGAGGAAGAAGGGAAATCAGAAGCTCTGCTGGCCAAGATGAAAGAAGCAGAAAAACCCGAGGCCAAGGGCAAGGGTAAAGGCAAAGCAGCAGAGAAGTCTTCATCAGCTGAGCAGCTGATCAGCCCCAGAGTCGAGCGTAAGAGAAAGGAGCCTGACTTCTCAAACCTATCAACTGAGCAGATCAGAAGAATCCATGCTGAGAAGGAAAAGTATGAGAAGCAGGAGAAGAAGAGGCTGAAGAAGCTGGGGAAAGCTGAGCTGAAATGGGACAGGGATTCCCAGAAATGGGTATCCAAAGCACCAGATGAAGCGGACTTCCGCCCTGTCCACCGCACTTCAGCCCCTCCAAAGATGGTCTCAGGGAAATACACAAACGAATACAAGAAGCTAGCCCTGGATGCCAGATGGATGTACTACTGGTACATCTTGAAGGCATCGCCATCTGGAGCAGCCGATGAAGACATAAGCTGGCACGAGTGGATGTAAAAGGAGGATGCTGATCTGTATGGGAAGCTGCTTGATGAGGCGCACAATGTGTTCAACTGCGACTTAGTTGCACCAGCCTATGAGCAAGTTACCCCCAAGCTGAAAGAAGACGGCTCTCCTAATCTGGAATGGGCCAAGACGGTCATAGCCAAAGCAGAAAGGGAAACCGAGCTCACAGATGAAGAAGAGCTTAAACAGCTAAGAGCAAGGATTTTCAACTGGCTGAACATTCCAGAAGCCAGCCGATGGGGAATCTGATAGAACAGGATTTTCTATTCCTTATCTTTTATTTTCTATCAGTTCTTCTATTTGTAAATCTGTAAATTTGTGAATGAATATATTTGGACTTATATGAATTACGTGTATCAGTTTCTTAAAGTTTTTTTTTGGTTTTAAGAAAAACTTAAAATTTTTCTAAGTATAAATCATCTGAGAATTTTATATCTCAGATTTAAAATTTTTTTTTTAAAATTTTTCTAAGTCTTAAGACTCAAATTTTTTTTTAAGTATTTCTAAAAGAGTCTAAAAGGACTTAATTTTTTAAGTGTTTGAATGTGAATAAATCTGTTGTGATAAGATTAAGTGCTCTAATATACCTATCTGATTATTTTAACTAATTCTAGTACTAACTTCAGCTGTGAGTGTGTTTCTTCCTTATAGGTTTTAACTTCATCAAAAAGGGGGAAATTGTTGAATCAAGGAGTTTTGATGAGTTAAAAAGAAGCAGCTCAGATGATCAGACGATCTGTAGAACAACTAAGATTGAGACCATAAGCTAAGCTGATCAGACGGGGTTGAGAACCAATCTAGTCAGCTGAGATCTAGTCATCTGCAGGAAACAAACATGAAGAGCTCAGACGAGGTCAAGATAAGCTGAATAGAATAAGATAGGCGAATCTTCACTAAGTCAGCTGCAGACGAGTAGAGCAAGGACAGCTGAGGACTGGCAGTTTTTCAAGCTTAAGTTTGTTAAAACCGTTTTTAGTTTGTTAGAACTAACTAACAAACTAACTGTCTTTTCAGACTTATAAGTAGGTCTAGGCACTTCATTTTTAAAAATATATAGAACACTTTACTGAACACAATATACACAGATTTCACAAGTCATTTTCTAAGATCACAAGTTTTCAAATCACAAGATTTCTTCATAGAATTTTTTTTAAGTGTTTATAGAACACTTCACTTCACATCTTAAAAAACACATCTTATTCTTTGAGTTCGATTTCAGAAAGTTGATTAGATTTTGAAGAGTTGAAGATCAAATTGTAATTTGTAAAGTTTGTACAGTAAGTAAGTAAGCAGCTAGTGAAGACCCTTCTTCAAAGTTTGGAGAAGGAGAGTGGATGTAGGATTGTTATAATCCGAACCACTATAAAATCTGGTGTTATTTACTGCTTTCTTTTAATTTCTGTTCAAGTTACAATTTGTTAATCCAAGATTAAATTTCAGAATCTTAGCTAAAATCTAAATATCAGAGCCTTGCTTTTGATCTTGTTAAAAGTTGAGTTTAAAATTGTTTTCCGCTGTGTTTAATCTGATACTTTGAATTAATTTTGAAAAGATATAAAAAATCTACAAAATCTATTCAAACCCCCCCTTTCTAGATTTTGTTCTAGAAGGCTATCTCAAGGTTTTAATCAACTCAACATTCAGGGACCAACAAGACTTAAATGAAAGCTACACAATACAAAACTCATCTCTTCAAACTTTTCATCAATCAACTCTTCTCATGCACTTAGAATTCAATCACCACCATTCACTTGAGCTTTCTTTTTCACTTAAGCTCACAAATTGAATCTTTCTTTTCTTTCACTTCACACATTTTTTCAATTCAATTTTTCTTCACAACCCTTTTCATTTTTCTCTTCCCAACATTATCACTTGGCTCATCATTTTTCCACCACACTTAGGATGCAAATCACCATCATTAGCCATCAATCAAGCTCTACTAAGCATAGGACGAGAAGACTCATATAAATAGGCAAAATGATTTCAATTTCACTTGGCTTGCCAAAGAATAAGGATCATAAGGCTCAACATGGCTCACTAAGGAAATAAAATGTATTTGGAGGGAAAAATTTGGCAAAGTGACTCATCATTCCAAACATGGCCTCTTATCACTTTCATGACATCACACAAAGATCAACATCAACAAGTCTAGTGGAAAGTTCTAGCATACAAATCATGAATGATGCACTCACAAAGGATAAAGATCAACCGTATAAGATGTACGATTATTAAGGCACCAAAGCTCACGGGCTCAAATTGAGCAATGAATCAAGCATCATCAATCACATTCATCTTTACACAATTAATCAAGAATGCTAGCATCAAGCTCCAAATCAACTCATGATCAAATCAAAATTCAATAAGTCTTGCAAATCAAGCACAAGTGCACATGTACATAAGTCCAAGCATACTCACTACAACTAGAATGATACTCAAAGATATGACAATAAATCCACAATAAAGCTCAAAATCATAGAATAAGGAATCCAAAGGATCATCAAGGTATAATCATCAATAGACAATAAAGCTCAATAAAGTCAAGATAATCGAAAATGTCATCACAAAACCATCAAGCAATCCAAATCATCATCACATCAAATCCCAATCAAGGAGTACAATCACCACTAAGTCAATTAAGGACAAACACCCAGGGGACAAGAATCTAAAGACTAAGAAGAGGGATGAGGAATAGGGGATAGCCCTAAAAGTTAGATGGCGGCGGAGGATGAGGGTAGTGTCCCGGCCCGAAGTTCCACGAGCTCATCTGCTGTAGGAGGGCATACATGTCATGAGTCTTCAGAGACTCTTCCTGCATCCTCCTCATCTCTTCATTGTATCTGCGGGACTCCTCCATCATCCTATAGCACTCGTCCTGGCGAGATAAGCACTCAAGCTGCAGCCGCTGGCTATCGGCCCAAATCTCCTCGGTCAACATCCACGGCCTTTGTGATGAACTGCCCGCCTCCTACTCTCTACTCCTCATCTCATCCTGCCAGTACATGTTAATCTCTGGCTGATAGTCCTCATCCATCTGTACTGGCAACTCCTCCTGCTCTGGCTCCTCGTACTGATCATCCTCATCATCATCTCCTGTCTCTGCCTCTGCTCCCTCTGCGGCACCCTCAGCCTCATCATCATCAGAACCCGACTGCTGACCATCGTCATCATCGTCGTCCTCATCTCAGAGGACATCTCCGTGCTCTCTAGTGTAGGCATCAAATGCCTCAGTGTGACGCTGTGACCACATGCGGAGATTAATGGTCACGAAGGCTTGAGCACCAAAAATTGTAGTCAACCTCTTATTCGGAAGACGGAATCGGCCACCGTGGTGCTGCTGCAAGCACCAAGTACTCCCGATGCGGTCGAGTGTCCTCATGCGCCGCATGGTATCAAGTGTGAGATCGGGGCCCTCCACTGCTCTGAGGTTATGAGTCGGAATCCCGAAATGCTCGGCAATCAGAGTAATCATGCCTCTAAAATTAATCTTCTTAAACTTCGTGCTCGTGGCTCTCTCAAAGAGGTAACAAAGGTACGCGACAGCATTAAACTTCACTCCATGGAGGAAGTACCATAAAACATACAATTCCTCCGAAACCACGGCTCCTCCCTCTGATCTCGCGAAAATAGTACTCGTGAGGATCTTCTCCAAGTATCGAACCACTGGGTTCCAGATGTGGGTGCTCTTTGACTTTCCCGGAATGAACTCAGGCTGATTCGGGGCCCCTGAATCTGAAATCCGCCTCCAAAACTTCTTGGCGTTGTACTCTGTCCTCATGTTGAGAAGTGATCGATCGGGATCTGTGGGTGTACCAATGATCTCGTTGACCTCATCCACGATCAACTCATACTCGTTCCCCATCAGCTCAAAAGTAATGCTCCTTGCGAACTTGGCCCTCCTAGCCTTCTTAACCTTAACTGTACACAAGAACTCTAGGGTGAGTCCAAGATAAGTCCGAGGCCTCTTCGCCAAGAAACCACCCATGTCAATCTGCTCAAATAACCGAGGAATGTCGTCCTCAATACCCATCGACACCATGCAATCGTGATCCACCAAGCGGGTCTTGACTACCTTTTCGTACAGCTCGGCGTAGTGAATAATGTGCTTCCTCCATTTGTAGTCGTCCCACTGAATACCAAGCTCAGCGGGCATCCTATGAGCAAATCGAATGGCCTCCTCTCTATCACGGATCTCTGCATCCGAGAAGTTATGCCAATCTACTCCCCTAAACATGGTTCCTGCAAAACATTCCCAAGAGCAAAAATAAATCTCCACAAATAAAATACGAGCTCAAAATATCAATCAAACCATGGACGAGTCAACAAGCAATAATATCTCCAATCACAACACAATCCCTAGTGACTAGGCAACTAATCCTCAACAAATGGTCAATGAGTCAACTAACCAAATACGATCAAATAATCACAAAATTGCATACTTAACTAGAATGGCCCTATCAATAAGTAACACCAAACAAGCTCACTTAGAATAATGCACATTAGCTCAACAAAATTCCCAAAAATCATAAGCCAACTAGCAAATAATTAAGCAATTATCCATCACAATAGTACACTCCTAACATTACAAAACTCAATTTGACCAATTAAACTCAACACTGCCACTAGGATTTTATAAAAATATGCCAAAATTCACATTTCAAGACGAATTTCACAAATCAACAAGCAAGATATCACAATCAATCCTAAGCATGCTCCGAAACTCATCAATTAATTCAAACAATCTCAACAATGGCTTCAATCATCCTAAACATTCATGCATATACGGTGTTTGATAAAATGCCTCAAAAGAAAATTTCAATTCAAGAAAAATCTTGCAAAATTATTAACACCCATGCAATAATCATCCACCATTATGAAATTGAAAGCCAATAGAAGATGAATTACATACCTTGCTTCGTAGAATCGGCCTAGAATTTAGCAATTGAGACCCCACACAAATATCCACAAAAAGCCCCAAATTTGATGCACAAACCCTCAAAATCTAATCTTTATGCAATGTATGTTGGGTAAATGTGAAATTGTGTTGAAATGATTGGTCAAATAGAGCAAATGGCCGGAATTGCTGTTTCGGGACGAAGGGAATCGGCAAAAACACTAAACCCTCGAGTCGTGAATTCTGTTTCTGCATCGTGATATTTATAAAAAGCACCAGCCTCGAGTTGAGGGTCAGGCCTCGACTCGAGGAACACTGAATTTTCAAAAAGCCTCGACTCGAGGTTCCTCCCTCGAGTCGAGGGATATGCCATTTTCAGAATTTTTACGAAGTGTAAATCCCTCGACCCGGGGGATGACCAACCTCGACCCTGGGTCTAGACCAGAGTATTTTTACGAAATTCCGAGCCTGACCCTATCCCCGAAACTCCTAAAAATGACCTGTATGCCCCTAACGAACCCAAATATGCAAGAAATTACCGTTTTGGTCCCTCGATTTAAGCCCGGTCGCTCATTCGATCGAGGAGACTGGGTTCTCTTCCTTTTTGCTCATTTTTCACCAACTTTTAAGCTCTCCATTCTTCTCGATTCTTTGATTCCTTTTTCGATCCAAGTAGTGAGTATCCTACAAACGGCAAACAACTTCATCAATTAATCATCACTAAGAGATATATTTCTACCATAAATGAACAACACCCCCAAACTTGAATGAAATTATGAATTCAATGTTTGGAATAAGGATGAAACAAATATGCAACTCCTAAATGATATCAACAATTAAGCTCAATATACAGTTAATCCATATCACTAGCAAAGCCTCCTAAGCATAAGCAATTCCCAAATCCATTGCAAAATCCCACAAAAAGGACAAAAAAAAAAGCACAAAGCAAACACACCAAAGCAATAAAAGATGGGTTGTCTCCCATCTAGCGCTAGGTTTAACGTCCTTTGCCAGACGGAACTCAAAGAGTTCATACTTCCCTTTCCTTGCCAACGTGGAGATCATCCTTGTGCCTCACTAGATGTTCTTTTGCAAAGAGGCAACATCCCCACTTGTCCTCTAGGAGTAGCTTTCCTCCTTTGATTTTTTTGACCGTTAGCACTTCCTTGAGCCTTTCGACTCCAAGTAGCCGGCTCCAATTTGATTCGCTCCAAACCACTTCATCTCCTACTTCAAAACCATCTTCCTTTCTCCCAAGTGGTGTCATTTTCTCCACTAACACCCCCAAACTTGAGCCATGCTCAAGTTTGGTCAAATCTTTCTCACATTCTTCATTCCCTTTTTCACCGGGGTCGAGCAAAGGGTCAATAGTAGCTTCCTTCTTGCTAGAATCATCAAAGGCAACATAAGACCTGTTAGAAATAATTTTACAAGAGGGAAGGAAATGCTCATTAACTAAGGGAATAGAAGAAGTAATAGGAGTAGAAACTTCCCTTTCAAAGGAAGGGCATAAATCAACAATCTCTATGTATCCACAAGTCTTCTTCTCCACCTTGCTTTGAGCAACCTCTTCCTCATGAACTCTTGTAAATGTCACTTCATCTTCATTGTAGCTCAACTTAAGCTCACCTTTCTCAACATTAATCATTGCTTTGCCCGTGGCAAGGAAAGGTCGACCAAGGATGATCACTGCCTCAAGCTCCTCCTTCATGTCTAATACAATGAAATCAACCAGGAATATGAGCTTGCCAACCCCTACCAACACATCGTCAATGATCCCGAATGGATGAGCGTATGATTGATCCGCTAGTTGAAGATTGATGTTTGTAGGAATCACCTCCCCTAGCTCCAATTTTTTGAACACGGACAATGGCATTACATATATACTTGCTCCTAGGTCGCACAAGCCTTGGATGTTCTCCTTCTCTCCAATCTCACATGGGATAATGAAGCTTCTGGGATCCTTTTTCTTTTGTGGCAAGTGTCTCTCCAAGATTTCTTTACATTCTTCCACTATCTTGAGCATTCCCTTTTCATCCCAACTCCTCTTCTTTGACATAATCTCTCTCAAGAACTTCTTATAGTGTGGAATTTGTTTAAGGGCCTCCAAGAGTGGGACATCGACATGCAAATTCTTGAAAATTTCTAGAAACTTACCAAACTCTTCATCAAGTTTCTTCCTCTCTACTCTCTTAGGAAACGGAACCGGATTTACCTTCATTGGAATTCCCCATTCATTCTTTAACTTTTCTTCCTTCTTTAAATCTCCCTTCGCTTTCACCTCCTCTTCACTTATCTTCTCTTCCACACCCACTCTTTCATGACTCACTTCTTCCTCATTCACCACCTCTTCTTCAAGCTCCCCTTCTTTGAGCATTTTTGGGCCTTCATAGCTAGTGCCACTCCTTAGCTTGATTGCACTACAAAATTCTTTAGGATTCGGCTCGGTAGTGGATGGGTATTTTCCTTTATTTTGGAGATGGTCCACCGTGGACGAGAGCTTTCCAACCGTAGTAGCTAGTTGCCCTACTTGATGCTCGATCGTCTTGAAGCGAGTGTCCATTTGCTTGCCTATATCATCAAGCCTTGAGTCATTAGCTTCCAACTTATTCACTATCAACCCCAATATCTCATCCGTGGTAGCCTTTCCTTCATTATTAGGAGCCTTTGCACCCGGATCAAATCCGGGAGGAAATTGAACGGTGGCTCTAGGATTGGCATAAGAAAAATTTTCATGTCTCCTCCATGTATTCCCATTAAATTGAGCTTGAGGTTGAGGTTGGTAGCTTCCTTGTGGCCTATTTTTGTAAGGCCTTCTTCCTTGATAATTCCCTTGAAAATTTCCTCCTTGATAGCCTCCTTGGAATGGAGGCCTACCCATGTAGCTAACTTCCTCAACCGGCATAGGACTAGCCCACATATCCACATGAGGAATGGATGGACTAACACTTGCTTGGCTTTGTGAAGTAGTAAGAGCTCTCAATCGGTCCATCATAGTCATCATCATGCTCTTCATAGACTCTATTTCCTCAACATGTGACACCCTATGGTGTGCTCCCTGATTTATCGACACTTGAAATGAATCTTGGGCTATGTTCTCCATTATCTCATTCATTTGCCCCACGGTTTTAGACCAAATCGATCCATTAGCACAAGCATTCAAAAATGACCTATCCTCATCCGTCAAACCATTGCAAAAATACATAATGGTTTGTTCCTCCGGAAATCCGTGTTGAGGACAATTGATAAGTAACATGCCATACCTCTCCCACGCCTCCGGTATGGTCTCCCCATTCTTTTGGCGGAAATGGAAGATTGCCTCCTTAGCTTGTACGGTTTTGGACGGAGGGTAGAACTTCATTAGGAATCTCTTAGATAAATCCTCCCATGTACGGACGGTCCCGGGCGGTAATGAATTAAGCCATGCTTTAGCTCTCCCCTTAAGTGTAAAGGCAAAGAGCCTCAACTTCTTCGCATATTCGGGTACCCCGTTGTACTTCATAGTGTCGGAAATCTCAAGAAATTGTGTCATATGTTGATGTGGGCACGCATTTTCATCCTTACCTTCGAATTGCTTCTCCCTAAGCATTCTCACTAGAGCGGGACTTATCTCAAAGTTATTAGCTTCTATCCTCGGCCGTGTTATCCCGTCATAGTGCTCTCTAAGTTGTGGCTCAAAAAATTCTCTCAATGGTCTTCCTTGTGGTGGTGGCTCATTCATGGGTTGTGGTTGAGGATTTGGTATTTGTGGTGGCTCATGGTATCGTAGCTCTTGATTGTACGGCATATGGGGATAGTATGGTTGGAATTGTTGTGGATGAGGTGGATAGTAGGGATATTGATGAGCTTGTGGAGGGTAAGGATATGGATTTTGGTAGGGATAATTTTGTGGTGGCATCCCTTGAGGGAAAGGGCCAACTTGAGCATGGAAATGGTTCCCATTACCTCCATGTTCTACTCCTCCTTCTCCTTGTCCATGTACCTCCTCAACTTGAGGTTCCCCAACTACTCTCTCCTTATTCCATTGATCTTCTCCTTCCATAGCTTCCCTTCTTCTTCTACCACGATTTCTTCTCAAAGTCACCTCTATCTCCGGATTTAGTGGCAATGGTGGAATACCACTTGACCTTGTTATCATGCACCTACAATGCCACAAATCCAAGTATCAAATTCAAACAAAACAAAATCAACAAAAACAAAAATAAAAGCAACAAGTAGCCACTTCAAACAATCCTTAAGTCTCACTTATAGGCGCAAAAACTAACTCCCCGGCGCCATTTGATTGGAGTAGTATTTCTGGGTAAGCGGTATTAAGACCAATCGCAAATTATCGAACCCAAGGGAGAAAGTATGCAAACGAGGCCCTAAGGATATGAGTTCTAGGTGACTAGAGTTGCAACAATGTTTTGGACTAAAATCAACAAAATAATGGCAAGAATTAAAATGGCTAAACTATGCAAGCAATAAATCGAACACTTAGAATGCAAAATCAAATAGACTAGAGACAATGGGGGAATGGGGTGCAGGGGATAATCTCCATCAAGGAATCCATGATTAACAAGCTATAATTGTATCCAAATGCAAATCAATCAAATTAGAAAGCATAAACCATCATGAAATTAATCACTCCATTAAAATCACAATGCCTAATGTAAGCATTCTTAGTCTTTCCCATCTCTCAATGTAGAAATCTCCAATTCATACAATCATGCAAAATTGTAACCCGATTAACACCTAATCACATTAGCTCAACTCTCGCATATTGCTAGGGTGATCAACCATTAATCCAAAGAGACAATTTTACATGAAGCACAATTAAGATTCACAATTAGGAAGCAATCTAATTCAATTGATCACAATTATCAACAATTATATCATGAGGCAATCACTTCATCCCTAATTTCAATTATCCCAAGCACAAGACTATTAGCCCATGGTGCTACAAGCAAAAGTCATGGGTAGAAAATCTAAGAAAGCAATTAAAAATCTAATCAACACAAACAATGAATTAAAGAGAGAAAAAGGTAAGAACATCACCAATTGATCTTCAATATACAAAAATAGGAATGCTTGAGTCTTCTACAATACTTGAATTCAACTTCTCCTTTCCCAAATTCAAACTTGAATCTTCAATTTCAAATGATCAAAATGCTAATCTATTGATTACAAACTTGAATCTAATCTAAATTTAACAATCTAGTGCAATTACAATGTAAATCAAGCTACAAATTGAGAAAATCGCCTCGGGAACCACCTGGAAACTGCTCTAAACTGCTAGGATGAGTATCTGCTCTGTTTTGGCTTCCCATGGCTTTAAAAACTGAAATTTCTGAATTTTGCCTCGACTCGAGCTTGAGGCCCTCGAGTCGAGGATCAATAGTCGCATCCACGATTTTATGATTATATCCCCTGCCTCGAGTCGAGGCTCAGCCCTCGACTCGAGGATCTTGCCTTTTCTCCATCCCTCGACTCGAGGCTCCTCCCTCGAGTCGAGATAGCTGCTTTTTCAAAATTCTCTTCCCTCCAGCACCACCCTCGACTCGAGGTTCATGCTCCTCGACCAGAGCTCGAGACTAGGGCTCTTTTGCTTCGGCCCCGACCCCCATTTTGGTCCGATATGATCGTCTCTTCATTTTAAGCCTACCGGTACTCTCGGATTGGCAAAATTCCACCAAATTACCTGCAAACTGGACGAAAAACATTAAAAACTCACCGAGTAATACTTTTTAGGCAAATAAGTGATACTCTACACATTTATGCACAAAAATTAATACTTTGACCACTTTTTGCACTCAAATAAGCCCTAAAAACATGCATCAATTCACTTTCAATCAATCAATATCAGGAGTTTCAAGATAGTAATTTATCAAAGTAGGGTTCAGTAAAACTTCATTGCCCTTAAACTTAACAGATCCATATCTTCTAGGGTTTCTTCTACCTGTACCTTTTCTCAAATTACAGTAGAACTCAACAATCCAATCATCCACATAAGGACATGCATACTCAACAGACTTCAACAGACCTCTAATCTCAAGAAATTCAATCAGAATGTTTAATCCTTCTTTTAGGCAAAAGGTGTCTTCTTTTCAATTTCTTGAATTTTTCAGAATTAACCCCAACGTATTCATCTTGATCATCATCGCTTTCAGAACTACTACTAGATGAATGTGAGGGTGAGTTACCTGGTGCATCAGGACTTTCAGCAGCTTCTTCACCTGATCCACCGGAAGAATCTGAACTACCCAGACTCTCTAATGTTGCCTCATCACCTGCAACATCCTCAGCAAACTCAGAATTAAAATCATCCTCCTCCGTACTTGGGTCATTCCTCTTCTTTGATCTCTTCTCCAATTTTTCTATCAGTTCAGAGATGGAAATATTGTCTTCAGAATCTGATGTGTCAGATGATGTGTCAACATTAGGAGTGACACTCGGTTCAGTAGTGGGTGCAGCAATTGGTTCAGTGGCTGGTTCTGAGGCTTGGCTTGGTTCTCCAATAGCCTCTCCAACCTTTTCAGATTCAGAAGTCGATTCTGACAATTGAATGGGTTTGGAAGACATACCTTCTCCATTCACCTTTCCCCTCTTATAAGTTTCAGAATAGTTCACTCTAATCACAGACCTACTCGACCTTCTCCTATCCTTAGCAGGGCTTTTCTTCCTCTTTGGTTTCTTCACCTTCTTAGCAGCAACACCCGAGTCAGTGGAATCATTTGCCTCACTCATGATCGCATCATCGATATCAACTGTTGTCTGATTGACTATATCATCAGCAACCTGAATTGCGGGCTTAGTAGGTGTAGTTTCCATAGGAACAGTAGTAGGAGCAGGGGTTTGAGTGGAAGGGTTAGGTGTAGGTGTGGCATTCTCATCATATGCAAGAAATTTTGAGACATCGATTTGGATTGAGCCTACGGCTACTGTTGGTGGTTGTGAAAGGTTAGGGAAATCACGAACAGTAGCTCGAACGTTTGAAGGGCTCATAGAAAATGGGAAGACAACAGATAGAGGAACAAGGTCTTGAACAGTAGATGTGGTCGTTGATTGTCCGACAACATTGGTGATATCAGCAGACGAAGGGTTTTGAGCAGCCATGGATGCAAGAAGATTCAGAGGGTTTGAAGTCGAGGAGTCTGAAGAAGTGTTTGAGGGAATGTTTGATTTTTCTGCCATTTTTTATACTTAAACCACGAATAAAGTGCTAAAATTAATTAAATTAAAATAGCAACTTTAATCTAAACCAAGCAATAAACAAGTGTTATGCTAAAAATCTCTGGAAATCAGTATACACTGCTCGAGCTAAGTTTCTAAGAAAAGAGGACAGATTAATTCGAAATCTATAAATAGAAAAGAACAAGAGAAGTTATAAGATATTAACCCACTAAAAGGAATAAACCAAAATCCTTAAAAATAAGGAACATGGAGATAATGATACTCCCATGTCCAAAATAACCGTCCAATCTGATCTCTAAAGCTCGAAAATAAATTAAATTAATTAATTAAAATTATCTAAGATACAATACTGAAAATAAACGTGGGAAGTTACCATGAGAAAAAGGTAAAATTCAAGAATTATCACCTAATTAATTAATTCGACTTATAGAAATAAAATGAATCAAGTAGATGTTGTAGACAATGGCACACACACTTCAACATTGATTTTTCAATGTTGCATTTTAATTTTTTTATCAGTTTTCACACACAAATCCATATTGATCCACCTTTTCAAAAGAGAACATCGTAGTTGCAATCTCAGTGTCCCATAGTTACTCAGCGGATTATGGATAAATTGATGTCATTTTAATCATCTTTTGAAAAGAAGTCATCATAGTAGCGAACTCCGTGCTCCATAGTTACTCAGTGATTAAGAATAAACATCTAATTGTGTATTATAATGTATGCATTTGAGGCGTGTATGTCCTGTAAGTCACATAATCTTGATTCAAGTATATTTCACAAAGGATTTAACTAATTAATAGAAAGAATCTCAAAAATATCAATTTTCTCATAGACTTCACTTGATGTTGTCAAAAATGTTGTAACATTTGCTTCAACATCCGTCACAGGATTTTCAGATTGTACACAAACCAAGAGATTTTCTAAGAAATGAAAACCTCTCAAAATCAAGAGTTTTAGTAAACAAATCAACAAGTTGCTTATCAGTGGGAATATATTCTAACTTCACCATACCCTTTTCTACAAGATCTCTTATAAAATGGTGTCTTATACTTATATGCATAGTAAGAGAGTGTTGTACATGATTTTTAGAGATATTTATAGCACTTGTGTTATCACAAAAAATTGTAAGGATATCAGTATCAAGGCCATAATCACCAAACATCTTCTTCAACCACAAAAGTTGTGAGCAACAACTTCTTGCAGTAACATATTCTGAATCAGTTGTAGATTGAGAAACACAATTCTGTTTCTTGCTGTGCCATGAGATCAAATTGTTCCCCATATAAAAGCATCCACCACTTGTGCTTTTCCTATCATCAACATCACCTGCCCAATCAGCATCACTATATCCAATCAGTGTACTATTTATATTTTTTGTGTACCATATACCAAGATCAACAGTCCCTGCAACATATCTGATGATTCTTTTCACAACATTCATGTGTGATTCCTTGGGATTTGCTTGGTACCTAGCACAAATACAAACACTGTACATAATATCAGGTCTACTTGAGGTTAGATAGAGAAAACTACCTATCATGGATCTGTACAATGTTGGGTCAACATCTTATCCAACATTGTCCTTACACAGTTTCTGTGTGGATCCCATATGACTTTTCATATGCTTAGAATTTTCAAGACCAAACCTTTATACCAAATTTTTAGCATATTTGCTTTGTGAAATAAAAATACCATCTTTCATCTGTTTGATTTGAAGACCTAAAAAATAATTCAAGTCCCCAACCATGCTCATCTCAAATGTGGCAGTCATTGTCTCAACAAAGTCTTTCAACATGCTATCTGATATAGATCCAAATACTATGTCATCAACATAGATTTGTGCTATCATCAAATCTCCATCAACCTGTTTGATAAATAAGGTTCTATCTGTTTCTCCTCTAATGAAATCAATATGCAAAAGAAAGTCAGTTAACCTACCATACCAAGCTCTAGGACCTTGTTTCAAGCAATAAAATGCTTTCTTAAGCTTATAGACATGATCTGGATATTGAGGATCTTCAAATCCTTTTGGTTGTTCTACATATGCTTCCTCATTCAATATACCATTCAAAAATGCAGCTTTCACATCCATTTGAAACAATTTGATTTTGAAATAACATGCAATAGCTAATAATAATCTGATAGATTCAATCCTAGCTACAGGTGCAAATGTTTCATCAAAATCTATACCCTCAACTTGAGTGTATCCTTGGGCAACTAACCTAGCCTTATTTCTTACTATGTTTCCAGACTCATCAGTTTTATTCTTGAAAATCCATTTAGTCCCAATAACATTAGTATCACTAGGTCTAAGAACTAATGTCCATGCTTCATTTCTTTCAAACTGATTAAGTTCCTCATGCATAACATTTATCCAATTCTCATCTTTCAGGGCTTCGGTTACATTTTTAGGTTCCACAATAGAATGATAGCATTCTGCATCAATTTTGTTATAAATGGAAGACATACATACTGACCTCACAACATCTCTTGAACTTACCTTTCTTCTGGTTTGGACTCCTACAGATGATTCTCCAATAATCTGACTAGAAGGGTGACAATTTAATATACTGGAAGTAGGTGCGTTACCTTGTTTGAAATTGTCTGATTCTTCGGTTTCAGATAATGTGACTCATGATGTTGTACCATCAGTTGTAACATTTTCTGATCCGGGTTCATCAGATGTATCAAGAAGGTCTATAACATCATTTCAACACTTTTACCTGCTAGACTTGCTATATCATCAAAAACCACATTGACAGATTCCTACATAGTGTCAGTTCTCAAATTATAGATCCTATAGGCCTTACTATTTCTAAAATAACCTAAGAAGAATCCTTTATCACTTTTAGAATCAAACTTATGCAATTGATCTCTATCATTCAAGATATAACAATGTTTACCCACGGATTGAGTGATTAAGAAGAGCTTAGATCACCTCCTAGTGAAAATCTAGAAGGGGGGCTTGAATAGATTTTCAAATCTTTTTCGAAGATCAGACTACTTATTCAAAGAGTCAAAGCTGAGCAGCGGAAACAAGTTTTAACTCAATCTTTTAAGGATCAAAAAGCAATCTGAATATGAATCTGAAATTGATTTGATTGAATAGTTGATGAACAATAAGTAAGTAAAACAAGAAATAAAGAACATCAGAAATTATAGTGGTTCGGATCAAACAGATCCTACATCCACTCTCTTTCTTCAACTTGAAGAAGGGTCTCGACTGACTTACTACCTTTCTTACTTACAAAGTTACAAATACAACGAAGTGAAGATTCTTCTCTTCAATCCTATCTTCAATCTACCTAACTCTCTAGAAACTTGAAGATCACAGTGCAGAGACTTTGAAGATATACAAGTGTTCTACAAACACTTAGAAACTTATGAAGAATTACTTTGAAAACTTTGAGAGTGCTCTTTAAAAATTCGTGAGTGTTGAGAAAATGAGAGTGTTTTTTATTCTATTCAGAATCGTGCTTAAACTTATTTATAATCCTGTGAAATGATTAGTTTGTTGTAAAAAACTAAAAACCGTTCAACAAACTTATTCTTGAAAATTGCCTTGACTTCAGCTGATCTCAAGCTAGTCTTCTGCTGCTGACTTGGTGAAGACTTGCCTTTCTTATTCTACTCAGCTGGTCTTGAACTCGTCTTGAGCTCTTCATTACTGCCTCCAACATATGACTTTGTCAAGATCGTCTTCAGATGACCTCTTCTTTCATGACTTCAGCTGACTATTCTAGCTCTACCTAGTCTGATCAGCCTAACATTAGTATTCATTACATCAGCTGTTCTATACAATCAGCTGGTCATTTTACTTACATGAGCTGACTCTAATCTATATACTTTTAACTCATCAAAAATCCTTCTGATCTAACAATTTTCCCCTTTTTAATGAAGTTAAAACTGCAAGAAAGAAACAAGCTCACAGCTGGTGTTAGTCTAGATTATTCAAGATAATCAGATGAGCACATTAGAACACATTAGAACACATAAGCATTTAGTTCGGATACATTCACATAAGAGCACTTAATTC
This sequence comes from Paraleonurus japonicus, assembly GCA_030762865.1. NCBI lineage: Eukaryota > Viridiplantae > Streptophyta > Magnoliopsida > Lamiales > Lamiaceae > Paraleonurus > Paraleonurus japonicus. The sequence goes on along the minus strand of CM061055.1, from coordinate 16,515,761 downwards.
ATACTTAGAAAATTTTAGAGTCTTTAGAAAAGATTAAGTCTTAAAGACTTTTTAGATTATTAGTACTTAGAAAAATTTTAGAAAAATTTAATCTGAGATGGAAGTTTCCTCAGATGATTAACACTTAATAAGATTTTTAAGTTTTCTTAGAAAGCTGTAAAGAAAGATTAAAATATAAGACAAGATGATTCAGATAAGCTCAAGTATATTCACAGATGATTACAAATTTTACAGATTGGTGCAGATAAGAGAAAAATAAGGAAAGAAAAATCTATCTTATCAGACACCCCATTGATCCTCATCTGGAACCATCAGCCAATTGAATACTCTCCTTCTAAGCTGCTTGAGATCTTCCTCCTGAGCTAACCCAGACTCAGCCTCGGCCCTTTGCACAATTCCCTTGACCCAGTCTAGGTCTAGGGATCCATCAGGTTTCTTGGCAGGTACAGCGTACTCAAAGGCCGGGGAGATCCGGTTGACATTGAACTCGACATCTGCTGCTAACTTGGTGAAGACTTGTCTTTCTTATTCTACTCAGCTGGCCTTGACCTCGTCTTGAGCTCTTCATTACTGTCTCCAACAGATGACTTTGTCATGATCGTCTTCAGATGACCTCTTCTTTCATGACTTCAGCTGACTATTCTAGCTCTACCTAGTCTGATCGGCCTAGCACTAGAATTCATTACATCAGCTGTTCTATACAATCAACTGGTCATCTTACTTACATGAGATGACTCTAATCTATATACTTTTAACTCATCAAAACTCCTTCTGATCTAACAAACAAACACAACCAAACGCATGAAAATATTTCAAATTTGGTTTTTTGTTATTCAAAATTTCATATGAGGTTTTTGTACCATCAGACCTAACAAAGACTTTATTTATAATGTGACAAGCAGTGTTTAATGCCTCAACCTAAAACCTTTTAGAAAGATGTTTAGCATGTAGCATTACTCTAGCCATCTCTTGTAAAGTCCTGTTTTTCCTTTCAGCAATTCCATTTTGTTGTGGAGTTTTTGGTGATTAAAATTCTTGGATTATACCTTTCTTTTCACAAAATTCAGAAAATAAACTATTTTCAAATTCACTACCATGATCTGATCTAATCCGACTTACTTTCAAATTATAAGCAGTTTTAAACCTTTTATACATGATTTTGAAAGCAGCAAAGATATCAGATTTATCTTTCAAAAAATCAACCCAAGTATACCTTGAAATATCATCAATGTTGGTCCCTAGATTGAGTGGTTTTTAAGAGTTTAAATGTCCTTCTAGAGATAATCTACAGGGGGGGGGGTTGAATAGATTATCTAAACTTTTCGAAATTCAGATTATCAATCAACTTGCAAACCCACAAATCAAAGTATTCAGCGGAAACGAGTTTATACTCAATCTTTAAAGGATCTAAAGCATTCTGAAATATTATTTGATCAAATTGTAAGTAATAACAGAAATTGAAAACCGAAAGAAAGAAAACCAAATTTATAGTGGTTCGGATCAAAAGATCCTACATCCACTCTCCTTCTTCAACTTGAAGAAGGGTCTCAACTCACTTACTTTCTTCCTTTCTTACTTACTTATAGATTAAAGTGACTACCTTCAGCCTTACAAGTTTCCTTCACAAATTCTGGAAAATATGGCTTGAAGATATGAATGATAGTGTTCTACAAACACTATAGAAAACTATGAACGTCAAGTGCGTTCTTGTGTGTATGTGAAACTGCTTGAGTGCTTTTTGTGTGTTACAAAGTTGCTTATGTATCTAAGATAATGCAAAAGTCATTCTATTCTAATTACTGGATCTATTTATAGAAAACCGTTGCTAGTAGTTGTAACTTCCTTGCTGATTCTTCTCTTGTTAGTTATAACCAAGTAACTGAATCTTGTAACTTCTTCTTGGTTAGTTGTAACTGTTCTTGAAACTACTCGATTTTTCTAACACTTGTTCATCGTCTTCTTTACTCGTTGTTTATCCCGAGATTGAGTGATTAATACAAGCTTAGATCGCCTCCTAGTGATAATCTAGAAGGGGGGAGGGGGTTGAATAGATTATCAAATCTTTCTCAAAGATCAAATTATCTATTCAAGATATCAAAGCTGAACAGCGACAACAACTTTTAACTCAATCTTTAAAGGATCAAAAAGCAATCTGAATTAAATCTGAAATTAATTTATTTGAATAGTTGAATAACAACGAATAAGTAAAGACAAGAAGTAAAGAACATCAGGATTTATAGTTGTTCGGATCAAACTGATCCTACATCCACTCCCTTCTTCAACTTGAAGAAGGGCCTCGACTAACTTACTTTCTTACTTACTCACTGAGTTACAGTTACAATGTTGTGAAGATCCTTCTCTTCAATTCTATCTTCAACCTATCAAACTATCTAGAACCTTAAAAGTTACAGTGTAGAAAGTTTGAAGATGTACAAGTGAGTGTTCTATAAACACTTAGAAACTTATGAAGATTCTTTTGAAGACTTTAGTGAGTGCTCTTTGAAAAATCGTGAGTATTGAATTGAGTGTTAGTTGTTCTTTTCAGAACTGTGCTTCAGACTTATTTATAAGCCTATGAAACGGTTAGTTTGTTGTAACAAACTAAAAATCGTTTAACAAACTTCTTCTTGAAAATTGTCTTGATATCAGCTGATCATGAACTAGTCGTCTGCTGCTGACTTGGTGAAGACTTGCCTTTTATATTCTACTCAGCTGGTCTTGACCTTGTCTTGAGCTCTTCATTATTCGCTCCAACAGATGACTTCTTCAAGATCGTCCTCAGATGACCTTCTCTTTCATAACCTCAACTGACTGTTCTAGCTCTACCTAGTCTGATCAGCCTAGCACTAGGATTCATTACAACAACTATTCTATACACATCCAGCTGATCATCTTATATACATGAGCTCAACCTAATCTTATACAGTTTAACTCATTGAAACCACTTTTGATCTAACAATTTTCCCCATTTTGATGAATTTAAAACTGCAAGAAAGAAACAAGCTCACAGCTGGTGTTAGTCAAGATTATTCAAGATAATTAGATGAGCACATTAAAGCACATAAGAATTTAGTTCAGATACGTTCACATACGAGCACTTAATTCAAACTTAAAAAAAAATACTAAGAAAAGTTTAAGTTTTAAAAAACTTTATCAGATTATTAGTACTTAGAAAAAAATTTAAGCCTTAGGACTTAGAAAATTTTAGGAAAATTTTAATCTGAGATAGAAGTTTCCTCAGATGATTAACACTTAGAAAAATTTATGTTTTCTTAGAAAGTAGTAAAGAAACTTAAAATATAAGACAAGATGATTCGTGTAAGTTCACTTATATTCACAGATGATTACATATTTACAAATTGGTGCAGATCAGATAAAGAATAAGAAAAGAAAGCTCAATATTATCTAAACACCCCATTGGTCTTCATCAGGCACCATCAGCCAGTTAAACACCCTCCTCCGAAGCTGCTTGAGGTCCTCCTCCTTAGCTAATCCGGACTCAGCCTCTGCCCTTTGAACAATGCCTTTGACCCAGTCTAGGTCCAAGGTTCCATTAGCTTTCTTGGCAGGGACCGCATACTCGAAGGCTGGGGCGATAAGATTGACGTTGAACTCGACATCAGCTTCTTCAAGCAGCCGATGATAGAGTTTCGCGTCTACCTTTTCAATTCACTCATGCCAGGCAAGGTCCGGATCTTGCTGAATAGTTCCTGGGGCCTTGAGAATGTACTAAAAGTACATCCACATGGCGTCCAGGTTCTTATCCGTGTACTTCTTCTCATATTTTTGGAGGGGCAGATGTGGTGTGATAGGGCCTGAAGTTCCCGTCGCCTTGGTCTTTCACCAGCCACTTTCGTTCAGTGCTGCTCCAGGTGACGTTGGCGCCCTTCTCCTTCTTCTGCCTTCTCTTCTCTTTGTTTCCGAAGTATTCTTTCTCCGTCTGATCCTCTTGATCTGTTTTTCAGAAAGATTAGAGTAGTCGGCTTCTCGTTTTCCTTTTCCTTGGTAGCAACTCTGAGTGAGATGTCAGCTAATCTAGTTTCATCAGCTGCTACCTTCTTACCTTTGCTCTTGGCCTCTGCCTGCTCAGCTTCCTTCAGCCTTGCCAAGAGTCTTTCTAACCTTTCTTCCTCCTCCTTCCTCTTCTTCTCCTCGTCCTCCTTCAGGACCTCTTCTAATTGACTTACCCTCAGCTGGAGAGCAGCCAACTCATCAGACTTAAGTCTGACATCCTCCTTGGCTGCCTCTAGGTCAGCTGCGTTGGCCTTCATGTCCAAATCTTTCCTAGTCTCTTCGACCACAGCTGTGAGGGCTTGTCTTCTTTCTTGCTCTTCCTTTTCCCCCTTTTTAACTTCACTGGCCAAGTCTGTCAGCTTAGTATTTAGATCGTTGCATTTGACTCGGAAGTCAGACTTATCCAGTGCCAGTTCGTTCACCATCATCTGATTGTATCCCATCACCTCGTCTTTCAAACCCTTCACCTCATCTTTCAGAGCCTTTACCTTCTCAGCCAATACAGAGTTAGTCAGAAAAGTGATTTTGTCAGTAAGTGTTACCTCGACTTCTCTCATACTGGCGATCATGGTCTTCGTGACTGCTTCCACCATCTTCTTCATCCTCTTCTTCATTTTCCTCTTCAAGGCAGATTTCATCTTTTTCTCCATCTTGCTGAAGATAGAAGAAATGGCAGTCGCAAGGCTGAGGTCGCTGTCTTCATCCTCAGAGGAGGATTCAGACGAAGAGGAGGAAAGATTTTCTTGAGTGGGTGGAGGGGAAGGAGAATGAGTTTGGATGGTTGGGAGTAGAGAGTAAGATAGAGTAAGGAGGGGTGCAGTTTGGACTTGAGGGAGAGGTGTTGGTTCAGTTCGTGGGGGAGGGGTAGTTTGGGTTTGTGGGATAGGAGTGGGTGATGAGGTTTGAGTAGATGAGAATGGAAGTTGAGGTGTGTGTGTTGATGTGGGTTGATCTGTGGGTGGGGTGGTTGACATGGTCTGGTCAGCTGGGGTTGGGGTGGTGGTTGGAATGGTTTCAGATTGGGTAGTGAGTTGGACTGTTTCAGGAGGAGATGAGGTTTGGACTTTTTTGGGCAACTATGGCTGTTTAAGAGGCTCCGAGGTGCCAGCCGGGCACATCTCTTCATTGCCAGGATGGGCAGATGAGGGGGAGGGGGTAGATTCAGAGGAAGATAAGCTGGAGGAGGTTCCAAAGGAGATTACCTTTTATGCGGTTTGAGTTCTTTCTGAGCTAGGCTCCTCCAGTGCCTCAGCTTCGGCCAATGCTGCTGCTGCCACCTCCAGAGTTTGTACCTCTTCTGTCAGAAGGCTTGGTGGAGCAGTAGATGAGCCTTCCCCGGATCACCTCTCAGAAGCTTTCACCAGCCTTCTACGAGTCCTCCTCTGTAGTGGTCTTTCAACCACAGTAGCTTCTTCAACACCCGCCTCCTCAGCTGTAGGAGCAGCAGCGACCTCCTCGACTGTGGGGGCAACAGTTGCCTCCTCAGCTGCAGCAGCACTCTGATTCCTCGCATCATCAGAATCATTGTCTGAATCTGGCAACCCCCAAATCTTCTCATTTTTTGTCAAAATTCCCTTCTGCCTTGTGAATTTTTTCGCTCCAACCCTCCAATCAATCAACTTATTCAGACCTTCAATTAGCACAGTAATCTTGTTAAATAGACTAATTGTGGTGGTTGAAGTCCATTCCCCAGTCACCGGATTGAAAGTCAATCTCCCCTTTTCTTCATTCAGTCTTCTAATCAGAAGATCCACCCAGTTCACCTGAACACCATCGATGATTACCCTCATACAGCATAGTCTAGGCTTCGACAATCCATCGTGAGAGCTCTGATCACCCAGCACCGATTTTGTCACAATTGTCATAAGAAGCCTGTATTTCCTCCATAACAGGTTCTTCTCCAACTCCCTTCGAGTTCCCCTGTAAGTAACCCTAGACACCAAATCAAATGATTCTTCCCAAGAATCTTCCTTATACGTTGATGTATTCACTCCCTCCATCGAAGTATCGAAAATACGAGCGATTGTCTCTCTGGAATAGGATAGAACATTTCCATCCACCTTTGTGTCAAAGCCATCAGGAGTATCCACCATATTTGCTAAGAACTCTGCCCCTAATAGATCCAGAGTTTTGCTTTGAGAAGATTTCATCGAGCAAAAACCCCTCAAACGCGATCTCTCAAGTAATCGAAGAATCTCAGCGGATTCTCTGTCCTTTGTCGTTTCAAAATCAACGTACATCTCTGCTTTCAATTTATTTTTAAAGATTTCATCGTTCATTTTGAACTTGGACTTTGTGGTTGTTATGTAAGTGGGTTTGTGAAATTTTGTGGTTTTTGAGGAAGATGCCATTTTTGTAAGTATGCTGTAAAACTTGAGAGAAAATTTGCAGTAAATTGGGTAAGGGAATTTGTGAAAGTGAATTTGAAAATGAAGGGGTAAGTTTTTAAATCAGGAAGAGAGAGAGGGAAAACTGGAGAAGTTGATACGTGGCAAATTCAGAAATAATTTTGACCGTAGATTGACTGTGGCGCGTGGAGTATATCAACGGCTATACGGAATAGTCGCTTCACCTCCGGCGCATGGCATTAACTCGCCTTGAAATTATAAAAAGTAACCGCCCAGCCTACGAATTAGACAGCAAATAGGGTTACTTTATGCAGAGATAGTGTAAGCTGAAATATACCTTTCTTTTGCATAAAGAAATCCTATTTCAGATTGGGTTTTATCAGACTTGGTAAAAAATGACCTTGTCTTAGATTTTGAAAATTTCTCCGAGTCTGATTGTTTGAAAACAAAGAGTTTTTAAAGACAGAGTTAATTTTATGTCATTATTTTAAGTAAACCAAGTTTCATATCCAAATATAACTAGTATATAAGAACTTTAAACTCAGCTTGGTTTTCAAAGACACAACTCATCTGAAAAATTTTGAAATAGATGAGCTGTAAAAATAATTTTGAAAACAAGTTTTGAAAAGAACCACAGAAGGGTATGAACAGGTGAGGAGGTTTATCAGATTAGACAGTTTATGCTGATCTAACAATGTTAATTCAAAACCTATTTCTGCAGATACACAAACTCAAGAAACCATTAGTAGCTAAAGTAAGTCAGATAGGATGCAATTAGTCATCTGTTTTAAAGAAATCAGCTGACTATTGTATCCTTGTCTGATTTACTTGATGTCAGATAAGAAATTGTCAAGTAAGATAAGGTCAATATGACTAATCCTTGATTCTTGGTTCCTAAGGAGGAGATCAATGATATTAGCTCTGTGATTGTCCCTTGACACATATCAAGTCTGATAATTCTTCCTAGACAAGATTTAAAGAAAGAGAATACAAGATACATGCAATAGAAATTATAAATCAACTAAGGATGCATCAAGTAATCCTAATTCTAAACATAATTCCTTAAATCTAGACAGAGCTAAGGGTTTTGTAAGTATATCTGCTCTCTGGGACTCAGTTGCTATCTTTTCTATTCTAATCTCATTCTTCTCAACATGATCTCTGATGAAATGATGCCTTACGTCTATATGCTTACACCTTGAATGCAAGACAGGGTTGTATGTCATGGCTATTGCACTATTACTGTCACAGTAAATAGGCACAGATGATGTAAGAATGTTATAATCCCTAAGCTGCTGGCTTATCCAGAGAAGCTGAGAGCAACAACTACCAGCTGCCATGTATTCAGCTTCAGTTGTGGAGGTTGCAACTGAAGTCTGTTTCTTGGATAACCAAGAAATTAACTTGTTGCCTAAAAATTGACAAGTTCCAGATGTAGACTTCCTATCAATTTTACAGCCTCCAAAATCCGAGTCTGAATAACCTGAAAGCTCGAAGTTGTCATCAGACGGTTACCACAACCCAACCTGCAAAGTTCCTTTAAGATATTTAAGGATTTTCTTAGTTTTCTCCAGATGAGGTTTTAGGATTTGATTGGAATCTTGCACATACCCCAACTGCAAAGGCTATGTCTGGCCTACTTGTAGTGAGATATAACAGGGATCCAATCAATCCACGATACTCCGTTGCATCCGTGGGTATTCCCTTCTCATCTGAATCCATAGAGAAGTTAGTTGCCATAGGTATTTTAAATTCCCTACTAGTAGTCATCCCAAATTTATCTATAAGGTCCTTAGCATACTTAGTCTGATGTATAAAAATACCTCTACTTGTCTGTTTAATTTGCAAGCCAAGAAAGTATGTTAATTCTCCCATCATAGACATCTCAAACCTATTTTTCATGAGAACACTGAACTCTTCATATAAAGTCAGATTAGGTGAACCAAATATGATATCATCTACATAAATTTGAACTAACAAGATATTACCACCTACTTCTTTCTTAAACAAAGTTCTATCTATCTTACCTTTTAAGAAACCACTTGATATCAAGAATTCAGACATGGTATCATACCAAGCTCTGGGTGCTTGCTTTAGTCCATATAGTGCCTTGTGAAATTTATAGGCCTTATTATTGATCCTAAACCCTGGGGGCTGTTCTACATAGACCCCTTCAAGTAACTCATCATTCAGGAAGGCAGACTTGACATCCATCTAAAAGACCTTGAAACATTTATAGGCAGCAAATGCTAAAAACCGCCTTATTGCTTCTAATCTGGCAACTGGAGCATAAGTTTCATCATAGTCTATCCCCTCAGACTGTGAATATCCCTGTGCTACCAATATGGCCTTATTACGAAAAATAACATTGTTTTCATCAGTTTTATTTTTAAACACCCATTTGGTACCTATAACTTTCTATGTAAGGGTTTGTCCACCAGTTCCCAAACATTTTGTCTTTCAAACTGATGCAGTTCTTCCTACATGGCTGTTACCTAGCTTGGGTCAGATAGAGCCTCCTCAATAGACTTAGGCTCTATTCTGTTGTGGTGTTCCAGCTGAAGAAGTTTCATGAACTATACCATTCTAATTCAGATAGTTAGATAAACAAAAATTCAAGAATTCAGTTCCCTTGTCACTCCTTATTTTAATAATATTAACACCCTTCTCATTTTGAATTTGTCTGAACAGATCAGGGATCTTGTTCACTATCTTATTCTTTTTTAAAAGAAATATTACCCAAGTATATATTGAAAAATCATCAACAACTACAAGGGTATACTTCCTTCCACTAAAGCTGAGTGGTGAAACAGGTCCAAACAAATCAAGATGAAGGAGTTGTAAAACTCTTTCAGATGAGGATGTGTTAATACTTTTAAAAGAGTTCTTGGACTGTTTACCTTTTTTACAAGCATCACATTTCAGATCAGTTGAACAAAGCTTCTGAGGCATTCCCTTGACAAGATTCCTCTTAGCTACTTTGCTAAGGGTTTTGAAATTCAGATGACTAAGCCTTTTATGCCATAGCCAACTGAGATCATCTCCACCTTTAGCTATAAGACATGTATCTTTGGGACAACTATTAAAATTAGCCACAGACATTACCATGTCTGAAGCCAGTTAAGAGTACCTTGTCTGAGGAACTATCTAAGATATCACACTTAACTTTAGAAAATCTAACATGAAAACCTTTATCACAGAGTTGGGAAACAGATAACAAATTATGATTTAAACCTTCTACAAAATAAACCTCAGATATCTGGACATCCCCTATAATTAAGGTTCCCACACCCTTAGTCTGTCCGTAGTTATTGTCACCGAACAAGACTCTAGGACCATCAATATTCTGAAAATTTGATAATAGATTCTTCTCACAGGTCATGTGCTGAGAACAGCCACTGTCTATGTATCAGATGGAAGCTAGTATCTCTTTTTTTAATGATAGTCCCAGGGATTCCTGCAAGACAAATTAAGTATGAGGTACACTAGTGATCTTGGGTACTTTTAGGTCAACAATCACTTTGGGTATCCAAACAAACATCTCATTATTTAATAACAAATCAGATTGAAGTTGTCTACCAAATCTGTCCACAAATATATCACATTTAAATGAGAATTTATTGAAGTCAGATTTGGTGACTTTCTTGTACTTTGGAAATAAGGGATAGCATCTGCTCCTCCCATCAAAAGAACTATAATAAGAATTCCTCTTAGTCTTGGTTCTTGGAATCCTCTTTGTCACATTAGGATTCGTCCTCTGATTTTTATTTTTCAGATTACGAGATGCAGTCCTTATCTGACTCTGTGGTTTCCAAGGTCCAATTTTGATTTCTTTTGATGTTTCAGCAGCCTTCACAAATTTCCTTGGTTTTGAAACTTCTGATTTATTATTCCTATCATAAGCAAGACCTGTTTTATCTTGGGATTTTTGTGAAGTTCTAAAAATATGGTCTATGGCTGATTGTGAGTTATTAAGCTGGCTAATTTTGAAGACAAGCTTCTCATTGGCCCTCCTAATTGACTCATTTTCATTGCAAACCACTTCAAATTTAGCTTTTAAAGAGTTTAATTCATTCTCTAATCGTTCAGGCAGACCAGCTGAAGTACTAGCCTCAGCCTGGGGTAAACATTCCCCCTTGAATGTTTCCTCAGACTTTGAGTAGGTTACAACTTGTTTGCCTTTAATTAGAGTTTGAACCTGGTCTTTCAAAGTTAAATTTTCAGTCTCTAATTGTTTGTAATCACTTAGTGACATTTTTAGATCATTCAAAAGACCCTTGATTACAGTTTGGTCATTGTCTGAGACAGATTTGTAAGACTCATTAACAGTTGAGGAATAGTAATCTACGTCTTTGGCCATCAGACACACTTCATCGTCTGATCTAAAATCAGAAGAAGATGGTGATGATGATGATTTTCTTGATTCTTTCTCCTCAGCAAGAAGGGCCCTCTGATCTGCAAAGCGCGTATCTCTCTTCTTCATTTTCTCCTCTCTTTCTTTAGGAGTCAGCTGGGGACAGTCATAGCTAAAGTTCCCTAACTTGTTACAGGTGTAACAAGTGTCTCCCCGGTCTGATTTAGGACTGATAGGGTTCTTCTTTACAGGAGATTTATACCTTCTTGTTTGAATTCTTCTTTTATCATCATTTATTGATTCACCATCATCTTTTCTCTTGGATCTAGATATGGATCCGTCCTTCTCTGTAAATTTTAACTTGTTACGCTTATATTTCATCCTTAAACGATCGTACCTCTTTGTTAATAACGCCATCTGTTCTTTCAAGGATAGACCTGCTCCTTTGGGCTCAGATATTGTTTTGTCTTCTTTGTTGACAAAGGTAACAGTCTTGGATGAGGTGCTTGACTCTATCTCATCTTCTTCATCTTCTACCTGAATGTCAAACTCATAACCCTTCAAGTGAGAAAACTAAGTGTAATGTGTCATAGTAGAGACATATTTTGTAGCTTTAATCAAATTTCCCTTTTCCCTCCAACGCTTGGTTAGAGATCTAAAGATTTTATTATTGATTTCTTTTTCAGTGTAAATCTTACCAAGATCAGTGGCTCTATTGATCAGATTGGTCATTCTCATATCCAGCTGATCAATATTTTCACCCTCTTTCATTTTAAAGACATCAAATAGATGGAGAATAACTTGAAGCTTGTTCTCCTTCACCTGATCTGTGCCTTCGCACATGTTAGCAAGGGTGTCCCACATCTCTTTGGCTGTCTTACACTTCTTAATTTTCTCGTACCACTCCCTGCTGAGTGAGACGATAATCTCGTTTCTTGCCACTTGATCCAGGTTATACACTTTCCTCTCATCATTGGTTAATTCTAATACTTTCTTCATCGTCTGAGTTCGTGATTCTGAGCTGCTCGCTCCATCACTTATGATTGGAGTAGCAACCGGGTAAGTGGTATTAAGACCAATCGCAAATATCGAACCCAAGGGAAAAATATGCACGTGATGCCCTAGAAATACAAGTTCTTAATGACTATTGATGCAACAAGGGATGACACTAACACTACAAACACTTGCAAAATTACAAACTAAAAATAAGCAAGAAAATGATCGAACACTTAAAAGGCAAGCTAAAATACCACAATAAATGGGGGAATTGGAGTGCTAGGGCTAACATCCATCAAGGAATCATCAATCAACAAGCTATAATTGAATCAAATTGCAAATCAACTAAGATAGAAAGCATTAAACCATCATGAAATTAATCACTCCATTAATAACACAATGTCTAATGTGAGTATCCTTAGTCCTTCCCATCTCTCAATGTAGAAGTCCCCAATCCATACAATCATGCAAAATCATAACCTGATTAACACCTAATCACGTTAGTTCAACTCTCGCCTATTGCTAGGGTGATCAACCATTAATCTAAAGAGATAATTTTGCATGAAGCACAATTAGGAAGCAAACTAATGTGAGTATCCTTAATGCAACTAATCTCTCGATTCCGAAGCACCCAATCAACACATTCATACACAATTAATCCCGGATCACATTAGCGCAGATCTCGCCTATAACTAGGGTGATCAAACACTAATCCAAAGAGATAAAAATGCATGAAGCACAATTTGAATCACAATTAGTAAGCAATCTACTCAATTGATCTCCAATCATCAACAATCATAGCATAGTCAATCAAATCATCATCAATTTCAATTAACCCAAGCACAAGAGAGTTAGTCCATGGTACCACAAGCAATATCCATGGGAAGAAGATAGAATTGATCAAACACAAAGCAAATCACAACAATTTAAAAATTGAAAAGGCAAGAGAGGAAGAACATCACAAATTGATCTTCAATTAACAAAAATAAGAATGCTTGAGTGCTCAATACAAATCTCCAAATGAAATCCAAGCTTGAATTGATGGAACAACAATAATCAAAAGCTAATCTAGAGCTAATCTAATCAACAACAACTGAAATCTAAATCTAAATCTACCATCTACACCACCTACAAAGGGAAATTGGCTTGGGGCCTAAGAAATCGCCCCAAAACTGCTCATAACTACTCTAATCTAATCCCCTTTTGGTATGCTCTGCTTCAGCCTTTAAATAACGAATTTTCCAGAAAAACATCCCCCTCGAGTCGAGGGTCAGGCCTCGACTCAAAGCCCTTGCAATTTTCCTCTCCCTTGACTCGAGGGTCAGCCCTCGAGTCGAGGCTTCTGCCTTTTTTTTATTTTGGTCCTTTCAGTCTCACCCTCGACTCGAGGCTCTTGGTCCTCGACCAGAGCTCGAAACCAGGGCACTTTTTTCGAGCGAGGCTTCGGCCCCGACCCCGACCCCCATTTTCGTCCGATATGTTCGTCTCTTCATTCTAAGCACACCGGTACTCTCGGATTGGCAAAATTCCTCCGAATTACCTACAAAACGGACGAAAAACATCAAATACTCATCAAGTAATACTTTTTAGGCAAATAAGTGATACTCTACACATTTAGACACAAAAACTAACACTTTGATCACTTTTTGCACTAAAATAAGCCTTAAAAACATGCATCAATTCACTCCAATCATACCCCCAAACTTGAAGTGTTGCTCATCCTCGAGCAATGTAGAAACTAAGCACAAAGGAGTGAATTGATTGCAATTATGTCACATGGTACCATAGACGGAATAGAAGATAATCGAACTTATCAATGAACATTATTATCAATGCAACTATCCACTAGCAATCAAGATGGATCATGCTCAAATAAATGCTCAATCAAACACTTAACACATTGCTCATTCCATGGAGTGTTTCACTCTTCTCTCAAGTGTGTAAAGGTTAAATACAATTAATCATCAAATTCACAAATAAGTACACCATATGCTTGCCAAAAGACTTAATATCAATCAAAATCATTTGTGATCAATCAAGAATCAAAGAGGTCTTTCTTCTAGGTTGTAATGTAAGCTCTTTGGAAAGGTGGGATGTATTTGGATAAGAGTGACTAAGTAGTAGAGACTTGAATGAAAGCTAATCAAAACAATTCACATCTCTTCAATCATTGTCAAGCAACACTCTTTCTTTTGCACTTCAAGATCAATCATCACCATTCACTTGAGCTTTCTTTCACTTAAGCTCACAAATTGAATTTTTCTTCTTTTGATTTGCAACATTTTTCACCAATCAATTTTCCTTCACAACATTTCTCCTCTTCATTACTTAGCACATTATTTCCACCACACTTAGTAATCAAATCACCATCTATAGCCAACAATCAAGCTCTACTAAACATGGGACAAGAAGGCTCACGAAAATAGGCAAAATGGCTCAATTTCACTTGGCTTGCCAAAGAATAAGAAAATAAAGCTCAACATGGCTCACTAAGAATATCAAATGTTTTTGGTGGGGAAAAATTTGGCAAAGTGACTCATCATTCCAAACATGGCCTCTTATCACTTTAATAACATCACACAAAGATCAATATCAACAAGTCTAATGGCAAGTTCTAGCATACAAATCTATGAATGATGCACTCACAAAGAAATAATATCAACCGTATAAGATGTACGATTATAAAGGCACAAAAGCTCACGGGCTTAAATTGAGCAATGAATCAAACATTATCAATCACATTCATCTTTACATTGATACTATCTTACCTCAAGCTTCGTACATTAATACTATCTTAGCTCGTTTTAACATGCAAAACTCTAAGAAAGGTTTTCTACCTTTTCGACATGGAGTACCTTTATCTAAGGAGATGTGTCCTAAGACACCAAAGGAGATAGAGGACATGAAGGCAGTTCCTTACGCTTCGGCCGTAGGAAGCCTAATGTATGCAATGCTATGTACGAGGCCAGATATCTATTTAGCCGTGGGCATGGTTAGCAGATATCAAAGTAACCCAGGACAAGGACATTGGACTGCGGTAAAGCATATTTTAAAGTACCTGAAAAGGACTAGAAATTATATGCTGGTTTACCAAGCAGATAATTTACTTCCTGATGGTTACACGGATTCTGATTTTCAGTCGGATAGGGACAACAGTAAATCTACCTCGGGTTATGTGTTTACCTTGGGGGGTGGAGCCATAGTATGGAGGAGTGTTAAGCAGAAATGCGTTTCGGACTCCACCATGGAAGCTGAGTATGTGGCAGCCAAAGAAGCTGTATGGCTCAGAAACTTCTTGATGGACTTAGAAGTGCTTTCTAGTTTGCCTAAAGCTATCACAATTTATTGTGATAACAATGGTGCAGTGGCAAACTCAAAGGAGCCACGAGCCCACAAAGCAAGCAAACACATTGAGCGCAAGTACCACCTGATACGAGACATCGTAAAACGAGGAGAAGTTGTTGTCTCCAAAATTGCATCAGCGGATAACGTAGCAGATCCTTTCACAAAGGCTCTTCCAGCGAAAGCTTTTGATGGGCATATTGAAGGGATGGGATTCAGATGTATGGCAGCGATTATGGAAGCATAGTCTTTTAGTATAAGTGGGAGATTGTTAGGATGTATACTATAAGCCTAGCTTTTTGTATAAACATCTTTTTGATATGAGATTCTTTATGATCAAAATACTTGCTTTATATGTTGGTTACATATATCATTATTTTTGTCCAGATTAATCTATATTGTAGATAACATGGTGTGTGGTGTCACACAGAAGATCATGCTATCAGTTCATTATAGATTATAAATAATAGCTCACAACCAAGATGGATTTGGACAAACCATTGGAACGGTTGTGGTGTAATTTGGTATTAGTCTATCTTGACTATAAAATTACACTAGTATATTTTGTATGTATTGAGCAGGACCATATGAGGTTGTTCAATTTGTACTGACTATATAAAAGAACAAGACCTCTGTTATTATGGATGTACGTCTTCTTAATCCCTATATAATAACGGGCACGTGTACTCAGTGTTTATTTCTTTAATTTGCCACTGGGTGAGATTTGTTAAATCAATAGGCTCGGTGAATTGGGAGATAGCACTGTTTATATGGTGTGTTGTTGATTATAGAAGGAATCCGTGTCCTAATTATTTAGGATGATGATGATGTCCGCTTGAGGAGCTCATAAAGATTATTATGTAAACCTTGCAGGTGGATTTAATCCGACATAATAATAAAGATGAGTGGTACTACTCGTGGAATTAGATATAAATTAATTATGTTGTCAGTAATTTAATTAATTTATGGACATTCGATATCTTAAACACGGGAAAATAAACGTACACATAATAAAGGAGCCCATAGTATAATATGGGATTAGGACGGTAATTCAATTATAACTCTTTAGTGGACCGAGTTATAATTGATGGGCTTAAGTTGAGTGTTCGGATTGAACACAGGATGTTTAGGCCCATCAGGAAGCCCAACCCTAATTCCTCCTTGTTGGTCCCGGAATGTTGAGTTGATTAAAAACCTTGAGTTAGCCTTCTAGAACAAAATCTAAGAAGGGGGGGTTTGAATAGATTTTGTAGATTTTTTGAATCTTTCCAAAATCAATTCAAAATATCAGATTAATCACAGCGGAAAACAATTTAAACTCAACTTTCAACAAGATCAAAAGCAACACTGATATTCAGATTTTAGCTTCGATTCTGAAATTAACTTTGAACAATAAATTGTAATTTGAACAGAAAGATAAATGAAATCAGTAAAGAACACCAGATTTTATAGTGGTTCGGATTATAATAATCCTACATCCACTCTCCTTCTCCAAACTTTGAAGAAGGATCTCCACTAGCTGTTTACTTACTTACTTTACAATCTTTACAAATTACAACTTGATCTTCAACTCTTCAAAAATTCTAATCAAACTTCTGAAATCTAACTCTAAGAATAAGATGTGTTTTTGAAGATGTGAAGTGAAGTGTTCTATAAACACTTGAAAAATTCTATGAAGAAATCTTGTGATTTGAAAACTTGTGATTTGAGAGAATAAATTTCTGGAAAAGTAACGTGAGAATTCTGTGTATAATGTGTTCAGTAATCGTGTTTTTTAAAATGAAGTGCCTAGACCTATTTATAAGTCTGAAAAGACAGTTAGTTTGTTAGTTAGTTCTAACCAACTGGAAACTGCTTTAATAAACTTAATCCTGAAAAACTGCTAGTCCTCAGCTGTTCTTGTTCTCCTCGTCTGCAGATGACTCGGTGAAGATTCGCCTTTCTTATTCTACTCAGCTAATTTTGACCTCGTCTGAGCTCTTCATGTTTGTCTCCTGCAGATGACTAGATCTCAGCTGAGTAGATTGGTTCTCGACCCCGTCTGATCAGCCTAGCTTAAACTCAGCTGTTCTTCAGGTTGTCTGATCAGCTGAGCTGCTTCTTTAACTCATCAAAACTTCTTGATTCAACACTCCTTAGGGTCCCTGTTGTAGCCTATAAATAAATCCTATATCAGAGCCTCCTAGTGTGTGAAAAAAATGTGAGATCAGAGAGAGGCAAATTCTGATTCCTTGGAGGATCGTCGACCACTCGACGTCCAAGGGAAAGGGATAGGGATACGGCTGAAGATCGTGAGGTTCGTGGCTCATCCTTGATCCGCAGTTCTGACCTTAGAACTGGTTCGATTTCACCGATTAAGGTGAAGAGGTATGATTTATTTCCGCTGCATTTTATGCATGTGATTTCAAATTTAATAATCAATTAGAGTCGGCGATCCGGTAGTTCCAACAATCACCACTAAGCTAATTAAGTACAAAACACCAAGGAGACAAGAATCTAAATAACTAAGGAGAGGGATGAGGAGTAGGGGATAACCCTAATAGTTGGACGGCGGCGGAGGAGGGTAGTGTCCCGGCCTGAAATTCAACGAGCTCATCTGCTGTAAGAGGGCATACATGTCATGCTGAGTCTTCAGAGACTCTTCCTGCATCCTCCTCGTCTCTTCATTGTATATGTGGGACTCCTCCATCATCCTATAGCACTCGTCCTGGCGAGATAAGCACTCAAGCTGCATACGCTGGCTATCGGCCCACATCTCCTCTGTCAAAGTCCACGGTCTCCGTGATGAGCTCCCAGCCTCATACTCTCGACTCCTCATCTCATCCTGCCAATACATATTAAACTCAGGCTGATAGTCCTCGTCCATCTGTACTGGCAACTCCTCCTGCTCTAGCTCCTCGTACTTATCCTCCTCATCATCTCCTGCCTCTGCCTCGGCTCCCTCTGCGGCACCCTCATCCTCATCCTCATCAGAACGCGACTGCTGACCATCGTCATCATCATCTTCATCCCAGAGGACATCTCCATGCTCGCGAGTATAGGCGTCAGTCGCCTCAGTGTGACGCTGTGACCACATGCGGAGGTTAATGGTCACTGTTAGATCAAGAATATTTTGATGAGTTAAAAGTCGGTTCAGATGATCAGATGACTATGAAGAACAACTGAGACTGAGTCCGAGTACTAAGCTGATCAGACTAGGTCATCAACTGAGCAAGTTAGTTGAAGACTGGAAAGTTGCAAGTCGTCTGGAGACAAGTTCAAATCTAGTCATCTGCAGGAGACAATTATGAAGAGCTCAGACAAGGTCAAGACAAGCTGAGTAGAATAAGAAAGGCGAGTCTTCACCAAGTCAGCTGCAGACGAGTAGGATAAAATCAGCTGAGGAGCAAGCAGTTTTCAAGAATAAGTTTGTTGAGCAGTTTCTAGTTTGTTAAAACTAATCAACAAACTAACTGTCTTTTCAGACTTATAAATAGGTCTAGGCACTTCATTAATAGATACAATTATTAATTCAGCAATATATTCTCACAAATCACAAGTTTTCAATAAGCACAAAATCGTTTTCAAGGATTTCTTCATAGATCATTCTAAGTGTTTATAGAACACTCTTTTTACACATTTTCAAATACACTTCTATCACTATAGAGTTAGACTTCCCAGAATAATTTAGTAGTTTGAAGATTTGAAGATCTTTGTATGTTGTAAGCTGTACGATTGGAAAGTGAGTAAGTAAGCTAGTGGAAGAGACCCTTCTTCAAAGTTTGAAGAAGGGGAGTGGATGTAGGATTTTTATAATCCGAACCACTATAAATCTGTTATTCTTTATCGCTTTCATTTACTTATTTGTTTCTTCCAATTGTCAGCTTATCAATCAAAGATTAATTTTAGAATTCAAGTTAAAACTAAAATATCAGGTTGCTTTTGATCTTGTTAAAGTTGAGTTTAAAATTGTTTTCCGATGTGCTACTTGGTTTTTGAATAAGTTTGAAAGATTTGTAAAAATCTGAAAATCTATTCAACCCCCTTCTAGATTTTCTTCTAGAAGACTAGTTCAAGTTTTCCTAAGATACTCAACAAATCGGGACCAACAAGTGGTATCAGAGCAGTGTTAAGCTGTTCTGATATTGATTTTAGGTCTTAACTAAGATTCTGAAATTTGTTCTTGATTTTCTTCATCTTCTTTATTTTTACTAACTGTTCTACTAACAAGATTGTGGAGTGTTCATGTTTTCCTATCTCATCATGTCATCAAGCAAGAACAAGACATCCAGGAGTTTACCTGAATTTTCAATCGAAGAATATGACTATTGGAAATTCAGGATGGAAAATCATCTTAAGGCAATCCATGATAGGATGGATGAGGTTCTTGAAGAAGGACCTATTAAATTTTATCATGGAGGCACCAGTAATGGCACTGAGTTAGCTGAAACCAGAGTCAGACAGGAGAAAAAGAGTTCAGAACTGACAAGTGATGAGAGGAAAATCCACAACTTAGACCAGGTAGCTAGGACTGAAATCATTGAAACTCTAAGTAAAGACTGGATTGAAGGACACTTGCAAATGTTTGTGAAGGATCTGACCAAGTGAAAGAGAATAAGTTGTAGTCTGTATTACATGCCTTTGATTCCTTCAAGATGAAGGAGAATGAAACAGTGGATCAGTTAGATGTGAGATTAACAAATCTTCTCAACAAAGCAGCTGATCTAGGAAAGAGCTATACAGAAAAGGAGATCAATAATAAGATACTGAGATCTTTGACCAAGAGATGGAGAGAAAAGTCTAATATCCTTAAAGCAACCCAAAATTTATCTTCTATTACTCATCATGCCTTGTTTTCTCATCTTAAAGCTTTAGAGTATGACATTCAGATAGAAGATGAGGAAGATGAGATGGAGTCAAGCACCTTATCCAAATCTGTTGCCTTTGTCAACAAAGAAGACAAGATGACAGCTGAATTTGTAGGAGCTGATTTATCTCTGAAGGAGCAGATGGCGTTGCTCACCAAAAGGTATGACAAATTAAGAATAAAATATAAGCGTAACAAATTGAGGTTTGCAGGTAAGGACAGATCTAGATCCAAGTCAAGAAGAAAGGAAGATGACTCAACAGATCTAGATCCTCCTACATGGCAGTTATCCAGTTTGGATCTGATAGAGCTTCCTCAATAGACTTGGGTTCAAGAAGCGACACATAACAGCTGAATAGACTTTCAGAGTCCAGCATCATTCGTGTCTGCACACTACTAGATGGGTCTCCTATAATCTGATCAGATGGATGGTAGCTTCTCATCCTTTTACCTATGTGAGGAGAAGAATCCTCATCTTGAGTCTCAGTAGGTAACTCCTCTGGCTCAACCTCAGCTGACGTTCCCCCTTCATCAGCTGACCCCCTCTGATCAGTTGATGTCAAGGGTGTCTGATCTGATGGAGTCTAATCAGAAGTTGTCTTCTGATTATCAGATGGGGATTCTTCTTCATCTGATTCTGAATCAAGACTAGGTAGATAGACAGTTCTATGTTTAGTCTTGGACAGTTCAATTTTATCTAGACTTTCAGAAATTTGATTCACTTTATCTGAGAAAGAATACAACTGTTGAATCAAGGAGTTTTGATGAGTTAAAAAGAAGCAGCTCAGTTGATCAGACGACCTGAAGAACAACTAAGTTTAAGCTAGGCTGATCAGACGGGGTCGAGAACAAATCTAATCAGCTGAGATCTAGTCATCTGCAAGAGACAAACATTAAGAGCTCAGACGAGGTCAAGATAAGCTGAGTAGAATAAGAAAGACGAATCTTCACTAAGTCAGCTGCAGATGAGGAGTGCAAGGACAGCTGAGGACTGACAGTTTTTCAAGCTTAAGTTTGTTAAAACAGTTTTTAGTTTGTTAGAACTAACTAACAAACTAACTATCTTTTCAGACTTTGTTGGTCCCTTAATGTTGAGTTGATTAAAACCTTGAGTTAATCTTCTAGAACAAAATCTAGAAAGGGGGGGTTTGAATAGATTTTGTAGATTTTTCGAATCTCTTTAAAATCAATTCAAAGTACCAGATGAACACAGCGGAAAACAATTTTAAACTCAACTTTCAACAAGATCAAAAGCAACGCTGATATTATAGGTTTAACTTTAATCCAGAGATTAATCTGTAGAAAATAAATTAAGAATTGAAAAGAAACAAACAAGTAAATTAATGCGATAAAGAACACAGGAATTTATAGTGGTTCAAATTATAATAATCCTACATCCACTCTCCTTCTTCAAAACTTGAAGAAGGGCCTTCACTTACTTACTTTCTTCTTGCTGACTTACTTACAATATTGAATCTTCAGCCTTACAATGAATTCTTCCTAATTTCTGGATATCTATGGCTTGAAGATCTATTGAGAAAAGTGTTCTATAAACACTAAGAACTGAAAACGTATAAAACGTTCGTGAATGTGTATAATTTTTGTGGCTTGTGAATACAAAGTATATTGATGAGTGCAAAGTATCAAAAGTTAATTCTAAACTAATTTCTATCCCTATTTATAGAGATCTTCACTTGGTAGTTGTAACTTCCTTGAATTCGGTTTTGATCAGTTATAACAATCTAACTGAATCCTGTAACTTCCACTTGAGTAGTTGAAACTGCTTCTTGAATCTTTGTGTAATTTTTTCTTAACACCTCATCGTCTGATACTTACT
Source organism: Paraleonurus japonicus (assembly GCA_030762865.1). Classification (NCBI taxonomy): domain Eukaryota; kingdom Viridiplantae; phylum Streptophyta; class Magnoliopsida; order Lamiales; family Lamiaceae; genus Paraleonurus; species Paraleonurus japonicus. Next base: position 16,494,024 of record CM061055.1, on the reverse strand, counting down.
TCACCTTGTCCTCATCTTCATTCCTTGTCTAGGTGTTTGTTTATAGTGACGCAACTCAACTGTCTTCTCTGTGTTGTCCTTGTCTGATATCTTGACCTCGTCTGATTTCCTCTCCTCATCTGAGATTTGTCCTCGTCTGATATCTTGACCTAGTCTGATTATTTATACTTAGTTTTATTTACAAAGATATACTTCAGCTGTCTATACAAGATGCTAAGCTGGTCATCCTATTTTACACTTTTAACATATCAAAACTAAATACAATTTTTCTTTTCCTAACAATTTCCCCCTTTTTGATGATGTTAAAACACAGCTCAAGAAAAGAAAACTGTTAGTACTCTTTAAAAGATAAGAATGATACAAAGTATACAGCTAAGTCACATAGTCAGATAATCAGAGCCATAGTTTAATAATCAGATGATCAGAGCAATGTAGTTGATCAAAGTTAAGGTCAAATACTTTGAAGACAAACATATAGACTAAGATTTGAAGATTTCAGATGATTTAGTGTTATAAATTTGTATGTCAGTTTCTTATATCAAGATTCTGTTAGTAAAATAAAGAGAACGAGTTAGTTAAACAATTAAGTTTTGTGAAAGTAGTTCAAAAGAATATATATTTCACATGAATTCACAGATATGTTCATTTCCACATTTGATGATCAGAGGATTAAAAAGAGATAGACTTAATCGTACCACCTGTCTTCTTCTGGAATAGTCATCCAGTCGAAGACACGTTTCTTCAAACTCAATGTCTCCCCTCCCTCAGCTAGATCTGCCATCGTCTCAGCTCGGATCAGCATCTGCTTCACCTTCTCTCTATCCAGACGGTCATCTTGCGTAAGTGGAGCAGACATGGTTGCATAAGGTGGTGCGACTATGTCAACGTTGAATTTAGAGTCTCCGAGATCAATGAGGTACTGATAGAAATTTGGATCCTTTCCTTCCAACCATTCGTGAAAGGCAATGTTCTCGTCTGTGCCCCAAGAGATCTTCTTGCAGACATGAAACAGGAAGATCCATTCCCCTTTATAAGCTCTCCATTTAGCCTGTTGATCCATGGGAAGGATTTCCTTGGGCACAGCCTCTGATCTATGGAATGGACGGAAGACCTCTTCACCTTCTGTATTCTTTGACCTCTGAACCCACTTCCTCGTCTTCCTATCATAGACCTTTCCAGCTGCCTTTTCTTGCTCCCTCCTCTTCTTAGCTTCTCTCCTCTTGTATTTCTCCTTATCTTCCCTTCTCCTTTTGAGCACTTTTGCTTCTTCTTCTGTCTCAGACTGGGTCTTCTGAATTTGGCTTGAAGCCTTAGCTTTCCCAGCTGCTTTAGATGAGGATGGGGAAGATCTGATAGTTGGAACTAGAGCAGGATCAGCAGTGGATGGAGGTTCGAGTTCAGGCTCAGACTCAGTGGATTCAGCTGCTGTCCTCCTTTTCAGCCTTCTCAGGGCTCTCTGAGACTTCTCCTCAGCTGCCTTCTTCTTTTCTTCCTCGGCTCTTAACAGCTCTTCAGACAACTCATCCATCCTCAGATTCAAAGCCATTAGCTGATCATCTTGCAGCTCAATCCTTTTCTTGAGCTCACTATCTTCCCCCTTTTTGACATCAACAAATCGGGTATTGCAGATAGTGGCTACTTGATTTATTTGGCCAATGAGTTCTTCTCTGACAAGCCCTGTTTTCTGATCAAGCTGGTCAAATCTCTTCTTTTGACCGACCTCAGCTCGTCTGAATTCATCATCCATGAACTTCTTCAAGATGGTTGTCTGTCTGTCTTTCTCCATAGCAAGCTGCATTGACAGAATTTGAAGAAATGACGCCTCCTTTGCTCTCCATGACTCTCTCACCTAGTCTTCAACACTGTCACTGATCTGACGAAAAGCATCTCTTACATACTGTTTGACCCAGGCATCTTGAGAGTTCATTTCTTCAGCCACCTTTTGCTTTACCTTGACCATATTCTCTTCATGTCTGATTCCGGAGAAATATAGATCAATCTGGTCTTTTCATGAACTGCTGTTTCTATATTTTCCTTTAATGAAGAAGTTATGACGTTTGGGATCATCTGGAAGGCATTCAGTCAGGCAATCTTCAGATTTTGTACTTCGGCCTTCAATGCTTCCACATTGGATACAGATGCAGATGTGGTGGGCAAGCTCTGCTCCTCAAAGGGAGGAAATAGAGTTAGATCTATTTCCTCGATTTCAGCTTCAGTCTGTACAGCAGCTGGAGGGGAATCTGCCAGATGAGTTGATGTAGATGGCATATCAGTTTCCACCTCAGTTGTTTCTTGTTCCCCAATCTGCTCTGTTTGTGCCTCCTCAGCTGTATCCATCTCAGCTGGCTTATCGGCAGCTCCACCAGACACTCCTTCTACCAACCTTTCCTCCTCAACAACATTCTCCTCATCCTTCTTTTTCTCTCCTTCCTTCTCAACTGCTACCTCTTCTGGGGTTTCGTCTCCAAGATATACTCTGTAAAATATAATCAACAAAGGTAGTTTCAGTTAGTATATCTTGAAAAGACTTGAGTTTTGCCTTTTTGAGAACTTCTTTCTCCCAGATGGCAAGGTTGTTGCCTCCTGCTTCAGCTATCAGCATAGCTGTCTCTTCAAAGGATCCCAGCCTGAGTCTTCTTAAAAGATAGACATCAATAAGATCCTTCAATAGCTCAGGCTCGTCCTTAAGAGTGGATTCTTGTCTCAGGATGAACTTCTTCCCAAGAATCCGCAGGGAGGTTTCAGTTGGTCCCATCTCCCCAGATGGGTTGGGTAAGTTTAGGTAAAGATCAGGTTCAGATGAGGTTGAGGGTAAGAAAGAGAATGGGTCGAATGAGGGTTGGGTTTGTGGACTTATGGGAGTGGACCGTTTTAGAGGCTCAGAGGCAGCGGTCTTATCTGCCCCTTCATCGCCAGGTTGGGAAGAGGTGATTTTAGGTACTCCATCCTCAGATGAGGATGAAGATGATGAACTAGCTTCCTCCCCTCCTGTCTTCTCCTCAGACGAGACATCTACCGTCTCCGTCTGTCCCGATCCTTTCTCCGCCTCAGCTGTGACACTTCCCCCTTGGGAAGCTGTCCTCTCCTCTGCTTCCTCATTATCCTCCGTCTCAGCTGACGAGGATTCATCCACCAAAACCGTATTGGTCTCCTTTCTCTTGGCTTTTGAGGCCTTTTTCTTAGGAGCTGGAGGTGGTGTAGGAGCATCTCCATCTCCTTCTGAGTCAGTAGGCCCATATAGTTTCTCGTCTTTTATTAGAAGCCCCTTCTGTCTGGTGTACTTTTTGACTCCAACACTCCAGTCAAGATTGTCTGTACCCACTTTATGCTCAAGTATGATGGTGATCCTTGCCATCATACTTGCAATTTTGGTCAGAGACCATCTCATTAGCTCGTCTGTGACTGGAGTCTTGGTGAACTTCTTTTTCTCCTCCATTATCCTTGAATATACCAGTCTGGCCCAGTTGATTTCAGCCCCATCTAGGATAGCTCTCAGACAGCATATCCTCGGCTTCGTTAGCCCATCGTGGCTCTGTTGTTCACCCAGAATACACTTTATCAGAATCAGCATAAGTAATCTGTATTTTCTCTTCAACATTGGCCTCTTCAGATTTGCCGTTGTATTCTGATAAGTTTTCCTGGCCATCAGTCAGAAAGTTTCCAAATATTCTGACGATTTATAGGTAAACGGATTCTTGCCGGTGGTGCTTAATCCAAAAATTGCACCAATCTTAGAAATAGATAAAACTATTCTTTGCTTCTTCTCCATAGTTCTAATTCGAGATTCTAATCTTGTATCTGTTGCTTTTGCCCTGGTCAGGAACTCAGCACAGAGATCATCCACCGTCAAATTCTTCGTCGGTTTCATCGTACAGTACCACTTATTTCTCTTGTTAATAGAGCACTTCACTTCACATCTTCAAAAACACATCTTATTCTTAGAGTTAGATTTCAGAAAGTTGATTAGATTTTTGAAGAGTTGAAGATCAAGTTGTAATTTGTAAAGTTTGTACAGTAAGCAAGTAAGCAGCTAGTGAAGACATCAGAGGAGGTCCAGGACATAAGCTCGGAGAGGACCCCCTCCCCCACCCACAGACAGGTACAATTTTCCCCCTCCCCCTCTCCAGCCCACTCTGGCGATGAAGAGGTGTTCCAGGCTGGCACCTCAGAGCCTCTAAAACAGCCTACTTCCGAAATAGTCCAAATCCCAACCTCATCTACCCTCCCCCAAACCCAAACCTCATCCCCCCCACCATCTCCATCTCAGATGTTGTCCTTCCTTACAGGACCAGTATTCGCCCCAACTCCCATCTCCATCTCCCCACCAGCCTTACCCATATCCTCCCAAACTCAACCCATATTACCCCAAACAACCCTATCTCCCCCATCCACTACTTCACATATTCCACCCCCACCATCTTCCCCTCCACCAGAAATCCTCCCTCCCCCATAAGACGCCCCCACTTCATCTCTCCCATCCGAACCCCATCCAGTGGATACCTCCAATATCTTTGGGGATATCCACATGAGCTCCCCTAGTTCAACCTCTCCCACCACCTCTTCCTCATCTGAATCAAAGGAGGAGGCCAGTCCAATTCTTGCCATTTCATCAGCCTTTGAAGATATGCACAAGAAAATAATATCTCAAGTTCAAAGGATGATGAAAAAGAAGACAAGGAAGGTGATACAAGCAGTCACCGATACGATGCTCGCCAACATGCAGATTGCTGAGGTCAACATGTCAAGGAACCTATCAGCTAATCTCAGCACTGCTGTTGGATCTCGGCTAAGTGACCTGGAAGAGGAGGTTAAGGCACTGAAGCAGAAGATGGCAGCTGACAACGAGATCCTGGTCAACACTCTCACGTCTGATCAGAATGACTTCAGGGTCCGTTGCTCAGCTCTGGAAAGACAGCTCCAGACCCTCCAGGATGAAATTAAAAAGGGGGAAGGAGCCGAAGGAAGGATGGACACCCTCACAGCTGGGGTCTTGTCACTCACAGACAAGGTGGACTCTAAGGCAGACACAGCTGAGTTGGAGGCAGCCAAGGCGGAATTAAAAGTTAAATCGGATGGTGGCAAGCCTTGCAGGCGAGGGTGACCCAAATAGAGGAGGTCATCCGAGAGGATGAGGAGAAGAAGAGGAATGAGGAAGAAGAGAAATCAGAAGCTCTGCTGGCCAAGATGAAAGAAGCAGAAAAACCCGAGGCCAAGGGCAAGGGTAAAGGCAAAGCAGCAGAGAAGTCTTCATCGGTGGCGGTGATCGCCCCAGTCGAGCGTAATAGAATGGAGGCGACTTCTCAAACCTATCAGTGAGCGGATCAGAAGAATCCATCTTTGAGAAGGAAAAGTATGAGAAGCGGGAGAAGAAGAGGTCAAGAAGCTGGGGAAAGCTGAGCTGAAATGGGACAGGGATTCCCGGAAGTGGGTATCCAAAGCACCAGATGAAGAGGACTTCCGCCCTGTCCACCGCACTTCAGCCCCTCCAAAGATGGTCTCGGGAAATACACAAACGAATACAAGAAGCTAGCCTGGATGCCGGATGGATGTACTACTTGGTACATCTTGAAGGCATCACCATCGGAGCGGCCGATGAAGACATAAGCTGGCACAAGTGGATGGAAAAGGAGGATTTGATCTCGTATGGGAAGTTGCTTGATGAGGCGCACAATGTGTTTCAATCGGGACTTAGTTGCACCAGCCTATGAGCAAGTTACCCCAAGTGAAAAAGAAGACGGCTCTCCCGATCCGGAATGGGTCAAGACGGTCATAGCCAAAGCGTAAAAGGAAACCGAGCTCACGAGATGAAGAAGAGCTTAAACAGCTAAGAGCAAGGATTTTCAACTGGCTGAACATTCCAGAGGCCAGCCGATGGGGAATCTGATAGAACAGGATTTTCTATTCCTTATCTTTTATTTTCTATCAGTTCTTCTATTTGTAAATCTGTAAATTTGTGAATGAATATATTTGGACTTATGTGAATTACGTGTATCAGTTTCTTAAAGATTTTTTTTGGTTTTAAGAAAAACTTAAAATTTTTCTAAGTATAAATCATCTGAGAATTTTATATCTCAGATTTAAAAAAAAAATTCTTTCTAAAAATTTATCTAAGTCTTAAGACTCAAATTTTTTTTAAGTATTTCTAAAAGAGTCTAAAAGGACTTAATTTTTTTTTTTAAGTGTTTGAATGTGAATAAATCTGTTGTGATAAGATTAAGTGCTCTGATATACCTATCTGATTATTTTAACTAATTCTATTACTGACTTCAGCTGTGAGTGTGTTTCTTCCTTATAGGTTTTAACTTCATCAAAAAAGGGGAAAATTGTTGAATCAAGGAGTTTTGATGAGTTAAAAAGAAGCAGCTCAGTTGATCAGACGACCTGAAGAACAGCTAAGTTTAAGCTAGGCTGATCAGACGGGGTCGAGAACAAATCTAATATGCTGAGATCTAGTCATCTGCAGGAGACAAACATTAAGAGCTCAGACGAGGTCAAGATAAGCTGAGTAGAATAAGAAAGGTGAATCTTCACTAAGTCCGCTGCAGATGAGGAGTGCAAGGACAGCTGAGGACTGACAGTTTTTCAAGCTTAAGTTTGTTAAAATAGTTTTTAGTTTGTTAGAACTAACTAACAAACTAACTATCTTTTCAGACTTATAAATAGGTCTAGGCACTTCATTTTTCAAAATATATAGAACACTTTACTGAACACAATATACACAGATTTCACAAGTCATTTTCTAAGATCACAAGTTTTCAAATCACAAGATTTCTTCATAGAATTTTTCAAGTGTTAATAGAGCACTTCACTTCACATCTTCAAAAACACATCTTATTCTTAGAGTTAGATTTCAGAAAGTTGATTAGATTTTTGAAGAGTTGAAGATCAAGTTGTAATTTGTAAATTTTGTACAGTAAGCAAGTAAGCAGCTAGTGAAGACCCTTCTTCAAAGTTTGGAGAAGGAGAGTGGATGTAGGATTATTATAATCCGAACCACTATAAAATCTTGTGTTATTTACTACTTTCTTTTAATTTTTGTTCAAGTTACAATTTGTTAATTCAAGATTAAATTTCAGAATCTTAGCTAAAATCTGAATATCAGCATTGCTTTTGATCTTGATAAAAGTTGAGTTTAAAATTGTTTTCCGCTGTGTTTAATCTGATACTCTGAATTAATTTTGAAAAGATTTTTTAAAAAAAAAATCTACAAAATCTATTCAAACCCCCCCTTTCTAGATTTTGTTCTTGAAGGTTATCTCAAGGTTTTAATCAACTCAACATTCAGGGACCAACAACAACTCATCAAAAACAACATGAGGGGTTTCCTCCACACAAAGGGTTGTCTTGTTAAAAACTCTAAATGCCTTGGAAGTGTTAGAATATCCTAAGAATATTCTATCAGCTGCCTTAGCATCAAAAGTTATTAACTTAGATTTTCCATTGTTATGGATAAAACACTTACAACCAAAAGCTTTGAAATATGAGATTCTTGGAATCTTACCCTTCCAAATCTCATATGGAGTCTTACACTTGTCTTTAACAACTAAGCACCTGTTCTGGGTATAGCAAGCTGTGTTGATGGCTTCAGCCCAGAACCTGTGTGGGGTTTCATACTCAGCTAACATGCTCCTGGCTGCTTCCTTCAAAGTTCTATTCCTTCTTTCAGCCACTCCATTTTGTTGAGGAGTTCTTGCTGAAGATGTCTCATGAATAATTCCACACTCATTGATAAAGTTAGATAAACAAGAATTCAAAAATTTTGTGCCCTTATCACTCCTTATTTTAATAATGTTAACACCATTTTCATTCTGAATTTGTCTGAACAGATCAGGGATCTTGTTCATAGTCTCATTTTTCTTGAAAAGAAATATAACCCAAGTGTATCTAGAAAAGTCATCTACTACAACAAGAGTATATTTCCTTCCACTGAAATTGAGAGGAGAAATAGGTCCAAACAGATCCAGATGAAGTAGTTGCAACACTCTTTCAGATGAAGAGGAGTTAATACTCTTAAATGAGTGTCGAGGCTGTTTACCTTTCTGACAAGCATCACATTTAAGATCAGTGGATAAAAGTTTTTCAGGTAATCCTTTGACAAGGTTCTTTTTAGCCAGCTTACTAAGGGTCTTGAAATTCAGATGACTAAGCCTCTTGTGTCATAGCTAGCTGAGATCTTCTCCTCCCTTAGCTATCAGACAGGTATCTTTGGGACAACTATTAAAGTTGGCCACATAGACTTTACCATGTCTGAATCCAGTTAACAATACCTTATCTGAGGAATTATCTAAAATATCACATTTATCCCTTGAAAATTTGACAAGAAAACCTTTATCACAAAGCTGGGAAACAGATAACAGATTATGTTTCAAACCTTCAACAAAATATACCTCAGATACCTGAATATCCTTGATAATCAGAGTACCTACACCTTTAGTCTGACCACAATTATTGTCACCAAATAAGACTCTTGGACCATCAATGCTTTGGAAATTTGACAACAGCCTCTTGTTAAGGGTCATGTGTTGTGAACAGCCACTATCAATGTACCATATTGAAGCTAAGATCTCTTCCTTGAGTGATGATCCCTGTGTATCCTGAAAAACAGATCAGTTGTAAGGTACCCTAGTGATCATGGGTCCTTAAAGGTCAAGTATCACTTTAGGTAACCAAATAAACATCTCATCTCCAGACAATAAATCAGACTCGGTCTTTCTACCAAATCTGTCCACAATTGTATCACTTTTGAATGATAACTTGTTGTATTCAGATTGAGTAATTTTCCTAAACTTAGGAAATGTGGGATAGCATCTGCTCCTTCCATCAAAAGGATTATAATGAGAATTTCTTCTTATTTTGGTTCTTGGGTTTCTCCTAGTCTGATAAGGAGTCCTCAGCTGAATTTTTGTTTCCAGGCTGGGAGATGCAGTCCTTACCTGACTAGTTGGTTTCCAAGGACCAACTTTAACTTCTTTTGATTGATCAGATGCTTTCACAAATTTTTTAGGTTTTTGTACATCTGATTTATTGTTCCTATCATAACCAAGACCTATTTTGTCATGGGATTTCTGAGAGGTATTAAAGATATGGTCTATTGCTGACTGTGAGTTATTAAATTGACTAATTTTGAAGACAAGCTTCTCATTGTCTTTCTTAATTGATTCATTTTCAGCACAGACTACTTCAAATTTGTCTTTTAAAGTTTTCAACTCATTTTCTAATCTTTCAGGTAAGCTGGCTGATGTACTAGCCTCGGCTGGGAAAACATTCCCCCTTGAATGTTTCCTCGAGTTTTGAACGATTCATCACTGCTTGCCTTTAATTAGAATTTGAATTTGATCCTTTAAAGCCAAATTCTCGACTCTATTTGTTTATAAGCAGCGAGAGATGTCTTTAAATCTCTCAATAATTCATGGATAATGATTTGGTCATGATCGGATCTGGTGACATGAATCATTATACGAAGATGAATAGTAGATTACCTCTTTAGCCATGAGGCAGATTTCATCATCGATCCGAAATCGATGAGGATGATGATGATGATGATTTCTTTGGCTCCTTTTCTTGACCCAACAAAGCTCTTTGATCGCAAACCTCCTGTCTCTCTTCTTCCTCTTTTCTTCCCTTTCCTTAGGAGTAAGTTGAGGACAATCATAGCTGAAGTGTCTGGCTTGTTGCATGTGTAACAAGTATCACTCTGTCTCGATCTAGGGCTAGAAGGATTTCTTCGACGGGTGATCTCGTATCTTCTTGTCTCGGCCTCGCTTTTGTCATCATCGTAGACTCATCTTCCTTTCTACCTGATCTGGACCTTGATTTATCCTTACCTGCAAATCTCAATTTATTTCTTTTATACTTCATTCTCAATTTATCATACCTTTTAGTGAGCAAAGCCATCTGCTCCTTTAAAGATAGGTCGGCTCCTCTGAGACTCTGTTGACACCTTGTCTTCTTTATCGACAAAGGCAATGAGACTTGGATGAGGTGCTCGACTCCATCTCATCCTCCTCGTCTTCTATTTGAATATCATATTCTAGAGCTTTAAGATGAGAAAACAAAGTATGGTGAGTAATAGAAGATAAATCTTGAGTAGCCTTAAGGATATTGGATTTCTCCCTCCATCTCTTGGTTAATGATCTCGAGAATCTTGTTATTAATCTCCTTTTCTCGTATAATTCTTTCCAAGGTCATTTGCTTTGTTGAGAAGATTGGTTAACCTTACATCTAACTGATCCACAGACTCATTTTCCTTCATTTTGAATGTCTCAAATGCATGCAAGACTGACTGCAACTTGTTTTCTTTGACTTGTTCAGATCCTTCACAAACATTGGCTAGAGTCTGCCACATTTCTTTAGTAGTTTTGCATCTCTTAACCTTCTCTATCCAATCTTTACTTAGAGTCTCAATGATTTTAGTTCGAGCTACTTGATCAAGATTGTGGACCTTTCTTTCATCATTTGTCAACTCAGAACTCTTTTTCTCTGTGCAGTTCGGACTCGGTGACTCGGCTCAGTCTTTGGTGCCTCCATGATAAAATTTTATAGGTCCCTCTTCAAGAACCTCTTCCATCCTATCATGAATGGCCTTTAGGTGATTCTCCATCCTAAATTTCCAGTAATCATAATCTTTAATAGAGAACTCAGGAAGATTCCTAGACTTCTTATTTTTTCCTGATGACGTGATGAAATAAAAGAACAAGATACTCCACAAAACTTATTAGTAGTACTGTTAGTAATGATAAAGAGAATGAAGAAAATCAAGATAATTTCAGAATCTTATTTAAGACCTAAAATCAATATCAGAACAGTTTAACACTGCTCTTATACCACTTGTTGGTCCCGAATAGTCGAGTAGATTAGGTAAAATATTTATCAACCTTCTAGGAAAAATCTTGAAGGGGGGGTTGAATAGATTTTTCAGATTTTTCAAATCTTTCAAAATATATTCAAAGTACCAGATGTACACAGCGGAATTCAATATTAATCTCAACTTTTAATAAGATCAAAAGCAACACTGATATTCAGATCTTAACTTTAATTCTGAAATTAAACTTTGAACAACAAATTGTAACTTCAACAGAAAGATAAATGAAAGCAGTAAAGAACACCAGATTTTATAGTGGTTCGGATTATAACAATCCTACATCCACTCTCATTCTCCAAACTTTGAAGAAGGGTCTCCACTAGCTGCTTACTTACTTACTTTACAATCTTTACAACTTACAACTTGATCTTCAACTCTTCAAAAATGCTAATCAACCTTCTAAAATCTAACTCTACGAATAAGAAGTGTTTTTGAAGATGTGAAGTGAAGTGTTCTACAAACACTTGAAAATATTTGAAAACTCTTTTAAAAATTCTTTGTGAACAGAAGAGTGAATAATGTGAAAAATCAGATTTGCATAAGTGTATTGTAAAATAAATTCTAGACCTATTTATAAGTCTGAAAAGACAGTTAGTTTGTTAGTCAATTCTAACAAACTGGAAACTGCTCAACAAACTTAATCTTTAAAACTGCTCTTGATCTCAGCTGATTTCACTCTACTCGTCTGCAGCTGACTTGGTGAAGACTTGTCTTTCTTATTCTACTCAGCTTGTCTTGACCTCGTCTGAGCTCTTCATGATCGTCTCCTGCAGATGACTAGACTTGAGCTTGTCTCCAGATGACATGCAAACTTTGATCTTCAGCTGACTTAATCAGTTCTTGACCTAGTCTGATCAGCTTAGTACTGAACTCTTGATCTGAGTTGTTCCTCAACGTTGTCTGCTCATCTGGATTGTTCTTTTAACTCATCAAAACTCTACTTGATCTAACATTATTCAAGGTTTACATGGATTGAGTTTCTTAAAGAGAAATCAAATGCTTTTAATTTATTCAAAATTCTCTATAAACGTTTTAAGAATGTTTATAATTCTAAGGTAAAGAAGATAAGGTCTAATCATGGTAGGGAGTTTGAGAACAACTTATTCACTAATTTTTGTGAGGAAAAAGATATAATTCAAGAGTTTTCTTCTCCTAAAATACTTCAGCAAAATGGTGTTGCTGAAAGAAAGAATAGAACTCTACAAGAAATGACTAGAGTAATGTTTTTATCCAAGAAACTTTCAAAAAGGTTTTGGGCAGAAGCCTTGACAACTGCTTGTCATATATCAAATAGAGTTTACTTGAGACCTAATTCTACTAAAACACCTTATGAATTTTTGAATAATAAAATGCCTAATCTGAAATATTTTCATGTCTTTGGATGTGTTTGTTACATACTGAATTATAGAGACTAGCTTCATAAATTTGATTCAAAAAGTGACAAAGGTTTCTTTCTTGGTTATGCTAGAAACAGTAGAGCTTTTAGGATTTATAATCTTAGGACTGATACTGTTCAAGAGTCTATGAATGTTGTATTTGATGATAATGCAAGTCTTGCAGATTATACGATTGAAGAAGATGTGATTGATCTTATTGAGCAGTTGCAATACAACTGTGTCCACATCTGAAGCAACATCACCTCAACATCCAGAAATTAACAGAACTATGTCTTATCCTGCTACAGTACCATCTTCCAGGATTCTCAAAAATGAGTTAAATACAAAATTTTAGGATTTGGGTCTCCCTCGACTCGAGGTTGGGGCCCTCGAGTCGAGGCTTCAGAGTCGTGTTCACGCTTTTGCAATTTTTCCGCCTGCCTCGAGTCGAGGCTCAGCCCTCGACTCGAGGGACCTCTCTTTGCCTTCTCCCTTGACTCGAGGCTCAGGGCATCCTCCAAAATTGACTTTCAACGATCTGTCTTCACCCTTAAGTCGAGGCCCCTGGACCTCGACCAGAGGTCGAGTCCAGGGAATTTTCTCGACCCGGGCTCCGCCTCTGACCCCCATTTTCGTCCGTCTCGATCGTCTCTTCATCTTAAGAATGCCAGTACTCTCGGTTTGGCCAAATTCTACCGATTTACCTGTAAAATGGACGAAAATCATCAATTATCTCACAAGTAATACTTTTTAGGCAAAGAAGTGACACTCTACATATTTATGCACAAAATCTAACACTTTTGTTCACTTTTTGCACTAAAATACACCTCAAAATCATGCATCAATTCACTCCAATCAGTAATGTTATAAGAAACAAAGCTAGATTAGTTGCACAAGGCTATACACAAGTAGAAGGTATTGATTTTGATGAAACATTTGCTCCAGTGGCTAGAATTGAATCTATAAGGTTATAATTACTTGCTATTGCATGCTACATTGATATAAAACTGCATCAAATGGATGTCAAGGCTGTATTTCTAAATGGAATTCTTATGGAAGAAGCTTATGTAGAACAACCTAAGGGTTTTGAGAATCATGAATATCCTTATCATGTTTATAAACTTAAGAAAGCATTATATGATTTAAAACAAGCACCTAGGGCATGGTATGGTAGATTAACTGATTTTCTTGTTGAATTCAGTTTCTATAGAGGTGAAGCTGATAGGACATTATTTATTAAACATTCTGGAAATGACATCATGATTGCTTAAGTTTATGTTGATGACATTGTGTTTGGTTCTACATGTGAGAAAATGCTTGAATTATTTATACATGAAACGACCTCTACCTTTGAAATGTCGATGATTGGAGACTAGAATTACTTTTTATGTCTTCAGATTGAACAATGTAAAGATGACATTTTCTTTTGTCAAAGTAAGTATGCCAAAAATCTTGTGAAAATATTTGGTCTAGACAATGCTAAACACATGAAGACACCTATGGGTTCGACACAAAAATTGTGTAAAGACAATGTTGGTCAGGATGTTGACCCAACATTGTATAGATCAAAGATTGGTAAACTTTTATATATGACTTCTAGTAGGTCAGACAGCATGTTTAGTGTTTGTTTATGTGCTCGTTATCAAACTAATCCTAAAGAATCTCATATGAATTCAGTTAAAAGGATCGTTAGATATGTGGCAGACACATGTGATTATGGAATATGGTATAGCAAAGACACTAATTATTCTTTGACTGGTTATAGTGATGTAGATTGGGCAGATGACAGTGATGATAGAAAGAGTACAAGTGGAGGATGTTTCTACATGGGTAACAATCTTGTTTCATGGCATAGCCGCAAACAAAATTGTGTCTCCTTATCAACAGCTGAATCTGAATACATAGCTACAGGAAACTGTTGTACATAGCTTCTCTGGCTTAAGAAGATGTTCGATGATTACAGTTTGGAGAGCAATACTCTTACTGTTTATTGTGACAATACAAGTTCAATTAATATATCTAAGAACCCTGTGCAACATTCATTGACTAAAGCATATAAGTATAAGACACCATTTCATTAGGGACCTTGTAGAAAAAGAAGTTGTAAAGTTGGAATACATTCCTACTGAGAAGCAAATTGCAGACATTTTTACTAAAGCCCTTGATAATGAGAGAATAGAAAATCTCTAGGTTTATGCACTAATTAGACCTATTATTGTTGTGTGTTGTAACAAATGTGCCAACATGATTTGTAACAACACTAGAATAATTTATTTAAATTTTTCTAAGTATTGTAATATTTAGTGTTTTCGAACTCTCTTATGTAAATAGTATTAGAACTTGCGATTAATATAAATTGTCCTAGACACACTTCTCTCAAATGCAATTAAATAAACTCACAATTAGATGCTATGTCACTGAGTAACTATGGGGCACAGAGTTGACTACTACGATGTTCTCTTTTCAAAAGGTGACTTGAATGCATCAATACATTCACAAATCCATTGAGTAATTATGGGACACAGAGCTGACAACTACGATGATCTCTTCTGGAAAAATGGATCAATGTGAATAAGTGAGAAAAGTAAAATAAAAAATAGTGCAACATAAATGAATTTATTTCATGTAAAAACTGTGTTGAGAAGTGTGTGTGCCGACATTCTATGAATAACATTCTGGTTCTCATATGAATATTTACCTCTATCATGAGTTTGATAATTTCCTAATATTATTGTATGAAGAATTATTTATTTTAAATTATTCACGGTAATATTAAGTAGTCTAATTTATTTTATTGTGCAATTATTTTATTAAATTGAGCGGTTTTTAGCATGTTTTAAAATTAACTTCCATACATTCGGTAATGACCTATTTTTTAGGGATGTGATGAATTTCATTCTCTAAACACCGATGTGATCGCAACTTCTACGTTCTTTCTTTTCCCTATTTAAGGTCCTTAATGTTTAGTGTGTTATACACATTTCTTAAATCTCGTATTAAAGCACAGAGTGTAAAGGTATTTTAATTCATACTTGTTGGTATTAGTTCTTTATTTTAGCCATGAATTTTCAAATTTATTATTAAATTAATATAATTTGAAAAGTGATTGCAGGTTATTTATTAACATGGCTGATCGAAATGACCTCTCACCTTCACAATCTAAACACTCAAACTCTCCTGCTTCATCTTCTTCCTCGAAAAACCTTCATCTCCCAGCTTCAATGGCAGTCGACAATGTTTCTGAAAATGTTGGCGCTTCTCGCCCAACATCACCCTCTTCAATTAGGGTTGGCTCCGTCGAGGTCCCTCTTCCTCCTTCAGAAACCCAAATTCCCGATGTTCGATCCTCTGAAATTCCAATTTTGGGCAGAACGCCACAAAATCCGAATAGTGGTGAAGCTCAAGCAGAACCTATTCTCGAAACCTTCCCTATTACCGTCGAACTCGCGGAAGGAGAAACTTCTGATCAAATTGTCTACGCATTCAAGAACTTGACAAAGCAGACAATCTATCCCATGGTCAAGGTCGGAGATCTGGAGGTCGACTTTCAACAGTACAAACATCTTGTCTTCACACCACCTCATTCACCACAAGATGCTCCGATGGAAGACCCATCCACTGACTCGACTGATACTGGTGAGCTCACTGCTCGTTTTCAAACTGTTTGTCAGAAAGCTTCAAGCTCAAGGGGGCGTGGTCAGAAACGACATTCTTACTGAACAATTGGTAGAAGAGTTGATTATTCAGAGAAAGGAAAGAAACAGAAACACGATGATGGTGTTGCATCGAAGCCTATTCAGGTGTTCGATTCTGATTCTTCTGAAGAAGAAATGAGAGAAGCAAGTCTAGAGAAAGAGACAAGCGGTCAAGCCTCTGTCCCGGTGCTCAGTCCAAGGGGGAGTACTGAGGATTCAGAAATGAATCAGACATTGGATGAAATGGCTGCTCGTTTGGAAAGAAGGAGCGAAAGGCAAAATGATCCGCAGGATATGCCAGAGAATGTTGGCACTCCCATGGCTACATCGATCTCTACTTCTGAATCTTCTCAATCAGAACAAAGTAAGGAAAAATCAGATGAGATACACACTGATTCTTCATTATCCTTAACTTCTAGTGAATCAGATACAAGCTATAATGATGTGAACAGTGATAAATTTAGAACTTTGAGGACAAGATTAATAGTAGGTGAAAGAATTATAAAAATGGATGATTTTGTTGCTATGAATCTGATTGGATATCTGAGTGATAAATCACTGATGCATGCTCTTCAGTTTGCTACACCCTACTTAATTAATTGGATATATGAATTTTATGCAAATCTAAGTGTTAGAGTTTCTGAGGTGAATTCTGTGCACTATGGGAAAGTGAAGTTTAGGGGCAAAGTAATAGAGGTGACACCAGCTGTGATTAATTCATTTTTTAGAACTAGGGATGATGAAGATCCACAGGTGGATAATCTAGATGAAGTAATGAGTGTAATCACAGGGGGAAGACAAACTGTTTGGAGATATAGGTTGAATTCTTCTGTTCTAACCAGCCTATACAGTGTGCTACATAAGCCATGATGACTTACTCGGAGAGAGTGTCTAGCAAGGGATTGTTGCCATATCCAAGTCTAATTCACATGATGATTTCGGCACAAGGATTTCAAAGAGAGAATAATTAGATTATTAGTTCATTTGCATTGAGTCTGGGATATCTCATGTTCTAAGATCTGGTCCAAGGGTAATTGACCTTCCACTCAGAGATCCAAATGCACAGCCTGAAGTTCCTGCTGAACAGCCACCTGATGTGCCGCTAAATGTTGACACACACGCTGCCAACATTCTGCAGCTCCAACCTCAGTTCATTCAGAATCAGATTGCAATGGCAGATAACTCGATTTCTAACTTAAAATGTTTGTTAAGTAATCTTGAAATGCAGAAGCGGATATGAGAGAGGCTCTTTTCCACTGTAACAGGGGGAGTAGGACTTGATGTTGTTGCCCAGCCTGCTAACCTGATGTTACTGCCCAACCTGTTGATATTGCTGGACCTTCTACTACTGCTGCTGGTGATGGAGATGCTTGAAAATGCTGGTGGTATAGATGCTAGTGCTGGTACAACTGGAGGACCAGATGCTGATATCTCTAGAGCTGGGACAAGTGCTGCTCCTGATGCTGAAATGGGAACAGAAACCCAGAATGTGCCTGAGATGTGCCCACAATTCCGGACAACAATGATGATGGACCCAACAGTTCGAACATGGATGTTGATGCTGAGAAGATTGATGCAGTAGACTGGGATGATGAGGACCTTAGTGTGCTGTATGATGACTTAGATGATTGGGGTCATTAATGATCCGCGTAAGGCGGAGCTTTCAAGAGTTAAAAAGCTTGAAGAAAGGGGGAGTTTGTGCAGACTAATGAAGATACAGCTGTTGAACTAAACAGCTCAATCCTCTCCTGGTTTTCATTTATAAGCTTTGTCTAATTCTTGTAAAGACTCAATTTATTTTCTGTTTTTATGTCTTGTGTTTATTTGAACTTATGTTATAAACTTATAGTAGTGTATGTATATGCTTTGATACTTATGCTCTAATTTTCTGAACTTATTTTAGTTTATTATTAGTTTGAATTTTTATGTTCAATTTATGTTGCTCTGATTTATTTTATTTATTTATGTTATGCTCTTTGTCAATGTTTTAGTTTTTCTGGAACTTTGTTTTTGTTATGCTCTGATTTATGTTTTATAAGTCTAGTATTTGATTTTGTTTATGTTCGTATTTTTAGTCTTAGTTGTCTATGTTTCTTCGTTAATGTCTTATATTTTTGCTCTAATGTTTATTGTTTTATTATTTCTGTTGTTTTTGGCTAAGTAATGAGATGTCATTAAATTGATATTAATTTACTTATATCTATTGTGTACACATTCTGATCTATGTTACAACATCAGGTGTGTTACAGTAGAAAGGCCGAATTGGGGGAGATTGTTGATATTAGTGACAAGTATTACTTAGAATGTGCCAATATTCTGGTCACAACATCAGAATTCGTCCTTCCACTTTCACTAACCCTTAACCCACGAAATGTCTTGGTCAATGTCTTGTTTTTACAGATTGAAGACTTATGGCGGTTATATAAGTCATGTGTTTGAAAAGGCAAGAGTGAGGAGTTGAAAAGATCATGGGGAAGTTACTAGAAGTTACCTATTTTCAAGGGAGATATGGTAGTTATCTTCAAGCACCAAGAGTGTCCAGATTATCTATAAACACAATTTAGATTATAGAATTTATTGTAAGTTACTAGAAGTTACCTATTAAAACTCGAAGTTGAGGGAAACACAATCTAGCATAGTCTATTGACATAAATTATAGAATTTATTGTATGTTTCATACTCGATACTTCCGTTGGTGAATGTTCCAACATTTCACTCAACATTGGATCTTTATTAGTATTAGTGATAGGTTAGATTGATTAACATCTAATCACTATATATGGAGATCTATTCATGGTGTGACTTATGTTTTTACCGATTATATCACTTAACAATTATTAGTGATATTTCACCGATTGGCAGTATAGACTTATTCATAGTCTATACAAAATTTTGATATTCATCTTGCAAAGTGTTTAAGACTTCCGTTGTGTATTTCTGATCATTTGTTTTTGTTTGTGTTGTTCTTCGAATGTGCTAACATTTGTGACAACATTATGTCTAACACTCACGGACACCTTCAGTTATTATTAATAATATATTATTAGTAATATAAGATAATATATTATTAATTTGAATATAGTATTATAAACGATCATTTTAATAATATATTAATAAAATAATAATATTATTATAAGTATATTCTAAATGATAATAATAATATTACTAAAATAATATATTATTAAATAATATTAAAAGTATATTATAAATGATAAAATAATATTATTATTAATATTATAAGTATATTATATAAATAAAATAAATATATAAATTTACGGATCGGTCCACTTAATACCAAGATTCGTCCCATACCTGACATGAATTTGTTTGATCGGGTCCAAACCCATCCGAGACCTACCCATGCGGACTGGGTTCGTGTTGGGTCCGGGTTGCAACCAAAAACTAAAAACCAAAAATTTATTATTATGGTTTTGAGATTTGGCCAAAAATCATTTTCGATAAAATTAAGTAAATATAAACTTGACCCCATTTTACCCGAACACATTTCGTTTTCAAATTTTACTTTCAAAACTAAAAGCTAAAAATTTGGAACACCCCGAATTTTGTCATTTCAATTAGAAATTAAATTCGGGTTGTTGATATCTCTGGATGGGGAGTGGAATAGTTATCGAATGAAAGAAGGAGAAGATGGGGAACGATGAAAGAGTAATAGGGCTTAGGCGATTAGACTGATGATAAGCTTAAAAGCCAACACTCACCCTTCAAGTGTAAAGGGATCGTGTAGCTAGTAAGTTACCCGGTTAAATTATCGATCCACGGAAATCAAGTGTGAGATAGCCCTAAATTTACTAATTTATTCGTAATTGTAGCACAAATCATATAATAGGAGCAATTGGTTTTATGCAAATAATTAACTAATCAAATAACTAAATTCTACTAACAATGAAATTCAATCAATAATAAAGACGTGCTCGGGTGCTTATCAACAAATGAGTATCAATCATGCAATGAATTTAAATGAGTATTTATCATGACAAGCAATTAATAAGAGCAAACTTTTAATAAAATAATAATTCCGTACTTGGTAAGCCTAGGAATTATGCTACGATTTAAGTTTGAAAGTTTGAGAGGATTAAGTCACCCTTTCCTCCCGGGGCCAGAGCACGAGTCAATAGGTTCCCCTAACGTGTCTCCCCTTCGATACTAAGGCACCTTACCTATGGTCTCTTCATTAATCACCCTACTACTAATCTAAGCAATTAATGTGGAGTTGATGTATTTCTAATGGAATTAACCAAGTCTCCTTGCGTTAACCCAATATTAACTCTAATTACCCAATTAATTCCCTCACCCAAATGAGTTATCTAAATACCCAAGTCTCCTTGCGATAATTAAACAACTATGCATGGAATTAGAAATTAATTAAATAAATAAATCAATCGAACCTCATCAATCCAATTAATTAATCATCAATCAAAATCACCCATAAAAATTCCTCACAAGATCAATCTCCAATATGCATCAAAACACCCTAGCACTAGAAATTTAGTTGATCATAATTAAAGAAAATGAATCCATGAAATTAATTGAATATCTAAATGTCATAACAAGAAATTGAATGGATAAAACTGAAATTAAAAGTCGAATATCACCTAGATGGCATCCAAGCATAAAGAAAACATCCAACGATCGTCTAAATTGAAAAGGAAATCGAAACCCTAGCTATGTGTGTGTGAAAGTGTGTGTTCTTGATCTTCTTCTCCAAAAACTGTCCAGAAAATTGTATAATTTCGTGTGTATATATGTATATAACTGCCCTGCCACGTGTCTCGAATTGGACGAGAAATTCAAAAATTCCCGCTTGACGCATCCCTCGACTCGAGGGATGGCCCTCGACTCGAGGCCGGTGATTCCCTCGACTCGAGGCCTGACCCTCTACTCGAGGGATTTGCAAATTCTGGTTTTTTAACCCTAGTCAATCCCTCGACTCGAGGCCTCCCAAGCTCGACTCATGGTCGAGACCAGGGAATTTTCTCGGGCCGTTGTGCACCTCCGACCCCCGTTTTCGCCCTACGCTTTCGTCTCGTCGCCATATGAATCCCGGTACTCTCCGTTTCGTCAAATTCCACTGAAAACTCTGAAAATGAGATAATAACCGAATGAATTGCATTAGTAATACTTTTAAGCATAAGGAGTGATACTCTATACTTTTAAGCTTAAACAGTAATACTTTTCATCAAATTATGCATTTAAATCCCTCAAAACTTATGCAATAATTCACCCTAATCAACTGGTACCATGTTGAGTATTTACGAAGAGTTATTCTCTTGTGAAACTTGTTCACCATATAAAATTATATCATTACATTTATTGAATAATACCATTACTTTTATAAACTAATACCATAATATTTTATATTGTAATATTAGTTTATATAAGAGAAATAATATTACTAAATAATTATTATGATACTATTAAATAAATGTAACAATATAATCAATCTCATATGCTGATTTAGGAATATTGGCCTTGTCATATCGCTTGTATTGATAGGTATTTATAGGTACAAGTACAATCTTTCGAGAATGGGTGTGTCTGCTGTAAATCAAGTTTCACTGTGAAACTTGATCCATATTTAAAGAACAAATCAACTTACCTTTCAGTTATTCCGACTAATACCCTTTAGTAATATAGGTAATATTCTTCATTTATCACGGCTGATACTCTTTAGTAATATAGGACATACACTTCAGTTATCACGACTGATACCCTTTAGTTAATATAGGTAATATTCTTCAGTTATTACAATTGATACACTTTGAAATGGATCAAGTTTCACCATAAATCCTTGTTCATAGTAGACTTTGCTTTCGAGAATATATAAAGATCCACAACAAAGAAAATATATCAAATAAACGATACGCATTTAACAAATCAATCTGCGATCTTAACGTATCTTGAATATCTTCGGGCGTATATGTTAAATATCTTCAATTTATAGATACTCTTATGAGGTTCTTAGGAGAATAATTCAGACGTAATTATGTAATATAATACGCAAAATTTGGTGATACACTACAAGAATTTCATAAATTAGTGACAGATTTTTTCTGTTAGTAAACAAGGAATTTATATTTACTAACGGATTAGTAACAGAATACCAACAAAAAAATTCCGTAACTATTAGCCTCGTCACTAAATATAACAACAGAAAAAATTTCCGTTGGTAAAAATACTAACGAATTGCCGACGGATTAGTGACAGATAATTCAAAATTGAGTATTCCGTCACTAATCAGTCGATAATACGTCACCAAACATAATCTGTTAGTAAATTAATATGTGAATCTGTTGGTAATCCGTTATTAAAATGTTGGTAAATATTGTCAATAATCCGTCACTAATAAATCTGTTGAAAATATGTCATTAAAATGTGTTAGTAATCTGTTACCAATCCGTCACTAAATATATCCGTTGAAAATCTGTCACTAACATGTGTTAGTAATTTGTTACCAATCCATCACAAAATAAATCTGTCGAAAATCTGTCACTAAAATGTATTAGTAATCTGTCACTATCCATAAGCAAACATTTTCATCACTATTCTGTCACTAATTAATAAATCTGTCACAAATCCATTAGTAAAATTTGTTAATACCAATAATTTTTATCACGTTAATATAATTTTCCTACTATATAATTCAATAACATTATGAAGGACTTGCCAAACATAATTCAATAATTATGTATTTTAGTACTCCCTCCGTCCCGGAGTAAGGTTCACATGTGCACCGGCACGTTGTTTAAGAAAACTGATAAAAAAGTTGTTTTTTGCTTTTTGCTGAAGGGTATTTTCGCCCTTTCAATTGAAATATAAAGGGAAGATTAATTTTTGGGTTTAAGACTAATTAAAAACCTGGAGGGAAATCTGCAAACATTAAAACTGACAGCTGGCCTTTTTTACACTGTTCATTCAGTACTATTCACTGTTCATACATAAAAAAAACGAAAATTTACAGAATGGAGGCAGCAGTCTAATCTGCATTAAATACATGAAATGGTCCAAAAATTCCCCCCAAAACTTAGTTAAGCCACTGATTTCCAAATTTTCACTTTCCCTCCAACAATAGTGGCAATAAATACATTCATTCTTCAGTAAATGCAACAATTCAAAATTCCTATCTGCAAAAAACCAAACCACAGTCAAGAAATTTATTGCAAACACAATTACATGTCTACAGCCAAAAAAAGTCTTACCTTAGATGAAAGGAATCGGATTGCTCAGTTCTTAATTGCTAATAGCACCAACGGTTCTGTCAATTATGGAAAGATAAAGGAGGCAGCAGATTTATTTGATGTGAGCAGAAGATCAGTCCATTACATTTGGGCACAAGGAAAGTTACAAATTGATCAAGGTATTCCAGCCATGCTTACTAACAAAAGGAAGGGAGTACCAAAAATAAAATCATTGAAGTTTGATGCGAAGAGAATGATGAGTATTGCTTTTCAAAAAAGATCGTCAATAAGGAGGCTAGCAAGAGAGCTCAGTGTGAGCAAAAGCCAAGTAGGCAGATGGGTTAAAGAAGGGGTGATAAAGCCACATACAAATGCTATTAAGCCCGAGCTAACAGATTTGAACAAGATTCAAAGAGTCAAGTACAGCTTGAATGCACTGGTTATAGAAGGGAATCAAATACAGTTTTCAGGTATGCATAACACTGTACACGTTGATGAAAAATGGTACTATATGTCAAAAGCAAGTGAAAGGTATTACATGGTGCCCGGAGAGGATGAGCCTTATAGATCATGCAAAAGCAAACGATTCATTCCAAAAATTATGTTCATGGGGGCTGTTTCAAGACCTCAATATGAGAATGGAAATATGGTGTTTGATGGAAAAATTGGACTATTTCCATTCACAACAAAAGAACCAGCAAAGAGAAATTCTAAGAATAGGGTGAGGGGTACTTTGGTGACTAAGCCAATTGAATCAATCACCAAGGAAGTTATCAAAAATTGTTTGGTGAACCAGGTAATAAAATTGTCAGATTATTTTATCATCATCCAGTAGTTAGCCATGATTATGTCTCCAAAATAGAGGATCAACCTCTAGTGGTGACATTAATCATGCCAATCTTTCAATTTAAGTGGCCTGGTAATGCAAGCAAAGACATCATCATACAACAAGATAATATAAAGTCTCACATAAGCAACGATGATCCAGAATTTAGAGCAGCTGCAAGCTCAGATGGCTTCAACATACAGCTTGTATGCCAGCCACCAAACTCACCGGATACAAATATTTTAGATTTAGGTTGGTTTAGGGCAATACAATCACTTCAAGTTGACACAACTTCTTATAGTGTGGATGACTTAGTTAAGAATGTGTTGCTGTCTTTTGAAAACTTAACAGCCATCACACTTAACAAAGTTTTTTTAAGTCTACAATCTTGTCTAATTGAGATCATGAAGGGTAAGGGTCAGAATAACTATAAGCTGCCACATATGAGTAAGGATAGACTCATAAGGGAAGACAGGTTGCCTATGGTTCTACAAGTGAATGAAGAGCTTGTGAGAGAATGCATTCACTTTTTAATTGAAAATGGGCAAGTGGAAGGATCAACTTATGACATTAGCAGTCTAATTAGAGGGTTGGGATATTGAATATATGGCAGGGTAAATTACTTTTTGGGAAGTTTTTGAAGATAGGGCCAGGGTAAATTACTTTTTGGGCAGTTTTTGAACAATTTTAGAAATTGATCATTGTCTGCAGATTAAACATAGAAATCATGCATGATATTTTGTGGGGAAAATGATTATGTTTATGCTGTAAACATTAAACAAGTTTATTTTAGAAATGAAATTATGTTTACTCTTGTAATTTAATGCTTACTTTTGTAAATCATGCATATATTATGCTTGCCATTTTAAATGATGCAAATATTTATGATTGCTCTTGTAAATCATGCAAATATGAATGCTTGTTTTTGTAAATCATTTAAATATGTATGCTTGCTTTTGTAATTCATTTAAATATGTATGCTTGCTTTTGTAATTCATTTAAATATGTATGCTTGCTTTTGAAAATCATGCAAATTTGATGAAGCCTACAACCCTCAGTTCATTCCTTATGAACACAAGTTTTAATTTGTTCAAGCCTACAGCCCTCAGAAGATAATTTCATCATAGGGGCTATGTCTCCACACTAGGGAATTGCCTAGTGGTGACTAACAAAAGTCTCCAAACTAGGACAACACTAGTGGTGACAAACAATACCATGCAGGTTCTTAGTCTCCAAACTAGGCAGTACTTGTGGTGACTAAAATAACCTAGAAGGTCTAAGTCTCCAAACTAGGACAATGTAGTGGTGACACATAAAACCAGCAAATAAATCACAGAAGACCATACACAGAAGGCCAGACACATAAATCATCAGAAAGCCATGCACAGAAGGCCAACATCATTACCTAAGAAAACATGCATTTGTAAACCATCAGAAGGCCATACACAGAAGGCCAAAATTAAAAAACTCAGATCATTAAACCATAAAACCAGCAAATAAATCACAGAAGGCCATACACAGAAGACCAAAATTAAAAAACTCAGATCATTAAACCATAAACCAACAAATAAATCACAGAAGGCCATACACAGAAGGCCAAAATTAAAAAACTCAGATCATTAAACCATAAACCAGCAAATAAATCACAGAATGCCATACACGGAGGGCCAAAATTAAAAAACTCAGATCATTAAACCATAAACCAGCAAATAAATCACAGAAGGCCATACACAGAAGGCCAAAATTAATATACATAGATCATTAAACAATTAAACCAGCAAATAAATCACAGAAGGCCAAAATTAACATACATAGATCATTGAACAATTAAACTAGCAAATAAATCACAGAAGGCCAAGATAATTTAAAAACTCATAAATAATCCCAGATCAGTAAACTTATACAGATACGTAAAATAAATTAAGAAAATTTACCTATAAGCTGGACACCATATACAGACGGCTTCAAAGACATCCTTTTCCATCTCCTCACTCATTTTTTTTTTCTTCAAAACAGATCCAGAATAAGTCAGATTATTCTTAGATAAGAATAGAGTATATTTTTCACGGTTCGTAACAGGAATACGTTCATCGTCAGAATCTGGCACAACTAAATCATTTGTGAAACTAGATGCCTTCTCTAACACGAGGTCAGAGGGTATCGTAGTTTCACAACCAGAATTGACCACAAACGAATCGACATGTTCATTATTTAAATCGATCTTACCAGCACTGTTCGTCAAAGAATCTTTCTTACCAGAAACGAGCTTACCAGAATCGACCATCACCGAATCGATGAAAACTGGCTCATAACCAGAGTCGACAAACACCTCATCGGTGTCAAAAGAATACTCACCAGAATCGGTGAAAACTGGGTCGTACCCAGAATCGGCCAAAAAAGCCTCATAGGCATTTTCTGATGCCAACTCTAACCCTAGGTTAGCGGGTATCAGATCGGACTCCCCAGACCCCATGGCTTAGAGAACAAGTCGGTCGATTAGGGTTTTTTGAGAGAGAAACGGGAACCACCGAATTTCACAAGAGATTGGTTAAAATCTACATTTGTTTCGAGAAGAATATAGATCGATTACCGTTATGGATGAGAGCGAGGGTGGACATTTGAGGATCATACACAGAAGGATCGACTTTTTTTGAAGAACAGAAGAGATCGATTAGGGTTTTTTAGAGAAGAAGAACATGGAGCGGCGAGTGAAGAGAGAGAGAGAGAGAGAGAGAGAGAGAGAGAGAGAGAGAGAGAGAGAGAGATGCAGCCTAGAATGATCGATTGAGAGTGTAAATTAGGTTAAGGTTTAGATATTTTGGGTTTGGGTTAATTGGGTTTAATTGGGCTGGGTTAGTGTTGATTGGGCTGGGTTAGTATTAAAATTAATTATAAATGGATTGAAAATAAAAATAAAAGTGGGCCCAACTGGATGGCATTTTTGAAATTAAATTGTGTTTGTGAGGGTATTGATATGTAGTGTTATTTCCTAATATGGGGTATGAAGATAATTGTGGGACGCCCATTTAAGGAAAGTTTGAAGATAACTCCGGGACAGAGGGAGTATTATTTTTATCGATACAAATCACATTTACAGTAATAATTTCATACTGTACAAAAACATAACATACATTAAAGCAAATCGAAAATGTTGCCAGACTAACAAATAGCCAGACTTATTCAAAGATTCTACGTCTTGTAAACTTTGTTCTTCATCTTTTTTTACTTGATGTATTTTAAAAGTCAATTCAGCTCAGCATATCCAATGGAGCTTCTTGAGCACTCTTACTTGCGAATTCGTCGTCGTCGTTGTATCGTAACATCCATCCATGGTCGACACCAGGATATATCTTCACAAAGATATCAACCTGCAGCAAAACAGCAAAATCTAGCTAAGGTTCATCATAATGACAATAAGAAGAATAATGACATCAAAAGAATTTAGCTAGATTTAACCATTACAATTTATGACAGCAAAATCTAGCTAAGGTTCATCATAATGACAGTAAGAAGAATAATGACATCAAAAGAATTTAGCTAGATTTAACCATTACAATTTATGACAAAAAAATCTAGCTAAGGTTCATCATAATGACAGTAAGAAGAATAATGACATCAAAAGAATTTAGCTAGATTTAACCATTACAATTTATGACAGCAAAATCTAGCTAAGGTTCATCATAATGACATTTTAATTATTCTTATCTTTTGCAAATTAATTTAATGGTAGGAAAGAACTAAAAGATTTGCAAGTGATTCAATATTATTAAAAAAAAAAAAAAAGCAAGGCATACCTCTGAGGATGATCAACAAGTAGACACTCAAAAAGGTTAATGCAAACCATCACGTCCTCAGCTGACAATTTGATGCCTACATAAAAGAATAAATAAATAAATAACAAATAAATAAGTTAATTATTAGGTATGCTATTTTTCACCAATCCATTAATTGTCACCTGTAAAATAAAATAACCAAAAACGGTTAAGTTGAGAAACAACCAAAATTTAATTTACACTAAAAAAAATATATCAATTGTGTTTAGTACGTTACCTTTATCCTCCTTATGACGATATTATTTTCTTCACTGCTTTATTTTTTTTATAATCCAAAATGAGAGAAATGTAAACATCAAACACAACAAGTTTGACAAAATTAGTAAAATCCATCAATTTATAAGTCGTAACTGTCCTACAAAATCTTCCTTCTATGCATTTTCTGATATTACGGAGGTCATATTAATGTTTTTGTATCACGTGTTCACATGGAACAACTAGATCAAAATAACGGTTAATTCAAAATTCAAATAAAGTATGTGTGTAATGTGCTCTTCTGCAAAATGAGCAGTGTGACTATATAACACAAAATGCAGTTAGTGAGCACACACATATGGGGTATATGTCTATACAGAGCACTCTAAGATAGACTGGAGAATGGAAAATGAGGAATGAGCAGTTTTAATCTTAAGAGTTGAAAACAGACCTGATCGCACACGTTCTGGGACTAATAAACAGAACAGTACGACACAAAGGGCACCAGTTACCTGAAATTTTATGCAGGATATTATCAAAAAAGATATAAAGACGGTTTTGAAAATATATCTTTTTTGGAATTGAGACTGGTATATGAAGGAACAGCAGGCAGAAAATTTACCTCAGTCCATAGACTGAAACAGGCATGATCGACAGAAAGAATGACCACAATGAGTTGTGATTGGTTCGTAAAGTAACTTCAAACAAATGCAAGAGGGAAAGAGTTTATAGGCTCAACTGTCGTGAATGAAAAGCTCAAAAGTATTATAATAAAATTGACATTTTCCTAGAGTAATTTTATACTCTCATTAAAATTATGTTAAAAATAATAATTAGTGAGACTGTGAGTGTGAGAGATATATATCCTCTCATTAATCATTTTGTAATTAAAAGTCATCTTTTATGCTAATTTCAATTTTGTTGGATTAAAAGACCAATTCACTCAATATAAAAGCAATAAAAGACTTCTCCTAAATCTGCATAAGGTTTATTTTCATTAGTCTAGCAATGTGGCTCTGTGACAACTATAGCAATTAATTGTGTGTTTTGATTGAAGGTTAAATCAATATATAGGCAACATAATAAAGCATAATCAAATCTTATGGTTTATATTAATCATCTTACCAGGATAGAATATAAGTAACAAATAAATCACAGCATAAATTAACCTTCTTTAGTTTCAACTCAACCACAATCTTGTGATGTATACAATCAGTTGTTTTGAGTAGATTTTAAAATTGGATGCAATTCCTATTGCCCACTTCCTGGGTATGTGTCTAAACCTCATCAAACTCAATCTACTCTTAGCAATACTACTTGCTATGTCGTCCCCTGCTTTTTAACTCTACTCCCAAACTATACAAAAAGTAGGTTACTGATGAATCAAGGGACATTTAACTCTATCAAACAAGCATGCCCAGCAATGGATCATAGAAGAGATTAATAAGTTACTAGAGGAGCCACGGCGGTGATCAGGTGGAGATGGCCGCATATTGGCAGAGACGGCGGAGATGGAGGTGAATTCCTGCGTTTACATGCATTCAAATGGTTTAATATCAAGAAGATATAAACAGTGAGCACTGGAAAGCACAAGAAGGTCGCCATTATAAATCGAACAGAGCTCCTTAGGCCAGATCATCCATCGAAGAAAATAAGCAATGAAACGACCTACAATACTCTAGACATACAAAAGTAGCCCTTAGTTCCGGTTAGAACAAAAAATTCACCAGAATCAAATTGCTAGAATCAACTGAGCAAACACAAGATGCTAGAATCAATTGAGCAATAACATTAATTTCATGAGAGGAATTCTAGGGTTAATAGAAATCATAAATACCAGAAATCAGTCAATTCCAAAGCTAATTTCTAGAGCCAATAAGAATTTATTAATTATTCTTTGAACAATTTGACAAACAATGCGTGAAATATAATCGCTGCTTATGAGTGTAATCGGATGCGCAAAAAAAAAATTGGAGTAAACAAATTGGTTTCAGCAATTAGGGCAAATGAAAACCAAAACGTACCTGGAAGAAGACTACGACAACCACCGGCATCGGATGGAGGATGCGCTGTGCATCGGATGCCGTAAGTCGTGGATTCACTTTGCGTCGGACAATGACGCAACACGAGAGAGAAATAGAGAAAGAAAGAGAGAGAGAGAGGGAGAGAGAACCTGTGGCGAGAGAGAACCACCGCAGTCGATGGTCGCCGATCGATCGTCATCGTTGCGAAGTTGAGAAATCTTCCATTGGAAGATTCTCAAATGATTTTCATAATGATTCGTTTAATTATAATATTTAGTTTATGATATAATAATATTAATATAATAAAATATTTTAATTCAAAGTTAACAAAACATAGATAACATAACATATATTTTAACATCTGTTATCTCTAATTAAAATAATTATTAAATTTTAATATGAAAATAAATTAAAATAATTAGATAACAAAACTGTTATAAAACTAATACAAAGAACGTGTTATAAAACTAATACAAAGAAGACATGGAACTAATAGAAATATTATAGAGAGAAGAGAGTTATTTTATTTCATATAATGTTCTTTCTTTTCCACACTCTACAAATGAAAGATTCTTACATATTTATAGAAGAATATTACTTGTCCTCCAAGTAATGAAACTTATCCTCCAAGTATTGCTACTTGTTCTCCAAGTATTCTTGCTCTCCAAGCATAGAAGCTTGGTTCCCAAGCAACGAGCTTTTTCTTCTTCTCCAAGAAACGAAACTTCTAGGATATTTAGTTATTTGTGGAATAAAAAGGATATCCATAATTAATTATTTCATAACACTCCCCCTTGGATATCCGTTATTACACAAAGTATATGCCTCGTTAAAAACCTTACTAGGAAAAACCCAGTGGGATAAAAACCTTAGTGAAGGAAAAAAGAGTACATATTACTTAGTGTAAATTCTCCCCCTTATTCCAGCATCATTTAAAATCTTTGAACCGATGCATTCCAATACGCTTCACCAATTTTTCAAATGTTACAGTCGGTAATGCCTTGGTGAATAAATCTGCTAAATTCTCGCTTGATCGAATTTGTTGCACATCAATTTCACCATTCTTTTGCAACTCATGAGTAAAAAAGAATTTTGGTGAAATATGTTTGGTTCTATCTCCTTTAATGTATCCTCCTTTCAATTGAGTTATACATGTTGCATTATCTTCATATATAACAATTGGAGAATTTTCGTTGTCATGTGATAACCCACTATTTTTCCGGATATAGTTGATCATGGACTTTAACCATACACATTCTCGACTGGCCTCATGAATTGCTATAATCTCAGCATGGTTTGAAGAAGTGGCAGCAAGTGACTGCTTTGTGGATCGCCATGAAATGGCTGTGCCACCACATGTAAATACATATCCAGTTTGCGACCTTGCTTTATGTGGGTCAGATAAATACCCAACATCTGCATAACCAAGCAATTCAGATCGAGATTTATTTGAATAATATAGGCCAAGATCAACTGTTCCTTGGAGATAGTGAAATATATGTTTTACGCCATTCCAATGTCGTCGTGTAGGAGATAAACTAAACCTTGCTAATAAATTTACTGCAAATGATATATCTGGTCTTGTACAATTAGCAAGATACATTAGCGCACCATTTGCACTAAGATATGGTACTTCAAGACCAAGAACCTCTTCATCTTTTTCATATGGTCTAAAGGGGTCCTTACTGGGATCAAGCGATCTGACGACCATTGGGGTACTCAATGGATGTAATACCTTCTGGGTATAAGCAGTTTGGTAGACTAAAATTCCACCTTCTAAATGCTCAATCTGTAATCCAATGCAAAATTTAGTCTTCCCAAAATCTTTGATTTCAAATTCCTTCTTTAAATATGCAATTGCCTCTTGGAGCTCTTCAGGAGTTCCAATCAAGTTGAGGTCATCAACATATACGGCAATTATCACAAATTTTGATCCATTTTTCTTTATAAAAACACATGGACATATTGGATCATTAGTATAACCTTCTTTAACTAGACATTCAGTAAGACGATTATACCACATATGTCCAGACTGTTTGAGCCCATATAAAGACCTTTGCAGTTTGATAGAATAAATTTCTCTCGAATTTGATTTACATGCTTCAGGTATGCGAAATCCTTCAGGGATTTTCATATAGATATCATTGTCAAGATTACCGTATTAATATGCAGTGACTACGTCCATTAGACGCATGTCTAGTTTTTCATGTACGGTAAAACTTACAAGATATCTAAATGTAATTGTGTCCATTACAGGGGAATAAGTTTCGTCATAATCAAATCCAGGTCTTTGTGAAAAGCCTTGGGCTACCAAGCGGGCTTTGTATCTCACAGTTTTATTTTTCTCATTTCTTTTTAGCACAAATACCCATTTATATCCCACTGGCTTTACACCTTCTGGTGTTTGGACTATAGGTCCAAATACTTTTCGTTTTGCCAGTGAATTTAATTCAGATTGGATTGCATCTTTCCATTTTGGCCAATCATTTCTACGCCGACATTCATCAACCGATCTGGGTTCGTGATCCTCATTTTCTTCCATAATATCAAGTGCTACATTGTATGCAAAAATATTGTCAACTACTGCATCTTTTCTGTTCCAACATTTTCCCGTAGTGACAAAATTTATTGAAGTTTCTATAACTTCATTTTCCTCAGAATCTGGCTCTTTAGGAGAAACATCTTTAGAGGCAACCTCTTCAGGGGGGTGAATTCTCTCACTATGTGCAAGCCCCTTATTATCTTTTGATGCATCTCTTTTATTTGATCTTCTTTTCTTTCGAGGATTTTTATCTTTGGACCCTTGAGGTCTTCCACGCTTCAGGCGTGCTTGGGATTTATTAGCACTTGTTATTTGCCCTTCAGGGACATCAATTTTTACCGGAACATTTTCTGCAGGAATATGTGATTTAGTAATTCTTCTGGAGTTACTAAATGCATCCGGTAATTGATTTGCAATTTGTTGCAAATGTATAATCCTTTGAACTTCAAGTTCACATTCTTTTGTTCGAGGATCAAGGAAATCCAATGATATTTTCCAATTGATTTCCTTTTTCGGTTGATCTTTGCCTCCCCCTAATGTCGGGAAATTAGATTCATCAAAATGACAATCTGCAAATCTTGCAGTACACAAATCACCTGTTAAAGGTTCAATATATTTAATTATAGAAGGTGATTCATACCCGACATATATTCTCAATCTCCGTTGGGGGCCCATTTTAGTATGATGGGATGGTGCAATCGGAACATAGACTGCACACCCAAAAATTCTTAAATGAGAGATATTAGGCTCATAACCAAATGTTAATTGTAGGGGAGAATGATTATTATAACTTATCGGCCGAATTCTCACAAGTGTTGCTGCATGTAATATAGCATGCCCCCAAGCAGATAAAGGGAGTTTTGATTTCATCAGCAATGGTCTAGCAATTAATTGCAATCACTTAATAAATGATTCAGCTAGACCATTTTGTGTATGAACATGAGCTACAGGATGTTCAACAGTTATTCCAATAGACATGCAATAATCATAAAAAGCATGTGATGAATATTCAGCAGCATTATCTAGACGAATTTTCTTAATCGGATGATCTGGAAATTGCGCTCGTAACTTAATTATTTGAGCAAGTAATCTTGCAAACGCCAGATTTCGAGATGATAATAAGCATACGTGTGACCATCTCGTTGATGCATTAATTAATACCATAAAATATCAAAATGGTCCACATTGTGGATCTACAGGCCCACAAATATCACCATGAATTCGTTCTAGAAATGCTGGGGATTCAATTCCCACTTTAGCTGATGAAGGTCTAATAATTAACTTTCCTTGTGAGCAAACAACACATGAGAATTCAATCGAATTTAAAACTTTTGTATTTTTCAAAGAATGACCATGTGAATTTTCAATTATTCGCCTCATCATTATGGAGCTAGGATGTCCAAGGCGATCATGTCAAACCATAAAGTCTTTGGGATCAATGGACTTCTGGTCCATTAGGTGATATGCTTCAGCTGTATTTATATTCGTATAATATAAGCCAGAAGAGAGTGAATACAGCTTTTCCAATACACATTTCTTTCCAGAAACATCTTTTGTAATCAATAAACATTCATTATTTTTCTCATTTAGAGTCTCGATGTGATACCCATTTCTGCGAATGTCTTTAAAACTCAACAAGTTTCTTCGAGACATGGGAGACAGTAGTGCTTTATTTATAACAAGTTTAGTTCCTTCAGGGAGAAATATAGTTGCTCTTCTGGAGCCAACAATCAAGTTCGCACTACCACTTATAGTATTAATATTTGTCTCCCCCTTTTCGAATTGAGAAAAATACTTTCTATTTTTAAGTATAGTGTGCGTAGAAGCATTATCAATTAGACAAATATCACCATTATTATCTAATCCCAAAAGTTTGACATCCATTGATTCTTCATGAAAAAGAAACATACATTAGAAATAAACATTAATAAAAGATGCAAATTTTTTACATATTCATAACTTTTAATTTAGACCTCATAAGAAATTACATATAGGGTATTCATCGTGTAATTATTTAGTATCTTCGAAGAAATCAGATACATCAAGATGAGCCATGGTTTCATCATCACCGTTAAAAGCATTATTTTCATCGACATGGTTTGTCTCAATATTTTTACCCTTATTTTTCAAGGATGCTTGATAGAGTTCAACAAGATGTTTTGCAGTTCGACAGATACGGGACCAATGACCTTCCATGCCACATCGATAACATTGTTCCTCATACTTTTTCTTTTCTCCATAGCCTCTCTTCTGGGAGCCAATTTGTTTCTTATTGCGATCGTGGTTGTTATTATTGAATGGAGTATATTTACCACGACCGCGTCCAGGATAATGGCCACGTCCTCGGCTTCCTCCACGTCCACGTCCACGACCATAATTTTGAGATTGAGTCGCATTCGCTTCAGGGAATGGACTGGAACCAGTGGGTCGGGACTCATGATTTTTCAACAATAATTCATTATTTTGCTCGGCCAAAAGAAGACAAGCAATTAGTTCAGAATATTTCTTAAATCCTTTCTCTCGATATTGCTGCTGCAGGAGCAAATTCGAGACATGAAAAGTAGAAAATGTCTTCTCAAGCATATCATCATCAGTTATGGTTTCACCACATAATTTTAGTTGAGAAGTAATTTTAAACACAGCCGAGTTATATTCATTTACAGATTTAAAATCTTGAAGCCTTAGGTGGAGCCAATCATACCGGGCTTTTGGAAGGACGACCATCTTCAGGTGGTCGTATCTTTCTTTTAGATCCTTCCACAAAACAAGTGGATCTTTCACTGTCAAATATTCAGTTTTCAATCCTTCATCCAAATGATGACGAAGGAAAATCATTGCTTTGGCACGATCTTGACTTGATGCATTTTTATTTTCAACAATGGTGTCTCCAAGACCCATTGCCTCAAGATGAATTTCAACATCAAGAATCCATGATAAATAATTTTTTCCAGTGATATCAAGAGGTGCAAATTCTAATTTTGTGAATTTAGACATAATGATAACAAGATAAAATAATAAAGATATTACCTAAAAGGAGTGCCCTTACTTCAAGAGTTGTTACTTGTGGTTGCCCGATCCTTGTCCTTGCTCGAGAATTTTCGCTTTTGACTTAAGGTAGAGACTCGTGCTGATAATGTGTTATAAAACTAATACAAAGAACGTGTTATAAAACTAATACAAAGAAGACATGGAACTAATAGAAATATTATAGAGAGAAGAGAGTTATTTTATTTCATATTATGTTCTTTCTTTTCCACACTCTACAAATGAAAGATTCTTACATATTTATAGAAGAATATTACTTGTCCTCCAAGTAATGAAACTTGTCCTCCAAGTATTGCTACTTGTTCTCCAAGTATTCTTGCTCTCCAAGCATAGAAGCTTGGTTCCCAAGCAACGAGTTTTTTCTTCTTCTCCAAGAAACGAAACTTCTAGGATATTTAGTTATTTGTGGAATAAAAGGGATATCCATAATTAATTATTTCATAACAAAAACAATTTTTTTTTTAAATTTAGTGACTGATAATTTCCGTCACTAACATTTTATATATAAAAAATATTTTTTATTAAATTAGTGACGGAGTTGATCTGTTGCAATTTTTGCTAACAAATTTTTTTTGTTGGGAATAAAAAATCACTAACGGATTAGAATTCCGTCAAAAATATATGTTAGCAATCCGTCAGTAATCCATTAGCAAATCATTAAAATCGTTTCTGTTACAAATTTGTTAGCATTTAGTGACAGATTAAGTTCGTTAGTAAATTGTATGAGTAAACCGTTATTAATCTGTCGATAAATTGTTGGATCTCAATTCCGTCGCAAATTTGTTAGTATTTAATTTAAATTACCAACGAATTTAAAACCGTTACTAAAATCCGTCACTAAAATAAGTTTTTTTTGTAGTGATATACGTTCCTTTGCTTTATAGGATAAGATTGATTAGTAGGAATAAAATACAATAGGATGTCATAAATTATTTGGAATAAACTATCCATATCAATCTTATAAAGCAAACAATTGATCAGGTATATCTTGTATAAGAAAGTTGAATCTCGGACGACGTCGTATTCCCCGAGCTAACCACGGGTTGGTGGGTAAGACACATCGGGTCGGTTGAATCAATGGTGAGTCTATTTGTACTTGCGCTCTCTGAAGGTCTCTTTGCCCATATTCGAATCAGCTCTTGCGTGTACTCGTCGAAAACGGTTTGTTTGAAATTACTTCCCATCTGCATTAATTCAACACCAAATTAATTTATAGTCTTGCATGCACTAGGTGCACCATGCAACTTACGTGCATTTTTAAATTATCTTACCTTAACTGACCGTAACTGTTCGATGAAAACAAAGATAACTATTTAAAAATGCTATTGAGTTGCAGGTTCACTTGATGCACAAGAGACTTACTTATATATTTTTAATTTTAACGTAAAGTCTTGTACTTCACACATTTTTGTGATGGAGCGCTCTTGTGTGAGACCGTCTCATGCATGAGACGGACATGAGATGGAGTCATTTTTTAATAAATTGTTATCACTTTTTCATATATTGTTAACACTTTTCAATTTGTTATCACTTTTATACTAATTTGTATCACTTTTTTAAAAAGTTATAACAATTTATTAAAAAGTGACTAGGTCTCATGCATGAGACCGTCTCATACAAGTTTTTGCCTTTTATGATACTTTAAAAAAATTCAAATATTAAAAAATATCACAAAAATCTTCAAAAGTGTCACGTCTCTCACACTTACTTTTGGATAATTTTATGTCTTATATATAGATGAGTCTATGCGCGTGCTGTATATATGTAGCTTGGTTTTACCTGTGAAACTAAGGCATATAGAGGTAAAGTGCTGTAACTGCAAAGCACTTGAACAATGACCCTGGAAATAAGATTCAATATTCATAATTAATGACATCATGAAAATTAGATCAACTATATTCAGAACGAAAAATTCAAATCGAATTAACAAATAAGGTTCATTTATTTTCATACCATTCAATGGGGGTAGTATAAAAAAAATAGAGCATGGAATAAATACAGTAAAAAATATAAATGCTATTTTTTTTGTTAACATCATAAATTGTGCCTTGCGATTTTTAATCTGTTTTTGTTTTAATTTAACTGAAATTTTAATTGGTTTAACTGAAAAATAGATTTGACTTGATGATAAAGTGTCAATTCTATGTCGAAGATGTCTAAGGCTATGATGCGAACTCAACCAACAAGCCAAGAAATTGAGTTGCCACGAATTTTTCATTTAGTCCTTTCATTAATTTTGTATTGCCTATTAAGGGCTATTTTGCAATAGTTGTATTTTTCTATTAGTTGTTAGTTGAAGTTGTTAGGTGTTAGTTAGTTGGTTAGGTAGAATTGTTGTCTATATAACTACTTGTATAAGCTCTTTTGAGATATATAAAAAATATAGTAATTTAGTTCTTGAAGCAAATTCTTGCTTTGTGGATTGATTCGAAAGCTTGCTAGCCCGAGCTAAAGCTTCGAATCGGGTTTTGTTGTTTGCCAACCTGAGTTGGGGCATCGAAATTACGTGGGATTGAGGAGTACATTGCTTGTCAACCTGAGTTGGAGCATTAGAATCATCAATCCTGATTTGCGGTTCTCATCAGGCTAGCTCAACACTTTGGTGGGCTAATGAATAGATTTTTCATTTTCTAAAATATATAAGAAAAATCTAATAATTGGCGGTTTCTCAAACCAAAATTATATAAAGAACATGTTTTATATAAACATGGTTCATGATAAACTTATCATGAATCACTATTAAATTTCATTTAATTTTTTATGTCTTTGGTCAATTACTTATACTCTTGGTTACATATTTGATATTTTAAATGATTTTTTACAACCTTGATACTTTAAACTTAAAGTTAAATAAGTGTTGTTGATACCTCCTAAAAAATAATATAGTATCACTAACCTTAATCTTTCTTACTCTGATAAAGTTTTTAATTCTCTAAATTAAATATTTAATACTTTAAAATTTTTAAAATAATTTCATGATAAATTTTTCAAGAATCATTTTCATATAAAACTTTGTCCTATCTAATAAAAAAAAAGGGCCGGGGCAAGTGTTGGAGTTAGAAGAGAAGGCATAGTTACCCGATAACAAGTCTTGGAATGACAAAACTCAAGCCCTCCATGATACATGAGCTGAAGCCATATGTGGTCTGCATGATGAATAATAAAATAAATAAAGATATACTAATATAAATAAATTAAAGAGAAAATAATTTGTCAATCTTATGTCATGTTACCCATATTTCAATTTCAGAAATGTTAACTTTCACAAATTAAATATAGTCCTGTAAGTTTTACTCTCTTTATTTTTTGTCCGATAATTGATTATAAGATGTGAAACATCAGCTTGACTATTTAGACTCTGCCACGTTAGTATCAAACGAATGTTTCATCTTCTATAGTCAGTTACTGAATCAAAATATCAAAAGTTAAAAGTTATAGGACTACTTTCAATTCGTAAAAAATTAAAGGACTAAAACCAAAACAGAAATAACTTACGGGTACTTAAAAAATAATTTCCGTAGATCAAAATAGGAACAACTTATAGGAGTAATTACCCATAGCCAAAGGAAGAAAGCGATTTCGAAGGAGTTTTGGAAAAGAATGAAGTGAATTAAATAGAGGACGAGATTCGGGCTGTGAAACCAAAACAGTTCATCAGAAGGCCTCACTGCACCTGTTGTTTCAGCATCCCCTCCTCTCTCTGCAGCATCTCTTGCTAGTTCTGTTATTATATGCTCCAATTTTGCTCCAACTATTAGCAGCATCTTCATACATACCCACATTCACAAAATGTAAGTTCACACCCAACTTTTTGCTACTTTTATTTGACCTTTTAATTTTTACAATGTCACACTACTTTCGTCACAAATCAGTTTTCATACTGATCTGTTAACAAAAATTAACAAAGTGTAGTTTTCTACTTTAGTAAAGTGGGTGTGTGTAAATTGTGTAAGAAAAAGTAATGGCTTAAAGGCTAAATAAGTGTATTGTGAGGATAAGAGTTATGAGTAAATTTTTCATTTTTTATTGTGAAAACTAATGTGAGACAGATAAAAAGAAAAGTGTGAAAACTGATTTGGGGTAGAGGGAGTACTATTTTCTATTTTTGGTTATACAAAATTAATTTTCAACGACTTATTAATGATGTGAGAGTCGCAACTCCAAGTCACGTTACCAGTTATCTCTTGTCAATCATAAGTTGCTGAAAAATAATCTCATTTTTATTGAATTGGAATATAAATATAAAGGTAATATGTAAGACATCAGTAAAAGAGTTAATTGCATTAAAAAATTAAGATATTTTCATATTTTCCAATTACAACATATGTTTTTAAAATTTGGAATTTGATTAACAATCCTTCAAATTATTGTAATAATATTATATATGACTATTTTCTGACAACTTATATTGACATGGCAGTTGGAAAACATTAGAAAAAAATGCAAATAAATTCACAATATATTGTTATTGTTTCAATTTAGTCAAAACTTTTATTTATTTATTTATTTATTTTTGCAATTTCATACAGTGCCACATACAACAAGTCATGATAGAATTGCAACAACTTTATAGATCGTGTATCAAATTGTAAATTTTAAAAGCTTATATTGCAAATGAAAAAACGTGAAAGTATCATGGTTTATTTTGCAATTAACCCTTGAAATGTTTGTAATTAAAATAAGATGAATATATACCAAAAAAGTCATATACTATATATTTGCAATTTTTCCCTAATTAAATTCATTCAACTTACTGCTAGGGGTAAAAACGACATCCAGAAGTATGCATGCCATCCTGCATATATATATTTTGAATTATTTTCACCCAAAAAGTGTAATAAAAGAGTTAGTACGTCATACATGCAATTAACTAAAATGTTGTATTGTGTAAACAAGTTTCACCGTAAAGCTAGTTTATAACTAATCTTTAGTGAAACAGATAATATATTTTAGTGAAACAATTAATATCGTTCAACTAATACCCTTTAATGAAACAACTAATATTATTCAAAATTAATGGGAATAATCGCATGCCAACCGGTGGATACCAACTTATATGTCTATCGTTTACATTTTGATGTCACATAAATAGTTAATTAAATAATTGTGGGCTCCTCTTAATATGTGACATCATACCATAGGTTGTGGACATATAAGTTGGTGTTCACTAGTGGGCATGTGATCATATTTGTTAAAACTAATACCTATAGGAAAACAACTAATACCCTTTAACGAAACAACAAACCCTCTCAAAATAAGTTTCACGATGAAACTCGTTCATACAATACTTTGCCTTAATTAAATATGGGAGATATATAAGTATACATATACTAGCGTACCTGCCATGTTGATAAGCAAGAAGATAACAACAAAGAGCCACAAATACCAGCTGTGAAATGATTATAGTTAGTTATATTTCTGAAATTAATGGTGTGAATTTTCAGTTGTAATATTTATTTCTTGGTTATTTCACCTTATACCAATGATTCTCTTGAAGTCATGTTCCAATGTCCTCAACATATACTTATAAAAATCATATTCTGGGTTGCTAGGACAATGCTCCTGTACCAAAAGAGAAACATGATCGTTAATTAATTAAATAATTGGGAAAATTACAAATAGGTGTAAAAAATTAGTCAAATTACAAACAGGTGTAAAAGTGCAAATTTTTGTGCTTCTGTGCAAATTTTTTACACTTAGTTGTAATAAGGCTTACCTCTTTCTACCTTATTGTAAATGGCCCTAAATAATTAATTACAAATAAATTCACATTTTTTTATGTTTAATTTATCACAATGCTTTTTTTAAAAATAAAAAATAAAAAAAAATTTACAATGCTTTATTTTATTTTTTTCAATTAGATTAACAGGTTACTTCGTGTTGACGTGCAAAAAGTTGTGACTGTCACATTATCGGTTCCAGATGTAATGCTAGTAATAAATTGTCATAATGCATATTGAATTAAAAAACTATATATTAAAAGATTTAGTGTATATATTAAAAGATTTAGTGATTAAATTGTAAAAATATTTATAGATTTAAGATCCCTCTGTCACATATTAGATGATACAATTGCCAAAAAAATCAGTGTCAGACTCAACGATATATTTCCTTAAGGAAATAAAACAACATGATCATCTTCATATATATACTTCAAATTAACATCTAAAAATTACACACAACATCATTATTAACCAAAAATTACCCCCAATGAAATAAAGTAGAATGGATTATCATACCCTCACTTTTTATTTATTTAATGTCAATAGACAATTCCTACTTTAATTATCGTGTAAATTGTAAATGTATCATTAAGTATGCGATGGAGGAAGTATATATTAATTACCCGTATAAATCCAGATCGCAGAGCCGTGTAGTCAGACTTGGTGACGGAGCCATAGAATTGCTTGAAGAATGC
This sequence comes from Paraleonurus japonicus, assembly GCA_030762865.1. NCBI lineage: Eukaryota > Viridiplantae > Streptophyta > Magnoliopsida > Lamiales > Lamiaceae > Paraleonurus > Paraleonurus japonicus. The sequence continues at coordinate 16,452,013 of CM061055.1, read as the reverse complement.
CACCTACATGTGCCATACATGTTATTAATATGCCACGGTTAGAAAATTAACATAAATGAATTAATTTCACATTTTTTTACAAATTTAAAAGTTTAAATGAGATAGAAATTTTTTCCATAACAATGGGAATATATGATAGAATTAGATTGCAAAAATTTAAAGATTTATGTAGCTAACTTACCAACCAACTGACTACATGAAATTTTCTCCAATAATTGCCAGACCTTTCCATGAACTCTTTTAAGTGAATACGAGGAACATGAACTGTATACATATAAAAATATAGAGATTACATCATTTAAAAAATGATGATGATAATGATGAGAGATAAACAGTAGTAATTTTTTTTTAATACCCCTTCCATCCATTTATAATTAGTATGGTTCATTTTGCATGAGTTTTAATAAATAATACTCCCTCCTTCCTGCAATTAATTTCCACTTTCCTTTTCGAGATGTCCCACAATTAATTTCACACCCCTAAAATGGAATACCCTCCATAAACTACACCCTCACAATATCATTTAAATTTAAAAAATGTCACTCTTACTTTATGCAATTTTATTCTCTCTCCTACACTTTATCTCATACAACCACTCAAAATACCCTTACATTTTATTCTCTCTCCTACACTAATTTAAGTTTTCTTAATAAACGTGCCTCTTCACATGTGAAGATAACTCCGGGACGGAGAGAGTAATTTTTATATATAACATATATGTGTTGGTGTATTATGAGGATTCCGTGGCATCTATTTATAAATAAAGTCAATAACAATTTGAATAATTAAAGAGGTATTTGGAGGATGAATGATAAAATATTGTATTACAATTTAGGACATACAACTATAAAAAGGTGACGTCCCAATCAGGATAGAAATTTGTGACGGCTCATCTATTTGTTGTAAATTACGATGAAATCTCTGGACGGAGTGAAACGCCAACGTTTTACAAATATTCGTGACGAAAATGTTGTTGCAAAAATCGAATTAAGATTTACAACAAAACTAAATTCGTCGCAAATTAACTGACACCTCGGACGCCACGAGAATTTAACGACGAAATTTGTTGTCGAAAATCAACGTGTTTTTTATAGTGTACATATTCAGTTCAAACGGATCAAAAAAGAAACCACACATATTAAGTTTGGACGAATGAAGTACTTGTTTATATACCTCTATGATGACGACGTCTTGATGTTTCATTTCTAATTGAGCGCTCCCAGTGTCTCCATTCTCTTATCTATAATCAAGGATTCACACATAATTAATTAGGCAAAAATTTGTATGAAATCGTCTTATATATGAGTAGGAGTATCAAATACATGAGAAGGGGTATCAAATATTTGGGAATGGGATATTGAGAAAAAAAATTGTCAATAAGAGTATCAAATATGTGAGCAGGGGTAATTAACTATATAAGAAAGATCAGGGGTGAGACCCGTCTCATGTATGAGAACGCCCAAGAGTGTCCCAATTAATTAAGCCCCACCTCCGGTTTAAGAATATGTATCATTTTATAATACTCTTAACTTATTAAAATCGAATAAAAATATCTAATACACTTAATTAATATTTCCTGATTAATGCAATTATTAATTAAATAGTTTAATGCAGATAAAGGTTATTTAGAAAAAAAATATTACTCCTCAATCTTGAAATTAATACAGTAAAACCTCTATAAATTAATAAACTCTTTAAAATAATAAAATCTTCCGGTCCCGATTTGGGCCTTTGTAAAAAATCATCAAATTCGATAAGATAATAAGATAATAATTTTTCGAAAAATCCCTTTATAAATATTAGGTCCCATTAAAATTCTAAATTAATAATTCATAAATATTATGGTAATTTGCTAAAATATGAACTTATTGTTACTTGATGTTTCTTAAAGTTTAAATCTAATTGAATTTCATCCCTAACTTTTTTACGCATTTGATCATTCATGGATGATTTTATGATGTCTTTTAGATGAGAAGACATGGTTGGGTGTTATATGAATTATTTTATTTCCATATTGAGATTTATATAGTATATGTTTCATTCATCATGCATGAATACATTTAATTGACTATAATAGTTATTTAAATAATTTCAATGAATTGATACATGTGTCCATGAATATAATAATTAATTGTATACAATGAATTGATATTATACGTGAATATAGTTAATTAGTTACAAAAAATTAATTGATATTAGTTACAAAGAATTGGTTCATGCATGAATATAATCAATGAAACATATATGAATTCATTTATTTTCAATACATATGTACTAAATTTGCTGAATTTAAAAAGTTTCACTTTTAATTAATAAAATATTAATTTATCGATATATTAATATCTCTAAATTAATAAAGTTCATGGTCCCAAGGTTATTAATTTATAGAGGTTTTACTGTAGTACAACATTTATTTCACAATACAACTACAACTATAACCCCTTTTGGGAAATTTGAAAAGTTGCTTTAAAATTCTATAATTTGGAAACTGTCATCTAGTATACTTAGGATGTGCTTGTTTCAAGCTTTTCAATGGGAATGAGAATGAAATTGTGAGGAAGGAATGTTTCTATGGTGGATACATCATTAGTGTTGTGCTCCAATTATGGAAAAAAATGAGACAAAATAAGCTTGTTGTTAGTGGTGGAGGGGAATGACTGAGGAGAAATAATTATAGGAGGAGAATAAATTAATCAAAATGGGTAGTGATTACCTTATTTAGGAGGGGGAAATGGTGCCACATCATTTTTTGTTCTCATTAACCACCATAATTGCATTATACTCATTCTCATTCTCATTAAAGAATTTGCAACCGAGTGCTCCCTTAGTTTATAATAATCTCACTCAGGCTGTGTCCAAATTTAGTCCTATATGTTTTTACTTTTTTCAATTTGATCCAACTGGTGTCAATTTTGGTTCTTAAAATTAAAAAAAAAAAAACATACAGAACAAAAATTTAAGACAAATGACCAAAATTGACTCAAAAAAGGCCGATATTAACACCAAAGTAATCAAATTGAGAAGGTAATAAAATACAGGACTAAAATTGAAAATAACATAAGTTATAAGACGATTTTTGATATTAACATCGTATATATACATACCTTGATGGTTCCAAGAACCATGGTCGCGGCACAGCAGACCACATAAACGACTGCTAATACAAATATAAATATATGCAGCTGATGCAATGCTTCCAATGATAGAAATGGCACATATCCCTGCATCAACAATTCACAATCCAATCATGATAATTAATCTCATTCTTTTTACCAATTTTATATGTCTCTTTTTAGTACAAGGAAAAAATATATTTCTTAAATTTACTCCCTCCGTCCCGGTATAAGTTTTCTATTTTTATATTTTGGTATGTTCCACTATAAGTTACTCATTCTATTTTTGGCAACTACCCACTAAATTTATATCCTTACACTTTTTTATTATTTACACATATGTCACTCATTTGCTTTTATTTTTATCTAAATCTCTTATTTTTTCTCTTCTCTACATCACATCATTTGTACTATATTTATATTATATTATCTTACCTTGATCTATGTGCCCAAAAGAAACAGGTATCTTATATTGGGATGGAGGGAGTAATATATTGTTACTTCCTCCATCCCACTACGTGAGATTATCCACATACCAAAAATATATGTTGCACGATAGATTACCCATACTTAAAAGGTAATAAAGTAACCATACTTTATTACCTCAAATACTAAAATACCCTCAGAAGTAATCACAAAAAAAAAAAAAAAAAAACATCAACTTTAATCATAAAATAGAAAAGATTAATATAACCTCAACAAAAAGTTATTTTATACTTTCAGATACTACTCTCTCTGTCTCATAAAGGCTTCCATAGGTGGGTGGGCACATAAATTAAGAAAGTGAAAGAATGAGTAGGAATTTGAGAGTAATTTCGTAAATCTTTATGTATAAAGTAAGGAAATGAGTTTGATTGTGTGTTATGTGTAGGCCCAAAAGTAATGGTATTTTGTGTGGATGGAGTTTATGAAGGTTCTTTCATTTAATTTAAGAGTGTGAAAAGTACTGTGAAACAGATGAAAAAGGAAAATATAAAAGATTGGGCCAGAAGAAGTAATTAACAACTTCATTAAAATTCATGTCGAGGTCAAAGAATGGACAATTGTAAAACAAGAGGAGTTAAAATTAAATTTTGTCCCCTAACTTTAAACTTTTCCCAAAAGGTCCCAAAATATTTAGAAATTTTAATTTCGTCTCATAACTCTGTATTTGTTCCGAATTTGATCATTTTTTCCCTGATTTTGCACTTTTGCCTCATAATTTTAAACGTTTTCGCAAAAGGTCCCAAGAAAATGTGTATCAATACGACGTCGTTTATGGAATTTCGGTTACTTTTGAACTGAAATCAAACCATTTAAAAAATTATGGGACAAAATTGAAAATCTTAAATTTTTAGGGACCTTTTGCGGAGAAGTCCAGAGTTATGGAACCAAATTGAATTTTAACTCAACAAGAGAGTATTATTTATTTCACGAGTGAAGTTAGGTAAAAGATCACCGCAGAACAGTGGGCAGAAGGTGTTTCTTCAGCCAAAAGCCTTCTTCTTCCATTGATAATGTTAATGTGAGCAGTGGTTTCATCTGTTGGAAATTTGCAAGGAAGCATGATGTCGGAGAGATGACGTGGCATGCATATACTGCTTATTAGTCCTTGAAACACCGTTAACAGAAGGGATATAAATCCCAAGAGCATCAATTCTGAAACACCAAAAATGTGTCATCCAGGTCAATTATCAAACAACATATAAATAATATTTGTGGTGTGCTCTCTCCCTCCACAAAGAATATTCTCATTGAAATAGACACGGGTTTTAAGAAAAAAATAGATAAAGTAAGAGTATTGTGGGGTTCATTTATGAATAGAGTATTTGTTTGCGAGTAAAATTCAGTGATAATTTGAATAATTAAGTGATGGTTGGAGGGTGAAGATAAATTAATTGTTTTCATAATTAAAAGATATGAGAATAAACTTGATAGATGGATAAATAAGACAAATAGAAATAAACTCTGTGGACGGAAGAAATATATTTTATTTAGGGTTGAATTTGTAAATAGCCTAAATTAGAAAGAAAAGTTTCCTTTGTGTTATAGAGTTTAAAGGTATTCTTTTAGCTAAGAAAAATATTTTTTTTGGACCATTATATTCTTAACGTGAAGTAAACAAAAAATGAAAAAAAAAAGAAAAAAAAAAGTGATGCAGGTCGAATTAAATGGTGATATAATTAAGCTTAACATATAGTTGTACAACTTAAAAATAATTACGAACTAAGTTAAATTGTGCTACATACTTAGCATATGATGATACGAGCTTAAAATTGATGGTACAGGCTGAACTTTGACAAAATAATTTGAAGGGTATAGTTGAAAAAGATTTTTTTTTTTTTTTTTTTTTTTTTTTGTCGGAGTTGAAAAAACAATATTTATGTTAAGTAAACAAGAATAAAACTAGAAAATTGGTAAAGGAAATAGAGCGAGGCTAACCTTCCTTTAGTTTTTGCAATGCTTCAAACAGCGGTTCCTGCTGTTTACGCTTGAAACACTAATTCATTCACACAAACATCAGAAGATCAATCAATATATGGGATAATTGCATTTTTAAGTCCCATAAAATATTTCTAAACACTTTTGGTCCCTATATTCGAAAGTATTCCGTTTTTTTAGCAAAACTGCTCTCAATCATTAAATAGTTAATATTTTTGTCCTAAAATTGGTCCATTTTTTACGCTTGGAACCAATTTTGCAAATAAAAAGACCACTTTCGAACACAGGGGACCAAAAGTTTTTGACGATATTCTTAGGAATCATTTGTTTTGAGGTATTAAATTTGAGGGGCACTCTTGTGTGAGACCGTCTCATACATGAGACGGAGTCACTTTTTCATGAATTATTATCACTTTTTCATAATTTGTTATCACTTTTTCATAAATTGTTATCACTTTTTAATTTGTTATCACTTTTATACTAATTTGTATTACTTTTTAAAAAAGTGATAACAATTTATTAAAAAGTGATTCGGTCTCATGCATGAGACGGTCTCATACAAGTTTTTGCCTAAATTTGAAGGGATGGTGAAACATGTGATACATTTTACTAGATCATACAAATCACACGTCTGTTAATAAATATTACAACTTAGTTTAACATGAGTCATAATATTTTCAAGTGTTTGTCTTGAAAATTAATTCACGTTATAAGTTAAAATTTTACTATTATTCCTACATCTAAAATACTATGTTGGATAAAAAGATATATTTTTATCAGTTAATTCAGTAATATAGTGGATGATAATTATAATACCACATAGAGAGAGGGATCCAATTTCACTCAAAAATGGAAAAAGACATATCTGGTTTTCTTTTTTTTTTTTTTTTCAGACTTCATGTAATACAAAGTAACAATAACAATGAATTGTATGAAAAATAAACTATATCCCTAATATGAGTCATAATATTTTCAAGTGTTTTTCCTGAAAATTAATTCACGTAATAAGTTAAAATTTACTATTATACACCCATATAAAATACTATGTTGGAATAAAAAGGGGTTTTTTTTTTTGTCAATTAATTCAATAATATAGTGGATGATAATTATAATACCACCTAGAGTGAGGGATGCAATTTCACTCAAAAATGGGAAAAGACATACCTGGTTTTCTTTTCTTTCTTTTTTTGTTTTTTTCAGACTTCATGTAATACAAAAAACAACAATAACAATGAATTGTATGAAAAATAAATTATATCCCTTGTAATCACACAAAACAAATGTGTCCGAAGTGACTAAACGTGAAATCAATATATAGAGTGAAAACAAGAGGGGGGGAAATACAACCAGGTGGCTTAGCCCACCTGCCCACCGGGTTCCTCACTTTAGTGGGAGACCCGGGTTCGATTCCATTTGGGAATGAATTTTGGAGTTATAAGGTGGATTGGAGAAATTTTTGGAGTGTTTGGGTATTTGGTGATCTAAGTATTAACAACTAACAAACTAACATTTACCGATAAAAAAAAATAAAAAATAAAATAAGGGGGAAATACCATTCCAAGTGTATGAAGAGCACGCTCAGCAACAAGAGAGATGGAAACGATGATGAAACAGACAAGAGCTACAACCCAGGTAGGGGTATACTCGAAGGGCCGCCCTGATTCTCCTCCTGACATGATTAATATTAATCTTAATTAATTAATTAATTGCACCAATTTACTAATTATGAGGAAGTTATATAGTTAGATATATACAAGAAGAAGAAGAATCTGAATGACAGTTGAGAGAAGGTAAGAATATTGATGATTGAAGGAAAAGCATAACGGAAATATTACAAGTTTCCCCAAGCAAAGAACTGCATAGTAAAGTTAAACCCCTATTCTTTTTCTTTATATATATATATACTATTTAAAGTGCAAGATTAACCACCATGTTCCCTTTATCTTTTATTGCTTTTTACTAAGTTAATCTCGTGCGCATGCGAGATTTGTACCATAAATAATAAAAAATCTATATATATAAAAGAAGAATCAACCTTCTCTAGAAGCTGCTAAGTGTCTAACCTAATATGGTGCCAAGTGTCACCATAATTATATTTAATTTTTTAATATATTTGTTATTCTAAATCCCCTTTTTTCTTGTCTCTGCTGCGTGCAAGTCGGAGGGTCGGCGCCCTTCCACATTCATCTAAGGTAAGACGATTGTGATCCACTACATCGGTTCATATCGTTCATCATTCGTTGCTAGATTTCCGTCATCGTTTGCAACTGCTCTGTTAGTACTCGGTAATTTTTCTATTTTTTTTCCAAACTGAAAGGATCAGTTTCTTCTATGTTTTGAATGATAACATTCCAGCCCCTTGGCAAATTACTTCTCAATTGATCGCTTCACCATGCAATAAAAGTGAGTTTCTGAATTTTTCCTTATCAAGATATTGTCCTATACGGTCAAAATCTTATGCCTCTATTGTAAGTGTCAGTGGACAGTTTAATATAATTGAGTTATGTGTAATAAATTTTCTCATCTTTTCGGTGATTTTTCTGTTTCATTGACATCATTCAAGATTGAGGGAGTTCAAGCCAGGAAACAAAGTTTGATGATATCTATGAGTATGTTTCTACTCCTTTACGTCAGTGGAGTATATTATAAGTTAATGCAAGTGTTGAGGAATCTAGATCCTTTTTCAATTTCATCTATTCCTAATTTCCTTGTAGGCATATGGCTAAGGAGATATTGGAATCGAATCGAATATATAAGGAGAAGGATGTTATTAAGGACTCAATTGTTGTTTATCCCTATAGTAATTTCCTAAATCATATGAATAATTATTTGTGCTTTCCAATTTTCTTGCACACATTAACCTATCTTCATAATCCAAATTGTGTATCATGGAACGTGGCTGATGCGGACAAAAATGTCAGGCCCAACTACACTCAGGGCCCAAATACGATCAGTCCAGTAAGGCCCAATGACGTCACCAAATATCCTAGATAGAGAGAGGAAAATCCGAGATGGGCTCGAGCCCAGATCGGCCGTAATGAGACTGTGAAGCCTTGAACCTACCTACAGGTGGGCCGAAAGGCCAAGGTCTGTATGGAGAGGGGCCACGAGGCCCAAATCCAACTACAGATAGGCCATGAGCCCTAAGCTCAGTTTTGGGTCATGAGGCCCCAAACCCGACTGTAGGTGGGCCGCGAGGCCCAAACCTAGCTGCAGGTGGACCGAGAGGCCCAAGCGAGATTTGGAGAACACGCGAGTATTTGACCAAGCCCATAGCGGTTATCTATCTGATAAGATCGAGAAGTGACGAGTAGTTGAGATAATTGAGGCCCAAGTCAAGGAATATTCCCTATATTCCTCATTGACTGGGTCCAACCTCCGTCCAGGGGGGAATTCATCGGTATAATATAGATTTCTTGAGGATTAAGTTATCCACGCACGACATCATGGCAGAACGTGCGGGATAATGCCTGGAGACCGTGATGACGGTTATTACTCTTAACTTACGTATGAGTAACACACCCAGCAGGGAGATAACGGTATCGAATTACTATCACTCTCACTTAGCTACTCTATACGTACTTTCTTGAGTGTTTTCCGGTGATCTGACTTGAGCGTCAGAGTGCCTACGCCGGAGAACCCTCCGGCGTGTTTTGCAGGTACGTTTGCTCGAGGGAAGCTAAGGATCCTAGTGCGTAAAAGCATTACCCACGTGAACCCAGGTGGGGAATCTGGCCCAGGTCAGTTTTTACGCATCAATTGGCACCGTCTGTGGGAAACAAGAGCTGAGACGTGAGTTTCAACTTCTTTTCTCTTCTGATTATCTGAAAGAAAGACATCATGACTGGTGAACGTCCGCCAATGAGACCGATTTCACTAGTACCGGCTCGAGGAAGGACAACCCCTGCAAACCCAATGTCGGGTGAAGCTGTGTCCAACCCCATGCCTCCTGTCGCTGTGCCTAAAACTGAAGGACCACCGCTTGTTACAGTGGTGCGAGACGAGAGCTCGACTCCAGGCCAACGCCATCCAGGAGTGGGAGCTGCTGCTAGAGAGGGAGGGGGGAATCCCCCTGTCTCTTCCTCTGCGATTCCAGAAGGAATCCCTATAGCGGGGATCCTCGGAGCCGCCAATGCTCCAGCCAGGGGGATACCTCAGAGAATGCCAAAACCGGCTGCCTCCGTCGTTCTGACTCGGGAGCAGCTAGATGACATGATAGCTCGGGCTGTGGCCAGAGCAATCGCAGAGGGGGGAGGACCCCCACCTGCAGGAAGGACTGGAGAACCAGGACCAGGGAACTTGCCTGCTCGGTCCCAACCAGGGGGAGTAGGCAGGACGAGCATCAAGAAGAACGAAGGAGAGAGGTGGAGTCCAGGAACCAGGAGGAAACCCTGGGAGCTAAAGGAGTCCAGGAGAGAAGGTCAGGAGTCCCTCGACCGAGGGAGGCTGGTCCTGAGGAAGCTGCACGGGGGAAGGAGACAGCCCCTCTACAGCGAGGAACTAAGATCGAGGACCAAGAAGAGGGTACAGGAGACACCCAATCTGAGGCCATGAAGGACCAAATCAGATCCTTGAGAAAACAAATGGACTACATGAAGCATCAGATGGAAAATTGGGTCAGTATGCCTTCGACCTGTTATAGGTTGCCAGTTTACCGAAAATATTTTGCAAGATGAGTTGCCTAGCAATTTTAAACCTCTTAATTATGAATATGATGGTACCACTGACCCCTATGACCATTTGGTAAGATTTGAAAATTCAGCCCTCCTCCATCGATATGGGGAGGGTGTGAAGTGCAGGGTCTTTCTTACCACTCTATCCAAGGCAGCCCAACAGTGGTTTAGCCAGTTGGAGCCCAACTCCATCAACTCTTTCGAGCAGTTTGGAGAACTCTTCTTGCATCAGTTCGCCAGTGCAAAGAGGTAACCTAGAGCTACATTGACATTGTTCAACATGAAACAAGGTGAAAATGAAAGCCTACGGGCCTTCATGAAGAGGTTTAATCAGGCGGCATTGGAAGTCCCAACCGCCACCCCAGAGGTAAAAATTAATGCTTTTACTAGTAACCTCCGAGATGGAGACTTGTTTTTCTCTCTGGCTAAGAAGCCAGTCCAGACGTTCGATGAACTGCTAAGGAGGGCAGAGAAGTACGTCACACTGGAGGAGGTGAGAAAGGCGAAGAGAGCCGAGGTCAAACCAAGTGGACCTGAAAAGAAGAAGGAATCATCAAAGAGAAGCTCAACAGCAGAGCCTGAGAAAGCTGCAAAATCTGGACCTCGCTCCAGGTTTGACAAGTATACCCCCCTAAAGCTTGAGCCAGCAGAGCTACTGGAAGTGGCATCCGACCATCCTGAAATAAAGTTTCCATGGACACGGTCCAGAAGGCCTCAAAAGCCCAAGTCAGATAAGTTCTGTCGCTTCCACAATGAATACGGGCATGACACTAACAATTATTTCCACTTACGTGATGAGATTGAAAGGATGATCCAAGCTGAACATCTTAAAGAATTTGTTTACAGAGATCGAGTTAGCTCCAGGGGGCAAAAAAGAAAGGAAGCCGATGACAAAGTTGAGGAAAAAGGAAGGATGATCGAAGGGAGGCAGGAGGAGAGACCCTCACAGAAGAGAGGACTTATCCAGATGATAGTCGGAGGTCCAGCAAAGGGAGACTCCTTCCGCGCTAGAAAAGCTGGAGAGAGGACCCTCAGAAGAGAGGTAGGAGAGATGTCCAGAGACGTGGATCAGAAAGAAGCTGTCCATACACCTCGGATTCATTTTGGTCCAGAGGATGGAAGCCTAAGGAAGGAGGACCATAGTGATGCACTAGTCATCACGACAGATGTGGCTGGATATACGGTAGCACGGATCTTCGTAGATATGGGGAGCTCGGCAGATATCATATTCTTGGAATGCTTCAAGAAGATGAATTTGAACATAGAAATGCAACCAGTGGATACGGCGTTGTACGGATTCACAGGAGGGGCAGTACACCCTCTGGGCCAGGTAACCCTCCAGGTGGGGCCAGGTAACCCTACATGGAGGAGGGTAGTTATGACAAATTTTTTGATTGTTGATGTACCCTCATCCTACAACATGATCTTTGGTAGGCCAGTGTTGAACTTATTTCAGGTGGTTATATCAACTTATCACATGAAACTCAAGTTTCCAGTGAATGATGAGGTGGGTGAAGTGGCTGGCAACCAGCTGCAATCCAGAAAATGCTACGTGGAGGCAGTAAAGATAGCCGACAAAGAGCTGCACCGCAGCCTGAAAAGAGACAAGGAGGTGGACCGAGAATCCAAGAGGTGTAAGATTTCTGAGGAAATCGATCCTCCGAAGATGGAAGCTGACGAAGAGCTGATGATGGTGGAGTTGTATCCAGAGAAGAGAGGATACACAACAAGGATCGGAGCCCAGCTGGAGCCAGAGCTAGAGAGAGACCTGGTAACAGCTCTACGAAGAAATGCAGACGTTTTTGCTTTTTCTTCCTCTGACATGACAGGTATCCCCGAGGAGGTGGCGATGCATCACCTGAACATGGACCATAAGGCTAAACCAGTGAAGCAGAAACTAAGGGTCTTTGGACCAGAAAAAGATGTCATTACGAAGGTGGAAGCAGAGAAACTACTGGAGGCAGGACATGTCAAGCGAATCCAATTTCCCACCTGGCTATCCAATGTCGTGTTGGTGGCAAAACCAGGGGGAAATGGAGAATTGTGCATAGATTTTCGAGATCTGAACAAGGCTTGCCCTAAAGATCATTATCCCTTGCCTAGGATTGATCAGATGGTCGATTCTATATCAGGATTTGAACTGCTAAGTATGATGGATGCCTATCAAGGCTACCATCAAATACAAATTTTCCCTCCAGATATCCCAAAGGTTAGTTTCATTATTGCTAGTGGAACTTTCTGCTATATTAGAATGCCCTTTGGATTGAAGAATGCTGGAGCAACCTACCAGAGAATGGTTGATAAGATGTTCCGAGACCAGCTAGGGAGGAACATGGAAGTCTATGTTGATGATATGCTGGTGAAATGCGTGAGAGCTGAAAAACACGTGGCTGACCTGGAGGAAGCTTTCTTAGTGCTCAGGAGGAATGACATGAAGCTGAATCCAGCCAAGTGTTCTTTTGGAATGAGGTCCGGGAAATTTCTCGGATATATGGTGACCCAGCGGGGAATCGAAGTTAATCCAGCTAAGGTTAAAGCCGTGCTCGACATCCAGCCTCCCACCAATATTAAGGAGCTGCAGAGATTAAATGGGAGAATTACAGCACTGAGCAGATTCATAGCCAGATCTGCAGAAAGGAGCCATCCCTTCTTTAAGATCTTGAGGAAGGGGTCAAAGTTCGAGTGGAATGAGCAGTGCCAGCAGGCGTTTGAGGAGCTTAAGCAGCACCTGGCCCAGTTACCTACGTTAACGAAGCCTATTCCAGGGAAGACACTCTACCTCTACCTCTCTGTAGGTGGGGTCTCACTTAGCTCCGTGCTGGTGAGGGAGGAAGGGTCGACCCAGAAACCTGTTTATTACATCAGCAAGCTCGTACAAGGAGCTGAAGTGAGATACTCGGAAATAGAGAAGGCAGCCCTGACTATAATGATCACGGCATGGAGGTTACGACCTTATTTTTTGTCACATAAGGTCATTGTTCGGACTAACTACCTTTTGAAATAGGTGATAGGGAGAGTTGATCTTTCAGGGAGGATGGTCAAGTGGGTCGTCAAACTGGGAGAATATGATATGGATTTCGAGCCGCGGAGGACCATTAAAGCACAGGCCCTCTCTGACTTCATCCAGGAGGGTACACGTGCACTTGAGGAAGGAGAATGGAAGGTATATGTTGACGGTTCTGTATCTATGCAGGGCTGTGGAGCGGGGATTGTAATTATTGATCTAGAGGGCCAGGAAACGCAAGTTGCAGTAAGGTTCGTGTTTATTACCTCTAACAATGGAGCTGAGTACGAGGCCCTGATTCGAGGAATGGAGATGGGCGCAGAGCTGGGAGCAGGTCGGGTGGTCATATTTTCGGATTCTCAACTTGTAACCCAGCAGGTTACAGGTGGGTACGAGGCTAAAGATGAAAAGATGGTAGCCTACCTTCAGCGAGTAGCCGAGCTGCAGGGAAGGTTCAGTTCCTTTGAGGTTAGGCAAATACCTCGAGAGGAAAACTACAGAGCAGATAGCCTTTCAAAGCTGGCGAGTTCCGCAACACTGCAGGGAGGGGGGAAGATCACCCTGGTGATTGCAGAAGTTGAAGCAACGATTCCCCTACTAGGGGTCATCGGAACTGAGGATGATTGGAGAACTAGCATATATCGAGTGTTGCAGAACCCGGAGAGCTGCCCAGATAAAAGGAAAGCTCAGAATTAGAGAATCCGATACACAATGATCGGAGACAAGATGTACCGGCGATCCTTCACGCAGCCTTACTTGAGGTGTTTATCCCCTCAAGAAGGGAGGTACGTAATTAAAGATATACATGAAGGTTGTTATGCTGACCATGCAGGGGCTCGGGCAATAGTCCGGAAAGCCTTGAGGGCCGGATACTTCTGGCCTACCATGACCCAGGACGCCAAAGATTGGGTGAAGAAGTGCGAGAAATGCCAAAAGCATGGCTGCCTCATCCACCTCCCTGCGGAGGAGATGGGGACCATGCACTCTCCATGTCCCTTCGCGAAGTGGGGGATGGACTTGGTGGACCCATTCCCAATTGCAGTGGGCCAGCGGAAGTTTCTATTGGTGGTAGTGGACTACTTCAGCAAGTGGGTCGAAGCTGTACCTCTAGCAAGGATAGAAGAAGGTAACATAATCAAATTTTTATGGAGATATATTTGCTGCAGGTTTGGCATACCTAGAATCCTAGTATCAGATAATGGGACCAAGTTTATGGGAAACATGGTACGGGAATGGTGTGATAACCTGAAGATTGTTCAGAGATTCACATCGGTGGCACACCCCCAGGCCAACGGCCAGGTGGAGGTCACCAACAGAACTATTGTGAACGGAATACGTGCCCGACTCGACAAAGCTGGAGAGAGGTGGGTCGATGAGCTGGAGTCAGTTTTGTGGGCTTATCGGACCTCCCCCAGGGAACCAACAGAGGAGTCCCCCTTCCACTTAGTGTATGGGGCAGCTGCAGTCATACCTTCAGAAGTGGGGATGGAGACACATCGCTTAGCCCACTTCCAGGAGGGAAGAAATGAAGAACTGATGAGGGAGAACCTAGACATGCTAGAGGAGGAGCGCGAAATCGTCCACCTCAAAGCTGAGAAATATAAAAGCCGCATAAAGGCTTCTTATGACCAGAAAGTCATAAGCAGGAGATTTGAAGAAGGAGATCTAGTCTTGAGGCAAGCTGACGCATCGAAAAACATTGGAAAGCTCGATCCCAAGTGGGAGGGGTCGTACAAGGTGACCAAGGTCCTCCGAGGGGGAGCTTATGAGCTACAAGACATGGAAGGAAATCAGCTGGCAAGACCTTGGAATGTCTGCCATTTGAAGAGGTTTTATATCTGTAGAAAGTACCCACCTCGCTGCAAGTAGGTGGTTCTTTTTATGCAAGAGTTGTTTTATTCATGTTATTTGAATTTTGAATAAATTGTAATTTCGCTCCACTGGTACTCTTTTTTCCCCTCCCTGCGGGTTTCCCACTGGGTTTTACCGCAGGGAGGTTTTTTAAAGAGGCCGGCCAAGTTAATCCTTAACTTGCGTTGATCGATTATGGTCAATGGGGCAAATTTGTTTATCAACTAATGAAAGCGATTTTTCATTATCTATGAGTTTATGAATTCATTCGTTTGTCAAGTATGATTGAAACAATATGATTGCATGCTATTCGACACAATTGCATCACAACACACGATTGATTACATGAGAAGTGATAACTTGCGAAAAAGTTAAACAAACAAATAAAATGCACGAAAAGCATTCAATGAGAAATACGATGAGCATTCACGAAATGAATTCGCATCAAGCAAAACGAAGCTAAGAGATAGCTTCAAAACATTAAAGTTAAACCTACAGAGAGGGTTTAACCCACCTAAACCCAGAGAGGGGTTACGAGAAACAAAGCTAAGAGATAGCTTCAAAACACTAAAGTTAAAGCTATAGAGAGGGTTTTACCCACCTAAACCCAGAGAGGGGTTACGAGAAACGAAGCTAAGAGATAGCTTCAAAACACTAAAGTTAAACCTACAGAGAGGGTTTAACCCACCTAAACCCAGAGAGGGGTTACGAGAAAAGAAGCTAAGAGATAGCTTCAAAACACTGAAGTTAAACCTACAGAGAGGGTTTAACCCACCTAACCCCAGAGAGGGGTTACGAGAAAAGAAGTTAAGAGATAGCTTCAAAACACTGAAGTTAAACCTAGAGACAGGGTTTAACCCACCTAAACCTAGAGAGGGGTTACGAGAAACGAAGCTAAGAGATAGCTTCAAAACACTGAAGTTAAACCTACAGAGAGGGTTTAACCCACCTAAACCCAGAGAGGGGTTACGAGAAAAGAAGCTAAGAGATAGCTTCAAAACACTGAAGTTAAACCTACAGACAGGGTTTAACCCACCTAAACCCAGAGAGGGGTTACGAGAAACGAAGCTAAGAGATAGCTTCAAAACACTAAAGTTAAACCTGCAGAAAGGGTTTAACTAACCTTAACCCAGAGAGGGTTTCGAGGTTTGAAGCTCAGAAAGCTTCGAAAAACTAAGTTAAACCTGCAGAAAGGGTTCAACTAACCTTAACCCAGAGAGGGTTTCGAGATTTAAAGCTCAGAAAGCTTCGAAAAACTAATTTAAACCTGCAGAAAGGGTTTAACTAACCTTAACCCAGAGAGGGTTTCAAGATTTGAAGCTCAAAAAGCTTCGAAAAACTAAGTTAAACCTGCATAGATGGTTTAACCCACCTAAACCTAAGAGGGTTGCGAGAATTGGAGCTAAGAGACAACTCCCATATACTAAGTTAAACCTACAGCAAGGGTTCAACTATCTAAAGGTAGAATATGAGATATGGCTTTGAGAAAAGCATTAATTAGGCCCATGAGAAGGGCTCAACTAAACCCGTGCCTAAGAAGGGTCAAAGGATTTGAAAACCGCCGAAGTTGCGAAGTCATTAAGTTAAACTTATAAAGTTTAGCAAAACCCGCGTCCAGAGAGGACTATTAGATGTAAGGCTATTAAAGTCTTAAAAGCTATCAAGTTGGACTTATAAGTGTCTAACTAGGTTGGTCCCAAGGAAGGGATTACGAGACAAACAACTAAAGCGTACATAGCTACGTGTACAACTGAATCTACGGCAAATGTTTAACCAACCTAAGCCTGGATGAAATTTAAGACAAGAAACTAAGAAATAGTTTCAAAACATCAAGCGAAACCTAAGAAAAGGTTTTTAGAAAAGGAAAGCTAGGAGAGCTGCCAAAAGAATAAAATTAAGCCCATAGAAAGAGCTTGACTAACTTGAAAGTCATGAGAGATTAAGAAAAGATGAGCCCCTGGAGTGTGTAAAGCTTACTTACCCCTCAAAAGGAGGGGCAAAGAGTGAAAACTGATGACTGGCTTCACGCCAGGTAAGTCGAACATGTAGAGGGGATTCAGTCAGCCTGAACCCCAGGATGCTTAAGAAAACAGGAACTAATAGAAAGTTTCCTAAAGCCAACTCGACTCTATAGCAAGAGCCCAATTGGCTAAGTAAGAAGTCTAAGATATAACGTCAAGCCTACAAAAAGGGCTTAGCTAGATAAGTCAAACATGCAAAGTCTGGCTAAACCCATACGCAGGAAGGGTTGAGTAAGTTAGGCATGCACGAGTCTAACTAATCCAGACCTGGGAGGCAATATATGAAGCAGAGTTAACAGATAGCTTGAGGGAATTCAGGCTGAGCTAGCGGAAAAAGGGTTTGGCCACGCTAAACCTAGAAGGAGGCTTCAGGAGAAAGAAGCTAAGAAAGCCTTTCGGAATACTAAGTTAAACCTACCAAGCAAGGTTGTAACTTACGAAAGCAGGAGAGAAACTATTCGGGGGAACTCTTAGAACTATGAAGTCAAGGGAAACCCAGAAGACCTAAGGTATAAAACCCTAGAGAGGAAAAAGGGGTTTCAAGCAGATGAAAAATCAACTTATGAGAGAAAGGATACATCCATGCTGCAAACAAGTATTATGTTCCTAATGACTAAGTCATGCATGCAGGCTAAATAGCTTAGAAGCTAGACAGTTTGTAAACAAGCAGCAAAAAGCGAATACGAGAAGCATAAATAAAAAGCATGCAACTCCCGGCAAGTGAGGACACAGGTATTCATGCAATAGCAAGCTCCCGGCAAGGGAGGATAAACACCAGATATAAAAACTAATTCCCGGCAAGGGAAGGCACACGAGATAAATGAGAATTAACTCCCGGCGAGGGAGGTTCGCATATAACCATATCAAAAAACCCCCCAGCAAGGAGGGCAACAGAGTTTTAGAACAAAAAGTAAACTCCCAACGAAGGGGAGAGCAGAATTCGGGTGCCAAACCGGCATAAGAAAGAGAGAAAGAGAAGTGAATTTAGTACACAGAAATATGTAAATTGTTTCAAGGATTAACTGGGGGATCGGGGTGGTTCTTCCGTATCAGCAGCAGCGGAAGCCATCTCCGCATCCTTCTCTAGCGCCTGAGCTAAACATGCCTTTTCTCTGGAAAGAGGAGTAGCGAGGGGGCATAGGGGCGGAGCCATGGGAGGCAGATTAGCCGAAGTTATCTCGGTCTGCACCAGTTCGGCAACCAGCTTTTCCAGGGTGGGGGACCACCAGTTCTCCTCTATTGATCGGGACGAATCACCCTTGAAAGGGGGGGGGGTAGGCATGGCCATGAGAGGACCATTCTTATCGAACTCCCCCGAGAAGCTAGGATCTGCCTGCTGCTGCACCGCTGTGTTAAAACCGTAGTCATAAAAGAACCTAATGTAAGGACTCATATCCCCAAGAAAGCTGGGATGATTAAGATAATCCTTCCTCAGGTTTGGCCATAGAGAGTGGAGGAATTGTTGGTCAGGCTCGGAATGGAAAAGGGTCTCCAGGCATGACTTGGCCCCCTCTACCAGAGCCTTCTGGTGGACCTAGAATTCTTGCAGAGCGCAGTGAACTGACAGATCATTAACCTCATTCTCGGCGGCCTCACGGGCTGCCTAGGCCTTTAATAGCTCCCCTTGGAGGGAGGACACATCGGCTTCTAGCTTCTTCAGGCGAAGGGAGGCAAGGGAGGCTTTCTTTCTTTCGGCCAAAAGGGAGTCCTCCAAATCTTTCAGTTGAGAGGAAGGGAGAGCATTGGAGGGGCCCCAAAGGCTATAAAGTAAGACACCAAGCTGCAAGATAGAATCAAGAAGAGTATGAGAATTAGAAGGATTAGAGAAAGCATAAAGAATACAGTAATTTGAGAGATACTACTTGAGCAAAATGGTTGGCGGCTTGATGTTGTTGCTGATCGGGAGGAAGGCTTAACAGTCTTTCACAGTCTTGAGAAGACACCAGCTCACTGAAAAACCTGCTGGTAGTCTGGCCGGAGGAATAGGTATCCACGTCGATCGGGGCAGAGGATAGGCCCTGGCTTCGCCTAGTGGGTCACTTGCGACGGAAAGTATCCTTCGAGTGCAGAGAACTCTGACTCGCAGACACTTTGCCTTTACCGGTCTTGGATTTCTTTGGGGTGGAGCATCGACCTCTGTCTCTTCCGCGGGAGTCTGATCGGGGGACGAGGGAGGTGCAGTCGAGGCATCACCTTGTGGGATAGTGGCAGGAGGAGCTGAATTAGAGGAGTCATCGGGACCCTCCAGAACCTTCGAGAGCCACAGCATATCTGAAAAACAAAGAGCAAGGTTAAATTAGCCATAATAAATGCATGATCGCAATTCACGCTATGAGAAATAGCAGGTGTTTACCATCTCCTGGTTCAAGAGGAACCCTTGAAGAACTAAACTTAAAGTGGGAAAGGACACGAGGATTGAAACAAAGCCCGAGTAGGTTAAAATACCCATGGGCGTGTACGTGGGCATTGAGCTTTCGAATCACGCGACGGTTAGTGGAAGAAGAAATGTGATTAGGAGGGGCTGAAGGAGAGGGGTTCTTGTATACCCATCTTTGATTTTTGAAAGGCCAAGGTTTGTCAGGGGTTATGAAGACACAATGGTTGCCCCATTCTTTGTTGATATTGGGGACTTTGCCAAGGAACGAGCATTTCCCTTTCACCCTACTACTCAGATAGTAGAAAGGGCCAGCGGTTTTGCAATTATACTGTGAGAAGAAGAGTTCGGCGGAGGGTTTTCCTCCATTTCCTTTAAGAAAGATGTAGAAAGAGATCATCATGCGGATAGCATTGGGAGCAAACTGATTAACAGGAATGCCATAAAGATCGGATATCTGGCACAAGAATTTAGGAAGAGGAAGGCGCAACCCAGCCTCAAACTGGGCCTGCCAAAAGGCTAGAGTGGGGGGAGTTGCTAGATTAGGGTGCTCCCCTCGATCGGGGAGAGACAAGCTCCCGATGAGATATAGTCGCCGAAAATAAGATCATGAAGGGCTTTTTCCGAGATTTTGGAGGGCCCAGCGAAAGATTCCCAAAATCGGACCCGGTCTACCTCCGGAGAGGAGGAGGAGACATGAGGTGAAACCCTAGGCAGGTTAGGGCTCAGAGAATGATGAGAACTCTGAGAGGAGTTCCGAGCATCAGACACAGTTTTAGAAGAACCAGACCGAGACATTACTAGAGGTACCCCTACGAATGAACGAGAAAGGGAGAAAGGAAGGTTTACCTGGATGATGGGAGTAGCTTGAGACGAAAATGGAGGAACACGTTCACGAAGGGCTTGTAGAGAAGAAGTCCTAGCAGAGTGAGAATGTGGAAACAAGAAAAAGGAGAGGAAGCAGAAGTGATCGATTTGAAATAAAGAGGGAATTAAGTGAGGCGTGTACCAGTGACTGAAACTGAAGGGCGGATGCATGATCGACAGCTGTCCCGCGCAGAAGCCGAGGAGTCGCTAAACGCCAACGGACTAGCGAGAGGGGATGCATCTGGAAAGCCAAAGCTGCAGGGAGGATGTCCCCGAGAGTAAAGCTGCAGGGAGGAATTCCCAAAGCTAAAGCTGCAGGGAGAACTGCTTGAATCTTCCTTACTCCAGGGAGCTCCAAGATCGCTCACCGGAGTAGGGGGGAGTGGTTGATTCGGACAAAAATGTCAGGCCCAACTGCACTCAGGGCCCAAATACGATCAGCCCAGTAAGGCCCAATGACGTCACCAAATATCCTAGATAGAGGGAGGAAAACCCGAGATGGGCTCGAGCCCAGATCGGCCGTAATGAGGCTGTGAAGCCTTGAACCTACCTACAGGTGGGCTGAAAGACCAAGGCCTGTATGTAGAGGGGCCACGAGGCCCAAATCCAACTACAGATAGGCCACGAGGCCTAAGCTCAGTTACGGGTCATGAGGCCCCAAACCCGACTGTAGGTGGGCCGCGAGGCCCAAACCTAGCTGCAGGTGGGCCGAGAGGCCCAAGCGAGATTTGGAGAACATGCGAGTATTTGACCAAGCCCATAGCGGTTATCTATCTGATAAGATCGAGAAGTGACGAGTAGTTGAGATAATTGAGGCCCAAGTCAAGGAATATTCCCTATATTCCTCATTGACTGGGTCCAACCTCCGTCCAGGGGGGAATTCATCGGTATAATACAGATTTCTTGAGGAATAAGTTATCCACGCACGACATCATGGCAGAACGTGCGGGATAATGCCTGGAGACCGTGATGACGGTTATTACTCTTAACTTACGTATAAGTAACACACCCGGCAGGGAGGTAACGGTATCGAATTACTATCACTCTCACTTAGCTACTCTATACGTACTTTCTTGAGTGTATTCCGGTGATCTGACTTGAGCGTCGGAGTTCCTACGCCGGAGAACCCTCCGGCGTGTTTTGCAGGTACGTTTGCTCGAGGGAAGCTAAGGATCCTAGTGCGTAAAAGCTTTACCCACGTGAACCCAGGTGGGGAATCTGGCCCAGGTCAGTTTTTACGCATCAGTGGCAATCTAACCTTATTCCAAAAATTGTAACTTTTTCGGATCGTTTGGGGTTCTTTTGTGCTGAAAGATCTATTACATCTTCCAAATGAATTGGAAAGACATGCACTGCTCATTGGCATTCTTAAAAATTTATATATCCTCTAATACAAATTATCTCAATCAGTTCATCCATATAATGTGGGAACCTCTCCTCTTGGCTGGTAACTAATTTTCTTTAGAGCTGGCATCGTATTACAATATTACTAACATTATGCAAAAACAATAATCTCATAAAGCCATGTTTCTACCAGCAGAAGCAAAACTCCTATTATGTCAATGATGAGACGACCTATGCCAGAAGCTTCATCTCTTGACAAAGCAAACCAAATAGTTTGTGGAAACTGGCTTCAAGCAATTGAGAAATTAACATCACCAACAATATTCAGAAAAGGAAGGCACTACAAGAAATCACACTTTATATGACGAATTTTTTCGCAACGATAAAAAATTTATCACAATTTGTTACTTAAAGGTGACAAATTTTATTTTCGTTACTGAAAAACAAGAAATTATGACAAAATTTTATTTTGTGACCAATAATAAATTTTTTCGTCGCCAATTTGTAAATTTCATGACTACGCCAAGAAATTTGTCACAATAAACTCTGGTGACGATATTCATAGTAATTAGTGACGATATTCAACGTCGGAAAAATTATATTTTCGTGACGATGCTATGTTTTGTCATTAATTATTCAAAATAATAGTGACATACTCATTTCGTCACAATACTATTTGGTGACGACATTCATTGTAATTAGTGACAATCATATTCGTCGTATAATATAATATTTTCATGACAATTTTATGTTTCGTCAGTAATTGTTCAAAATAATTAATGACATCTTCTTTCGTCACCAATATTTACTATAGTGACGAAAAATAATAATTTGTCACATATCAAAAAATAAAAAATAAAAGGATGTCTAAATTTTATAACAATGTTTTTGCAACACATAAATTTCGTCATCATTTGTTACACAAACGTGACAAATTTGAATTTTGTCATTGAAATATTAATATTTGGTACGAATTTTGTTGCTGTCCTCATAAAATTTCATATTCGTCATTATTATGCACATATGGTGACAAAATTAAATAAAAAAAACAAAATACAATAATAAGAGTCTAACTCAAAATTTCTAAAATAGAGTTTGACAAGCACCCACTAACTATGATAAGATTTGAACCAAAGACTTCTAACTAAAATTAAATTTGACAAACACCCACCAACTAAGCCACTACAAAAAAATTGGAAATTAAAGACGAAATTTTTCGTTAATATATTTTATTAATCCGTCGCTAAATAATGTTAGTGGAGGATTTTCGTCATTGAAATATGTCTCGCATCGCTAATTATTAGTGTAGATTTTAATCCGTCAGTAATTTTATTAACGAAAAAATCGTCATTAACTTTATTTCTGTCATTAATTTATTTCATTATAAAATCCGACAATTACAAAAAATACCATCAAATTTTATTTTTCACCGACGGAAATATCCCTCTTTAAACTTTTTTAAAAAATTATTTTTAAATATTTTTTACGGATAATTTCCCTCTTTAAACTTTTTTAAAAAATTATTTTTAAATATTTTTACGGATAATTTCGCCAGTATTTTATTTCTAAATTTTCAAATAGTCAATTTAGACACGGAATATTCCGTTAAAAACTTATTTTAGAATTTATTAAGTAGTTTTTTTTTATTAAAAAAATATTAACAGATATTTTTGTCAAAGAAATAAATTTGCATTATTTAAATATATTTTTAAATAATTATATTTAATATATACTTACAGATAATTTCATCCAAATTATTTTTTTATATTTAATAAATAACGAGCTATATGCTCATTGGTAAAATATTTTCATTATATACTTGAAACGATACATATTCATACTATGTAATCATAAAATCTGTCATTCTGTTTAAAAAAAAAAAGATAATACATTCATACCGATCCAATTTCAGGTATAAAAAATCTTAGGTTCGAAAGAGGCATCCAACCCTGTGCAACCATATCCATCAAGACCTGCATTTTCTAAAACCTAAATTGAATTACATTTTAATTCGAAAGAATCAGTGCTTATAAAAGAATATGAAAGATGGCAAGTGGAAATGCAGAAAATGTGGAGAACCATCTTACTTGTAGTCTTAGGTTCCTCTTTATCCACGTTGGCATCTGTAAAATCCACAAAGGTATAACAACCAAATTAATACAAGAAATACCAGCTTAAAGACATCCTACATAATTATTTTACTAAGAAATACAAGTGTCCAGAATCCCTTAGAATCATCTGATCTATGACAAACAAGCAAACCAGTGGAACCTTTTGGTTTAGTTTGAGCAGAATGTCCTGATTTAGTATTCCTGTCCAAACTAGCTTTCTTATCAAGGGCCTGTTGCTTCATAATGTTCTCCTTAATAGTTTTCATCGGGTGATCCATACCCACCCATTCATCCCAACCAATTGGAAAAATAATTAAGGCCTTAATTAGCAGAATTTCTAAAATAAACACCTTTTATTTCTATACTGGAACATGAAATTCAAGAATTATTGCTATTAACATAACAACTGGTGCAAGACTTATGATTAGACTTCTCCCTCAGGCCCAAAATCTAAACCAGAAGAAAATATTTAAAAGTTTGTTTCCCGACTTCTGAAACTTCAAGAAAAAAGGTATGTTTAACATGTGTTATAAAACTATACAGAGAAGTGAATTCTATTAACAACAAGGTTATTCCACATGTCTTCCACAATTGATAGATTATCATGTTTTAAGTGCCTATATGGAACAACATAGGGATCCATCCGTAAGCATAATATTTTTATATAGAACCTTGAGAATGTATATAACTCTAAGTCTATATCCCAGCCTAGAATGAACTTTCTAATTTCAGAATTGACTCATACTCAATCATACAATTATAATTTAACAAATGTATGTCCTAAAAACAGAAAGGAATTGAATTGTAAATTGAGGGATGAGGAAGGGGGGAGTGTTGCTTCTAGTTTCTCATCTAATTTCAGACACAAATTTATCATTTGATATGTTGCACCAGTATGCTCACGTTTTATTCCAACCCTACATAAATAGAATTATCAATTAGTCTAAAAGAAGCACTGTGTCATTTTACTACAAGGAAAACAGATAGGCCAAATAACAGACTGGAAAAGTCATTATTAAGAAACTCACAAACACGTGATTCAAAGCACAGGTAATACAAATCAAATGATCCAGAGTGAAAGGAAAGAGCTGGATAATTAAACTTACAAGGTAATGGAGAAAATATCTCCCCTCGTTCTTCCTGAACTCTGCTCTTTGAACCTTGCATACAACAAAAGAGCAACCAATGAAAATATTATTTTTGACATAAAAATGTTAATAAAATAGATCATATAAAGATGATGCAGATAAAATAGAATACGAATGCTGAACAATTTAGATCCTCAATAATAATACTATAAGATTTCTAAATCGAGATATCACTTTCACAAATTGAAATAGAAAACACTTGACCCGTATTGCTCAAAGAAAATAGAAATTAGAAACTGGAATATTAACTTACAAGTCATACTGATGCCTAATCGTTGAACTAATTTTAATGGAAAAACTCCTGGAATCATAATCATCTTCATCGATCTATCAGACAATAAGCAAACCCTCTGAATAAGAAAATAAACAAAATCAGACTTTAGAAGAACCCAAATGTTTGAGCAAAATAATCACTGAAATGCGACACAGAATAACATCCAAGAACCAACAAGTAAATTGAGTGCGATTGGAACCACAAATCGGTAACTAAACCAGTTAAAGCAAATCGAGTTCGTGCTGAGTAGAAACAATTTGTAGAACAAAGTGATAACATACCGCGATTCTGAATCCACCCATCAGAAATGTCTTGAATCTCAGGATTAAGAAATCGTAAAGCCCATTGAGAAATGGTCTTCCAGAAAAACTCTGTCACTGAAATGGTGTATCAACAAATTAAAGAAATCGATCCTTTTTTTCTTAAGGATTCTATGAGCTTTGTTTGAATTTCAGAGGACGTACCACGTCAATGGTGCTGATCGAACGGAGAATATGACGATAGAGTAGAGGGTTTGCAGAATAAAGAGTTGTCAAAAGAAAATTATGTGCGGCAAGGAGATAGTTATTTCACGATTTAGTCGAAGACTAAAAAGAATGAGCGGGTGTTTTTCGATGTTTTGCCGCGTACATATTAGAATTTTGTGAGAATTTTTGTAATTTGTAAACTATTTTTTTCTGAAACCTTTTTTATAAAAAAAAAATAATAAAGAAAAGTTTATAACCATGGCAAAGTCTAATTATGAAAAAAGATATGTGAAATTTGATTCATTTATTAAATGATATCAGTTGTAATAAATGAAGGACATTACCTATATTACTAGAGGATATCAGTTGTGATAACTGAAAAATATGTATTATATTAGTAAAGAGTATCAGTATTGATAAGTGAAGGGTATTACTTATAGAAAACTTGTATGAGACGGTCTCATGCATGAGACCGAGTCACTTTTTAATAAATTTTTATCATTTTTTTAGAAAGTGATACAAATTAGTATAAAAGTGATAACAAATTTAAAAGTGATAACAATTTATTAAAAAGTGACTCTGTCTCATGAAAGTCTCATGCATGGGACATCTCACACAAGATGGTCTCATGCATGGGACAGTCTCACACAAGAGTACCCCTTACTCATATTACTAAAAGTTATCAGTCGTGATAACTAAAAGGTATTACTTATAAAGTTATATAATAGCAGGACAATATTACAAAGAGTGTTAACAATGATAAATTAAGGGTATGACATATTATTAAAGAGTATTAGTTAGGATAACTAAAAGGTATTCTGAATCTACTTTTTCAATGTGGATCAAGATTCACCGTGAAACTTGGTTCATAGGAGATACACCTTTTAAGAATTGGGTTCACCCTCAACTGAAATTGTGTTTGATGTTTTAATAAATTTATTTATTTGCAAACATATTATATAAATAAATATATTGTTCAATTGATTTGCATTTTGTGTTTATTTTTAAATATTATCAATTATTTAATTAAAAATATTAATTTGTTAATGCTAGTTTTTTAATTAAAAAGTATAACAAACACTCATATACAATATTTTATTGACCAAGGATCCATAAAATTATCCATATATAAGAAACTCTTGGATCCTAAGCAGGTTGGATCGATCAGGTCAAGCAGGTTTTTTCCAAAAAAAACTTGCGCAAAACAAAAATTAAATCTTGTTCCCAGGTTATGTTTTTTTGAACAATTAATACATATTTATCCAAAAAACTCGCGCAAAAGCAAATTTAAAAACTCACTCACTTGTTGTATTACTATAAGGACAAACATATTATTGTAAGGGCAAATGTTTGTCACAAGTAATAAATATTTGTTCCAAAAACTAGCGCAAAGTAAAAATTATGTACTCACTATCAGATTTGTTAGGTCAAACGTGTATTACTATAAGAACAAGTAATACATACTTGTCCTTATAGACACAAATATTCGTCTTTATATAAATACATTAAGGCTCCGTTTGGATGGAGTCATTTGAAATCAATGGATTTGAGGATAATACACCATACATTTACAAATCAAAATGGAGAAAAACTAAATGAATTGATTTGATTCACACAAATATTACTTATAAGTGGGAGGATTTCAAATACCCAACAAAACCTAGTCATTTGAAATCCTCTCACTTCTCCAACTCGTTCTTAATATTTGAGTGAATCAAATATATTCATTTAGCTTTTCTCCATTTTAGTTTGTGTGAATGCATGGTATGTTATCCTCAAATCCTTTGATTCAAATCCACTCCATCCAAATGGAGCCTAAAGGTATTGACATATGTGTTACCATATGAACACATACGTGTTACTGTATGGAAAAAGGTGTGTTACTACATGAACAAAACCAGTATAAGCGCAAAAAAAAAAAGTTACATAGATTTAAAGAGATGTGTTAGATCAAGTAAAGTTTTGATGAGTTAAAAGATCAATCCAGATGAGCAAACAACTATGAAGAACAGCTGAGATCAGGTGCTTATACTAAGCTGATCAGACTAGGTCAGGGACTGATTAAGTCAGCTGGAGATTAGGGATTGCAAGTCGTCTGGAGATAAGCTCAAGTCTAGTCATCTGCAGGAGACAATTATGAAGAGCTCAGACGAGGTCAAGACAAGCTGAGTAGAATAAGAAAAGTAAGTCTTCACCAAGTCAGCTGCAGATGAGTTGAGTAAAATCAGCTGAGGAGCAAGTAGTTTTCAAGATTAAGTTTGATTAAGCAGTTTCCAGTTTGTTAGAACTGACTAACAAACTAACTGTCTTTTCAGACTTATAAATAGGTCTAGTTTTATTTTTCAATACACTTATGCAAATTTGATTTACACACTATTCACTACTCAGATTTCGATCACAATCAATTCACAAGTGTTTCAAGAGAGTTTTTCAAAAAGTTCAAGTGTTTATAGAACACTTTTCTTGTAATCTTCAAAAATCCACTACTCACTGTTTGCTAGATTCACGAGAAGGAGTTAGGAGAATTTTGAAGAGTTGAAGAAAGTTGTAAGTTGTAAGCTGTAAGCTGTAAGTAAGAAAGTAGTAAGCTGGTCCCTTCTTCAAGTTGGAGAAAGAGAGTGGATGTAGGATTTTTATAATCCGAACCACTATAAATCTGTTGTTCTTTATTGCTTTCTTTTACTTGTTATTTCAATTTTCAGCTTATTAATTGAAGATTAATTTCAGAATCAAGTTAAAACCAAAATATCATTTTGCTTTTGATCTTAATAAAGTTGAAATTAAATTGAATTTCCGCTGTGTCACTTTAATGCTTTGAATATATTTTGAAAGATTTGTAAAAATCTGAAAAATCAATTCAACCCCCCTTCTAGATTTTTTCTAGAAGGCTGGTACAAGTTTTATCCAATTTGCTCAACTAATCGGGACCAACAAGATGAAAATCAAAATAATAAACACAATTACAAAAACACACACACACACACACACACATATATATATATATATATATATATATATTCTTACAACACCTAGACAATATTTAATTTCTGTAAGGAATAGTAATATATATTTATCTTTACATTAATAAATATTTATTTTTATAGTAACATAATTGAGAGCGAATTTTTATTTATGCTCTTTGAGCGAGTTTTTCGCAAAAAGTTCATAGAAATTTTTGTCTTGAAACTATAGTAATATATATATATATATATATATATATATATATATATATATATATATATATATATATATATCACTTTAATGAAAACATCGTATTTTTATTTATGTATAACGATTACTTTTTTGTTAATGTAACAAAAATAGTAGTGTTACATTATAATTAAAAATATATTATATTATTTAATAAAAGCTAAATAGAGTTGCTTGCAAACTAATCAATATTTTTTAAAAAAATTTATACTTAATTCATATTTTAACAATATTTTACTCAATATTTCAAGTCTATCAAACCTTGTTGAGCTCAACAAATAAAATACTTAATTTACGGCATATATATAATTATATCTTACCTTTTTATTAAAAAAATTAATTATGTTTATGGCGTGGGAAACCAAAAAATTAGACTATTTTTTTTTTTTTTTTGGCGAAAACTATTAAAGTGGGAAAGCAAAAATATTTGAAAGTGACTCCAAATTTTACGAGGTGGAAAATGAAACATTTAAACTAATTTCATTAGTTTTTTTAATTAGAATACATAATTTAATTATCTAAATTAAAATTAAACCCTCACATCTCAGTTGCACAAATTTGATACAATCCCACATTACTCTCCCCACTCCCAGCAGCCGCCCACCCACGGCCCACCGCCCCTCGCTGCACCCAGCCCCTACCGTCACCGTCTTCCCATTCTCGCTCGTCTCTCTTAGCCGCCTCTCACAGTCTCACCACTACAACACAAATTTAAAGGAATTGGCCGATCATCCGAAGTGAAGGAAAGAGGAGATCTGCTTGTTCTTTTAAGCAGCGCTCGATCCTAGGTAGGAGAGCGAGTGGTTGACGCAGGTTCAACCGACTTCTTCGACGAAGGGTAAAACAGAGCTGCTCTTTTCCGGCAAAACGAGGTCCTACGATTGTGAGTTTCCTTTGAATCGTGAGTTTTCTTGTCTAATGATTAATTAACTATCGGCTTCTTCTCATAGCCCGTTAGTCTTCCAGTATAGTATAGGAACGGCTTTCAATATGGACAATTGGGGAATATGGGGAATTGGGGGATATGGGGAATTTGGTTCTTCTACTTATATTCATTGTATTGCCTACCTTTATCCTGCTACAAAATTCTCCTTTCTTCATTATGTATTTTTGAGAGGGTGCATTGACGTAGAATAAAAAATTGTTGAGGCATTGTTGCTTTGATGATCAGTTTTGAGACTTGTGGTTAGATGTAAGTGTTGTTTTACCGTTATCTGATAAAAATCCGGTGAAGTTACTGTTTTGGTTCTATTGTGGGTATCTTTGTCTCTTGGTTGGCATGCATTATCAGGGAATGCTATAGCTGCTGCAGTTTATTCCATAAGGACATCCTCCATTGGTGTAGTAAAGGTTGCTAATTCTTTGCAGGCTTTGGGGTGGCCTGATGAAGCTATTTCGTTGCCTTGGCTACACTTCATGTG
This sequence comes from Paraleonurus japonicus, assembly GCA_030762865.1. NCBI lineage: Eukaryota > Viridiplantae > Streptophyta > Magnoliopsida > Lamiales > Lamiaceae > Paraleonurus > Paraleonurus japonicus. The sequence goes on along the minus strand of CM061055.1, from coordinate 16,421,714 downwards.
ATCGAGTTGTGCAGGGCTTATTCCTGTTGGTTATTAGTTGCAACTCAACCTATTGAAGCCAAATTTTTGTTCATTATTGGGTTAGCATAACATATCTCTTTCACCTTTAATTTTATTTGTGTCTGTTATTTGTTTTTTTCTTAATCTTGTTTTTTATGTGGTCTGTAAGTAAATCTTGGTTGGTTATTTATCTTTCTGCAGTTAGAATTATTAGGATGGTGCTAGTCACTGCATTCTGGCATTTTAGTATCTTGTTTGCATTTGGTGCTGCGAGAGCTGTTTCAGAAAATTCAGATTCTCATGTTTCTTTAGCTTATGTGCAAACGAGAGGGCACTAGGTTCAAATTCTTCAATGAGAATGACAGTGAGAATCATTAAATATTAAATTACAATAAGAATAATCAATAATGGTTAGGGTTGTTAGTATTATACTCTTTTTTTGAATTAAATGGGGACAAAAAAAAGATTGCTGGTTGATGAATAGTGGAATGACTGAGAGAAATGATTATAGGATGGGGGTAGTTAATCGAAATGGGGTAAGTCTTAACATATTTTTTAGAATCTCATGACCCCTTACGATGTATGATGAAGATAATTTGACCATCTTTTATTCTTATTAACAACCATAATTACCTCATGCTCATTCCGATTACCATTTTCGTGGAAGAATTATGAACCAAGAGCCTCGTGAATCTGATTTAAAATTTTATAAATGTTGGATCATTCAATTTTAGGTCTAAAGAGGTATGGCACTAGTATTATCATTATATACATAATTGGCTTCTATCTGATTTCAAATTTATGGATGGTGGATCATGTTAGTTTAGTACATAATTTAAAGAACTATAGCATAACCTATCTCATTGAATGACAGTTAGTTAATACAGTTAGAACGCTTGGTCATTTTAGTTTCAATATTTTTCTCTTTCTCGCCTCATAAATCACAGGAACATGATCCACGGTACCCTTGAGTAGAACAGAGGCAACATTTTTCTCTGCCTTGCTGATTTTAGCACGAATGTCTGAAATGTGTATGTATAGTACTAAGAAACATTTATAGGTAGGGAGATATGGGATGTAATGAAGCTTAAGTGTCTATTCAGGATAATTTAGCAAAACTTAAGTATGGAGATCATTATATGTTTGTACGACTGGCCTAAATCTTAGGAAATGGAATTCTAGGAAAAGATCACGAAGTTAGCTAGTTGTCTCAAGTCAATGCAAATGGTCAACAAACATGCATTTCTAAATGTGTGTTTGCGAGTGTACTTGTATATATATGTGTGTGTATATATATATATATATATATATATATATATGTGTGTGTGTGTGTGTGTGTGTGTGGGGGGGATCATCTTTATTCTTGTATCCATGTATGTGGAGACATTTTTGTTTGCACAACATGGTAGATATTTACATTGGAATGTATATAACCGTCTAATGTATTAGTATTATGCTTTTTAGCTATCTTTGGGAGAAATTTATCATCTTCTTTCTATGCAATAGTTGATTGTGTATATAAGGAAGACTTGATGCTATCTTGAAAGCATTTAGATGTAGAGCATGTGTTTATTTGTGTACCTGGTTTTTCTGTTTTGATGCATGCATTTCCAGTTTCTGTATTTTGTTTTAGCTTTTGGGTTTGGAATTGTTATTGGCAAGTCTTAGCCTTGTATGGTGTCGTCTGATGCTCCTGTAGGGAGCTATTATTACAATCTGGATATTTGTATATAAGGGTTGAAGTACTGTTGTATCCATTCTAATAAAATTGTTGAAAAAAAGTAGTAATTGATTTAATTTTTTATAGTCTCAACGTGAGTAGCTGGAGAACAATGATCATGTTGATTTGTAGGAGCGTACGCACAATTCAAAAAAAATACGAATGGAAATTAATTAGGCAAGATAAAATTGTGTAAGTCATGAAAACGTATTTATGTGATTCATTTTGTTACTAAAATTGATGTTAATGTACTTCTTCTTTAATTCTGTGACAAATTATTGTTAGTTCTATACTATTAATTTTAGTAGCAACAGATCCCATTTTAAAGAAGTAAGTGAAAGTAGTTTCTAGAGAAAAGAATTATGACACCTCAAGATCTTAAAAATTCTTATGCTATACGAAAAGAAGAAATTTACATTTTGAGGTTATATGTATAAGGAGTTACTCATATTTGCCTCAATTTAGAGATTGGTTCATCTTAGAATGAAGTAAAAGCTTAAGTTACATTATATATATACGATCTTATTTTGAGAATATGGACATAATTGGACACATAGCTTACCAATTAACTTTACAACCAAATTTTTTACAAGTAGGTAAAGCGTTTTATAATCAAGAAGCATCTATCAGACTTCGACCATGGTGTTAGAGACTTGTACAAAAGCATCTATCAGACTTTGCCCATGGTGTAGAGACTTGTACAAAAGAATCTATCAGACTTTGACCATGGTGTTAGAGACTTGTAAGTGTAATTACCTTAGTAGCAGTAAATCCATTTTTGAGGTTCTAGAATTTAACACATAACTCAAGATGATCCTTAAAGAGATTCTAGAATTTAGACTCTAATGCTTTATTTTCAGGGCCAGTTATTGATGATTGCATTTATGTGTTAAATTGATGTTTATGTTTAAATTGACACAATTCTTGTTTGCTCGAGGATAATGGATTATAATCTAATTTTTTTTTTATGCCTAATTATCACGAGATGGTGGAAAAAAAGCTAGAAGAATATATTGAGCTCAAAATTGAGAAGAGTGTAGATGATAGTCTCTGAGGTGTTGTGCGATGGAATAGGATATGTAAAGGTTCTTGGTTATGGTCCAGAGCCTCCAAGCAGAAGTAACACAGTGTAGGATTCTTCTAATCAATTACAAGAGGAACTAAAAGACACGAAAGAGAAGCTGAAAGAGTGTAGTTCTCAAGTGCAAGAACTCAAACCACAAGTAGATGTTGAATGCAAATATGGCTGCCCAAGATGCAAAACCGAGAAACTAATGGTTTTTTTAGTTGATAAAGATATGAAATTATAAATATTTAATTTAGTTAATGCTTGAAGGTGTTTTTTTTTTTTTTTTTTGTTAATGCGCTTGTTACTTTTGAATTGATTGAAGGATCTTTTTATTAATGCAACTTTATTTTTCATCTTTATTTACTTTTTATTTTTAGTAATTGAAATTAGTTTATCAGGATAATTTTTGTAATCACTTATAAATATATCTTATATTATAATTAATTTAATATATGATAATTAAATTTAATCATTAATGAAAGTATAATTTCATGATGAATTTTGTCATTGTATTACTTTTATAATAGTATTATGGTCACTATATGTCAATTAATAATGGCGATTAATGTTGTTATTTTGTATTATGACAAAAATAACACCTTTTATTGACACCAACAATTTTGTCACTAGTGTTACTATTATTTTGTGATGACATGTTTAGTCGTTATAAATATATATATAACGACAAATGTATTTCGGTCACTTTATTGTTATTTTTTCATGATGAAAAATTTAAAATATGACAAAAATTTATAGTCACCGTAATAAAATTTTTAGTGATGATTATCGGCTTCGTCATTAAATAGTATATTGCAATGACAAAAATAATTTGTCTTCATTTCCTCATTATTAAGTGACAATGAGAATTTTGTCATTAAATCATACTCATTAATAACAATTATTATCGTCATTATATATATACACATGTAACAACGAATATCATTTTGTCAAGAAAGAACGACTCTTTCGTGATGAATTGTATAAAATATGACGAATCTTTAATCTAATTGTGACAAAAATGATGTCATTAAAATTTGATAATGTTAATAATATATGGACAATCGTCACAAATAAATAATTTTTTAGTGACGATAAATGAAATCGTCGTGTAAAATTGAACATTTAGTGACGAAATACCATATTAAGTGACGAAATTTCAAATTCAAACGTGACGATTTATATGTCACTATAGATAAAATGTTATAGTGACGATGACCTTTACCGTCATCAAATGATAACTTTTCGTGACGAATTTAAATAGTGTCACATTTACCCAAATACGACGCACATAAGATGACGTTCTTTGCAACAAAAAATTTTGTCACCAAATATTTATTGTGACGAAAAATGATATTTAAATGACGAACTTTATCGTCGCGATTTGTCAAATTTTTTGTAGTGAGGGTTTGAAGATCTTTTAGCGTGCATGCTTCATTTGGCGGAAAGTAAGATGATGATGGTAACAAGGTATGACATATTTTTATGTTTGGGCTATCAAGCATTTGGATAACTTACCAGAGACATAGAAACAGGTTCCTTATAGGATCACTTTTATGTATTTGAAGCCTTATTGAAGACTTGAAGCAACAGCCATGTACTTAACGAAATGGTATAGCTCAAGTGGTTAGAGAGCTCCATTACCTAAAAAGGAAAATAAAAAAATTCAAAGTGTCTAAATAAAAAAAAAATTTGTTACTTAGAAAATGCAAGATCCCGTTTGTAATAAACATATTGGCCATTTGCATTTGGTCTTTTTCTTTTTTGTCATTATTATTGTTCTTATTAACCAGGTGGCTTAGCCCACTTGGCCACCGGGTTTCTAACTTATCGGGAGACCTGAGTTCGATTCTATTTGAGAACGAATATTTATCGATAAAAAAAATATATATTATTGTTCTTATTGTGTATGCAAAATTATTTTTACTGGTTCTCTTGTCATTTCATTTTTACACTCTTCTAATTGCACTATTATGCTTGGTGATAGACATGATTATTAGGAAACATGCAAAACTTATACGAGACTGTAAAGAAGGCTCAGATGGTTGTCCAAGTTGAGGTTGTGAAGTGCAAAAAGAGTTTGTTGTGTATATGCCAATAATTAAAACTCATATATTTTTTTTATTCTTTTGTATGTTTATTAAAAATATTTGGCTCTTCGAGACATTATTCATGAGCCTTCTCTCAAACTTGCAGAGCTAAAGCAGAGCTAAATTTGATGGATATTGTAAAGATGAGCTAATAAAGGTAATTCGTAAACTCATTCTCATGATATTCCTTGGAGTTGATTTATTCAGGATTTAAATAATGGTCATGTAGTCCATATAAAGTAACAAATAAACTTTATATCATTCTGTGAACACAAAGCGTGATTATACTATTATCAATGGAGTTGGGATGCAAAGTAGGATTAGTTTAAAATGATTCACATCTTCATACATTTTTGGGTCTCTTTGTTGTCGTACTTTTGATTCTCAAGTGAGAGTTAGAGGATGTTTTCAACAGCTTAAAGCTGATTATTTAATCAGCTTCAGCTAATCTGAGTGTTTTAAAAATAAATGCTTACCTAAAATCCAAAATCTAAAAGCTGGCAAAGGAATGCTCTACCTGATTCTCCTTTGTCTAAAATTTTACATTTTACCTAACACAACTTCTGCTTTGTCAAATTTTGTAAACCTAACCACTTTTACTTTTAAATAATTTTTATCAACATCACTAAATTAAATCATTTTCTCAAAAACATATTTTAGGCAAACACCCCCATATTGAGCTTTCTTACTCGCCTTGTAGAACTGCTTTGTATATTGTTTTATAACGTGTTTCAAATTAAAAAATTATCAGATATTTTCATTCTTTAAAAGTCATAGTAAAAAAACTCAGGTCAACACAATGTTTCTCACCATTTTTATAGAGTAACTAAATCTTTTTGTTCAGGAACTCTCTTTTCTGGACGGAGGCGTACAAGGATGCGCACCAGATAACCATTCGAACTATAAATTCCATTATTTTCTCAATCTTCTCTTTTAGGGTTCGTTGTTAATATGATAGCGTTGAGGCGGGCGATGAAAAAAAGAATGAGCAATCTTGCTCGGAGCTTAGGAATCAAGATCGCGCTCTTCAATTTTGTATACAAGCCAGTTTTTCATCTGTAACTTAAATACAAGAGTCATGCTTTCATGATATTTGGTTTATCAGGTATTGATGATTGTCAGAGAGCTCATTTAATCTACCATGATATATATTCAGATTTAAGCTTCAATCTAACAACTTTTAATTTTCTCTTCAATATAAAGATATCTTTTATAATCACCATGTTATATAACTCTCAAGGGTGGGCTTAATTGTCGTCTCTCAAGACGCGGAAGAGGAACTCCTCCTGTGCTGAGGGTTTTATGTTGGATGACTTATTCAAGCACAATGTAAAAGGTCACATGAGTTATTCAAACACAATATAATTATATATACACAAAGTTTTCTATGAGGGTATTTTAATATATCTACATATACATGAATACATATTTACTTCATCTTTTAGAAATTATTAAAAAAAATTAAAACAGGCCCGTGCATCGCACGGGTAAACACTAGTATAATACATTTGAGTAAAAATAAATATGGATTGTAAATACAAATTTCGTATTTAATAAATTCAAAAAATACGAAGATAATTTTATTGAATCAAATCAAATGTGAATTTTTTGGTCGGTTAAATGGTGACTCAAACGGCCTATTGGACATAGGTAGTAAAGCTCAAACCACTTGAGCTATACCACTTCGTCCTTTCTTTTTAATCAAATGCGGATTTTGGTACAAGGTGTGGGATAATTTGGTATTCCACCGTCAGATTTGGACACGTGTCCAAGGGCTCTTGATTGTGATAATTGGACGGTCACTAATGAGAACCGTTCTAGGCCTAGAAGATCCCCACATAACCATTAAAATGTTTGAGTTGATCCGAATAAAAAAGGGATATATTCGGAGTAGAAAGACTTGAAGTGGACTACCAACGACTTGGGTGAGAATGTGATCTTTTTAGGGATTAGTTGGGGATAAGTATTGATAACTACACATACATATATAGCACATGATATTATGTGTGTCGTTTTCTGTGTTTCACTTTATGTTTCATAATTTAGATGGATGACACGTGGCTTTTTAAAAATAATCCAACGAACCACCACCATCTTAATTGGGTCCATGTGTTAAAGATTCTGGAAGTGGAATAAATATTGGACATAAAAAGTGGCACAGAGGAATAGAACTGATATATATAGGTGTTATATCGAAAGTAGTTGAGAATTTCATGGGTTGAAACCTATTGGACTTGACGGAAGAGATGCAAGGCCTAACGGAATAAGGCAGATCATGGCCCAAACACGACGCGGGTGAGGGGAGAACTTTTAAGGAGCAGTTGAGCTCCTTAATGCATTTCGACAACTACACTCACCTTTACTCTGAGCAAAGAAATTCATTAAGACTCTATTTGGATGGAGTGATTTGAAATCAAGGGATTTGAGGATAATATATCATACATTCACACAAACTAAAATGAAAAAAAAAGCTAAATGAATGGATTTGATTCACTCAAATATTAAGCACAAATGAGAGAGGTGAGAGGATTTCAAATGACTAGGTTTTGTTGGGTATTTGAAATCCTCTCATTTATAAGTAATATTTGTGTGAACCAAATCCATTCATTTAATTTTCTCCATTTTGATTTGTAAATGTATGGTGTATTATCCTCAAATCACTCCATTCAAATGGAGTCTACGTGTTCATTCTTAACATTGCATACTTTTGTGAGTTCGATATTTAAAATATAGGGTTGTTCTAGTGAGATAGAGAGAGTCCTTATTCGACTATAAGTCTCCTAGAGATTATATCGAGATTTTCCAGTCATCTGATTAGAGCGTCGGAGTGCCTGCGTTGGAGAACCCTCCGACCTGTTCTGCAGGTACCTGGAGGATCGAGGAGGTCCCAGTTCGCTGAGATCGTGTGCTGTGTCTGTGGTTATTTCCAAAACCAAAGATTCAAAGTTTGATTCCTGTAAGTGTGTATATTTAATACATATCAAATGGCACCATTTGTAGGAAACTTGAGTTAAAGGAATGAGTTTCTATAAATCGATAAAATTATATTTGTTATGGGCGGCGGACAGGATGAACCTTGTAAGGGGACTAGAGGGAAGGATAGGGCATCTCTGTCTGTTCCTTTCCCTCCCCAGACAGTTGGAGTTGCGGGAAGATGGAGAGATACAGCCCCGTCATCTACCCTTGGGGTTTCCTGGGATACAACATAATACAATGAGTTTAATGTTTCTACATAACTATGTGAGATACAACATAATATAATATCCTAATTATTAGAAATGCGAGTCTTCTGTGAAATAATTCACGGTGCAATTCACATTAAAAACAGAAGGAGCTAAATCTCGCGGGTCATCTCTCCGAAATGGGTCAAAACAAAGCGCAAATTAGGTCAGAAATCGCGACGAAAACCAACAGCGCAAAGACGGCGTCGATCATGAGCCGATTCAACAGAGAAAAACAACAGCGGAATTCAACGAATATATCAAATTGAATAGAAATACGCAGAGATACAAAAAAAGAAGATATGGATGAATTTATTTGAAAATTGTCAAATAATTGCTACAAATTTGATCATAACAATAACAAAGTTTATCAAATTAAAGTGTGTTGTTGTCTGGATCATCTCTGTTATCAGTTACATGTTCTTCTAAAAAACTGGAATTAATATCACAAATGTTACCCTGTTTCTGATTTCTTCATATAGTAACACATATTTCTCTATAGGGTAACACATTTGTATTCATATAGTAACACTTTTTTTTTCCATATAGTAACACATCTTTCACTATACAGTAACACGTTTGTATTCATATAATAACATATTTTTTTTCAAAAGTATGTGTTACTGTAAGAACAATTATGTGTTATTGTAAGGGTAAGTACGTGTTACTAGTCCTTAAAAGAATAAAATATTGGTTTTGTTCATTAATAACACATTTTTCTTCATACAGTAACACGTGTTTGACCTAATAATAACACAACCTGAGAGTAAAAATTTATTTTTACCTTTGCACGAGTTTAATACACATATTTGCCCTTACAATAACACATATTTACCCCAAAATCTTATAATTGGGGATCAAATAGACCCATAATTTTTTCTTAACACATTAAAATTATTTCTCTTTAATATTGAGATCAAATAAGTCACCATCTTAATAAAATCACACTCTTTTAATAATAATAAAGTTGTCGAAGATTAAAGACTTATTTGATTCACACATATAATTAGATTAGAGATTTATTTGACCATTTTTTCATTTTCATTTTTGTATTCGAATGATTATTTTTAGATAAATATGCAGTTTTTGTTTTATAGTAACACATAATTATTGTTAAAGTAACACATGTTTAACCTAATAGTAACACACCTGGAGCACACGGGGGCGATTTTTTTTTTTTTACTCTTGGGCGAGTTTTTTTTGGAAATATCCATTAAACCCGCCCCGCCCAGGATCCGCGAATTTCATAATTTGGATCTGGATATGGATTATTTCACGGATATAGGATCTGTGAAATATTTCATATTAGAATTTGTCTTATTAGAATATTGCACAATATTTACTTTTATTGTATCCCACATCGGGTTATGTAGACACTTTAAACTTATTGTACTTGTATTTATTTATTATTACTCATATGTGAATAAATTATATTTTTCATTCAATTATCTTTATATGGTAATCAGAGCTTTTTTTGCTAATGTCGTCTTTTTTTTTCTCTGATTCTCACAATCACTTAAATATCTCCGAGATATGGTCAAATCTGATCAATTCTCTCATAATTTTTCCATTCAAGATTTCATAATATAAGTTCTTTCGTTTATTTTAATTCCCTAACAATATAAACAATAACATCTTAAATAGGAGTTGTAAGCAAGCAAAATTTAATTGTCAAATCAAGAAACGACACGTGAAAATTACATATTAAATATCAATTAAATTTATTATTTATTAGAAATTTAAATACATTTAATTTCTAATATAATAAATAATTGATAATCTAATTGATCCAAGTATTAAGTCCTAATAAATCAATTTGGGCTTCTAAGTCCATTAAATAAAATCGGGCCTCTAAAGCCTAATAAATTAAACTGGACCTCTAAAGTCCAATAAGTCATATTGGGCCTCTAAAGTCTAATAGGTTGAATTTGGCCTCTAAAGTCCAATAAATCAAATCAGGCTTCTAAAGCCCAACAAATCATATTAAATCTAACAAATCAAATCATAGAAGCATAAATCTGTAGATGCCAGGAATATTCCCCGGTTTAACAGGTCAGACCCGTTAAACCTAGGGTTTTCATCATCTATAAATAGGGTCTCATTTCAGCCATTCCAGACACATAGAAGCACACGGAAAGAATCGAAACACACTGGATTTCGAGATTTGCAGATCAAGTCCGGCAATTCAAGGAGTTCTTCAGGTTCTTCATCAAGAACGACGTTCAATCCGAGATCAAGGTGCTAAGCTCCTCCGATTGACGTTTCTCCTGCGGAATTCTTCAAGTTCTTCGACAAAGACGACGTTTGATCCGAGATCAAGGTGCTAAGCCCGTCCGATCGTCGTTTTCTCCTCCGAAGTTCATCAACAACGGTTTCAACTCCGACAAACTCGAAAGTCAAGTCAAAGTCCACCACGAAGAGAGAATCAGAGGAATTTCTAGAGATTATACAGAAACAATCGTTTGATTCAATTAAATTATTTTTGTAATTCTATTTTTTATTATTTATTTATTTAAATACAAAAATTTATGTTTACAGGAGTAATGTGTTCTTTCAAAATAAGTAAATCATCTTGGATACAAAAATTTAAAATATGATACATACATCTTGATTAGTGTGAAAATTGTATGATTATTGAGTGTTTAAACTTCTCATTTCGATATTAATATCATATTTATTTCACTATTAATAGGCTAATTACATTTAATTTTGGAGTTGGTGTTGTGAACTTAAAAATGTAGGTTTTAGGCCGATTTTGAGGACAAATTGAGAACTGGTAATCTAGCCAAATCAAAGGAGAAATGACATGGTTGGAAATAGGGCCGTGAGAGCTTCACGTAGCAAAAAGAATCATCCTAATTGGAGTTCATACGTAAAACATATGATCGAACGAAGTTGTGATCGGCGAATCGGACTAGTAGCACTTTAATCGGATTGGTGAGTGCACCCACACAGCAAAGAGCACACCTACCTTCTTCCTCAGCAAACCACAACCACAGATCTGTCGCCTTTCCTCAGCCACCTACAGCAGCAACAACCACTCTCACTCTCATCACTCTCCTTTCACCGCCGACAACCCGTCATTGTCGGCGCGCGACTCCCCATCTTCACCGTCGCACAGCAATAGTCGCTGTCGCCGATGCAGCATTGCAGTGCTCCCTTGCCGCCGATGCCATCCTCACGATGCCAAGTGCAGTCGTGACCTCCTCACCGTCTTTGTGTGCAACCCCTTGCCGTCGTCGCCATTAATCAGTGCCATCACGCAACACCTGCAACTCCCAGCAACCGCCCCCGTGCCACTCGACCCAAGGCCGCTTCCAACTCGAGCTGAGGCGCGATCCCAAAATCGTGTCGTGGCTCCACTCGGCCGACGCCCCCAATCACCTCGGCAGCCCTCTTTCCACTCGATCCGAGCCATGGTGCACCCCAATTCCCAGATTTTCAACTCGGGTGAGTTGACTCAATCAGCTCGACTGAGTTTGATTGAGTCAACCCCGATTTGGCGTGAAAAATACAGTTTTTACACTTTTGAAGCTCCATTTTATAATTTTAACACTTTTTTTCCTAACCCCTCACTACCCCCAGTTCAGATTTTCACTAAAATATACACACTCTCCACACTCAAACATTTTTCTTAGATTAAACACGCACATAGATACACATCATAGTAGGTGTTCTTCAATTTTCTCTTTATTTCTTGCAAATTAGATATAGCTTTTAATTAAATCAAGTGTAATCAACACATTATCAAGGTGATATCACTTCTTTCTTTAATTTCTTGTTTATTTACTTGTGAAATTTTTATTCTATTGCAAACTTTATTATGGGTTATGCTAGTTCTTCTTTGTAGCTCTTATTATGTCTCACTTAGCCATGGGCTAAGTTTTATATGCTTTGGGTGTATGAAATATGGATGAAGTTGGTGTGATTATATATCTATGATTTTGATTTTGCCATCAATAGGAATTTATGCTTCTATTTTTGGGTTTTGATTGCTTGATTGATTGATTATTGTTTGTAGTTTGTTTATTGACTAATGTTTGTTGCAACGAGAGTTGGGTAGACATTAGAAGGTATTTGAGTGAGAATTTTGATTAATTAATTTGAGTCTAATAGCAATTAATACACCGAGAGGGGGTTAGTTGCTTAGATTTCCAATTAATAGACATTATTAGTTTGAATGAAAATTTGAGTTAGTAGTGAAGAGATGAAGTATAGGAGTTAGTAACCGTGTTGAACCCTCCGATATTTCACTATCCTAGGAGCCATTTCGCTCAATTGCTCACCCGGGCCTCACAAGGGATCGGTTTGCATGTCTTTAGTGATAGCTCTTAGCTAAATTCTTGGATGATGGTAGATGATAAATTGTAGACTCATACGATCATTAGTGGAATATAGATTTTACACCCGAGGCATTCTTCTCTCCTATTTGCACTTCTAGCCGAAGTTAGTTTAGTCGTTTAGAATTTCAGCTCTAGCTTGTAAGGTTTAAATCATAGTTTATTTAAGTTTGCATACTATAATTTCTACGACAATGTGCAATTTTAAGGATTCATTATTTTCCTAGTCTCGTGGTTCGATACTACTTGATCGAAAATATATGTGCACACTACACATAATACCATACTCTTGTGGTTGATATTTATTGCTTAATTATTTGCAAAAATACATCCAAGTCACATCTACTATGAAAAAAATTTCCACCAAGGCACGGTTGACTAACACTTTTGAGATCTTCGATACTAGCGGTATTAGCACTAGCATTATCAAAACCAGTTGAAAAATTTTTATTTGTCAAAGTATAAAGTATCTAAATTATCATGCAATTTATCTCTAATATTAAAGGTGAGTGTTTCAAATCGAAATCTTTATAAGCAATCACTCTTTTGTTCAAGGTCCATGAAATCAACAATCCAATGACAAGTAACAAATAGATAAGAATGCTTTTAAAAATTATCACTCCAAATATCGGCACAAATTGAAACTTTAACTTTGAGATCGGCAAAAGTTTGATCATGCATATTTATATTTGTTAACAACTTTAGCAACATCAGGAGTGCAAGTAGAACGCGGAACTTTTTTTGTGGATGGTTAAAGACCAAGTTGAACCATTTGATTAAACATAAAATTATCGGGATGACTACAAGAAAGATGTTGAACACTTATAATTTTATTTAAAATTTTCTACAAGCAATTTGATCATATTTTCATAGAGAATAGAACATACCTCACGGCCCTCACCTTGAACTCCACCTACGGAGGACCTAGTAAATCCATGTAGTTGTGATTGACTTCAAGCAATCTTATACTCATCCGAATGCTTCTTTTCCATATGTGTTCATAATGTTCCACATCCTCCTCGTTTTTGAAACTTATATTTAATGTTGCGATAGCTAAAGTAATATATCATATCACAATTCAGATTGGTCACCTTTCAAAAGTGAGGTGCAAAAATATTGAATCGAAGAACCGTTTGTGATCGAGTTTTTCCTTGACTTGCATTTTGAGTTGGAATTTGATCATCTTGAGTAGTACATTGTGATGGTTGCATTTGAAATTGCACATCATCATCAAAAAGAATTTTATAACCGGGACCCAAAAATTCCTTCAAAGTCATCAAAAGAAAGAGTAGTATTTGTGTTTATATTGTGCACAATAAAAGATTGTGGACACAGAGTTTGATTACAATGTAATATTAATTTGTTTACAGTGTAGTATTATTTCAGACATTGTATAGTATTAATTTAATTACAGTATAGTATTAGTATTAGTTTAATTTACAGTGTAGTATTAGATAAAAATATTTTGCACACTATTTTTTAGTGTGATCGAAAAGAAAGTATTAGAATATTTTAGCATCGAGATGGTGGAGGCTTTGCCCTTTGAGTGTGATCTTTGGTATGGCTTTTTTTTTTCTTCTATAATATAAGAATAATAATTTGAGAGTAATACTATATAATTATACTAACTAAAGAAATATTAGAATATGAAGGTGCGCGTGAGTGTTTTTGCAAAATATTGTCACGAATGTTGGCACATTCGAAGAACAACACAGACGAAAATAAATGATTAGAAATACACAGCGGAAGTCTTAAACACTTTGCAAGATGGATATCAAAATTTTGTATAGACTATAAATAAATCTATACTGCCAATCGGCGAAATATCACTAGTAATTGTTAAGTGATACATCGGTGAAAACATAAGCCACATCGTGAATGGATCTACATATATAGTGACTAGACAATGATCAATCTAACCTATCACTAATACATATAAAGATCCAATGTTGAGTGAAATGTTGGAACATTCACCAACGGAAGTATCGAGATAGAAACATACAATAAACTCTATAATCTATTGCAATAGACTATGCTAGATTGTGTTTCTCTCAACTTCAAGTTTTAATCTTCATAGCAGCCGTGTATATATAGATATTCTGGACTCTTAGTGCTTGAAGATAACTTCCACATCTCCCTTGAAAATAGGTAACTTCCTTGTAACTTCTCCATGTTCTTTTCAACTCCCCACTCTTGCCTTTTCAACCGCATGACTTCTGGAAACTGCCATAAGTCTTCAAACTGTAAAAACAAGACATTGAACAAGACATTTCGTGGGTTAAGGGTTAATGGAAGTGGAAAGACGAATTCTGATGTTGTGACCACAATGTTGGCATATTCTGAGTAACACTTGTCACTAACATCAACAATCTCCCCCAATTCGGTCTTTCTACTGGAACACACCTGATGTTGTACCAATGAACAAAATGTTTACACAATAGAGATAAGTAAATCAATATCAAGTAAATGACATCTCATTGCTTAGCCAAAAATGAACAACACTAAACATATAATACGAATATAACATAGACTTAACACATAACAAAAACAAAATCAGAGCAAACATAAAACAATAACATAGAAACTAACATAAACAAAATAAAAGAGAGCTTAAGACAAAAAAAAACTATAAGAAACCTAAACAAAGAACATAACACAAAGAAATAAATAATAAAAAAATAGAATACAATAGGAGCAGCCCAAAATAAAATCAGAGTATAGTAACAAGGACTTAACCAAAACAAAACTTAACTTAAACCCAAACTAATAAGTTCAAAAAAACAAACCTAACAATTAAAAGTTCAAAATAAAAACATAAAAACAGAATATAACATGAGTCTTTACAAAAACAGACAAAGCTTATAGATGAAGATTAGGAGAGGACTGGGTTGTTTAGTTTAACAGCTGCATCTTCAGTAGTCTGCACGAACTCCCTCTTTCTTCAAGTTTCTCCATTCTTTGAAAGCTCCCCCTCGCTCGGATCATCAATGTCCCCAATCACCCAAATCATCATACAGCACACTGAGATCTTCAACATCCCAATCTACTGTATCTATCTTCTCAGCATCAACATCCATGTTTGAAATGTTGGGTCCATCAGCATTGTTGGTGGGAATTGTGGGCACATTATCCGGCTCATTCTGGGTATCAGTTCCCATTTCAGCATCAGGAGCTGCACTTGTTCCCGCTCCAGAGATATTTGCATCCGGTCCACCATCAGCAGCATCAGCAGCAACTTGTCCTCCATCCGCGGCATCCGCAGATCCAGCACCATCATCAGCAGCATTCGATGCAACAGCAGGTCCCACTCCCCTTGTGACAGTAGAAAGGAGCATTTCCCAGATCCTTTTGTGCATCTCAAGATTGCTCAACAGACATTTGACATTATTAATTGAATTTTCTGTCATAGCAATTTGATCGCGGATAAATTGCGGCTGTAATTGCGGTATGTTGGCAGAGTGTGTGCCAAAATCTCTCGGCACATCAGCTGGTTGATCATCAGGAATTTCAACTTCAGGGGCATTTGGATCTCTGTAAGGCAGATCAATCACACGAGGACCAGTTCTCAGAACATGAGATATCGCCAGACTTAGTGCAAATGAGTTGATAATCTCATTCTTCTCTCTCTGAAATCCTTTAGCCGAACTCAACATGTGAATTAGGCTAGGATAAGGTAGCAGCCCTTTGCTTGATATTCTCCCCGAATATGTCATCATATTGTCAAAGATTGTTTTTCCAAGATTGAACCTCCTAAGATGACCAATCTTGTACATTAGGACAACTTGCTCCGAGGTTAGGGTGGTTGTATTTGATATGAAGACAGTCAATTGTAAACAATTAATTTGTGAAGAACACTGTAAAGGCTTGTCAAAACTGAGGAATTCATCCTATACCTCCACACAGTAATCCTTCCTCCAGTAACTACAGTTATCACCTCATCCAAATTATCCACCTGTGGATCCTCATCATCTCTAGTTTTTAAGAAAGAATTAATTATATCTGGAGTCACCTCTATAACCTTGCCTCTAAATGTCACTTTTCCATAGTGCTTCGAATTCACTTCAGAAACTCTTACTTTCAGATTAGCATAAAACCCATATACCCAATCAACTAAGTAAGGTGTAGCAAATTGGAGTGAATGCATCAAGGATCTATCAGTCAAATACCCAATCAGATTCATAGAGACAAAGTCATCCATCTTAATTATTCTTTCCCCTACTATCGACCTAGTTCTCAAAGTCCTAAATTTATCACTATCAACACCATGATAATTATCATCTAAATCAGAAGAAGACATATGCAGAGAGGAATCAGTATGTACCTCATCAGATTTTGCCTTACTAGCTTTTGATGAAGAGGACTCAGAGTCAGAGGATGATGTTTCCATTGGTGTGCCAACATCCTTCGGCACATCCTGCGGTTCATTGTGCTTTCTGCTCCTCCTTTCCAAACGAGCAGCCATTTCCGCCAATGTTTGATTCATTTCAGAATCCTCAGTACTCCCCCTCGGGCTGAGCACCGGAACAGAGGCTTGACCGCTGGTTTCCTTCTCTAGGCTTGCTTCTTTCATTTCCTCTTCGGAAGAGTCAGAGTCGAACACTTGAATCGGCTTTGAAGCAACACCATCATCGTGTTTCTGTTTCCTTCCTTTCTCCGAGTAATCAACCCTTCTGCCCATTGTTCTGTAAGAACGACGTTTCTGAACACGTCCCCTGGAGCTCGACGCCTTTTGACGAAGAGTTTCGAAGCGAGTAGTAAGCTCACCAGTGTTAGTCGAATCAGTTGACGGGTCATCCATTGGAGCATGTTGTGGTGACTGAGGCGGTGTAAACACTAGGTGTTTGTACTGTTGAAAGTCCACCTTCGCATCTCCGACCTTGACAACAGGGTATATTGTCTGCTTAGTGAGGGTTTTGAACGCATAGACAATTTGATCAGCAGTGGCTCCTTCAGCTAGCTCAACCGTCATATGATAGGTTTCGAGAATGGGGGCTTCGCTAGCTTCGCCGTCATCCTGATTTTGTGGCGTTCCGCCCAAAATTGGAGTCTCAGTTGGTTGCTCGACGGGATTCTCAGCGTGGGTTGGCGATAATGGCAAATCCATCGATCCAACCCTAATTGATGCGGGTGATGTCGGGACTGGTGCGCCAACACTATCGGAAACATTCTCTGCGGCCATTGTAGCTAGAAGTCGAAGGTTTCGTGAAGAAGATGAAGTAGCAGGAGTGGTAGAGTGTTTCGATTGTGAAGGTGAAGAGCCCTTTCCATCAGCCATGATAATTAATAACCTGGAAACACTATTCAAATTATATTAATTAAATAATCAATTTGAATATTAATAGGCTGAAGGAAAAAAAATACCAAGAAGTATAATCAATAATACCTTTAAACAATTGTGCTAAATTTCGAAACTATGATATAAAGTATAGAACACACTGAACACTAAGGACCTTAAATAGGGAAGAGAAAGATTATAGAAGTTGTGAACACATCGGAGTTAATCGAATAAGATTTAATCACATCCCTAAGAAATAGGGCATTACCGAATGTTGGAAGTTTATTTCAAAGACATGCTAAAAACCGCTTAATCTAGATAAAATAACTGCACAATAAAATTAATTTAGATTATATAATATTGCTGGGAACAATCTAAAATAAATAAATCATCATAAAATAATATTCGGAAATTTTCAAACTCGTAGAGGTAAATATACATATGAGAACCAGAATGTTATTCACTGAATGTCGGCACACACACTTCTCAATACAGTTTTTACATGAAATAAATTCATTTGTGTTGCACTATATTTTGCTTTTCCCACTTATTCACATTGATCCATTTTTTCAGAAGAGATCATCGTAGTTGTCAGCTCCATGTCCCATAATTACTCAATGGATTGTGAATATATTGATGCATTTCAAGTCACCTTTTGAAAAGAGAACATCGGAGTAGTCAACTCCGTGCTCCATAGTTACTCAGTGACATAGCATCTAATTGTGAGTTTATTTAATTGCATTTGAGAGAAGTGTGTCCAGGACAATTTATATTAATCACATGTTCTAATACTATTTACACAAGAGAGTTTGAAAACACTAAATATTACAATACTTAGAAAAATTTAAATAAATTGTTCTAGTGTTGTCACAACACACAGCAAATATATGTCTAATTAGTGCATAAACCTAGAGATTTTCTAAGAGAAGAAAACCTCTCATTATCAAGGGCTTTAGTAAAAATGTCTGCAATTTGCTTTTCAGTAGAAATGTATTCCAACTTTACAACTTCTTTTTCTACAAGGTCCCTAATAAAGTGGTGCCTTATACTTATATGCTTAGTTAATGAATGTTGCACAGGGTTCTTAGATATATTAATTGCATTTGTATTGTCACAATAAACAGTAAGA
Source organism: Paraleonurus japonicus (assembly GCA_030762865.1). Lineage (NCBI taxonomy): Eukaryota > Viridiplantae > Streptophyta > Magnoliopsida > Lamiales > Lamiaceae > Paraleonurus > Paraleonurus japonicus. Next base: position 16,402,873 of record CM061055.1, on the reverse strand, counting down.
GTATTGCTCTCCAAACCGTAATCATCGAACATCTTCTTGAGCCATAGAAGCTGAGTACAATAATTTCCCGTGGCTATGTATTTGGATTCAGCCGTAGATAGGGAGACACAATTTTGTTTTCGGCTATGCCAAGGAACAAGATTGTTACCCATGTAGAAACATCCTCCACTTGTACTCTTTCTATCATCACTGTCACCTGCCCAATCTGCATCATTATAGCCAATCAAAGAACAATTAGTGTCTTTGCTATACCATATTCCATAATCGCATGTGTCTGCCACATATCTAATTATCCTTTTAACGAATTCATGTGAGATTCTTTAGGATTAGTTTGATAACGAGCACATAAACAAACACTAAACATGATGTCTGGCCTACTAGAAGTCAGATACAAAAGATGGTACAATGTTGGGTCAACATTTGTGCCAATATTGTCTTTACACAATTTTTGTGTCGATCTCATAGGTGTCTTAATGTATTTAGCATTGTCTAAACCAAATCTTTTCACAAGATTTTTAGCATATTTACTTTGACAAAAGAAACTATCATCCTTGCATTGTTTAATTTGAAGACCTAAAAAGTAATTCAAGTCTCCAACCATTGACATTTCAAAGGTAGTGGTCATTTCATGCACAAATAATTCAAGCATTTTCTCACATGTAGAACCAAACACAATGTCATCAACATATATTTGGGCAATCATAATATCATATCCAGAATATTTTATAAACAAAGTCCTATCAGCTTCACCTCTATAGAAACCGAATTCAACAAGAAAATCAGTTAATCTACCATATCATGCCCTAGGTGCTTGCTTCAAACCATATAAAGCTTTCTTAAGTTTATAAACATGATCAGGAAATTCATGATTTTCAAACCCCTTAGGTTGTTCTACATATGCTTCTTCCATAAGAATTCCATTTAGAAATGCGGCCTTGACATCCATTTGATGCAGTTTTATATCAATGTAACATGCAATAGCAAGTAATAGTCTTATGGATTCAATTCTAGCAACAGGAGCAAAAGTCTCATCAAAATCAATTCCCTCTACTTGTGTATAGCCTTGAGCAACTAATCTAGCTTTGTTTCTTACAACATTACCAGATTCATCAGTTTTATTTTTTAAGATTCATTTGGTACCAATTACATTCATATTATCAGGCCTAGGCACAAGTATCCAAACATCATTCCTTTCAAATTGATTTAACTCCTCATGCATTGCATTAATCCAATTTTCATATTTCATTGCATCATCAATATTTTTAGGTTCATTGAGAGAATGAAAACATTCAAAATTCACCTTGTTGCACATATATGTCATACAGATAGATCTTACCACATGTCTTGCATCAAAACTCAATTTTCTCCTTGTTTGTACACCAGATTGTGGTTTACCTATGATCTGTTGTTGTGGATGATTTTTGAGAATTCTGGAAGATAGTACTGTAGCAGGATAAGACATAGTTCTGTTAATTTCTGGATGTTGAGGTGATGTCGCTTCAGATGTGAGCATATTTGTAGCAATATTCTCAATCGATTCAGAAATATCAGAACTTTGCATCTGCTCAATAAGATCAGTTACATCTTCTTCAATGGTATTATCTGCAAGACTTGCATTATCATCAAACACAACATTCATAGACTCTTGAACAGTATCAGTCCTAAGATTATAAATTCTAAAGGCTCTACTGTTTCTAGCATAACCAAGAAAGAAACATTTATCACTTTTTGAGTCAAATTTGTGTAGCTGGTCTCTATCATTCAGAATGTAGCAAACACAACCAAAGACATGAAAGTATTTCAGATTAGGCTTTTTGTTATTCATAAACTCATAAGGTGTTTTAGTAGAATTAGGTCTTAAATAAACTCTATTGGATATATGACAAGCAGTATTCAAAGCTTCAGCCTAAAACCTTTTTGAAAGTTTCTTGGATAAAAGCATTACTCTAGTCATTTCTTTTAGAGTTCTATTTTTCCTTTCGGCTACACCATTTTGTTGAGGTGTTTTAGGAGAAGAAAACTCTTGAATTATACATTTGTCTTCACAAAAATTAGTGAATAAGCTGTTCTCAAACTCCCTACCATGATCAGACCTTATTCTTTTTACCTTAGTGTCATAAACATTTTTAAACCGTTTATAGAGAATTTTGAATACTCCAAAAGCATCTGATTTTTCCTTAAGAAATTCAATCCATGTAAACCTTGAATAATCATCTACTATGACAAAAGACTATCTCTTACCAACAATGCTTTCAGTCTCCATTGGTCCCATTAAATCCATATGCAAAAGTTCAAAGCAATGTTTCGTAGTACAATGTATCAACATTTCATGTGACATTTTGACTTGTTTACCACTTTGGCAGGATCCACACACATTTGACATACGTATTTGTAACTTAGGCAGATCTTTAACAGCATCAAATATCAATAATTTGATAATATTTCTATAATGAGCATGTCCAAGTTTTTTATGCCAAAGTATACTCTCATCAGTTTGAACATTAAAGCATGCTTGATTCGAATCAATTAGATAACAATTATTAACAGATCTATTACCAACCATGAGACAATTATCATCATTGTTTAACACATAGCATGAACTTTTATCAAACTTCACATGCAAGTCATCATCACATAATTGACTAATACTAATCAAATTTGCAAGTAAATCTTTAACATGTAAGACTTTTGTCAAGTTTGGAAAACCAGGAACATTCAAAGTACATATTCCAATGATTTTACCTTTTGAACCTCCTCCATATGTAACATTTCCACCATCATATGCCTTATAATCAGTGAGATAACTTTCCTCACCGGTCATGTGTCTAGAACACCCACTATCAAAATATCATAGTCCCGGAACACATGCTTTTAAAGAGGTGTAAACAACATTACATACAGAATTTGACTTTCTCACCCAAGTAGATTTTTGAACAGATTTTTGAAAAGATTTTTGAACTGTTTATTTCGAATGTTGAGCAGAATGTGGCAACATTTTCAAAGACATTTTAGAAAACTTTTTATCCTGTCTCATTCTTAAACAGTTTGGTCGTTTGTGACCCTCAGTGAAATAATAATGACAAACATCCTTCTTTTCAGAAATATTTTTTAATTTTTCAGGTTCAACAGAAGGTTTTGAAAACACAACAGGTTTATTATTGTTTAAAAACTGAGTAATATTACCATTATAACCAAGACCATGTCTACTAGTGCTTCCAATTGTTAGTGCTTCATCAAGTTTAGATGAACTTTCTGAATATCTTTTGAAATTCAATGTTGTGCCTTTGAGCTGCTCTTTGAGGTTGCATATTCCAGATCTTTCCTTGTTAGTATGACCTCAAGCTTTATCACCAAATTCTTTTGATATGACTCTTCAATAGTCATGTCCCTCAAGGCTTTCTGAGTGGATTTCAACTCCTTTTCAAGCTTTAGATAACTGGACTTACAATCTTTGCAAACATTGTTAGAAGTATCTGCTTTATCTTCACAAGAACTTGAGAAACAATTAAATTCTGGAGCTTCCAATGTTTCCTCAAATGTTGGCACATTTGACTCGACATCAGAATCATCCAGTAAATCATCAAGAGTATCATCATATATAATCCTTGCAGAAAAAACATATTCTTCATTTTTATCAGAATCATCTTCACAGTCAGACTCATCACTTAAGGTAGCATTGAAATTTACCCTTTTTCTCAAAAGAGTGTTGGCACATTCATTAGCATAATAACCAAAACCAGAACATGCATCACATTTAACATTTTTCCTATATTCTGGATCATATTTGATCTTGTTACCTCTATCAAATTGCCTAGGTTGATTAACATTCTTATTTTTATCAGGCAATTGACGTGAACTACCAATCTGATCTCTATCTTGATTCTTAATTTGCAAATTATTTCTAAGTCTATTTGCTCTCTTTTTCAAAAATGCATTAAACTGCTTAGTTAAGAAAGCAATGTTATCAGCATTGTTGGCACAATCATCAACAACATCTTCATCAGAATCTATTTCAGTAACAAACGATTGCTTATCATTACTTGAAGATGTTTCTCCTTTGAAAACAGAAATTTTCTTTTCAGATTTCTCATTATCTCTTTGAGAAAAATTCATTTCATATGTTTTCAAAATACTCACCAACTCATTTTGAGTAATAGCATCCGTATCTTTAGCTTCCTCAATAGCACATATCTTAGCATCAAAACGTTTAGGAACAGTCCTTAAAATTTTATGTACTAACCTTGTACTGGATATAGCTTCGCCAAGTGCTTGAGATTCATTGAAAATCTCAGTGATTCTTTCATTGTAGGAGGATATGGTCTCATCTTCCTTCATCCTTAGATTTTCAAACTTGGTTCCAAGCATCCGTAACTTTGTCCTTCTAACACTCTCAGATCCTTCACAATGTTCTTGTAATCTCTCTCATGCATCTTTTGCAGATACACAATTAGAAATTATTTTGAACATGGAAACATCCGTGGAAGTGAATAAGACATTGAGTGCCTTCGAATTGAAATTGGTCGTGGTCACTTCATCATTTGTCCATTCTAACTCTCTCTTGATTTGAGCTTCAGTATTGTCAGTGGCTGGAACTGTTGGTGGAGTCCATCCAGTTAAAATACTCCTCCATGCACGTTCATCAATGGATTTGATGTACATGCGCATCTTAGGCTTCCAAATTGCATAATTCGTACCATCACTGGTGGTCTAATTGGAGCTGTCATATGATATTCCATCGCAATAAACCACACCAAACACAGGATCTAAACTCAGGATAACGAGTTCAACGACTCTGGTGCCAATTGAAGGTGTGCGTGAGTGTTTTTGCAGAATGTTGTCACGAATGTTGGCACATTCGAAGAACAACACAGACAAAAATAAATGATCAGAAATACACAGCGGAAGTCTTAAACACTTTGCAAGATGGATATTAAAATTTTGTATAGACTACAAATAAATCTATACTGCCAATCGGCGAAATATCACTAGTAATTGTTAAGTGATACAATCGGTGAAAACATAAGTCACACCGTGAATGGATCTACGTATATAGTGACTAGACAATGATCAATCTAACCTATCACTAATACATATAAAGACCCAATGTTGAGTGAAATGTTGGAACATTCACCAACGGAAGTATCGAGATAGAAACATACAATAAACTCTATAATTTATGCCAATAAACTATGCTAGATTGTGTTTCTCTCAACTTCAAGTTTTAATCTTCATAGCAGCCGTGTATATATAGATATTCTGGACTCTTAGTGCTTGAAGATAACTTTCACATCTCCCTTGAAAATAAGTTACTTCCTTGTAACTTCCTCATGTTCTTTTCAACTCCTCACTCTTGTCTTTTCAACCGCATGACTTCTGAAAACCGCCATAAGTCCAAGACATTGAACAAGACATTTCGTGGGTTAAGGGTTAGTGGAAGTGGAATGACGAATTCTGATGTTGTGACCAGAATGTTGGCACATTTTGAGTAACACTTGTCACTAACATCAACAGTATATAAACTTGAGACTTCAGAGTGAAGAGTGATAATTTGATTACTTTGGTGTAAGAATTAAGTTGGGAAGCAATGGTATTTATAGAGGAAAAAAATTGAAATTATTAGTATATATATATCTATAACCTTATAAAGCTAAAGTTAAGAAAAGTTTTGTGGCAAAGCCACATTCTTCTATTTTAAAATCTCTCTTCTCTCATTCATTTAAGTTTTAAAAATTGATCTCAACCATTGATTTTATAAGTTTTAATCTCAATCATCCATCTACTTACATATTAGTCTATAAATACTTGATACATCTCATTTATTTTTCATCACAAACCCTAATTTCTTTCTTTTTTCTTTATTAGTTTTTTCTATGTAGATCCCTAATATTATTTTTTTTATCGATTAACATAGGATGATGTGCATCATTTTATATTTATTTCAAAATCCTAATGCTGATGTTTTTTTTTTTTGCAGATGCAGGTTTTATATTTCAATGCATATTTTATATTTACATAGAATGAAGGTATCGTTTCAACATATGTATTTGTTTTACGATTTTGTTTGACTATTTTTTATAATTACACGTCTTAATCATTTTGTTTTGTTTTTTTTTATTCATTGCAGTTTTTAAATTAAAGGTTGATTTGATCAACTGGATGATCGGCGTTGGGTTTCAATTTCTCTCCTTCGTTCAACCGTGTCTTTCGAGCTTGATGAATGGGTGGCTCAACCACTTGCAGTATTAGGTGGTTAAAGGAATTAAAACTTTTTTTTTATCAACATCTCTTTCAAGGCCATAAATTTTATTTATTTTATCCGATTCAGAAGTTGTTTTAATTTATTATAAGATTAATATATTTTATTAGTTTTGTTATAAAAATTAATGTATTGATTGTATTTGTTTTTTCATTGATTGTAAATTTATAGATTTTATATTGTATTTCATTCAAAATTTCGTACAAGTATTGGAAATTTTTTATTTATTTATTCATTAAGCTCTTTATACGAAATCTACGTTTAAAATTTTAAATCATCTTAAAATTTGTGTTCAACTATTCAATTCATTAAGAAGATTACATAGATCTAATCTTTCATACTAAATTAGATATTCAATTCAATAATTAGTTTTAATTTATTATCATTATCGAATATATAAATCGAGTCAACTATAAAAAATAAATAATATAATTTTTAATTAACACTGAATACCAACCTTATAAAGCTAAAGTTGAGAAAAGTTTTGTGGCAAAGCCACATTCTTCTATTTTAAAATCTCTCTTCTCTCATTCATTTAAGTTTTAAAAATTGATCTCAACCATTGATTTTATAAGTTTTAATCTCAATCATCCATCTACTTACATATTAGTCTATAAATACTTGATACATCTCATTTATTTTTCATCACAAACCCTATTTTCTTTCTTTTCTCTTTATTAGTTTTTTCTATGTAGATCCCTAATATTTTTTTTATCGATTAACATAGGATGATGTGCATCATTTTATATTTATTTCAAAATCCTAATGCTGATGTTTTTTTTTTTTTTTTTTTTCAGATGCAGGTTTATATTTCAATGCATATTTTATATTTACATAGAATGAAGGTATTGTTTCAACATATGTATTTGTTTTACGATTTTGTTTGATTATTTTCTATAATTACACGTCTTAATCATTTTGTTTTTTTTTCATTGCAGTTTTTAAATTAAAGGTTGATTTGATCAACTGGATGATCGGCGTTGGGTTTCACTTTCTCCCCTTCGTTCAACCGTGCCTTTCGAGCTTGATGAATGGGTGGTTCAACCACTTGCAGTATTAGGTGGTTAAAGGAATTAAAATTTTTTTTTATCAACATCTCTTTCAAGGCCATAAATTTTATTTATTTTATCCGATTCAGAAGTTGTTTCAATTTGTTATAAGATTAATATATTTTATTAGTTTTGTTATAAAAATTAATGTATTGATTGTATTTGTTTTTTCATTGATTGTAAAATTGTAGATTTTATATTGTATTTCATTCAAAATTTCGTACAAGTATTGGAAATTTTTTATTTATTTATTCATTAAGCTCTTTATACGAAATCTACGTTTGAAATTTTAAATCATCTTAAAATTTGTGTTCAACTATTCAATTCATTAAGAAGATTACATAGTCTAATCTATCATACTAAATTAGATATCCAATTCAATAATTAGTTTTAATTTATTATCATTATCGAATATATAAATAGAGTCAACTATAAAAAATAAATAATATAATTTTTAATTAACACTGAATACCATATCGAGTCTTAACGTTAATATTGTATTTTGCCAAATGCTTTAATATTTTGTTTTTCTTTATTAGATTATTTTATGATTCGGTCATTCTTTCATATATAAATTATTTGATACATGTAGTATTATACTTAAACTAGTAATTTCTCCCGTGCAATGCACGGATTGAATATTATAAATTTTAAATATGTAATTAAAATATAAATTTAATTTATTAATTTTTTACTATTAATTTTTTATTAATATATAAATTATGTTGTTTACCCATGAATATATTACAACTATTTAATTAATTCTATAATTTTTAATAGTTACTAACCTCATTACAAATATTAAAATTCAACAAAACTTATATAATCTAAAATTAAATTATTTAAATTCAACTCATATAATTAAATCTTAAATAAAATTATTTAAATTCAATTCATATAATTAAATCTAGAATAAAAATTATAAAATAAATATTTTAGATCTAAATTTATTTTTATATGTGCAATACTTAAGTTAAATTAAAATTTTTAAAAGAGAATTAAGTTGATATATAATGTGTTAAAATTAGATTTAAAATTAAAATATATGAAAGATCTCCTGTCAAAAAAATGTTCATTTTGCAAAGTTCTAAATATATGGTTATTAAATAAAAGTCATGCGGATTTTAAAAGATTTTATAGAATTTTTATGACTTTTAAGATTTGGTAGGATTCTCGAGAGCTCTCCTTCGTTGAGAGGCACGTTTATTTTACGTTTTGAGTTTGGTGGCGAGATTCTTGATTTGATTCACGATAGGGATCGATGGAAAACATGATGGAAAATCTAAATTTGTCGGTGGAAGAGGACGACGAGTTGATTATTAACGACGAGGTAGACGGAGGTCAGGAAGGGAACATAGAGTTGTGTCTGGTGGGACGTTTTATCACAGATCAAACTCTGAATTTCAACTTCGTACGGAGCAGACTTGCGAGTATATGGAAACCCAGGAGAGGAGTTTCAATCAAGGAGATTGGCGATCAAAGAATGTTAATTCAATTCTTTCACAGGTTGGATCTAAAGCGGGTAACGGAAGGGGGGCCATGGTCTATTGGGAGTCACCCGCTTATAATCCATCAATTGAAGGTGGGAGAGTTACCCCACAGCGTTCCGTTGAATAGATTGCCTTTCTGGGTCCAGATTTATAATCTTCCTGTTGGACTTTTTACTGAATCCGTTGGAAAATCCTTAGGTAATTTTATTGGAACGTTCTTGGAATATGATATGTCTAATAGAGGGGCTGCTTGGAAACCATTCATGAGGATCAGAGTGGAATTAGACGTGAATCTTCCGCTCAAGAGAGGAAAGAAAATCAGGTCAAGCAATGGAGCTTCGTCAACGGTAATTTTCAAATATGAACGTCTCCAACTCTTTTGTTTCATATGTGGGAGGCTAGGGCACACAGAGAGTGCCTGCGAGGTACTCTTCGATGCAGAGAGCGATAATGTGGCCAGAGAGTGGGGTCCTTTTTTGAAAGCTCCGGATAGGAGATCGCAATTTTTAGGCGGAGAACGTTGGTTGAGAGACGAAAAAGATAAGCGGTTTGACTCTAAAGGGGTGTCGGTTCCTTCGCCGGCGACTGGAGGAGAAGATGATGAGTCTAGTAGCGATGGAGATATTTTAGACCGAGTCAATGCTAGCAGGAAAGGAAAAGCTATAGTAACGGGATCGGAGATTTTATCGGAACCGTTCAAGATCTATCGGGATTCAAGGGAAACGGTTGACGCGAATAGAGGGATACTTATTTGTAATCCCTGTTTTGAATTTTCAAACTCGCATGAGGATATTGGAGAAGACGATTATACCCTTAATGAGGCCAAGAAAAGAAAACGTATGCTAAGTTTGCATGGAAGCGATGAGAAACATGCAGAGTTGGAATTAATGCAGATGGAAGCTACTCATAATGGAAATACCTCGGTCAATGTTCATTTTTTATCGGCGGATCCCGGCAGTGGGGTCTGCCGGGAGCAATGATAGCCTTAAGTTGGAACTGTAGGGGCCTGGGTCAGGCTGCTACAGTTCCCGCTTTGTGTGAGCTTGTTCGAGCTCGCAATCCTGATGTCATTTTTCTTTTTGAAACTTTGTCTTTTGGTGTTAGGTTGGAGTCTCTTCGTGTTAAATTGAGATTTGCTAACTGTCTTGCTGTTGACTGTGTTGGCCGTAGTGGCGGTCTTGCTGTTCTTTGGAAGAATAATATAATCTGTTCTATTTTGAGTTATTCTTTTCACCATATTGATGTGCACATTGTTGATTCCTTGGGTGACTGGCGAATCACTGGCTTTTATGGTGTTCCAGAAAGGACAAGAAGACATATTTCGTGGAACTTATTAAGAACTCTTGCGAGTCAAAGTGACCTCCCTTGGGTATGCATAGGGGATTTTAATGATTTATTATCCTCAAACGAAAACGAAAAGAGAGGGGGGATTGAACATCCACAATGGCTTTTTAGGGGGTTTAGAAATGCTGTAAATGACTGTCATCTTACGGATGTCCCGTTAACAGGCTACCCTTTCACGTGGTTTAGAGGTAGAGATGTGAATAATAGGATTGAGGAGCGTCTCGATAGGGCTATGGGAAATCCAGCTTGGCATGCCAAATACCCTAGAGCGATGTTGCAAAACCTGGTGGCTCCGGTTTCGGACCATAATCCTATTCTTTTAGAAACTAATCCTAGGATAGTCCAACCACGTCGGAAATTTTTTCGCTTTGAAAATCGTTGGCTCATGGAGAGGGAGCTGAGTACAGTTGTGCAACGTTGTTGGACAGGATTTGCAGATTTTGAAATTATTAAGAGGTTGGAAGCAACATCAGAAACGCTTTCAACTTGGGGAAGCAAAGCGGATGCCATGTTTAGAATTAATAAAAAAGATTTAGAGAAGAGGATAGGAAAGCTTCAAGGTAATATGAGTATAGCTGGCAGGAAAGCGTATGAAGAGGCCCGTGAAGAATTAGGCAAGTTGCTGATTCAGGAGGAAATTGTGTGGAAACAGCGGGCAAAGGTCTTCTGGCTGCGGGAAGGAGACTTGAATACTAAGTTTTTTCATCAATCTGCGTCGGCTAGAAAGAAGAGGAATAAAATAGTGAGACTCCAGAATGATGATGGCTTGTGGGTTGATCAACAGCAGGATTTATGCATGCTTGTCCAAGATTATTTTCGAAATCTTTTTGCTGTTTCGGCTAGGGATGAGGTTGATCATGATTTTCTTGGGCCGGTGGATTCAATAGTCTCAACTGCCCAAAATGTGGAACTCATGAAGGACTTTACGCTAAGTGAATTTACGAAGGCAATCAAACAAATGCATCATGATAAGTCGCCGGGGCCGGATGGTTTTAATCCGGCATTTTTCCAGAAATGTTGGAATACAGTGGGTCCCGCCGTATTTGAAGAGGGATGCAGGTGGTTGAATCGGGGTTTGTTTCCTCCTGAGTTGAATAATACTAATATTGTCTTAATCCCTAAAGTTGAGAATCCGCAATCAGTTCGTGATCTCCGTCCTATATCTTTGTGTAACGTCCTTTATAAGATTGTTTCGAAAGTCCTCAGTAATAGACTTAAAGACGTCCTTCCGGGATTAGTGGATAAAGCCCAATCGGCTTTCGTTTCGGGGAGGGCAATACAAGATAATATATTGATAGCTTTCGAAATAATTCATTCCATGAAGAATAGGAGGAATGGCCGAAGGGGTGATGTTGCAGTGAAGATAGATATTAGTAAGGCTTATGATCGAGTAGATTGGTCATATTTGGAAAAAATCCTGCTTAAGTTAGGATTCACGGATAGGTGGGTTCATTGGATGATGATGTGTGTGCGCTCGGTTAAGTATTCAGTGCAAGTTAATGATGATCTTGTGGGCCCTATCATTCCGAGTAGAGGTTTACGCCAAGGTGATCCCTTATCACCTTATTTATTCATTTTGTGTGCTGAAGGTTTGTCGGCGGCACTGAACCATGCTTGCTCAAGTAATTTGCTGCATGGCAATAAAATTTGCAGGCAAGCACCTCCAGTTTCCCATTTGCTATTTGCTGATGACTGCATTTTATTTTGTCGAGCTACTTCGGAGGAGACTTCGACTTTAAAGCAAATTCTTGATGATTACGAGAGGGTTTCGGGTCAGGCTATAAACTATGCTAAGTCCGGCATCTTCTTTAGTAAGAATGTTGGGATTGATAGAAGATATGAGGTGAGTGATATTTTGGGTATTCATAACCCCCTAAATACTGGGAGATATCTTGGTTTGCCTTCTCTGGTAGGGAAAAGAAAATGTGATATATTTAATTATATTAAAGAAAGATTGTGGAAAAGATTGCAAGGGTGGAGAGGGCGTCATATTTTGAAAGCAGGGAAAGAAGTTCTAATTAAGTCGGCGGCCCAAGCTATACCTACTTTTTGCATGACTACGTTTCTCCTTCCTTCGACACTGCTTGATGAGTTACAGACTATGCTTAACAAGTTTTGGTGGGGGAATGATAAACATGATTCGAAGGGAATTAAGTGGATGAATTGGAAGAAAGTTTGCGTGGGAAAAGATGCGGGAGGTAGAGGGTTCCGAGATCTTCATCTATTCAATATTGCGTTGCTTGCAAAGATGGGTTGGAGACTCACCACGGACAGTAACTCGTTAGTTTGCAAGATTCTTCGCGCTCGTTACTTCCCTCGAGGGGATTTTCTGTCTGCTAGATTAGGCGGAAACCCTAGCTTTACTTGGGCAAGTATACATGCTAGCCAAGATTTACTAAAGAGGGGAGTTCGGTGGAAGGTTGGGTCGGGTGAAGATATTTCTGTTTGGAGGTACCCTTGGATTAACAATGACCAATCTTTTTATATTCAATCTCCATGTCCCATAGGAATGGAAAACCTGAGAGTGGCAGACTTATTACAGGATCAAAATAGGATTTGGGATGAAGGTTTATTGCTCAATTTATTTGATCCGGGAGACGTGAGGAGAATTAAGAATACTGCGGTGGCGCCGAGAGGAGTTCGTGATAACTTGACGTGGCACTTTACGAGGGAGGGAGTGTATTCTGTTAAGTCGGGTTATACGCTAGCTGCTAGCATGACTTTTGATGCATCTCTAGAGGCGCATGGGAATTGGAAGGTTCTTTGGCAGCTCCCGGTTCCGCCAAAGGTTAAGGATTGTCTCTGGCGTGCTTGCAGAAATTGTATCCCGAATAAACGGAACCTTTACAAGAAGAAGGCAGTGGCTGATAAATTGTGTGTGCAGTGTAATAGGTTTGAAGAGTCTACTTGGCACACTTTCGTTGATTGCCCCTACGCTCGAAATTGTTGGCAAGTTGCGGGTTTACTGAACTTAATTGATGAAGCAGCGTTAATAGTTGATGGATTCACGAGCTTGGTCTTTTACATGCTAGATATCCGGAGAGGGGAGTTAGGGGCGAGATTTAGCACCCTTATTTGGCAAATATGGAAGGAGAGAAACTCTTCTTTGTGGGAAGGGCACTGCAGGGCTGCCTTGGTAGCTGTTTATGCAGCTGCTGCTTATCTGAAGGAATGGTCCCAGGTAAAGGCTGAATCTGTGAGTTTGAGTCTTCTGCGGAGGGCTGAGGAGCAGGTTTGTGAGGCTTGGCATCCGCCGCCTTCAGGTTCAGGTGCTTGGAAGGTAAATGTTGATGCAGCAATTTTTGGAGAGTCCTTGCAAACTGGTATTGGAATGATTTTAAGGGGTGATAGAGGTGAATTTGTGAGGGCTTGTTCTCTTATTTCCCCAAGACTTTTGGCGCCAGATGAAGCAGAAGCTCTTGGATTTTACGAAGCATTATCTTGGATTAAGAGTTTGGGTCTTACAAATGTGATTGTGGAAGGGGATGCTAAAATTGTAGTAGACGCTATTAATTCAAAGATGCAGCATAATTCGGTGTTTGGTGATTTTGTGAAAGCTAGTAGAGATATTATTACCTCTTTTCCCGATCTTAGTGTTAAGTTTGTCAAACGTGTTGCCAATAGTGTGGCACACGAGATCGCTAGAGCTTCTCGACTTTATGAGAACTCTTTTATTTGGATAGACCCGCCAGAGTGTGTGGTTGGGCATCTGAACACTTCTTGCATTTGCAATTAATGAGTACTTAGTTTTTGCTTTCAAAAAAAAAAAAAAAAATTAAAATATATGAAAATTTGAAATTGTTGGTGTAAAGTAAAAAAAAAAAAAATTAATTCACTCTCTTTTAGTGGAGAGTGAGACTCACTATTACACTACATGGCAAATGCATTTCACTTGCTCTCTCCTTAAATTTCACTTTCTCTCTCCTGACTTCTACTTTTATATATATATAGATTATCCGACTAACTAAACTAATGTGAAACAAATTTTCTTAATTTTTAATTAACACTGAATACCATATCTAATTTTTTTATACTAAATTAAATTTAGTATAATTACTAATTAATTTGATTTACTATAAATTAACAAAAATAAAAATCTAATTAACAAAAGAGAAATTTGATTAAAATCAATTAATCGAGTCAAATTAATATAATTATGGTAAACTGTATATATTTTACTATAATAAATTTAATTTAATTTAATTTAATTATTCATTATGTCAATTTCTCTAATAAGATTCGTCAAGAAATTTGGATTCATCATATACAGATATACAAATTCATTAAGTGAACATACAAAATCTACGTTTAAAATTTTGAAATTTTTAATTAAGTTGTTCGATTTGTATTTCAAATATTTAGAAAGCGTATATTTAATTTATTTGATGATATATACAAATTATATAAAACGTGTAGTAAAAAAAATGTAGATATAAATATAGATATTTTGAAAAAAAAATGTATATTTGATTTATCTATATTCTTATAAAAAATATTTAAATTCTTGATTATATGACAATGTATAATTACATCACAATCAACATAGATTAATAAAATAAAGGTAATTTGATCAATTCTACTAAAATTATGTTGCACAACTAAGACAATTATTAACAAAAATAAATATTTAATTAACAAAAGATTAGTATGATTAAAATTAATTAATTGAGTCAATTAATTTAATTATGGTAAAATGTATATATTTTGCTATAATAAATTTAATTTAATATAATTATTTATTATTTTAATTTCTATAATAAGATTCGTAAAAAAATATGGATTCATCATATTGAGATATACAAATTCATTAAGTGAAGATACAAAATCTACGTTTAAAATTTTGAAGTTTTAAATCAAGTTGTTCATTTGTATCCAAATAAAATTTAATTTACGTTTAAAATTTTAAAATTTTAAATCAGATTGTTCAATTTGTATTCATATATTTGGAAAGTGTATATTTAATTTATTTAATGATATATACCATTTATATAGATATATTTAATTAATTTATTTGGTGATATATACAAATTATATAATAGTCCGCAGAAAGCAAGCTAATATTTAATTTACGTTTAAAATTTGTCATATATTCATATAATAATAAAAACAGAAGCAAATATTAGTATAATTAAATAAATATAAATAATATATTTTTACATAATAATTTAAATTTAATATAAAATAGATTGTAAATTATGTCTCTCGAATCTGATGGAAAACTATGCAAATATACTACAATTGTTGTCAAAGAAATTTTTTTAAAATTTGTAACTGTAATTGTAAACTTGTTGTTTGAATAATTAAATGGTGAACTCATTTGTGTTTTAAATAATTATTAATTAATAAAAAAAATAAATTTTTATTTTTTTTGCATGTTAAATTTTTTTTTTCAATTTAAATTTATTGTGTAATGTAAATATGTAAAAAAAAAATAAAATTTTTAAATATGTTTTTATTCAAACACCGCGAAATTTGCGGGCCATATACTAGTATATATATATATATAGAAAAAAAATTATCAAAAGACAGAACCGCTCGTTAGATTCGAACCACCGGTTTGACCGTATGGTACGGACAAATCGTGATATTGACAGGCATGTAATCTCAACCTTAAATTTTGAATTTAATAAAAAAAAAATAAAAATAGGCGGTTAAACCAAAAAAACCATTGGTTAAACCGGAACCACCTGTTTCCCAGTTTAACCGTCATGTTTTTCCCCCAAACCGAACCATTCATATTAAAGTTTAGGTTCAGTTTTCGACCCAAAACCGTCGAACCCGTTTGATACTCTGTATAGTGACTGATAGGCTGATCCTCTACCTCTACCTCTTTCCACTTAAAAAAATTCTTAAATTCCAGCAGTCCATCACAACAAATATTTCACTTTACAACAGAAGCATCTATAACCTTATAAAGCTAAACTTAGGAAAGCTTATGTGGCAAAACAATATTCTTTTATTTCAAAATCTCTATCCTCTCATTCACTTGAGTTTTAAAAATTGATCTGAACCATCTATTTAAAATTTTTTAATCTCAACCATTTATCTATTTACATATTAGTTTATAAATAATTGACATATCTCTCATTTATTTCTCATCAGAAACCCTAATTTCTTCTTTCTCGCCGATTTTTTTCATTCATCTTTCTAACCTCTTTCATTAATTCTTTTTTGCAGATATATATTAATTCATATGTGATATGGTTATAATCTCTTTTTTGTTTATTTACGAATGTACTAATTTATTTTTTTCTTTTTTTTTTTGATTGTTTTTGCAGATTCATATATCGAAAAAAATAGACTAGATGTATATTTTATATAAGGAGTTAATTTTAATGTCTTTCTTTATTTTTTATTCATCTTTCTAACCTCTTTCATTAATTCTTTTTTGCAGATGTATATTAATTTATATGTGATATGGTTATAATCTCTTTTTTGTTTATTTACGAATATACTAATCTATTTTTTTCTTTTTCTTTTTTGATTGTTTTTGCAGATTCATATATCGAAAAAAATAGACTAGATGTATATTTTATATAAGGAGTTAATTTTAATGTCTTTCTTTATTTTTTAATTGATTTTTTCAGGAACAGAGTTTTGCAACGTCAATTATGAGTCACTTGGAAGAGAAATAAATTAACAAATACAAATTAGTTTTTTATTTTTCTAAAGGAGCATTTCACTTTTTCTGGATTAATATTGTGAAATCCCTTAGCGGTGGGATGTTGGATAGAAGGGGAGAACGGTATATCAAGGTGTCATAGTTGTGATTATTTTTTGAAGAGCCATAATTTAAAGTCAATAATTGGTATATATTTATGAAGATATGATGGACCACTAATAATTTTAAAGATTATGATTGATATATTTTTTTAACTATATTTAAATTTAATTTAGAATACAATTTTATTTGAGTTAAAGTTAATTTTGTATGTGTAAATTATTGTGTATTTATTCAACTATTTATTTACTTTAAACAATATATTTAGGGAAAAAGAAGTGAAACAATATATATATATATATATATATATGTATATTTTTGAAAATGAGGAAAATATAATATTTAAAAAAATTCAAATGTACATAATCAATCAATATTTATGTATGATGATAAAATAAATTAAGCTTAATTACTTATAATCAAACAAAAATATGATTCTACCATTTCAAACTAAACTCTTACAAACATCAATTCTACATTATAGTTAAATTTTCTTCATTTAATTACTCACTCCAATAACATTGAAAAATTCATTTATCGTTTACCTTACACTTTTCAAAACTAATAAACAATACTTTTATTAAAATTCGTGTCATTTAATTTTGAACAATTTAAATCATAATGAAGGTAGTATGTATCATGTTTGGAATTTGAAGTCTGAATCATTCAGAATTTATGAATAATAAAGATAAATATATAAAAAATAATGCAAAAATAATTCAAAATTTTAATTAAAACATATCAAGCGTAACACATAAAAAAAAATCTTAAATAATTTGTGTGTTTGACTTTATTTTTTGTTAAATAAAAGAGATACGGTAAAATAATATATGAAAAATTTAAATATAAGTGACAACTCAGATCTGGATTTTGAAGTTTGAAATTTTGAATAAGCCACCCAACTAATTTTGAGATATTTAATACAAAATCTCCTTATTCAATTTTTAATTTTCTCATAATTTTGAATTTTTAAAATTTTAAATTAATTTTTTTAAAAATAAAAGATGTTTGTAAGAAATTAATTTGAGAGAACAAAATTGTTCTTTTTGCTGTGTTAGTTATAGAAAAATAAAATTATAACGTCAACTTTTTAATTTTGAGCAATATAAATTATAATGACGGAAGTTATATATTAAATTTATTTAAAAGGTAACATTTTAATAATGCTAGATGCATGTTATTCTCCATTTAAAGATAATTTATGTTGATCATACAAAACCAATCCAAATTAAATAATTATATAATTAAATTATTTTTAAAAAATTACTACATTTTAAATAATTAAATAATTTTTTAAATATGTATTCTTTTAAAAATATATATATATATATATAATTCTTTTCAACGACGCGGGTTTTATACTAGTATAACATAATTGCGACTCATAGACCTTAGGGAAGTGTACAAGTTTAAATCCTTTCTCTTATGAGAAATAATTACTTGTGGTTTACCTGTACCCAATGTGATGCCCACGGGACGGGACACGGGACACTCGGAAGGAAGCGTCGTCGTCCAAAGTACATTCACCGCGCTCATGGGCAGTCCAAGACTATTTCTACCTGAACTACAAATCTATACATCCTACTTATCTCCAAGCACAGACAAATATTTTCATACAGAGCATCTTAAAGCATCAGATCCTAGTCCTTCACCCATGCATAGTTTCTGCAATTACCTGCACTGGTCTCCTGCTAGCAATTTCCTGTAGGGTTAATATCAATTTACGTCCTGTAATTTAGAGTGGATCCAATATAAATCATTTTTTTCTCGACTTTATCAGTTTCAATTTTAGGGTGTATCCAATTCAGTCATTTTTCTTCAAAATCAACCGAAAATTGCATACGTCTAGGACTAAAATTGGACACCCTAGGACCAAAGTTGATAAAGTAAAAAGAAAAATGATCTATATTATATCTTCTCTAAGTTATAGGATGTAGATTAATATTAACTGATTTCCTGTATCTTAATCACTTACATTCAGCAGGCCCAGAAAGTATTATCAAATTCTTTTGGATCTAACCTCCATTTAGAACAGGAAAGACTTCAAATAAATCGAGAGGAACTGATTCCTGATAAGCTCCAAATGAGCCATCCTGAATCAATGATGTGCTGCATGATGATGCCTTGGTGGTAGATATAAAGTGTCACCACAATCAATTGGAGCATGCATTAGAGGATTCCATCTATCAAAGATTATTCTTCCCCCACGGCCAAACCTTCCACGGAAGCTAGACGAACGAGCAGATGCACCATTTACATTTGGAAGATCTGAAGGAGGCGTTATACCCACAGCTGCTAATTTATGTGGATGAAGTGGCTTTGTAAACATCAAAACTGGCTCATTAGGATCCTGCACAAGCAATATAACATTTTCAAGCTAGTGACACTATAAACTGGTCCATAAAATATACTCCCTCCGTCCCGGAACTATCTTCACACTTTCTATTTCGGTCCGTCCCACAATTATCTTCACACCCCAAATTTGGAATACCCTCCATAAACTACACCCTCACAATACCATTTAAATTTAAAAAATGTCACTCTTACTTTATTCTACTTTATTCTCTCCTACACTTTATCTCATTCAACCACCCAAAATACTCTTACACTTTATTCTCTCTTCTACACTAACTTAAGTTTTCTTAATAAGCGTGCCTCTTCACATATGAAGATAGTTAAGGGACGGAGGGAGTAAATAGTTTGATAACCGATTCCTCCTCCCTCTCTTCCTAATTACAAGAAAACTCCCTCTTGATTTATGTACCAATTCAACACTAATACACTACAAATTATTATAAAGGAAAACGATAATTTCTGCAAAAAAAAAAAAAAATTAGAGGATGCGTTTCACCAAACTGTTCTTGTATAATCTAACCAGCGTACACTTAGTTTGTGTATGGATAGAGGAATTTTTTATTAAGGATTTGAAATCCATTGCTATTGTTTGGATATAAAAGGAGTTTTGAAAATAATTAGATACAAATTACAATATTGTATAATGTTCCATATTTTTTTCCTCTCATTTTCTCTATTTCCTTCTTATTTCTTGATCTCAAATCAATTTCCTTGTAAGGTTGCAATGATGGATAGAATGGTAGTGCTTGGGACGAATGAGAAAATGGAGATTAAGAAAGCACAAGTCCTTGTAAGGTTGCAGTGAGGGAGGACAGAATGACAGTGCTTAGGAAGAATGAGAAAATGGAAATTAATAGGGATGGTAATGAATTGTGTTTGATCCCAGCCTTTTTGAATAGGGTTTTATGTGTTGTGATTGTGCTTCTGATTGAATCCACCTCTGTATAAATAAATATTTGCAAAAAATGTCTACCTAAATAATAACTTAAAAGGGGGCTTTTTATTTAAAAAGCCCTTTGTCTCTGGGGTAAACATGGTCAAAGGCCATCTACACAAAAAATTATTTTCACAAGGCCACTACGCCTAAATTCTCTAGTTAAAATTAACCCATTTCGGAACTAGTATCAGGAGGAGTCATTGTTAGAAGTCAAACTCTTTTTTAATGGACATGAATTTTAATATTCTCTTTGGGAATGATTTTAAAAAGAAATATTTTATCTTAAGAGAGTTTAATCAAATATAATTTTAAGGGAGCTGAGGGAAAGTGGGGCAGGAACTTGCATGTGAGACTTCATGGAAAATAATAAGAAAAATGTTTTTTTTAAGGGGAGAAGTTGGTTATTTAGCTCTTTCAGAAGGATGGTTATTGTAATTAACCAGCATACGGATGATGCTATGCAACCATATAAAGTTTGAGCAACTCCATCCATCAAACTATGCCCAACTCGGAAACTTGTATCCATGAAAAACATTATGCTATGAAATATCTAGTGAAGCTGCTATGTTGGTTTATCTCACTGTTAACATAAAGGTGAACATATTGGGACAAGAGAACAAATTCTTACCAGTTTACGAAGTTGAAAAGGAACACGCCTTCTAGCCTCTCGCCTCATGTTACTGGCAGAAACAACCACCAGCTTTGGTTCTCTGAAAGGAAGGTTTTGGAAAACAGGAGAATGATTGTGTGGACGGCTGTTTGATACATCATCAGAATCAAATAACTCATCTTCGCTTGACACAAGCTTGCTGGGAAAGGACAGTAATCCAGGTATTGCCAAAGAATCCTCACGGATCTCAGCGTCATGCTGGAATATATAAATAATTATGAAAAATCAGTCAATGCAATCTCAAATCACAATAGAGGCCAGAAGATATGAAGCATCTATGCTGAGAATTTGAGTATCTACTATCTACATGAGTCAATAGTCCAACCCTTTCTAGCAACCACCCGTAATAACTGACCTTACAAAAATGGATCTGTTTGTCATAAAAGGATCCATCATTCCTGACTTTACCAACTTATTTCTTATTTGAACAAGATCTTAGTTTGAGTGGGATAGCATTTACGTTGTCAAAAAGGTAACAATATTAGGCACATTTTGAAGTCCACAAGTAAAAATAAATTCATTAAGTATATATTTTTCATTGTGAACCAACACTATTAATATACAACACATCAGTACTAAATTTGGTTCAAGCTGGAAGGCATATAGATCTTTCAGAAATACCAAAACAAAGGACCTATTATAGAGCAAGCACAATCAATGGTAAAGTTTCTAATACCACATGTACTATTCCATTTTAAATAAAAGCAGGGAAAAAAATAAAACTGAATATGCAGGCTGGAATTTTTATACCTCATATACTATTCCATTTTAGACCTGTCCACTGACTTTCCCTAGACAGTACGAAGGCAGGAAACTTTTCAAATGATAAAAAATATAAGCACAGACAATGGTGCAAACCTTGTACTTCATCTGAATTCTTTGAAGGCTGATCTCACTATCCACAAGTGCACGTTTTTTCTCTTCTCTCTACATAAAATGGATGATGAAGGAATGAACAATAATCATAATTGCAAAACCTTCCACCACCATATGATCTATTGGCAATGAAATAGAGATATTAGAACCACGGGCAATAATACCTTAATCAGAGCCTCTAGAATGGTCTTCGTCTTGTCGAGGTTGCGCCTCACCTGAGAAATGTGAAGAGAAAACAAAATAAGTAAACAATAATTAAGAAAGTCACAAATAAAGCTCCATAAACAGTCCTTAAATTCATCCATAAAAGGTGAAGGGAATATGAATTTGGTCATTCAAGTATTAAAAAAAGGAGATGAATGGTAGCACGAAGGGTGCTGATACAAAAGTATCATGGTTATGTAAGTTAGGCAACAAAAACAGTGGTTGAAGATGAGAAACTAAAGCCTTTGAACCCAGATAAAGAAGTGAAAAAGTTGAATCAAACAAACACAAAAATGAAACAGACAATAATCAGAAGTGGCAATTTTTTTGTAGATAAGAAAATCCTGGCTCAACCAATTATTAGATTCTTCGGAAGCAGAAGACTCAATGAAAAATAGATGAATTCACATTAGGTACTCAAAGTCAGATAAGAAAATGGTTTACAACTCAGCCAATAATTTGATTCCTTGGGACACAGAAGACTCAATAAAAATGTAGAGGAATTCTCATTAAGGGGGTGTTTGGTAGGGCATAATAATCATACATAAATTTTTTTGTCTTTTTACGACTGTTTGGTAGCTCGTTAATCATCTACAAGGGGCCCTGTAAAAGCACTTGGCCCAGTAAATATTTATTGTTTCTCTTTACAATGGAAATCATACCCCTTCCCTCCGATATCTACTGCAAATGGTTGCAATTACCCATATAACTTAGCAAATTTCAAAATATACCCAAAAGCCAAAATCGATTCAAAATGAGGGTCTCCTCTCCCATTGTTTTTGCTGTGAATTCACTTTCCCTCCCCTCCCTTCCTCTCTTCCAGTGAATTAACCTCCATCTCCTCCACAGCCTCCGCTGCCACCTCCTCCATCGCTGGAAAATGGGTGGTGGGCAAGGGAAGACGATTTCAAAATGAAAATCCGCGATGGAAAATGAAAAATTGAGGCAGCTTGGGGGAATTTAAGTGGAAAATTGATGTGAGGTTTTTCTTCCTGGCACCAAGACGAGGCTACCCACTATAGCCTCATCGGGGATGGTGAGGGAAATTGAAAATAGGACAAGCAAAGGAGGAAGCTGCAGACACGACGCCATGTATAATTTGGGCTTGAAGGTGATTGAACCCATTTTTCCAGAAAAATCGCGGTCAAACAGCTATACCAAAAAAAAAACTCAAAGAATAGCTATGTTGGAGAATGATAAGTCACTGCCATGACCACACTCAAAATTATGGGATGGCTTTGTTGGGGAAGGAAAGTGCATTATTGCTACAAAGAAGCAGACACGGATGTTTGAGGATTGTTCTTCTTGCACATGATGACAAACAACTGATGAGATTTTGGAGAATTCTTCAGTATCAGAAGACGTTGTGGAGCAGAAATTGTAATTATTGTAATTGATTATATTTAAAATTTAAACTGATTACTGATTTTTTTATTATCATATAAAATGATTATCGATTTATTTAAATTGATTACTGATTCTCAATTATTGTGAAAATTGATATTTATACAATTTTGATTAGATTTTGAGATTTTTTGGATATGTTGATTAGGTTTTTTTCTCCCCAAACTAGCAGTTACATGAATTATAGTGAAGGGTAAAATAGAATTTTACCATCTTTTATTATAATATATATGATATACTCACATACCAAACAACTTTGTTATTATTATATGGTTTCACTACACCCTATCACACACTATTAAATAATACCTATCTCACCTTCATCCTTACAACATATCTCCCCTATTTCATATACCCTCTTGCCCAAGGTAGTACTAGTTCTAGTGCTGATTCTTTCCCCTTGTTAGTCTTTGAAGTTTGCTACTTGATATGCCTTTGATTTGTGTCATTTTGAGATATTATGTGCTTTTGAACTTCAATTAATTAGGTCATTATATGTTTAATTTAAGAGATATAATGTGCTAATATGTTCAATTTTAAGTTTATGTAATGTTTTTGTCACTTTTAGTGATAATGTACACAAGGCACACCTCAGGCGCTAGGCGAGCCCTTGCGCCCTTAACAATTATGAAATAGTGAATGTTATTTCCTACTCACGTTCAGAGAGAAATAAAAATTAAACTTTATATGCACTATGAACACGTAATCTTGGAAGAAAGCTGAATTAGAAGGTGGAATATATTCAGGGATCACCTGGCGAAGCTTTTCAAAAGATTGCACATTGTTTTCCCTCCTTTGCATCTGTTTAGAGAAGACATAAGTAAAAAAAATGGCATGTCATTCACGGTATTCATATCATGTTATAAAAGCACTAAAGACAATTTATCCATTTGAAAGTATCTGAAAACAAGTATCGCATACCCTTCTTGTGTGAAGCTTGTGAGCTTTCTCCCTTGGTCTAAACACATTATATGGATTGGTGTCATTAGATGGCGGAGGTGGCTGTAAAGTAAATATAGAAAAGTTATATGCACCTGAAACCTACAGAGTCTTATAATAAAACCCTTCAAGTGATGAAAAATGGGTTGTCAAGTGCCAATCAAAAGGCTAAATGGTAAGACAACAAAGGGGAAAAGCTAGTGGTGATAAAATTTTGCAACTCTATCATCTAAGGCTAATAGGAAAGAGGCCAAAAAGAAAACATTGATATAGCTTCTCTTTAGTTGTATATGGAGACATGAAACAATCAATGACAGTAGCACATAACTGATTCTTGATGTAAGAGATGCAAGCCTGTGGCACTGATTATTTATTAGGAAAGCTACAAATCTATTGCCTGTGTTTTTTATTATAACCTGCTACAGTAGACCAACTCTCTTCGCGGTAATAGAAATAAATTGAAATAAGGGGGGATAGGGATTAGGGAGTAACCTGTAAACGGCGAAGTACAGGCTTCTGCGATCGTTCACGCTGGCAAAGATAAAGATGAAATCTAGATGTTACGTGAGAACATACTCAATGAAATAGTGTACCATATAAAGCAGAAACTAATACCTCACTTCTCAAATGTTAAAAATTAAAAACCAATTCCCATTCAAGATTTATTACAGACCATGGAAGGAAAACCAATATTTGCAATTCTTCACCTCATCAAGTGATATACCATATGTTATGTCTACTGAAAATCATGAGTTCAACCACCAATTTAATAGACTTTCGTTATGCTGGTGAGTCCCATTTATCAAATCATCCTCATATATTCTTATTTCCACAGACTAGTCAATAAACCAAGGGTTCTTCAATATCCTACAGTGGGAATGGTAATGGGAATAAGCATAGGGTAATTGTGAGGATTAATGAGGATAAAAAATAATCAAGTCATATTTCAATACTTCGCATGAGGCTATGAGTCCCAAAATAAGTTAAAACATTAGACCTTTTTGAACCAAGCACACCCTGAATATAGATGGGCACACATATTATGAATATATTCCAAGTCCCAGGTCACGGAGAACTGCAAGAGCAGCCCCTTTTGAAAATAACCAACCACAAAGCTGATATCCCCAAAGTCATACCAAGTCACACATTTTATTGTATTTTAGATTCATCAATCCATATTTACTATTGGAAGACATCAACAACAGAAGCCACTGAGCAGAAAAGCACTCTAGATGCATATGTGTGTCTATAGAAACCCAATAAGTTCATCCAAGATTTTTTAACTAGAATTGCATCATGCTAATGTTCATTACAAGTTATTCGTGTGTCGATCAATGGAATTGAATATATCATTTCAATTCATTATATATTCCAGCATAGGCGTTCCACGGGTCTTAGCTTTGAAACAATAATGTTTTGCAGCTGTAGGTAAAATTGTTGATGCCCAAGAAGCATCACTCTAGATATTTGTTAACTAAGGGGCTTAAATCCTTGAGATCCAACACATTTTTCAACATAAATCATCATTTGTATTGCCCTACAGGCCTAGTATTTTTACAAGAAAAAGGTAGAAGAGAAAGTGATAATTGCTAAAGTTGTGAATATCTCCAAAGAACACAGCATCATAAGCATGTATTTGTTTGGTAACGGTACCTTTATCGATGAGAACTACAGACTTAAGAACGTCAGATAGGAGATACTCACCTTTTCTTTCCAGTAATTATAAATTGATTGGAAAACTCCATAATCGATGGAAAATGCTTGCAAGGCCTAGCATGTGAAATTGAAAAAGATTAGGGAACACAAAATACGGTCGAACAAGTCTCAGCTCAAAGAAAAAATAAAAAGCAACAAAATCATATTTAAGCATAACACAGCTGACAAATATAAACTAAATCAAAACTTCCTGATCCATCTCTCAAATACATATAAAAGGAGGGAGCATAAACACCATCATCATTTCATACCAAAATAGCGCCGGATAAAATAACAAGTGGTGTATTACAAATCTTAATCTGGTAGTCATTTCTCTTGAGGACCTAATCGATGATTCAAGGTCAGGACTGAACAAGCTTATAAGTGTTCTTGCCCTTTTATAACCATCATTTCATTCTATCCTTGCCAAATTTAGCGGCTCCATGCCACCACAGAAGTCAGAACAGGACATGCCAACTATCATTTTTAATTTTTAAAAGCTAAAACTTTGCAGTTGATATTTGGAAGAAGTCACAACGGCTAAAAAAATTAACTTTACGGAGTATTACATATAGCAGAGAATTAATTACAATCCAAAGAAAAAAAGGAATTATAAACTACATGAGAGAATGAAAGCATCAAAAACAATATAAAAACTTAGTAAACAGTAAAGGTAATTGCAACATTCACCTCAAAAGCAGCATCTGAAGTTAAAAGCACGGGAATAGGTGAAATAAGTGTAGGAGTAACAACTCCTGCTCTTTCACGAGCCCTGTGATCTAAAACCTCCAACTTAAAAATTATTGCCTCCAATCTGCATCAAATAACAAATGCATTAAGCACAAGAGTTAAGAACTACACATAAAATATTCCTATCAAAAAAAAAAAAAAAAACTATGAGTAAAATAGAAATGTCATCAAGTGCTTTATCCATAATTGTTAAAGGTGATCCGAAAGGCGCAAGGCACATGAAGCTATAGGTGGTGTGCCTTTTTTTTAATCTTTTCGGGCGCACTTTCGTAGGCGCACACCTTTCTGCGTCTTTTGCACCTGGGTGAGGCAACCAAGGGCCCACCTTTTGGTCAAAACGACTTTACAGCATATGTTAGACGTTTTCAAGTCTTTTTTTTAAGATATTAACGTGTTTTTTGAGATATTGAGGCTGGATATATAGAATAACTAGGTTTAATCAATTAAAAATAAAACTAGGGTGTTAGAAAAAAGCAAACCAAGTTCATCCCAGTATCCCACTCCAGTCAACTATCGCACCGCCTCCATCCCGCCGCGCCACTGCTAAGCCACCGAAAGGTAAAGGCAAGCAAGTGGGCAAAGGAAAGTGTGTGAAACTCTCATCTTCAAGACTTAGAGATGAATATGAAGAGGAAGAAGATTACAATGATGATGATCCCCATTTTGGTGATTATGATGGTTAGATGTGGATGAGAATGAGAACAAGACTAATGAACCTTAATTGCTACCTTTTTCACATTTGATGGTTTCTGTGTGTTTAACTGTTAATGGAGTCTAACTTCGCATGTTTACATTATGTTTTAATGTTTATTAATTGACTTTTTCATAGAATTATGTGATTTATACGTACCTAAACATTATTTTGTAGGACAATATGTGTAAAATATGTTAGAAGGAATGTATAATGATGTTTCATAACAAATGGACAAGAGGCACGACTAAGGTGCGCACCTTGCTCCCGGGCGCTAGGACCCCTCTTCCCCTTGCACCCTTAGTAACTATGGCCTCATCCAACACCCTTGATCCTTCCAACATCTCTCTTTTCCTCTGAATATGATATAATGATATCAAGCAGCATTGTGCTAATTAATTCAAATTGCGGGATGGAGTTCAGACGGAAAAGACCAAAAATTAGTTACCTAAAGACCCATTTGGATACATGAAAGCTAAGGCTTCTAAACAAAAGCTATGCTAAGAGCACACCTTCACATCGTGCAATTAGTAATTAAAAGTGCAGCATCACTAGCTGTTTCTTACCTATGAATTCCACATGTAATAGAATGCTTTCTTTCTGTTCAAAATACACTCTTCTCACCTACTGTTAAAACTATTAATATTTTCATGACAAGTATGCAGAAATATGTCCACATACCATACAAACAGAAAATAGTCAAGGAGAGTTCAACTAATGATTGATAGGGCAGCCATATGCAGAAAAGGAGGAATGAAATAAAGAATACTTTCTATACAAGTATTATAAAACATAGAAAGATAATTACTTTTCAGCTACAAGAGTTTCCCTTTTATTGTTGAACTCTTGAAGCCAATCTTCATCCTCATTATCGAGATCATACTCAACAAACTCCCCAATATCAGCTCGAGCTGCCAGTAGTAAACAAATGTTGTTATGCATGTCAAGCAAAAAGTGTCAAATTACTTGCAGCAGGAAGTTGACTTACCTCCCCTCGCTCTCAGATATGATGTCGGTTGACTGAATGTAGGAGAATAGTCCCTTTCATATGTATCCACAAACACGAACTCCGGAATGGGTATTTCTGAGGCAACTTTCTTGGCAGATACTTGTGGCACCTATTAGATTTAAAGTAGTGAAATTGTTAATCTATCTATAACACTTATTTCGGACAAACCCAGTTTAGTTGTTTGACAAATTGTAATCTGCAGTTTGACACCACACTTTAGCAATTCTTTAACCTCATTTGGGCACTTAGTCGGTTGTTAATATTATAAAGATGTATTGATACCAGAAGAGGAAAATTCTCAACTCAAGTCCTACAATTGCTTTTCTCATGCAGCAGCATGCTATAACTTACAAGGCCATTTAGATCAATTGTACTTGACAATTCCGTATATCAGATGCTCATTATAGGTTTTTTTTTTTTTTTTTTTTTAAATAGAAAGAGCCTCCATAATAGGTTTTTTAAGTTACAGTGGAAGAGAACTCTAAGAAAATTGCAACACTCCAAACCAGAATATACTTTATGAGTTAAGGATGACATGATCATATTTGTTAAAGTGATGAAACAGAGCAAGCTGATATCTTATCTTCTAAATCAATTTCCTTCTGAAAATACTACCTCAAGATGTCACGGAAAATGACAACAAATTATAAGACCTCTATACTACACGTAGATCCTTTAAGTTCTCTAATCACTAAACCCACCACAAAAAATGGAGCACAACCCCACAAAAAATTGTACGTCAGCTAAAGGGAAAAAAAAATTCGAATGATAGTCATCCAATGAATCAAACTACTAGAATTTTCAACTTTATAGTAGATAACACACCTCATTATCAGCTTCGGCTGCCAGACGGATAATTTGAGAATTCCGAGTAGAAGTTGGGTAGTCATCATCCTCAAAATCCTTAACAGATTTTACAATGGGAAGCTTCTTGTTGATGTCGAGGGGTCGAGGCCTAAATGAGAGTCTAGACATAGCATCAACACACACCCCAGCTTGACCAGTTTACTCTCCAATATATGCCACCAAGTTCCGACACTAAATCACCACATTCAACATTATAAAAAAGAAAATTCGTTCTCGGTACTCTCCGCAACGCATATATAGCATTCATGGTTGTAACTCATAGTAAATTAAAATTTGCACAGATCAACTAGGAAAAACTGACAAGCAGGTAAAATTAATCAAGTCGCAAGCCCTAATTTCAGTTGTATTTAAAATTGGAACTCCCGCCCTAAATATTCCAGAAAAACCCTAGACTGCACACACGTGGCAGCATGTATGAACGCCTACAATGAAGTATTTTGCATAAATACGTAAAACAATACAGTTCGACAGAATCTGTACATTTATTAAAGGCGAAAATTATACCAGAAAAATTAACAAAATCCAATTCCGAGGCAATCCTCTGGTAAAATTTGTAGCTTTAAGAAAAAATTGGGAGAGAATTTAGGGAACTAGGGTTCGTTCTGCGACAGAGGGACTCTTTGTGCGAATTGGTAAACAGAGGGCTCAAAGGAAATTGGCGCGATAGTTTTCACATTCTATTGCACTACAAATTCCGATTCAAAAAAAACTTTGTCGAACTTGTGTGAGACGATGTCATGTATAAGATTGTCTAAGATTGTCTATTTTTACAGGTTGTGTAGCGTATTAAAATCTATACACTCTTGAATACATAAGGTATGTTTGGATATGGCCTACGAAATGCAAATTCAGGATTATTAACGCCATTGAATGTTTGTTTGTAGTTTGAATACATAGATTACACAATCCAAAGCTATGAATAAATGGATTACACAATGCGAAGCTACTCTCATCCTTTTCTGAACATGTATACTCTTCTCTCTCTCTCTTTTTTTATTTTTTATATTAGGGTTCGATTGGTAGGGGTTATTATTCGAGGTAAGATAATACAAAATTAGTAATGGTTTGATTGATTGGTAGGCTATAAAAGTGCACACACACAAATTTATTTGATAAATGGATTTTAATTGGTAGGGGTTATTAAAAGATGATATAATTTAATATGATGATTGGTACACCATATAAAATCAATATAATATATAAAATGACAATTTTGTCCCTACCGAATTTTTTTTCCCTCCCATTAGTCACCTCGTTTCCCCCCAAAATTTTAGCTACCATTTTAACATTCCTTTTTCATTTTTCTGTCACAGTAGCACACAAGACATATCGATCACAGGGGAGACGTGGAACCGAGCTAGGGTTTGGAAATATACATCGTCTCCACCGAAAGAGGACGACAACCAGGTTCTTACACCCACTTTTAATTATTTGATTCCTTTTATGTTGTTGGGGTCGTAGGGATAACTCAAAATTACCGATCCTTATGTTTTGTGGGAATGTGTTGTATGATCGATTTTGAAGTGAAACTGTGTATATGGTGTATATATTGAAGTGAACTGTGTATATGGTGCATATATATATGTGTATTTTTTGTATGCATAATTTTATAATGATGGATCGATTAATAGGAATCTATGGGGTGAGCTTTTCTGAGGCAAAAAAAATCTATAATTTGGGGGTAACTAATCCATGTACATATCTTGACGAAGATGCATATACGGTCTATCTATCTATCTATATATATATATATATATATATATATATATATATATATAAGTTAGAACAACCATCTTTTTATTTTAATAGTCAGATTTGTAATTCATGTAGATATGGAGGGTGGTGGTAGTAGTTTGGGAGTCGCCAATCGGAAAAGTGGGACTGGAACTCGTAGGACTTGGAACCCAGTTGAAGAATCGATATTAATAGATGCCCTGAAGGAAATTGTAGTTTTGGGTTAGAAGACTGACAACGGTTTTAAGCCCGGATATTTGATTAAATTACAAGAGAAGATGAGAGAAAAACTACCCGGAACCGACATTCGTGCAACTCCTCACATAAACTTCCGGCTAACCATTTGGAAGCGACATTATGGATGTCTCCAGACAGCTCTAAGGGAGAGCGGTAGTGGATTTAACCCGATCACGAAGGTTATAGATGTCTCCGACATAGCTTGGGACAAAGCTGTGAAGGTATGATGTTGTAATTGTTTTTGTTTTAATTATTTGCTGATTAAACTCAGTCAAATATGTGACTTGTAGAAAGAACCGAGCATTTCGGGGATGCGCTACAATCCATGGCCATTCTACTACGATTGGGTTGAAGTTTCTGGAAACGATCGAGCAAACGGGAAGGCCTGCGAGGATGTGATGGATGCTGTGAACGAGCTCATAAATGACGATGCTATGCTGCACACAGGTGAACATGTTCCTTCGCAAACTCCCGCGAAGGATGGTTGATTGGAGTAGTATTTTCGAGCAAGCGGTATTAAGACCAATCGCAAATATCGAACCCAAGGGAGTAAGTATGCATGCGAGGCCCTAAGTATACAAGTTCTAAATGACTATTGTTGTAAGAATGAGTTTAGGACTAGATTCTACAAAAATATGGCAAGAATTAAAATCTAAAACTAATGCAAGCAATTGATCAAACAGCAATATCAAATTAGCTAAATCAAATGGGGGAATGGGGTGCAAGGGATAATCTCCATCAAGGAATCCATGATTAACAAGCTATAATTGTATCCAAATGCAAATCAATCAAATTAGAAAGCATAAACCATCATGAAATTAATCACTCCATTAAAATCACAATGCCTAATGTGAGTATTCTTAGTCCTTCCCATCTCTCAATGTAGAAGTCCCCAATTCATACAATCATACAAAATTGTAACCCGATTAACACCTAATCACGTTAGCTCAACTCTTGCCTATTGCTAGGGTGATCAACCATTAATCTAAAGAGACAATTTTACATGAAGCACAATTAAGAATCACAATTAGGAAGCAATCTAATTCAATTGATCACAATCATCAACAATTATAGCATGAGGCAATCACATCATCCCCAATTTCAATCATCCAAAGCATAAAGCTATTAGCCCATGGTGCTAAGTGCAAAAGCCATGGGTGAAAAATCTAGGAAAGCAATTAACAAGCTAATCAACACAAACAAGGAATTAACGAGAGAAAAGTAGAAGAACATTACCAATTGGTCTTCAATTAACAAAAATAAGAATGCTTCAATCTAAATTCTATCAATCTAATGCAATTACAAGTAGAATTAAACTAGGAAATGATAGATTCGCTCAGGAAACTACCTAGAAACTGCTCTAAACTGATATGAGAAGAATATGCTCTGTTTTTAGATCCAAGTGACTTAAAACTAGAATTATTTGGTTTTGGGGCCCCCTCGACTCGAGCTTGGGGCCCTCGAGTCGAGGCCTTTAAGAGTTGCTAATGCGACTTTGCCGAAAATCATCCTGCCTCGAGGGATCCGCATTTTCCACATCCCTCGACTCGAGGCTCCTCCCTCGAGTCGAGGCAGCTGCAATTTTGAATTCTCTTCCCTCCATCCTATCCCTCGACTCGAGGCCTCTGGCCTTCGACTAGAGGTCGAGTCCAGGGCATTTTTTTCGGACGGGACTCCGGCCCCGACCCCCATTTTCATCCGTCTTGTTCGTCTCTTTATTCTAAGCATGCCGGTACTCTTGGTTTGGCCAAATTCCACCAATTTACCTGAAAAATGGACGAAAAACATCAAATACTCATCAAGTAATACTCTTTAGGCAAATAAGTGATACTCTACACATTTATGCACAAAAACTAACACTTTGATCACTTTTTGCACTCAAATAAGCCTCAAAATCATGCATCAATTCACTCCAATCTTAATACCCCCAACTTGAAGTGTTGCTCGTCCTCGAGCAACGTAGAAACTAAGCACAAAGGAGTGAATTGATTGCAATTATGTCACATGGCACCATAGAAGAAATAGCAGACAATCGAACTCATCAATGAACATAAGTATCAATGCAAACATCCACTAGCAATCAAGATAAATCGTGCTCAAATAAATGCTCAATCAAACACTTAACACATTGCTCCTTCCATGGAGTGTTTCACTCTTCACTCAAGTGTATAAAGGTTAAATGCACTCAATCATCAAATTCATAAACATGCACACCATATGCTTGCCAATGGACTTAATCTCAATCAAAATCATTTGTGTTCAATCAAAAATCAAAGAGGTCTTTCTCTTAGGTTGTAATGTAGGCTCTTTGGAAAGGTGGGATGTATTTGGATAAGAGTGACTAAGTAGTAGAGGCTTGAATGAAAGCTAATCAATACAATGCACATCTCTTCAATCATTGATCAATCAACTCTTTCTTTTCCACTTCAAGATCAATCACCACCATTCACTTGAGCTTTCTTTCTTTTTAAGCTCACAAATTGAATTTTGCTTTTTTTCACTTCACACATTTTTTTCTTCACAATTCAATATTTTTTTTCCAACCTTTCTTCTCTTCATCACTTAGCACATAATTTTCCACCTACACTTAGCAATCAAATTACCATCATTAGCCAACAATCAAGCTCTACTAAACATAGGACAATAAGGCTCGTAAAAATAGGCTAATGGCTTTAATTTCACTTGGCTTGCCAAAGAATAAGGATCATAAGCTCAAAATGGCTCACTAAGGAAATCAAATGTTTTTGGTGGGGAAAAATTTGGCAAAGTGACTAAACATAGCAAACATGGCCTCTTATTACTTTCATGAAATCACACAAAGATCAAATTCAATAAGTCTAATGGCAAGTTCTAGCATACAAATCTATGAATGATGCACTCACAAAGAAATTATATCAACCGTATAAGATGTACGATTATTAAGGCACAAAAGCTCACGGGCTAAAATTGAGCAATGAATCAAGCATCATCAATCACATTCATCTTTGCACAATTAATCAATCATACTAGCTTCAAGCTACAAATCTACACATGATCAAATCAAAATTCAACATATCTTGCAAATCAAGCATAAGTGCTCATGTACATAAGTCCAAGCACACTCACTACATCAAGAATGACACTAAAAGATATGCAATAAATCCACAATTAAGCTCATGATCAAAACTATCCCAAAATATACAAAAGCACAAAAGATAAGCTAAGGTAAGAAGAACACCTCCCCCAAACTTAGACAAGTCTAAGTTTGAAAGGAAGTGTTGTACCAATAAGCCTTTCAACTCCATCTTCCATCAAGCATGCATAGAGCTTCTCAAGTTCCAAGCGATTCTCACAACCTACAAGGATCATAAGACCCAATTATTCAAAGCAACACCCAAAACAACAACAAGAAAAACAAGAAAGGATGGGTTGCCTCTCATCAAGCACTATTTTTAACGTCCTATGCCGGATGGAACTCAAGGAGTTCACACTTCCCTTTCAATGTCAAAGCTAGACACATCCTTAAGATCAAGATCATCCA
Source organism: Paraleonurus japonicus (assembly GCA_030762865.1). Classification (NCBI taxonomy): domain Eukaryota; kingdom Viridiplantae; phylum Streptophyta; class Magnoliopsida; order Lamiales; family Lamiaceae; genus Paraleonurus; species Paraleonurus japonicus. The sequence goes on along the minus strand of CM061055.1, from coordinate 16,368,125 downwards.
ACACCTCCTTTTGCTATGACATGTGATAGTGTTTCAACCTATGACCATTCACAACAAATCTTTCATCTTTTTCATTTGCCACCTCAAAGTACCCATTTGGAAAGATCTTTGCAACTCGGAAGGGCCCACTCCAACGTGACTTAAGCTTTCCGGGGAAGAGCTTCAACCTAGAATTAAAGAGGAGCACCCGATCATCTTCCTTGAACTCCTTTCTTCTAAGATTCGAATCATGCCACCTCTTTGTCTTTTCCTTGAAGATCTTTGAATTTTCATAGGCATGCATCCTAAACTCTTCCAACTCATGCAATTGAAGGACCCTTTTCTCACCTACTAACTCTTCATCAAGATTCAACTTTTTAATCGCCCAAAATGCCTTGTATTCAAACTCAACCGGAAGATGGCAAGCCTTACCATATACCAATTGGTAGGGGGACATATCAAGAGGTATCTTGTAAGCGGTCCTATATGCCCATAACGCATCCTCGAGCTTGGTTGCCCAATCCTTTCTACTTGTTCTCACCGTCTTCTCCAAGATCCCCTTGATCAAGCGGTTAGAGACTTCGACCAAACCATTGGTTTGAGGATGATAAGGAGTAGCCACCTTGTGTTTGACATCGTATCGTAGCAAGAGCTTTTCCATGGCTTTGTTAACAAAGTGACTTCCACCATCGCTAATCAAAATTCTCGGAACCCCAAACCTTGTAAAAATTCTTTTCAAGAACTCTATAACCACCTTGGCATCATTGCTCTTAGTAGGAATAACCTCTATCCATTTTGACACATAGTCGACTCCAACAAGGATGTATTGATACCCCCATTGATGGTGGAAATGGGCCCATGAAATCGACTCCTCATACATCAAAAATCTCCACCTCAAGAATGTTACTCAAAGGCATTTCATCCCTATTGGTGAGGTTTCCTACCCTTTGGCATTTATCACACTCCTTGATGAACTTCTCACAATCTTTTAACAAAGTTGGCTAATAGAACCCCGACAACAAGATCTTCCTCACGGTTTTGGCGGTGCTATGATGGCCTCCACAAGGTAAGGTGTGGCAATGCCTCATGATCTCCACTCCTTCCTTTCTAGTCACACACCTCCTAAGGATCCCGTCAACACCAACTTTGAAGAGGTACGAATCATCCCATATAAAGTGCTTGACACGGTTGTAGAAGACTTTCCTCTCATATAGATTCATTTCCGGTGGTAGCTCCCCACTTGCCAAGAAATTTGCATAGTCCGCAAACCATGGAGTTTTCCCTTCTTTCACAACACACATCACCTCTTCTATGCTCAACAATCCTTCATCGGGAAAGGTCTCTTCTACCTCTTCTACATCTCTCTTCATCTCTTCCATTCCTTCAAGCCTCGAAAGGTGGTCCGCAATAACATTCTCACTCCCTTTCTTGTCTACTATCTCCATATCGAACTCTTGCAAGAGCAAAATCCACCTAATCAACTGGAGTTTGGCATACTTCTTTGACATGAGATACCGAATCACCGCATGGTCGGTGTACACAATAGTTTTCGACCCCACAAGATAGGGTCAAAACTTATCAAAAGCATACACGACCACAAGCATCTCCTTTTCGGTTGTGGTGTAGTTGACTTGCGCTGGGTTGAAAGTCTTGGAAGCATAGTAGATGGCATGGAACCTCTTCTCTCTCAATTGCCCTAAAACGACCCCCATGGCAAAATCACTAGCATCACACATGAGGATGAATGGCTTTGTCCAATCCGGGGTGATGAGAATGGGAGCACTCGTCAACGCTTCCTTCAAGGCCCTAAAAACAATCAAACATTCATCGTTAAAATCAAATGGAACATCTTTTTCTAAGAGATGAGATAAAGGTTTAGAGATTTGAGAGAAATTCTTAATGAATCGCCGGTAGAACCCGGCATGACCAAGGAAAAATCAAATTCCTTTCTCATCCTTAGGAGGGAGCAACTTCTCAATAGTCACGATATTGGCCTTATCCACTTGCAAGGCCCTTGAGGACACATGATGTCCCAAAACAATGCCTTTTTTTACCATGAAATGACACTTCTCCCAATTGAGCACCAAGTTTGTATCCTCACACCTTTGCAAAATAATGTCAAGATTAGTAAGACAAGTATCAAATGACTCACCGAAAATGGAAAAATCATCCATAAACACCTCCATAATCTTTTCAATTAAACCATGAAAAATAGACATCATACATCTTTAAAGGTTGCGGGGGCATTGCAAAGACCAAATGACATTCTTTTCCAAGCAAACGGACCATACGTGCAAGTAAAGGTAGTTTTTTCTTGGTCTTCCGGTGCAAGCATAATTTGATTGTAACCGGAATAACCATCCAAGAAGCAATAGTACTCAAAACCACTTAACCTATCAAGCATTTGATCTAGAAAAGGTAAAGGAAAGTGGTCTTTACACGTGGCCTTATTGAGCTCTCTATAGTCAACACAAACTCACCACCCCGTAGCTACCCTCGTTGTAATAGATTCATCATTTTCACCCTTAATCACCGTTATCCCCCCTTTCTTAGCTACGACATGCAATGGAGAGACCCATGGACTATTGGAAATAGGAAAGATCATATTAGCATCTAACAATTTAACCACTTCCTTCCTAATTACTTCTTGTATGTTAGGGTTAACTCTTCGTTGGGGTTGCACTACGGGTTTATGGTCCTTCTCAAGCCTAATCCTATGTATACAAATAGAAGGATTTATACCTTTTAAATCATCAATGGACCAATCTATGGCGGATTTGTGCTTACGAAGCACATCAAGTAATTTGGTTACCTCGTTTGATGTAAGATATGATGACACAATTACCGGGCAACCTTCATTCTCCTCCAAGTAAGCATACTTGAGGTGCTCGGGGAGGGGCTTGAATGCTCCTTTCACCTTTTCTTCAAGTGGCTTCCCTTCCTCATTGCTCTTCCAAGGTTGGTTAGGAAATCCCTCAAAACTTATCTCCTTCACTTCCTCCACCTCCAATGCATCCCTATATAAAAAAAATATGAATAATAAGATTCATTAGACACAATATCATAAGGAGATATAACATAATCATTAGAAAGAAAGGTATAAGAAGAGTTTTCCCAAGCCTCATGAAGGCATGTATCAATCACATCCACCACATGGCACTCCTCCTTCTCCATCGGGTGCTTCATAGCATCTTTCATTGAGAAACTAAGCTCTTCATCATCAAGCTTCAAAGTTAGCCTTCCCTCGTTCACATGAAACACTGCTCTTGCGGTAGCTAGAAAAGGCCTCCCAAGAATCAAGGGTACATCCTTGTCTTCCTCCATCTCTAGTACTATGAAGTCCGCCGGGAACACAAAATCCTCCACTTTTACCAAAACATCCTCCACAACACCTCTTGGAATAGTAGTTGACCCATCGGCAAGTTGAAGAGTGACGGTAGTGGCCCCTAGCTTTCCTTGGTTTAGCTTCTTGAACATGGACAAGGGCATCAAGTTGATGCTTGCCCCCAAGTCACACAAAGCATGCTTCTCCAATCCATTACCAAGGTCACACAAGAGAGTAAAGCTTCCCGGATCTTTCAACTTTGGGGGAAGCTCTTGTTGAAGCACAACACTACACTCTTTGGTCAATTTTACTAACTCCGGCTCTTCAATCTTCCTCCTTTTTGCTAGCAAGTCTTTGAGAAACTCAGCATAGTTGGACATTTGCTTAAGGGCCTCTGAGAATGGAATGTTGATATACAACGTTTTGAACACCTCAAGGAACCTAGCAAACTTCTCATCCAATGCTTTCTTCATGTACCTTTGAGGATAAGGTATGGGAACAACCGACTTTGGGACTCCTTTAGCATCTTTCTCAACAAGCTTAGGCTTCTCCCTTTCTTCTCTTGCCATCAACCACTTAGGCTTTTTCTTCTCTTCCTCTTCCATGGCCTCTTGCTTCTCTTCAACACAACCCTCTTCATCCTTTTTCTCTTCCTCTTCTTTCTCATCATTTGAAGGCATTTTTGGTCCTTCATACCTTGCACCACTTCTAAACTCAATAGCTTAACAATGCTCTCTTGTCCCCTTCTTTTGCAAATCATCCACCGTAGAAGAAAGTTTACCAACCGTAGTAGCTAGTTGCCCCACTTGATGCTCTATAGTCTTGAACCTCGTATCCATTTGCTTCCCAATGTCATCAAGTCTAGAATCATTAGCCTCCAACCTCTTCACTATCATCCCCAAGAGCTCCTCCGTAGTGGCCTTTCCTTCATTGTTAGGCGCTTTGGCACCCGGATCGAATCCGGGAGGGAATTGAACGGCGGCTCTAGGGTTGGCATATGAAAAGTTTTCATGTCTCCTCCATGTGTTGCCATTGAATTGAGCTTGGGGTTGAGGTTGATAGCTTCCTTGTGGCCTATTTTGGTAAGACATTTGGTAAGGCCTTTCTCCTTGAAAATTCCCTTGATAGTTTCCTCCTTAATAGCCTCCTTGGAATGGAGGCATACCCATGTAGCTAACTTCTTCCACCGGCATAGGACTTGCACACATATCAACATGAGGAACGGATGGACTCACACTTGCTTGGCTTTGTGAAGTAGTAAGGGCTTCCAATCAGTCCATCATAGTCATCCATATGCTCTTCATCGACTCTATCTCCTCAACATGTGACACCCTATGGTGTGCTCCCCGATTAATCGACACTTGAAACGAATCTTGGGCTATGTTCTCCATTATCTCGTTCATTTACCCAACCATTTTCGACCAAATAGATCCATTGGCACAGGCATTCAAAAACGACCTATCCCCATCCGTCAAACCATTGCAAAAGTACATAATGGTTTGTTCCTCCGGAAAACCGTGTTGAGGACAATTCACAAGTAGCATGTCATACCTCTCCCAAGCCTCCGGTATTGTTTCTCCATTCTTTTGGCGGAAGTGGGAGATAGCCTCCTTAGCTTGCACGATTTTGGATGGTGGGTAGAACTTCATTAGGAATCTCTTGGACAAATCCTCCCATGTACGTACGGTCCCGGGAGGTAATGAATTAAGCCATGTTTTAGCTCTCCCCTTGAGTGTAAAGGCAAAAAGCCTCAACTTTTTTGCATCTTCGGGTACGCCGTTATACTTGGTTGTGTTAGAAATCTCAAGAAATTATGTCATATGTTGATGTGGGCACTCATCTTCATCTTTGCCTTCGAATTGCTTCTCCCTAAGCATCCTCACTAGAGCGGGACTTATCTCAAAATTATTCGCTTCTATCCTCGGTCTTGCTATCCCATCAGAGTGCTCTCTAAGTTGTGGCTCAAAAAACTCTCTCAATGGCCTCCCTTGTGGTGGTGGCTCATTCATGGGTTGTGGTTGAAGATTTGGAATGTGTGGTGGTTCATGGTATCGTGGCTCTTGATTGTATGGCATTTGAGGGTAGTATGGTGGAAATTGTTGTGGATGAGGTGAATAGTATGGGAATTGGTGAGCTTGTGGAGGGTAGGGGTATGGATTTTGGTAGGGAAAGTGTTGTGGTGGCATCCCTTGAGGGAAAGGGCCAACTTGAGCATTGAAATTATTCCTTTAACCTCCATTTTCTACTCTTCCTTCTCCATGTCCATGCAACTCCTCAACTTGAGGTTCACCAACCACTCTCTCCTCATTCCTTAGATCTTCTCCTTCCATAGCTTCCCTTCTTCGTCTACCACGATTTCTTCTCAACGTAGCTTCTATCTCCGGATTGAGTGGCAAGGGTGGAATACCACTTGACCTTGTTATCATACACCTACAATACCACCAATCCAAGTATCAAATTCCAACAAAACAAAAAACACACAAATAAAAATAAAAACAACAAGTAGCCACGTCAAACAATCCCTAAGTCTCACTTATAGGCGCAAAAACTAACTCCCCGGCAACGGCGTCATTTGATTGGAGTAGTATTTCTGGGCAAGTGGTATTAAAACCAATCGCAAATATCGAACCCAAGGGAGTAAGTATGCAAGCGAGGCCCTAAGGATACAAGTTCTAAATGACTATTGTTGTAAGAATGGGTTTAGGACTAGATTCTATAAAAATATGACAAGAATTAAAATCTAAAACTAATGCAAGCAATTGATCAAACACTTAAAATGCAATATCAAATGAGCTAAATCAAATGGGGGAATGGGGTGCAAGGGATAATCTCCATCAAAGAATCCATGATTAACAAGCTATAATTGTATCCAAATGCAAATCAATCAAATTAGAAAGCATAAACCATCATGAAATTAATTACTTCGTTAAAATCACAATGCCTAATGTGAGTATTCTTAGTCCTTCCCATCTCTCAATGTAGAAGTCCCCAATTCATACAATCATGCAAAATTGTAACCCGATTAACACCTAATCACGTTAGCTCAACTCTCGCTTATTGCTAGGGTGATCAACCATTAATCTAAAGAGACAATTTTACATGAAGCACAATTAAGAATCACAATTAGGAAGCAATCTAATTCAATTGATCACAATCATCAACAATTATAGCATGAGGCAACCACGTCATCCCCAATTTCAATCATCCAAAGCACAAAGCTATTATCCCATGGTGCTAAGTACAAAAGCCATGGGTGAAAAATCTAGGAAAGCAATTAACAAGCTAATCAACACAAACAAGGAATTAACGAGAGAAAAGTAGAAGAACATCACCAATTGGTCTTCAATTAACAAAAATAAGAATGCTTCAATCCTCCACACTGCTTGGAATTCAATTCTCTACTCTTCAATTACAACTTGAAACTCAAAATCTAATGGATGAAAATGCTAATCTAATGATTACAAGCTTGAATCTAATCAAATTCTATCAATCTAATGCAATTACAAGTAGAATTAAGCTAGGAAATGATAGATTCGCTCAGGAAACTACCTAGAAACTGCTCTAAACTGATATGGGAAGAATATGCTCTGTTTTTGGATCCAAGTGACTTAAAACCAAATTTTTCAGTTTTGGGGCCCCCTCGACTCGAGGGTGGGGCCCTCGAGTCGAGGCCTAAGAGTTGCTAATGCGACTTTGCCAAAAATCATCCTGCCTCGAGTCGAGGCTCAGCACTCGACTTGAGGGATCCGCATTTTCCACATCCCTCGACTCGAGGCTCCTCCCTCGATTCGAGACAGCTGCAATTTTGAATTCTCTTCCCTCCATCCTATCCCTCGACTCGAGGCCTCTGGCCCTCGACCAGAGGTCGAGTCCAGGGCATTTTTTTCAGATGGGACTCCGACCCCGACCTCCGTTTTCATCCGTCTTGTCCGTCTCTTCATTCTAAGCATGCCGGTACTCTCGGTTTGGCCAAATTCTACCGATTTACCTAAAAAATGGATGAAAAACATCAAATACTCATCAAGTAATACTTTTTAGGCAAATAAGTGATACTCTACACATTTATGCACAAAAACTAACACTTTGATCACTTTTTGCACTCAAATAAGCCTCAAAATCATGCATCAATTCACTCCAATCAATGGTGCCGAAGATGATGCTTGTGAGATGGACGTCGAATCGGAAGCTCCGACAGTCGAAAAAATGCAAAAGCCTACTCCATCATCATGTAAAAAAAGGTCAACAATGATTCCTACTGAGAGCAAAAGGAATTAATTAATGGACTTTCTAAACTCTTCGCCACCTCCAACGATCGTGTTGAAAAGCTCGTTACTAATTTTGGTAACGAGTTGACTGGAAATAAGAGTACGAATGATGTTTGGAAAATGCTAGAATCCATTCCCGGTCTCAGTTTGGACGAAATTCTTGATGCCTCAGAGAATCTTTCCAAGAATGCACAGCGTTTGGAGATGTTTAGGGAATTTCCTAAATTTGCTCGTGGACGCTATATTCATCGGTTGCTAGCTCGGGACTTTGATAAGCCAACATGAGATGTGTTGTTGGTTGATGAAAACTGTTTAACTTTTGGGACCTATCTAATGATGTTGGTTTGTATTATAGCTTATGGTCGATATATGTGGCTTTTAGTATGGTTGAACTTTATCAGTTTGTTATGCTAGATGATTTTTTTTGTATAAGCCTAGTGCTCTGTAATTTATTGATCATTTTGCCTTCACAGGTTGTACTAATTGTCAAAACGATGCAAATCAACATATTTTGTAAATTTAAGCTTTGCTACTATGTAGTTGTAATTAGATTTTTTTTGTACAAAATATTTTTATCTTATTTGGACAGAAACTCACTGGTCGAATGAAGTTTCACAAGCAAAGAACAGTTTAAATATGATAAAAGGAACTGATTTGGGCCAAGCCCATTAGTAATCCCACCATACCACAAGCTGCTATAAAAAAAAATCCCTTCCCAATTAAGAGACTCTCCATCTACCCACTCCTTGAAAAGCACAATTTCACCCATAAATCAAAACCGCCACCATTGATAACCACAGTGTCGACGGCGAAATATACGGCCCCCAACCGTCATTCCAGCGAAATTGAGAAGAACTCATCTCCATAAGGTAATGTATATCTTGTATCCATTCACTTTAATCCATTAAAATCGCAATACAATGTGTATGATGCTATGCGCAAGAAATTGTGGAGTTTTGGGATAATATTCATCGTTTCACGTGGATATATATATATATATATATATATATGATAGGCTTAAAAGCCAACACTCACCCTTCAAGTGTAAAGGGATTGTGTAGCTAGTAAGTTACCCGGTTAAATTATCGATCCACATAAATCAAGTGTGAGATAACCCTAAATTTACTAATTTAATCATAATTGCAGCACAAGTCATATAATTGCATCAATGGGATTTAAGCTACGATTAATTAAATCAAATAACTAAACTACTAACAACAAAATTCAATCAATAATAAACACGTGCTCGGGTGCTTATCAACAAATGGGTATCAATCACACAATAAATTTAAATGAGCATTTATCATGTCAATCAATTAATAAGAGCAAACTTTTAATCAAACAATAATTCCGTACTTGGTAAGCCTAGAAATTATGCTACGATTCAAGCTCGAAAGTTTGAGAGGACTAAGTCACCCTTTCCTCCCGGGGCTAGAGCACGAGTCAATAGGTTTCCCTAGCGTGTCTCCCCTTCGATACTAAGGCACCTTACCTATGGTCTCTTCACTAATCACTCGACTTCTAATCTAAGCAATTGATGTGGAGTTGATGTATTTCTAATGGAATTAACCAAGTCTCCTTGCATTAACCAATATTAACTCTAATTATCCAATTAATTTCCTCACCCAAATGAGTTATCTAAATACCCAAGTCTCCTTGCGATAATTAAACAGCTATGCATGGAATTAGAAATTAATTAAATAAATTAATCAATCAAACCTCATCAATCCAATCAATTAATCAACAATCAAAATCACCCATAAGAATTCCTCACAAGAGCAATCAACCATATGCATCAAAACACCCTAGCACTAAGAATTTAGTTGATCATAATTAAAGAAATTGAATCCATAAAATTAATTGAATATCCGAATGTCATAACAAGAAATTGAATCAAGAAAACTAAAATTAAAAGAAGAATATCACCTAGATGGCGTCCAATCATAAAGAAATCATCCGTTGATCGTCTAAATTGGAAAAGAAATCAAAACCCTAGCTATGTGTGTGTGAAAAATGTGTATTGTGTGTTGGGAGTATGGAGAGTTATGGAGAATTCTGTTTATAATCTGAAATGAGGGATATATATATATGGGCAACTAGGTTTAGGAATTAATTTTTGCAATTAAGCCCCTAAAAAGTGTTCAATTTAAGGTTAAAAACTCAAAAATACCGTCAAGTACGTAAGTGACTCGGCCGAGTCACTTTGTGTGATGCCCGAGTGAAAATCACGCTGTTGCAGGTCTACTCGGCCAAGTGGTATGTGACTCGGTCGAGTGAGAATATGGCTGCCCAAGTCAATTTCTTTCTGTTGCTAGTCCACTCGGCCGAGTGGTATGTGACTCGGTCGAGTGGCCTCTCCGGATTGCCACCTTCAACTTCGTTGAGCATATCTTCCACGTACGACGTCCGATTGAGCCGATTCCTTTTGCGTTGCGACCGTCTCTCAACCCTCTTTCTACCCATGCAATTTCCTAGTTGAATTGAATATAGTAACTGACCTCAATGTGCACTCAAAGTTGACCTCAAACCTGCAATTTAAACTTATAATATCAAATCTAACAATTAAGTGCAATTGGACCAAATAATAGTAAATTAACATGAAAATCATATTAATTTGAGACAATTAAGCACACAATTATCATGCAATAATTCACCCTAATCAACTCCCCCAAACTTAAGGTGTTGCTTGTCCCGAGCAACGAAACAAATAAGCATAAAGAGTGAATTGATTGCAACTATGTCACATGGCACAAAGAATGAAATTTGGACAATCAAACTCATTAGTGAACACAAGTTTTCAATGCTACTTCAACTAACACTAAAGAAATTGTCATGCTTTGACAAGATGCAAATTCAAATGCTTTCTCAATGCTCCTTCCAAGGAGTGTATCTCTCATCACACAAGTGTATAAGGGCAATTAGGCACTCGATCATCAAATTACAACCATACACACCATAGGCTTGTCACAAGACTCAATCTCAATCGTCATTTTGTGTATCAACTATGAATCAAAGAGGTCTTTTCAAGTGGTTGTAATGAAGGCTCTTTAGATGAGGTAGGTAAATTTGGAAATAGTGACTCAATGTTAGTAGAGCAATGAATGTTGATCAAATAATGCAATGCAATTTACACATCATCTCAACAAACACATCTCCTTCTTTCATTTTCTTCCTTTTCACATAACATTCACCACCAAACTCTTTTTGAGACTTTCTTTTGCATTCAAGCTCAAATTGAATTTTTCTTCTCATGATTTTTTCATTTTTTCACACTTCAATTTTTCCTTTTCTCTTTTTTATTCATCTCAACATACTTATCCAATCATACCACCACAATTTTTTCAACTTCACTTCACCATTCATTTGCCAACAATCATGCTCTACTCAACATATGGGAACAAAAGCTCATAAGGAAAGACAAAATGACTTAATTCCACAAGCTTACCAAAGAACAAGGCTTTAAGGCACAAATTGGCTTACTAGGGAAATTAATGGCATTGGTGGGGTAAAATTTGGCTAAGTGACTTAACAATTCAAACATGGCCTCAAATCATCTTCATAGATCCACACGAAACTCGACTTCAACAAGTCTATAGGCAAGTTCTAGCATGCAAGATTGCAATTGAAGCGCTCAACAAGGAATTAAACCGTTTTTCATGCACGATTCAAGAGGCTCAAAAGTTCACGGGCTTAAACTTAGCAAAGAGAAAACATCCTTCATCACAAGACAACTTCTCATGCTAGAATCAAGCAACAAATCAACTCATCAACACATCACAAGTTTATAATGTCCATCAATCAAAGCAAATATGCCACGTACATACCTCCAAGCATAACACCTCATTAAATTCACATAAAATAGACTCAAAGATAAGAATGAAATCCACATTTAAGCTCAACATTCACAAAAATTTCCACAAAAATTTTCTCAATACGAATGAGAGGCAAATTGGTGCAACAAGTATTGCTAACTAACACACAACCCCCCAAACTTTCATTGCAAAGCAATTAAAAATTTGGCAAAGGTAGTTAGCTAGGTGAAATTGCACACAACTACCCACTACGAAATCCAAATAAGCTCATAACATGAGAAGAAAGGAAGAAAAGATGCACACCTCCCCCAAACTTAGACAAGTCTAAGTCTAGAGAAGGTGTGGTACCGTAAAGGCTTCAAAATTCCTTTCATCATCAAACTTGTAACACACAAGCCTCACTTGCACACCTCGACCTCCTACAAGGAACACAAAAAAAAAAAAAAATCACACACACTTATTGAAAGCAATAAATAAATAAATAAATGAAAGCAAGAAAAACGATGGGTTGCCTCCCATCTAGCGCTAGTGTTAACGTCCTATGCTGGATGGAGCTTGAGTTGCTCAACTTTTTGTCATCCATTTCATATTCACTCCACCCACTTTCATGGAGGATGAAGCATGATGATGTTTCCCTCTCTTGTTTCTTCTCTTCTTCTTGTCAAACCAATCCTTCTCCTCCTCCACTTTCTTTCCTAGCACACAAAGAGAGATATCATTAGCGACATCAAATTTGCTTAAACAATGAGAATCATCAATAAAATGAGAGATAGTGAATATAGAATGAATTGAGCTTGATTTTGGAGAATCCTTCATGTTCATGGAGAATGAGATTTCTTCATCATCCACTTTGAGCTTGATCTTCCCCTCCTTAACATCAATAGTAGCTCGACCGGTAGCCAAGAATGGTCTCCCAAGGATTAAGGGAATATTGGGGTCCTCCTCCATCTCCATCACTATGAAGTCCGCATGGAAACTAAATTTGCCACATTCACCACCACATCTTCTACAACTCCTTTAGGATGAATAAATGATGTATCGGCTAGTTGTAGGGCCATGTGGGTTGGTTTGAGATCACCGAGCTTCAAACGGTCATAGATAGATAATGACATCAAATTAATGCTCGCTCCAAGGTCACAAAGAGCCTTCTTCTTCTCACCATTACCCAACTCACAAGTCAACGTGAAGCTTCCCGGATCCTTCAACTTTTGAGGTAGACTCTTTTGAATAAGAGCACTACATTTCATAGATAGACTCACCATCTCCACTTCATCAATCTTTCTCTTCTTGGTGATCAACTCTTTAAAGAATTTAGCATAAGTAGGCATCTCCTCAAGAGCATCCATCAAAGGTACATTGACATTCACGTTCTTGAAGATTTCCAAGAACTTTGAAAATTTCTCATCGAGCTTTTGCTTCATAAACCTTTGTGGATATGGTGGAGGAACATAAGTCTTTGGTACCCCCATGCATCACATTCAACATTGGCACCTTCGAGCTCTTTTCTCTCTTTCTCTTTCCTCAACTCTCTTGCCTTCTTCCACTTGGGAATTCTCTCAACTTTCTTCTCTTCTTTCAACTCCTCTTTCTCTTCACCCCCAACTTCCTTCTCATCTTCTACGCCAACTTCCTTCTCAACTTTCTCTCCATCTTCCTCAACCGGCATGCTTGGCCCTTCATATTGAGTACCACTCCGGAGTTTAATTGCCATACAATGCTCTTTCGGGTTCACTTCCGTAGTAGAAGGAAGTTTTCCTTTTTGATTTTCTCCACTTGAAGAAGCAACTTGACCAATTTGGAACTCTAGGTTCTTGACTTGATTGGCCAAAGAACTCACAATGTTCTCCATCTTCTCCATCTTTTGATTTTGAGCACCCATGAAACTTGTGAGAAAATCCTCAAGACTTGGCTTCCCCTCATTGTTGGGTGCACGAGCATAGGAGTAATGGCCGCCTTTTGGTTAGCATAGGAGAAATTCTCATGCTTGTGGAAATTGGGATTATATGGAGGGTTGTTTGAGGGATATGATGGTGGATGAGAGGCATGATTTTGGAAATTTTGTGGAGGATTGTTTGGATAACGGCTTTGGTAATTTTGTGGAGGGGCTTGGTTAGGGAATTGATTACCTTGAAAATTTCCTTGAGGATATGATGGTCTTCCCATATAGCTTACCTCTTCTACATGATTAGCCATTGGTGGAACTTCATTGCCACCCCCCATTCCACTTCTCATGCCACTTTCTACGATTTCATCCACCTTTGTAGCCAACTTTTGAACCACATCGGCTAGCACCTTCAACGTCTCATTCTCTTCTACTTGAGCAATCTTGAAGTGATCCCTTCTCTCAGTTGGCCAACTCGCGGTGTTGCAAGCTATATTCTCAATCAACTCCTTAGTTTCTCTTCCGGACTTGTCAAAGAGTGACCCCCCCGCACTTGAGTCAAGAATTCTTCGAGATAGTGGATCAAGTCCATAATAGAAGAAGCTCACTATTTGTTCATCTACAAAACCATGTTGAGGTCACTTTAGAAGTAAGCTATTAAACCTCTCCCAAGCTTCGTGCATGTTCTCTCCCTCCATTTGATGGAATTGAGCAATCAATGTCTTGCATTGGAGAGTCATTGAAGGTGGGAAAATTTTCAAGAGAAATTTCTTGTTCAATTCTTCCCAAGAACCCAAGTTATCTCGTGGTAGAGAGGTAATACAATCCTTGGCTCGGTCTCTCAAAGTAAATGTGAAGAGACGATCTCTCCAAGCATCCTTAGTCACTCCATTCATCTTCACCGTATCGGCATACTCAAGGAATTGAGCAATATGACGATTCGGGTCCTCCTTAGGATCTCCACCGAATTGCTTGCTTTGGAGAATGTGCAGCAATGTCGGCTTGATTTCGAAATTATTAGCCGTCAATGGTGGACGAGCTATCCCATCATAGTGAATTTGGACTGGAGGCTCAAAATACTCCCGGATTGGTCTTTCCCTTGGATTTTCTCTTGGATTCTCTCTTTGATTTTCTCTGTTGGTCCCGATTGGTTGAGTTGATTAAACTTGAATTAATCTTCTAGAACAAAATCTAGAAGGGGGGTTGAATAGATTTTGTAGATTTTTCAAATCTCTTAAAAATATTTTCAAGGTACCAGATGTACACAGCGGAAAATGATGATTAACCTCAACTTCAACAAGATCAAAAGCAACTGATATTATAGGTTTAACTTTAATCCTGAAATTAATCTGTAATAGATGAACTAAAAATTGAAAAGAAACAAGCAAGTAAATCAAAGTGATAAAGAACACAGGATTTATAGTGGTTCGGATTATAACAATCCTACATCCACTCTCCTTCTTCAACCTTGAAGAAGGGTCTTCACTTACTTACTTTCTTCCTTCTTGCTGACTTACTTACAATTGTGAATCTTCAGCCTTACAATGAATTCTTCCTAATTCCTGGATATCTATGGCTTGAAGATCTGAAGTAAAAAGTGTTCTACAAACACTAAAACTGGAAAACGTATAAAATGTTTGTGAATGTGTACAATATTTGTGCCTCGTGAATACAAATTGTGTATATTGATGAGTGCAAAGTATCAAAAGTATTTCTATACTAATTTCTATCCCTATTTATAGAGATCTTCATTTGGTAGTTATAACTTCCTTGAATTCTGTTTTGATTAGTTATAACAAAATAACTGAATCTTGTAACTTCCTCTTGGTTAGTTGACACCCCTTCTTGAAACTTGTGTAAAATTTCTCTAACACTTCATCGTC
This sequence comes from Paraleonurus japonicus, assembly GCA_030762865.1. NCBI lineage: Eukaryota > Viridiplantae > Streptophyta > Magnoliopsida > Lamiales > Lamiaceae > Paraleonurus > Paraleonurus japonicus. The sequence continues at coordinate 16,352,979 of CM061055.1, read as the reverse complement.
TGATACTTACTCCACCTTGTCCTCATCTTCATTCCTTGTCTGGGTGTTTGCTTGTAGTATTGCATGTCAACTGTCTTCTGTGTTGTCCTTGTCTGATATCTTGACCACATCTGATTTCATGTCCTCATCTGAGGTTCGTCCTAGTCTGATATTTTGACCCCGTCTGACTTTTTATACTTAGTTTTATTTTCAAACACTTACTTCAGCTGTCTATACAAAGTGCTCAGCTGGTCATCCTATATTACACTTTTTAACACATCAAAACTAAATACAACTTTTCTCATCCTAACATTCTCTTCGATTTTCCCTCCTATCGACCACATCTTCATTATTATTCTCCATTTCAAGTTCTCTCTCTCTTGCTCGGGCTTGAGCCCTTCGACGATTTCTCTCTCGGTTTCTCCTTCTAGCGGTTGCTTCGATCTCCAAGTCAATAGGTATTTGTTCAACACCACCGAATCTTGTGTTCATGCACACCTAGAAAACACCCAAGTATCAAAATCCTCTCAAGACTAGCCAAACAAGATAAACAAAAATAAAAGGCACTATCAACTACTTTCAACTTTCAATCTAAGTTATCTCAAACACCGATTCCCCGGCAACGGCGCCAAAAACTTGATAGTCTTAAAAGCCAACACTCACCCTTCAAGTTTAAAAGGATCGTGTAGCTAGTAAGTTACCCGGTTAAATTATCGATCCACATAAATCAAGTGTGAGATAACCCTAAATTTACTAATTTAATCATAATTGCAGCACAAGTCATATAACTGCATCAATGGGATTTAAGCTACGATTAATTAAATCAAATAACTAAACTACTAACAACAAAATTCAATCAATAATAAACACGTGCTCGGGTGCTTATCAACAAATGGGTATCAATCACACAACAAATTCAAATGAGCATTTATCATGTCAATCAATTAATAAGAGCAAACTTTTAATCAAACAATAATTCCGTACTTGGTAAGCCTAGGAATTATGCTACGATTTAAGCTCGAAAGTTTGAGAGGACTAAGTCACCCTTTCCTCCCGGGGCTAGAGCACGAGTCAATAGGTTTCCCTAGCGTGTCTCCCCTTCGATACTAAGGCACCTTACCTATGGTCTCTTCACTAATCACCCGACTTCTAATCTAAGCAATTGATGTGGAGTTGATGTATTTCTAATGGAATTAACCAAGTCTCCTTGCATTAACCCAATATTAACTCTAATTATCCAATTAATTCCCTCACCCAAATGAGTTATCTAAATACCCAAGTCTCCTTGCGATAATTAAACAACTATGCATGGAATTAGAACTCAATTAAATAAATAAATCAATCAAACCTCATCAATCCAATCAATTAATCAACAATCAAAATTACCCATAAGAATTCCTCACAAGATCAATCAACCATATGCATCAAAACAGCCTAGCACTAGGAATTTAGTTGATCATAATTAAAGAAATTGAATCCATAAAATTAATTGAATATCCGAATGTCATAACAAGAAATTGAATCAAGAAAACTAAAATTAAAGGAAGAATATCACCTAGATGGCGTCCAATCATAAAGAAATCATCTGTTGATCGTCTAAATTGGAAAAAAAATCAAAACCCTAGCTATGTGTGTGTGAAAAGTGTGTATTGTGTGTTGGGAGTATGGAGAGTTATGGAGAATTCTGTTTACAATATGAAATGAGGGATTGCTATTTAAGCAAGATGAGACCATGAAAGGTGACGAACTCGTATTCCATATAAACAATGGAGAAGCATAATTTGGGCCGATGGAGTTCGCATTGGTCACGGGACTAAAATTCGGTTCAAAGATTCCTGAAAACAGCAAGTTCTTCCGGGCCATTTTCGGTAAGAAAAATGTGTTGTATGTTCGTGATATCGAAGATTCTTTTATGAATGCTTGTTATGATGAAGATAAAGTGGACTCCGATCTCATTTTAAAGTTGGCACTGCTATGGGTGTTGTATGGGATTCTCCTGATGAAGGACAACACAACCAAGAGAATAGATGCCCAATACATCCATCTTTGTGAAGATCTTGATCAATTTAACTTGTACCCTTGGGGTCGAGTCGCGTATGAGTTTCTTTGAAATGATATTCATACTACCATGGGTGACAAGGTGACTGTAAGACGGATGAGATATAGAAAAGAAAAAGGAAACAAGAATGTGGCACACATGGACATTTACGGGTTCGCGTATGCGCTTCAAATCTGGGCTTATGAAGCAATACCTGGCGTTGGGAGTTATTGTGGTGGGAAAAGGGAAACAGGAGTCATCCCTCGATTGTTACGCTGGTCTCCAACAAAAACTTTTCGTTTTGGCGAGCTCACAGAGAATTGTTTTCCTATATTGGAGCTCGGAGATGAAATCGCTGACAGGGTACATTTAATACTCATTTATCTATTTATTTATATTGTTTACGCAGGACCAACATATGTTTGACCTGTTTTGGCCAAATTGAAATGCATAAACGAAGAACCATTATATTTTCTTGGCAGTTAATTATAACATGCTTTGTCAATTGAAATGACTTATCTTCAAGCATTGTTGTTTCCTGTAATTGAAATGCATAAACACGGGAATGTAGTATATTTTCTTGGCAGTTAATCATAGCATGCTTTGTTAATTGAAATGGCTTGTCTTCTTTGCATTGTTGTTTCCTGAAATTGAAATATCTTCCTGGTCTTTGCATTGTTGTTTCCTGAGATTGAAATGCATAAATTGAAATGGCTTGTTGAATGGCTTCTTTATCTATTAATTGTTGTTTCCTGAAATTGCAGATTAAGGTCCTCTCTGCTTTGAGCCCCACGAAAGCCGAGAAGAAAACACCTTATTATTTGAGCCTTGTATTTTGGGAAGACGGGCTAAATAAAAGCAGTGATATGCCTTCTATGTCAAAATCTCGTAAGCGATAAAGAAAAGAAGTTGAATTGGAGGACGGAGGTCAGGAGGTATCAAATGAGCCTTTGTTGAGGGAGTTGAACAAGAAATACACCCGAATTAAGAAACACTTGAGGGAGATCAGCGAAAATCAAAAACTCATCATGGAGAAACTGGGAATACACAAGGGGTCCAGGGAAAACAAGACTAGAGATGATGACAAGGAAGACGAAGATGACAGAAAATATGAATTTGATCAGGACCCAGTCGATGGAGATGATGAGAAAGCCGCGGCAGATTTGGATAAAGACGGGGGAGATGAGGAGATGGACGACGGAGATGAAAGTAAGAAACAGAGAGACGAGGAGAAAGCCGGTGGAAATCTTGAGAAAGACAAGGGAGGGGACAATGAAAAAGATAAAGGTGTGGGAGATGTCAACGAGGAGAGACACGAGGGAGAAGAGGAGATGGACAAGGGAGGTGAAAGTAAGAAGCTGGGGGACGAGGAGAAAGACGGTGGAGACGTGGGAGGGAGGTGTAGCAAAGAGGAGGGGAAGAAGGATGGACATGGCAACAACGATGAAGGAGAAAAACCAAAGGGTGATGAATGGGATGTGGAGTTGTACAATCATTCAGACAGACACGTAATGGGACCGGGTGAAGTAGATGAATTTGAGGAGTGGTACACGAACGACGGACAAAGAAGGGTGAAAGTACAAGTGTCGGTTGAAAATATTAGAGCTGTGGACTACGCTTGGTTTAGGAGCATCCGAGATCCGATGGGGTGGCTCACGTCAGAGGTATTTTCGACCACCATTATTTTGGTACATGAATGCATCCCCATTCTTAAATTATTTTGGCATATGAATGCAACCCTTGGTGTAGTAGTTGAAATGGACTAATGCATTGCAGTTGTTATTATGTGTTTGTTTGTTGTAGAATCTAGATGCCCTGCTTAATCTTATCGTGTTTAAAGCTAAGACGTGGCCACAGAACTTTGGCTCCGGATGGACATGTGTTGATTTGTCATTTTGGGTAAGCCAATATATCTTATTTGATTTGTTGCTGTTATTTTATTTTTCAAACATACAGTCACAACATGACACTATTCATTGATAACGTTGTATGCAGTCCATCATGACGGAGAGAGTCTACAATTCTTGGAAGAAGGCAGATAGTTCCCACATGCCCTGGATATGGTCAACCAAGGAGAAATTGGTGGTTGATTATGTGAATGGTCGATTACCTCTGCACAGGATTGGCAAGCCATGGACGGAGGTCAAGAGAGTCTATGGGATAGGGCATGTCAATCAGAACCATTGGATCCTCTATGAGCTGTCCTTACAAGACGAGTGCATCGTGGTTTATGACTCTCAATCATCCGGTGGAAAAAGGGGTAACCCAAGACATTTATCCAAGGTCCGCCTATTAGCGTCGCTAATGCCGAGCATCTGTGAGCAACTTGTTAATATCGGTCATACACGGCAAAGGAAGAAATTATGGGATGCTAAAATTTCACCTGATGCTCCACAACAAGTTGATTCATCTTCTTGTAGCGTAGTAGTAATGAAGATGCTCGAGTGTCTCATAACTGGACGTAAGGCTAACGCAATCGATCCGCAAAGATGCATTGAATTCCGAAGGATGTACTGTTTGGAGCTTTTCGACATGCTCAATATTATGAGCACTTGTTACTTTTGAGGGGTGAAGCATGGTGTTTTTAAGACTTATTAGGACTGTGATGTATTTCGAATTGCATTGGGTTTGGATTGCATAAGATTGCCTTCGGTTTGCATTGCATAATTGAAAATATTGTATTTTATTGGCACTTCCATACTCTTGTTTTTGTTAATATGGTAATATCTTCAAATTCGCTTGTTAATTAAAGTAGCTGTTATTACTATTTGTTGAATATTCTGGCTGAGTTCTTCTTCTGCCTTCATATATGTATATTTAAATTCATAACAAAAAATATGTGGAATCTTAGGGATATTAACCTTTATTAAAATTAATTGGCATAATTTAATAAAAGATCTTTGGGCTTATTAAATATCAAATTAAAAATAGGTATCATAAATTTTTTAATTTAATTATGATATATTCTAAGATATTGTTCATTATTAATTCATTTTATTAATTGTAAACAATTTCTAATCAAAATTATCAAATAAAATTTAAAATTTGTCAATCATAACTCTCCAACTTATTTAACAACTTATTTAAAGTATTTTATAGTCTATATAATTCTTGAAGGTAAAAAAAAGGACCATTTTCGTGAGACTCTTGGGCCGGTGACTACCGCCTTTTTTTGGTACACTACATTATAAACAAGACTAATTAAATGACGGTGAATTTTTTATTAGAGAGTCTATAATTTGTTTTTTTTTTTCTGAGACTTGAAGAAAAATGCTTTTTGGACATACCCTTTAAATTGTACACATCTTATTATTTATTTCAAACCTACACGGGATTAAAGGAATGAAGAGGTGAGGATTATTTTAGATTTTTTTTAGCTTATTCAATACCAAATTTAGATACTTTAAAATAAATCCAAAACTAGAGATTTGGATGAAAAATCAAGACAAGAACAAAAAGTGGGTCCATACATTACAACAAAAAAAAGCAACGACCAGTACATCATCAAATTAAAGAATGACAAGATGCATGAATAAGCAACAACCCCTTACATAAATCCATGCATGGCAGAAGAAACACAAGCATAATTAAAACCTTAAGATAGACAAGCCCAACTACTACAACATAAATCCATGATTTTTTCGACGTCCACCTACTCTCTTCTTCCCTGGAACCAGAACCACTTGGTAGGGCTGGTTGATTACTCGGAAGCTTGCGATTGTGGTGACGATATGTCCGGACGTGGTTCAGTTCTTGGAGGACGGGATGATTGAGACACACGAGATCCACGAGAGGGTGAGTGGATTTCATCAAACAGCCTTCTTGATGTAGCATTAGTATTCTGCAACAGAGGGGAAATCACTTCTTCACTTGAATCTGATAACACAATAGTTGGGGTTCTTGTCGGGCGTGTAGTACGACGGGAGCTGGCAGTATCGTCGCTGACCTCGATCACGGAAGAGCTCCCCTTGAAGAATGGGGGTTCATCAACTTTAAAGAAGAGAGGTTTCATGTTATCATACTTGGGTTCACCTCGGTAGTAGTATGCCCTCGTAAGCCGGTTCATCTGGGATATGTTCATAAATTGTGAGAAGATATAAAAGCTCGTGCATAATGGTGTAGTTGATTATTTCTAAGATATTGATAGACATAATAACCTTGATAGCAAATTTCCATGTCATATCATCGGTTGTCACATAGTTGTAGTCCTTGTCCCACCAAGTGTTTGCTGTCTTATGAAGATCAGCAAAACAGTCGAATCTCTCCATAAGAAATTCAACCCTTGCAACCGCCTTCTCGTACGACAAACTTCGGTCATAATCTTCGTTCAACTTCCCAATTGCTGTTGCAATTGCATGAAAGTTACGTTCACCACGGCCAGCCCAGTGGCCTAACCGATGTTGTTCAACCAAACACTCTATAAAGTAATGACCCATTTGTTTGTTCCACTTCTTTGAGTAGAATATTTCTTCTTGTGGAGGGATGTTTTTCAGAGACATTTTATGAGTTAGAACTTTGAAAACGTGTGGAAATGAGTTAAATATGTGGAACAATAGTCGATATATAAAGAAAAAAGATCCAAGATGGGTTCACATGCATACAGTGGGATTCCCAGACGACCCATCAGCCCACCCACACTGCAGACTACAGAGATTCCGTTTTGACAGTACATAGCTGCGATTTCCAAGTCTTGAATAATGCTAAGTTATTTTCTTTCACATGGGTATAGTAAAACATTGGAAAGTGGTCAAACATGGAAGAATTGTTGACTGATGGAAATGGTTTTAGACCAGGCCATAAACATCCAAAGTCTTGTACAGTGTAAATAATGCAATAATTGCTTAGTTGACAATTTCCAAATGAAAACACTACACATTGTTGACGTATGAGAATGGTATCAGTCCATGCCATAAACATCCAAAGTGTTGTACAAAGTAAATAATGCAATAATTGTGGAGTTGACATTTTCCAAGTCCAAACATAAATGAATAATCAGTTGGTAAAATTGAAACAAATTTCTAAGAACCATAAAATACTCGGATGCAAGCTCCCGTTAATTTAATAATCCCTGCGTCGCCACTAAAAAATAAAATACATACATAAGAAATGAATATCCAACTACCGATTCGACCTCCAAGTCTCGTACATAGATGTGGCCAACTCCTCCCTCCAATTATTAAACTCAATCGAAGACTCAACCGTGTGAATGATATCAGCTAGCTGAGTTTCACCGTCTTCGAGGGGTTGTTCGCTGTCTACTTGTTGCTCCAACGGATCAACCGGCATCTCAGATCGAATGAAGTTGTGGAGTAGAAAGCAAGCATGATAAGTCTAATTTGTGTCTTCATGGGAAAGCAGGTGAGACTCTTAAGGATGGGAAACCTTTTTTTGAGGACACTGAATGCACGTTCGATGACATTACGTGCTCTCGTATGTCTCATGTTGAAGTGTTCGTGGGCATTGGAGGGACGATCAGTTGTTGGACCCCATTCCTTCAAATGATACCTGCATCCTTGGTACGGAGCAAGAAAACCCTCACAATTGGCATATCCGTTGTCGCAGAGATAGTAGTTTCCTAGACATTAAAAAAAAACACAAACGTTCACAACAAGTCATTGAATTAAACAACAGAGGAAAATGCAGTTATACTAGGTACCATACCTTTCGGGACCTTAAGACCATGGGGTCGAGAAACCGAATCTCGCAAGACACGGGAATGATCAGCCGAACCTTCCCATCCTGGAAGAAGGTACACAAATCTCATTTCCGTGTCACAAACTCCAAGGAAATTTGTCGATATACGGCCTTTTCGAGTTTGATATCTTCCCTTATCTTGAGGACCAACAGTGACATCGATATATGTACCGTCTAGAGCTCCTAGACATCCCTATGCAAAGAACAAAAAATGAATGACAAAAGAACACCTTTTTGTATTCTACTTAAGAGAAAGAATTTACTTATTTATTACCTTGAACCACTTCCATCTTGGATTCGTTGAATCATCGGGAACCGGGGTAGGGTTAACAAGAAATAGATAGTGTAATTTTAAAATGGCTTTCAAGACTTGGTTCGTGTAATGAAAAACTGTTTGACCTGACCTTTGGTAGTTAAAGCCAATGATCCTCTGTTTTGTGTGATGAGACAACACCGATAAGAACATTGAAACTTGTTCTTCCACACACAAATACCTCTGGTTACTTAGGCCTCCTAATTCTCGTAATATAAAACATAGTCGCGCAAAATTATTACGATCCATGCGTAGGTTTGCCACACACTCAGGATCATTAAGCATATACAATCTATTTAAAGTTGACACTTGTGCAAGAATTTCACTTATCATAGTATATGGACGACAGCTACCGACACCTGGTGTAATAACTCTGGCCCGTTTAAGAATAAGATGTGTTATGATCATGCAGATAATTTTTTGACGACGCTTTATTCGTTCTACCAATATATACAGAATCAATCTGATGATGGCTAGGGCAACATATTTTTGGCAATCTGCATAGCGTAATTATTGCGAAAAAATGAGCATGACACCCCTATAAAAACATAATGCAAACCAAGCAGAGGGACCATGTACCACAAACCAACAAGCACAACCAATCCAAACATATCAAAGAAGAACCAAAACAAGTACAAACACAATCTGGATTCATAAATTGATAGCCACAAGAAACCATATAAGCTAAAAGCACAGTGGATCATTTGAACAAGACCTTTTCAATCAATGCAATTGATCAGTAAGTGTTCGAAGATGCAAACAAAACAATATTCATGGAAATGGCTAATAACATAAGAATCTACGACGAATTGAAATTGCCGTAACAAAAGAATATTAAAATGGAATCGGTGAAGATGAAAGATCCCTAAAATACAAGTTGGCAACGAAGTGAATCAGCGTATTAATTGCTAATTGATATACTCACTGATATACGGCGAATTAAAATATTTGAAAATTGTATAATTGAAATTATTCGATGTAGATGATAGAATACCAAAATACAATATCAAACGATGTGAATCAGCTTATTCATTGACCCATGCTCTGGAAATGCAAAGTTAATTCTATATACATATATATATGGCGAATTGTAATTGACAAAAAAAAGAAGAAATTTGAAATTATTCGATGAGAATGACAGATCCCCAAAATATAAAATCGAACGATGAGAATCATCAGCTTATTCGTATTGTAGAATTGACCTAGAAGGGAGATTATTCATAGACCCATGGTCTGAAAATGCAAAATTATACACAAAACTTACCTGAGGAACGAAGAAAATTGGATACGAGATGCAGTGACAAAATCGGAGTCGCTATCTAACCCAACCGCCAAGGTCAACACCACCGCCGGTGACGTTCCGATCGGCCGTTCATACATGCAAGGAAGACATTATGCGGCGACGATCCATTGTGCTCTCCAAATGAATGCAACGAATGGCAATTTTGAAGAACAACTAAATGCCCCAAAAATTAATTTCACAAATTAAAAAACGAGGGCAAATGGGTAATCGGTAAAGCACTGTTGAGTCGAGAAAGGATTGTAAGAGGGGGGATCCAATTTGTTTGATGAAGAGGAACAGTGTTGGGGACGTATTATGAGGCGGGTTGTAGCGGGTCGGCCATAAAAAAATAAAATGGATCAGTAATAATTTATAATTTCTACCAGTCAAGATAACTTGGATATGAACACCCATAATATGACCCTTTTACAGGCTACCAATCACTACCTTAGTATATTAATTTTTCTTTCACCTACTTCTCCTCACCTTCCATTTTCTTATCTCTCTCCTCACTCAAAACTAGGGGTGGATTTCGGATCGGGTATGTCGGGTTTCAAGTACCCAAAATTTTGGGTATTTATTTTTAAGATCCAAATTCGATCCGAAAAATCGGGTACCCGAAAATTTTGGGTATCAAATTTCAGATATCACGGATTCGATTTTTTTTAAATATTTCATGGCATTTTTACATTGTAATTTAATAAAATATATCTCTACTTTCATATTTATGAGTTTTTAGCAAAACATATTATAGCCTACCCCAAAAAATAAAAATCAAGATTTAAGAACGATAAAAGAAATCAATAACAAAATGAGTAAAATTAAGAACGATTTTAGTGGATAATGAACTTTGAAATGCGTCAAGAACCCTCACATCAGTACTAAAAGTAGACTCTGAAGCAACTGTGGAGACCGGAACAACAAGTACATCTCTCGGGCTATCTTGGAGAGAATTGGAAATATGTGAGAATTGAGTTTCTACCACTCTAACACATTCAATTCATCATCATACTCATAATCCTCACTAAGATATTTATCCAACTCCGTTCTTACGTGTTCATTTTTTGTTCCACTTTTAAACGGTTTAAATTGATCTTGCAACACTCTTTTTGCTAAAATCTGAGAGGTGCCCAAAGATGATGAACTCAATATGCCTACAGCTGGACTTTATGGAGCTCCGTACATTTTTTTGAACGTTTCAAAAAAATCTTGCATGTCATTCTTCACTTTGCGTTTCATCAAAGAACGCTTTGAAACATCATCATACAACCTATCAAAAGAGAGCTCCATGGACTCCAACTTGTGACGTGGAATCAAGAATCATAGCAAAGTACAAAATCATGTTCATCTTCTCAATTGAACCCCAATATTTATCGAATTTCTCCTTCATTCTTGTTGCCATCATCATCATTTCAAAATCAACACTTCTCAACCACATTATTAGATGTGACCATTAAAGATAGATCCATGGAGTTCCAGATAGATCCATGGAGTTCCAGATACGATCCATGGGCTATCTAAGGCACTTATCTTGTGAAACACATTATTAGATGTGACCATTAAAGATCCAGATATGCTCAGTGTAAGCTTATAAAAATGCTCTAAGAACTTCACTAGTAACTCATCTCTCTCCCAATCATAATTGCCAGGAATCTTATCATATTGTGGCTTCGAAAGTTTGGCTCTATAACCAGGATCCACATACTCATAAGCCTCGAATGCTCTCCTAAGACACAAAGCTGACTCCAACTTCATGTAGGTAGAATTCCACCTAATAGGTACATCTAAACTTTACAGTTTATTCGTGCCTTATTTTTCAAATCCAACACACTGCATAAACTTTTTGTACCAGCAGGAGAATTTAGAATGTACTTTATGGCTCCTCTGATGCGAGTTACGGCCTCATGGTACTCTTCATTCTTTAGTCCATCTTGCACTTTGAGATTCACAATATGTGCAATACATCTCATATGCACATACTTTCCACCCAAAAGATTTGTGCCCCAGTTCTCGAATTTCTTTTTCAAGTAAGCAACTGCACCGTCATTTGATGAAGCGTTGTCAACGGGTGATAGTGAAGATTTTATCTATCCCCCAATCCAACAAATATTTCTCAATGCCTTTCCCCACCGAGTAGTATTTGTGTGCATATTGTGCACAATAAAAATTGTGTGCAGAAAGTTTGGTTACAGTGTAGTATTATTTCATGTACTATATAGTATTAGTTTGGTTACAGTATAGTTTTATTTCAGGTACTGTATATTATTAGTTTGGTTACAGTGTAGTATTATTTCAAACATTGTATAGTATTAGGGGGTGCTTGGTTTATTGAAAGGAATTGGAATGGTAATGGGTTCGAAAGTAGTGAGGAATAATAATGGATATGTTAGTAATTGTTGAGTTGTTTGGTTTATATGTAGGTATGACTATCATTACCATAGAAAGTGTTTGGTTTTGATAAAAATTATTGATAATTAAAATTGTTATTAACTCTTTTTTAATATTAAAAAATATATTATATAATAATCATACTTAAAATATTATTTATTAATATTAATAAATAATTTAGAAGGCATAATAAATTTCTAAAAAATTATATATAAAATTTTAAAAAAATCAATAATGTGTTAGGAATGAATCTATGGCTTTCATTACTCACTTTTAATATATAAAAAAATTTGATTCCCCTCAACCAAACATCACACTCTCCTTTCATTGTCATTCTTTAGCTTTAAAGGTGTTAACCAAGCCCCTCCTTAGTTTAGTTAGCAACATTGTATAGTATTAGTTTAGTTGCAGTATAGTATCATATAAAAATATTGTGTACACTATTTTTTAGTGTGCACAATGTGCACACAAATATTTGCCTTCCCCACCTCTTCACTTTTATGCCCCAAGATTGGAAAAAAGTTCAAAATTCTCTTTTGCAATTTTCATCCGTCATCAATGAAATGTGCAGTAAGACACATGTTGTTACACCGATTAATCACCCAAATGATAGCGTATTAAGTATAATAACTGGCCTGTTTAGTTAGTAGGATTGTATGAGTGTTGGTGGATATTAAATGGCAATGATAAGCTTTAAATGCAAGAATTTATGAGGGAATAAATGCTGGAAGCAATAAAGACACAGAGAGTTGCTGGGAGGATGAGTCCCAATCTTAAGGGTGGATGTTTTTTCGATCTTTGTTATTGTGTCCAATAGGGCTTATTTATACAAGTAGTTTTGCGGCTCCTAAATCCCAAGAAATCGGGATGCATTTAATGTTAGAGTACAATATTTAATGCCTTGGTACGATGTGGTACGGACCGGTAGGGTAGCGGCCCTCTCAGCGCGCTCCACGTGGCGATTTGGCAGAGATCTCCTACGACGGCGAGATCTTTTCTCTTTTTAGGGGATGGCCTTTCTAACTACAACTTGCGGTGAGACCTCTTTCTTCTTTTAGCCGATCTCCCCCCTGCTCGTTGTTCCTCGGTCCTCGTTGTGTGACTCCTCGCGGCTGGACTGGGCCGTTGTGCTCGGTAGGCTAGTTGGGCTTCTCGCTGGGTCTCTAAGATGCTCGCTTCTTTTCGCGAACTGCGAGCTTTGACAGTTGCTTATATTCCATGTCACAACAACACATATAATTAATTCTCCGAATAGATGTCCATGTGACAGTCGTGATGGAAATTCTACCATTGTGCTTCTTAATTAAAGTTTTCAGTCTTTTCTTTTCATCACAATAGAACTCATATATATCTCTAGTCATAGCCCGATGAGATGGCATCTTAAACATTGGGCATGCAATTGACATCAAATATCTAAAACCTAATTTATCTACTGTTCTCAAAGGCAGCTCATCAACTAGAATCATATAACGAATAGCTTCTCTTATCTTATTCTGGTCAAATTTCCATGCCATGGGTTTTGGTTCTTTTGAGCTATCACCAGATGTTTGTCTCACCAACTGATCACAGGGCTTCTTTTTACAACCACGGAAGTGTTTTTCCAAAGGTCCAGTTCCATGCTTATGAGGATCAGCTTTAATGATTGCCCCCACAATATTTTCATTTTGCCTTTTGAATCTTGTCTACATTGCAAAAGAGCTTCTCATAATGTGTCCAATATGCAGATCTTGTTGATACAGTAACATTCCCTTCAATTCTTCTTCTTTTTCTAGATTTAGTTTCATTATCCCCTCATTTTCACTTGTCTCATTATCAACATTATCATCCCAATTTTCGGTGGAATCACCACCTACTTCTTCTGGCCCAACTACCTCTTCTTTTCGTACCTCTGTATTACTCATCATAGCATCTACTTCTTTGGCAAAATTGCTTACTTCTTCTTCTTGATCCCCAAGCCCCTTTCATATTGTTATCACAACTCTCTTGCAAATTAGACATCTTCAATTTTTCTGTAAAATAAAAATCTTAAATTAACGATTTTCATATATATATATATATATATATATTAAATTAAATATCCTTTAAGGATAAATTACTTTGTCCAGTCTATTAAAAGGAAAAACTTAAGTTTTCTGCAACTGTAACCGATGAACAAAGTGATGTTTCCTGCACGGACACAAAATCTATTTTCACCTTTACAGAACAATAATGCATCAGCAGCTAAAAAAAGAAAAGGTGTCTTCTTTCCAATAAAAAACAAGACAAGGTTTATAACACAAACTGTAGCAAACATACAATTTTTCACATGAAGATAGATCATGCATCATAATAACCATCGAGACATTAGCATAACATTGATGTGCACATGGTCATGGTAAGTATCACATGAGCACAAAAAATCATTCTTTTCATATGAGAAAATGAAAACAAAGGGTACAAGAATTAACTGGATAGAGGGATAATATAAAAAATGCACCAGTGTGATTCTGTTTTCTTTAGCTGTAAAACATAAATGCCTATAAATCACAACAAATGCCCCTATATAAGAGAAAATTGAATACATCCAAAATGTTCTTAAACTCACAATTAATTCAACTTATTTGGCAAACATGTAATTTGCTAACAAACTAATGTTGCATATAAAATTCATTGAATATCAAAAGAACAACGCGACATTAAAAGTTAGATACTGCTCTTGGTAACATTTTGCCGATTCTGCTCTATAATTTTTTGAAGTTCTTTCTCTGCTGCACAATCAGACGCTTCACAGAGTCGAATGTCATAAGTCTTATGCTACAAAACACAATATAATATAAATATAGGTGAACACAAAACTTCAAATTTCAGAAATTAAAGGAACAAAACCGCGACCCCTACCCAGAAAAGGAACCCAAGTCACCCAATATACCCTGTGTTGTCGCCATCATCCCGAGCCTCGCGACGGTAGCCGGTCGTGCGTTGTGCCGTCAAGGGCCTCACGGAGGTTGCCGGTTGTGCGCTGTGCCATCAAGGGCCTCGTGGCGGTCACTTGCGTAGTGCTGTAGTCGAGCTTTGTCGTCGTCATGCGCAGCAGTCTATTGTGCCGTCGTCTACTCGTCTTGCTGTCACCCATCAACAGTCGTGCGCCGTCGCCCGTTGTCGATTGTGAGCCATCGCCCGTCGTTGGTCGTGCACCGCTGTAACTTGTAAGTAAGACTGTAACTCAAAGTCTCAAATAAACCCTAGAAGAGTAAAAGGTAAAAACTGAAAAAAATTTAAAATTAAAAAATAATGGGGTACCCAATCGGATATGTCAGATATATTTAAAGACCCGAAATCCAAATATGGTTGAAATCGGGTACCCGATACCCAAAAAATATAAAATATTCGATCCGATCGGGTATTACCCGGTCAGGTCGGATTGGGTACCCGAAATCTAATTTTTTTCCCATCCCAACTCAAAACTTCTGCAAAAACAAACTCTCTCTTCTCTCTCTCCATACATCCACCTTAATATTTCTTCACCCCTATCTTTATATTTTCCTCTGTTTATTTTTTCTTTTCTGTTCTTCTCGCAGATGCACATAGAGATTCTCTCTTCAGTGTTATTTTCTTTCTTTTGAAGATTTGTTCAAAGATTCGTATCCCCCTACTGTTTTTTATTAGGGCTTATGGCTGGTGGATCTCTCTCGATAAATTGAGGCATCCCATTTGATGGACACTCACACGAAAAAAGAAAATAATTGGAGGCTTTGGGTTTCGGTGTAAGAAGGCAGGGCTTCAAGCTTTGGGTACCGGGTTTCGAACTCATATCACTGTGGTTGAGGAGAAGGAGCAAGATGAGAATTCTGTTGTGGAGTCAGTTGGAAGCAACGACGTACCTACACCCAAACATCGACGAACGGTACTGGGTTCGAATCTAATTTCCTAATTTTTGAGTTGTTCTGGGTTAGCCATTTTTTTTCAGTTTTGGGTACTGGGTTAGCCATTCTTTTCAGTTGGGAATTAATCTTATATATGTATGTAGAACTCTATTCTGTGCTCTGATGATGAATTAAACTCTGATCTGTGCATATTATTTACGGTAGAATGTGCATATGTGGAAATGGGTTAACCATATTTTTCACTTGAGAATTAATTTGATATGTATGTAAAACTTTGCTCTATGCACATATGTGCATATGTATTATTTAACTTTGTTATTATGTTTAAACTTATCATGACCTATATTCGAAGTATTTTATATCATTTTAGATGCGTAGGGATAAAAATCAGGAGAAGAACCATGAAAAAGTTGTTTGGATTTGGGAAAATGAAGCACAGTTCATTGTTCTTTGTCATCAAGAGTGCTTGGAAAGGAATATGCTCTTGACCAATTTTACTAGCGCTATGTATAACAAAATTTATGATAAGTTGAATGCGTTGTTGTGTGATCAGTTTGGCTACACAACAAATCAATGCAAAACAAAATTTAAGAACATCAAGGCAGCTTGGAAGCTATTGCATGGATTGATAGTCAATCGTGGTTCGGGCTTAGGTTGGGATCATGAAAGAGGAACAATTATTGCACCAAGTGACGTGCTGGAGTCTATATGCAAGGTAAAATTAAATTATTACATCAAATGCATGGATCATCTTTAAATAAGAATCGATTTTATCATTAAACACATATACATGTATACATTTACAGGAGAAATGAGACAGTTAGTCTATCATAAAGCATGGTCTACCTCGCTTTGAATTGTGCACATAAATATTTGCTACAAGAACGGCCACCGATGCTCATCAGAATTCTTCTAGAAACTGATTTTTGAATATGACGACACTGATAATGTGGACGATGATGACGAGGTTGATGTAACTCCCCCACCATCTCATACCCAATATGATATTCCATTGGGTAGTCAGTCTGTATATAATTTTCCTCCTAACACGTCATCTGGAACTAGTCAAACATCTAGTAGAAAGCATAAGGAGAGGTCATGTGAGCGAGACATGGTGGCAATCCAAACTATGCTACAGTTTGGGGCTCACATCGAGGAGAAGCGTGCAAGGACAAATCTTGAAGTGAAAAAACATAACAAGTGTTTTGATTGTGTCATGGAGTTTGTTGATATCCCGGTACCACTGAAAATCAAGGCTGTAGAGATGCTTAAGGGAGCGAAAACAAAGAATATGTTTTTGAATATAGATGAAGAAATGAGGCGATATTGGGTTTTCTCTTTAGATCATTAAGATGTCTAATTCTATTTGTTATGTTTGGAGTTTATTTTATTTTTATTGATTTGTAGGACTGTCATTTTCATTGATTATTATTATATGACTTTATTCTCCTAATTATAATTTGATTCATATTTTTGTACTTATTGTTTAGGGTAGACAACGTACGACAAAATATGTCTCACCCATCAGAAGACTACTATTTTGAGGAGCATCTTGACTCTGAAACTGGTTCACAAAGCTCTGATGATGAATTGGACGAGTAATTTTTTTGCCCAATTGATGATTCCTAATATTATTATGCGAAGAGAACTAATACAACAAAATACATCCATTCTCCAAGGTAGTGATTGGGTTAGTGAGATATTGAGGAGGCCTGATACGCAATTCTACAATAATGTTAGGATGAACAAACAATATATTTATGCTCTTGTTGATGTGTTAACGACTAGAGGTTTACTAACACAAGGCCCTAATGCACGCGTGTCTGTGATGGAGGAGGTTATATTATTTATGCGTACCGTTGGAATGCATCACAGACAATGGGATAGCATGGAGCGTTTTCAACACTCATTGGAAACGATAAACAGACATGTACATCGTGTACTTAACGCTTTAGTTGCTCTAGCTCCCGAGTATATTGTTTCTCCTAATTTCAATGAGATTCCAACTCAAGAACTAAATAGACCAGAATTCTTCACATATTTTGAGGTACATTTCATGCCATGTTGCATTTATTTTGGCTAAATAGGATAAATATATTTCTTTTTTATACATAGGGTGCAGTCGGAGCAATGGATTGGACCCTAATTCCGGTATGGGTACCAGTCGAAAGACATCCTCGAAAAGTAACTATATCTCAAAATGTGCTTGCAATTTGTGATTTCAATCTCATGTCCATGTACGTATATGCTGATTGGGAAAGAAGTGCTAGTGACGCACACATGTTGTTTAATGCAATTCAATATGATCACAATTTTTCTTACCCTCCCCAAGGAAGTCCATGATTTTTTTTTATATATATATATATGATATTTGTTATTTATATTTTGAAGCTAATCATTTTTTTTAAATTATTAGGAAAATTCTATCTTGTTGATGTTGGATACACAAATTATGAGCCATTTCTTTCTCCGTATAGGCAAACACGATATCACCTTAACGAGTACAGAATGGCTGGGGTGCAGGCTCAGAGTCCAAAGGAACTATTTAATCATCGTCATTCAAAACTGAGAAATGCAATTGAGCGGACATTCAAGATTTTAAAAAGTAGGTTTCCAATGCTAATGCTAAAGTGAGGCATGCCCTGTTATAAGATAAGTCGTCAAGTTAAAATTGTTATTGCATGTTGTGTTGTGCATAACTTTATTCGCAGATGTAGAATGGAGGATGCAATATTTGAAAGGAATTCTAAGCATAATGTAAATGACGAACATATTATTGGAAATCAGATGCATCCAAATCAATAAAGAGTTGAACAACAATCTGAATTTAGAGATGGTGTCGCAGCTGAAATGTGGCAAAATAGGGGTGTTTAATATTTTATTATTATTATGCATATGTATTTATATTATGTAGTGGTTCCTCGAATGTAATATTTATCATGTTGTACAATATTAATTAAATTTCTGAATTTTCTTATTATGTTAGCATTCGTGTTTTTTTATTATTAGAATTTTATTACACTAGATAAAAAAAATGCGTTAAATTATTCCTACCTAAATTATCTAAAAAAAAAAAAGTCTTGATACATTAAAAAAACGTCTAGATAAATGTCTTGATATATTAAATTATCTAAATTATAACTAAATTATTCCTACCTAAAAAAAACATTTATTACCTAAAAATGTGCCCAAGACATTATTTTTATATTATAAAAATATATATTTTTTAATATTTATAAAGAAAGACCTTTTTTTTAAATATATATATATATATATATATATATATTATTCAATTCATTATTATCAACTCATATAACACATCACACCAATCATTATACAATAATTCAATCATTATAAAAACTACCTTTTATAATATAATAATATCACCATCATCTACCTTTTCACAATCCTAATTTATTCAATCTCCAAACAAACATATTTTTACTCTTCATCAGGATTTTTCAATCCAAAAATATTTCACGAGCCAGATTTTGTTAATCCCACTTAGACTTCAAACAAACACACCCTAAAGATTTTTTAAAATTTTTAAAATCTGTATTGAATACCTCAGAATTTTTTAAAGACTTTTGAAAATCCAGATTGAATACAAACATATTTTTACTTTTCATCAGGATTTTCCAATCCAAAAAGATTTCACAAGCCAGATTTTGTTAATCCCACTTAGACTTCAAACAAACATACCCTAAAGATTTTTTAAGATTTTTTAAAATCCGTATTCAATACCTCAAGATTTTTTTAAAGACTTTTGAAAATCCGGATTGAATACCCTCACATTTTGAAAGTGTAAAAAAAATTCTACAGACTCCACAACTAAAATTATTTGACCATAGAGTATTAAAATCCATAGACTCTTGAATACCTAAAGATTTTTTAAAATTCGTATTGAATACCTCAGGATTTTTAAAGACTTTTGAAAATCCGATTGAATACCCTCACATTTTGAAAGTCTAAAAAAATTCTACAGACTCCACAACTAATACATCCTTCTAAGTTTATCTTTCAATCATCCTAACACCTTTAATAATATAGGTAATACATGTTTGTTATCATTAATAATATTCTTTCTTTGTAATGTTGTCATTTTGTCTTTCACTTATCACCATTAATACCTATAGGGTTCGTTTGGTTTAACGGATTAGGCTAGTTTGATTGTGTTATCCGAATTAGTAAGTTGTTTTGTTTGCCTGTTCGGTCTAGTAAAAAATTGGATTGCAAACCCTTCACTCTGTGATTTTTTGTCCTGACCCGGGAGGTACGATTGTTTATCCCGTAAAATATGGCAATTAGTCAGGCGCATGTAAATTACATCGGTGTCCTCATATTTTGAAAAAGATAACTGTCCTACCCTCGATTACATACGTATTCATAAACATCATTGGGCTTGGCCTATTTAATTCACAACCCTACATTGCATATATTACATGCCTCTCTTTAATTTTGTCGCCTTCACGCAGTCGAGAGTCAAGCATAACACACACATAGTCAATAAACGTTTAGTTCTCACCATAAATATCCATTTTTTTCCTAATTCATTACCGCTTGTATATTTAATTCAGTTTTCTTTAATTTTCGTAGTTATCTGGGATTCGAACCATTTTGCCAAAATCAAGATATTGAGCCAAACATTTCGTGGGTTAGGGTTAATGGAAGTGGAAGGACGAATTCTGATGTTGTAACTTGAATGTTGACACATTCAGAGTAACACTGTTACAACATCAATAATATGTTTGCATCTCTAGTATGCCGTCAATAAGTTGCTAACAAAATTTTATAATTATATTTGTATGTATAGTTTGAAGATTGACATTTGGGAGTATGAATGCTATTGTAGAGCTTGAGGCAACTTTTGGTGTATATCTTGCAATCTGATATTCAAATTTTCATTATTTTAATGACATATTGCTATCTAAGAATTAAAAATCGTCGAAGGATTGCTAGAACACAAGCAAAACGTTATAGTATTAAGGCAAATGTCACACATCAACTACAACACACGGATTATATGGTCAATTTTAGTGATGAAACTTGCAAAGATAATCTTCGAATGAACCGAGATTATTTCAATCGTCTATGTTTCCTGTTACAAAATATTGATGGTCTTTCACCAACACGTCATGTGATCATAGCTGAATAAGTAGCCATTATGCTTACCGTGTTGTTCCACCACACAAAGAATAGAGTTATCCAAACTGCGTTCAAGTATTCAGGTTACACCATTAGCAAACACTTCAATTCAGTGCTTAATACCCTACTTAAGCTACTCAATGTACTGCCCGTGATGCCACAGCCTGTGCAAGAGAATAACACTGATTTCAGATGGATACACATTCAATTTAGCTCATGCAAGTGTATTACTTTATAGTTTATCATAAAGTGAAATATGAAAATGTTATGTTTTTGTATATGTAGGGGTTGCCTCGGTGCTTTAGATGGTACTTACATTCCTGTTAAAATATTTCGCGATGATATGCCACGTTATAGAAATCGGTCAGTCAATGTGTTGGTCGTTTGTGACCATAACATGAACTATGTATACGTACTAACTGGCTGGGAAGGATCCGCCGCGGATAGCAGGGTATTGCGTGATGCCATCACTTGAACAAATGGATTAAGAGTCCCTAATGGTAATAAGCTACATGATTACTGCAATGATTTTCAAATACTCTTGTTCCAGTATACTGTTTTTAGTTATTAAAATAAATATTACCATTCGCAGGTCAATACTACTTGTGTGACGGTGGCTACGCAAATGGAAACAGATTTCTAGCACCATATAGAGGTGTTAGATATCACTTGAGGGAATGAGATAATACACGTCAACCACAAAATCACCAGGAATATTTCAACTTAAAGCATGCCAAGGCACGTAACGTCATTGAGCGGCATTTGGGAATTTAAAGGCATGATGGGGTATACTAAGGGGCAATTCATACTACCCCATAAAGACTCACAACCACATTATTCTTGGGTGTTGCCTTTTGCATAATTTTATACGTGCAAAAATAGCGGTGATTCAGTACGAAAATGATGAATCTGATACAACCATTGACAGCAGCGACGAGGATAATGTTAGCGATGATTTATTGATCAGTTGGAGCCTTCGCAAGCGTGGACAAATATGAAGGACAACATGGCCATTCAATTGTTTAATGAATATATTTGATTATTGGATTCAGTCTATTTGCAATGTAGCAGCATTTAAGTTTGTATTAATGGATTCATGACATTCTTGTCTCACATGTTTGATGTTATGATTGTTTATGTGACTTAACCTATTATGTTTTTGGAGTGGTTTTATTGAGATTATGCAGCATGTTTCTATCTCTATTTATGCAGTATGTTTACTTTTTTTTATTCCATAATATAACCTTTCATTTATACTGTCTATATATTAAGATTTGGCATACAGTGTCTCTATTTTATTTATGCTGTCTATATGATTCTATTTTATACAGATTGATCAATGGAACTGGTTACACATGGGAGAAAGAGAGCTGGCACGTCATCTGGCAGCCGTAGGGTATGGAGTCATGATGAGAAAAAAATCTTGGTGGCTATATCAAGGGGCTACAAGTGCGACAATGGATTTAAATTTGGTTATTGTGGAATTTTAGAGAACATGTTAATGTCTGCCTTCCCTGGAACCTATGTATTAAAAAGCGGAAGCGGACGTTGAGCCGGACACTCTCAGCATTTTTGGTCGGATTGGGTCTAACCGGCCAAACCGTTAATAAAGAGGTTGAGACGGTATGATGTCATAATGATATTATAATTAAATACATATTTATTCCCTTTATAATATATATTTAATGAACAAATTACGACAAAAATTAGATAAACATACATCTAACATTGTAATTTAATGTTAAATTTTAACAATATAAATCAAATGCCAACAATAATAAAATAAGTCTACCACATGTCATAAAACCATCGAATGTGAAATCAAGTTCACCACATCATATCTAACAAACATCAAATGTGAAACCAAGTTTACCACATCATGTCTAACAAACATAAAATGTGAAATCAAGTTCACCGCATCATGTCTAACGAACATAAAAAAGTTTACCAAATGTCTTACAAACATAAAATGTAATAAAGTTCAACAAATGACAACACTCATAATGCTTTATCTGAAAGGATATCCAAATTTGCACTACTAGAGCTTGATCCCATACTTCCAACTCCGAACTTGGTTAAATCAACATGATCGTTGAATATGTCTTTGTCAATATTTTTATCCAAATTTGCACTACTAGAGCTTGATCCCATACTTCCAACTCCGAACTTGGTTAAATCAACATGATCGTTGAATATGTCTTTGTCAACATTTATATCACCTAGACAAAAAAGAAAAAAAGTAAACTAAAAGATGAAATACTATATAAATATTGATACAAATAACATATTAATATATATATTGCAACCTTTTGTGATTCAGGTAATTTATTGGTAGCAACTTCATTATCAAGTTCTTCCAATATTTCATCTTAATTAAGCTCTCCATTTAGCTCCTCGTCAATAATCCAAGCATCAACCTTATCAATGGACTCGTAATCAATTGGATCATACGTTTTTTGCATTTCTTTACCACTGCAAATAATAAAAAAGTTTAGTTTCATATTTAAAAAAACTAATAAAATAATGATAATAGATTGATAAAAGTTGAAAGATGAACATACCAATTTTTCAAACGCAAATTATAATGAACAAAGACAAGGTCATTAAGTCTTTCATGCTCCAATCTATTTCTCTTCTTAGTATGAATCCTCTCAAATACACTCCAATTACGTTCACAACCAAAAGAAGATGATGTTTGACTCAAAATTCTAATGACAAGTTTTTGCAAATTCAGTGCATCAATACCAAAGAGTCTCCATCATTCATCTTTTTTTTTTTGATCAGGACATAAGGAGGAAATACCCGAAGGCGCAAACCCCCCCACCTGTACCAGAGGCCCCTTGGTCAGGCGGGTGGTAAATCGAGGGATGTGCACGAATGGCAGCCATGCAAGGGAGAGGACTTTTGGGAGACACAATTCCAGCAACAACCTCTGCAATATTTCAGCAAAGAATTGTCACCACACGGAATCGAACCCATGACGTCGGAGTGTATGTGCTCCAGTCACCTTGCCCACTTACCATTCGTCTATGCCCCTGGGGGCAGTCTCCATCATTCATCTAACATCATATGAATAAAATGTATAATTATTAGCAACAGTAAACTGATTATATGAATAATGCAAATATAAAAAGTAACGTACCAGGAGTAGTTGTTTTTGCTTCTTTCTTAGCCAATGCAATTCCAAAACTTTTTTTACCCTCCCAAAACATGGTAACTTCATTCATTATTCTGTGTGTCTCCGAGTGAAGGTCTTGAATGATTTCAAGTAGACCTTTATAAGTTTGTGGCTCATCACAGAGAGAATTGTTCGGATTGTACTGGAATGCGGGATTCAACCAATATGCAGCAGCATGAAGATATTTTCTCAACATTTTATCCCATCTTTTGTTGATGATATCGACAAAAGGCTTGTACTTTGACTCTTGATTCATGAATACCTCTTTTGTTCCCTTAATTGCTCTAGACAATCTCTCAAGCACGTAGCCTAATGAAGGCTTCTCATCAGTATCACAAATACGTAGCAACCTCATTAGTGGCTCCATGAATTTGACAATGACAAGATAATTATTCCAAAACCTTTGGTTTAACACAGTATCTTTAACTCCTCTTCCTTTCTCAGTTTTCAAAAACTTCTTATAGCCACCACATATGACCATAGCTTCCAAATGATCTTTATGATCGTACAAACTTCTTAATGCAATAAAATACGTACTAAATCGTGTGGCTCCTAGAGTAACTATTTCAGTCCAACCATGTCTTTGTCTCAACCAAGCAAGGGACCACTTGTAGTTATAGATGAAAGAGGTAATCCTAGAACCTAGAATAACACATTCTTGGACTAAATCCATTTTTTCAATATCTTCCAAAATCAAGTTAATACAATGAGCTGAACATGGGGACCAATATATTCCAGGATATTTGGCATGAAACAACTTTCCAGCAGCTTTATAGTTACTAGTATTGTCAATATCCATATGAACCACATTTTTTCACCCACCATCTCAACAATATTTGAGAAAAGATTACACAAATTATCAGAACTTGACACAATATCAGACACATCACTGATAAAAGATATACCTTTGGGACAATACACCAAAATGATCTATGACTCCTATCAGTCAACCATCACCCATTATGGTGCACCCATATTCGGTCCACTTAGAACACATAGATTCAATTGTTAGATGTACTTGAGCTTTCACTTCTTTAAGTAATGGAGTTCTTAAAGCATGGTAATTAGGACTAGTGTACTCATGACCCATGAATGCTACCCTACTCATCATTGCCTTAAAATATCGTGAGTTAATTGCATTCATGGGTATACAAGCATCATAAAACCATAAAGCTATAGCCATATTTGTTTCATGTTTTCTTTCTTTATTCCGCCGTGATTAGGGGTGTAAGTGAGTCGAGTCGGCTCGCGAGCTACTCGTGCTCGACTCGAAAAAAGATTGAAATCGACTCGAAATTAATCGAGTCGAGTCGAGTTTCGAGCTGCTCGAGTAGCTATCGAGCTCGAGCTCGAGCTCACAGATACTCGGCTCGAAAGGCTCGCGAGCCTTATCGAGCTTGCATTATATTACAATTTTGCCATTATATTTTATTAATTAAATATATTTATATTATTAATATATAAATATAAAAATGAAAAAATAACCAAACCCTAAATCGCTTCTCTCAAATCTCAATCTGCAATTTCTGTCTCCACGGCTCCGCCCCCCAGCCCCCTTTCTCTGCGTGTACGTCGCTCTGTCGTCGGCTCCCCTCCATAGCCGCGGCGGCGCTCCACTCCTCCTCTACAGCTACGGCGCCGCTCTGCTCCTTCTCGTCATTATCCCGTGCAGTTGCGTGTGCGTCCTTCCCATCAATCGTCATTATCCACGGCCAGGTAATAAATGCATTTTGCCTAAATATGGCGATGCAAATAACAGATCCAATTGTTCTGAAGAATAAGTATCAATACAAAAACATTTCTTCTTTCACAGAGAAATGAACCTACAGATTATATTTTCATATATAACCATTTCTTTCAAAAGGATTTAGTTGATATATAAACTCACCTTTTCTGATAAAAAATAATATATATATATATATATATATATATATATCAGTTCTTAGTTTAAAATTCGAAAGTTTCTGTTTAATGGATAATGGATTGACGAATCTTAGTTTGTTGTTTATGTTATTTATTTTGGTAATAACAAAAACTTATTTATTTGTAGTTTCATACCTATGAGTTATGAAGTTTCTGTATTTGCTACTTCTTTGAAGAAATTGAAGTTTATATATTAACTTATACATATATTGCAAAGTTTTCTCGGAGCTAGAGATGCGGACTCTAAATAAGCTGGGGATGTGATCTTTGTTGGAGGAAGTGGAATGAGTTTAACTTAGTGCATCAATTGTGATGAGTTTATTGTTAAATTGTCTTTTTTTTTTTTATTCTTGTTTGGATTTTGGAAAATTGAGGTTAACTCAATTTATTGTTAGTTTCTTCTATTTTTTTTTTCTACGATGCTTGAACTTTGGAAGCAACATTTGTTGGTTATATTCTTCAGTTATTTGGTGTGATGAATATTTATGACTTTGAATTATTTTAATGTTTTATTGCATTTGATACAGAAAGTTTGAACAGGGAATAGGAAAAAAATTTGTTTTACATTTAATTTTGAAAAATAATACAGGTAACCGAGTCGAGCTCGAGTCGAGCTCGAGTTTATCGAGTTCTTTGTCGAGCCGAGCTCGAGCTTGAAAAATTTAGGCTCGACCAAGTTCAAGTCGAGCTCGAGCTTCGAGTATTGCAATCGATTTGAGTTTCGAGCTCAACACTACTCGGCTCGACTCGACTCATTTACACCCCTAGCCGTGATGCTTGTATGCTAGGTTGAGATAAATCTACTCTTGAATCTGATCCATCTTTAATATAGCTCCCACATATTTTTTTCTCTTATTTTATTTACCTCTATCATGCAAATTTGAGTTTTCTTCCTCATTTTCTGATTCATGAAATACAGATACATTTACCTTTTCTGTTTTAGCCTTTTCAATGTCAAATAAATTCTCTTTCATTTGGATATAAACTCATTGTGGACCTTAGGACAACTAGTGATATTACCAGTTTTGCGGGCTAAATGTTCTTTCATGTGATGTATTCCTCCACCTTTGTATGATTTACCATAATAAATACACTTAATAACTTTATTTGGACCATTAGATCCAATTACCTCGTAGTGCTTCCATGCCGGATCATTTTTTTGGCAAACATTTTGAGCACTACCACTCCTAGTTCTTGATTCTTGTGCTCATGATTGTGGATATTGTGTAGTTTTCGTGTCCACCATGATCTAAGATATAAAAAATAAAATTTGTTTATCAACAATAAGTATCTCATATTATAATTAAAACTTCATTTTCTAAAATACAAACAGGATATCTTGTTAAGCCATTTTTAACATCAATTGTTGTGCATATATTCCCACAATAGTACTTAAAAAATATATATCATTCTTCGACACCCTCCACACCAATCATACAAGAATCTTTGAATTTCAGATGGATACAACAATAAAGCTCAAATTTCTTCTTCACATGTCGAAAGATATATGCTTTGTGTGCCACTAAATTAATCATTTAAGAACAAAAGGTTTCATGTAAGAACAAAGACTTGCACCCACGCATCAACAAATCAAACTATCTAATCATGCCTAAATCTACACCCATTCCCTTTCACCAGAATAAATAAAAATAAAAAAACCCACAAAACAACTTGAAAGAGAAAAAGCAACCCAATCAAATCCGATGCAAGAACAATGTCACACAATTCAAAAATGCAAATTTAAGAAGACATATGCAACATTCCAGTTATATATTTATTCCCAGCAAAAAGCAGCAAAACAACATCTAAATTCGTGCATATATTATATTGGAGTGGGAAACAATGATTACCTGACCAACTATCTCCCCTAAAAATTCAAACAGGGTTTTTTGTGATTCAAAGAGGTGGAGAGGCGGGGGTGGGCCCAGCGGTTGCTGCAGCGGCGAGGGGTGGACGCTAATGGCCGCTTTGTGGAGGTGGGGCAACCAGTGTGAGGAAGCCGCGAAGGGGAACAAAGAGCAGATTTTGAAATTGGTTGTGGCCCTGCTTGTGATTTCAATTTGCTAGGTTAATGGTTAACTAATATTTTATTTATTTATTATAATATAATAATATATATTTCTTATTCTGAGCGAACCGCCGGTCCGCCGGTTCAATCGAGGATCGGTCCAACCCGTTTAATCCCACTTTTAACCGGTCTGAGGGCGTTTCATGTGATAAACGGTCCAATACTTTTGAACCGTACGCTAACTTATCCGCTTAGTGGTCGGACCGGTCCAACCGGACGGTCCGACCAATTTTTTTAAAACATAGCCTGGAACTGATTTAAGGAGTGACCCCTATATCAACTCCAAGATTCACATTTGGAAAAAATAGTATGCTAATCTGTGATTAATGCTTTCCAACTCTGGAATTGGATTGAATAGAGCAAATTATATGATCGATGCTACTCCTGAAATGTGGGAAAAATACATCAAGGTATTATTTGTTATTTAGATTTTTTTGTTTATGTTAATGTAGACAAATAAACTTATTTTATTTATTTTATTAACTCATTTAATTTGTTGGAATTATGCAGCTTGATCCAACAGCACGTAGTCTGCGAAACAAATCATTCCCCTTCTATAATGATTGGATTGAGATATTCGGAAAAGATAGGGCAACTGGTGAGGACTCACAAACATATGTGGATGCAGTGCATGAGGTGTTGAACAACACCGTACACTTGGAAGTTTCAACTAGAGTGGGTGATAACGGAGCTGATGCTGCAAATGGGACTTAGTTTGGAGATATCGGTAGTGAGTACGCTCGCAAAAAACAAATTCAACAACCAAGGTCAAGAGTAAAGGGATGAAGAGAAAGATTGTTGATGATCTTGATTCACGTTTCATAGATACATTAGCACCTTCTGTGAAAAAACTAGTGACCGCATGGGTCAGATTGCAGCCCGGATGGGTGAGCTAGCACAACGGGTTGGGGCTGAATTTGATGCAACCAAGAAAAGAGGACTGGGGTATCAGAGCTTAGAATTGCTGGGTTTTCTTTCCGTGGAGGAACAAGTTGTTGTTGCGTTGTATATGTGAAACAATTCGAAGGAGATTGATGTGTTCTTAGCCTACCCGACGAGGCAAAGGCTGTAATGGTTAGGAAAATCATCAGGAAAGTGGTAGAGCTGGGTGATCTGTAGGATCATGGTTAACTAGTAATCCTTTTGCTTAACTTATTAAACTTATTTAATATATTTGTTAATATTGGGTGTGCCGACCCCTTTTTGCTAGTTAATGGATTGGATTATGTTCAACTACATAAGATATTTTGTTAGTTGAAGACCTCTGGTGTATAGACCCTTCTGGAAGTTGATATTTGGGTGTACTAACATAACCACCTTTTGACAACCCAGCCATAAACACTAATTTAACAAAAAAAGTGAGTTGTGAATAATTTTACAAGAAATGACTCGTGCGCACGTGCGACTTTTTTTTAATGCTTTAACAGAAAGACAATGAACACTTCTTAACGTGACAAAAATGACTCATAACATCATATACAAAATTTTATAAAATACAACTCAAAATACACGCCCACGGTTTGACCCAACAGGTCGTCATCTATGTACATAGCCACTCAAAACCCCGCAGGAGCTGCACAGCTTGTCCAGTAGAACCACAATGTCACAAATCATCAGATTACCTACAATGCATAAACTATGTGAGATTTATAAATCTCAGTAAGTAGAAATTATGCATGATGTGATGTTTTAGTTCGAAAATCTCCCAATGCACAAAGCACTCTCTTTAAAATCATCAATTTATTTATGAAATACTCGTTAGGGCCCCTGACTCACTACTATGCACTGGCACACGAGCACGAAGCTTAATTCAAATATATTTAAGTGGCCACAATGTGTATGACCTCGACGTGAGGCTCATCCTCTTGTTGCCACCAAGGGTCCCCCTGATTGGAGTGTATAGGGTAAGAGTTATTAAGACCAATCAACAAAATATCGAACCCAAGGGAAAAAGTATGCACATGAGGTCCTAGAAATACAAGTTCTTAGTGACTAGAGTTGCAACAATGGTTTGGTACAAAAACAACAAAACACAAGCAAAAATACAATACAACAAGGAGCAAGCAAATGATCGAACACTAAGAATGCGATAACAAATACAACAATAAATGGAGGAATAGAGGTGCTAGGATTAACATCCATCAATGAATCATCAATCAACAAGCTACAATTGAATCAAATTGCAAATCAACTAAGATAGAAAGCATAAACCATCATGAAATTAATCACTCCATTAAAATCACAATGCCTAATGTGAGTATCCTTAGTCTTTCCCATCTCTCAATGTAGAAATCCCCAATTCATACAATCATGCAAAATTGAAACTCGATCAACACCTAATCACGTTAGCTCAACTCTCGCCTATTGCTAGGGTGATCAACCATTAATCTAAAGAAGCAATTTTACACAAAGCACAATGAAGAATCACAATTAGGAAATAAACTAATGTGAGTATCCTTAGTGCAACTAATCTCTCGATTACGAAGCACCCAATCCACACATTCATACACAATTATCACCCGATTAATCTCGGATCACGTTAGCGCAACTCGTCTATAGCTAGGGTGATCAAACACTAATCTAAAGAGATAATTATGCATGAAGCACAAATGAGAATCACAATTAGTAAGCAATCTACTCAATTAATCTCCAATCATCAACAATTATAGCATCATCAATCAATTCATCATCAATTTCAATTAACCCAAGCACAAGAGAGATTTAGCCCATGGTACCACAAACAATACCAATGGGAAGAAGATAGAATTGAACAAACATAAAGCAAATCACAACACTTAAGAAATTAAAGAGACAAAAGAGGAAAAACATCACCAAATGATCTTCAATCAACCAAAATAGGAATGCTTGAGTCTTCAACAACAATCTCCAAAGGAATTACAAGTTTGAAGTGAAAGGATAACAATGATCAAATGCTAATCTATGACTAATCTACCAACAATCAATTGAAATCTAATCCTAAATCTAACAATCTACTCTACCTAAGGAAGAAATTGGCTTGGGGCCTGAGAAATCGCCCCAAAACCGCTCTTAACTGCTATTATGAAAGATGATATGGATTGCCCTGCTTTTCCCCCTTTAAATACGAATTTTTGGAAAAACCTCCCCCTCGAGTCGAGGGTCAGGCCTCGACTCGAGGTCCCTGCAAAATTCCCATCCCTCGACTCGAGGGTCATGCCTCGAGTCGAGGCTGCTGCCTTTTTCCAATTCTTGCCTTTCTCTGCACAGCCCTCGACTCGAGGCTCTTGCTCCTCGACCAGAGCTCGAGTCCAGGGCATTTTTCTCGCGCGGGGCTTCGGCCCCGACCCCTGTTTTCGTCCCGGATGTCCATCTCTTCATTCTAAGCCTAATGGTACTCTCGGTTTGGCAAAAATCCACCGAATTACCTGCAAAGTGGACGATAAACATCAAAACCTCACAAATAATACTTTTTAGGCAAAAGAGTGATACTTTTCACATTTAGGCACAAAAACTAACACTTTAGCTCACTTTTTGCACTAAAATAGGCCCTAAAAACATGCATCAATTCACTCCAATCATACCCCCAAACTTGAATTGTTGCTCGTCCTCGAGCAACGTAGAAACTAAGAACAAAGGAGTGAATTGATTGCAATTATGTCACATGGCACCATAGACGAAAAATAAGACAATCGAACTCATCAATGAACATAAGTATCAATGCCACTATCTACTAGCCATCAAGATGAATCATGCTCAAACAAATGCTCAATCAAATACTCAACACATTGCTCCTTCCATGGAGTGTTTCACTCTTCACTCAAGTGTATCAAGGTTTAAAGCACTCAATCATCAATTCACAAATAAGTACACCATATGCTTGCCACAAGACTTAATCTCAATCAAAATCATTTGTGATCAATCAAGAATCAAAGAGGTCTTTATTCTAGGTTGTAATGTAGGCTCTTTGGAAAGGTGGGATATTTATAGATAAAAGTGACTAAATAGTAGAGACTTGAATGAAAGCTAATCAATACAATACACATCTCTTCACTTTCATCTAGCACACTCTTACTATTGAACTTCAAGGATCAATCCACTATTCACTTGAGCTTTCTCTTTTTAAGCTCACAAATTGAATCTTTCTTTTCATGCACTTTCTTTACAATTCAATCTTTCTTCACAACCTTTCTTTTCTTTATGCTTCATTCATCACTTTGCTCATCATCTTCCCACAATTAGCAATCAAATCACCATCATTAGCCAACATTCAAGCTCAACTAATCATAGGACAAGAAAGGCTAATCAAAATAGGCTAAATGGTTTCAATTTCACTTGGCTTGCCAAAGAATATGGATCATAGGCTCAACATGGCTCACTAAGGAAATCAAATGTATTTGGTAGGATAGTATTTGGCAAAGTAACTCATCATCCCAAACATGGCCTCTTATCATTTTCAAAACATTACACAAAGATCAATATCAACAAGTCTAGTGGCAAGTTCTAGCATACAAATCATGAACGATGCACTCACAAAGGATTCAAATCAACCGTATAAGATGTACGATTATGAAGGCACAAAACTCACGGGCTTAACTTGAGCAATGAATCAAGAATTTTCAATCACATTCATCTTCACATAATTAATCAAGCAACTAGCATCAAGCTACACATCTACTAATAATCATATCAAAATCCAATAATCTTACAACTCAAGCACAAATGCTCATGTACATAACCTCAAGCATACTCACTATATCAAGATGATACTCAAAAATATGTCAATTAATCCACTACTAAGCTCAAAATCAATAAATCTCAAAAGTCTAGGAATAAGGAATCCAAAGAAATCATCAAGGAATAATCATCAATAGACCATCAAACTCAATAAGATCAAGATAATAACCACCATCAATAAAATCATCCAAAAATCCAAAACCAATCATAACAATCATCAAGTCAAGAGTATAAGCATCATCAAGAGTACAACGGAAAACAAGAATATCAGAATCTAAAGAACAACAAGAAGAGGGAATGAGGAATAGGGGATAGCCCTAGTAATCGGACGGCGGCGGTGGAGGAGGGTAGTGTCCCTGCCCGAAGTTCCACGAGCTCATCTGCTGAAGGAGTGCATACATGTCATGTTGCGTCTTCAGAGACTCCTCCTGCATCCTCCGAGTCTCTTCATTAAATCTGCGTGACTCCTCCATCATCCGGTACATCTCATCCTGCCGGGTCAGACTCTCTATATGCATCCTCTGACTGTCTGCCCACATCTCCTCCGTCAGAACCCACGGTCTCTGAGATGAACTCCCCGCCTCGTACTCTCTACTCCTCATCTCGTCCTGCCAGTACATGTTAATCTCTGGCTGGTAATCCTCGTCCATCTGTACTGGCGGCTCCTCTTGCTCCGGCTCCTCATCATCCTCATCCTCAGAATCATAATCTCCGATCTCTACCTCTGCTCCCTCTGCAGCTCCATCACCCTGATCATCATCAGAACCCGACTGCTGACCTCCATCGTCATCATCAACCTCCCTAAGCACATCCCCATGCTCTCTAGTGTAAGCATCGATCGCCTCAGTATGACGCTGTGACCACATACGCAAGTTGATAGTCACAAGGGCCTGAGATCCGAAAATCGTCGCCAACCTCTTATTAGGAAGAGGGAATCGCCACCATGATCTTCTTTGTAGGCACCACGCCCTACCGATGCGGTCTAGCGTCCTCATGCGCCGCATGGTATCAAGAGTAAGGTCAGGGCCCTCCACTGCTCTGAGGTTATGCGTCGGAATCCCAAAATGCTCAGCGATCAAAGTAATCATGCCACCGAAGTTAATCTTCTTGAACTTCGTGCTAGTGGCTCTCTCAAATAAATAGCAAAGATAGGCGGCAGCATTAAATCTGACTCCATGTAAGAAGCACCAAATAACGTACAGCTCCTCGGAAACCACGGCTCCTCCCTCCGATCTCGCGAATATGGTACCCGCGAGAATCTTCTCAAGATATCGGATGACCGGGTTCCGGATATGTGTGCTCTTAGACTTTCCCGGAACAAAATCGGGCTGATTAGGAGCCCCAGAATCTGAAATCCTCCTCCAAAACTGCTTAGCATTATACTCCTTCCTGATGTTCAACAATGATCGGTCGGGATCTGTAGGTGCTCCAATAATCTCGTTGATCTCGTCCAGAGTCAACGAGTACTCATACCCCATGAGCTCAAATGTGATACTCCTCGGGAATTTGGCCCTCCTGGCCTTATCAACTCTCACCGTGCACAAGAACTCGAGAGTGAGTCCGATATACGTCCTAGGCCTCTTAGTCAAGAAGTCCCCCATCCCGACTTGCTCAAATAGGCGAGGAATATCCTCCTCGATCCCCATCGATATCATGCAATCTTGGTCCACTAATCTCGTCTTGACCACCCGGTTATAGAGCTCAGAATATAACTCAATATGAGTCCTCCACCGGTGATCATCCCACTGAATTCCGAGCTCAGCGGGTGTCCTATGTGCACGTCGGATAGCAGCTTCTTTCTCACGAATCTCCGCCTCAGAAAGGTTATGTCTGTCTGCCCCTCTAGACATTGTTCCTGCAAAACATTCCCAAGAGCAAAAATCAATACCAACAAATACAATACGAGCTCATACCATGAACGAGTCAACGATCAATAATCATCTCAAATGAACAAAATCCCTAGTAACTAGCAACTAAGCCTCAACAATGGTCAATGAGTCAACTAAACACATATATCCAATAGAAGTGCTCAAAATAGTCCTAAAACATGTATACTTACTAGAATGGCCCCACAATTAATTCACAAGTAAGCTCACAAATAATCATGCAATTATGCTCACTAAAATCCCAAAAAAAAAAACATAGGCCAATTAGCAAGTAATTCAACAATTATGCATCAACAAATCATACACTTCTATCAACACCATAATTCAACTTGACCAAATGATCCCAACAATTATACTAGGAATTCCTACAAATGCCATAATTCACAATTCCAATCCCAATTCACAAATAAACGAGCACAATATGAAATTCAATCCTAAACATGCTCCTATTCTCATCAAACAATCCAAATATACTCATACAAGGCTCCAAATCATCCACAATAATCATGCATAGAAGGTGTTTGTCAAAATGTCCACATGAAATTCCAATTTAATTAACAAATGGCCTAATTGAATCACCCATGCAATAATCACCATAACACTACGAAATTGAAGCCAAGATGAGTAGAAATTACGTACCTTGTTTGAAGAATTGACCCAAAAATCGGACTTGGAAAACACCCAATCAATTATACCCAAAAATCCCCAAATTTTCTTCCAAAAACCCTCAAGATCCTCTCTTTATGCAATATATATGATAAAATGATGAAATGATGATGAGTGTATGGTGGAAATGATGCAAAAACCGTCGGAAATAGGTGGGGGAACGGCTGGAACGACGCTCTCAAAACCCTCGACTCGGGGTTCTGTGTTCTGTCTGCTGCGCATTTTAAAAAAAAAATCCCGCGCCTCGAGTCGAGGGTCAGGCCTCGACTCGAGGGATCCAAAATTTCGCCTGCCTCGACTCGAGGTCTCACGCACGACTCGAGGCTCTTAACAAACTGACCCCCTCGACTCGAGGTGGCACCCTCGACTCGAGGGATGTGTAAAATTCTGAATTTTTGACTAAGTGTAAATCCCTCGACCCGGGGGCCATGCACTCTCGACCCTGGGTCGAGTCCAGGGAATTTTTGACGATTCCCGGGCCCGACCCGACCCCCGAAACTCCTAAAATGACCTTTATACCCCTAACGAACCCAAATATGCAAGAAATTACCGTTTTGGTCCCTCGATTTAAGCCCGGTCGCTCATTCGATCGAGGAGACCGGGTTCTCTTCCTTTTTGCTCATTTTCACCAACTTTTAAGCTCTCCTTTCCTTCTCGATTCCTCGATTCCTTTGCAAATTCGATCCTTTCCAATCCTCATAGTGAGTATACCTACACACGGGCAAAACAATTCATCAAAATCATCATCACTAAGAGATGCATTTCTTCCCTAAATGACAATCATACCCCCAAACTTGAATGAAGTCATGCATTCAAGTTTGACTCAAAATATATGCAACTCCTAATGATATCAACAATTAAGCACAACAATATATGAATCTCAAAGCATAGAGCATCATGTACCAAGAATAAGCAATATAGTAGCTAGCCAAATCTCCTAAAAACAAAAACACTAATCTACCAAAAGCACCAAAATGAACAAATAAAAAGGATGGGTTGCCTCCCATCAAGCGCTATTTTTCGTGTCCTATGCCGGACTTATTCTTCACATCTAAAATCCTTCATCGGAATGGCCAAGGGTAGCGATCCTCCTTCCCATTGTATCTAGATCGTTGAGCTTCATAA
Source organism: Paraleonurus japonicus (assembly GCA_030762865.1). Taxonomy (NCBI): domain Eukaryota; kingdom Viridiplantae; phylum Streptophyta; class Magnoliopsida; order Lamiales; family Lamiaceae; genus Paraleonurus; species Paraleonurus japonicus. Next base: position 16,316,718 of record CM061055.1, on the reverse strand, counting down.
TCTAGGAGGTTCACCGAAACGATAGGACAACCACCTATAGATATGCAAAGTGTCCATGGTTGTTCCCCTTTTTCTCTTGCCATCCTTCTCGATTCTTCTTTCCTTTCAAGGATGCCCAAGCGTTTCTTTAATTCTTCCCTATAGTCAAAATTCACAAGAGGCAAAATTAAACCATTAGAAGAATCAATTTCAATTAAATCACAAATTGAAGAGTTAGAAGGTATAGAAATGCTCATTTCAATCTTCAAAGCTTCATTTGATGCTCTTAGATTTTCTTCCTCATTATAGCTCATGTCCATCAATGGACACTCCTCTTCCTCACTTTTGACAAGAGATTTCTTCCTTTCATCCTCATTGCTTGGACCCTCTACTACATCTCTTCTTTCATTTTCTTCCTCCCCTTCTTCTTCTTGACTTTCCATGATATTCAAGTTCTTTACTTGGCGTAGGAAATCTTTGAGTTGACACTTAATAAACGTGAAATGCACTTCGGTGATCTCCATGTTCCCCTCTATCCATGAATTTACCTTTTCTTTGGTCTCATAGATTTCCTCATACAAGGGAAGCATTTCATCACACCTAGTGTCATTTTCCTCAATTCTTTCCAACAATACTCCAAGCATCTCTTGCAAGTTAGCTCTCACACCATGGAGTTCCCATTCTTCAAATTTAGGAGAAGCTTGTGGCATTGGATAATCATTCTCATAACTCCTCCTTTCATCATAGTAAGCTTCCTCTTCCGATGCCCCTTGAAATTCGAATCCCCAATCTTGATTGCATGCTTGATCATAAGGCTCATAGTATGGGAACATCTCTTGAGGTGGGGGAGAAATTTCTTCACTTATCCAATCTTCATAATTGGATGGAACTTGTTGCCATTGAGAATTATCTTCATAGTTCCTCCAATCATTGTAGCTCAATTCTTCAAAATGTGGAGAATACACCCTACTATCTTGATAATATTCTTGATTCCACAAGTATGAGTTGTATCCTTCCATCTAGACAAGATTTCAACGTATCAAATTCAAACAAAAGTAACAAAACAAACACAAAGGCAACAAGTAGTCACTTCAAACAATTCCTAGGTCTCACTTAAGGCGCAAAAACTAATTCCCCGGCAACGGCGCCATTTGATTGGAGTGTATATGGTAAGAGTTATTAAGACCAATCAACAAAATATCGAACCCAAGGGAAAAAGTATGCACATGAGGTCCTAGAAATACAAGTTCTTAGTGACTAGAGTTGCAACAATGGTTTGGTACAAAAACAACAAAACACAAGCAAAAATACAATACAACAAGGAGCAAGCAAATGATCGAACACTAAGAATGCGATAACAAATACAACAATAAATGGAGGAATAGAGGTGCTAGGATTAACATCCATCAATGAATCATCAATCAACAAGCTACAATTGAATCAAATTGCAAATCAACTAAGATAGAAAGCATAAACCATCATGAAATTAATCACTCCATTAAAATCACAATGCCTAATGTGAGTATCCTTAGTCTTTCCCATCTCTCAATGTAGAAATCCCCAATTCATACAATCATGCAAAATTGAAACTCGATCAACACCTAATCACGTTAGCTCAACTCTCGCCTATTGCTAGGGTGATCAACCATTAATCTAAAGAAGCAATTTTACACAAAGCACAATGAAGAATCACAATTAGGAAATAAACTAATGTGAGTATCCTTAGTGCAACTAATCTCTCGATTACGAAGCACCCAATCCACACATTCATACACAATTATCACCCGATTAATCTCGGATCACGTTAGCGCAACTCTCGTCTATAGCTAGGGTGATCAAACACTAATCTAAAGAGATAATTATGCATGAAGCACAAATGAGAATCACAATTAGTAAGCAATCTACTCAATTAATCTCCAATCATCAACAATTATAGCATCATCAATCAATTCATCATCAATTTCAATTAACCCAAGCACAAGAGAGATTTAGCCCATGGTACCACAAACAATACCAATGGGAAGAAGATAGAATTGAACAAACATAAAGCAAATCACAACACTTAAGAAATTAAAGAGACAAAAGAGGAAAAACATCACCAAATGATCTTCAATCAACCAAAATAGGAATGCTTGAGTCTTCAACAACAATCTCCAAAGGAATTACAAGTTTGAAGTGAAAGGATAACAATGATCAAATGCTAATCTATGACTAATCTACCAACAATCAATTGAAATCTAATCCTAAATCTAACAATCTACTCTACCTAAGGAAGAAATTGGCTTGGGGCCCGAGAAATCGCCCCCAAAACCGCTCTTAACTGCTATTATGAAAGATGATATGGATTGCCCTGCTTTTCCCCCTTTAAATACGAATTTTTGGAAAAACCTCCCCCTCGAGTCGAGGGTCAGGCCTCGACTCGAGGTCCCTGCAAAATTCCCATCCCTCGACTCGAGGGTCATGCCTCGAGTCGAGGCTGCTGCCTTTTTCCAATTCTTGCCTTTCTCTGCACAGCCCTCGACTCGAGGCTCTTGCTCCTCGACCAGAGCTCGAGTCCAGGGCATTTTTCTCGCGCGGGGCTTCGGCCCCGACCCCTGTTTTCGTCCCGGATGTCCATCTCTTCATTCTAAGCCTAATGGTACTCTCGGTTTGGCAAAAATCCACCGAATTACCTGCAAAGTGGACGATAAACATCAAAACCTCACAAATAATACTTTTTAGGCAAAAGAGTGATACTTTTCACATTTAGGCACAAAAACTAACACTTTAGCTCACTTTTTGCACTAAAATAGGCCCTAAAAACATGCATCAATTCACTCCAATCACCCCCCCATCGCGCCCCTCATGAACACCAAGAAGTTATCCCTCCACGCCGACCCATACTGTTGAGGATCCCACCCTCTAACGGCCTAGCGAGATCCATCACCAAACCTGACCCCCTGTCCGTTCAGAAGTCCCCTCTGTAAATATGCACAACACCATAACATATGAGATGGTGTCCTACTCTTGGTCGCCTTAACTCCTAGGTCGCCCCTGTCGTCCTCGGTGCATAATCAGTGGTCAAACACACCATTTGATAAAAATATTTTCATGTTAATGCATGATATGCATAATGCAATGTAGCATATACACACAGTAGAATTACATGTCCAAACACCCTTTCCACTTCTGGAATAATCATATAATTTACAAATTCATTTCACGATAACTTTTGAACTCACAGGTTCATTCTGCAACAATTGAACTCGGTGGCCCACTCTAAGTAGCATACGTCTGATTCTCTCTGGTCGCCTTAACTCCTAAGTCGCTCCTTCCGTTCTCACTTTGAAATCCCCTAATTCATTTCTAATCGCTCTCGCCTAATTCATTTCTAATCGCTCTCGCCTAATTCATTTCTAATCGCGTATCTAATTCATTTATAATCGCTCTCGCCTAATTTATTTCTAATCGCGAACCTAATTCATTTCTACTCGCTCTCGCCTAATTCATTTCTAATCACCCACCTAATTCGTTTCTACTTGCCTAATTCATTTCTACTCATTTGCTGGGGGCTCTTGACTTACTGATATATACCGGTGTACGCTCAATACAAAGGCCACCATGTGGCCGATATAAATACTCTCTTTTGAAATCACCTAATTTATTTCTAATCACTTGCCCAACTACTCACAACTCACCAATTCAATCACCAAATCCATTTCTATAATAATTACAGAACTCATAAGTTCATTTCACAATAATCGTGGAATTCACTAATTCCTTTCACTATAACCTTTGAACTCGTATATTTAATCCACATCAAATATTGAGCGCACAGGCTCTTTCCACAATAACCATTGAATATCAATCAAGTATCACAATTAATATAATATTCACATATCACCAATTAAGCATAAATACTTCATAAAATACTATATTTATGCATTGTAGGTGCAAATGAATTTCTACTTATCTCAAGTACGCAATTGTCGATAACTTAAACCCTTAAACCCTCTTATCACCGTTCACTAGCAAGATTAATAAAATCAACTATAAATATCATCCCGAATTATTAATTAACTGGTGAAATAAACTACTAACTCCAAAAATTAATTAAGGGTTTTGTTCTACTCATCGCAGGTTTCAAAACAATATAAGACTCACTGCTTATCATTCGCTAGAAAACAATTTCGATTGGAAATGATAGAATGATCATTATAAATTTCAAACCTTTAAACTCAAATTCCAGACGCTATGAGCATCGTAACAACAGACTTATTATAATTCTATAATCTACGAGTGGATATAGATATTTTAATATATAATACGATAACTGATGGAGGTCGAATACTTACCAAAATACTTCAAGATTTCGATCGACGTCATTGTCTCTCTCTCTCTCTCAACATGAATGCGTGTATAAGGTGGGAAGAATATCAATTCCCCACCGCCTTACTTAGCTAGCTTCATAGGTAAGTTTTGTATTTTATTTTGAAATTATTACACTCTAGTACAAATTAACATGGTCTAATTGTCCACTCATACAAACACTGTATAATATTGCAACTACATACAATATGCACTCTCAGCTTGACTAATTTACCCTCCGATCACAATCTCAATGCAAGTGTGCATTATTATATTTATTTATGTCATTTCAGGTTGACTTCTACACCATTTGTATAACAGAGTTTCTGTATCTTAATTTAGAGTTGATTTGTTTACTTTCTCATTCTTCTCTTTCCTCCCTCAATTTCCTTCTCGGGTACTCTTCATTTTACCTCTATAAACCCTAAAATTGTCTTCATCCCATCAACGACGGTGACGCAACATCAACGGCGCCGGTGTTGGTGCCTCCACTACAACTCGACGCTCTTTCTCCGCGCCGTTATTTCCCTCTCCATCGCGCCTCCTCCGCGCCGCCTCCCAATAACTCGCAGCCACGGCGCATCGCTACAACTCGCTCCCACCTGCGCTCAGATGGTTGGCATCCATGGAACCAGAGTGCTGGTAGCTGAATTCGGATGCGTCTTGTCAGACGGGTGTGGGTTGCGGTCGAGGGGGTGTTCTGCGCGACAGTGATGGAGCTGTGGCCTAGGTGTTTGCAACGCGAGGGCCGAAATTCCTATCTATTGATATTGCTGAAGGTTTAGCGGTAGGCCCCGCTGCTCACAGGTGCGAACGTGCGGCGGCCTCCGGTGTTGACAACGGCAGCGGCAAAGAGGGGCTTTTGTTGGCGTAGGCACTTAGCGTTGTTGACGACGACGACGAGGTAGGTGGGTATGTTTGAGGCTGTGAAGGCCATGAGAGATGGTGAGTGGTGGTTGCAGTAAGACAGTTTTGGGGAAGAAGAAAGTGGGTGTACTCATCGGCTAATTGCTACTTTTAAGGTGTTGAATATAGGATCAATTCTACAAAATTTGGAGTAATATAAAGTACTATAAATAACATGCTTCTTTTTTCTTTTCTTATAATTTAGTTTAATGTGACTTTTTCATTTGTTGTTCAATTAAACATCGTTACGTTACAATTAAATTTATATGTAATTCAACTTATTATACTACTTTGCAATTTTTATGTTGTTCAACATAATTTGATTTGTTGTACAACTAATCATATAGTTGTTTTGCCTTTGTGAGTATATTTTGGGAGTTGAGGGGGTGGATTAGGTGATTCTTACATCTCTATTTTTTTTTTTGCAACTGAAAGTGAATTATGTTTTTAAAAATTAATTGTTGCACTAACTTTATGTCCAATCCATCTACAATACCCGGTTCAATATATCTTTTGTTTTGTTGTGCAATTAATTATATAGTTGTTCAATATGTCTGTCTCGTTTTTCATGCCAAGCTTATTAAAAAATTATTTGTTGCGCTAACTTCATGTTCAAGCAAGCTACAGTGTTTTAAGCTGCATTGCAGTCTTGTCACATAGCTCAAGGATAGTTTTGACCTTTCATCCAAAAAATTGTATTGGATTGCAATTGTGTTGGTCCTGCGGATTGAGTATTTTATTAAAGAACTTAAAACAACCTTCTAGGAAAAATCTAGAAGGGGGGTTGAATAGATTTTCAAACTTTTTCAAAGATTAGAAAATCAACTCAATGTATCAAAGTTCACACAGCGGAAAATAAATTTAAACTCAAACTTTTTCGGATCAAAAGCAGTCTGATTGAGAGTCTGAAATTGAATTTGATTGAAAGTTGATTAAGAACAGATAAGTAAGGAAAGCAGTAAAGAACACAACAATTTATAGTGGTTTAGATCTAATTGATCCTACATCCACTCTCCTTCTTCAACTTGAAGAAGGGTCTCGACCACTTACTTACTCACTTACAATCTTACAATTAAAACTTTCTGAAGATAATCTTTTATCTTCAAACCTATCTTCAACCTCTAAACTTCCTGAGATTTCTAAAGTACAGTGCAAAGATGTGTCAAAGATATACAGAATAAGTGTTCTATAAACACTTAGAACTTATAAAAAAATACTTTGAAAAATGTTTTGTAAGTGCTTAGAAAACTTGTGAATCGTGAATGAGAGAATGCTGAATTAATTGAATTCAGAATTGTGCCTGGACCTATTTATAAGCCTGAGAGACAGTAAGTTTGTTGTAACAAACTAAAACTGCCTAACAAACTTAATCTTGATAACCGCCTCTTTATGAGCTGATATTGCTTCTAGTCGTCTGCAGCTGACTTGGTGAAGACTTGCCTTTCTTATTCTACTCAGCTTGTCTTGACCTCGTCTGAGCTCTTCATTGTTGTCTCCTGCAGATGACTTGTCTTAAGCTCGTCTTCAGATGACCTTTGCTTCTTCGATCTCAGCTGACTTATCCATCTCTTCCTAGTCTGATCAGCTTAGTGCTAGGTCTTTACCTCAGCTGTTCTTCGCAGTAGCTGGTCATCTTACTTAGTATGAGTTGACTCTCGTTTGACTTCTTTTAACTCATCAAAACTTCTTCTGATCTAACAATTTTCCCCTTTTTGATGGAGTTAAAACTGCAAGAAAGAGACACACTCACAGCTGATGTTAGTCAAAGTTATTCAAGATAAACAGATGAGCACATTAGAGCACATTAACACTCAACTCAGATTTATTCATATTAGAGCACTTAATTCACACTTAGAAAAATTCTAGAAAAGTTTTATAAAGTTTTTTAAGAAAAATTTTAAGTCATAAGACTTTATCAGATGATTAGTACTTAAAAAAATTTTAAGCCTTAGGACTTAGAAAATTTTAAGACTTAGAAAAAAAATTTAGAAAATTTTAATCTGAGATGAAAGTTTCCTCAGATGATTAACACTTAGAAATTTTTTTAAGTTTTCTTTGAAAGCAGTAAAGAAAGCTTAAAAATAAGACAAGGTAGATCAGATAAGGTCAGATGTATTCATATCACATTTACATATTTACATAGATGAAAGTTAATAGAAAATAAAGATAAGGAAAAGAAAAGTCCTCCTTCTATCAAACTCCCCATCTGCTTGCTTTCGGGACATCCAGCCAGGTGAAGACTCTAGCTCTTAGCTGTTTCAGCTCTTCTTCATCTGTGAGCTTCGACTCCACCTCGACTTTGGTAATTACAGTTCTGACTAAGTTAAGATCAGGTGTCCCATCTTCATTCATCTTAGGCTTGACGTGCTCATAGGCTGGGGCGACAAGGTCACAGTTGAAGACTTCGCTTGCCTCGTCGAGCAGCCTGCCATAAAGGTCTAAGTCCTCCTTTTCCATCCATTCATGCCATTGGATGTCCTCGTCTGCTGCACTGGTTGGGGATGCCTTCAAGATGTACTAGAAGTACATCCATCTGGCATCCATTGCTTTCTTCCTGTATTCTTTGGTGTACTTCCCAGCGACCATCTTGGGAGGAGCAGACGTGCAGTGGTAGGTCGGAATTCTACTTCATCTGTGGCTTTGAAAATTCACTTCTAAGTGTCCCTATCCCACTTCAGCTCTGCTCCTTTTCCCAGCTTCTTCAGCCTTTTCTTCTCCCTTCTCTCGTACATCTCCTTCTCAGTCTTGATTCGCCTAATCTGCTCATTTGAGAGGTTGGAGAAGTCTGGCTCTTTCCTCTTTTTCTCAGCCTTCTCTGATTTTTCAAATGAAACCCTGGCTGGCTCCTTCTCTGCTGCTTTTTCCTTGGCCTTAGACAGCTCTTCTGACTCCTTGAGTCTGGCCAGCAGCTTCTCTGACTTCTCCTCTTCTTCCTTCTTCCTCTTCTCCTCATCCTCGTGGATGGCATCTTCGATCTGGCTCACCCTCAGCTGCAAGGCGGCGAGCTCATTTGATTTTTCTTTAAGCTGTGCCTTTGCCGCCTCCAGCTCAGCTGTGTCGGCTTTAGAATGCAGCCTGTCTGATATTGCCTGGACATCAGCTGAGAGGGTGTCCACCTTTCCTTGCCCAGCTCCTTCCCCCTTTTTAACTTCATCATGGAGGGCTCGGAGCTGGTCTTCCAATGCAGCACAACGAACCCTGAAGTCTGATTTATCAAATGTTAGTGCTTCCACCAGGATGTCGTTGTCTGCCGCCACCTTTTCCTTCAACAGCTTAACCTCCTCCTCCAAGCTGCCCAGACGACCATCTAGTGCGGAGCCGAGTTTGTCAGATAGGTTTCGAGAGATGTTTACCTTGGCTATCCGCATGTTGGCTAGCATGGTGTTCGTCACTGCCCTTATGATCTGCTTCGTCTTCTTTTCCATCATCTTCTCTACCTTGCTGATGATCTTCTGATGCAAGTTTTGGAAGGCAAAGGAGATAACAGATAGGGGGCTGGTGTCTTCCTCAGATGATTCTGACGATAAGGAAGAGGAGGGGGTTTTTGGACTAGGGGAGCTCATCTGGATATCCCCAAAGATGTTGTGGGAAATATCCGGTGCTTGGACTTGAGGGGTGGGTTGGGGAGAGGATTGGATATCAGATGGTGGAGGTGGGGGAATTTCCAGGGGTGGAGACGATGGAGGGGGTGGAATTTCAGAGGTGGGTGGTGGAGAAGGTGTTGGATGAGAAGTGGTTGGTTGAGAAGTGGAGGGTGTAGGCTCGGCTGTTGGTTGAGGGGGAGATGAGGTTGAGGGTAACATGGCAGGAGGGGAGATGGTGGTTATTGGTGTGGGTGAGTTGACAGGTCCGGTGAGGAAAGAAAGGTATTCAGATGGGGATGATGGTGAGGTGGTTGGTATTTGGGGTAGGGGAGAAGATGAGGTACCAGTTTGGACTTCTATGGGAGTAGGCTGTTTGAGAGGCTCGGAGGTGCCAGCCTGGGACACCTCTTCATCGCCAGAGTGGGCAGAAGAGGGGGATGGGGAGGGAGATAGACTAGCTGAAGCTCCGAAAGAGAGCACCTTTTTGGGAGAGGGGGAAGGGGTCCTCTCGGAGCTGATCTCCTGGATGTCCTGTGACTGGACAACAGCTGCTGCGGCCACCTCCAGGGTTTGGGCCACCTCAGCCAACAGACTCGGCTGCGCAGCAGATGTCGCCCCTTCTTTCTCTGAGGCCTTCACCAGCCTCCTCCTTTTTATTGCCTTCTCCTTCAGCTTCATCGGCTGTGAAGCCTCAGCTGAGCTCACCGTCGGCTCAGTAGGTTGCTCCTCCTCCTCCTCAGCTGAGGGCTCAGCACCCTTATCTCAGCTGCCTCTACATCCGAATCAGCTGGCCCGCTGATCACCTCATTCTTTATAAGAAGCCCCTTCTGCTTCGTGTAACTCCTTACCTCGTCTGTCCAGTTGATTTCAGCGGACAATAGGTTCTCCAACAAAACTATAATTTTATTGAACAAACTGGTGATGGACTTGGCTGTCCACTACCCATTCACCAGCTCCAGTCTTTTCTTTTTTGTATGTCAGGGGATTCACACCCTCATTATTTGTCTCAAAAATCCGGGCAACCTCCGCCGTCGTTATCACCAGATTCTCACCACAAACCTTCGTCTTATACACCCCATTCTCATATTCTCCGTTGATGTAGAACTCCACACCTCGTATATCCAGTGTTTTGTTCGACTTGGATTTCTTTGAACAAAACGTCTTCAATCTTGATCTCTCCAATAATCTCAAGATTTGTCTTGATTCTTCGTCAGTGGTGGTGTCAAAGTCGACATACATCTCCGACTTTATCTTCTTGTTATACGTATCTTTGTTGATGTCCACCATTGTTGATGTAAATCCAATAACTTTTTGAGTATGGCTCATATAAGATTTAGGAAGGGTTTTGGGAGTTAGAAAATTTTGCAGAGTAAGAATGGTTTTTCTGAAAGTGAAAGTGTTTAAACGAAGAAGAAGATATATTTATAGGAGGGAAAATTTGGAAAGAGAAATTACTTGGAAAGCAGTTTTAAATCTGAGTCGTTTATTTGAAATGATTTACTGTGCTGAATCAATAGTTAAAAACAAGATAAACAATTGGGATTCAGTGCGTGAAGTTAACTCGACTTTGAAATGCGTAAAAAGTAACTATGTAGACTGTTGATTTGACCGAAGTAGGGTTACTTTATGCAGAGAAGTAAGTATACCTGACGTAAGCCTATATTTACCTTTCTTTGCACAAGGGTTTCCTAAAACAGATAAGGTTTCGAAATCGTTTGAGAAATAACCTCGTCTGGGTTTTTCAAAAACAACCTAATTTTATTTTCTTTTTAGCAAAATTTAAGACAAGTTAAACAACACCTTTTATTTTAAACAAAACAGACTCAGCTGGGTTTTTAAAGAACAACTCATCTGAAAGGTTTTAAAAATAGATGAGCTGTGAGAATAAGTTTGAAAACAAGCTTTTTGAAGAAACCAAGGAGAGGGTGAACAGATGAGGAGGTTTCATCTGATTAGCAGATCCAAGCTGATCTATCAAAGTTGATCTGTTATCTGTTCCTGCAGATACACAAACTTCAAGAAACTATTAGTAGCCAAGGTAAGTCAGATAGGATGCAGATAGTCATCTGTTTGAAGAAACCAGCTGACTATCGTGTCCTTATCTGATTTACCTGATGTCAGATAAGCAATCATCAAGTCATATAACGTCAATATGACTAATCTTTGATTCTTGATTCCTAAGAAGGAGATCAATGATATCAGCTACTTGATTGTCCTTTGACACATATCTAGTCTGATGATTCTTACTAGACATAGTAAACTAATCGAGAGAGACAAAGAATGAAAAGCATAAGATGAGATTATAGATTAACTAAAGAAGCATCTAATAATCCTAATTCTACAGATAATTCTTTGAACCTTGTCTCTGCTAATAGTTTTGTCAAGATATCAGCTCTTCGAAAGTCAGTCAAAATCTTTTCAAGTCTAATGTTACCTTTCTCAACGTGATCTCGGATGAAGTGGTGTCTTATGTCAACATGCTTGCACCTAGTATGTAAGACTGGGTTCTGGGTAATAGCTATGACACTATTACTATCACAAAAGATTGGTACATCTTTGGTGATAATGTTATAGTCCCTTAGCTGTTGACTAATCCAGATAAGCTGTGAACAACAACTTCCAGCTGCCATGTACTCAGCTTCAGTTGTGGAAGTAGCTACAGAGGTTTGTTTCTTAGACAACCATGAAATCAGCTTACTTCCCAGAAATTGGCAAGTTCCAGATGTAGATTTTCTATCTATCTTATACCCACCAAAGTCTGAATCTGAGTATCCAGACAACTCAAAATTGTCATCAGCTGGATACCACAGTCCAACATTTACTGTACCTTTTAAATATTTAAGAATCTTCTTTGCTGCTTCAAGATGACTTCTTTTTGGTTTAGCTTGAAATCGTGCGCAGACTCCAACTGCAAAAGAAATATCAGGTCTACTAGCAGTTAAATATAATAGAGAGCCTATTAGACCTCGATACTCAGTTTGATCTGTGTCTTCCCCCTTCTCATCTGGATCCATTGAAAAGTTTATAATCATAGGTATCTTGGCTTCTCGGCTGGTACCTATTCCAAATTTTTCAATAAGATCTTTTGTGTATTTGGCTTGATTTATGAATATTCCCTTCTTAGTCTGCTTGACTTGATGTCCAAGGAAGTAGGTCATCTCTCCCATCATGGACATTTCAAATCTGCTTTTCATAAGATGACTAAATTCTTTAAACAAAGATGTGTTAGTTGATCCAAAAATGATCCAAAAATGAACTTTCCTCAAATCTGCTTTTCATATAGAGCTTTCCTTAGCCTATAGATCCAAAAATGATATCATCAACATAAATCTGAACTAATAAAAGATCACTACCAAATTCTTTTCTAAACAAGGTTCTATCAATTTTACCTTTTACAAAACCATTTTGAATTAAATAATCAGACAAAGTGTCATACCATGCTCTAGGTGTCTGTTTAAGTCCATATAGAGCTTTCCTTAACCTATAAACCTTGTCTCCTTTGACAAAGCCTGGAGGTTGCTCTACATAAACTTCTTTAGCCAGGATTCCATTAAGAAAAACTGACTTAACATCCATTTGAAAAACTATGAATCTTTTAAAAGCAGCATAAGCTAAAAATAATCTTATGGCTTTCAGACGAGCTATTGGTGCAAAGGTTTCATCATAATCAATTCCCTCTGATTGTGAATAACCTTGAACAACTAGTCTGGCTTTATTTCTTACGACAATATTTGTTTTTAAAGACCCATTTAGTTCCAATGACTTTTTGATGATGAGGCCTTTCAACAAGCTCCCACACATCTTGTCTTTGAAACTGATTTAGTTCTTCTTGCATGGCATTAATCCAGTTGGAATCAGTTAGAGCCTCAGTAATAGACTTAGGTTCAAGTAATGATACATAACAACTGAACATACAATCTTGATTTAGTTGGGTCCTTGTCTGGTGATTAGGGTGAATTATTGCATGTTAATTGTGTGCTTAATTGTCTCAATTTGATATGATTTTCATATTAATTTGCATTTAATTTGTCAAATTGCATTTCATAGTTTGATTTGATATTTTATGCGTGAATGTAAGGGTTTGATGCCCTTTTGAGTGCAAATTGAGGACAGTTATTATATTCAATTCAACTGGAAAATTGCATGGTATGAAAGAGGATCAAGAGACGGTCGTAACGCAAAATGAATGAGGTCAATCGGAGTTCGTACGCAAAACATACGGCCGAACGAAGTTGTGATAGGCAAAACACCCACAATCGCATACACCCTTCAGATTGGGGCATACACCCACCAACTGCACCCACATTTTGGATTAGTTCACCCCAATCGTCATTTTTGCAGATGCGCGTCCACGTTTTTACAGCGTGATCTTCCTTTTCTTCCTTGGCCATTTACAGCGTGTTTTTCCTTTTCCCTCTTAGCCAATCACTGAATGCCACGTGTTATACCATTTTATGGAGATTTTCATCAGATAAAAAAGATGGGAATATTGCTGCGAAAAGGCAAGAGAGATTTGAGGGGATTAATAAGAGGAACAGGCGTGAAGGCAGCAGGAGGTTTTTTAGATTTTCTAGGGTTTTTCTTCTATTTCTCACACACTCATAGTATTAGATATTCTTCAATTTCTTGCAAATTAGTAATAGTTTTTCATTCAATCAAGTGAATCAACACAAATAAAGTGATACCCACATCCTTATTATTTTATTCTAGTGGTTTATTTATTAATTAGCATGTCTCTTCCTTCTTTAATTTCTTTAATTCTTTTGGGCTTGTTTTATTTTATCATGTCTGGCTAATTCCTTAGTACTAGGGTGTTTTGATGCTTATGGGTGATTGAGTATTGTGAGGAATTCTTATAGGTTATTTTGATTGTTGATTAATTAATTGGATTGATGGGTATTGAATGATCTATGTGTTTGATTAATTTCTAATTCCATGCATAGTTGTTTAATTATCGCAAGGAGACTTGGGTATTTAGATAACTCATTTGGGTGAGGGAATTAATTAGATAATTAGAGTGAATATTAGCTTAATACAAGGAGACTTGATTATTACTATTAGAATTGCATCAATTCACATTAATTACTTAGATTAGTCGTCGGGTGATTAGTGAAGAGACCATAGGTAAGGTGCCTTAGTATCGAAGGGGAGACACGCTAGGGGAACCTATTGACTCGTGTTCTTGCCCCGAGAGGAAAGGGTGACTTAGTCCTCTCAATCTTTCGTGCTTAATTTGTAGCGTAATTCCTAGGCTTACCAAGTACGGGGTTATTGCTTGTTTAAAGATTGCTCTTATTAATTGATTGACTTGATAAATGCTCATTTGAATTCGTTGCATATTTGATCCCCATTTGTTGATAAGCACCCTAGCACCTTTTTCTTATTGATTGCATTTAGCGCTAGTTAGTTTAGTTAATAGTTTTTGTTAATTATTATTTGAATCCTTAATCTTGTTGAATAATTTGTGCTACAATTATGATTAAATTAGTAAATTTAGGGCTATCTCACACTTGATTCCCTTGGATCGATAATTTAACCGGGTGACTTACTAGCTACACGATCCCTTTACACTTGAAGGGTGAGTGTTGGCTTTTAAGCCTATCATCTGGACACCAGAGTCTAAATCTCCAATTATCTGTTCAGCTGGGTGGTATGACATTACTCTTTTACCCTTATCTTTTACTATGGATGAAGTTTTGTCTGAAGTATCTATTTCAAATGATTCTGTATTACCTTCAGATGTTTCTACCTGATCATCTGTGGCATTGGTTATCTGATCAGTTGGTGAGGAAGAGCTTTCAGGTACTTTTTCTTTGTTTGAATCTGGTTCTTTCTCTTCGTCTGAGTCTGATTCCTGACCATATAACTTTACAACTGATCTCTTGATAGTCATCTGATTCAGATCGTCTGATATCTTTGTGATGTCATCTGATTTACTAAGCTCAAAAGAGGATTCATCAAATACAACATGTGGAGTTTTTTCCACACACAAGGTTGTCTTATTAAAAACTCTATATGCTTTAGATACAGATGAGTATCCCAAGAATATCCCATCTGCTATTTTGGCATCAAAAGTTTTTATTTGAGATTTACCATTGTTGTGAATGAAACATTTGTAACCAAATACATGAAAATATGAAATTTTGGGGGATCTTCCCTTCCAAATTTCATAGGGGTTTTACATTTATCTTTAACAATCAAACTTCTATTTTGAACAAAACAAGCTGTATTAACAGCCTCTGCCCAAAACTTGTGGGGAGTGTTGTACTCAGATAACATTGTCCTAGCTGTCTCTTTCAGAGTCCTGTTTCTCCTTTCAACTACTCCATTTTGCTGTGGGGTCCTTGGTTCCGATGTCTCATGAGCTATGTCATTCTCAGTACAGTAGTTAGTAACAAGCTTATTAAGGAATTCAATACCTTTATCACTTCTAATCTTAACAATACTTAGTCCTTTCTCATTTTGAACCCTTTTAAGAAATTCTGGAATCTTAATCATAGTCTCATTCTTTTTGTATAAGAAAATAACTCAGGTAAATCTTGAAAAATCATCAACAATTACCAAAGTATATTTTCTTCCACTGAAGCTGAGAGGAGTAACTGGACCAAAAAGATCCATATGAAGAAGTTCCAGAATCCTTTCTGAAGATGGACTACTTATTGTCTTAAAAGAAGCTTTAGTCTGTTTTCCTTTTTGACAAGAATCACACACATAGTTCTTTGAGAATATTCTATCAGGGAGTCCTTTTACTAAAGATTTCCTTGCAATTTTGTTAAGAGTTTTGAAGTTTAAGTGGCCAAGACGTTTATGCCATAGCCAGCTTAAGTCATCTGAACTCTTAGCAACAAGACAAGTATCTTTAGGACAACTTCTAAAGTTAGCAACATAAATGTTACCTTGTCTGACTCCAGCTAATAGTATATTTTCATTGATACCATCTAGCACATAGCATGCATTATGAGTAAATTTAAAACTTAACCCCTTATCACAAAATTGTGAAATAGATAACAAGTTGTGCTTCAATCCTTCCACAAAGTAGACTTCATTGACTTGTATATCTCCTATCATCAATATTCCAACTCCTTTGGTAAGTCCAAAATTGTTGTCTCCAAACATTACTCTTGGACCATCTATGGACTGATAGTTAGAAAGAAGACATCTCTCATAGGTCATATGCTTAGAACAGCCACTGTCAATGTACCAGATGACCTCAAGAATGTCTCCTCTTTCTACTATCTTCTTGTCTTCCTGCAATCACAAATTTAGATCTTAGGTACCCTTTGTAATTTGGGTCATTTCTTGTTAAGTTGACACTTAGGTATCCAGACAAAGATATCTATATTCCTTAAAACCATAGACTGAAGTTTACAAACATATCTATTTACCAATATAAGACTTTCAAGATCAATCTTATTTAGCTGATCTTTTGTGATTGTCTTATATCTTGGTAAAAATGAATATGACTTACTTCTTCCATCAAAACTATTATACCTAGGATAAGACTTTGTCTTAGTCTTTGATTTTGCCTTTGGAGCATCTCTCCTCATCTGTGTTTTCTTTTCAGAAGTGTCAGATGAGGTGATTAGTTCCTTAGGTTTCCAAGGACTAAATCTAGTCTCTACCTTTGGTTTAGTGGCTTTGACAAAAATTCTTGGTTTTATGGGATCATTCTTTTTATTCCTATCAAAATCTAAACCTGTCTTGTCATTAGACTTCTGTGAAGTATTGAAAATCTTATCTATTGTGGACTGAGTGTTATTTAGAAGTCCTAACTTGAGATTTAACTCTCTGTTAGTTCTTTTATAACTCTCATTCTCAGAACAGATACTTGAGAATTTTATTTTTAAAGAATTCAGTTCTTTTTCCAATTTATCTGTCTTATCAGACGAGGTGCTAGTGATAGTCCTAGTCTGACATTCCCCCTTGAATGAGTAGTCTAGTTTTTTACTATCCCTTGTCTGATTGACTTTAGTTAGATCAAGAATTTGACTTTTTAAACTAAAATTTTCAGTCTCTATCTGTTTATATGCAGATAGAGCAGTCTCCAAGTCTTTTAGAAGTTTATTTATAAGACTAGGATCAGATTCAGATAAGTTATCACAATCATTATCTGAAGAAGAATAATAGTTTACCTCCTTTGCCATCAGAAAAATGTCATCATCTGATCCGAAATCAGATGAAGACGAGGATGATGATGTTTCTTGAGCTTCTTCCTTTTCAGCTAGAAGTGCTCTCTGGGCTGCATACCTTCTATCTCGCTTCTTCCTCTTTTCTTCTCTCTCTCTAGGAGTGAGTTGAGGGAAATCATAGCTGTAATGACCAGGTTTGTTGCATGTGTAACATATATCTCCTCTATCTGTCTTTCGACTATTATCTCCTCTTTTGATTGGTGACTTGTGCCTTCTAGGCAGATCCTTCTTTTTATCATTGTCTGAATTCTTTTCTTCTTTATCTGACTTGTAACTCCTTCGGCTTGATCTATCTTTCTTATTCCTTTTGTACTTCATCTTTAGCCTCTTATAACGTTTCATTAAGAGTGTCATTTCTTCTTTAATTGATAAATCAGATGCCTTAGAAATTTTCTCAGATTCTTCTTGGTGAAGAAACGCAACCGTCTTCCCAGATGTTGAAGACTCAGCTTCATCTTCGATTTGGATATCATACTCTAGTGCTTTGAGATGAGAAAATAAGGTATGGTGTGAAATTGAGGACAAATTATGTGTAGCTTTGAGAATGTTGGCCTTTTCTCTCCACCTTTTGCTTAAAGACCTTAGCACTTTGTTGTTGATCTCTTTTTCTGTATAGGTTTTACCCAAATCAGCTGCTTTGTTAAGAAGATTTGTTAGTCTAACATCCAACTAATCAATGGTTTCACATTCTTTCATTTTGAACGTATCAAACGTATGTAATACTGATTGCAGTTTGTTCTCTTTGACTTGGTCTGATCCCTCACATATACTAGCAAGAGTCTCCTACATCTCCTTAGCTGTCTTGCACCTCTTGACTTTTTTTATCCAGTCTTTGCTCAAAGTAATGATCTCCATCCTAGCTACTTGGTCAAAATTATGAATTTTTCTTTCATCATTGGTCAGCTCTGCACTCTTTTTCTCTTGTCTGACCCTGGTTTCAGCTGCTGCAGTCCCATCACTGGTTCCTCCATGATAGAATTTAATCGATCCTTCTTCAAGCACCTCTTCCATCCTATCATGAATTGCCTTCAAATGGTTCTCCATCCTGAATTGCAGATGATCATACTCCTCGATTGAAAACTCAGGCAAACTTCTGGACTTCTTGCTTTTGACAGACGACATGATGAAACAAAGAATCTCAACAAGAACTTATTAGTAGCAAGGTTAGTGGGTTTGAAAATAATGAAGATAATCAAAAAATAATTTCAGAAACTTATCAAGACCTTAAACCAATATCAGAACAGCTTAACACTGCTCTGATACCACTTGTTGGTCCCATGGATTGAGTATTTTATTAAAGAACTTAAAACAACCTTCTAGGGAAAATCTAGAATGGGGGGGGGGGGGTTGAATAGATTTTCAAACTTTTTCAAAGATTAGAAAATCAACTCAAGGTATCAAAGTTCACACAGCGGAAAATGAATTTAAACTCAAACTTTTTCGGATCAAAAGCAGTCTGATTGAGAGTCTGAAATTGAATTTGATTGAAAATTGACTAAGAACAGATAAGTAAGGAAAGCAGTAAAGAACACAACAATTTATAGTGGTTCGGATCTAATTGATCCTACATCCACTCTCCTTCTTCAACTTGAAGAAGGGTCTCGACCACTTACTTACTTACTCACTTACAATCTTACAATTATATTTTTCTGAAGATGATCTTCTATCTTCAAACCTATCTTCAACCTCTAAACTTCCTGAGATTTCTAAATTATAGTGCAAAGATGTGTCGAAGATATACAGAATAAGTGTTCTATAAACACTTAGAACTTATGAAAAAATACTTTGAAAAACTTTTTGTAAGTGCTTAGAAAACTTGTGAATCGTGAATGAGAGAATGCTGAATTAATTGAATTTAGAACTGTGCCTAGACCTATTTATAAGCCTGAGAGACAGTTAGTTTGTTGTAACAAACTAAAACTGCTTAACAAACTTAATCTTGATAACCGCCTCTTTATGAGCTGATCTTGCTTCTAGTCGTCTGCAGCTGACTTGGTGAAGACTTGCCTTTCTTATTCTACTCAACTTGTCTTGACCTCGTCTGAGCTCTTCATTGTTGTCTCCTGTAGATGGCTTGTCTTAAGCTCGTCTTCTGATGACCTTTGTTTCTTCGATCTCAGCTGACTTATCCAGCTCTTCCTAGTCTGATCAGCTTAGTGCTAGGTCTTTACCTCAGCTGTTCTTCACAGTAGCTGGTCATCTTACTTAGTATGAGTTGACTCTCGTCTGACTTCTTTTAACTTATCAAAACTTCTTCTGATCTAACAAATTGCTTTTTTGTCATGTATCTCAATGCAATCAACATAGTTAATTTGTACTCATTAGTAACTGACCCTTTTATTTTTATATTATTATTATTATTTTATTCTTTTTCTTTTATTCTACTTACTAATATAGTACTCACACACACAACACACACACTACAATTATATTATATATATAATTAATAGAAATAATTAGTATTATAATTAATTAATACCACTAAAATCTCAATCACTTATAAATTAATTTTCTCACCACTAAATATATAAAGGCATATGTAATTAATTCAGTATTTAAAAACACAATAAAATAATACAAGATAAAATAATTCAAAATCATAAGTAGCACATAATTAATTAAAATGTACTCAATGCATGAAATATATTGACCAATAAGTAGTGAGAAACTCGAGTATCATAATTATAATTAATTTTTATGTTAACACTAGAGGTAGTAACAATTGAGTAGTACAAAAAGAATTAAATAAAATTTTATAATAAAGTTGATTATTATTTCACCACTAAGTAGGTAAAAACATATATTTAATACAATATTTAAAACAAGATAAAATAGTACGAGATTACAAGTAGCACACAGATAAATAATTGTATGAAGTATATTGACTTATGAGTAGTTGACACTTAATTTATTTATATTAATTTAGATTTAACAATTTAGGTAGAAGTTTATGACTACTAATTCAATAAAAAATATCATATATTTAAAACTTAAGGAGTAAAATGAAAAGAATTATAATAAAATAACGTGTCACTCATATAAGTTAATAAAAATTAGTAAATTTTATTGATAAATAACTAAAGAGATATTCGGATATCACATGTATTGACCTATATTTTGTAATCTATTATGTATTGAATTATCCATGACTTTATTGGAAGATATGTAAAGGTCTGTGATTTCACCATTGTTGGATCAAGAGGTTTTGATGAGTTAAAGAGCAGCTCAGACTGATCAGCCAACCTGAAGAACAGCAGAGGATAAGTTTATAAGATAAGCTGATCAGACGGGGTCAAGCATCAACCTAGTCAGCTGAGGTCTGATATCATGCTAGTCATCTGAAGACGAGCTTGAACCTAGTCATCTGCAGGAGACAAACATGAAGAGCTCAGACGAGGTCAAGATAAGTCGAGTAGAATAAGAAAGGCGAGTTTTCACCAAGTCAGCTGCAGATGAGTATGAAGAATCAGCTGAGGTCTCAAGCAGTTTACAAGATTAAGTTTGTTAAGCAGTTTCAAGTTTGTTAGAACTAACTAACAAACTAACTGTCTTCTCAGACTTATAAATAGGACTAGATTTTATTCTTCAATTTACTTATGCCTATTCGATTTTTCACACTATTCACTACTCAGATTTCAATCACAATCTTTTCACAAGTATTTCAAGAGAGTTCTCAAAAAGTTCTAAGTGTTTTTAGAACACTTTTCTTGTAATCTTCAAAATCCAATACTCACTGTAATAGTTAGATTTTAGAAGAAGGGTTTAGGAGATTGAAGATTTGAAGATTTGTGCAAGTTGTAAGTTGTAAGCTGAAAGTAAGAAAGAAAGTAGTAAGCAGAGTCCCTTCTTCAGATTGAAGAAGGAGAGTGGATGTAGGATTATTAAAATCCGAACCACTATAAATCCTGGTGTTATTTCTTGCTTTCTTTAGTTTCTGTTCAATTTACAATTTTGTTAATTCAATATTAAAGTTCAGAATCTTAACTAAAATCTGAATATCAACCTTGCTTTTGATCTTGTTAAAAGTTGAGTTCTCAATTATATTCCGCTGTGTTTAATCTGATATTTTGAATTGATTTTGAAAAGATTTGAAAAATCTACAAAATCTATTCAAACCCCCCCTTTCTAGATTTTGTTCTAGGAAGCTAACTCAAGGTTATTAATCAACTCAACTTTGAGGGACCAACAAGTGGTATCAGAGCAGTGTTAAGCTGTTCTGATATTGATTTTAGGTCTTGAACAAGATTCTGAAATTATCTTGATTTTCTTCATTTTCTTCCTTTACTAACAGTGCTACTAATAAGTTTTTGTGGAGTATTTTGTTCTTTGTTTCATCATGTCATCAGGGAAAAATAAAAAGTCTAGGAATCTTCCTGAATTTTCCATTGAAGATTATGATTATTGGAAATTTAGAATGGAAAATCATCCGAAGGCCATTCATGATAGAATGGAAGAGGTCCTTGAGGAAGGTCCTATAAAGTTTTATCATGGAGGCACCAGCACTGGGGAAGAGACAACTGAATCAAGAACTAGACAAGAAAAGAAGAGTTCTGAATTGACGAATGATGAAAGAAAGGTTCACAATCTTGACCAAGTAGCTAGAATTGAAATCATCGAGACTCTTAGTAAAGACTGGATAGAGAAGGTTAAGAGATGCAAAACAGCCAAAGAGATGTGGCAAACTTTAGCCAATGTTTGTGAAGGATCTGATCAAGTCAAGGAAAACAAGCTACAGTCAGTATTGCATACATTTGAAACATTCAAAATGAAAGAAAATGAGTCTGTGGATCAGTTTGATGTTAGGTTGACCAATCTTCTCAACAAAGCAGCTGATCTTGGAAAGAATTATTCAGAGAAAGAGATTAATAACAAGATTCTGAGATCATTAACCAAGAGATGGAGGGAAAAATCCAATATCCTTAAAGCAACTCAAGATTTATCCTCTATTACTTACCATACTTTATTTTCTCATCTTAAAGCTTTAGAGTACGATATCCAGATAGAAGATGAGGAAGATGAGATGGAATCAAGTACCTCATCCAAGTATGTTGCCTTTGTCAGTAAAGAAGACAAGGTGTCAACAGAGTCTGTAGGAGCTGATCTATCTCTGAAAGAGCAGATGGCTTTACTTACAAAAAGGTATGATAAATTGAGAATGAAGTATAAGAGAAATAAATTAAGATTTGCAGGTAAGGATAGACAAAGATCCAGATCAGATAGGAAGGTGGATAAATCTTCAGATGATGACAAAAACAAGAGCCAGACAAGAAGATACAGATCACCTGTCAGAAGAAGTACTTCCAGTCCCCCAGATCGAGACAGGGAGTGACATTTGCTATACATGCAACAAGACAGGACATTTCAGCTATGATTTGTCCTCAATCGACTCCTAAAGAAAGGGAAGAAAAGAGGAAGAAAAGAGACAGGAGATTTGCGAGATCAAAGAGCTTTATTGGCTGAAGAAAAAGAGCCAAAGAAATCATCATCATCATCATCATCCTCATCTAATTTGGATCGAGATGATGAGATCATCTCATGGCTAATGAGGTAATCTACTATTCATCGTCGAGATAATGATTCTTGTCGATCTGCATCCGATCATGACCAAACTGTTATTCATGAGTTATTGAGAGATTTAAAGACATCTTTAGCTGCTTATAAACAGCTAGAGAGGCAGAGAATTTGTTTTTAAAGGATCAGATTCAAATTCTAAATAAAGGCAAGCAGGTGATGAAGCTCTCAGAGGCGAGGAAACATTCAAGGGGAATGTTTTCTTGATCAAGCTAGTACATCGGCCAGCTTACGAAAGGTTAGAAAATGAATTGAAAACTTTAAAAGACAAATTTGAAGTAGTCTGTCTTTGAAAATGAATTAATTAAGAAAGACAATGAGAAGCTTGTCTTCAAAATTAGTCAGCTTAATAATTCACAATCAGTAATAGATCATATTTTTAATACTTCTCAAAAATCTCATGATAAGACAGGTCTTGGTTATGATAGGAACAATAAATCAGATGTTCAAAAACCTAGAAAATTTGTAAAAGCATCTACATTCAATCAAAGGATATTAAAATTGGTCCATGGAAACCAACTAGTCGAGATAAGGACTACATCTTCGATCTGAAACCAAGAATTGGTGAGAACTCCCTATCGAGACTAGAAGGAATCCAAGAACCAAAATAAGAAGATATTCTTATTATAATTCTTTTGATGGAAAGAGCAAATGCTATCCTACATTTCCTAAGTTTAGGAAAATTACTCAATCTGAATACAACAAGTTATCATTCAAAAATGATATAATTGTAGACAGATTTGGTAGAAAACTTGAGTCTGATTTATTATCTGAAGATGAGATGTTTATTTGGATTCCTAAAGTGATTCTTGACCCAAAAGGACCCAAGATCACTAGGGTACCTCAAAACTAATCTGTTTTACAGGATTCACAGGGATCATCACTCAAGGAAGAGATCTTAGCTTCAATATGGTACATTGATAGTGGCTGTTCACAACATATGACCCATAACAAGAAGCTGTTATCAAATTTTCAAAGCATTGATGGTTCAAGAGTTTTATTTGGTGATAATAATTGTGGTCAGACTAAAGGTGTAGGTACTCTGATTATCAAGGATATTAAGGTATCTGAGGTATATTTTGTTGAAGGTTTAAAACATAATCTGTTGTCTGTTTCTCAGCTTTGTATAAAGGTTTTTTTGTAAAATTCTCAAGGGATAAATGTGATATTTTAGATAATTCCTCAGATAAGGTACTATTAACTGGCTTCAGACATGGTAATGTGTATGTGGCCAACTTTAATAGTTGTCCCAAAGATACTTGTCTGATAGCTAAGGGTGGAGAAGATCTCAGCTGGCTATGGCATAAGAGGCTTAGTCATCTGAATTTCAAGACCCTTAGTAAGCTGGCTAAAAAGAACCTTGTCAAAGGATTACCTGAAAAAATTTTATCCACTGATCTTAAATGTGATGCTTGTCAAAAAGGTAAACAGCCTAGACACTCATTTAAGAGTATTAACTCCTCTTCATCTGAAAGAGTGTTACAACTTCTTCATCTGGATCTGTTTGGACCTGTTTCACCTCTCAGTTTCAGTGGAAGGAAATATACTCTTGTTGTAGTAGATGACTTTTCTAGATACACTTGGGTTATATTTCTTTTCAAGAAAAATGAGACTATGAACAAGATTCCGATCATTGATGCATGATTGAGAATGAAAAGGGTGTTAATATTATTAAAATAAGGAGTGATAAGGGCACAAAATTTCTGAATTCTTGTTTATCTAATTTTTTCAATGAGTGTGGAATTATTCATGAGACATCTTCAGCAAGAACTCCTCAACAAAATGGAGTGGTTGAAAGAAGGAATAGAACTTTGAAGGAAGCGGCCCGGGAGCATGTTGGTGAGTATAATACCCTCATAGGTTTCGGGGTGAAGCCATCAACACAACTTGCTATACCCAGAACAAGTGCTTAGTTGTCAAAGACAAGGGTAAGACTCCTTATGAGATTTGGAAGGGTAAGATTCCAAGGATCTCATACTTCAAAGCTTTTGGTTGTAAGTGTTTCATCCATAACAATGGAAAATCTAAGTTAAGAACTTTTGATGCTAAGGCAGCTGATGGAATATTCTTGGGATATTCTAATACTTCCAAAGCATTTAGAGTTTTTAACAAGACAACCCTTTGTGTGGAGGAAACCCCTCATGTTGTTTTTGATGAATTGTATTCCTTCTCAGATAAAGTGAATCAAATTTCTGAAAGTCTAGATAAAATTGAACCTGTCCAAGACTAAACATAGAACTGTCTATCTACCTAGTCTTGATTCAGAATCAGATGAAGAAGAATCCCCATCGATAATCAGAAGACAACTTCTGATCAAGACTCATCAGAACAGACACCCTTGACATCGGTGATCGGCGGGGGTCGGTGATGAAAGGGGGAACGTCGGTGAGGTTGAGTCGGAGGAGTTGCCTCATCGAGACTCAAGATGAGGATCCTTCTCCTCACTTAGGCAAAAGGATGAGAAGCTATCATCCATCGATCAGATTATAGGAGACCCATCTAGTAGTGTGCGGAGACACGAATGATGCTAGACTCGAAAGTCTTTTCGGTTGTTATGTGTCGCTTCTTGAACCCAAGTCTATTGAGGAAGCTCTATCAGACCCAAACTGGATAACAGCCATGCAGGAAGAATTGCATCAGTTTGAAAGACAAAATGTATGGGATCTAGTAGAAAGACTTTTACACAGAAAGATTATAGGCACCAAATAGGTGTTTAAAAATAAAACAGATGAGAACAATATTATTGTTCGAAATAAGGCAAGATTGGTTGCACAAGGTTACTCACAGTCTGAGGGAGTAGACTATGATGAAACCTATGCTCCAGTTGCCAGATTAGAGGCAATAAGGTTGTTCTTGGCATTTGCTGCATATAAATCTTTCAAAGTCTTTCAAATGGATGTTAAGTCTGCTTTTCTTAATGGTGTGTTACTTGAGGAGGTCTATGTAGAGCAGCCTCCTGGGTTTAAGATCAATAACAAGGTCTATAAACTCAACAAAGCTCTATATGGACTGAAACAAGCTCCCAGAGCCTGGTATGATACTCTATCTGATTTCTTGACATCAAATGGTTTTTCTAAAGGCAAGATTGATAGAACTTTGTTTAGAAAGGAAGTAGATGGCAACATCTTACTAGTTCAAATTTATGTAGATGACATAATCTTTGGTTCACCTAATCTGAAATTATGTGAAGAGTTTAGCATTCTCATGAAAAACAGGTTTGAAATGTCAATGATGGGAGAATTAACATACTTTCTAGGCTTACAGATTAAACCGATGAGTAAGGGTATATTTATACATCAGTCCAAGTATGCTAAGGATCGATTGAGAAATTTGGAATGTCAACTAGCGAGAGAAGTTAAAATACCTATGGCAACTAACTTCTCAATGAATTGAGATGAGCGAGAGGATACCCACCGATGCAACGGAGTATCGTGGGTGATTGGATCTCTTCTTTATCTCACCGCAAGTAGACCGGACATATCCTTTGCGGTAGGGGTATGTGCAAGATTCGATCTAATCCCAAGAAAACTCATCCGGAGACGGCTAAGAAAATTCATAGATATCTCAAAGGAACCTTGCAAATAGGGTTATGGTACCCGGTGATGACAACTTTGGTGACAGGTTATTGATTCGGACTTTGGAGGATGTAAGATTGATAGAAAATCCACTTACGGAACTTGTCAATTCTTAGGCAACAAATTAATTTCTTGGTTATCTAAGAAGCAGGACATCTGTTGCCACCTCCACAAATCAAGTGAATACATGGCGGTGGAAGTTGTTGCTCTCAACTCTCTGGATTAGTCAATGACTTAGAGATTATAGTATTCAAACATCATTTGTTCCTATTTCTTGTGATAGTAATAGTGCAATAGCAATGACTTACAATCTGTTCTACATTCTAGATGTAAGCATATAGATATTAGGCATCATTTCATTAGGGATCATGTTGAGAAGAATGACATTAGAATTGAGAAAATTGCCACTGAATCACAAAGAGCTGACATTCTTACAAAACCATTAGCTGAATCTAGGTTTAAAGAAATGTGCTTAGAATTAGGATTACTTGATGCATCTTTAGCTGGTTTCTAATTTGTGTGCATCTGTTTCCTTATTTCTTCTCTTTTCTTTTCTTTTCTTTAAACTAATGTCTAGAAAGAATTATCAGACTAAATATGTGTCAAAGGACAATCAGGTAGCTGATATCATTGATCTCCTTTCTGGAATCAAGAATCAAGGATTAGTCATATTGACCTTATCTGAATTGATAATTACTTATCTGACATTAAGTAAATCAGACAAGGACACAATAGTCAGCTAATCTCCTAAAGAAAACAGATGACTATTTACATTCTATCTGATTTACCTTAAGCTTCTGATGGTTTCTTTTGAGTATATGTTTGTGCAGGAACAGGTCACAGATCATACTATTTCATCTCTTCTTATTCAAACCTCTTTATTCTGATTATTTTTATTCTTAAATAATCTGCATTTTTTCTTAAAATTGTTGAACAACCACGTTTTAGAAAAGTAAATCTGAGTCTGTTTTGTTTAAACTCGTTTTAAAAATTGCTAAAAAGTTACATCTAAGCTGTTGATTTGCAAAATCAGACAGGTTACTTTATTAGATGACTTTCTAAACCCATCTGATTTTTTTTAAACTAGTCTGTTTTTCAAACTCATCTGATTTGCAAACCCTTAGCCAAAGTAAGGTAACCCTAGGCTGACGTCAGGTATACTTACTTCTCTGCATAAAGTAACCTACATCTGTCAAATCAACAGTCTATAAAGTAACTATTTATGCATTCCAAAGGCGATTAACATCCACGCGCTGAATCCTAATCGCTTATCTTAGTTTTTAACCGTTGATTAATACTCAGTAAAAACTTTTTGAATAAATGGCTAAGATTAATTCAAGTTTTCAAAAATGGCGGTTTCTCTTTCCAATCTATTCCCCTATAAATACATCTTCTTCTCCAAAGTCATTCTTTTCACTTTCAGAAAATCTCAAAACTCTCTGCAAATTTTCCTAAATCCTTTCTAAATTTGTATATGAGCATTTCTGTAAGAGGAGTAACATCAACAATGGTGGATGTACATAATGAAACCTACGCTAAGAAGGTGAAGTCTGAGATGTATGTCGACTTCGACACCACCACCGACGGAGAATCCAGGGAGATATTGTCCTTATTGGAAAGGGCTGGATTGAGGACTTTTTGCTCCAAGAAATCCCCTTCCAATAAGACATTGGATATGAGAGGTTTGGAGTTCTATGTCAATGGGACATATGAACATGGAGTTTTTCGAACCAGGGTATATGGAGAGGTTTTGACCGTTTTCCCGCGGAGGTGGCCAGAATTTTGATACGAGCGGTGAGGGAGTGAAGTGAACCCCTCACCTACAAATCTGATGAATGGGTAGAATCATTTGAGATGATTGCCCGAAATTCTATGAAGGATCGCCGTTCGGAGTTAAAGAAGAAGATGCTCCGACGACGATATCGCCTTCTGATGACCATTGTCACAAAGGTGATATTGGGAGAACAAAGCTCTCATGATGGGCTGACCAGACCCAGACTCTGCGTAATGAGAACAATTTTGGATGGTGTACAGGCCAACTGGGCTGGTCTATTACTGGAGAAGCTGGAGACGGAAAGAAAGCGTCTGGAGGTGGTGAATGGAAAATGGCAGGCTAAATCGATCACTAGTCTTTTTAACAAAGTGACTGTGATTATGGAGGACTTGCTGTCAGCCGAGATCAATTGGTCAGACGGGGTCCGAGCTTACACGAGCTTACAAAGATGAGCCACTCGGGGCTCCAGCTGATTCTGATGAGGGTGGAGCTGAGGTTGGAGCTCAAGCTCCAGCTGAAGAAGAAGGCGAGGAGGAGGAGGAGGAAGATGTGGAGGCGGAGCTGCCAACCTGTGAGCTCACCGAGAGGCCAAATGTACCGCCGATGAAGTGAAGGAGAAGGCACCAAGGAGACGAAGGTTGGTGAAAACCTCGAGTTGGGAGGATCATCTGCAGATCAGCCATCTCTTCTTCCCGAGGAAGTATCCACGCCTGCAAATTGCAGCTCGGGTGGTCCAGTGGAGGAGGTCCAGAAATCGATTCGAAGGGACCCCCTCCCGGCCCGAGGTCAGGTACATTTCTCCCCCTCCCCATCTCCAACCCAAACCGGCAATGAAGAGGTGTCCCAGTGGCACCTCGAGCCTCTGAAACAAAGATACTCCCGAAATTGTCCAAAGTCCAACCTCATCTTCTTTCCCCCAAACCCAACTCTCATCTCCTCCACCATCCCCATCTCATATCATTGTCCTTCCTCTCGGACAAGTATTCTCCCCAACCCCCATCTCGAGTAAATTTATCAGCCCAATCTCAAAGACTGCTTTGTTGGATCCAGCCGAGTGCGCTGAGGAGGAGTTCAAGGCACCGAAAGAGAAGACAAGCGGTGACAACGAAATCGTGGTCTCAACACTCACATCCGATCGAGCGATTTGAGCGGCGTTGTGTAGCGATAGAGGCCCGGCTTGATCTCTCAAAGATGAAGTTAAAAAGGGGAAGGTGCTTGAGAGCAGATTGGAAACCCTCACACTGGTGTCATGTCAATAATCGATAAGCTTGATACAAAGGCGGACACGGTGAGTTGGAGGCAGACAAGGTGGAGATTAAAATCAAATCGACGAGTTTGGCTGCCTTGCAACCGAGGGTAACCCAGTTGAAGAGGCCATCCGAGAGGATGAGGAGAAGAGAAAGAAGGAGGAAGAAAGAGAAAACAGAGAGAGAAGCTGCTGGCTCGCATGAAAGAATCGAGGAACCGGAGCCCAAGGGCAAAGGTAAAGGGAAAAGCAGCAGCGGTGAGAAGTCTCCATCAGCCGAGCAGATGATCGATCCCGAGATCAGCCGAGCGCAAGAGAAAGGAACCAGACTTCTCCAACTTATCAGGTGAGCGAGATCGGAAGAATCAGTCTTTGAAAAGGAGATGTTTGAAAAGAGAGAGAAGAAGAGGTGAAGAAGATGGGGAAGGCCGAGTGAAGTGGGACAGGGGATACTCGGAAGTGGGTATCCAAAGCTGCAAATGAAGCGGACTTCCGCCCCTGTCCATCGCACTCTGACTCCTCCAAAGATGGTATCGGGAAATACACCGGTGAATATAAAAAGCAAGCCCTGGATGCTAAATGGATGTATTCTTGGTACATCTTGAAGGCATCACCATCTGGAGCGACCCAATGAAGACATCGGTGGCATGAATGGATGGAGAAGGAGGACGCAGATCTTTATGGGAAGCTGCTCGATGAGGCACATAATGTGTTCAATCTGCGATCCGATCGCACCAGCCTATGAGCAAGTCACCCCCAAGCTGAAAGAAGATGGTTCTCCCGATCGGGAATGGGTCGAAGCGATTGTGGCCAAAGCGAAAGGGAATCCGAGCTCACGAGATGAGAATGATCTCAAACGACTTAGAGCAAGGATTTTGGTGGCTAAACATTCCAGAGGCTGACCGATGGGGAATCTGATAGAACAGGATTTTTCTTTCCTTATCTTTTATTCTCTATCAGTTCTCTTATTTTGTAATCTGTAAATTTCTGTGAATGAATATATTCGAACTTATGTGAATTATGTGTATGAGTTTTTTTTTAATTTTTTTAATTTTGTTTTTTAAAAAAAATATAATAAATCATCTGAGAAATGTTATATCTCAGAGTTAAAAATTTTTTAAAAATTTTTTTAAGTATAAATCATTTGAGAAATCTTATATCTTAGTGTTAAAATTTTTGTAAAAAATTTTTTTTTATACTTCTAAAAGAGTCTAAAAGACTTAATTTTTTTTATGTCTTGAATGTGACTGAATCTGTTGAAGTGTGAAAATGTGCTTTATCTATCTGATTGATTTAACTAAATCTAGTACTAACTTCAGCTGTGAGTATGTTTCTTTATTATAGGTTTTAACTTCATCAAAAAGGGGGAAATTATTGGATCAAGAGGTTTTGATGAGTTAAAGAGCAGCTCATCGATCGGCCAACAAGAAACAAGCAGAGGATAAGTTTATAAGATAAGCCGATCGAGGACGGGGTCAAGCATCAACCTAGTCACCGAGGGGTCGATATCATGCTAGTCATCGAAGACGAGCTTGAACCTAGTCATCTGCAGGAGACAAACATGAAGAGCTCGGACGAGGTCAAGATAAGCCGAGTAGAATAAGAAAGGCGAGTTTTCACCAAGTCATTTGCAGATGAGTATGAAGAATCGGTGAGGTCTCAAGCGATTTACAAGATTAAGTTTGTTAAGCGAGTTTCAAGTTTGTTAGAACTAACTAACAAACTAAGCTGTCTTCTCGAGACTTATAAATAGGACTAGATTTTATTCTTCAACTTACTTATGCCTATTCGATTTTTCACACTATTCACTACTCAGATTTCAATCACAATCTTTTCACAAGTATTTCAAGAGAGTTCTCAAAAAGTTCTAAGTGTTTTTAGAACACTTTTCTTGTAATCTTCAAAATTCAATACTCACTGTAATAGTTAGATTTTAGAATAAGGGTTTAGGAGATTGAAGATTTGAAGATTTGTACAAGTTGTCAGTTGTAAGCTGAAAGTAAGAAAGAAAGTAGTAAGCAGAGTCCCTTCTTCAGATTGAAGAAGGAGAGTGGATGTAAGATTATTAAAATCCGAACCACTATAAATCCTGGTGTTATTTCTTGCTTTCTTTAGTTTCTGTTCAATTTACAATTTTGTTAATTCAAGATTAAAGTTCAGAATCTTAACTAAAATCTGAATATCAACCTTGCTTTTGATCTTGTTAAAAGTTGAGTTCTCAATTATATTCCGCTGTGTTTAATCTGATATTTTGAATTGATTTTGAAAAGATTTGAAAAATCTACAAAATCTATTCAAACCCCCCCTTTCTAGATTTTGTTCTAGGAAGCTAACTCAAGGTTATTAATCAACTCAACTTTCCGGGACCAACAACCATATATTGCAATTTGTTGATAATGTGTTTTGGACTTTTAACTCACTGAGAAGTTGTCCATCACATTTTAAAGCCTTTTTATACATGGGTATTTGGAAAGGAAATAACGAAAATTAATTCTAACACCAGCATTTGATGAATGTACTAGGCTACAGATGTGGTATAAAAATATTTTCATCTATGGTGCAAGGCAACAACTGTGACAACTATCTATTGTGGTGTGTCTTTCTTATATTCAAAAGGCCGAAACTTCAACAATGTGAATATACAAAGCAATAGATGTGGTAGAAAAATATTCCCACCTTAATTATATTGTGTATTTCTTATATCCAAAACTTCATAGTTCCCACTATAAAAATCCTGTAACAAACGAAGGCATGAGAAAACATCTATTATATCTACATATAACATCACTATTGCTATCTGCCTAATATAGAAATAAAAAAAAAAAAACCAAACATCAACAACAAATGAATTTAAATATGTGAAAGTTACAATGACAAGTACAATATAATATAACAGAAATCACAAATACTTATCCTATAAAATGAACACAAATACATATTTGTGTGTTCGGATACATTAAAAGTTGAATACAACACTACAAGCTACTACATATTCTTAGTTATATATAACCAAATATTTGAAAATTTGCAACTTTCTCACAAAAGTTGTAGTAGACAAACATGACTTGAAAACACTTCGTTAATTTCTTCCAAGGCGATACCCTTACCCAACTTGGAGGTGGACCTTTTGTAGGGGTGATCCACCCAAAGTGTTGGTGCTGCCAATATCAGTGTGCACAGATGGAGAGTTCTCTGAGTTGGAGTCATCACAGGAAACACCAAGTTCATTCGCATAACGATTGAATGAGCTAGTATCACCACTTGAGTCGATGGTGATTATCTCATTTTTTTCCTTTGTTGTGGGCGGGTGCACTATCTTCAGACGAAATGTTTATTACATCAGTGTTCGAACGAGATACAACAAGCTGAGAAGGACCAACAGGAGGGTCTCCAAAATAGAACCTTTACCCATTCCCAAGTCGGGTCCCCGTACGGCTCGTATGCTTAAGCAAATGGATTCACCTAAATTTATAATTACACATTAAATTTCAATAATGAATTAGTGTGTATAATCGACTATGTGCAATTGAATAATAAAGTTATCTTTATTTGTATAACCTATAAAATAGATATCCACAAGGCAGGAAATGCTTGGACACGATTACTAGATTGGTTGTATTCAACACCTTCAAGCCTAATCAGCCAAGAAAAGATTTGGGGCCTCTTTCATAACTTGCGTACTTTGCGTGCACAGAAGTTGTAGCCAAATGACGTACCGCATAACTTGTTGACAATGAATTGAGCAGTGTCAATCGCGTCCGAATTTCACCATGAACTGAGAATGTTCCTAGACGAGCTTGATCGGAGAGCACTTCGACAAACAAAGGGTCGACCTTCTCATCTCAATTAAGGTCGTACAAGAAGTCTTCTTGCTTTAGAAGTATATCATTGGTACCCATTATAAAAGTTTGTTATTACTCAACTTCAACTTTGTTTCAAAACTGTAAGTTGCTCAAACTCATCATTTATAGATAAGACAACCTGGTCTTTTAGAGTACCATCTTAGCTGGAATGCAATATATATATATATATATATATATATATATATATATATATATATATATAATACTAATAAGAAAATAGAAAATTTAGTCCACAATTTCATCATTAAAATAAAGAATATGTTCCACTGTCAGTTGAAAATAAGACAAAGCTGAAAACAGATACCACATGCTACTTCAAATTTTGAATAAAAATTACCTAGGATTATGTCATATATAGAGCATGTCAAATTGGTGACAATGAATATATTCTCTTGCAAAAACTATTTGAAAAGATAGAAGATAGGATGCATTACCTGTTGATATAGCATGCGACTGTGTAGTACTTAACCAGCAGGTTTTGAAATCATGCACTCCACAATTTAGTCCACGAAATTAACATGGTATTAACCCCATAATTTTAATAATACAAACAGTAATAAATACGTCTTATATATATAATGAAAATTACTCAGTTTTACCACATCAACAATGACA
Organism: Paraleonurus japonicus; assembly: GCA_030762865.1. Lineage (NCBI taxonomy): Eukaryota > Viridiplantae > Streptophyta > Magnoliopsida > Lamiales > Lamiaceae > Paraleonurus > Paraleonurus japonicus. The sequence goes on along the minus strand of CM061055.1, from coordinate 16,283,069 downwards.
ATATAGGAGAATTCAAAAATTACATAGTTGAGATAAATAGAACTAATACATATGCATCATATACACATATTAGTGATCCTACTTCATACTTTAGGTGGATACTGATTACAAGTGATTGTCGAACATAAATTTTACCGGACAATGCATGTCGCAATTAGCACCACAATGACAATGAAAAATACACCCAGCTTCATTACTGTCTTCCGATGTATATAATTTTTCTTGTAGTCATCAATCCAGACGGTCCGCTCATCTGTAACAATAATTAAATAAAACCATATTATTACACTATTCAATAATAAATAATTCATCATATATATAACATGCAAATGAAACACACATAATTATTATATTATTCAATAGTAAATAATTATTACACTATATATTCAATATTAATCTGAGTCTTCATCCTCCTCCTCGTCCTCCCCCTCCTCCTCATCATCATTTTCTTCTTCTTCTTCTTCTTCTTCTTCTTCTTCTTCTTCTTCTTCTTCTTCTTCTTCTTCTTCTTCTTCTTCATTATTTTCAATATCAATTAATGCACCGTTGACATCTGTCAATATGATTGGATCATCATCCGTTTGCACACCATTAATTTGGGACTCAAGGTCGTCTTGAAAGGGGGGAAGCTCTTGTTCATTCGTTGGCACGGTTTCGACCAAGGATCTCGGTTTGATTTTGCAAACGGCCAACCATTCATTTCTACGCTTTCCCGGGTACTTGCAATAGTAAACTTGAGTGGCTTGACTTGCTAACACAAAAGGATCGTAGCGGCCGTATCTTCCCCTTTGATTAACATCCACAAGTTTGTAATGAGGATGTACTCTTGTTCCATTTGGCAAAGATGGATCAAACCACTCACACTTGAACAGAACAACATTTTTCTCAATACGTCCAGGGTACTCCAATTGCACTACTTCCTCAAGGATCCCGTAGAAATCATTCTCATCTGCATCATAATTTTTACCCTTGATACAAACTCCACAATCTGAAGTAGATTTTGATGAGCCATAAGTTCGTGTGTGAAATTTGTAACCATTCACGTAATATCCAGGGTATGTGGTGACAAAACTCGAAGGTCCGCTAGAAAGATCACGTATCCACCGATTTTGAATATTATTTATCCTTACAAGTTGTTCAAACCACGATGCAAACTCCTCTTGTAGTCTTTCATCTTGTTCAGCTCTCGAGAGTCCCGGTTGGAATTGTTGCAGTTGCTCGAAAAATATACTACAAAAGGGGATTTCATTATTTAATATACGGATTGACGTTGTAATTAACAAAAAATGAACGTTATAAACTTACTCGATATACGGTTGCAACTCGGGACAATTTAGTAACATGTACGTATGAGCCATGTTTTTCTCCTCATCTACAATCCATCTTTTGTTTATCTTTCCAAGATGTTGACCGGGAGGTATAAATATGGACAAAGTACCTTTCGCTACTTGGGGTACCTCGTCACGACCATCGTAATTACGAGGTACATTGTGCCGCCTCATCTGAACGTGATCGCCGAAATAGAGGGAACAAAATATTGAGGCCTCTTTCGTTAAATACGCATTTGCAATCGATGCTTCAACATGCGTCTTGTTCCCAATACTGAGCTTTAAAATGTAAAGATACCTAATTAAATGAATCAAGTGTTATATATATATATATATATATATAATAACCATTTTAGGTAATCAAATACTTTAGAGTTATAAATTACCTCTCAAATGGATACATCCATCTATACTGCACAGGACCAGCTATCCTTGCTTCGTATGCAAGATGCACAGGCAGATGCTCCATCGAATTGAAGAAGCTGGGCGGAAAGATACGTTCCAACTTACACAATATAACTGGAATATCTGCTTCCAATCGAGCCATGTTCTCAACTGTAATGGATGCAGAAGTTAACTCCCTAAAGAACAAACTAAGTTCAGTGATTGCTTTCCACACATTCGGCGGCAGAGTTTCACGAAAAGCAATCAGGAGTAGTCTCTGCATAAACACATGACAATCATGACTCTTCATCCCAAACATCTTCAATTTGCTCCAGTCTACACATCGAGACAAAGTTAGACACATAGTCATCGGGAAACTTCAACTCGAGTTACCCATCCGCACGAGATCATCCTTTTGACTCTTATCAAGTGAATAACAAGCTTTGGGATACTTTCCTGTGCGTTGACATTTCTCTAGAGAGGGATGACGTCAATATTCATTAAGTTCATCCCTAGACTTATTTGTGTCTTTTGTTTTCCCTTCCACATTCATCTTTTGTGTAGAACAAATTATCAAACACATTTTTTCAATGTGCATCACATCCAAATTATGCCGGATCAAGAGGGTACTCCAATATGGCAAATCCCAAAAAATACTTTTCTTCCTCCAGCCACCATCTAATCTTTTGTTGTGGGCCTCAGCACCCTCTTCCGTCACTTTTCGGTACCCCAACCAATCAATTTCTTGTAGAAGCATTTCACCTGTTCGGATGGGTGGTGGGTCATCTGTAACTACTGTATTCTTCATGAATGCAGTCTTGTTCTGCGATACGGATGTCCCCACAGGTAAGAACTTACGATGGTTATCAAACCACCATTGTTTACATTTAATCGAGTTTTAAAGTGAAGGCATCGGAGTACTCAGCACAATATGGACAAGCGGTCCTTCCGGCGATGCTCCATCCAGATAAAGATTGAGTAAGTGGAAAGTCGCTAATGGTCCAGATTAATGCGGCTCGCATCATAAAATTCTGCTTTCTAGCAACATCATACGTTTCCACCCCATTTCTCCACAGCATGTTCAAATCATGAATTAGTGGCTGTAAAAATACATCTAAATTATCCTTTGGATTTTTAGGACCAGGCACCAAAACCGTCAAAAATATGAATTGTTCTTTCATAGACAACCATGGGGGTAGATTGTACAGTGTCACTATCACTGGCCATGACGAATACTGTTTTCCCAACTGCCCAAACGGCTGAAAACCATCAGTGCTCAAACCCAGCCTCACATTCCGTATTTCATTTGCAAAATCGGGATATGAATAGTCAGTGTTTCCAAGCCAACGAATTTGCGGGGTGACGCATAACACCAGCCTCATCATTATAGCAACTAGCATGCCATATCATATCCTTAGCGGTAGTCTTGGGTCGATATGATCTTTGCAATCGAGGAATGATAGGAAAATAAAACATCTCTTTGAAAGGACTGTTCTTTTTCCATCGACCATCCACACCACGTCTAGCAGGTTTGAATTGTGACCGACCACAAACCTTACACGATTCAAGTTCCCTGTCTACACCCCAATATATCATACAATTATTTGCACAACAATCAATTCTCTCTACGGGAAGACCCATCCCACCCATCAACTGTTTAGTATCAGAAAATTTCTTGGGCACCAGATTTTCTGGAGGGCAAATCTCACTAATCAAATCAACCATTTGATTGTAACCCCTTTCAGACAGTCTGTTCTCAGTTTTAATGTTTAAAAGACAGGCATTGAATGACAATTGAGAATGAGACTCGCAACCAGGATACAGATCCTGATCCGCTGCACGAAGCATGTCAAAAAAATGTGCAACATGCTGATTAGGAGGTTCCTCACTAAGGGGCTCTTCTTCCACATTTTGAAAACTAATGTTAGGACCAGAAGTTAAGTCCATCATCATATTGTGGTACGAGCTAGATGTTGCGGTGTCGTCAACTCTATATGAAGTCGATGCCGGCTGATCATAGTGTGGTATAGAATTCCAATTTTGCTTACCGTGCAAAATCCAATTGTGATAATTAGACATAAACCCATGTCTAAACAAATGTGATTTCACGTCAATGGGTTCTCTAAAACTCTGGTTCCTACATTTGAATTTCGAGCAAGGACACCTAATCTTTCCCCCACTCATCCATTCCGGGTTACTAGTAGCGAATTCTATAAACGATTCAACTCCACTAAGAAATTCGGGAGATAACATGCCATTAATCGTTCTTGGACCATACATCCAACTACGGCTTGAATAATTCATAGGAATAGATCTGTTTCAGATTAATGAAGATTCAAAATTTAATTAAATTATAATTAATTTTTCTAGTTAATATATTTTTTCCTAATATTAATATATATATTTTCTAAAAATTTCCGCAGAGTTTTGTCTTATTTTATCGTATTCCCAAGTTAATATATCAAGTTCCTAGTGCATCCATTTCTGACTTAATTAAAATTAATCAAGTCGGAATGCACATTCTACAACAAACAATACCAAACAATTCATCAACCCTCAACTCCAACATCAACTTGAATCGAACATCGATTCGATTTTCAAAATTAATATTATAATTGAACTATCATACAAAATTTGATCGAACATCGATCACCATATATATAAATTATTATTATATCATGCGTGAAAAATTATTTTAAATCAAATAATTATTATAATTAAATTAAAACAATATTTAAATAATAATTAATTACAAAAAGAATACTTACGGTGATAGTGGTGGCTATGAAATTATACTCCCGGCTCGAATCTTTTTCAATAAACGTACACACCTACAAATATATAAATTATAGCAATTAAATTAAAATTATAATAATATTAATAATCAAAATTATATAATTGCATAATTACTAATTAATTAACACTAAATAATTATATAATAATCTTATACTACTAATTTTCCTAAATAATTACTAATAATCAAAATACACCTAACAATTACAAAAATTAACACTAAATAATTAATAAATCACCAACTATAACAACAAAATTATATAATTGCATAATTACTAATTACTTAACTCTAAATAATTATATATAATTCATGTACTAATAATTTTCCTAAATACTTAAAATATACATAACAATTATACAAATTAACACTTAGATAATTAATAAATCACCAACTATAACAACAAAATTATATAATAGCATAATTACTAATTACTTAACTCTAAATAATTATATATAATTCATATACTAATAATTTTCCTAAATACTTAAAATATACATAACAATTATACAAATTAACACTAGATAATTAATAAATCACCAACTATAACAACAAAATTATATAATTGCATAATTACTAATTACTTAACTCTAAATAATTATATATAATTCATATACTAATAATTTTCCTAAATAATTACAATACACATAATAATTATACAAATTAACACTAAATAATTAATAAATCACCAACTATAACAACAAAGTTACACAAATACATGCATATGAAAAATTAAAAATATAAAATTTATCCACTAAAATAACAACAAAAATAACCGATTAAATCTTAAAAATTTACCGTAGAAACGTTCCCGGGAATGCGTACTACAAAGCCCGACAAGAAATAATGTTAATTTTCCGGCGACAGCGGCGACGCAAGAGGGCAGCAGTGGGGAGAAATTTCGCGAGCAGGGGAGGAGAAAGGGGATCTGGTGGATTAAATAGGGAAATTGGCGAGGGCCCTAGCGAGGGGTACCTGCTCTCGGTAAATTAGCGAGGGGCCCGCGCTCGGTAATTAGCGAGGGGGCCCGAGCCGTCGTTAATTCCGTCGGCAAATGTTGGCGAGGGTCTTTTCGTCGTTAATCCCCTCGGTATTTTGTGAGGGGTTCGAACCCTCGTTAAAACCCTCGCCAAACCCCTCGTTAATTCGTGAGGGTTTCGAACCCTCGCTAAGTCCCCTTGGTAAATTGCCATTTTTTTGTAGTGAACATAGAACAAATTATGTTATCATGTATGACTAAACTCGTGTTTGTGAACCAATGTCAGAGCAGCTTAAGTTACTAATCTTTTTGCAGGGAAGTAGGAATCAGTAATGAGCTGGGTACCCCCTACAATTAGATGTACAGTACATGAGGATCTCTATAAAAACCTCCAAATCATATATTCATATACGATATTTGAAAAAAATGTCTAATTCACGTATAAAAGAAACCCGACATAATATGAACTGTAAATAGCACACAAATAAAACCCCAGATTCACATGTAATAATATGAAATTCTTGCACCAGATTGCAGATTCATGGTTCTACGACATTTGCAAAAAACTTCCTAATTCACACCCCATAAAAACCCCTAATTCATATATATTCGTAAACGCTATTGGCAAAAAAAGCCCTAATTCACATATTTTTTTTTTTAAAAAAAAACCAGTTCGAAATAAAACCACAGATTTGCATATAACAATACAAAATAATATTTATCAGTGTTGGCCCAGAGATTGAGTGAGTAAACAAGCTTAGATTGCCTCCTAGTGATAATCTAGAAGGGGGGAGGGTTGAATAGATTATCAAATCTTTTTCGAAGAACAAATTATCTAATCAAGATATCAAAGCTGAGAAGCGGAAACAAGTTTTAACTCAATCTTTTAAGGATCAAAAAGCAATCTGAATTCAAATCTGAAATTAACTTGTTTGAATACTTGACGAATAACAAATAAGTAAAACAAGAAGCAAAGAACACCAGGAATTTATAGTGGTTCGGATCAAATTGATCCTACATCCACTCTCCTTCTTCAACTTGAAGAAGGGCCTCGACTGACTTACTTTCTTACTTGCTTACTTGATTACAATTACAATGTAGTGAAGATCCTTCTCATCTATTCTATCTTCAACCTATCAAGCTATCTAGAAACCTGGAAATTACAGCGCAGAAAGATTGAAGATATATAAGTAAGTGTTCTACAAACACTTAGAAACTTATGAAAAATCATTTGAAAACTTTTTGAGTGCTCTTTGAAAATTCATGAGTATTGAAAATGAGAGTGCCGAGTGATCTATTCAGAACTGTGCTTAAACTTGTTTATAAGCCTGAGAAACAGTTTGTTTGTTGTAACAAACTAAAAACCGTTCAACAAACTTTTTCTTGAAAATTGTCTTGACTTTAGCTGATCTTGATCTAGTTGTCTGCAGCTGACTTGGTGAAGACTCGCCTTTATTATTCTACTCAGCTGGTCTTGACCTCGTCTTGAGCTCTTCATTATTGTCTCCAATAGATGACTTTGTCAAGATCGTCTTCAGATGACCTTCTCTTTCACAATCTCAACTGATTATTCAAGCTCTACCTAGTCTGATCAGTCTAGCACTAGAATTCATTACATCAGCTGTTCTATACACAATCAGCTGGTCATCTTACTTATATGAGCTTGACCTAATCTATACAATTTAATTCATCAAAACTACTTCTGATCTAACAATTTCCCCCGTTTTGATGAAGTTAAAACTACAAGAAAGAAACAAGCTCACAGCTGGTGTTAGTCAAGATTATTCAAGATAATCAGATGAGCACATTAAAGCACATAAGCATTTAGTTCAGATACGTTCACATAAGAGCACTTAATTCATACTTTAAAAAAAATTTAGAGTTTTTAGAAAAGTTTAAGTCTTAAAGACTTTATCAGACTAGTAGCACTTAGAAAAATTTTAAGTCTTGGGACTTAGAAAATTTTTAGGAAAATTTTAATCTGAGATAGAAGTTTCCTCAGATGATTAACACTTAGAAAAAATTTTATGTTTTCTTAGAAAGCAGTAAAGAAACTTAAAACCGAGGATAAGGTAATTCAGATAAGTCCACAAAATCTCATTCATAATTCACATATATACATATTACATTTGGTGCAGATAAGATGAGATAAAGAGAAATGAAAATTAATCTTATCTAGACACCCCACTGGTCTGCTTCTGGAACCTCCAACCAAGTAAAGACTCTTTTTCTAATCAGCTTCAACTCTTCTTCATCTTTGAGTCCAGACTCGACTTCAACTTTGGTGATGATAGTTTTCACCCAGCTGAGATCGATGGTTCCATCTACATTCAGCTTTGGTTTGGCATGCTCGTAGGCGGGAGCTATCAGATCTACATTGAACACATCGCTAGCCTCATCGAGTAGCCTTCTATACAGGTCCGGGTCTTCCTTCTCCATCCACTCATGCTAACGGAGATCTTCATCTTCTGCTGCAGATGCAGATGCCTTCAAGATGTACCAATGGAACATCAATCTGGCATCCATGTTTTTATCCCGATACTCCTTGGTGAGTTGACCCGTGACCATCTGTGGTGGGGCAGAGAGCGGTGGAAGGGACGGAAGTCTGATTCATCTACAGCTTTAGACACCCACTTCTTGATGCCCCTGTCCCACTTCATCTTGACCCCTTTACCCAGCTTCCTCTACCTCTTCTTTTCCCTTTCTCCAAACCACTCCTTCTCTTGTTTTATTCTTCTTATCTGCTCCTCAGATAGATTGGAGTAGTCCGGCTCTCTCTTCTTCTTCTCAGCCTTAGAAGATTTTGAAATTATGGCTTCAGCTGGCTCCTTCTCAGACACCTTCCCCTTCCCTTTACCTCTGGCCTTAGATGATTTTTCGGCTTCTTTAATTCTGGCCATCAGCTTTTCCGTCTTCTCTTCCTCCTCCTTCTTCCTTCTCTCTTCATCCTCTCTGATGGCTTCCTCTATCTGGGTTACCCTCAGTTGAAGGGCGGCAAGCTCATCTGCTTTGACCTTCATCTCCGCCTTAGCCACCTCCAGCTCAGCTGTGTCTGCCTTGATTTTCAGCTTATCAGCATTGGCCTTGACACCATCTGTGAGGGCTTCCAGTCTTTCTTGCCCAGCTACTTTCCCCTTTTTGACTTCATCTGTCAGGGTTCGTAGCTGAGTCTTCATGGAGGAACAATTCACTCTGAAGTCAGATTTGTCATTGGTAAGAGCATCTACCACGACTGCGTTGTCCTCAGCCATCTTGGCCTTCATCAGCTTCACTTTCTCCTCCAAGCTGCTCAGACGGTCAGCCAACACGGAGCCGATTTTATCAGATAGGTTTCTGGTGATGTTCACCTCGGCTATGCGCATGTTGGCCAACATCGTCTCAGTTACTGCCCTGAAAATGTGCTTTGTCCTTCTAGCCACCAGCCTCTCTACCTTGTGATTTATTTTCTATTGAAGGTTCGCGAAGGCTGACGAGATAGCTGACAGTGGGCTGTCTAAATCTTCATCTTTGGAGAAGTCGGATGAAGAGGATGACGAGGGGGTTTTGGGAGATGGGGAGCTCATCCGAATATCTCCAAAAATATTGTGAGAGATATCTGGAATTTGGACCTGGGGAGAGGATTGGGTTGGTGGTTGTGGAATTTCAGAGGGTGGTGGTGGTGAAGATGAGGGCTGTGATGAGGAAGTTGTGGCTTCTGTTGTTTGTGGGGGAGGAGATGAGGTGGTAGGTAAGATGGTGGGAGGAGTGATTGTGGCTCCGAGGTGCCAGCCTTGGACACCTCTTCATCGCCTGGGTGAGCAAATGAGGGGGAGGGGGAGGATTCTGGAGATGAAAGATTAGAGGTGGTTCCAAAGGAAATTACCTTTTCTGCCTTTTCTGTCTTCTTTGGAGAGGGAGTCCTTTCTGAATTGATCTCCTCTAACTCCTGAGCTTCTGCCACGGCTGCTGCAGCCACCTCTAGCGTTTGAACTTCTTCGGATAGCAGACTGGGTGGTGCAGCAGATGATCCTCCCTCCTTCTCTGAGGATTTCACCAGCCACCTCCGCTTAGGTGCCTTCTCCTTCAGCTTCATCGGCCTTAAGGCCTCAGCTGAACTCACAGTCGGCTCAGCTGGCTGTTCCTCCTCAGTTGAGGGCTCGGCTGCCCTCTCCTCAGCTGCTTCCCCGTCTGAATCTGCTGGCCCTCCGATCAGCTCATTTTTGGTGAGGAGCCATTTCTGCTTAGTGTAGCTCCTGACACCATCTGTCCAGTTAATGTCATCAGCTAGCAGATCCTCCAGCAAGACGGTGATCTTGTTGAATAGAATAGTAATGGATTTGGCAGACCATTCCCCATCAACACAGGTCAACCTATCCTTCTCCGTTTTTAGCCTCGTCAGCAACAAATCAGCCTAGTTCACCTGGACACCATCTAAAATGGCCCTTAGACAGTTAAGTCGTGGCCTGGTCAAACCATCATGGGAGTTCTGCTCCCCTAATATGGACTTAGTCAGTATCGTCATCAGCAGACGATACTTCCTCCTAAGCATATTTATCTTTAGCTCCTTTCTCTGATCCTTGCACGAAGAACGGGCGATCATCTCAAATGATTCTACCTAATCATCGTCTTTGTATGTCAGAGGATTCACACCTTCAACATTAGTGTCGAAAATCCTTGCTATTTCTTCCCTTGTGACTACCACTTCCACATCGTCGACCTTGGATTTGAAAACTCCATTGTCGAATTCTCCATTGATATAGAACTCAATCCCTCTCATATAGAGGGTCTTGTTCTTATCAAACTTTTTTGAACAAAAACTCCACAGTCTCAATCTTTCCAACAATCTCAGTATCTCTAGAGACTCTACATCAGAAGTCATATCGAAATCTACGTACATCTCCGACTTTATCTTCTTGTTGAAGGCTTCTTTGTTGAAGTTCACTATCGTGGATGTAAGTCCGATGAATTTACGGTTCATAAAAGGATTTATCAGAGGTTTTGTAATTTGGAAATTTTTACAGAGAGTGAATCGGATTTCTGAAAGTAAAATGGGTAAATGGAGAAGAAGAAGTTTTATAGGAGGGAAAGTTAGAGAGAGAGTCCACGTGTAAAGTGGATTTTAATCTAGATCATTAATTCAAAATGATTTACTGTTCCAGATCAACGGTTAAAACAAAGATAAACGTTTGGGGTCCGGCGCGTGGAAATAACTCGACTTTGAAATGCATAAAAAATAACTGTTTAGGCTACAGATTTGACGGCTAGTAAAGTTACTTTATGCAGAGTTTGCACAAAGGTTTTCTAAAACAGACAAGGGTTTTGAAGACTTAATCTATGAAATAACCTTGTCTGGGTTTTTCAAAAACACAACCTAGCCTGATCATTTTAAAATAAAATTTAAGACGAGTTAACCAGTGCCTTTATTTTAAGTAAACTAATTCTTATATCTAAATATAACTAATATGAGAGAATATCAGACTCAACTGGGTTTTCAAAGACCAACTCATCTGAAAAGGTTTTGAAATGGATGAGTTGTGAGAGGTTTTGAAAACGAATTTTAAGGAAAACAAAGGAGGGTTTTGAACAGATGAAGAGGTTTATCAGATTAGAAGGTTTATGCTGATCTAACAATGTTAATTCAAAGCCTGTTCCTGCAGATACACAACCTTAAGAAACCATTAATAGTCAAAGTAAGTCAGATAGAATGCAATTAGTCATCTGTTTCAAAGAAATCAGCTGACTATTATGTCCTTGTCTTATTTACTTGATGTCAGAGAAGAATTTATCAAGTCAGATAAGGTCAATATGACTAATCCTTGATTCTTGATTCCTAAAAGGAGATCAATGATATCAGATCTGTGATTGTCCTTTGACACATATCAAGTCTGACAATTCTTTCTAGACAAGATTTAAAGAAAGGAAAGAAAGAAAGAAAACACAAGGTACAAACAATATAAATTATAAATCAGCTAAAGATGCATCAAGTAATCCTAATTCCAAGCACAATTCCTTAAATCTAGATTCAGCTAAGGATTTTGTAAGTATATCTGCTCTCTAAGACTCAGTTGCTATCTTTTCTATCCTAATGTCATTCTTCTCAACATGATCTCTGATGAAATGATGCCTTATATCTATATGCTTACACCTAGAATGCAAGACAGGGTTGTATGTCATGGCTATTGCACTATTACTATCACAGTAAATAGGCACAGATGATGTGAGAATGTTATAATCCCTAAGCTGCTGACTAATCCAGAGAAGCTGAGAGCAACAACTACCAGCTGCCATGTATTCAACTTCAGTTGTGGAGGTTGCAACAGAAGTTTGTTTCTTAGATAACCAAGAAATTAACTTGTTGCCTAAAAATTGACAAGTTCCAGATGTGGACTTCCTATCAATTTTACAGCCTCCAAAATCTGAGTCTGAATAACCTGAAAGCTCAAAGTTGTCATCAGACGGTTACCACAACCCAACCTGCAAAGTTCCTTTAAGATATTTAAGGATTTTCTTAGCCATCTCCAGATGAGTCTTCTTGGGATTTGATTGGAATCTTGCACATACCCCAACTGCAAAGGCTATGTCTGGCTTACTTGCAGTGAGATATAACAGGGATCCAATCAATCCACGATACTCCGTTGCATCCGTGGGTATCCCCTTCTCATCTGAGTCCATAGAGAAGTTAGTTGTCATAAGTATTTTAACTTCCCTACTAGTAGTCATCCCAAATTTATCTATAAGGTCCTTAGCATACTTAGTCTGTTGTATAAAAATACCTCTACTTATCTGTTTAATTTGCAAGCCTAGAAAGTATGTTATTTCCCCCATCATAGACATCTCAAACTTGTTTTTCATGAGAACACTGAACTCTTCACACAAAATCAGATTAGGTGAACCAAATATGATATCATCTACATAAATTTGAACTAATAAGATGTTACCATCTACTTCTTTTCTAAACAAAGTTCTATCTATCTTACCTTTTGAGAAACTACTTGATGTCAAGAATTCAGACAGGGTATCATACCAAGCTCTGGGTGCTTGCTTTAGTCCATATAGTGCCTTGTGGAGTTTATAGACCTTATTACTGGTCCTAAACCCCGGGGGCTGTTCTACATAGACCTCTTCAAGTAACACACCATTTAGGAAGACAGACTTGACATCCATCTGAAAGACTTTGAAACATTTATAGGCAGCAAATGCTAAAAATAACCTTATTGCTTCTAATCTGGCAATTGGAGCATAGGTTTCATCATAGTCTATCCCCTTAGACTGTGAATATCCCTGTGCTACCAATCTGGCCTTATTACGAACAATAATGTTGTTTTCATCAGTTTTATTTTTAAACACCCATTTGATGCCTATAATCTTTCTATGTAAGGGCCTATCCACCAGTTCCCAAAAATTTTGTCTTTCAAATTGATGCAGTTCTTCCTGCATGGCTGTTACCCAGCTTGGGTCAGATAAAGCCTACTCAATAAACTTAGGTTCGAAAAGTGAAACATTGCAGCTGAACATACTTTGAGAATCTAATATCGTTCGTGTCTGAACACTACTAGATGGATCTCCAATGATCTGTTCAGCCGGATGATAACTCTACATCCTTTTGCCTATTTGAGTTGAAGTACCCTCATCTGTAGACTCAGTAGGTAACTCAACTGATTCTTCCTGAGCAGACGTTCCTCCTTCATCTACTGACCCTGGCTGATCAGATGATGTCAAAGGAGTCTCCTCAGATGGAACCTGAAGAGGAGTTGCCTTCTGATTCTCAGATGGAGATTCTTCATCATCTGAGTCTGAATCAAAACTAGGTAGATAAGTTTTCCTCTATTTAGTTTTATTTAGTTCAATTTTATCTAGATCATTGGTAATTTGATTTACCTTTTCTGAGAAAGTATGCAATTCATCAAATACCACATGCAGAGTTTCTTCCACACAAAGAGTTGTCTTATTGAAGACTCTGAAAGCTTTGGAAGTGTTGGAATATCCCAAGAATATTCCATCAGCTGCCTTAGCATCAAATGTCCTCAACTTAGACTTCCCATTGTTATGGATGAAGCATTTACACCCAAAAGCACGAAAATATGAGATTCTTGGAACCTTACCTTTCCAAAGCTCATAAGGTGTCTTACCCTTGTTCTTGACTGGTAAGCATCTGTTCTGAGTGTAGCAGGCTGTGTTGATAGCCTCAGCCCAGAACCTTTGAGGTGTTCCATACTCAGCTAGCATGCTTCTGGCTGCTTCTTGAGAGTTCGATTTCTTCTTTCCACTACTCCATTCTGTTGTGGTGTTCTAGCTGAAGAAGTCTCATGAACTATACTATTCTCATTCAGATAGTTAGATAAACAAGAATTCAAGAATTCGGTCCCTTGTCACTCCTAATTTTAATAATATTAACACCCTTCTCATTTTGAATTTGTCTGAACAGATCAGGGATCTTGTTCACTGTCTCATTCTTTTTGAAAAGAAATATTATCTAAGTATATCTAGAGAAATCATCAACAACTACAAGGGTATACTTCCTTCCACTAAAGCTGAGTGGTGAAACAGGTCCAAACAAATCAAGATGAAGGAGTTGTAAAACTCTCTCAGATGAGGATGTGTTAATACTTTTAAAAGAGTTCCTGGGCTGTTTACCTTTTTGACAAGCATCACATTTCAGATCAGTTGAACAAAGCTTCTCAGGTAGTCCTTTGACAAGATTCCTCTTAACTACTTTGCTAAGGGTTTTGAAATTCAGATGACTAAGCCTTTTATACCATAGCCAACTGAGATCATCTCCACCTTTAGCTACAAGACATGTATCTTTGGGGCAACTATTAAAATTAGCCACATAGACATTACCATGTCTGAAGCCAGTTAAGAGTACCTTGTCTGAGGAACTATCTAAGATATTACACTTATCTTTAGATAATCTAACATGAAAACCTTTATCACAGAGTTGAGAAACAGATAACAATTTATGCTTCAAACCTTCTACAAAATAAACCTCAGATACCTGGACATCCCCTCTAATTAATGTACCAACTCCCTTAGTCTGTCCAGAGTTATTATCTCTAAACAAGACTCTAGGACCATCAATATTCTGAAAATTTGATAATAGCTTCTTCTCACAAGTCATGTGCTGTGAACAGCCACTGTCTATGTACCAGATGGAAGCTAGAATCTCCTCTTTTAATGATAGTCCCTGGGATTCCTGCAAGACAGATTAAGTATGAGGTACCTTAGTGATTTTGGGTCCTTTGAGGTCAACAATCACTTTGGGTATCCAAACAAACATCTCATTATTCATTTAACAAATCAGACTGAAGTTGTCTACCAAATCTGTCCACAAATACATCACATTTAAATGAGAATTTATTGAAGTCTGATTTGGTGACTTTCTTGTACTTTGGAAATAAGGGATAACATCTGCTCCTCCCATCAAAAGAACTATAATAAGAATTCCTCTTAGTCTTGGTTCTTGAAACCTTCTTTGTCAGATTTGGATTCCTTATCTGAATTTTATTTTTCAGATTAGGAGATGCAGTCCTTATCTGACTCTGTGGTTTCCAAGGTCCAATTTTGATTTCTTTTGATGATTCAGCAGCCTTCACAAATTTCCTTGATTTTGAAACTTTTGACTTATTATTCCTAACATAACCAAGACCTGTTTTATCATGGGATTTTTGAGAGGTTCTAAAGATATGGTCTATGACTTATTGTGAGTTATTAAGCTGTCACATTTTGAAGACAAGCTTCTCATTGGCCCTTTTAATTGACTTATTTTCATTACAGACCACTTCAAATTTAGCTTTTAAAGACTTCAATTCATTCTCTAATCTTTTAGGCAGACTAGCTGAAGTACTAGCCTCAGCCTGTGGTAAACATTCCCCCTTGAATGTTTCCTCAGACTCAGAGTAGGTTACAACTTGTTTATAAGCACTTAGAAACATTTTAAATCTTTTAAAAGATCCTTGATTACAGTTTGGTCATTGTCTGAGACAGATTTGTAAGACTCATTATCAGTTGAGGAATAGTAATCTACCTCTTTTGCCATCAAACACATTTCATCGTCTGATCCAAAATCAGATGAAGATGATGATGATGATGATTTTCTTGATTCTTTCTCCTCAACAAGAAGGGCTCTCTGATCTGCAAAGCGCCTATCTCTTTTCTTCCTTTTCTCCTCTCATTCTTTGGGAGTCAGCTGGGGACAGTCATAGCTGAAGTGCCCTGGCTTGTTACAGGTGTAACAAGTGTCTCCCCGGTCTGATTTAGGACTGATAGGGTTCTTCTTAATAGGAGATTTATACCTTCTTGTCTGATTTCTTCTTTTATCATCATCTGTTGATTCATCATCTTTTCTCTTGGATCTGGATCTGTTCTTCTCTGCATATTTTAACTTGTTACGCTTATATTTCATCCTTAATCGATCATATCTCTTTGTTAGCAATGCCATCTGTTCCTTTAAGGATAGATCAGCTCCTTTAGGCTCAACTACAATCTTGTCTTCTTTGTTGACAAATGCAACAGTCTTGGATGAGGTGCTTGACTCCATCTCATCTTCCTCATCTTCTACCTGAATGTCAAACTCATAACCCTTCAAGTGACAAAATAAAGTGTAATGTGTCATAGTAGAGAGATCTTTTGTAGCTTTAATCAAATTTCCTTTTTCCCTCCAACGCTTGGTTAGATATCTAAGGATTTTGTTATTGATTTCTTTTTCAGTATAAATTTTTCTTAGATTAGTGGCTCTATTGATCAGATTGGTCATTCGCATATCCAGCTGATCAATAGTTTCACCCTCTTTCATTTTAAAGACATTGAATAGATAGAGAACAGCTTGTAGCTTGTTCTCCTTCACCTGATCTGTGCCTTCACACATGTTAGCTAGGGTGTCCCACATCTCTTTGGCTGTTTTACACTTCTTAATCTTCTCGTACCATTCCCTGCTAAGTGTGACAATAATCTCGTTTCTTGCCACCTGATCCAGGTTATACATTTTCCTCTCATCGTTGGTTAATTCAGATACTTTCTTCACTGTCTGAGTCTGTGATTCTGAGCTGCTCGCTCCATCACTTACTCCACCATGATAGAATTTGATTGGCCCATCAGACAAGACATCTTCCATTCGAGGATGGATCGATTTCAGATGATTCTCCATGCGGAACTTCCAGTAGTCATAGTCTTCTATATCAAAGTCTGGAAGGTTCTTAACCTTTCTATCATTACTCAGAGACATGGTTAGTAATCAACAAGAAAATCAGCAGACTATTTTCAAGAACAAATTTATTTCAAGATTTATAAAATCAAAGATCACTTTGACCAAAAGAAATATTCAGAACAACTTTAACACTGCTCTGATACCACTTGTTGGCCCAGAGATTGAGTGAGTAAACAAGCTTAGATTGCCTTTTAGTGATAATCTAGAGGGGGGTGGGGGTTGAATAGATTATCAAATCTTTTTCGAAGATCAGATTATCTAATCAAGATATCAAAGCTAAGCAGCAGAAACAAGTTTTAACTCAACCTTTTAAGGATAAAAAAGCAATCTGAATTCAAATCTGAAATTAACTTGTTTGAATACTTGACGAATAATAAATAAGTAAAACAAGAAGTAAAGAACACCAGAAATTTATAGTGGTTCAGATCAAATTGATCCTACATCCACTCTACTTCTTCAACTTGAAGAAGGGCCTCGACTGAATTACTTTCTTACTTGCTTACTTGATTACAATTACAATGTAGTGAAGATCCTTCTCATCCATTCTATCTTCAACCTATCAAGCTATCTAGAAACCTGGAAATTACAATGCAGAAAGATTGAAGATATACAAGTAAGTGTTCTACAAACACTAAGAAACTTATGAAAATTCCTTTGAAAACTTTTTGAGTGCTCTTTGAAAATTCGTGAGTATTGAAAATGAGAGTACCAAGTGATCTATTCAGAACTGTGCTTAAACTTATTTATAAGCCTGAGAAACAGTTAGTTTGTTGTAACAAACTAAAAACCGTTCAACAAACTTTTTCTTGAAAACTGCCTTGACTTCAGCTGATCTTGATCTAATTGTCTGCAGCTGACTTGGTGAAGACTCACCTTTATTATTCTACTCAGCTGGTCTCGAACTCGTCTTGAGCTCTTCATTATTGTCTCCAATAGATGACTTTGTCAAGATCGTCTTCAGATGACCTTCTCTTTCACAATCTTAGCTGATTATTCTAGCTCTACCTAGTCTGATCAGCCTAGCACTAGAATTCATTACATTAGTTGTTCTATACACAATCAACTGGTCATCTTACTTATATGAGCTTGACCTAATCTATACAATTTAACTCATCAAAACTACTTCTGATCTAAAAATTAGATTGCAGATTCATGCTTCTACAATATTTGCAAAAACACCTGATTCACAACCAGTTCAAAATTATTGGAGTGCAAAAACCCGACTTAATATGATTCGATCTTGGGGCTTCGATTCTCGATCTTAATGTCAAGCAAATTTGAATTTATCCACAAAAAATTAGCCAGACTTTTTTTATGTGTGAAACCCAAAGTGAGAACCCTGAATCGTGTGTGAAAAGGAGAATACAACGTAGTGCTTAATTGTTCGAATAAAAAAAATCAAAATTTAAAAAATAAAGGTTATTTTTTACTTTTATGGAATTATTCATTTTACTCCAACATACCAAACAACTATAACACCAATTAATTTGAAATCAGAAGAAAAATATTCCATCATTCCAAACATACAAACTTCCTTCCATAATACCTTTATGAACAGTGTAATCCAACCAATTCCTATCCATCTGGAACAATCATGTACAACAAACCAAACGAACCCTTAGTAATATAAGTATTACCTTTCAGTTATCACGACTGATACCCTTTAGTAATATTGGACATACTCTTCCGTTATCACAATTGATACCCTTTAGTAATATAGGTAATACCCCTTAGTTATTACAACTGATACCCTTTAATAAATAAATTAAGTTTCACCATAAATCATTATTTATAGTAGATATTGTTATTTTTATAATATTTATATTTAAAAAATATTATAAAGATATATAAAAGTATTAGTCTTATGTCACACAAGACTTCCCCACAATTTTTTGGACAAGAATATATTTATTATTTTTAATGTTTATATTATTCTTTTTATATGGGGTGAATGTCTATATTAGTCATATTTAAAGTTTAATGTTTGTTTGGTATAATCAAACATAATCAAATATTTTTTTCAAAAAAGAAAAATAAAAAATTTTCTTTGTAACTTAAGAAAAGAAAAAACAAGAAATATTGAGAATGGCTCGACCCAATAAATAGGATTGGGAAAGACTCAAACACACTAGCAAAATGAAAATCATTAATTTTCTTACAAACAAGATGAACCATGTAATCATTGCACCCCTATATTTCATTTTTTTTCTGTGCCTCAGTAAGGGCAGCATGACGTATCCTTCAAGGCGTCAATTTAGTTGGGTCGATTAGCCCATGATTTGGTACTTATTGGCCCAAAAAAGTTATTTGGTCTATGTCTTGAAGGCTCACGACTTCACACCGTGCCCGCCACTAAATACTTGTTACACATGGACATAGTTGTCAGTACCCAAAGGTGGAATTGAATTGTCGTTTCCAAACAGTGTCCACGACACTAATGTTTAATTACCTTACTACCCCTGCCACATACATAATTAAACCCTAGTTTCCATGCACAATTTTTGTAACAAAGCTCTCGTGTTTTAACATTTCTTGAGGGATTGATGCTAGATTATTGATATTCTGTATTATAGGTGTTGTGTTTCTGAATCACCGGACCTCTTGATTTCCATGGAATTCTCCAATCTCGACCGAGTCTGGTATTTTGGATTTCATTTCTTTTTTATCATTCTCGATGTAAGTATCAGATCTTACTTCGCCAATGTCGTGATGTTTTTTATCGGTAAATGTTAGTGTGTTAGTAGTTAGTTCACCAAGCACCCACACACTCCAAGAATTTCTCCAAGCCACCTTATAACTCCAAATTCGTTCCCAAAGGGAATCGAACTCGGGTCTCCCACTAATGCGAGGAATCCGGTGGTCGTGATTTAATACCTTTTTTTTAGTTGTTCGTGTAGTTGAATCGATTCAAATATGTATTTTGTGGATAGCGCAATATAAATCTGGGTACATTTATTTGGTAAGATCCATTTTTTTAATATGGTGTATCTGTCATGTATGCATATTATTGTTGAACTGTGGTTAACTGTTAGATCAGAAGAGATTTTGATGAGTTAAAAAGGATCAACTCAGATGATCAGACGACTTCGAAGAACAACTGAGGAGAAAATCCAGTACTAGGCTGATCAGACTAGGAAGAGCTGGATAAGTCAGCTGAGGTCTGAAAAGGTAGAGGTCATCTGGAGACAAGCTCAAGTCAAGTCATCTGCAGGAGACGATTATGAAGAGCTCAGACAAGGTCAAGACAAGCTGAGTAGAATAAGAAAGACAAGTTTTCACCAAGTCAGCTGCAGACGACTAGGGAAAGATCAGCTGAAGATAAGAAGCGGTTATCAAGATTAAGTATGTTAAGCAGTTTTAGTTTGTTACAACCAACTAACAAACTAACTGTCTTTCCAGACTTATAAATAAGTCTAGGCATAACTTTATTTCACAATTAGGATACACAACGAATTAGTTCTGCATTTTCACAAATCTTTCAAAAGTTCACACAAGTTTTCAAAGAAATTTTTCAAAAAGTTTCAAGTGTTTATAGAACACTTTTCTGTATATCTTCAATACACTTCTTGCACTGTAAAAGTTAGATTTTCCAGAAAAGTTTAGGGGTTTGAAGATTGTTTGAAGATCTGAAGATCATTGTAAAAGTTGTAAGTTGGAAAGTAAGTAAGTAAGTAGTGGAAGAGACCCTTCTTCGAGTTGAAGAAGGAGAGTGGATGTAGGATCAGTTGGATCCGAACCACTATAAACCATTGTGTTCTTTACTGCTTTCATCTACTTATCTGTTCTTAATCAATTTCAACTTTTTATCAAAGTTCAATTTCATAATTAAAATCAGACTTGTTATCAGCTTGCTTTCGATCCAGTTAAAGTTGAGTTTAAAAAAAATGATTCCGCTGTGTAAACTTTGGTGTCTTGAATTAATTTTCTAAGATTTGGAAAAGTTAGAAAATCTATTCAACTCCCCCCCCCCCTTCTAGATTTTCCCTAGAAGGCTATTTCAAGTTATCTTTAATATACTCAACTCGTGGGACCAACATTAACTTATATAGAAATGTGGAAACCTAAAAAAAAGGGTATATATAGTAATAGATATTATGATTACCTCAAACATTTTTGCTGTGTATGCAGAGGTTCCTAGTAGTCTCTCTATGTAATTTGTAAATTATTTTTTATTGTCACCGAATTTCAGTGAGTTCACAAAAAAGTGACAGACTTCTCACCTATTTCATTGTTTCCTTTTCTAATATACGTATTAACTATCTTGTGTAAGATTTAGAATTTTACGATGTGGTGCTTGTTACATTCTTTGAAACAGTGAAGGCTATTGTCAAGATTTGTACGATTTTGTTATCTATATCTTGATCTGGCAAATTAGGCCACTCAATCTAGCCCATCGGGCCGAGTGATGTTCATGGGCTGGATTGGGCCAGCCTATTTACAAGCGAGCTAATGGATCAGCCCAGCCCATAACTTAATTTTTTTTATTAACTACAATTAATGTAGAAATTAATTTTTTAATTATTGTAGTTCCCGCGTGTTACGCAGAATCTTTTATAATATTTTATGTATAAATATTATTTAAATCATGATAAATATAGTACTCGATTAATAAATATTATATAATTATTTTAAATTTTCAAACATGCAAGGTCATATATAATTAAAAGACGTAATGCCTATTAATAAGATAAAATAAATAAATAAAATTATTGTGCTTTCAAGATAATATGAATAAGTAAATCAAATAATAATTTTTACATAATTAGAATTTTAAAATTTAATTAATCAATTCATCAATATTTTAACTATACTACATATTTTGAAATACACAAAAATTTAAATACACAATTTTCTCAAATATAGTGAAATAAAACAAAAGTTAATATAATCACAAATTTTTTTTATATACACTTATAGGCTTAAGTTAAATATAATATTATATTTAAAAATTATCATACGATAACATGTTAGATATAAAATAGAGATTATAATGTATTCAATAGTACAAGTATTCAAAATATTTAAAAATTTATAAATTAGCTTAATTACTTAACACTATAGAAATTATGCAAAAGGTGTGCCACATATTAAGTATAAATTAATAGAAAAATGACACATCAATACAATAAATTACTATACATATATATGCACTTAATGAGAATGAGACACCTCATCCAAATTAACCTCAAGACGACACTTCGTCATATTTGAACTCCCTATTAGTATAATAGGGATGAGTAGTAATACTAAATCGACTAAAATATTAAATCACTAGAAGTGCACTATGCTTTTTCCAACAAAATAGTCCAAAAAGCTACAAAATTCAAAATAGATCAAATTATTTTTTCTCTTAAATCATAGAACAAGGTAAAGAACTAAACATATTAAATCACTCGATTCCTTTAGCCGTGGTGCAGCACATTGCCATCGAGAGATGTGTTGTTTATGGGCCTCGTCGTCTCACTATCAACTTGCGTCATCACCACCGTGGAAATTGAATGGATTAAGGAACTGTGATTGTGAATTGGTATTCAATTTGTCGTTGAGATTTGTTGTCATGAACCCTAGTTAATATAATGAGCTAATTAAGTAAAAAAATATATATATATATATATATATATATATATATATATATATATATATATATTTTGATATGGGCCAGATGAGCCACCGGCGGGCCATTCGAGCCAAGCCCATTTGGCCCATCGGGTTGATGGGCTGGGCCAAGTAGGCCCAATTTTTTTGGGCTCTATCTTTTTAGTCCAGCCCAAACTAACCGTCAGGTTGATTGGGCTGGCCCATCGGATCAGGTTCGAATTGCCGACTCTATCTATATCCACCTCAAATAGTTTATTGTCTATCTTTTATATCGTGTATGTTTATGAATACCATGCTTTCAAAAAAAAAGACTTTGATATATTTGATAACTTATGCGGCTACAAAAATACAATGTGTTCATTTAATTTATTTTGTGGTCATGCATGATTTGAAAATGAGGATTTTAGATGTACATTTTGTATATTTATGTTGCTATATTTTGTAACATTTCATCTCTAACAATGCATATACAACGTTCACAGATAATCATCTCTTTTTGCAAAATCTGTGTATGATGAATACAATCGTCAAACAAATTGAGATTGTTTACTTACTGATTGAGGAGATTATGCAACACACATTTTTAGTTATTTTCCTAATAATAATTCTTATGAAAAAAAATAATACGCCATAACAGAAAGGCTCCTAGGTATAGTATAATAGACCAAATACCCTACTAAGACAATGAACTTATTAGGTTGGTATGTCAATATAACTCAAACTGTTTTGAGAACTTGCGAGTAGATCCTAATACTTTCGGTAGGCTTTATTTACTATTGAGAAATTTGGTTGGTTTGAAGCCTCGAAAATTTATTAGTATCGAGGAGCAAGTGACAATCTTTTTGTCCATTCTAAAATGTCACAAAATAATAGGGTGATTATGTAACACCCCTAAAATTCTAAACTTAATTATTTAGATTTACATTAAAACTTACAATCATATTTATAAAAGATTTATGGGTTTCTAAAATTATTCATTTCTTTTAGGATTTTAAAAACTAATAATATTATAAATATAATATATACATACATATATATATATATATATATAAAGGGGTAGTTACTAGTGGGTACAAATTAACTATAAAAGTTGCATTGAGATACGCAAAAAAATAAAATGCGCTGCACAACAATAGACAAATATGTAAAGTCGAGAATACCCTCCGGTAAAAAACCACAACTGTAGATTGAGTGAATAACAAGCAACAGATACAGAGCAAGACGTTAATGCAATGACACGTTCTTCGAGGTGGGAAAAGGCAGCTACTGTTCACTTCTGATTACCCAAACACCTATACGGAATTCAAAAAATAATAAACCACAAAAAAGAATCGTTCACGGATAGAACATAGTAGAGATCATATTCCAGATTTGAAGAACAACATAATCCGCGAGATATAGGTAACACCTAATGTGATTATTTTTTATTTTCGTATTTTTTTCCAATAGAGAAAATTTACGCTGCGAAAATTTAATCGACTACCCCCAAATCAGTCGAATAGATAATGTAATGTTGATTGTATGGTTTACCTAATCGTATTTTTAACAAACACGATAGTTGTAGTCAATTTTAGAATAGTAGTGAAAAATCCCCAAATCGATTATATAAACAATAAGTAGATAATAGCTTGTTGTTAGGGTTTATGGGTAAAAGAGAATTTTGAATTTTTTATAGTATGTATAATACATGTAGGAATATTGTTGGAAGTCTGACGACGTAAATCATATGGGGAAAATAAGATTGAAGAAGATACGACTTACTGGTAAAGAGGGCAGCAGCAGGAGAAGAAGTACCACAAAAAAGAAAACAAAAATAGGTATGAAATAGAATAAATTAAGAAAAGAATTTTAGTGCATAATATATGTCTATTATAATTAGTTGTTTTGTTAGGACGGGTGCAATAACATTCTTTTATGTACTGGGTTTTCAAGGGAAAAAATTAAAGTATGAGCAGGGGACCACAAGAGGAAACTCATGTGAAGGTATGGCATATAATGTTTTAACGCACGTCGAAAAATAGCTTGTATAAAAAAATTCATGTATCAAAGGAAAAAACAGTTGAATCAAGTTTAGATTTTTTTGTCAGGTTCAACAAAGAGAAGATTGCGAAGTAATTCGACCCACGTCGAAGAGAAGAGACAGAAACAACATTCGTACACGTCGTCTGAAGGTAATACATTCAGAACTAAAAAAAATTGGTGGATCTTGGTCCAAGAAAGTGGTTTAAAATGCCAGAAAATTTAACACACTATATGTAATAGATAAGTCGTGCCAAAAAAAGGACGTGAGACGTCGAGAAATAATAAAAGGAAAACGAAAAGCAACAGATGATGACCTTTCAACAGAAGGTAAAAAAGACATATATGTCATTCCGAATTAAAACATAACTAATAACAACAACATTTTTTAATCGATTTAATTGTACATGTAAGCAGATACATTGGACGAGGGTTACAACAACAACAAAAGGATGAACTCAGAAAGGAGGGGCAAGAGTAGTAAGAAAGGTATGTCAGTAGTAGAATTTTTAAAATGAAACTTGTATTTCAAATATTACTGCTCTACTAAAATGAATAAAACGCAGAAAGGGGTTTGATCAATGAGATACTGGATGAAACAACATCAGAAGATAGCGATTCTGAGATAAGACCATGGAACACATTCAGTAAGTAATTCAAATTATATTAGTTTCAATCGCATACATTAAGTTATAAATGTTAATCAATTTTCGTTGCACCACCAACTACACTAAAAAGGGAAAATAATTGGATATTTGTTCAAAATACGTGTTATCATAGCGGAAGTACAAATCAAGGACAGGACCACGTATTATTGAAACAATTTAGTAACAACAGTGAAGGATTTACAAGGAATAAAATTTAGGTATGAAAAAAGGAGATAAAAAAGACATCATTTTGGATACTTTTTAAGGCAATAATGAATGCTGACTATGAAACATGTAAGACAAGGTGGCAAAAGTATGAGGAGGATATTTGGAATGTGCTGTTGATTTTTTATAAACCAACAAAGTCATGCATGTTGGGTGGTGAACAAATTAAAATAACAAACCGAGATGTGCATCTTTTGTTCGGGGTTTCAAGGGGTAATATTCAAATCGACCTAAAGTTAATGATTACAAGCTACCTGAATGGATCAAGTGTTGCTTTGGATGAGACGTAAAAACAGGAAGGGGGGGGGGGGAGAATATTCTGAACAAAAAGTATGTATATGACAAGCTAATGGAGGTAGTTCTTCAGAATGACAAAGTGTAGGTAATGTTGCAAGACTAACCCACCTATACTTGCTAGTAACAGTACTCACACCAGGGATGAATGGAAGGGTATCATGACATTATTCAATTTATCTAAATAAGGTTGAAGATATATGGAAATATGATTGGTGTACACTGGTGGTTGATCTACTACTTCAACAGATTTTAAGAAGTAAGAACACAAGCATTGGAGGTTGTGCTCTCCTGCTCCTAGTAAGAAATACCTTAAACTTGCTTTTTATATATTCAACAATATTGTGCACGATAAAAATAAAAAAATAAAATCTGCAATAAATACACTATGCTATACTAATATAATTGTATAAATGTGCAGTTTTGGTTGTGTGAGCATACAACACTTATCGAGAAGAGTGGGAGCGTAAAGCTACCGAGAATTCTGAAATGGTATCTCAGTACACTGAACAAGACACTGAATAATGTGAACCTGAGACGGCTACGACCAAACTGTGTAAGTGGAAAATGTTAGATCAGAAGAAGTTTTGATGAGTTAAAAGAAGTCAGACAAAAGTCAACTCAGGTGACCAGCTAACTACGAAGAACAGCTGAGGTAAAGGTTTGGTACTAAGCTGATCAGACTAGAAAGAGCTTGGTAAGTCAGCTGAGGTTGGAGAAGCAGAAGTCATTTGAAGACGAGCTTGAAGCAAGTCATCTGCAGGAGACAACTATGAAGAGCTCAAACGAGGTCAAGACAAGCTGAGTAGAATAAGAAAGACAAGGCTTCACCAAGTCAGCTGCAGACGACTAGACCAAGATCAGCTGAAGTCAAGGCAGTTATCAAGATTAAGTTTGTTGGGCAGTTTTAGTTTGTTACAACAAACTAACTGTCTCTCAGGTTTATAAATAGGTCTAGGCACATTTCTAAAATATACAATTTTATTCTGCATTCTCATATTCATAATACACAAGCTTTCTAAGAGTTCACACAAGTTTTTCAAAGAAATTCTCACAAGTTCTAAGTGTTTATAGAACACTACTCTGTATATCTTCAACACACTTTGCACTGTAAAGTTAGAAATTCCAGAAAGTTTAGGAGTTGAAGATAGGCTTGAAGATTAGAAGATCATCATCAGGAAAAGTTGTAATTTGTAAAACTGTAAGTCAGTAAGTAAGTAAGTGGACGAGACCCTTCTTCAAGTTGAAGAAGGAGAGTGGATGTAGGATCAATTAGATCCGAACCACTATAAATTGTTGTGTTCTTTACTGCTTTCATTACTTATTTGTTCTTAATCAATTTCAACTTCTAATCAAATTCAATTTCAGATTAACAATCAGACTTGTAATCAGATTGTTTTTGATCCATTTAAGATTGAGTTTAAACTTGCTTTCCGCTGTGTAAGCTTTGGTTCCTTGAATTGATTTTCTAATTATTGAAACACGTTGAAAAATCTATTCAACACCCCCTTCTAGATTTTCCCTAGAAGGTTGTAAAAAGTTCTTTAATAATATACTCAATCCATGGGACCTACAAGTGGTATCAGAGCAGTGTCAAGCTGTTCTGATATTGGTTTAAGGTCTTGATAAAGTTTCTGAAATTGTTCTTGATCATCTTCTTTATTTTCAAACCACTAATCTTGCTACTAACAAGTTCCTGTTGAGTTTCTTTGTTTCATCATGTCGTCTGCTAAAAGCAAGAAGTCCAGAAGCTTGCCTGAGTTTTCAATCGAGGAGTATGATTATTGGAAGTTTAGGATGAAGAACCATCTGAAGGCTGTTAGATCAAGTAAAGTTTTGATAAGTTAAAAGATCAATCTGGATAAGCAGACGAAGTATGTAGAAAAAGATCAGGTGCTCATCCTAAGCTGATCAGACTAAGTCATAGACTAGTTAAGTCAGTTGGAGATCAGAGGTTGCAAGTCATCTGGAGACAAGCTCAAGTCTAGTCATCTGCAGGAGACGATCATGAAGAACCCAGACGAGGTCAAGACAAGCTGAGTAGAATAAGAAAGGCAAGTCTGCTCCAAGTCAGCTGCAGACGAATAGGAAAAATCAGCTGAGGTCAAGAGCAGTTTTCAAGATTAAGTTTGTTGAGCAGTTTCCAGTTTGTTAGAACTAACTAACAAACTAACTGTCTTTTCAGACTTATAAATAGGTCTAGATTTTATTTTTCAACACACTTATGCGAATCTGATTTTTCACACTATTCACTATTCAATTCACAAAGTTTTTTTAAAAAGAGTTTTCAAAAATTTTCAAGTGTTTATAGAACACTTATCTTGTAATCTTCAAAATCCTTTATTCACTGAAAATCTTAGATTCATTAGAAGGTGTTAGGAGTACTTTGAAGAATTGAAGATCGAGTTGTAAGTTGTAAGATTGTGAAGTAAGTAAGTAAGCAGCTAGTAGAGACCCTTCTTCAAAGTTTGGAGAAGGAGAGTGGATGTAGGATTATTATAATCCGAACCACTATAAAATCTGGTATTCTTTACTGCTTTCATTTATCTTTCTGTTCAAGTTACAATTTATTGTAAAAAGTTTAATTTCAGAATTAAAGTTAAGATCTAAATATCAGTGTTGCTTTTGATGTTATTAAAAGTTGAGATTAATATTGAATTCCGCTGTGTACATCTGGTACTTTGAATATATTTTTGTAAGATTTGAAAAATCTGAAAAATCTATTCAACCCCCCCTTCTAGATTTTTCCTAGAAGGCTGATACTCGTTTTACCTAACCTAATCAACTAATCGGGACCAACAAGTGGTATCAGAGCAGTGTTAAGCTATTCTGATATTGATTTTAGGTCTTAAATAAGATTCTAAAATTATCTTGATTTTCTTCATTCTCTTATTTGCTACTAACAGTGCTACTAATTAGTTTGTGGAGTATTTTGTTTCTGTATCTCATCATGTCATCAGGAAAAAGCAAGAAGTCTAGGAATCTTCCTGAATTCTCTATTGAAGATTATGATTATTGGAAATTTAGGATGGAGAATCACCTTAAGGCCATTCATGATAGGATGGAAGAGGTTCTTGAAGAGGGACCTATAAAATTTTATCATGGAGGCACTAGCACTGGAGCTGAGTTAGCTGGATCCAGGACCAGACAAGAGAAAAAGAGTTCTGAATTGACAAATGATGAAAGAAAGATCCACAATCTTGACAAAGTGGCTCGAACTGAAATCATTGAGACTCTAAGTAAAGATTGGATAGAGAAGGTTAAGAGATGCAAAACTGCCAAAGAAATGTTGCAGACTTTAACAAATGTTTGTGAGGGATCAGATCAAGTTAAAGAGAACAAGCTGTAGTCAGTCTTGCATGCATTTGAGACATTCAAAATGAAGGAAAATGAGTCTGTGGATCAGTTAGATGTAAGACTGATTAATCTTCTCAACAAAGCAGCTGACCTTGGAAAGAATTATACAGAGAAGGAGATTAATAACAAGATTCTGAGATCATTAACCAAGAGATGGAGGGAGAAATCCAATATCCTTAAAGCTACTCAAGATTTATCTTCTATTACTCACCATACTTTGTTTTCTCATCTTAAAGCTCTAGAATATGATATTCAAATAGAAGACGAGGAGGATGAGATGGAGTCGAGCACCTCATCCAAGTCTGTTGCCTTTGTCAGTAAAGATGACAAGATGTCAACAGAGTCTGTAGGAGCTGATCTATCTTTGAAGGAGCAGATGGCTCTGCTCACCAAAAGGTATGATAAATTGAGAATGAAGTATAAAAGAAATAAATTGAGATTTGCAGGAAAGGATAAATCAAGATCCAGATCAGGAAGAAAGGAAGATGAATCTACAGATGATGATAAAAGCAGGAGCCAGACAAGAAGATACAGATCACCTGTCAGAAGAAATCCTTCCAGCCCTAGATCAGACAGGAGTGATACTTGCTACACATGCAACAAGCCAGGACATTTCAACTATGACTGTCCTCAACTGACTCCTAAAGAAAGGGAAGAAAAGAGAAAAAAGAGAGACAGGAGATTTGCAGATCAAAGGGCTTTATTGGCTGAAGAAAAAGAGCCAAAGAAATCATCATCATCATCCTCATCTGATTTCGGATCAGATAATGAAATCTGTCTCATGGCTAAAGAGGTAATCTACTATTCATCTTCTGATAATGATTCATGTCAGTCTGCATCTGATCATGATCAAACTGTTATTCATGAATTATTGAGAAAGACATCTCTGGCTGCTTATAAACAGCTAGACAGAGAATTTTGCTTTAAAGGATCAAGTTCAAATTCTAATTAAAGGAAAACAGGTGATGAACTATTCAGAAACTGAGGAAACATTCAAGGGGGAATGTTTTCCCCAGGCAGAGGCTAGTACATCAGCCATCTTTCCTGAAAGATTAGAAAATGAATTGAAAACTTTAAAAGACAAATTTGAAGTAGTTTGTGCTGAAAATGAATCAATTAAGATAGACAATGAGAAGCTAGTCTTCAAAATTAGTCAACTTAATAATTAACAGTCAGCAATAGATTATATCTTTAATACATCTCAAAAATCCCATGACAAAACAGGTCTTGGTTATGATAGAAATAATAAATCAGATGTACAAAAACCTAGGAAATTTGTGAAAGCATCTGATCAATCAAAAGAGGTTAAAATTGGTCCTTGGAAACCAATTAGTCAAGTAAGGACTGCATCTCCCAGCCTGAAAACAAAAATTCAGCTGAGGACTCCTTATCAGACTAGGAGAAATCCAAGAACCAAAATAAGAAGAAATTCTTATTATAATCCTTTTGATGGAAGGAGCAGATGTTATCCCACATTTCCTATGTTTAGGAAATTTACTCAATCTGAATACAACAAGTTATCATTCAAAAGTGATACAATTGTAGACAGATTTGGTATAGAAACCAAGTCTGATTTATTATTTGGAGATGAGATTTTTGTTTGGTTACCTAAAGTGATGCTTGACCCACAAGGACCCAAGATCACTAGGGTACCTTATAACTAATCTGTTTTTCAGGATTCACAGGGATCATCACTCAAGGAAGAGATCTTAGCTTCCATATGGTACATTGATAGTGGTTGTTCACAACACATGACCCATAGCAAGAGGCTGTTATCAAATTTCCAAAGCATTGATGGTCCAAGAGTATTATTTGGAGATAATAATTGTGGTCAGACTAAAGGTGTAGGTACTCTGATTATCAAGGATATCCAGGTATCTGAGGTATATTTTGTTGAAGGTTTGAAACATAATCTGTTATCTGTTTCCCAGCTTTGTGATAAAGGTTTTCTTGTCAAATTTTCAAGGGATAAATGTGATATGTTAGATAATTCTTCAGATAAGGTACTTTTAACTGGCTTCAGACATGGTAATGTCTATGTGGCCAACTTTAATAGTTGTCCCAAGGATACTTGTCTGATAGCTAAGGGTGGAGAAGATCTCAGCTGGCTATGGCACAAGAGGCTTAGTCATCTGAATTTCAAGACCCTTAGTAAGCTAGCTAAAAAGAACCTTGTCAAGGGATTACATGAAAAACTTTTATCCACTGATCTTAAATGTGGTGCTTGTCAGAAAGGTAAACAGCCTAGACACTCATTTAAGAGTATTAACTCCTCTTCATCTGAAAGAGTTTTACAACTACTTCATCTGGATCTGTTTAGACCTGTTTCTCCTCTCAGTTTCAGTGGAAGGAAATATACTCTTGTTGTAGTAGATGACTTTTCTAGATACACTTGGGTTATATTTCTTTTCAAGAAAAATGAGACTATAAACAAGATCCCTGATCTGTTCAGACAGATTCAGAATGAAAAGGGTGTTAATATTATTAAAATAAGAAGTGATAAAGGCACATAATTTTTGAATTCCTGTTTATCTAACTTTTTCAATGAGTGTGGAATTATTCATGAGACATCTTCAGCAAGAACTCCTCAACAAAATGGAGTGGTTGAAAGAAGGAATAGAACTTTGAAGGAAGCGGCCCCGGGGAGCATGTTAGGCGAGTATGATACCCCACACAGGTTCTGGGCTGAAGCCATCAACACAGCTTGTTACACCCAGAACATGTGCTTAGTTGTCAAAGACAAGGGTAAGACTCCATATGAGATTTGGAAGGGTAAGATTCCAAGAATCTCATATTTCAGAGCTTTTGGTTGTAAGTGTTTTATCCATAACAATGGGAAATCTAAGTTAAGAACCTTTGATGCTAAGGCAGCTGATGGAATATTCTTGGGATATTCTAACACTTCCAAGGCATTTAGAGTTTTTAACAAGACAACCCTTTGTGTGGAGGAAACCCCTCATGTTGTTTTTGATGAGATGTATTCCTTCTCGAGATAAAGTGAATCAAATTTCGAAAGTCTAGATAAAATTGAACCTGTCCAAGACTAAACATAGAACCTGTCTATCTACCTAGTCTTGATTGAGAATCAGATGAAGAAGAATCCCCATCGATAATCAAGAAGACAACTTCGATCGGAATCCATCGAGATCGAGACACCCTTGCCGTCGGTGATCGGCGGGGGTCGGTGATGAAGGGGGAACGTCGGTGAGGTTGAGTCAAGAGTTGTTGCCTCGAGACTCAAGATGAGGATCCTTCTCCTCACATAGGCAAAAGGATGAGAAGCTACCATCCATCGATCAGATTATAGGAGACCCATCTAGTAGTGTGCGAGACACGAATGATCTTTGGACTACGAAAGTCTTTTCATTTGTTATGTGTCGCTTCTTGAACCCAAGTCTATTGAGGAAGCTCTATCAGATCCAAACTGGATAACTGCCATGCAGGAGGAACTGCATCAGTTTGAAAGGCAAAATGTATGGGAACTAGTGGAAAGACCCTTACACATAAAGATTATAGGCACCAAATGGGTGTTTAAAGCTCCCAGAGCTTGGTATGATACCTTATCTGATTTCTTGACCTCAAATGGATTTTCAAAAGACAAAATTGATAGAACTTTGTTTAGAAAGGAAGTAGATGGTAACATCTTATTAGTTCAAATTTATGTAGATGACATAATCTTTGGTTCACCTAATCTAAAATTATTTGAAGAGTTTAGCATTCTCATGAAAAACAGGTTTGAAATGTCAATGATGGGCGAATTAACATACTTTCTAGGCTTACAAATTAAATAGATGAGTAAGGGTATATTTATACATCAGTCTAAATATGTTAAGGATCTCATTGAGAAATTTGGAATGACTACTAGCAGAGAAGTTAAAATACCTATGGCAACTAACTTCTCTATGGATTCAGATGAGCAGGGGATACCCACAGATGCAACGGAGTATCGTGGACTGATTGGATCTCTTCTCTATCTCACTGCAAGTAGACCAGACATAGCCTTTGTAGTTGGGGTATGTTCAAGATTCCAGTCTAATCCCAATAAAACTCATCTGGAGACGGCTAAGAAAATTCTTAAATATCTCAAAGGAACCTTGCAAGTAGGGTTATGGTACCCAGCTGATGACAACCTTGAGCTGACAGGTTATTCAGATTCCGATTTTGGAGGATGTAAAATTGATAGGAAATCCACTTCAGGAACTTGTCAATTCTTAGGCAACAAATTAATTTCTTGGTTATCCAAGAAACAGACATCTGTTGCCACCTCCACAACTGAAGCTGAATACATGGCAGCTGGAAGTTGTTGCTATCAACTCCTCTGGATTAGCCAACAGCTTAGAGACTATAATATTCAAACATCAGCTGTTCCTATTTACTGTGACAATAATAGTGCAATAGCAATGACTTACAATCATGTTCTGCATTCTAGATGTAAGCATATAGACATTAGGCATCATTTCATTAGAGATCATGTTGAGAAGAATGACATTAGAATTGAGAAGATATCTACTGAATCACAAAGAGCAGACATTCTTACAAAACCATTAGCTGAGTCTAGGTTTAAAGAATTATGCTTAGAATTAGGATTACTTGATGCATCCTTAGCTGGTTTCTAAAATATTTGCATTTGATAATTGTATTCCTTATTTCTGGTCTTTTCCTTTCTTTAAATTAATGTCTAGAAAGAATTATCAGACTTGATATGAGTCAAAGGACAATCAGGTAGATGATATCATTGATCTCCTTCTTAGGAATCAAGAATCAAGGATTAGGCATATTGACCTTATCTGACTTGATGATTACTTATCTGACATTTGGTAAATCAGACTAGGGCACAATAGTCACCTGATTTCTAGAAAACAGATGACTACCTGAACCCTATCTAATCTACCCCAGCTACTAATAGTTTTGATGAGTTTGTTTGCAGGAACAGGTATACCAGATTAGTCTCTTAAATCTCTTCAATCAGAAAACCTTCATCTTTGTTTCTCCTCAAAATCTTTGTTTTCAAATAAAGTTCTTAAGTCTGTATATTTCAAGTAATCTGTACTTTGTAACTAAACTGTAAATCCTTTGTTAAGTTTTGTTTCAAAATTAGACTAGGAGGAAATTTTTGAGAAAAAAAAAATATAAGACAAGGTCATTTTGACCAAGTCTGTTATTTACCAAGTCTAGAATAGAATACCTGAGTACTAAGTAAGACATCTCA
This sequence comes from Paraleonurus japonicus, assembly GCA_030762865.1. Lineage (NCBI taxonomy): Eukaryota > Viridiplantae > Streptophyta > Magnoliopsida > Lamiales > Lamiaceae > Paraleonurus > Paraleonurus japonicus. The sequence continues at coordinate 16,249,056 of CM061055.1, read as the reverse complement.
TTGCTTACGTCAGGTATACTAATTACTTCTAATAAAGCAAGTCTATTAGCCGTCTAATCCGTAGGTTAAACGGTTACTTTTTATGCAATTCAAGACGCGTAAAAGCCACGCGCCTGAATTCGAAGCGATTTTCTCGCTAAACCGTCGATGTTTTACACGCGCTTTTTAAATCAACGGTTTAAAATTAAAACTCTGAGATCGTGCCACGTTTCGATTTCCCAACTTTCCCTCTCTCTCCCCCTCATTTAAAAACTTACCTTCTTCAGTTTTTAAAAATTTACTTTCACATTCCCCTGTTTAGAGATTTACTGAAATTTTTCTTACTCTCAAAATTTTATCAATGGCATTCTCTTCTTCTCAAACTCCTAAACCCCCCTCTTATATATCCTCCTCAAATTCTGATTTCAAAATGATTTCAGAATCAGTCAAAAATAAACTCAAAGCTGAAATGTTTGTAGATTTTGAAACTACAAATGACAGAGAATCCAGAGAGATTATCGAATTATTGAAAGCTTCAAGGTTACGAGGATTTTGTTCATTCAAATCTCCGTAGAACAAAACTGCAGATTTCATTGGAGCAGAGTTCCTTGCCAGAAGTGAGTTTACAGATAATGGCTTCAAAACAACTGTTGAAGGTACTCAACTGGAGTACTCAAAGGAAAATGTTGCAAGGATTCTGGATACTTCTATGGAAGGGGTGAATCCTCTGTCGTATAAGGAAAATGAATGGGAAGAGTCGTTCGACCTGTTTGCTAGGATTACCTACAGAGGAGTTAGGAGAGATTTGAAGAAGCATATGTTAAGGAGGAAATATAGGCTGCTCATGACAATCGTGACCAAGTCAATCCTAGGAGATCAAAGTTCCCATGATGGAGTGACAAAGTCACGTTTGTGCTGCATGAGAGCTATTTTTGATGGAGTACAGGTAGATTGGGTGGATTTGTTATTTAGGAGATTGAAGGAGGAGAAGCTGAGGTTGTTGTTTAACCCAACTGAAGGAGACTGGACGGTCACTTCAACTGTGAGCTTATTCAAAAAAATCACAGTATTGATGGAAGGGCTAAACAAGAGGTTTGAGACAAGGGAAGGACTGAAAAAATATTCAAAGCAAAAAGGCTTGTTGACGAAGGATGAAAGAATTGGAGGGCTGCCTGACTCGGATGATGATGCACGAAGGCAGAGAGAGCAGCTAGCAGCCGCGGTGGGTCAGAGGCAAGCAGCTGAACCTCAACCAGCAGCTGAAGTTGCCGTGCCAACTGCAGAAGCACAACCAGCCGAGGATCCAGCTGTTGTGGAAGTAACAGCTGAGGATGCAGCAACTTCTGTAAGGTCCCCGACACGGAGGAAGACGAGGAGGAGGCTGGTCAGAGCCTCAGAAAAGACACCAGTTGCTGAGCCATCTGAACCTACTACCAGCCAACAGACAGATGAGGACTCTGATGAAGATAACCCGTTTATTCTTCAGAGGAGGTCCTCCAGGACGTCTGAATCATCCGGCAGCTCTGGTCGTCAAACGGAAGCCTCTACCCTCCTGCCCGAAGAAGTTCCTGTTCTGGAGATTGCAGCTGAGGTTGCAAAGCTGTATGTCCCATCTTCTCCAGCCAAGGAAGCTGCACTCTCCCCCATTCAGGAGGAAGGTACTACTTCATCTCTCTCTCTCTCTTAATCTCCACCTGGCAATGAAGAGGTGTGCCCGGCTGGCACCTCCGAGCCTCTGAAACAGCCACAATTGTCCCAAACAGTCCAAATCGAAGCTGAAACCACATCTGAAACTATCCACATCCCTACCCAACCTGAAACCACCTCAACTCCCACCATCTCTCCACAAATTGAGCTACCCACTACATCCACCCCAACCCCACCTGAAACTCAACACTTCACTTCTCCAACTCTAACCACACCTCCACCTGAGATAGATATCACCTCTTATTCCTTCTTAGAGGACATCCAGATGAGCTCACCCGTTCCTCCCCCCCAAATTTCTGAACTCCACACTCCCACTTCTTCCTCTTCCGAATCCTCATCTGAGGATGAGGAAAGTGACTTAAGCCCCACCTCAGCTATCACTTCTATAATCGCCCAAATAGAGAGAAAGATGAAGCAGGCCTTTGAGAAGAAGCTGTAGAAGCGAACAAAGAAGATGGTGAAGGCAGTCACTGAGGCAATGATCACGAACATGCGAGAAGTAGAGGTAAATCTAACCGAAAAGATTACTTCTATTACTAAATCTGTTCTTGCTGAGAAAGTGACAGCCATGGAGGAGGAAGTGCATGGGCTGAAAACACAAGTATCTGAATACAATGCAATAGTGGTGGACTCATTAGCTTTGGACAAGTCAGACTTCAGGGCAAAATGCAATGATCTAGAGACGAAGCTGATTGCCTTAGCTGATGAAGTAAAAAAGGGGGAAAAGGAGGTGAAGGAAAGAGAATTGGCACTCACAGCTGTGGTGGATGAGACGAGGAGCAAAATCGATACGAAAGCCAGCACAGCTGAGTTGGAGGCAGCCAGGGAGGAAGCTCGAATTAAATCTGATGAGCTGGCTGCACTTCAGCTGAGGGTCAGTCAACTCGAGGAAGCTCTGAAGGAAGATGAGGAGAGAAGGAAGAAGGATGAAGAAGATAAGTCTGCTCAGCTGCTGGCGAAATTAGAAGAATCTGAAAAAGCAGCAGCTGAGGTAAAAGGAAAGGGAAAGGGGAAGCTGGTAGAGGAGTCTGCTCAAGCGAAAGTTCTTAGTCCCAAGCTCACAGTTTCTGAGAAAAGAAAGAGGGAGCCTGACTACTCTAACTTACCTGAGGAACAGATCAGCAGGATCATGAGAGAGCAGGCTTTCTATGGAGAAAGGGAAAGAAAGAAGCTGAAGAAGAAGAGCAAGGGACTGGAAATGAGATGGAGCAGAGACGTGAGGAAGTGGGAAATGAAGGAGGCAGATGAAGCAGATTTCAGGCCCTATCACAGGACACTTAATCCGCCGAAGGTCATCGGTGGCAAACTCTTTAAAGAATACAAGGAAAAGAATTTGTACGCCAGATGGATGTACTACTGGTACATCTTGATTCAGCAGCGCAAGACGAGGACCTGAGGTGGCATGAGTGGATAGAGAAGGAGGACAAAGATCTATATCAGAGGCTGTTGGTGGAAGCAGATAAGTTCTTCAATGCTGATCTTTGTGCTCCGGCCTATGAGAAGGGCAGGCCCAAGACCAATCCAGACGGCTCAATCGACATGAACTGGATCAAAGGCATCATTGCCAAAGCTGAAGTGGAGTCTGGGTTGAAAGATGAAGATGAGCTCAAAAAACTAAGGAAGAGGGTCTTCACCTGGTTGGCCATTTCTGAAGCCAATCAATGGGGAATCTGATAATAGGACCATTCTCTTTTCCTTATCTTTTTATCTTTTGATTTTTGTATCTTGTAAATCTAATGTGAATAAATCTATGTTTGATCTATGAGTGTTGCTTGTATTATTTTCTTTAAGTTTTTTTTTTTGCTTTAAGAAATCCTTAAATTTTTTTCCTAAGTATAAGTCATCTGAGAAATTTATCATCTCAGGATTAAAAGTTTCAAAATTTTTCTAAGTCTAAAATGTTTTTAAAATCTAAGACTTAAAAGTTTTCTAAGCTTAAAATTTTTTTTAAGTGCTTTGTGATTATTGAATCTGATTAAAAGTGTAAATGTGTTCTGATATATCTATTTGTTAAATCTTGATTAACTCTAAACTAACTTCAGCTGTGAGTGTGTCTCTTTCTTGTAGGTTTTAACTTCATCAAAAAGGGGGAAATTGTTAGATCAAGTAAAGTTTTGATGAGTTAAAAGATCAATCTGGATAAGCAGACGAAGTATGTAGAAAAAGATCAGGTGCTCATCCTAAGCTGATCAGACTAAGTCAAAGACTAGTTAAGTCAGCTGGAGATCAGAGGTTGCAAGTCATCTGGAGACAAGCTCAAGTCTAGTCATCTGCAGGAGACGATCATGAAGAACTCAGACGAGGTCAAGACAAGCTGAGTAGAATAAGAAAGGCAAGTCTTCACCAAGTCAGCTGCAGACGAGTAGGAAAAATCAGCTGAGGTCAAGAGCAGTTTTCAAGATTAAGTTTGTTGAGCAGGTTCCAGTTTGTTAGAACTAACTAACAAACTAACTGTCTTTTCAGACTTATAAATAGGTCTAGATTTTATTTTTCAAACTAACAAACTAACGAATCTGATTTTTCACACTATTCACTATTCAATTCACAAAGTTTTTTTAAAAAGAGTTTTAAAAAATTTTCAAGTGTTTATAGAACACTTATCTTGTAATCTTCAAAATCCTTTATTCACTGAAAATCTTAGATTCATTAGAAGGTGTTAGGAGTACTTTGAAGAGTTGAAGATCGAGTTGTAAGTTGTAAGATTGTGAAGTAAGTAAGTAAGCAGCTAGTAGAGACCCTTCTTCAAAGTTTGGAGAAGGAGAGTGGATGTAGGATTGTTATAATCCGAACCACTATAAAATCTGGTGTTCTTTACTGCTTTCATTTATCTTTCTGTTCAAGTTACAATTTATTGTTCAAAGTTTAATTTCAGAATTAAAGTTAAGATCTAAATATCAGTGTTGCTTTTGATCTTATTAAAAGTTGAGATTAATATTGAATTCCGCTGTGTACATCTGGTACTTTGAATATATTTTTGTAAGATTTGAAAAATCTATTCAACCCCCCCTTCTAGATTTTTCCTAGAAGGCTGATACTCGTTTTACCTAACCTACTCAACTAATCGGGACCAACAAAGGCAATTCATGACAGGATGGAAGAGGTTCTTGAAGAAGGACCTATTAAATTCTATCATGGAGGGACCGGTGATGGTACTGCTGTAGCTGAGACCAGAGTCAGACAAGAAAAGAAGAGTTCAGAGGTGACCAATGATGAAAGAAAAATTCATAACTTGGATCAAGTAGCTAGGATAGAGATCATTGAAACTCTAAGCAAAGACTGGATAGAAAAGGTCAAGAGGTGTAAGTCGGCTAAGGAAATGTGGGAGACCCTTGCCAGTGTGTGTGAGGGATCAGACCAAGTCAAGGAAAATAAGCTGCAATAAGTGCTACATGCTTTCAATACTTTTAAGATGAAAGAGAATGAAACAATAGATTAGCTAGATGTGAGACTGACAAATCTTCTCAATAAAGCAGCAGATTTAGGGTAGAATTATACAGAGAAGAAGATTAACAATAAAATACTCAGGTCTTTGAACAAAAGATAGGCGGTTTGCAGATCAAAGAGACCTTCTTGCTGAAGAAAAAGAGTCAAGAAAGTCATCATCATCCTCATCATCTTCATCTGATTTTGGGTCAGACGATGAAGTCTGTCTGATGGCCAAAGAGGTAGATTATTATTCCTCATCTGATAATGATTCATATAAATCTGTCTCAGATAGTGACCAAACTGTTATCAAAAGATTATTGAAAGATCTAAAGATGTCTCTGAGTGCTTATAAACAGTTAGAGACTGAAAATTTAACTTCGAAAGATCAGATTCAGATTCTAGTCAAAGGCAAACAAGTTGTGAACTACTCTGAGTCTGAGGAAACATTCAAGGGGAATGTTTACCCCAGGCTGAGGCTAGTACATCAGCTAGTCTGTCTGAAAGACTAGAAAATGAATTAAATCTTCGAAAGACAAATTTGAAATGGTTTGTACTGAAAATGAGTCAATTAAGAAGGACAATGAGAAGCTTGTCTTCAAAATGAGCCAGCTTAATAACTCACAATCAGTTATAGACCACATCTTTAGTACTTCTCAAAAATCCCATGACAAGACAGGGCTTGGTTATGATAAGAATAACAAATCAGATTTTCAAAAACCAAGGAAATTTGTGAAGGCATCTGAAATCTCAAAAGAAATTAAGATTGGTCCTTGGAAACCACTAAGTCAGATGAGGACTACATCTCCAAATCTGAAAACCAAAATTCAGTTGAGGAATCCAGATCTGACTAAGAGGGTTCCAAGAACTAAGATTAGAAGAAATTCTTATTATAGTTCTTTTGATGGGAAAAGTAGATGCTATCCCATTTTTCCTAAGTTTAAGAAAGTCACTAAATCTGAATACAATAAACTATCATTTAAATGTGATGTGTTTGTAGACAGATTTGGTAGACAGATCAAATCTAATTTATTATTGTATAATGAGATGTTTGTCTGGATACCCAAAGTGATTTTTGACCTTCAAGGACCCAAGATCACTAGGGTACCTCATACCTAATTTGTTTTGCAGGAATCACAGGGACTATCACTTAAAGAGGAGATTCTAGCTTCAATTTGGTACATAGACAGTGGCTGTTCTAAGCACATGACTTATAACAAGAAGCTATTATCAAACTTTCAGAATATTGATGGCCCCAGAGTTCTTTTTGGAGACAATAACTGTGGACAGACTAAGGGAGTTGGTACTTTGATTATAAGGGATGTCCAGGTATCTGAGGTTTATTTTGTAGAAGGTTTAAAGCATAATTTGTTATCTGTTTCTCAACTCTGTGATAAAGGCTTTCTTGTAAAATTTTCTAAAGATAAGTGTGATATCTTAGATAGCTCCTCAAACAAGGTACTTTTAACTGGCTTCAGACATGGTAATGTCTATGTGGCTAACTTTAATAGTTGCCCCAAAGACACATGCCTTGTAGCTAAGGGTGGAGATGACCTCAGCTGGCTATGGCATAAAAGGCTTAGTCATCTGAACTTCAAAACCCTTAGTAAGTTAGCTAAAAAGAATCTTGTTAAAGGACTACCTGAGAAATTATGCTTAACTGATCTGAAATGTGATGCATGTCAAAAAGGTAAACAGCCCACACACTCTTTTAAAAGTATTAACACATCCTCATCTAAAAGAGTTTTACAACTCCTTCATCTTGATCTGTTTGGACCTGTTTCACCTCTCAGCTTTAGTGGAAGGAAATATACTCTTGTTGTGGTTGATGATTTTTCTAGATACACTTGGGTAATATTTCTTTTCAAAAAGAATGAGACAATGAACAAGATCCCTGATCTGTTCAGACAGATTCAAAATGAGAAAAATGTTAATATTATTAAAATAAGGAGTAATAAGGGTACTGAATTTTTAAATTCTTGTTTATCTAACTATTTAAATGAGAATGGCATAGTTCATGAGACCTCATCAGCCAGAACACCACAGTAAAATGGAGTTGTTGAAAGAAGGAATAGAACACTCAAAGAAGCAGCCAGGAGCATGCTAGCTGAGTATGGAACCCCTCACAGGTTCTGGGCTGAGGCTATCAACACTGCCTGCTACACCCAGAATAGGTGCTTACCAGTCAAAAGTAAGGGTAAGACTCCTTATGAGATTTGGAAGGGTAAGATTCCAAGAATCTCATATTTTAGAGCTTTTGTTTGTAAATGCTTCATCCATAACAATGGGAAGTCTAAGCTGAGGACCTTTGATGCCAAGGCAGCTGATGGAATATTTTTAGGATATTCCAACACTTCCAAAGCTTTCAGAGTCTTCAACAAGACAACCCTTTGTGTGGAAGAAACTCCTCATGTGGTATTTGATGAAATGCGTACTTTTTTAGATAAAGTGAATTAGATTACAGATGATCTAGATAAAATTGAACTAACCAAAACTAAACATAGAACAGTCTACTTGCCTAGTTTTGACTCAGATTCAGATGATGAAGAATTCCCATCTGAGAATCAGAAGACAACCCCTCTTCAGACTCCATCTGAGGAGACACCCTTAACATCATCTGACCAGACAGGGTCAATAGATGAAGGGGGAACGTCTGCTCAGGCAGAGCCAGATGAGTTGTCTGCTGAGTCTCAAGATGAGGATCCTTCTACTAAAATAGGCAAGAGGATGAGAAATTATCATCCAACTGATCAGATCATTGGGGACCCATCTAGTAGTATGCAGACACGAACAATGTTAGATTCCCAAAGTCTATTCAGCTGTTATGTATCACTTCTCGAGCCTAAGTCTATTGAGGAGGCTCTATCTGATCCAAACTGGATAACAACCATGCAGGAAGAACTGCATCAATTCGAAAGACAAAATATTTGGGAATTAGTGGAAAGACCCATACATAGAAATATTATAGGCACCAAATGGGTGTTTAAGAATAAAACAAATGAAAACAACATAATTGTTCATAATAAGGCAAGATTGGTAGCTCAAGGTTACTCACAGTCTGAAGGAATAGACTATGATGAAACCTACGCTACAGTTGCCAGATTAGAAGCAATAAGGCTGTTTTTGGCATTTGCTGCTTATAAATCTTTCAAAGTCTTTCAGATGGATGTCAAGTCTGCCTTCCTAAATGGTTTGTTACTTGAGGAAGTCTATGTAGAGCAGCCTCCTGGGTTTAAGATCAATGATAAGGTCTATAAACTCAATAAGGCCCTATATGGACTGAAACAAGCACCCAGGGCTTGGTACGATACCCTATCTGAATTCTTGATTTCATATGGATTTTCAAAAGGTAAGATAGATCGAACTTTGTTTAGAAAAGAAATACATGATAACATGATTGGAGTGAATTGATGCATGTTTTTAGGGCCTATTTTAGTGCAAAAAGTGAGCTAAAGTGTTAGTTTTTGTGCCTAAATGTGAAAAGTATCACTCTTTTGCTTAAAAAGTATTATTTGTGAGATTTTTATGTTTTTCGTCCATTTTGCAGGTAATTCGGTGGAATTTTGCCAATCCGAGATTACCATTGGACTTAGAATGAAGAGACGATCATATTGGACGAAAACGGGGGTCGGGGCCGAAGCCCCGCTCGAGAAAAGTGCCCCAGACTCAAGCTCTGATTGAGGGACAAGAGCCTCGAGTCGAGGGATATACAGAAAAGGATCAAAATTGGAAAATGGCAGTAGCCTCGACTCGAGGCATGACCCTCGAGTCGAGGGATGGGACAAAAGCAGAAGCCTCGAGTCGAGGCCTGACCCTCGACTCGAGGGGGTGGTTTTTTAGAAATTCGGTATTTAAAGGGCATGAAACAGAGCAATCGAGATAGATCTTTCATAATAGCAGTTAGTAGCGGTTTTGGGGCGATTTCTCAGGCCCCAAGCCAATTTCTTCCTTAGGTAGAGTAGATTGGTAGATCTAGACTTAGATTTCAATTGATTGTTGATAGATTAGCAATAGATTAGCATTTGATCTTGTAATTCTTTCAATTCAAGCTTGTATTTCATTTGGAGATTGGTGTTGAAGACTCAAGCATTCCTATTTTTGTTGATTGAAGATCAATTGGTGATGTTTTTCCTCTTTTGTCTCTTTAATTTCTTAATTATTGTGATTTTCTTTGTGTTTGATCAATTCTATCTTCTTCCCCTGGGTATTGTTTGTGGTACCATGGGCTAACTCTCTTGTGCTTGGGTTAATTGAAATTGATGATGATTTGATTGATGATGCTATAATTGTTGATGATTGGAGATCAATTGAGTAGATTGCTTACTAATTGTGATTCTCATTTGTGCTTCATTCATAATTATCTCTTTAGATTAATGTTTGATCACCCTAGCTATAGACGAGAGTTGCGCTAATGTGATCCGGGATTAATCGGGTGATAATTGTGTATGAATGTGTGGATTGGGTGCTTCGGAATCGAGAGATTAGTTGCACTAAGGATACTCACATTAGTTTGTTTCCTAATTGTGATTCTTCATTGTGCTTTGTGTAAAATTGTCTCTTTTGATTAATGGTTGATCACCCTAGCAATAGGCGAGAGTTGAGCTAACGTGATTAGGTGTTGATCGAGTTTCAATTTTGCATGATTGTATAAATTGGGGATTTCTACATTGAGAGATGGGAAAGACTAAGGATACTCACATTAGGCATTGTGATTTTAATGGAGTTATTAATTTCATGATGGTTTATGCTTTCTACCTTAGTTGATTTGCAATTTGATTCAATTGTAGCTTGTTGATTGATGATTCATTGATGGATGTTAATCCTAGCACCTCTATCCCACCATTTATTGTTGTTTTTGTTCTAGCATCTTATGTTTTCGATCATTTGTTTGCTTATTTTAGTTTTTATTTTGCAAGTGTTTGGTAGTGTTAGTGTCATCCATTGTTGCAACTCTAGTCACTAAGAACTCGTATTTCTAGGGCCTCATGTGCATACTTTTTCCCATGGGTTCGATATTTTGTTGATTGGTCTTAATAACACTTACCCGAAAAACTACTCTAATCATAACATCTTGTTGGTTCAAATTTATGTGGATGATATTATATTTGGTTCACCTAATCTGACTTTGTGTGAAGAATTTAGTGTTCTCATGAAAAACAGGTTTGAAATGTCTATGATGGGTGAATTGACATATTTTCTGGGTTTGCAGATTAAGCAGACGAGTAAGGGCATATTCATACATCAGACTAAATATGCTAAGGACCTTATAGAGAAATTTGAGATGACTACTAGTAGGGAAGTTAAGATACCAATGGCAACTAACTTCTCTATGGATTCAGATGAGAAGGGGATACCCACGGATGCAACGGAGTATCATGGACTGATTGGATCTCTTCTCTATCTCACTGCAAGTAGGCCAGACATAGCCTTTGTAGTTGGGGTATGTGCAAGATTCCAATCTAATCCCAAGAAAACTCATCTGGAGACTGCTAAGAAAATCCTTAAATATCTTAAAGGGACTTTGCAGATTGGGTTGTGGTACCCAGCTGATGACAACTTCGAGCTGGCAGGATATTCAGACTCAGATTTTGGAGGATGTAAGATTGATAGGAAATCCACCTCTGGAACTTGTCAATTCTTAGGCAACAAATTAATTTCTTGGTTATCTAAGAAACAGACATCTATTGGCACCTCCACAACTAAAGCTGAATACATGGCAGCTGGTAGTTGTTGCTCACAACTCCACTGGATTAGTTAGCAGCTTAGGGACTATAACATTCAAACATCATCTGTTCCTATTTACTGTGATAGTAATAGTGCAATAGCCATGACATACAACCCTGTCTTGCATTCTAGGTGTAAACTTATAGACATCAGACATCACTTCATTAGAGATCATGTAGAAAAGAATGATATTAGGATAGAAAAGATATCCATAGAATCTCAGAGAGCAGATCTTCTTACAAAACATTTAGCTGAGTCTAGATTTAAAGAATTGTGTTTAGAATTAGGATTACTTGATGCATCCTTAGCTGATTTTTAATTGCTATTGTGTGTGTCTGTTATTTGTTTTCCTTCTTTCTCTCATTTTCTTTAAATCATGTCTAGAAAGAATTACCAGACTAGATTTGAGTCAAAGGACAATCAGGTAGCTGATATCATTGATCTCCTTCTTAGGAATCAAGAATCAAGGATTAGTCATATTGACCTTATCTGACTTGATAATTACTTATCTGACATTTGGTAAATCAGACAAGGACACAATAGTCAGCTGCTTTCCTTAAAACAGATGACTATCTGCATCCTATCTGACTTACCTTGGCTACTAATGGTTCTTGAAGTTTATGTATCTGCAGGAACAGGTAACAGATCAACATTTTTAGATCAGCTTGGACCCTCTTACCTGATAAAAACCTTCCCATCTGTTCACCCCTTTCTTGAAAAATGTATTTTCAAAACTATTCTCTCAAACTCATCTTCTTTAAAATTTTCAGACGAGCTATGTCTTGAAATTGTTTTATTCAAAATAATGGCTTTAAAATAACTCTATCTTGGAAATATTCTGTTTTTCAAAGATCAGACTCGGGGAATTTTTCAAAATATAAGATAAAATCACTTTGACCAAGTCTGATAAAACCCAGACTGAATTAGGAAACCTTTATGCAAAGAAAGACATATTTTGGCTTACGTCAGGTATACTAATTACCTCTGCATAAAGTAAACCTATTAGTCATCTAATTCGCAGGATAAACAGTTACTTTTACATAGTTCAAGACGCGTTAATGCCACGCGCTGAATACGAAGCGGTTCTTTCGCTAAGCTGTTGATTTTTTACACGCGCCTTAAATAATCAACGTTTAAAAATTTTTCTGAGATTGCCACGTATCTTCTTCCAAAATACTCAAAATTTTCCTTCTCTTTCTCTCTTTTGTTTAAAAACTTACCTTTCACCATTTGAAAAGTCACTTTCATAAATCCCTTCTCTAAAAATTTACTACAAAAAATTTTCTTTCCTCCTAAAATATTCAAATAGCTTCTACTTCCTCTAAAACTCCAAAACCCCCCACTTATATATCCACTCCCAAATCAGGATTCAAAATGAATACATAAACCGTTGATTGGAGTAGTAATCGGGAAGTGGTATTAAGACCAATCAATAAATATTGAACCCAAGGGAAAAAGTATGCAAATGAGGCCCTAGAAATACAAGTTCTCTATGACTATTGTTGCAAAACGGTTTGACACTAACACAACAAAACACTTGCAAAATACAAAGCAACAACAAGCAAGCAAATGATCGAACACTTAGGATGCGAGAACTAAAACAACAATAAATGGTGGGATAGAGGTGCTAGGGCTAACATCCATCATGGAATCATCAATCAACAAGCTACAATTGAATCAAATTGCAAATCAATTAAGATAGAAAGCATTAAACCATCATGAAATTAATCACTCCATTAAAATCACAATGCCTAATGTGAGTATCCTTAGTCCTTCCCATCTCTGAATGTAGAAGTCCCCAATTCATACAATCATGCAAAATTGTAACCCGATTAACACCTAATGACATTAGCGCAACTCTCGCCTATACCTAGGGTGATCAACCATTAATCTAAAGAGACAATTTTACATGAAGCACAATTAAGAATCACAATTAGGAAACAAACTAACGTGAGTATCCTTAGTGCAACTAATCTCTCGATTCCGAAGCACCCAATCCACGCATTCATACACAATTATAACCCGTTTAATCCCGGATCACGTTAGCGCAGCTCTCGCCTATAGCTAGGATGATCAAACACTAATCTAAAGAGATAAAAATGCATGAAGCACAATTGAGAATCACAATTAGTAAGAAATCTACTCAATTGATCTCCAATTATCAACAATCATAACATAGTCAATCAAATCATTATGAATTTCAATTAACCCAAGCACAAGAGAGTTAGCCCATGGTGCCAAAGGCAAAAACCATGGGAAGAAAATAGAATTGATCAAATACAACACAAATCACAACAATTAAGAATTTAAAAAGAGAAGAGAGGAAAAACATCACCAATAGGTCTTCAATCAACATCAATAGGAATGCTTGAGTCTTCAACACCAATCTTCAAATGAATTACAAATAACAATGATCTAAAGCTAATCTATGGTTAATCTAATCAACAACAATTGAAATCTAAATCTAAATCTTACTTCTACTCTACCTAAAGTGGGAAATTGGCTTGGGGCCTAAGAAATCGCCCCAAAACCGCTACTAACTGCTCTAATTTAATCTCTATTGAATTCTCCCTGATATGCTCTGCTTCCAGCCCTTAAATAACGAATTTTCCAGAAAAACCTCCCCCTCGAGTCGAGGGTCAGGCCTCGACTCGAGGTCCTTGCCATTTTCCTCTCCCTCGACTCGAGGGTCAGACCTCGAGTCGAGGCTTCTGCCTTTATTTTAAATCCTTTCCCTTCAGCATCACCCTCAACTCGAGGCTCTTGGTCCTCAACCAGAGCTCGAGACCAAGGCACTTTTTTCGAGCAGGGCTTCGGCCCCGACCCCCGTTTTCATCCAATATATTCGTCTCTTCATTCTAAGCACACCGGTACTCTCGGATTGACAAAATTCCACCGAATTACCTGCAAAACGGACGAAAAACATCAAATACTCAACAAGTAATACTTTTTAGGCAAATAAGTGATACTCTACACATTAATGCACAAAAATCAACACTTTGATCACTTTTTGCACTCAAATAAGCCCTAAAAACATGCATCAATTCACTCCAATCATACCCCCAAACTTGAAGTGTTGCTCGTCCTCGAGCAATGTCGAAACTAAGCACAAATGAGTGAATTGATTGCAATTATGTCACATGGCACCTTAGAAGATAAATAAGACAATCGAACTCATCAATGGTCATAAGTATCAATGCAACTATCCACTAGCAATCAAGATGAATCATGCTCCAACAAATGCAACATCAAATACTCAACACATTGCTCCTTCCATGGAGTGTTTCACTCTTCACTCAAGTGTATAAAGTGTTAGGAAAGAAAAGTTGTATTTAGTTTTGATGTGTTAAAAGTGCAAAATAAGATGACCAGCTGAGCGTCATGTATAGACAGCTGAAGTAAGTAAATATGTAAATAAAGCTAAGTACAAATAAGATGAGGATCAGAAATCAGACTAGGACAAACCTCAGATGAGGACAAGAAATCAGATGGGGACAAAAAGTCAGACGAGGACGACGTAAAGAAGACAGATGAAGTCTAATACAATAAACGATCATCAAAGACATAAAATGAAGACAAAGACAGGGTAAGATAAGAAGCAGACGATGAAGTGTTAGAGAATTTCACACAAGCATCAAGAAGAAGTTACAAGATTCAGTTATATAGTTATAACTGACTCAAAACAGAATTCACAAGGAAGTTATAACTACCAAATGAAGATCTCTATAAATAGGGATAGAAAGTAGAATAGAATTAAGTTTTTGGCAATTTCACAATTATTCATTCACGTTCACTTCTCAAATTATATTCAGAAATATTGTAAAAACACACAAACGTTCTATACGTTTCTAGTTTTAGTGTTTATAGAACACTATTCACAGAATATCTTCAAGCCATTGATATACAGAAATTAGGAAGAAATTTTTGTAAGGCTGAAGATTCACGATTGTAAAGTAAGCAAGAAGGAAGAAAGGTAGTAAGTGAAGACCCTTCTTCAAGTTGAAGAAGGAGAGTGGACGTAGGATCGTTTGATCCGAACCACTATAAACCCTGGTGTTCTTTATTGCTTTACTTTACTTTTCTGTCAAATTCAAATTTCAGTTTATCAATCAAAGACTAGTTTCAGAATTGAAGTTAAAACTAAAATATCAGGTTGCTTTTGATCTAGTTCAAGTTGAGTTTAAAATTGATTTCTGCTGTGCTACTTGGTTTTTGAATAAGTTTGAAAGATTTGTAAAAATCTAAAAATCTATTCAACCCCCCTTCTAGATTTTTCCTAGAAGGCTAGTTCAAGTTTTCTCTAAGATACTCAACTAAGTGGGACCAACAAGTGGTATCAGAGCAGTGTTAAGTTGTTCTGATATTGATTTTAGGTCTTAACCAAGATTCTGAAATTTGTTCTTGATTATCTTCATTTTCTTTGTTTCACTAACTGTGCTACTAACAAGATCTTGTAAGTGTTCTAGTTTTCTATCTCAACATGTCTTCTGTTAAGAGCAAGAAATCAAGGAGTCTACCTGATTTCTCAATTGAAGAATATAACTACTGGAAATTTAGGATGGAGAACCATCTCAAAGCAATTCATGATAAAATGGAGGAGGTTCTTGAAGAAGGACCTATCAAGTTTTATCATGGAGGCACAAGTGATGGTACTGCAGCAGCTGAAACAAGAGTGAGGCAAGAAAAGAAAAGCTCAGAACTCACAAGTGATGAAATAAAGATTCATAATCTGGATCAAGTTGCTAGAACAGAGATCATTGAAACATTGAGTAAGGATTGGATCGAAAAGGTGAAAGATGCAAGACTGCCAAGGATATGTGGGAAACTCTTGCTGGAATCTGTGAAGGATCAGATCAGGTTAAAGAAAATAAATTGCAATCAGTATTACATGTTTTTGACACTTTCAAGATGAAAGAAGGAGAATCCATTGATCAACTAGATGTTAGACTGACTAATCTTCTGAACAAGGCAACTGATTTGGGTAAAACCTATACAGAGAAAGAAATCAATAATAAGGTGTTGAGGTCTTTAAGCAAGAGATGGAGAGAGAAAGCTAATATTCTGAAAGCTACTCAGAATCTATCTTCAAGTTTGCATCACACTTTATTTTCTCATCTGAAGGCATTAGAATATGACATCCAAATCGAAGACGAAGAAGACGAAGCAGAATCTTCAACATCTGGAAAGACTGTAGCATTTGTTCATCAAGATGAATCTAAAAAGATCTCCAAGGCATCTGATTTGTCTATTAAGGAGGAAATGGCTCTTTTGTTGAAAAGATATGAAAGCCTAAGAATGAAGTACAAAAGAAACAAGAGAGACAGATCAGGTTGAAGGAACTACATATCAGATAATGAAGAAAAGAGTTCAGACAATGATAGGAAAAAGGATCAGACGAGGAAGCACAAGTCACCAATCAGACGAGGAGATAGTAGTCCTAAGACAGACAGAGGAGATATTTGTTATACATGCAACAAGCCTGGTCACTATAGTTATGATTGTCCTCAACTCACTCCCAGAGAGAGAGAAGAAAAGAGGAAAAAGCGGGATAGAAGGTATGCTAATCAGAGAGCTCTTCTGGCTGAGAAAGAAGAAGTTCATGAGACATCATCATCCTCATCCTCATCTGATTTTGGGACAGATGACGACATCTGTTTAATGGCAAAAGAGGTACATTACTATTCATCCTCAGATAATGATTGTGATACCTTATCTGAAACTGATCCTAGTCTTATTGAAAAACTTTTGAAAGATTTTGAGACTGCTCTATCTGCTTATAAACAGTTAGAGACTGAAAATTTTAATTTAAAGAATCAAATTACTAGTCTGACCAAAGTCAATCAAACAAAGGGTAGTGAGAAACCAGACTGTACATTCAAGGGGGAATGTCAGACTGAGATAATCACTAGCACCTTGTCTGATAAGACAGATAAGTTAGAACAGGAATTGAAATCTTTGAAAATAAAATTTTCAAATATCTATTCTGAGAACGAGAGTTACAAGAGAACTAACAGAAAATTGAATCTCAAGTTAGGACTTCTGAATAACTCTCAGATCACAATAGATAAGATCTTCAATACCTCACAAAAGTCTAATGACAAGATTGGATTAGGTTTTGATAGGAGTAAGAAAAATGATCCAATAAAACCTAGAGTTTTTGTTAAAGCAACTAAACCAAAGATAGAAACTAGATTTAGTCCATGCAAACCTAAGGAATTAACAGACGAAGAAAGTAATTCCTAAGGTTAAACCTAAGACTAAGTCAAAGTCCTATCCTAGGTATAATGGCTTTGATGGAAGAAGTAAAACATATCTATTTTTCCCAAGTTTCAAGACAATTTCAAAAGATCAGTTAAACAAGATTAATCTTGAAAGTCTTATCTTAGTAGATAGATATGGATGTAAACTTCAATCTATGGTTTTGAGGAACATTGATATCTTTGTCTGGATTCCTAAAAGTCAACTTAACATGAAAGGACCCAAAGTACAAAGGGTACCTAAGCATTAAATTTGTGATTGCAGGAAGATAAGGAGATAGTTGAAAGAGGAGATATTCTTGAGGTCATCTGGTACATTGACAGTGGCTGTTCCAAGCACATGACCTGTGAAAGACGACTTCTCTCTAACTATCAGACCATAGACGGACCAAGAGTAATGTTTGGAGATAACAATTATGGACTTACCAAAGGTGTAGGAACACTGATGATAGGTGATATTCAAGTAAATGAAGTCTACTACGTGGAAGGATTGAAGCACAATTTACTATCTGTTTCACAATTTTGTGATAAGAGGTTAAGTGTCAAATTTACTCATAATGCATGCTTTGTATTAGATGGTATTAATGAAAATATTCTATTAGCTGGAGTCAGACAACGTAATATTTATGTTGCTAATTTCAAAAGTTGTTCTAAAGATACTTGTCTTGTTGCTAAGAGTTCAGATGATTTAAGTTGGCTGTGGCACAAACATCTTGGTCACTTAAACTTCAAAACTCTTAACAAAATAACAAGGAAATCTTTAGTTAAAGGACTCCCAGATAAAGTATTTTCAAAGAAGCATGTGTGTGATTCTTGTCAAAAAGGAAAACAGACTAAAACTTCTTTTAAAACAATAAGTAGTCCTTCTTCAGAAAGAATTCAGGAACTTCTTCATATGGATCTCTTTAGTCCAGTAACACCTCTCAGCTTTCGTGGAAGAAAGTATACTTTGGTAATTGTTGATGACTTTTCAAGATTTACCTGGGTTATTTCTTATACAAAAAGAATGAGACAATGATTAAGATTCCAGAATTTCTAGAAAAGATTCAAAATGAAAAAGGACTAACTATTGTTAAACTTAGAAGTGATAAAGGTACTGAATTCCTTAATAAGTTTGTTACTAACTACTGCATTGAGAATGACATAGCTCATAAAACATCTGCAGCAAGGACTCCACAACAAAATGGAGTAGTTGAAAGGAGAAACAGAACCTTGACAGAGGCAGCTAGAACAATGTTATCTGAGTACAACACTCCACACAGGTTTTGGGCAGAATGTTAATACAACTTGTTATGTTCAAAATAGAAGTTTGATTGTTAAAGATAAATGCAAAACTCCCTACGAAATTTGGAAGGGAAGATTTGATTGGAGTGAATTGATACATGTTTTTAGGGCTATTTTTAGTGCAAAAAGTGAGCTAAAGTATGATTTTTGTGCCTAAATGTGAAAAGTATCACTCTTTTGCCTAAAAAGTATTACTTTGAGAGGTTTTGATGTATTTCGCCCGTTTTGCAGGTAAATCGGTGGAATTTTGCCAAACCGCGAGTACCGGTATTCTTAGAATGAAAAGACGAACATACAGGATGAAAACGGGGGTCGGGTGCGGAGCCCTTCTCGATAAAAATTCCCTGGTCTCGAGTTGGAGTCGAGGGTGCACAGACCTCGACTCGAGGTTCATGCTGGAGGGAAATCGTTTCAAAAAGATAGGATCCTCGACTCGAGGGAGGAGCCTCGAGTCGAGGGATATGAAAAAGACAGGACGCTCGACTCGAGGGCGAGGCCTCGACTCGAGGCAGGAGAGATTTTTAAAGAAATGTGTTAGCGACTTTTAGGCCTCGACTCGAGGGCTTGAAGCTCTACTCGAGGAGTGCCCAAAACTGAAAAATTCAGTTTTTAAGCCATTGAAAGCCAAAACAGAGGAGGAGTTGATTCTAGCAGTTCAGAGCAGTTTCTAGGAGTTTCTTTGAGCGAATTTTACATTTTGTAGCTTGAATTTACTTGTAATTGCATTAGATTGTTAGAATTGAGATAGATTCCACATTTAGTTCATTAGATTAGTAGATTGGTTGATTGTAATTGAAGTTTGCAGCTGAGAATTGGGAAGAATTGGAGTTGTATTGAAGCATTGTACAAGATTAATCATTCTTATTTTTGCCTATTGAAGCTTAATTGGTGATGTTCTTACCCTTTGATCTCTTTAATTCATTGCTTGTAGTAATTAGATTGTTAATTGCTTTCTTAGATTTTCTAGCCATGGTTTTTGCTTGTAGCACCATGGGCTAATAGCTTTGTGCTTGGGATAATTGAAATTAGGGATGAAGTGATTGCCTCATGCTATGATTGTTGATAATTGTAATCAATTGAATTAGATTTCTCCCTAATTGTGATTCTTAATTGTGCTTCATGAAAAATTGTCTCTTTTGATTAATAGTTGATCACCCTAGCAATAGGCGAGAGTTGAGCTAACGTGATTAGGTGTTAATCGGGTTTCAATTTTGCATGATTGTATGAATTGGGGACTTCTACATTGAGAAATGGGAAGAACTTAGGATACTCACATTAGACATTGTGATATTAATGGAGTGATTAATTTCATGATGGTTTATGCTTTCTAATTTGATTGATTTGCATTTGGATACAATCATAGCTTGTTAATCATGGATTCCTTGATGGAGATTATCCCTTGCACCCAATTCCCCCATTGATTTTAGTCTATTTGATCTTGCATTCTAAGTGTTTGATAGATTGTTTGCATAAATTTGCCATTTAATTTCTTGCAATTTGTAGTGATTTAGTTCAAGAGCTTGTTGCAACTTTAGCCATTTAGAACTCTTATCCTTGAATTTCGTTTGCATACTTTCTCCCTTGGGTTCGATATTTTTGTTGATTGGTCTTAATAACTCTTACCCTATACACTCCAATCAAAATGGCGCCGTTGCCGGGGAGTTAGTTTTTGCGCCAATAAGTGAGATTTGAGGATTGTTTGAAGTGGCTATTTGTTGTTTTTATTTTTGTTTTTGGTGATTTTATTGGTGAGAATTTGATCCTTGGATTTGTGGCATTGTAGGTGTATGCTAACAAGATCAAGTGGTGTTCCACCCTTGCCACTAAATCCGGAAATTGAGGCTACATTGAGAAGAAATCGTGTGAGAAGAAGAAGGGAAGCTATGGAAGGAGAAGAGCAAAGGCATGAGGAGAGATTAGTGGGTGATCCTCAAGAAGAGGAGATACATGAACAAGGAGTAGGAGGAGGAGATAATGGAGGTAATGGGAATCATTTTCATGCTCAAGTTGGCCCCTTCCCTCAAGGGATGCCACCACAAAATTATCCATACCAAAATCCCTACCCTTATCCACCTCAAGCTCATCAATATCCCTACTATCCACCTCATCCACAACAATTTCCACCATATTATCCCAATATGCCGTATAATCAAGAGCCACGATACCATGAGCCACCACAACCACAACATGTAAATGAGCCACCACCTCAAGGAAGGCCTTTGAGAGAGTTCTTCGAACCACAACTTAGAGAGTATTATGATGGGATAGCAAGGCCGAGGATAGATGCTAATAACTTCAAGATAAGTCCCGCTTTTGTGAGAATGCTTAGGGAGAAGCAATTTGTGGGTAGAGATGAGCTTGGGGCTTCTGTCTAGTTGGATACTTTGCTGCCAAGTTTCCAGGCAAGACAGAATGAGTGCCCACATCAACATATGGCACAATTTCTTGAGATTGCCGACACTACAAAATACCATGGGGTACCTGAAGATGCTAAGAAGTTGAGGCTATTTGCTTTTACATTGAAAGGAAGAGCAAAAGCATGGCTTAATTCATTACCGCCCGGGACCGTACGGACATGGGAGGAATTGTCAAAGAAATTCTTGATGAAATTTTACCCACCATCAAAGACCGTGCAAGCAAAGGAGGCTATTTCTCATTTCCGACAAAAGAATGGGGAGACGATACCGGAGGCGTGGGAGAGGTATGGCATGTTACTTATTAATTGTCCTCAACACGGTTTCCCGGAGGAGCAAACCATTATGTACTTTTGCAATGGTTTGACGGATGGGGATAGGTCGTTTTTGAATGCTTGTGCTAATGGATCGATTTGGTCTAAAACCGTGGGGCAAATGAATGAAATTATGGAGAACATAGCTCAAGACTCATTCCAAGTGTCGGTTAATAGAGGAGCACATCATAGAGTGTCACAAGTTGATGAGATAGAGAGTATGAAGAGTATGATGATGACTATGATGGACCGATTGGGAGCTCTTACTACTTCACAAAGCCAAGCAAGTGTGAGTCCATCCGTTCCTCATGTTGATGTTGGGCCAAGTTCATTGCCGGTGGAAGAAGTGAGTTATATGGGTAGGCCTCCATTCCAAGGAGGCTATCAAGGAGGAAACTATTAAGGGAACTATCAAGGAGGAAGGCCTTATCAAATGCCTTACCAAAATAGGCCACAAGGAAGCTATCAACCTCAACCGCAAGCTCCATTTAATGGGAATACATGGAGGAGACACGAAAATTTTTCATATGCCAATCCGAGAGCCGCCGTTCAATTTCCTCCCGGATTTGATCCGGGTGCAAAGACTCCAAACAATGAAGGAAAGGCTACTACGGAGGAGATCTTGGGGTTGATTGTGAAGAAGTTGGAAGCGAATGATTCAAGGCTTGATGATATAGGGAAGCAAATGGACACTCGTTTCAAGACGATCGAGCATCAAGTAGGGCAACTTGCTACTACGGTTGGGAAGCTCTCGTCTACGGTGGACCATCTTCAAAACAAAGGAAAGTATTCATCTACTACCGAGCCTAATCCTAAAGAGTTTTGTAGTGCCATCAAGCTAAGGAGTGGTACTAGCTATGAAGGCCCAAAGAGGCTTAAAGATGGGGATGTTGAAGAAGAGGTGGTGAAAGAGGAAGAAGTTATTGAAGAAAATGTGGTTGTGGAGAAAGAAGAGTCAAGTGAAGAGCAAGCAAGAAGAGAGTCCAAGAAAGAAGAAGAGAAGTCCAAGAAAGATGCATGGGGAGTGCCTATGAAAGCTAATCCGGTTCCCTATCCTCAAAGATTAGTGAAGAAAAAGCTAGAGGAGGAGTTTGGTAAGTTTTTGAAAGTCTTAAAGAGCTTGCATGTTGAAATTCCACTAATGGACGCCCTTGAACAAATACCCCACTATAATAAGTTTTTGAGAGATATCATGTCTAAGAAGAGGAGTTGGGATGAAAAGGGTATACTTAAGCTAGTGGAGGAGTGTAAGGAGATCTCGGAGAGATACTTACCACAAAAGAGA
Organism: Paraleonurus japonicus; assembly: GCA_030762865.1. Lineage (NCBI taxonomy): Eukaryota > Viridiplantae > Streptophyta > Magnoliopsida > Lamiales > Lamiaceae > Paraleonurus > Paraleonurus japonicus. The sequence goes on along the minus strand of CM061055.1, from coordinate 16,226,669 downwards.
AAGGATCCGGGGAGCTTCATTATCCCATGCGAGATAGGTGAGAATGTGAACATCCAAGGCTTGTGTGACTTGGGAGTGATTGGAGTGTATAGGGTAAGAGTTATTAAGACCAATCAACAAAAATATCGAACCCAAGGGAGAAAGTATGCAAATGAAATTCAAGGATAAGAGTTCTAAATGGCTAGAGTTGCAACAAGCTCTTGAACTAAATCACTACAAATTGCAAGAATTTAAATGGCAAGATTATGCAAACAATTTATCAAACACTTAGAATGCACGATCAAATAGACTAAAATCAATGAGGGAATAGGGTGCAAGGGATAATCTCCATCAAGGAATCCACGATTAACAAGCTATGATTGTATCCAAATGCAAATCAATCAAATTAGAAAGCATAAACCATCATGAAATTAATCACTCCATTAATATCACAATGCCTAATGTGAGTATCCTAAGTTCTTCCCATCTCTCAATGTAGAAGTCCCCAATTCATACAATCATGCAAAATTGAAACCCGATTAACACCTAATCACGTTAGCTCAACTCTCGCCTATTGCTAGGGTGATCAACCATTAATCAAAAGAGACAATTTTTCATGAAGCACAATTAAGAATCACAATTAGGAAGCAATCTAATTCAATTGATCACAATTATCAACAATCATAGCATGAGGCAATCACTTCATCCCTAATTTCAATTATCCCAAGCACAAGGCTATTAGCCCATGGTGCTACAAGCAAAAACCATGGCTAGAAAATCTAAGAAAGCAATTGAAAATCTAATCACTACAAGCAATGAATTAAAGAGATCAAAGGGTAAGAACATCACCAATTAAGCTTCAATAGGCAAAAATAAGAATGATTAATCTTGTACAATGCTTCAATTCAACTTCACTTCTTCTCAATTCTCAGCTGCAAACTTCAATTACAATCACCAATCTACTAATCTAATGATCTAAATGTGGAATCTATCTCAATTCTAACAATCTAGTGCAATTACAAGTAAATTCAAGCTACAAAATGTAAAATTCGCTCAAAGGAACTCCTAGAAACCGCTCCGAATCTGTTAGAATCAACTCCCCTCTGTTTTGGCTTTCCATGGCTTAAAAACTGAATTTTTCGGTTTTGGGCACTCCTCGAGTCGAGCTTCAGGCCCTCGAGTCGAGGCCTAAAGTCGCTAACACGTTTCTTTAAAATTCTCTCCAGCCTCGAGTCGAGGCCTCGCCCTCGAGTCGAGCTCGCTGCAATTTTCGTCCCCCTCGACTCGAGGCTCCTCCCTCGAGTCGAGCTTGCTAACTTTTTGAAATGATTTCCCTCCAAAGATGAACCTCGAGTCGAGGTCTGTGCACCTCGACTCGAACTCGAGATCGGGAATTTTTATCGAGAAGGGCTCCGGCCCGACCCCGTTTTTGTCCCGTATGTTCGTCTTTTCATTCTAAGAATACCGGTACTCTCGGTTTGGCAAAATTCCACCGATTTACCTGCAAAACGGGCGAAATACATCAAAACCTCTCAAAGTAATACTTTTTAGGCAAAAGAGTGATACTTTTCACATTTAGGCACAAAAACTAACACTTTAGCTCACTTTTTGCACTAAAAATAGCCCTAAAAACATGTATCAATTCACTCCAATCATACCCCCAAACTTGAATTGTTGCTCGTCCTCGAGCAACAACGAGAAACTAAGAACAAAGGAGTGAATTGATTGCAATTATGTCACATGGCACTATAGACGAAATATAAGACAATCGGACTCATCAATGATCACTTGTATCAATGCAACTCTCCACTAGCCATCAAGACAAATCATGCTCAAACAAATGCTCAATCAAATACTCAACACATTGCTCCTTCCATGGAGTGTTTCACTCTTCACTCAAGTGTATCAAGGTTTAAAGCACTCAATCATCAATTCACAAATAAGTACACCATATGCTTGCCACAAGACTTAATCTCAATCAAAATCATTTGTGATCAATCAAGAATCAAAGAGGTCTTTCTTCTAGGTTGTAATGTTGGCTCTTTGGAAAGGTGGGATATTTATGGATAAGAGTGACTACTTAGTAGAGACTTGAATGAAAGCTAATCAATACAATACACATCTCTTCACTTTCATCTAGCACACTCTTACTATTGAACTTCAATGATCAATCCACCATTCACTTGAGCTTTCTCTTTTTAAGCTCACAAATTGAATCTTTCTTTTCATGCATTTTCTTTACAATTCAATCTTTCACAACCTTTCTTTTCTTTTATGCTTCATTCATCACTTTGCTCATCATCTTCCCACACTTAGCAATCAAATCACCATCATTAGCCAACATTCAAGCTCAATTAATCATAGGACAAGAAAGGCTAATCAAAATAGGCTAAATGGTTTCAATTTCACTTGGCTTGCCAAAGAATAAGGATCATAAGGCTCAACATGGCTCACTAAGGAAATCAAATGTATTTGGTAGGAAAGTATTTGGCAAAGTAACTCATCATATCAACATGGCCTCTTATCATTTTAATGAAATCACACAAAGATCAATATCCACAAGTCAAGTGGCAAGTTCTAGCATACAAATCATGAACGATGCACTCACAAAGGAATCAAATCAACCGTATAAGATGTACGATTATGAAGGCACAAAACTCACGGGCTTAACTTGAGCAATGAATCAAGAATTTTCAATCACATTCATCTTCACATAATTAATCAAGCAACTAGCATCAAGCTACACATCTACTAATGATCATAACAAATTCAACAATCTTACAACTCAAGCACAAATGCTCATGTACATAACCTCAAGCATACTCACTATATCAAGATGATACTCAAAAATATGTCAATTAATCCACTACTAAGCTCAAGACAAATGAAGCTCAAACACAATATATCAAGGTAGTCAAAACACAATTATATCATCATCATCATTAAGCAATAAGCTCATCCATCCCCAAAATCATAGAAGATCACAAAAGAATTAGAGAAGGGAAGAAAAACACCTCCCCCAAACTTAGACAAGTCTAAGTTTGAAAGGAAGTGTTGTACCAATAAGCCTTTAAACTTCAATTTTTTTCTTCAAACATGCATAGAGCTCCTCAAGTTCCAAGCGAATCTCACAACCTACAAGGATCAAAAGACCCAATTATTCATAGCAACAAAATGAAACAAACACACAAAAGCAAGAACGGATGGGTTGCCTCCCATCAAGCGCTATTTTTATTGTCCTTTGCCGGACGGAACTCTAAGAGTTCACACTTCCCTCTCACTTCCTAAGTAAGACACATCCTTTAGATCAAGAGCATCCAAAACCTCTTTTTGTGAGTGAACATGGTAGAGCTTCAACCGGTGTCCATTCACTATGAATCTTTCATCCTTGTCATTCATCACTTCAAAGTATCCATTAGGAAAAACCTTCACAACACGGAAAGGTCCACTCCACCTTGATTTGAGTTTACCGGGAAAAAGCTTCAACCTTGAGTTGAATAGTAACACTTGATCTCCTTCTTTAAACTCCTTCCTTCTAAGCCTTGCATCATGCCACTTCTTGGTCTTTTCCTTAAAAAGCTTTGAACTCTCATAAGCTCTCATCCTAAACTCATCCAACTCATGTAATTGTAAAGCCCTTTTTTCTCCCACAAGTTCTTCATCAAAATTCAACTTTTTAAGAGCCCAAAATGCTTTATACTCCAACTCCACCGGAAGATGACAAGCTTTTCCATACACTAATTGATAGGGAGACATGTCAAGGGGTGTCTTAAAGGCGGTTCGATATGCCCACAATGTGTCATCAAGCTTTGTTGCCCAATCCTTTCTACTTGTCCTCACCGTCTTCTCCAAAATACCTTTAATCAAGCGATTTGACACCTCGGCTAAGCCATTCGTTTGTGGATGGTAAGGAGTAGCAACCTTGTGTTTAACATCATACCTTAACAAAAGCTTCTCCATGGCTTTGTTAACAAAATGGCTACCACCGTCACTTATCAAAATCCTTGGAACCCCAAACCGTGTGAAGATTCTCTTCAAGAAGGATATCACCACTTTAGAATCATTGCTTTTGGTTGGAATGGCTTCTATCCATTTAGTAACATAGTCAACCCCTACGAGGATATATTGATATCCCTCCGACGGTGGAAATGGCCCCATAAAGTCAACTCCCCATACATCAAAAATTTCCACTTCTAAGATATTGCTCAATGGCATCTCGTCCCTCTTGTTAAGGTTCCCTATCCGTTGGCACTTGTCACATTCCTTGATAAATCTCTCACAATCCTTAAAGATGGTTGGCCAATAGAATCCCGCCAATAAAATCTTCCTCACGGTCTTAGATGTGCTATAATGTCCTCCACATGGTAGAGAGTGGCAATGCTTCATGATTTCCTCCCCTTCTTTCCTTGTCACACACCTACGAAGCACTCCATCTACTCCCACCTTGAAAAGGTATGGATCATCCCATACAAAATGTTTGACCCGGTTATAGAAAACCTTCCTTTCAAAAGGATTCATTTCCGGCGGCAATTCTCCACTTGCTAAGAAATTAACATAATCGGCAAACCAAGGAACATCCCCTTCCTTTACTACACTCATGACTTCTTCAATACTTAACAATCCCTCATCGGGAAAGGTCTCTTCAACTTCCTTGACATCTCTTTCCATCTCTTCTACTCCTTCAAGTCTAGAAAGGTGATCCGCTATGACATTTTCACTTCCTTTCTTATCCACAATTTCCATGTCAAATTCTTGCAACAATAATATCCAACGAATCAACCTAGGCTTGGCATCCTTTTTCGACATGAGATACCGAATTGCGGCATGGTCGGTGTACACAATAGTTTTCGAACCCACAAGATAAGGTCGAAACTTATCAAAAGCGTACACCACCGCAAGCATTTCTTTCTCGGTAGTGGTGTAATTGACTTGGGCCGGATTAAAAGTCTTGGAGGCATAGTAGATAGCATGAAACCTCTTCTCTCTCAATTGTCCTAAAACGACCCCCATAGCGAAATCACTTGCATCACACATGATAATGAAGGGCTTTGTCCAATCCGGAGTGATTAGAATGGGTGCACTAGTCAAAGCTTCCTTCAAAGACCTAAAAGCAATCAAACAATCATCATTAAACTCAAATGGCACGTCTTTTTCTAAAAGATGAGATAAGGGTTTAGAAATTTGAGAAAAGTTCTTTATGAATCGCCGATAGAACCCGGCATGTCCAAGGAATGATCGAATTCCCTTCTCATCCTTAGGTGGAAGTAACTTCTCAATGGCCACAATTTTCGCCTTATCCACTTGCAATCCTTTTGATGATACATGATGTCCCAATACAATGCCTTCCTTAACCATGAAATGGCATTTCTCCCAATTTAGCACCAAGTTCGTATCTTCGCACCTTTGCAAAACAATATCAAGATTAGCAAGGCAATTATCAAATGACTCACCAAATACGGAAAAATCATCCATAAATACCTCCATAATTTTCTCAATCAAACCATGAAAAATTGACATCATGCATCTTTGGAAAGTGGCGGGAGCATTACAAAGGCCAAATGGCATTCTTTTTCCAAGCAAACGCCCATACGTGCAAGTAAAAGTAGTCTTTTCTTGATCTTCCGGTGCAATCATAATTTGATTGTATCCGGAATAACCATCTAAGAAACAATAATAATCAAATCCACTTAACCTATCAAGCATTTGATCAAGAAAAGGTAAGGGAAAGTGATCCTTGCACGTGGCCTTATTAAGTTCTCTATAGTCAACACACACTCGCCACCCCGTAGCTACCCTTGTAGCAATTGATTCATCATTTTCTCCCTTTATTACCGTAATTCCCCCTTTCTTAGCCACCACATGTAAGGGAGAGACCCAAGGACTATCGGAAATAGGAAAAATCATATTAGCATCTAACAATTTCACAACTTCTTTCCTAATTACCTCTTGAATATTAGGGTTCACTCTCCTTTGTGGTTGAACTATAGGTTTATGGTCCTTTTCAAGCCTAATCCTATGCATGCAAATTGAAGGATTTATACCTTTTAAGTCATCAATGGACCAACCTATGGCGGATTTGTGCTTATGAAGAACATCAAGTAATTTAGTTACCTCATCAAATGTAAGATATGACGATACAATTACCGGGCAACCTTCATTTTCCTCCAAATAAGCATACTTCAAGTGCTCGGGTAATGGCTTAAGGGCTCCTTTCACTTTCTCTTCACTTAGCTTACCATCTTCATTGTTTTCCAAAGGTTGATTATGAAATCCCTCGAACTTTATCTCGTTCACCTCCTCCACTTTCAATGCATCCCTATCACAATTATAAGAAACACAAGATTCATTAAGAATATGATTATATGATGGAATAACATAATCTTGAGAGAAAAGGGTATAAGAAGAATCCTCCCAAGCCTCTTGAAGGCATGAATCAATCACATCCACAACGTGGCATTCCTCCTTCTCCATAGGGTGCTTCATCACATCCTTCATTGAAAGATGAAGCTCTTCATCATCAAGCTTCAAAGTAAGCCTTCCTTCATTCACATGAAACACCGCTCTTGCGGTAGCTAAAAACGGCCTCCCTAAGATCAATGGTACATCTTTATCCTCCTCCATCTCAAGGACTACAAAGTCCGCCGGAAACACGAATTCTTCTACCTTGACCAAAACATCCTCCACAATACCTCTTGGAATAGTCGTTGAACCGTCGGCAAGTTGAAGAGTTACGGTAGTGGCTCCTAACTTTCCTTGGTTGAGCCTCTTAAACATAGAAAATGGCATCAAGTTAATACTTGCCCCCAAGTCACACAAGGCTTGCTTCTCCAACCCATTACCAAGATCACACAAAAGAGTAAAGCTACCCGGATCCTTCAACTTTGGTGGAAGCTCTTGTTGAAGCATAGCACTACACTCCTTGGTCAATTTAACTAACTCCGGCTCTTCCATTCTCCTCCTTTTGCTAGCAAATCCTTAAGAAACTTTGCATAGTGAGGCATTTGCTCAAGGGCCTCCGAAAAAGGAATGTTGATATACAATGTTTTGAAAACCTCAAGGAACCGAGCAAACTTCTCATCTAATGCTTTCTTCATGTACCTTTGAGGATAAGGCAATGGAACAACCGTCTTTGGAATCCCTTTCTCATCCTTTTCAATAATCTTTTGCTTTGCTTTCTCTTCCCTTGCCATCAACCACTTTGGCTTCTTCTTTTCTTCCTCCTCCATCACCTCTTGCTTTTCTTCATCACAACTTTCATAAGGCTTATCCTCTCCATCCTCTCTTGAAGGAAATTTTGGTCCTTCATACCTTGCACCACTCCTAAGCTCGATGGCTTGACAATATTCCTTTAGTTCTTTCTTTTGCAAATCATCCACCGTAAACGAGAGCTTACCAACCGTAGTAGCAAGTTGCCCTACTTGATGCTCGATCGTCTTGAAACGAGTATCCATTTGTTTCCCTAAATCATCAAGCCTTGAATCATTTGCTTCCAACTTCTTCACAATCAACCCCAAGATCTCCTCCGTAGTTGCCTTTCCTTCATTGTTTGGAGCCTTTGCACCCGGATCAAATCCGGGAGGAAATTGAACGGCGGCTCTAGGATTGGCATATGAAAAATTCTCGTGTCTCCTCCATGTATTCCCATTGAATGGAGCTTGTGGTTGAGGTTGATAACTTCCTTGTGGCCTATTTTGGTAAGGCATTTGATAAGACCTTCCTCCTTGATAGTTCCCTTGATAGCTTCCTCCTTGATAGCCTCCTTGGAATGGAGGCCTACCCATATAACTCACCTCTTCCACCGGCAATGAACTTGGCCCAACATCAACATGAGGAACGGATGGACTAACACTTGCTTGGCTTTGTGAAGTCGTAAGAGCTCCCAATCGGTCCATCATAGTCATCATCATACTCTTCATACTCTCTAGCTCATCAACTTGTGACACTCTATGATGTGCTCCTCTATTAACCGACACTTGGAATGAGTCTTGAGCTATGTTCTCCATAATTTCATTCATTTGCCCCACGGTTTTTGACCAAATCGATCCATTAGCACAAGCATTCAAAAATAACCTATCCCCATCCGTCAACCCATTGCAAAAGTACATAATGGTTTGCTCTTCCGGGAAACCATGTTGAGGGCAATTAATAAGTAACATGCCATACCTCTCCCATGCCTCCGGTATCGTCTCCCCATTCTTTTGTCGGAAATGGGAAATAGCCTCCTTTGCTTGCACGGTCTTTGATGGTGGGTAAAATTTCATCAAGAATTTCTTTGACAACTCCTCCCATGTCCGTACGGTCCCGGGCGGTAATGAATTCAACCATGCTTTTGCTCTTCCTTTCAATGTAAAGGCAAATAGCCTCAACTTCTTGGCATCTTCGGGCACCCCATGGTATTTTGTAGTATCGGCTATCTCAAGAAATTGTGCCATATGTTGATGTGGACACTCATTTTCATCTCTACCCTCAAATTGCTTCTCCCTAAGCATTCTCACCAAAGCGGGACTTATCTCGAAGTTATTGGCATCTATCCTTGGCCTCGCTATCCCATCATAATACTCCCTAAGTTGTGGTTCAAAGAACTCTTTCAAAGGCCTTCCATGAGGTGGTGGCTCATTTACATGTTGTGGTTGTGGTTGTGGCGGCTCATGGTATCGTGGCTCTTGATTATACGGCATATTGGGATAATATGGTGGAAATTGTTGAGGATGAGGTGGATAGTAGGGATATTGATGAGCTTGAGGTGGATAAGGGTAGGGATTTTGGTAGGGATAATTTTGTGGTGGCATCCCTTGAGGAAAGGGGCCAACTTGAGCATGGTAGTGATTCCCATTACCTCCATTTTCTCCTCCTCCTACTCCTTGTCCATGTACCTCCTCTTCTTGAGGATCACCCACTAATCTCTCCTCATGCCTTTGCTCTTCTCCTTCCATAGCTTCCCTTCTTCTTCTCACACGATTTCTTCGCAATGTAGCCTCAATCTCCGGATTTAGTGGCAAGGGTGGAACACCACTTGATCTTGTTAGCATACACCTACAATGCCACAAATCCAAGAATCAAATTCTCACCAATAAAAACACCAAAAAACAAGAATAAAAACAACAAATAGCCACTTCAAACAATCCTCGAATCTCACTTATTGGCGCAAAAACTAACTCCCCGGCAACGGCGCCATTTGATTGGAGTGTATAGGGTAAGAGTTATTAAGACCAATCAACAAAAATATCGAACCCAAGGGAGAAAGTATGCAAATGAATTTCAAGGATAAGAGTTCTAAATGGCTAGAGTTGCAACAAGCTCTTGAACTAAATCACTACAAATTGCAAGAATTTAAATGGCAAGATTATGCAAACAATTTATCAAACACTTAGAATGCAAGATCAAATAGACTAAAATCAATGAGGGAATAGGGTGCAAGGGATAATCTCCATCAAGGAATCCACGATTAACAAGCTATGATTGTATCCAAATGCAAATCAATCAAATTAGAAAGCATAAACCATCATGAAATTAATCACTCCATTAATATCACAATGCCTAATGTGAGTATCCTAAGTTCTTCCCATCTCTCAATGTAGAAGTCCCCAATTCATACAATCATGCAAAATTGAAACCCGATTAACACCTAATCACGTTAGCTCAACTCTCGCCTATTGCTAGGGTGATCAACCATTAATCAAAAGAGACAATTTTTCATGAAGCACAATTAAGAATCACAATTAGGAAGCAATCTAATTCAATTGATCACAATTATCAACAATCATAGCATGATGCAATCACTTCATCCCTAATTTCAATTATCCCAAGCACAAGGCTATTAGCCCATGGTGCTACAAGCAAAAACCATGGCTAGAAAATCTAAGAAAGCAATTGAAAATCTAATCACTACAAGCAATGAATTAAAGAGATCAAAGGGTAAGAACATCACCAATTAAGCTTCAATAGGCAAAAATAAGAATGATTAATCTTGTACAATGCTTCAATTCAACTTCACTTCTTCTCAATTCTCAGCTGCAAACTTCAATTACAATCACCAATCTACTAATCTAATGATCTAAATGTGGAATCTATCTCAATTCTAACAATCTAGTGCAATTACAAGTAAATTCAAGCTACAAAATGTAAAATTCGCTCAAAGGAACTCCTAGAAACTGCTCTGAACTGTTAGAATCAACTCCCCCTCTGTTTTGGCTTTCCATGGCTTAAAAACTGAATTTTTCGGTTTTGGGCACTCCTCGAGTCGAGCTTCAGGCCCTCGAGTCGAGGCCTAAAGTCGCTAACACGTTTCTTTAAAATTCTCTCCAGCCTCGAGTCGAGGCCTCGCCCTCAGTCGAGCTCGCTGCAATTTTCGTCCCCCTCGACTCGAGGCTCCTCCCTCGAGTCGAGCTTGCTAACTTTTTGAAATGATTTCCCTCCAGCATGAACCTCGAGTCGAGGTCTGTGCACCCTCGACTCGAACTCGAGATCAGGGAATTTTTATCGAGAAGGGCTCCGGGCCCGACCCCCGTTTTTGTCCCGTATGTTCGTCTTTTCATTCTAAGAATACCGGTACTCTCGGTTTGGCAAAATTCCACCGATTTACCTGCAAAACGGGCGAAATACATCAAAACCTCTCAAAGTAATACTTTTTAGGCAAAAGAGTGATACTTTTCACATTTAGGCACAAAAACTAACACTTTAGCTCACTTTTTGCACTAAAAATAGCCCTAAAAACATGTATCAATTCACTCCAATCAGGGAGCAAGTATAAATGTCATGCCTTTGGCAATTTTTGAGAAATTGGAGCTAGGAGAGGTGACTCCTACTAACATCAACCTTCAATTAGCGGATCAATCATATGCTCATCCATTTGGGATCATTGAAGATGTATTGGTAGGGGTTGGCAAGTTCCTATTCCCGGTTGATTTCATTGTTCTTGACATGAAGGAGGAGCTTGAGGCACCGATCATACTTGGTCGACCTTTCCTTGCCACGGGAAAAGCTATTATTGATGTTGAGAAAGGGGAGCTCACGTTGAGCTACAATGGAAAAGAGGTGACATTTTCGAGAGCTCCATGGGAAGAAGTTGCTCAAAGCAAGATGGAGAAGAAGAAATGTGGCTATATAGAGATCATTAATTCATGCCCTTCCATTGATAGGGATGATTCTTTACCTTCTATTTCTTCTAATTCTTTAATTAAGGAGCATTTTATTCCTTCTTGTAATGTGATGGCTAACAAGTCTTGTGTTTCTTTGGATGATATTAGGAAGGAGGAAGCTTTCATTGATTCTTTGCTTGACCTCGGTGATAAAAAGCTTGAAAAAGAAGGTGAGAAGGAAGTGACCAAACTTGAGCAATGCTCAAGTTTGGGGGTGTTAGAAGAAAGGAAGCAACCGCTTGAGAAGAAGGTTGAAACCTTTGTGGTTGGAGACCAAGTGGTATGGAGGGAGTCGAATTGGATGAGACTACTAGGAGTAAAAAGACTCAAAGAGGTGTTGAAAGTGAAGGAGATCAAAGAAGAAGGAATGATCCTTGTGGAAGACGAAATGGGATGTTGTCTATTGTCAAAGGAGATTTTGGTTAGGCACAAGGACCCTTCCACCTCAAAAGAAGGGCTTAACATTCTTGTAGATAAAAGGGAAGTATGAACTCTTAGAGTTCCGTCCGGCAAAGGACGTTAAACCTAGCGCTAGATGGGAGGCAACCCATCATTTTATTGCTTTTTTGTGTGTTTGTGGTTTGCTCTTTTTGTGGATTTTTGCCTTGTATTCTTAGGAATTGCTCATGCTAGGAGAAGGTGTTAGTTGATGGATAGCGTATTTGGTTTTTGAGCTTAATTGTTATGTCATTTAAGGGTTGCATAATTGTATCATTCACATACTTAATTTTGAATGCATATCCTCATCCAAGTTTGGGGGTGTGTGTATCTAGGTTAGAAGTGCATTCCTTATTGATGTTGAGTTGATGACTAATGATGCCCGTGTGTAGGTATACTCGCTACAAGGATTGGAAAGGATCGAATTTGCAAAGGAATCGAGGATTTGGGAAGAAAGGAAAGCTTAAAAGTTGGTGAAAATGAGCATTAAGGAAGAGAACCTGGTCTCCTCGATCGAATGAGCGACCGGGCTTAAATCGAGGGACCAACATGGTAAATTTTCGCATATTTGGGTTCATTAGGTGTGTAGAGGTCGATTTTGGGAGTTTCAAGGGTCGGGTCGGACTTGGGATTCGTCAAAAATGCCCTGGTCTCGAGCCAAGGTCGAGCTTGCATAGACCTCGAGTCGAGGTACTGAGACTTAGCCCTCGAGTCGAGGCTTTTGAAAAAGTGGGATTCCTCGAGTCGAGGCCTGACCCTCGACTCGAGGCTGGTGTCTGTTATAAAAATCGCGATTCAGTTTTAGCAGTCACGACTCGAGGGTTTTCTCCCTTTCATGTTCCTTTCCGCCGTTCTTCCTTATTTTCGACATTTTCCAGCAGTTTTCACCGATTAATCATCTCAATATCATAGCATTATCATCTTCTTGCATCAAAGAGTGGATTTTGAGGGTTTGATAATCAAATTTGGGGCTTTTTGTGGAGAATTGTGTGGGTGTTCATATCTTTCATTCCAAGCCGATTTATCCCAATTAAGGTATGTAATTTCGTCTCATTTGGCTTTCAATTTCATGATTGGTGGATGATTATTGCTTGGGTGTTGATAAAATTGCTTGAATTTATTTGAATTGGAATTTCATTTGGGCATTTTGTCAAGCACTTGGTATGCATGATTGATGTTGATAAATTGAAGCCATTGTTGAGAATATTTGAGTTAATTGAGGATTTTATGAGCATGTTTAGGATTGTATATGATGAGTTGCTCGGTTATTTGTGGAATTTGGCTTGAATTGTGATTTTTGGCATACTTTTAGGAATTCCTAGTGCATTTGTGGTATAATTGGTCAAATTGAGTGGAGTATGGATGATGGAAGGGCAAGTTTTGTGATGCTATGTGTTAAATTACTTGCTAGTTGGCTTGTTATTATTCGATATATTTGTGGAGCATATTTGAAGGATTTTGGTGAGCATACATGATGATTTTCATTGTCTAAAACCATTCTAGTTAAGTATGTATATGTTGAGGATTAGTTGAGCACTTCTATTGACTATATTTGCTTTGATTGACTCATTGACCACTTGAGTAAGGATTTCTTACGTAGTCACTAGGAATGTTGTTGAGGGTTGGATATATTGTTGTTGATTCGTCCAAGGTATAGAGTGATATTCCAAGCTAGTTTTTTATTGATGGACTCATTTGTGCTATTGGGATTATTTGTGCAGGAGTCATGTTTAGGGGAGTGGATGGCCACAATTATTCGGATGCTGAGATCTGAGAGAGAGAAGATGCGATACGCTTTGCACACCGGATGCCCGCTGAATTGGGAATTCAGTGGGATGAATACAAGTGGAGAAAGCACATTATTTTGTATGCTGAGTTGTATAAGATGGTGGTCAGGACTCGTCTCGTAGATCATAACTGCATGCTTTCTATGGGGATTGAAGATGATATCCCTAGATTGTTCGAGCAAGTAGGAATGGGAGGTTTTCTAGCTAAGAGACCTCGGACATATCTTGGACTCACTCTCGAGTTCTTATGCACCGTCAAAGTCCACAAGGCTAGGAGGAACAAGTTTGCACGGAAGATCACTTTTGAACTCATGGGGAACGAGTACGAATTGATGTTGGATGAGATTAATGAGCTACTAGGAGCACCTACTCACCCTGATAGATCTTTGCTTAACATTAGAGAGGAGTACAACGCCAAGAGGTTCTGGAGGCGTATTTCTGATTCGGGGGCTCCGAGTCAACCCGAGTTTGTGCCGGGGAAGTCTAAGAGCACACACATTCGGAACCCGGTGGTCCGGTACTTAGAGAAGATCCTCGCGAGTACCATATTCGCGAGATCAGAGGGAGGAGCCGTGGTCTCTGAAGAGCTATATGTATTGTGGTGTTTCTTACATGGAGTGAGGTTCAACGCAGCGGCATACCTCTGTTATTTGTTTGAGAGAGCGACGAGCACTAAGTTCAAGAAGATAAATTTTGGTGGGATGATTACTTTGATAGCTGAGCACATTGGTATTCCGACTCATAACCTTGTGGCACTAGATGGTCCAGATTTGACTACAGACACTATGAGGCGCATGAGGACGCTAGATCGCATCGGGAGGACGTGGTGCCTACAGCAGCACCATGGTGGCCGGTTTCCTCTTCCTAATAAGAGGTTGACGACAGTTTTCGGATCTCAAGCATTTGTGACCATTAACCTGCGTATGTGGTCGCAGTGTCACACCGATGCCATAGATGCCTACACGAGGGAGCATGGGGACGTGCTTAGAGATGAGGGGGATGATGATCAGGCAGGTCAGCAGTCAGGGTCAGAGTCCGATTCTTCTTCTGATGATGATGGAGATGCAGTTAGAGCAGATGTTGCTGAGGAAGTTGAGTCTGAGGACGAGGATGACGAGGAGCCAGAGCAAGAAGAGCAGCCTGTCCAGATGGAAGAGGAGTATCAGCCAGAGATTAATATGTACTGGCAGGATGAGATGAGGAGTAGAGAGTACGAGGCAGGGAGTTCGTCTCATAGACCATGGGTTCTGACAGAGGAGATGTGGGCAGATAGTCAGAGGATGCACATTGAGAGTCTGACCCTGCAGGATGAGATGTACCGGATGATGGAGGAGTCACGTAGGTTCAATGAAGAGACGAGGAGGATGCAAGAAGAATCAATGAAGACGCAAAATGATATGTATTCCCTCCTTCAACTAATGAGCTCGTGGAATTTCGGGCCAAGCTATCCTCCTCCACCACCACCTTCCGACTACTAGGGCTATCCCCTATCCCTCATTCCCTTTTCTTAGATTTAGATGCTTATGTTTTGGTGGATTGTACTCTTGTTTTGATTAAGGTGTTTGCTAGGTGTCTTGTGATGACTTGTGATGATTTGATGATTGATGTTTTGGATGGATGATTTAATTGATGCTATGATTTCCTTGATATATTTTTGAGCTTATTGTCTATTGGTGATTGTGACTTGATGATCCTTTGGATTTCTTTATTCCATGATTCCATGTTCTTTATCTTGAGCTTAATTGTGGGTTAATTGACATATTTTTGAGTATCATTCATGTGGTAGTGAGTATGCTTGAGATTATGTACATGAGCATTTGAGTTTAATTTGCAAGACTAGTTGGATTTTGATATGATCATTAGTAGATTTGTAGCTTGATGCTAGTTTCTTGATTTATTGTGTAAGGATGAATGTGATTGATGATACTTGATTCATTACTCAAGTTAAGCCCGTGAGTTTTTGTGCCTTAATAATCGTACATTTTATACGGTTGATATGATTTCTTTGTGAGTGCATCATTCATGATTTGTATACTAGAACTTGCCACTAGACTTGTTGATATTGATCTTTGTGTGATGTCTTGGAAATGATAAGAGGCCATGTTTGCTATGATGAGTTACTTTGCCAAATACTTTCTTACCAAATACATTTGATTTCCTTAGTGAGCCATGTTGAGCCTATTATCCTTATTCTTTGGCAAGCCAAGTGAAATTGAAACCATTTAGCCTATTTTTATGAGCCTTTCTTGTCCTATATTTAGTTGAGCTTGAATGTTGGCTAATAATGGTGATTTGATTGTTAAGTGTGGGGAAGATGATGTGCTAAGAGATAAAAGAAAAGAAAGGTTGTGAAAAGATTGAATTGTGAAGAAAATGAAAAAAAAAAAATGAAATGATTCAATTTGTGAGCTTTAAAAGAGAAAGCTCAAGTGAATGGTAGAATGATCATTGAAGTTCAAAAGAAAGAGTGTGCTAGATGAAAGTGAAGAGATGTGTTGTGTATTGATTAGCTTTCATTCAAGTCTCTACTAATTAGTCACTCTTATAAAAAAAAACATTCACCCTTTCCAAAGAGCCTACATTACAACCTAGAAGAAAGACCTCTTTGATTCTTGATTGATCATAATTGATTTTGATTGAGATTAAGTCTTGTGGCAAGCATATGGTGTACTTGTTCATGAAATTGATGATTGAGAGCTTTAAACGTTGATACACTTGAGTGAAGAGTGAAACACTCCATGGAAGGAGCAATGTGTTAAGTGTTTGATTGAGCATTTGTTTGAGCATGATTCATCTTGATGGCTAGTGGATAGTTACATTGATACTTATGTTCATTGACGAGTTCGATTGTCTTACTTTTCGTCTATGGTGCCATGTGACATAATTGCAATCAATTCACTCCTTTGTTCTTAGTTCTACGTTGCTCGAGGACGAGCAACAATTCAAGTTTGGGGGTATGATTGGAGTGAATTGATACATGTTTTTAGGGCTATTTTTAGTGCAAAAAGTGAGCTAAAGTATGATTTTTGTGCCTAAATGTGAAAAGTATCACTCTTTTGCCTAAAAAGTATTACTTTGAGAGGTTTTGATGTATTTCGTCCGTTTTGCAGGTAAATCAGTGGAATTTTGCCAAACCACGAGTACCGGTATTCTTAGAATGAAAAGACGAACATACGGGACGAAAACAGGGGTCGGGACCGGAGCCCTTCTCGATAAAAATTCCCTGGTCTCGAGTTGGAGTCGAGGGTGCACAGACCTCGACTCGAGGTTCATGCTGGAGGGAAATCATTTCAAAAAGACAGGATCCTCGACTCGAGGGAGGAGCCTCGAGTCGAGGGATATGAAAAAGACAGGACGCTCGACTCGAGGGCGAGGCCTCGACTCGAGGCAGGAGAGATTTTTAAAGAAACGTGTTAGCGACTTTTAGGCCTCGACTCGAGGGCTTGAAGCTCGACTCGAGGAGTGCCCAAAACCGAAAAATTCAGTTTTTAAGCCATTGAAAGCCAAAACAGAGGAGGAGTTGATTCTAGCAGTTCAAAGCAGTTTCTAGGAGTTTCTTTGAGCGAATTTTACATTTTGTAGCTTGAATTTACTTGTAATTGCATTAGATTGTTAGAATTGAGATAGATTCCACATTTAGTTCATTAGATTAGTAGATTGGTTGATTGTAATTGAAGTTTGCAGCTGAGAATTGGAAAGAATTGGAGTTGTATTGAAGCATTGTACAAGATTAATCATTCTTATTTTTGCCTATTGAAGCTTAATTGGTGATGTTCTTACCCTTTGATCTCTTTAATTCATTGCTTGTAGTAATTAGATTGTTAATTGCTTTCTTAGATTTTCTAGCCATGGTTTTTGCTTGTAGCACCATGGGCTAATAGCTTTGTGCTTGGGATAATTGAAATTAGGGATGAAGTGATTGTCTCATGCTATGATTGTTGATAATTGTAATCAATTGAATTAGATTGCTCCCTAATTGTGATTCTTAATTGTGCTTCATGAAAAATTGTCTCTTTTGATTAATAGTTGATCACCCTAGCAATAGGCGAGAGTTGAGCTAACGTGATTAGGTGTTAATCGGGTTTCAATTTTGCATGATTGTATGAATTGGGGACTTCTACATTGAGAAATGGGAAGAACTTAGGATACTCACATTAGGCATTGTGATATTAATGGAGTTATTAATTTCATGATGGTTTATGCTTTCTAATTTGATTGATTTGCATTTGGATACAATCATAGCTTGTTAATCATGGATTCCTTGATGGAGATTATCCCTTGCACCCAATTCCCCCATTGATTTTAGTCTATTTGATCTTGCATTCTAAGTGTTTGATAGATTGTTTGCATAAACTTGCCATTTAATTTCTTGCAATTTGTAGTGATTTAGTTCAAGAGCTTGTTGCAACTTTAGCCATTTAGAACTCTTATCCTTGAATTTCGTTTGCATACATTCTCCCTTGGGTTCGATATTTTTGTTGATTGGTCTTAATAACTCTTACCCTATACACTCCAATCAAGATTCCCCAAAATTTCATACTTTCATATATTTGGTTGTAAATGTTTCATACACAACAATGGTAAATCTCAATTAAAAACTTTTGATGCCAAGATAGCAGATGGAATATTCTTGGGATACTCATCTGTATCAAAGGCATATAGAGTTTTTAATAAGACAACCTTGTGTGTGGAAGAAACACCCCATGTGGTATTTGATGAATCTTCTTTTGAGTATAATAAGACAGGGGACATCACAAAGATATCAGATGATCTGAATCAGATGACTATCAAGAGATCGACCGTAAAATTCTACAATTAAGAATCAGACTCAGATGAAGAAGAAGGAGAAGAACCAGATTCAAACACAGAGAAAGAACCTGGAAGTTCTTCCTCACCAGCTGATCAGACTACCAACAACTCAGATGATCAGGTTGAGTCATCAGAAGGTAACATAGAATCATCTGAAATAAATAATTCAGACAAAACTTCATCCATTGTAAAAGACAAAGGTAAGAATGTGATGTCATATCACCTAGCTGAACAAATAATTAGAGATTTAGACTCTGGAGTCCAGACAAGGACCCAACTAAATCACGATTGTATGTTCAGTTGGTATGTGTCATTACTTGAACCTAAATCTATTACAGAAGCTCTAACTGATTCCAACTGGATTAATGCCATGCAAGAAGAACTAGATCAGTTTCAAAGACAAGATGTGTGGGAGCTTGTTGAAAGGCCTCATCATCAAAAAGTCATTGGAACTAAATGGGTCTTTAAAAAATAAAAGGGATGAAAACAATATTGTGGTTAGAAATAAAGCCAGACTAGTTGCTCAAGGTTATTCACAATCAGAGGGAATTGATTATGTTGAAACCATTGCACCAGTAGCTCGTCTGGAAGCCATAAGATTGTTTTTAGCCTATGCTGCTTTTAAAAGATTCATAGTTTTTCAAATGGATGTTAAGTCAGCATTTCTTAATGAAATTCTAGCTGAGGAAGTTTATGTAGAGCAACCTCCTGGTTTTGTCAAAGGAGACAAGGTTTATAAACTAAGGAAAGCTCTATATGGACTTAAACAAGCACCTAGAGCATGGTATGACACCTTGTCTGATTATTTAATTCAAAATGGTTTTGTTAAAGGTAGAATTGATAGAACTCTCTTTAGAAAAGAATATGCTTGTGATCTTTTGTTAGTTCAGATTTATGTTGATGATATTATCTTTGGATCAACTAACATATCTTTGTGTGAAGAATTTAGTCATCTTATGAAAAGCAGATTTGAAATGTCCATGATGGGAGAGATGACTTATTTTCTTGGACTCCAAGTCAAACAGACAAAGAAGGGAATATTCATCAATCAAGCCAAATATACAAAAGATCTCATTGAAAAATTTGGAATAGGTACCAGCCGAGAAGCTAAGATACCTAGGATGACAAATTTTTCAATGGATCTAGACGAGAAGGGAGAACACACTGATCAAACTGAGTATCGAGGTCTAATTAGTTCATTATTATATTTAACTGCTAGTAGACCTGATATTTCATTTGCAGTTGGAGTCTGTGCTCGATTTCAAGCTAATCCTAAGAAAAGCCATCTTGAAGCAGCGAAGAAAATACTTAAGTATCTGAAAGTTACAGTAAATGTTGGATTGTGGTATCCAGCTGATGACAACTTTGAGCTGTCTGGATACTCAGACTCAGACTTTGGTGGGTGTAAGATAGATAGGAAATCTACATCTGGTACTTGCCAATTTCTTGGTAGTAAGCTGATTTCATGGTTGTTTAAGAAACAAACCTCTGTAGCTACTTCCACAACTGAGGCTGAGTATATGGCAGCTGGAAGTTGTTGTTCTTAGCTGATCTGGATAAATCAACAGTTAAGGGACTATAACATTATCACCAAAGATGTACCGATCTTTTGTGATAGTAATAGTGCCATAGTTATTACCCAGAACCCAGTCCTACATACTAGATGCAAGCATGTAGATATCAGACACCACTTCATCCGAGACCATGTTGAGAAAGGTGATATTAGACTAGAAAAGATTCTGACTGATTTTCAAAGAGCAGACATCTTGACAAAGCCACTGGCAGAAACAAGGTTTAAAGAATTATCTGTAGAATTAGGATTATTGGATGCTTCTTTAGCTAATCTATAATCTTACATTTTTTTCCTTTGTCTCTCTCAATCTTAGTTTATTATGTCTAGAAAGAAGTATCAGACGTGTAGAAGGTCATATGGAAAATCATAGAGCTGATATCATTGATCTTCATTAAAGAAATCAAGAATCAAGGATTAATCCATTGATCTTAGACCAACTTGATATTTACTTGTCTGTCATGAAGTAATTCAAACAAATACATACTAGTCGTCTGTCTATAAAGACAAATGAGTATATGTACCTTGTCTGGATTACTCACAAAAGTTACTAATAATTTGCCTAAGTGTTTTTGATTTCAGAAAGAACAAGGTTTGATAAATATATTTCAACACAAGACAAGGTCTAATTTTCAAGTGATCATGAAACAGACTATGGTGCTATCAATCCAGACAAGGTGAATGTTATCAGGAAGTACTTTCAAAACTTTTCAACTGCTGTTTAAATTATGAATATTAGGTTCATATAATTAATATATAAATTTAATAACATAATCCTTTTAGTATTTCTTCAAAAATGAAGCTACTCAGGTTATTAAAAATATTTTGATTTACAAAAATAAAGAGATAAGGGTTCAAACTTTGTTTTTATTAAAATACATGTATTTTATTTTATCTCTCCAATTAACTGAAAAGTATTTTCTCAAATAAGTAACTCTGTCAGGAGAGAAGTTACTACAGACCCGAAATTTTATCAAATATAATATTGAAATACGCTGAGTAAGCTTCACGCGCTAGAAATGAAGGCGGTTTCTGAAATATGAATCGTCTAAATATCACGCGCGACATATTTAATAGTATTCTCTGCACTTTTCAAAATAAATGTCATAATTGCATTAATGGCGATTCGAAAGCCTATATTTACACTTTTTCAGGCAATTATTGATTTTATAATTGTTTATTATTATATCTTTCCACATAAATAGGAGTTCGTGTGCATAATTTCATTTACACACACATAAAAACCTTCATATTTTCTCAAACTTTTCCTTTCCCTCCTAAAACCTTCTATATTCCTAAAAATGGCGGAATCTAAGAAAGCAAACATCAAGTATGAATATGATCATACTTCGATCAGAGACAGAACAAAATTAGAATTGTTTGTGGAATGGGAGATTTCTACTGATCCTGAAACCAGAGAAATCTTAAGTTTGCTTGATCCAGAGGTCTGAAACAATATTGCACGAAGAAACCGTCGAGGAATCTAACTTTGGATGATCTTTCTGTTGAGTTCCTGACAAGAGCAAAGGCTACTGACACTGGTTTAGAAACACAGATTCGAACCAAAGGAAAGAATAAAAAGGTGATATTATCCATTGATGAAATCGGAGAAATTTTTGGTTTGAGCATCGTCGGAGAAAATCCTTTTACTTACAAAGCATCGTAATACTTGGAGAGTTTCCGATTAATGGCGAGAAGAACCTACCAGAACACAACGGCGAATTTGAAAAGGCCAATGCTGAAAAGGAAGTATAGGCTGTTAATGTTAATCTTGACCAAGTGCATCTTGGGAGAGCAGCAGAGTCACGACGGATTAACCAAACCTAGAATCTATTGTCTGAGGGCTATAATAGACAGAGCCGAGATAAACTGGGCAAGGTAGTATATTCGAGGCTGATGGAGGAGAAGAAGAAGTTTGTCAAAACCCCAGTATCAGATGAGCTGATGAGATGGTCCTTAACCAAAATCACAAGTATGATGGCCAGGATTACCATCATACTTGAACACAAGCTGGGGTCAGACAATCTGGACTGGAAAGAGGGAGTGAAGAAATATACTAAGCAGAAGGGGCTCCTAGTCAAGGATGAGAAAATTTTCGGACTATCAGACTCGGAGGGAGACGGAGATGCTCCAGCTCCACCTCCAGCACAAAGGAAGAAGGCTTCAAAAGCCAAGACAAAGGAGGTCAAGACAGTGCTAGAGGACGAGTCCTCGTCTGCTGAGACGGAGGCAGCAGGTGAAGAAGAGGAGGAGGAGACAGCTTCCCAAGGGGGAGGTGTCTCAGCAGAGGTAGCCAAAGTGTCTGGACAGATAGAGACAGTGGATGTCTCATCTGAAGATGAGCCTGAACAAGGAGATAAAGCCAAATCACCCTCATCATCTTCATCTTCCTCATCCAAAGATGAAGTACCCCAACCCCAACCTGGCAATGAAGAGGCAGATAAGACCGCTGCCTCTGAGCCTCTAAAACGGTCCACTCCCAGATCTCCAACTCAAACCCAACCTTCATATGATCCATTCTCTTTCTTACCCTCTACATTATCAGAACCAGATCTATTCCTCAACCTTCCCAACCCATCTGGTGAAATGGGTCCAACCGAAACCTCCTTAAGGATTCTTGGAAAGAAATTCCTTATCAGAAAAGAATCGGCCCTAGCAGACGAGCCTGAGCTTCTTAAAGAACTCATTGATGTATATTTGCTAAGAAGACTCAGATTGGGCTCATTCGAGGAGACAACCATCCTAATATCAGAAGCAGGGGGAAATAATCTGGCTATCTGGGAAAAGGAAGTTCTTAAAAAGGCTAAACTTAAATCCCTCCAAGATATTTTGATGGAGAACACTTTTGTAGATTACATTCTTTAAAGAGTGTATCTTGGAGATGAGGCACCAGAGGTGGTGAAGGATGTTGAGAAGGAGCAGAAAAAGGTTGAAATGCCTGAGAAAGGAGATGAGGTGGAAGAGATGCAAGGGATGGTTGGTGGAGCTGCCGATGAGCCAGCTGAGATGGATACAGCTGAGGAGGCACAAACAGAATAGATGATGGAGCCTGTACAAGCTGAGGTAGAATCCGGAGTGCCAACAACATCAACACATTGGGCAAATTCTCCTCCAGCTGCAATTGAAGCTATTATTCCTATCGAGGAGATAGATTTAACTCTATATTCTCCATCTGAAGAAATTGCAGGACCTTCAGCATCTGTGTCTATATCCGAATTCAATGCACTGAAGGAAGAGGTGCTGAATCTGAAGAGAGCAAGTATGAGTGCTCTACAGCTGGTTCCTGGAATCATCACGTCCTCAATCAAGGAAAACATAGAGGCTGCTGTTCATGAGAAAACTAAGATCGACCTCTATTTTTCTGGAATCAGACATGAAGAAAACATGGCTAAGGTCAAACAAAAGGTAGCTGAGGAAATGAACTCTTAAGAGGCCTGGATCAAACAATACGTTCGAGACGCTTATCGTGAAATCAGTGATAGAGTTGAAGATCAGGTCAAGGTATCTTGGAGGGCAAAAGAAGGTTCATTTTCTCAAGTATTAAAGATGCAATTAGCCATGGAAAAGGATAGACAGACGACTATCCTGAGACAGTTTATGGAAGGAGAATTCAGACGAACTGAAGCAGCTCATAAGAAGCGTTGTGATCAGCTGGATCAAAAGACTGGACTTGTAAGGCATGAGCTGATGGGCCAGATTGAGCAAGTGGCCACTATCTGCGACACCCGATTTGCTGATGTCAAAAAGGGGGAAGATAGTGAGCTCAAGAAAAGAGTCGAGTTGCAAGAAGATCAGCTACTGGCCTTGAATCTCAGATTAGATGAGTTGTCTGAAGAATTGTTAAGAACAGAAGAAGAGAGGAAGAAGGCAGTAGAAGAGAAGTCTCAGAGAGCCTTAAGGAGACTAAAGAGGAGGTCGAAGACAACTGAATCCACTGAGTCTGAACCTGAACTTGAATCTCAGAAGGAATTACCACCTACCGTTGATCCTATCCCCGTCCTAACAATCAAATCTCCCTCATCCTCAACAAAAGTAGCTGGGAAAACGATGGCTTCTAGCCAACCTCAGAAGACCCAGTCTGAGATAGAGGAGGAAGAAAAAATTCTAAAGAGAAGGAGAGAAGAGAAAGAAAAATACAAGAGAAGGGATGTTAAAAGAAGGAGGGAGCAGGAGAAGGCAGCTGGTAAGACCTATGACAGAAAGACAAGGAAGTGGGTTCAGAGGTCCAAAAATAAGGAAGGAGAGGAGGTTCTTCGCCCTTTCCATCGAACAGATGATGTGCCTAAGGAAATCCTTCCCATGGATCAATAAGCAAAATGGAGAGCTTATGAAGGGGAATGGATCTTCCTGTTCCACGTCTGCAAGAAAATCTCTTGGGGCACAGATGAGAACATAGCATTCCATGAATGGCTAGAGGCGAAGGATCCCAAATTATATCAATACTTAATCGACCTCGGAGATACAAAATTCAATGTGGACATAGTCGCACCACCTTATTCAACCATGTCTGCTCTGCTTACACAAGATGGTCGTCTGGATAGGAAAAAGGTGAAGCAGATGCTGATCCATGCTGAGACGATGGCCGATCTAGCTGAAGGAGGGGAGACATTGAGTCTAAAGAAGCGTGTCTTCGACTGGATGACCATTCCAGAAGAAGATAGGTGGTATGATTAAAGTCTATCTCTTACTGCTCATCTGATTGTCTGTTGTGATAAATGTGAAAAATATGCAAGTCTGTGAATATTTGTGAATACACTTTTTGAACTACTCTCATAAACTTGGTTGTTTAATTAACTTGTTTTACTTTCAAAACAACTAACTAATTCTTGGTGTAAGTAACTGATTTATAAATTTTATAACACTAAATCATCTGAAACTTTCTAATCTCATTATGTACACTTACTTCTTATTATCTGACTTCAATCATGATCAATCTTGTTTCCCTGATTGTCTGATTATGAAATCTATTACTCTGATTATATGACTACGTGACTTAAATGCATACTTTGTAATATTCTCATCTTCTAAAAGTACTAACATTTTTTCTTTTCTTGAGCTATGTTTTAACATCATCAAAAAGGGGGAAATTGTTAGGAAAGAAAAGTTGTATTTAGTTTTGATGTGTTAAAAGTGTAAAATAGGATGACCAGCTGAGCGTCATGTATAGACAGCTGAAGTAAGTAAATATGTAAATAAAGCTAAGTACAAATAAGATGAGGATCAGAAATCAGACTAGGACAAACCTCAGATGAGGACAAGAAATCAGATGGCGACAAGAAGTCAGACGAGGACGACGTAAAGAAGACAGATGAAGTCTAATATAATAAACGATCATCAAAGACATAAAATGAAGACAAAGACAAGGTAAGACCAGAAGCAGACGATGAAGTGTTAGAGAATTTCACACAAGCATCAAGAAGAAGTTACAAGATTTAGTTATATAGTTATAACTGACTCAAAATAGAATTCACAAGGAAGTTATAACTACCAAATGAAGATCTCTATAAATAGGGATAGAAAGTAGAATAGAATTAAGTTTTTGGCAATTTCACAATTATTCATTCACATTCACTTCTCAAATTATATTCAGAAATATTGTAAACACACACAAACGTTCTATACGTTTCTAGTTTTAGTGTTTATAGAACACTATTCACAGAATATCTTCAAGCCATTGATATACAGAAATTAGGAAGAAATTGTTGTAAGGCTGAAGATTCACGATTGTAAGTAAGCAAGCAAGAAGGAAGAAAGGTAGTAAGTGAAGATCCTTCTTCAAGTTGAAGAAGGAGAGTGGACGTAGGATCGTTTGATCCGAACCACTATAAACCCTGGTGTTCTTTATTGCTTTACTTTACTTTTCTGTCAAATTCAATTTTCAGTTTATCAATCAAAGACTAATTTCAGAATTGAAGTTAAAACTAAAATATCAGGTTGCTTTTGATCTTGTTCAAGTTGAGTTTAAAATTGATTTCCGCTGTGCTACTTGGTTTTTGAATAAGTTTGAAAGATTTGTAAAAATCTAAAAATATATTCAACCCCCCCCCCCCTTCTAGATTTTTCCTAGAAGGCTAGTTCAAGTTTTCTCTAAGATACTCAACTAAGTGGGACCAACATAAAGGTATGATGCACTCAATCATCAAATTCACAAACTTGCACACCATATGCTTGCCAAAAGACTTAATTTCAATCAAAATCATTTGTGATCAATCAAGAATTAAAGAGGTCTTTCTTTTAGGTTGTAATGTAGGCTCTTTGGAAAGGTGGGATGTTTTAGGATAAGAGTGACTAATTAGTAGAGACTTGAATGAAAGTTAAGCAAAACAATTCACATCTCTTTAATCATTGTCAAGCAACTCTTTCTTTTCCACTTAAAAATCAATCACCACCATTCACTTGAGCTTTCTTTTTCACTTAAGCTCACAAATTGAATATCTCTTTTTCATTCACTTCACATTATTCTCAATTCAATTTTTCTTTCAACAACCCCTTTTTTTTTCTTCTTAACATCATCACTTAGCTCTTCACTTTTCCACCACACTTTGCATGCTGTTGGTCCCACTTAGTTGAGCAGTTTAAAGGAAACTTGAATCAACCTTTTTAGGAAAAATCTAAAGGGGGGTTGAATAGATTTTTCAGATTTTACAAATCTTTGAAAACTTATTCAAAACACCAAAGTTACACAGCGGAATTTATTTTTAAACTCAACTTTATTCGGATCCAAAGCACACTGATAATTTGTCTAACTCGAATTCTGAAATTAACATTTGATTATAAACTGAAATTGAGAAGAACATATAAGTAAATGAAAGTAATAAAGAACACCAAGATTTATAGTGGTTCGGATTATGAAAATCCTAC
Source organism: Paraleonurus japonicus (assembly GCA_030762865.1). Lineage (NCBI taxonomy): Eukaryota > Viridiplantae > Streptophyta > Magnoliopsida > Lamiales > Lamiaceae > Paraleonurus > Paraleonurus japonicus. The sequence goes on along the minus strand of CM061055.1, from coordinate 16,200,087 downwards.
ATCCACTCTCCTTCTTCAACTTGAAGAAGGGTCTCTTCTTACCACTTACTTACTTACGATCCAACTCCTAGACTCTTCTGAAATCTAACTTTAAAGTGATAGGTGCTTTGAAGATGTACAGTAAAGTGTTCTATAAACACTTAGAACTTTCTGAAAATTTTCTTAGAAAAACTTTGTGAATCGATGTGAAAGTAGAAATCTGAATACTGTGAATAATGTGTTATTCGTGTGTATAAAATGAAAATCTAGACCTATTTATAAGTCTGAAAAGACGGTTAGTTTGTTAGTCAGTTCTAACAAACTAAAACTGCTTAACAAACTTAATCTTGAAAACTGCTCTTATCTCCAGCTGATTTTTCCTTAGTCATCTGCAGCCGACTTGGTGAAGACTTGCCTTTCTTATTCTACTCGGCTTATCTTGACCTCGTCTGAGCTCTTCATAATCGTCTCCTGCAGATGACTAGATTTGAGCTTGTCTCCAGATGACTTGCACCTTTCCAGTCTTCAGCTGACTTGTTCAGTCCTTGACCTAGTCTGATCAGCTCAGTACTGGAACTTGACTTCAGCTGTCTTTCAAAGTCATCTGATCATCTGAAATGATCCCTTTAACTCATCAAAAATTTTCTTGATCTAACAATTCCTCCCTTTTTCATGATGTTAAAACTATAAAAAAACTCACTCACGGCTGAAGTTAGTCAAGGTTAATCAAGATAATCAGATAGGCATATCAGAACACATTCACACTTTATCTCAAATTTATTCAAGTTAGAGCACTTAATAAAAAATTAAGAAGTAATTCTTAAGTCTTAAGACTTTTTCAAAGTATTTTAAGTCTCAAGACTTAGAAAAATTTTTAGAAAAAATTTTAAGTCTGAGATGAGAATTTTCTCAGATGATTAATACTTAGAAAAGTTTTTAAGTTTTCTTAAAACAGTAAAGAAAGCTTTAAACATAAAATAAGTAGTTCAGATAAGATTCAGCCATCTCATTCAGATATGGAGCACATTACATATTTACATATGGATCAGATAAGAAGATAAAAGATAAAGAAAATTAAGGCTTATCTAATCTGTCCATCTATCCTTTTCAAGGAGCTGCATCCAGTCGAATAAACTCGTTCTTAGCTCAGCGATCTCCTTAGGATCATTCAACTTCATCTGATTTATTCCATAGTTAATAGTTGACCTGATCCATTCCTTGTCAATTGAGCCATCATCTGAAACCTTGATTGGGATCGTTGAATAGGCTGGAGCTACCAAATCCACATTGTACCACTCATCTCCTTCATTTATCAATTTCTGGTACAAGTCTTGATTTTCCTTCTCCATCCAATCATGCCATGCAATTGTTTCGTCCTCAGATGATGCTCCGACTCCTCTGCAGATATACCAGAAAAATGTCCATTTGGCCTCATACTTCATGTATTCACTAGCCCAAGATGGATGAGCAATTATCCTTGGAGGAGCATCAGTCCTTTCCTGTGGCCTAACCCATGCCTTGTCTGCTTCTCCAAGGAGACCTCTAGCTGCTGGGACCACCCATCTCTTCAGAGATCTGTTAAATATTCGGCCAACCTCTTTAGCAGATTTGATTTTCCTCTTTGCCTCCCTTCGGCCATAATAGACTTTTTCAGCTTTAATTCGTCTATCTCTTTCTTCCTCAATCCTGATTTGCTCAGCCGACTTCTCAAGTGGTCTTTTCCCTGCAGCCTTGGTCATCAAACTCTGTCTGACCGGAGATGAGATCCGCTCAAGCTCTTTCCCTTTTCCCTTCTCAACAGCCAACAACTCTTTTCCCATGCCCTTCTCGGCTTCAGCTTTGGCCTTATCCTCTTCCTTTCTTTCTCTTATTTTAGCCATAAATCTCTCAGATTTCAGCTCAGCTTCTTTCTTTCTAGCCTGCTCATTTGCCCTTATTGCTTCCTCTATCTGCTCAATTCGAATCTTCAGGGCAGTGAGCTCATCTATTTGACTGACTGTTGAGAGTTTTATCTGATTAAGCTCCGCCTTGATGATCTCCACATCTTCCCCCTTTTTAACATCATCAAGTAGCATAGATAGTTGCTCCTTGACAACAATAAAATAGGTGGAAGCTGTGGTCTGATTTTGCAGAATCTCATCAGCCAAGATTTGATTATCAGCTTGCACTCGGCTTCTCAGCTCACCAACCTCCTTCCTTACCTCAGCAACTTCTTCTTTCACATAAATTTTAACAGAATTTGAAATAGTGGATAAGAAATTTACCTTAGATGCTTTGAGCATTTCTTCCATAGTAATGCTGACAGAGTCCACAATGTCTGTCGTCTTTGTTGTAAGTATCTGAGTGAACTTGTCTTAGATTCGCTTCTCCAGCTGATTCAGGATAGAGGAGAAGGTGGATCCTGGGCTGCTGGGGGGAGTGGCAGGTGAGGTCTCTGGCAAACCAAGACGACCTCGAAAGTGATTGAGGAGATGCTCTTCAGACAGGATGGATGATATGGAGGTGAACCCTGCAGACTCCAACACTGCTCTCTCCCAGGAGAATAGGTTCTCCCAGCTGACCTCTTTAGCGAATAAGCTCATCTCCTCCAAGTCACCTGTCCTCAGCTGGTGAACCAGCCAAATCTCTACTGATTCCTTCATTACTTCAGAATTAAACTGAAGTTCAGGAATAAGTTCCACCAATTTCTTCTGAGCTTTTGATCGTAGGGAAATCTCGAAGCTTCCCATAGATCCGTCAGGTTTGGGAGTGTGTATTGGACTTATTTGGGGAGAGGGAGTGGGATATTTAGTGGAGAGAAAGTCTAGAAAATCAAAAGTTGGGGAAGACGTGGGGGGAATTTCTGGAAGTGTTTGTTGAGGAGGTGGGGATTGTTGAGGAGATGAAGTAGGAGGTGGGGTGATAGGTGGTTGGGTTGAGGTGATTTGTGTTTGGACTAATATGGGTGTAGGCTGTTCAAGAGGCTCGGAGGTGCCAGCTTGGGACACCTTTTCATCGCCTAGGTGGGATGGGGATTTATCAGAAGAGGAGATGTTTGAGAATGTACCTGCTGAGACTTGCTTTTCAGCGGATACTGTTCTTTCTGAGCTGGGCTCCTCCAGAACATCTGCCTCAGCCTCTGCTGCTGCTGTTATCTCCAACGTGACAGCTTCTTCTAATAACAAGCTTGAAGGAGCTGTAGATGACTCTCCTGCCGTCCTCACCTCTGCAGCTTTTACCAGCCTTCTTCTGGTCTTCCTTTGAAGCGGAACATCAGGTCTAGTCTCTTCAATTACTATAACCTCTGGTTCCACAGCAGCTGTCTCCCAGCTGCTCGCTCCTCGGCTACAGGTACTTCAGCCTCAGCTGCTGGTACCTCAGCTTCAGGTACTTCTACTCCTTGTACCCCGGCTGCTTGTCTTTGGGCTACTGCAGCTGCTGCCTGGTTTCTCTGTTCACGAGCCTCGTCTGACTCATTGTCAGAATCTAGCAAACCACTAATCTTTTCATGCTTAGTCAGCAATCCCTTCTACTTCGAATACTTTTTCCAGCCTTCTTTCGTCTCCATCCTTTTATTCAGCCCTTCAATGAGTACTGTGATTTTGTTAAACAGACTCACAGTGGACTGAGCAGTCCAATCACCTTCGTCAGGGTTATACACCAATCTCACCTTTTCTTCCTTAAACCTTCTAAACAGTAAATCCACCCAATCCACCCTGATTCCATCAAAAATCGCCCTCATACAACACAATCGGGACTTTGTTACACCATCATGAGAACTCTGATCTCCTAAGATGGATTTAGTAACAATCGTCATCAGCAATCTATATTTCCTCCTAAGAAGATTCTTCTTGAGATCCCTCCGAGTTCTTCTGTAAGTCACTCTTGCAAAAATGTCGAATGATTGTTCCCATTCATCTTCCTTATAGCTCAAAGGATTCACTCCATCCGCCGTAGTATCAAAAAACCTGGTCACTGTTTCTTTGGTGTACGACAATTGCGTTCCTTCAACAGTCGTTTCGAACCCATTCTCTGAGAAAACACTGTTGACTAGAAATTCTGCTCCGATTAGATCCATTGTTTTGTTCTCAACCGATTTCATCGAATAAAAACCTTGTAATCTTGAAGCTTCTAATAAATCCAGAATCTCCCTGGATTCTCTGTCCCGTGTAGTATCAAAGTCCACATACATCTCGGCTTTGAGTTTATTTTTGACAGTTTCAGTATTCATCTTGAAATCGGATTTGAAAACGGTTATATAAGTGGGGGGTTTTGGTGTTTTAGAAGAAGTGGAAGCCATTTGTATATCTTTAGAAAGATAGAAAAATGTTTGCAGTAAATTTGAAGCAGGGAAAATGTGAAAGTGAATTTTTAAAATGGAGAAGGTAAGTTTTTAAACCACGAAGAGAGAGAGGGAAAATTAGGAAGTTGATACGTGGCACGATCTCAGGAAAAAATTTTTAACCGTTGATTAATGAAGGCGCGTGAAATATATCAATGGCTCTGCGATAAAACCGCTTCGTATTCAGGCGCGTGGCATTAACACGTCTTGAATTGTATAAAAGTAACCATTTATCCTACGGATTAGACGGCTAATAGGTTTGCTTTATGCAGAGGTAATTAGTATACCTGACGTAAGCCAAAATATACCTTTCTTTGCATAAAGGTTTCCTATTTCAGACTGGATTTTGTCAGACTTGGTCAAAAGTAACCTTATCTTATATTTATGAAGAATTTCCTCCCGATTCTGTTTTTGAAAAACAAAAATTTAATGCCATTAATTTAACACAATATTTTCAAATCAGAAATTCATCAAGATTATTTGAAAACTAACAGGCTTTGGAAAGTTATTTTGAAAATAATATTTTTCAAGAAATGTGTAAACAAAAGGGGAGGTGATTTTCAAATTAGAGGTTTTAAAACTGATCTATCAAAGTTGGTACACCTGTTCCTGCAAACAAACTCATCAAAAACTATCAATAGCTGAAGTTGATCAGATAGGGTGCAGATAGTCATCTGTTTTTCAAGAAATCAGCTGACTATTGTGCCCTAGTCTGATTTACCGAATGTCAGATAAGTAATCATCAAGTCAGAGAAGGTCAATATGACTAATCATTGATTCTTGATTCCTAACGGGAAATCAATGATATCAGCTACCTGATTGTCCTTTGACTCATATCTAGTCTGATAATTCTTTCTAGACATTTATTTAAAGAAAGGAAAGAAAGAAATAAGGAAAACAACTAACAGATGCAAGCAAAGATAATTAAAAATCAGCTAATGATACATCAAGTAATCCTAATTCTAAACACAATTCTTTAAATCTAGATTCAGCTAATGGTTTTGTAAGAATATCTGCTCTTTGTGATTCTGTAGCTATCTTTTCAATTCTAATATCATTCTTTTCTACATGATCTCTAATGAAGTGATGTCTGATGTCTATATGCTTACACCTAGAATGCAGAACAGGATTGTATGTCATGGCTATCGCATTATTACTATCACAATAAATAGGAATATATGACGTTTAAATGTTATAATCTCTAAGCTGCTGACTAATCCAGAGGAGTTGAGAGCAACAACTTCCAGCTGCCATGTATTCCGCCTCAGTTGTGGAGGTGGCAACAGACGTCTGTTTCTTAGATAACCAAGAAATTAGTTTGTTGCCTAAGAATTGACAAGTTCCTGAAGTGGATTTCCTATCAATCTTACATCCCCCAAAATCAGAGTCTGAATATCCTGTCAACTCAAAGTTGTCATCAACTGGGTACCATAACCCAACTTGCAAAGTTCCTTTGAGATATTTTAAGATTTTCTTAGCAGTCTCCAGATGAGTTTTCTTGGGATTAGACTGTAATATTGCATATACCCCAACTGCAAAGGCTATGTCTGGCCTACTTGCAGTGAGATAGAGAAGGGATCCAATCAGTCAACGATACTCCGCTGCATCCGTGGGTATCCCCTGCTCATCTGAATCCATAGAAAAGTTAGTTGCCATAGGTATTTTAACTTCCCTACTAGTACTCATCCCAAATTTCTCTATCAGGTCCTTAGCATATTTAGTCTGATGTATGAAAATACCCTTACTCATCTGCTTAATCTGCAAGCCTAGAAAATATGTTAATTCACCCATCATTGACATTTCAAACCTATTTTTCATGAGAACACTGAATTCTTCACATATTTCAGATTAGGTGAACCAAAAATAATGTCATCTACATAAATTTGAACCAACAAGATGTTACCATCTATTTCATTTCTAAACAAAGTCCTATCTATCTTACCTTTTGAAAAACCATTTGAAATCAGAAATTCATATAAGGTATCATATCAAGCCCTGGGAGCTTGTTTCAGTCCATATAGGGCCATATTGAGTTTATAGACCTTGTTATTGATCTTAAACCCAGGAGGTTGCTCTACATAGACTTCCTCAAGTAACACACCATTTAGGAATGCAGACTTGACATCCATCTAAAAGACTTTGAAAGATTTATAAGCAGCAAATGTCAAGAACAACCTTATTGATTCTAATCTGGCAACTAGAGCATAGGTTTCATCATAGTCTATCCCTTTAGACTGTGAGTAACCTTGAACTACCAATCTTGCCTTATTACGAACAATAACGTTGTTCTCATCTGTTTTATTTTTAAACACCCATTTGGTGCCTATAATCTTTCTATGTAAGGGTCTTTCCACTAATTCCCAAATATTTTGCCTTTCAAACTGATGCAGTTCTTCCTGCATGGCTGTTATCCAGTTTGGATCTGATAAAGCTTCCTCAATAGACTTAGGCTCGAGAAGTGATACATAGCAGCTGAACAGACTTTGAGAATCAACCATAGTTCATGTCTGCACACTACTGGATGGGTCCCCAATAATCTGGTCAGATTGATGATAACTTCTCATCCTCTTGCCTATTTGAGTAGAAGGATCCTCATCTTGAGACTCAGCAGGCAACTCATCTGACTCTACCTGAGCTGACGTTCCCCCTTCATCTGCTGACCCTGGCTGATCAGCTGATGTTAAGGGTGTCTCCTCAGATGGAGTCTGGAGTGGGGTTGTCTGCTGATTTTCAGATGGGAATTCTTCTTCATCTGAAATCTGAATTAAGACTAAGCAGATAAACAATTCTATGTTTAGTCTTGGTTAGCTCAATTTTATCTAGTTCATTAGTAATCTGATTCACTTTATCTGAGAAAGAATGCATTTCATCAAAGACCACATGAGGAGTTTCTTCCACACAAAGAGTTGTCTTGTTGAAGACTTTGAATGCTTTGGAAGTGTTAGAATATCCCAAAAATATTTCATCAGCTGCCTTAGCATCAAAGGTCCTCAATTTAGACTTCCCATTGTTATGGATGAAACATTTACAACTAAAAGCCCGAAAATATGAGATTCTTGGAATCTTACCCTTCCAGATCTCATATGGGGTCTTACCCTTATCCTTAACTGGCAAGCACCTGTTCTGGGTATAACAAGTTGTATTGATGGCTTCAGCCCAGAACCTGTGAGGGGTTCCATACTCGGCTAACATGCTCCTGGCTGCCTCCTTCAAAGTTCTCTTCCTTCTTTCAACTACTCCATTTTGTTGTGGAGTTCTTGTTGATGATGTCTCATGAATAATTCCACACTCATTTAAAAAGTTAGATAAACATGAATTTAAAAATTTAGTGCCCTTATCACTCCTTATTTTAACAATATTAACACCTTTCTCATTTTTAATCTGTCTGAACAGATCAGGGATCTTGTTCACAGTCTCATTTTTATTGAAAAGAAATATAACCCAAGTGTATCTAGAAAAGTCATCTACCACAACAAGAGTATATTTCCTTCCACTGAAGCTGAGAGGTGAAACAGGTCCAAACAGATCAAGATGAAGAAGTTGTAAAACTCTTTCAGATGATGAGGTGTTAATACTTTTAAATGAGTGTCTAGGCTGTTTACCATTTTTACAAGCATCACATTTCAGATCAGTAGAACATAATTTCTCAGGTAATCCTTTAACAAGATTCTTTCTAGCTAGCTTTCTAAGGGTCTTGAAGTTCAGATGATTAAGCCTCTTGTGCCATAGCCAGCTGAGGTCATCTCCACCCTTAGCTACCAGACAGGTATCTTTGGGACAACTATTAAAGTTGGCCACATAGACATTACCATGTCTGAAGCCAGTTAGAAGTACCTTGTCTGAAGAACTATCTAAGATATCACATATATCTTTAGAGAATTTTACAAGAAAACCTTTATCACAAAGTTGGGAAACAGATAACAGGTTATGTTTTAAACCCTCTACAAAATATACCTCAGATACCTGAACATCTTTGATAATCAAGGTACCTACTACCTTAGTCTGTCCATAATTGTTGTCTCCAAATAGTACTCTAGGACCATCAATGTTTTGGAAATTTGATCGTAGCTTCTTGTTACAAGTCATATGCTGTGAACAGCCACTGTCTATGTACCATATAGAAGCTAGGATCTCCTTCTTTAGTGATAGTCCCTGTGAATCCTATAAAACAAATTAGGTATGAGGTACCCTAGTGATCTTGGGTCCTTGAAGGTCAATAATCACTTTGGGTAACCAAACAAAAATCTCATTATCAAATAGTAAAACAGACCTGGTCTGTCTACCAAATCTGTCTACAATCATACCACTTTTAAATGATAATTTGTTGTATTCAGATTTAGCGACTTTCTTGATCTTAGAAAAAGTGGGATAACATCTACTTCTCCCATCAAAAGGACTATAATAAGAATTTCTTCTTATCTTAGTTCTTGGAGCTCTCTTAGTCTGATATGGAATTCTCAGCTGAATTTTAGTTTTCAGACTGGGGGATGTAGTCCTTATCTGACTAAGTGGTTTCCAAGGACCAATTTTAATCTCTTTTGGGGTTTCAGATGCCTTCACAAATTTCCTAGGTTTCTGAACATCTAATTTACTATTTCTATCATAACCAAGACCTGTTTTATCATGGAATTTTTGAGAAGACTAAAGATGTGATCTATTGCTGATTGTGAATTATTAAGTTGACTTATTTTGAAGACAAGCTTCTCATTGTCTTTCTTAATTAACTCATTCTCAGCACAGATCATCTCAAATTTGTCTTTTAAAGATTTCAATTCATTTTCTAATCTTTCAGACAAGCTAGCTGATGTACTAGCCTCAGCCTGGGGTAAGCATTCCCCCTTGAATGTTTCCTCAGACTCAGAGTAATTCATCACCTGCTTACCTTTGGCTAGGATCTGAATCTGATCTTTTAAAGACAAATTTTCTGTCTCTAGCTGTTTATAAGCAGCCAAGGACATCTTTAGGCCATAAGATAAATTTATAATTCACAATCAGAAGAGGAATAATAATCTACCTCTTGAATAACAGTTTGATCATTATCTGAAACAGATTTATAAGAATCATTATCAGAAGAGGAATAATAATCTACCTCTTTGGCCATAAGACAAATTTCGTCGTCTGATCCAAAATCAGATGAGGATGATGAAGATGATGATTTTCTTGATTCTTTTTCCTCAGCCAAAAGAGCTTTTTGATCTGCAAATCTCCTGTCTCTCTTCTTCCTTTTCTCTTCTCTTTCTTTAGGAGTCAGCTGAGGACAATCATAGCTGAAATGTCCTGGTTTGTTACAGGTGTAACAAGTATCACTCCTATCTGATTTAGGACTAGTAGGATTTCTTTTAGCAGGAGATCTGAATCTCCTTGTCTGGCTCCTACTCTTATCATCATCTGTAGAATCATCTTCCTTTCTTCTTGACTTCGATCTGGATCTGCCCTTTCCTGCAAACCTCAATTTATTACGCTTATATTTCATTCTTAATTTGTCATACCTTTTGGTGAGCAAAGCCATCTGCTCCTTCAGAGATAAGTCAGCTCCTACAGATTCAGATGTCATCTTCTCTTCTTTGTTGACAAAGGCAACAGATTTGGATGAGGTGCTTGACTCCATCTCATCTTCCTCATCTTCTATCTGAATATCATACTCCAAGGCTTTAAGATGAGAGAATAAAGTATGATGAGTAATAGAAGATAAATATTGGGTTGCTTTAAGGATATTAGACTTTTCTCTCCATCTCTTGGTCAAAGATCTTAGTATCTTATTATTGATCTCCTTCTCTGAATAGTTCTTTCCTAAATTAGTTGCTTTGTTGAGAAGATTTGTCAATCTCTCATCCAGCTGATCAACTGTTTCATTCTCCTTCATCTTGAAAGTGTCAAAGGCATGTAACACAGACTGCAACTTATTCTCTTTCACTTGGTCAGAACCTTCACACACATTTGCAAGTGTCTGCCACGTCTCCTTAGCTGATTTGCATCTTTTGACTTTTTCAATCCAATCCTTGCTAAGAGTTTCTATGATTTCAGTCCTGGCTACCTGATCTAGGTTGTGGATTTTCCTCTCATCACTTGTCAGCTCAGAACATTTCTTTTCCTGTCTGACTCTGGTTTCAGCAGACTCAGTGCCATTACTAGTGCCTCCATGATAAAATTTAATAGGTCCCTCTTCAAGAACCTCCTCCATCCTATCATGGATTGCTTTAAGATGGTTTTCCATCCTGAATTTCCAATAGTCATATTCTTCAATTGAAAATTCAGGTAGGCTCTTTGACTTCTTATTCTTACCAGATGACATGATGAGATGAGAAAACAAAACCTTATACAATCTTGTTAGTAGTACAGTTAGTAAAATAAAGAAGATGAAGATAATCAAGAACTAATTTCAGAATCTTGGTTAAGACCTAAAATCAATATCAGAACAGCTTAATACTGCTCTGATACCACTTGTTGGTCCCAATTAGTTGAGTAGTTTCAAGGAAACTTGAATCAACCTTCTAGGAAAAATCTAGAAGGGGGGTTGAATAGATTTTTCAGATTTTACAAATCTTTGAAAACTTATTCAAAACACCAAAGTTACACAGCATAATTTATTTTTAAACTCAACTTTATTCGGATCAAAAGCACACTGATAATTTGTCTAACTCGAATTCTGAAATTAACCTTTGATTATAAACTGAAATTGAGAAGAACAAATAAGTAAATGAAAGTAATAAAGAACACTAAGATTTATAGTGGTTCGGATTATGAAAATCCTACATCCACTCTCCTTCTTCAACTTGAAGAAGGGTCTCTTCTTACCACTTACTTACTTACGATCCAACTTACAGTTTACAACTTACAAAGATCTTCAAATCTTCAAACTCCTAGACTCTTCTGAAATCTAACTTTATAGTGATATGTGCTTTGAAGACGTACAGTAAAGTGTTCTACAAACACTTAGAACTTTCTGAAAACTTTCTTAGAAAAACTTTGTGAATCGATGTGAAAGTAGAAATCTGTATACTGTGAATAATGTGTAATTCGTGTGTACAAAATGAAAATCTAGAACTATTTATAAGTCTGAAAAGCCGGTTAGTTTGTTAGTCAGTTCTAACAAACTAAAACTGCTTAACAAACTTAATCTTCAAAACCACTCTCGACTTGGTGAAGACTTGCCTTTCTTATTCTACTCGGCTTATCTTGACCTCGTCTGAGCTCTTCATAATCGTCTCCTGTAGATGACTAGAATTGAGATTGTCTCTAGATGACTTGCACCTTTCTAGTCTTCAGCTAACTTGTCCAGTCCTTGACCTAGTTTCATCAGCTCAGTACTGGAACTTAACTTCAGCTGTCTTTCAAAGTCATTTGATCATCTGAAATGATCCCTTTAACTCATCAAAACTTTTCTTGATCTAACACATGCAAATCACCATTATTAGTCAACAATCAAGCTCTACAAAATATAGGACAAGAAGGCTCATAAAAATAGGCAAATGGTTCAATTTCACTTGGCTTGCCAAAGAATAAGGATCCTAAGGCTCAACATGGCTCACTAAAAAAATAAAAAGTATTGGTGGGAAAAATTTTGGCAAAGTGACTCAACATTCCAAACATGGCCTCTTATCACTTTAATGACATCACACAAAGATCAATATCAACAAGTCTAATGGCAAGTTCTAGGATACAAATCATGAATGATGCACTCATAAAGAAATCATATCAACCGTATAATATGTACGATTATAAGGCACAAAAGCTCACGGGCTTCAATTGAGCAATGAATCAAAGCATCATCAATCACATTCATCTTTACACAATTATCAAGAATGGTAGCTTCAAGGTACAAATCTACTCATGGTCATATAAAAATTCAAGATACTCAAAGATTTAGAATAAATCCACAATAAAGCTCAAAATCAAGTCACTCAATATCATAGGAATAAGGAATCCAAAGGATCATCAAGGTATAATCATCAATAGACAATAAAGCTCAATACAATCAAGATAATCAAAAACATCATCAAGAAAACCATCACTTAATCCAAATCATCATCATATCCACATCAAAGAGTACAATCACCACTAAGTTAATAAGTACAAAACATCAAGGAGACAAGAATCTAAATAACTAAGGAGAGGGATGAGGAATAGGGGATAGCCCTAATAGTCGGACGGCAGCAGCGGAGGAGGGTAGTGTCCCGGCCTGAAATTCCACGAGCTCATCTGCTGTAGGAGGGCATACATGTCATGCTGAGTCTTTAGAGACTCTTCCTACATCCTCCTCGTCTCTTCATTGTATCTGCGGGACTCCTCCATCATCCTATAACACTCGTCCTGGCGAGATAGGCACTCTAGCTGCATCCGCTGGATATCGGTCCACATCTCCTCGGTCAACATCTACGGCCTCTGTGATGAACTCCCAGCCTCATACTCTCTACTCCTCATCTCATCTTGCCAATACATATTAATCTCGGGCTGATAGTCCTCATCTATCTGTACCGGCTCATCCTCCTGCTCTGGCTCCTCGTACTCATCATCCTCATCATCATCTCCTGCCTCTGCCTCGGCTCCCTCTGCGGCACCCTCAACCTCATCCTCATCAGAACCCAACTGCTAACCATCGTCATCATCATCTTCATCCCGGAGGACATCTCCATGCTCTCGAGTATAGGCATCGATCGCCTCAGTGTGACGCTGTGACCACATGCGGAGATTAATGGTCACGAAGGCCTGAGCACCGAAAACTGTAGTCAACCTCTTATTCGGAAGAGGGAATCGGCCACCGTGGTGCTGCCGGAGACACCAAGTCCTACCAATGCGGTTGATTATCCTCATGCGCCGCATGGTATCGGTCGTGAGATCGGGGCCCTCCACTGCTCTGAGGTTGTGAGTGGGAATCCTGAGGTGCTCGGCAATTAGAGTAATCATCCCTCCAAAATTGATCTTCTTAAACTTTGTGCTAATGGCTCTCTCGAAAAGATAGCAGAGGTACGCAGCAGCATTAAACTTCACTCCATGGAGGAAACACCATATAACATACAACTCTTCCGAAACCACAGCTCCACCCTCTGATCTCGTGAAGATAGTACTCGCGAGGATCTTCTCCATGTATCGAACCACCGGGTTCTGGATGTGGGTGCTCTTCGACTTCCCCGGAACAAACTCTGCCTGAGCCGGTGCCCCCGAATCTGAAATCCGTCTCCAAAACTTCTTTTGTTGTACTCCTTCCTCATGTTAAGGAGTGATCTATCAGGGTCTGTGGGTATACCAATGATTTCGTTGACCTCATCCACAGTCAACGAATACTCGTGTTCCATAAGCTCAAAAGTAATACCCCTCGGTAATTTGGCCGTCCTGGCCTTATCAATCTTCACGGTACACAAGAACTCCAGAGTGAGTCCGAGATAGGTCCGAGGCCTCTTCATCAAGAAGTCTCCCATGTCAATCCGCTCAAATAGATGAGGAATATCATCCTCAATGTCCATCGCCGTCATACAATCGTGATCCACAAGGCGGGTCTTGACCACCTTTTTATATAACTCGGTGTAGAGAATAATATGCTTCCTCCATTTGTAGTCATCCTACTGAATACCAAGGTCGGCGGGCATCCTATGAGCAATCTGATGGCCTCCTCTCTGTCACGGATATCCTCATCCGAAAAATTGTGACCGTCGACTCCTCTAAACATTTTTCTGCAAACAATCCCAAGAGCAAAAATTAATCTCCACAAATACAAGTACGAGCTCAGAAAAATATCAATCTAACCATGAACGAGTCAACAAGCACTAAAATCTCCAATCAACAAAATCCCTAGTGACTAGGCAACTAATCCTCAACAACGGTCAAAGAGTCAACTAAGTAAATACGATCAAAAAAAGTGTTCAATACAATCCCAAAATATGCATACTTAACTAGAATGGCCCTATCAATCAATAACACCAAATAAGCTCATGAAAAAAAATATCATGCCAATTAGCTCATATAAATTTCCCAAAAATCGAAAACCATCTAGCAAGTAATTAAACAATTATCCATCGACAATAATACACTTCTACATCTCATTAATCAACTTGACAAAATAGACTCAAACAATTATCACTAGGAATGCCTTAAAAATGTGCCACAATCAATCTCAAAGCCAATTCCCACATATAAACGAGCAAGATATCATATAAAATCCTAAGCATGCTCCTATACTCATCAATCAATTCAAACAATCCAACAAAAGGCTCAAATTCACCCAAACATTCATGCATATAAGGTGTTTGACAAAATGCCCCAAAAGAAAATTCCAATTCAAGAAAAATCTTGCAAAATTCTAAACACTCATGCAAATATCCATTACAAATATGAAATTGAGAGCCAATTGAGTACGAATTACATACCTTATGTGTTGAATCGACCAAAGAATGTGTAATTGGAAAGACCCACGCAAATCTCCACAAAAGCCCCAAATTGAATTCAAAAACCCTCAAAATCCCAACTTTATGCAATGTATGATGATAATGTGATGCAATGATGGTGAATAAACAGTGAAACGACGCAAAATGGCCGGAAAATATCTGAGAGGAAGAAGGGGATCGGCAATGTATCTAACCCTCGAGTCGTGCACTGCGGGAACTGAATCGCGATATTTATAAAAATCACCAGCCTCAAGTCGAGGGTCAGGCCTCGACTCGAGGAATGCCGAAATTTCAAAAGCCTCAACTCGAGGTTCCTCCCTCGAGTCGAGGGATGTGCTTTTTTCAGAATTTTGCCTAAGTGTAAATCCTTCGACCCGAGGGATATGCAACCTCGACCCAGGGAAGAGATCAGGGAAATTTTGACGATTCCCGGGCCCGACCCGACCCCCAAAACTCCTAAAAATGACCTCTATGCCCCTAACGAACCTAAATATGCAAGAAATTACCGTTTTGGTCCCTCGATCTAAGCCCGATCGCTCATTCGATCGAGAAGACCGGGTTCTCTTCCTTTTTGCTCTTTTTCACCAACTTCTAAGCTCTCCATCTTTCTCGATTCTTGAATTCCTCTGCAATTCCAATCTCTTTTCCAGTCCACGTAGTGAGTATACCTACAATAGGGCAATACAAATCATCAAATACTCATCAACAAGAGATGCAATTATACCATAAATGACAAACACCCCCAAACTTGAATGAAGATATGAATTCAAAGTTTGGAATGAGAGTGATACAAGTATGCAACTCTAAATGATAGCAACAATTAAGCTCAAAATACCCTATGAATCTCAAAGCAAATAACAATATTTCCTAAGAATGAGCAATTAAGTAGCTAGCCAATTTTCCCAAAAATAAAACAAAAACACAAATCTACCAAAAGCACACAAAAGCAAATAAAAAGGATGGGTTGCCTCCCATCAAGCGCTATTTTTATTGTCCTTTGCCGGACTTATTCTTTCACTTCCAAGTCCTTCATCGGAATGGCCAAGGATAGCGGTCCTCCTTGCCATTATATCTCAACATTTGAGCTTCAAAATCAAGGAGGTTCACCGAAAAGATAGGACAACCACATATAGAAATGCAAAGTGTCCATGATTGTCCCCTTTTCTCTCTTGCCATCCTTCTTTTCCATTCTTTTCCTTCAAGGATGCCCAAGCGCTTCATCAATTCTTTCCTATAGTCAAAATTCACAAGAGACAAAATTAAATCATTAGAAGCATCATTATCAACAAAAGTATGAATTGAAGAGTTAGAAGTATGGAAATGCTCATTTCAATCTTCAATGCTTCCTTAGGTGCTTCTAGCTTTTCTTCCTCATTAAAGCTCATGTCCATTAATGGACATTCCTCTTCCTCACTTTTGACAAGGAAACTTTTCCTTTCATCCTCATTGCTTGGACCCTCTTCTTCAACTTTCCATTCACCTTCTTCCTCCCATTCTTCTTCTTGCTTCTCCATGATGGTCATATTCTTTACTTGGCGTAGGAAATTTTTTAGTTGACATTTTATAAACATGGAATGAACTTCGGTGATCTCCATGTTCCCCTCTATCCATGAATTAACCATTACCTTGGTCTCATACATTTCTTCGTAAAAGGGAAGCATTTTATCACATCTAGCATCATCTTCCTCAAATTTTTCCAACAAAAATCCAAGCATCTCTAACAATATGACTCTCATATCATGGAGTCCCCATTCTTCAAATTGAGGAGAAGCTTGTGACATTGGATAATCAATTGTTGTTGATTAGATTAGCCATAAATTAGCTTTAGATCATTGTTATTTCATTCAGTTCATGCTTGTAATTCATTTGAAGATTGGTGTTGAAGACTCAAACATTCCTATTGATGTTGATTGAAGACCTATTGGTGATGTTTTTCCTCTCTTCTTTTTTTAAATTCTTAATTGTTGTGATTTGTTTTGTATTTGATCAATTCTATTTTCTTCCCATGGTTTTTGCCCTTGGCACCATGGGCTAACTCTCTTGTGCTTGGGTTAATTGAATTTGATGATGATTTGATTGACTATGTTATGATTGTTGATAATTGGAGATCAATTGTGTTTCTCAATTGCGCTTCATGCATTTTTATCTCTTTAGATTAGTATTTGATCACCCTAGCTATAGGCGAGAGCTGCGCTAACGTGATCCGGGATTAATCGGGTTACAATTGTGTATGAATGCGTGGATTGGGTGCTTCGGAATTGAGAGATTAGTTGCACTAAGGATACTCACGTTAGTTTATTTCCTAATTGTGATTCTTAATTGTGCTTCATGTAAAATTGTCTCTTTAGATTAATGGTTGATCACCCTAGCTATAGGCGAGAGCTGAGCTAACGTGATTAGGTGTTAATCGGGTTACAATTTTGCATGATTGTATGAATTGGGGACTTCTACATTCAGAGATGGGAAGGACTAAGGATACTCACATTAGGCATTGTAATTGTAATGGAGTGAATAATTTCATGATGGTTTAATGCTTTCTATCTTAATTGATTTGCAATTTGATTCAATTGTAGCTTGTTGATTGATGATTCCTTGATGGATGTTAGCCCTAGCACCTCTATCCCACCATTTATTGTTGTTTTAGTTCTCGCATCCTAAGTGTTCGATCATTTGCTTGCTTGGTTTTGCTTTGTATTTTGCAAGTATTTTGTTGTGTTAGTGCCAAACCGTTTTGCAACAATAGTCATAGAGAACTTGTAATTCTAGGGCCTCATGTGCATACTTTTTCCCTTGGATTCGATATTTGTTGATTGGTCTTAATACCACTTCCCGATTACTACTCCAATCAAATGACGCAGTTGCCGGGGAATTAGTTTTTGCGCCTTAAGTGAGACGTAGGAATTGTTTGAAGTGACTACTTGTTGCCTTTGTATTTTTTATCGTTTTATTATTTTTGTTTGAATTTGATACTTTGATATCTTGTCTAGATGGAAGGATACGACTCATACATGTGGAAACAAGAGTATTATCAAGATAATAGGGTGTATTCTCCACACTTTGAAGGATTTGGCTATGAGGATTGGAGGAACTATGAAGATAATTCTCAATTGCAACAAGTTCCTTCCAATTATGAAGATTGGAGATATGAAGAAATTCCTCCCCTTCAAGAGATGTTCCCATACTATGAGCGTTATGATCAATTCGATCCATGTGGATATGAATTTCAAGAAGAAGAAGCTTACTATGATGACAGGAGAAGCCATGAGTACGATTATCCAATGTCACAAGCTTCTCCTCAATTTGAAGAATGGGGACTCCATGACATGATGAAATCTAACTTCTACTCTACCTAAAGTGGGAAATTGGCTTGGGGCCTAAGAAATCGCCCCAAAACCGCTACTAACTGCGCTAATCTAATCTCTATTGAATTCTCCCTGATATGCTCTGCTTCCAGCCCTGAAAAATGAATTTTCCAGAAAAACCTCCCCCTCGAGTCGAGGGTCAGGCCTCGACTCGAGGTTCTTTCCATTTTTCTCTCCCTCGACTCGAGGGTCAGACCTCGAGTCGAGGCTTCTACCTTTTTTTTAAATCCTTTCCCTTCAGCATCACCCTCGACTCGAGGCTCTTGGTCCTCAACCAGAGCTCGAGACCAGGGCACTTTTATCGAGCGGGGCTTTGGCCCCAACCCCCATTTTTGTCCAATATGTTCGTCTCTTCATTCTAAGCACACCGGTACTCTCGGATTGGCAAAATTCCACCGAATTACCTGGAAAATGGACGAAAAACATCAAATACTCAACAAGTAATACTTTCTAGGCAAATAAGTGATACTCTACACATTAATGCACAAAAATCAACATTTTGATCACTTTTTGCACTCAAATAAGCCCTAAAAACATGCATCAATTCACTTCAATCAACCGTAAAAAACAAATTAAAGGCTGAAATGTATGTCGATTTTGATACCACTCGAGATAGAGAGTCAGCAGAGATTCTAAGGTTGTTAGAAGCATCCAGACTTCGGGGATTTTGTTCTCTAAAATCCGCAGAGAACAAAATGATGGATTTAATCGGAGCGGAATTCATCGTCAATTGCAATTTTAATGATAATGGGTTTGAAACAAGAGTAGATGGAACTCAATTATCATACCCAAAGGAGACAATGGCCAGAATTTTTGATACATCTGCTGAAGGGGTGAATCCACTGGTGTATAAGGAGGATGAATGGGAACAGTCTTTTGATATGATAGCAAGGGTAACTTACAGAGGAACTCGAAGGGATCTTAAGAAAAAATCTACTCCGCAGGAAGTATCGCTTACTGATGACCATCGTTACCAAATCAATTCTGGGCGATCAGAGTTCTCATGACGGTTTATCTAAATCAAGACTTTGTTGCATGAGGGCTATCATAGATGGAGTTAGGGTGGATTGGGTAGATGTTCTGTTTAGGCTTTTGAAAGAGGAGAAACAGAGGTTGGTCTATAACCCTGTTACTGGTGATTGGACTGCTTAGTCCACTGTGAGTCTGTTCAACAAGATCACAGTTCTTGTTGAAGGATTAAACAAAATCGTGGAATCCAAGGATGGGTAGAAGAAATACTCAAAGCAGAAGGGGCTGCTTACAAAGAACGAGAAAATTGGTGGGCTACCTGATTCTGATGACGAATCTGACGAAGCAAGAGAACAGAGGAACCAGGCACCTGCAGCCGTGCCACAAAGGCCAGCAGCTGAAGAGCCAGTAGCTGAGGTTCCAGATGTTAAGGAGCAAATGGTAGAGGAGACCAGAGCAGAGGCACCTTCTCCTAAAAAAGTCTGGAGAAGGGTCGTCTGCTGCTCCTTCGGGCGTGTTATCAGAAGAGGTTGTCTAGCTGGAAGTAGCAGCAGCTGCAGTTGCTGAGGCAGAAGTACTAGAGGAGCCTAGCTCGGAGAGAACTGCATCTGCTGAGAAACAAGTCTCCATAGGTACATCCTCTAACATATCTTCGTCAGCTAATACCCCAACTCACCTAGGCGATGAAGAGGTATCTAAGGCTGGTACCTCAGAGCCTCTTGAACAGCCTACTCCCATAAGTGTCCAAACATTAACCCCCCCATCTCAAACAACTTCTATCCCACCTGCCACATCTTCCCAACCCCCTGAACAAACACTCCCTGAAATCATCCCTCAATCTTCCTCTCACACATTCGACTTCCTTGATTTCCTTTCCACAAAATACCCCACTCCCTCAACCTATATCAGTTCAATTCATACTCCCATGCCCGATGGCTCCATGGGAAGCTTCGAAATTTCCTTAAGATCAGAAGGAAAAAGGAGACTAGTGGAGCTCATTCCTGAACTTCAACATAATTCTGAAGTAATGAAGGAATCGGTGGAAATTTGGCTGATCCACCAGCTGAAGGCAGGCGATCTGGAGGAGATGAGCCTATTGACTGAAGAAGTCGGCTGGGAAAATTTGGTCTCCTGGGAGAAAGTAGTTCTGGAGTCTACTGGAATCGCATCTGTTGCCTCCATCCTCTCTGAAGAGCAGCTCCTTAACCACATCAGGAGTCGTCTTGGTCTGCCAGAGACCTCATCTGTTGCTCCTCCCAGCAGCCCAGGGTCTACCTTCACCTCAATTCTTAATCAGCTGGAGAAAAGGATGGAAGGTAAATTTACTCAGATACTCCTGACCAAGACTGCTGATATTGTGTACTCCGTGAGTATCACAATGGAGGAAAGTGCCAATCCCTATGTTGTGCGGAGCTGAGCATCATCTATTCGCTGGGATATTTTCCTCTGTGCTTAGAGCATCTGAGGTAAATTTCTTATCCAAATTTTCAGATTCTATGAAAATATCTGTCAAAGTGGTAGTTGCAGATGTAAGGAAAGAGGTTGATGACTTAAAGAGTCAAGTACAAGCAGATAACCAGATCTTGGCTGATGAAATCTTGAGGGATTAGGCCACAGCTTCCACCTACTTTACCGTTGTCAAGGAGCAACTTAGGACGCTTCTTGATGATGTTAAAAAGGGGGAAGTGATTGGAGTGTATAGGGTAAGAGTTATTAAGACCAATCAACAAAATATCGAACCCAAGGGAAAAAGTATGCACATGAGGTCCTAGAAATACAAGTTATTAGTGACTAGAGTTCCAACAATAGTTTGGAACAAAAACAACAAACACTTGCAAAATACAAACAAAAACAAGCAAACAAATGATCGAACACTAAGAATGCAATAACAAAAACAACAATAAATGGTGGGATAGGAGTGCTAGGATTAACATCCGTCAATGAATCATCAATCAACAAGCTACAATTGAATCAAATTGCAAATCAACTAAGATAGAAAGCATAAACCATCATGAAATTAATCACTCCATTAAAATCACAATGCCTAATGTGAGTATCCTTAGTCTTTCCCATCTTTCAATGTAGAAATCCCCAATTCATACAATCATGCAAAATTGAATCCCGATCAACACCTAATCACGTTAGCTCAACTCTCGCCTATTGCTAGGGTGATCAACCATTAATCTAAAGAAGCAATTTTACACAAAGCACAATTAAGAATCACAATTAGGTAGAAAACTAACGTGAGTATCCTTAGTGCAACTAACCTCTCGATTACGAAGCACCCAATCCACACATTCATACACAATTATCACCCGATTAATCTCGGATCACGTTAGCGCAACTCTCGTCTATAGCTAGAGTGATCAAACACTAATCTAAAGAGATAATTATGCATGAAGCACAAATGAGAATCACAATTAGTAAGCAGTCTACTCAATCAATCTCCAATCATCAACAATTATAGCATCATCAATCAATTCATCATCAATTTCAATTAATCCAAGCACAAGAGAGATTTAGCCCATGGTACCACAAACAATACCAATGGGAAGAAGATAGAATTTAACAAACACAAAGCAAATCACAACAATTAAGAAATTAAAGAGACAAAAGAGGAAAAACATCACCAAATGATCTTCAATCAACAAAAAGAGGAATGCTTGAGTCTTCAACACCCATCTCCAAAGGAATTACAAGCTTGAATTGAATGAATTACAAGGATCAAATGCTAACCTATGCTAATCTAGCAACACCAATTGAAATCTACTCCTAAATCTAACTTCTATTGTAATATAAGATGGAAATTGGCTTGGGGCCTGAGAAATCGCCCCAAAACCGCTCTCAACTACTATTATGAAAGATCTCCCTGAATTGCTCTGCTTCAAGTCTTTAAATACCGAAATTCTGGAAAACTACCTCCTCGAGTCGAGGGTCAGGCCTCGACTCGAGGTCCTTGCCTTTCTTCACTCCCTCGACTCGAGGGTCATGTCTCGAGTCGAGACTCATACTTTTGTCTCATCCCTCGACTCGAGGGCCATGCCTCGAGTCGAGACTCCTGCTTTTCCTTCGATTTTGGTCCTTTCTGCATATCCCTCAACTCGAGGCTCTTGTCCCTCGACCAGTGCTCGAGTCCAGGGCACTTTTCTCGCACGGGGCTTTGGCCCCGACCCCCATTTTCGTCCACGGATGTCCGTCTCTTCATTCTCAGTCCAATGGTACTCTCGGTTTGGCAAAATTCCACCGAATTACCTGCAAAATGGACGAAAAATATCAAAATCTCACAAATAATACTTTTTAGGCAAAAGAGTGTTACTTTTCACATTTAGGCAAAAAAACTAACACTTTAGCTCACTTTTTGCACTAAAATAGGCCCTAAAAACATGCATCAATTCACTCCAATCATACCCCCAAACTTGAATTGTTGCTCGTCCTTGAGCAACGTAGAAACTAAGAACAAAGGAGTGAATTGATTGCAATTATGTCACATGGAACCATAGATAAAATATAAGACAATCGAACTCATCAATGATCACTTGTATCAATGCAACTATTCACTAGCCATCAAGATGAATCATGCTCAAATAAATGCTCAATCCAATACTCAACACATTGCTCCTTCCATAGAGTGTTTCACTCTTCACTCAAGTGTATCAAGGTTTAAAGCACTCAATCATCAAATTCATGAACTTGCACACCATAGGCTAATTGGTTTCAATTTCACTTGGCTTGCCAAAGAATAAGGATCATAAGGCTCAACATGGCTCACTAAGGAAATCAAATGTATTTGGTGAGGAAAATATTTGGCAAAGTAACTCATAATTCCAAACATGGCCTCTTATCACTTTCAAAACATCACACAAAGATCAATATCAACAAGTCTAGTGGCAAGTTCTAGCATACAAATCATGAATGATGCACTCACAAAGGATCAATCAACCGTATAAGATGTACGATTATTAGGCACAAAAGCTCACGGGCTTAAATTGAGCAATGAATCAAGTATCATCAATCACATTCATCCTTACACAATAACTCAAGAAACTAGCTTCAAGATACAAATCTACAAATGATCATATCAAAATCCAACTAGTCTTGCAAATCAAGCACAAGTGCTCATGTACATAATCTCAAGCATACCCACTATCACATGAATGATACTCAAAAAAAATATATCGATGAATCCACAATTAAGCTCAAAATCAATTAATCTCAAAAGCCTAGGAATAAGGAATCCAAAGAAATCATCAAGGAATAATCATCAATAGACCATCAGCTCAAAAAATAAAGAAAATCATAGCATCCATAAACTCATCAATCATCCACCAAAACACCATCACCAATATAAAAGTACACTCCACCAAAACATAAGCATCTAAAATCTAAGGAGAGGGAATGAGGGATAGGGGGTAGCCCTAGTAGTCGGAAGGCGGCGGTGGAGGAGGATAGCTTGGCCCGAAATTCCACGAGCTCATTTGTTGAAGGAAGGCATACATATCATTTTGCGTCTTCATTGATTCTTCTTGCATCCTCCTCGTCTCTTCATTAAACCTACGAGACTCCTCCGTCATCCGGTACATCTCATCCTGTCGGGTCAGACTCTCAATGTGCATCCTCTGACTGTCTGCCCACATCTCCTCTGTCAGAACCCATGGTCTGTGAGATGAACTCCCTGCCTCGTACTCTCTACTCCTCATCTCATCCTGCCAGTACATATTAATCTCTGGCTGGTAATCCTCGTCCATCTGTACTGGTGGCTCCTCTTGCTCCGGCTCCTCATCATCCTCGTCCTCAGAATCATAATCTCCGATCTCTACCTCTGCTCCCTCTGCAGCTACATCACCCTGATCATATTCAGAACCCGACTGCTGACCCCCATCGTCATCATCATCATCTCTAAGCACATCCCCATGCTCTCTAGTGTAGGCATCTATCGCCTCAGTATGACGCTGTGACCATATGCGCAAGTTGATGGTCACAAAGGCCTGAGAACCGAAGACTGTCGTCAACCTCTTATTAGGTAGAGGGAATCAGCCACCATGATGCTGCTGTAGGCACCACGTCCTACTGATGCGGTCTAGTGTCCTCATGCGCTGCATGGTATCAAGAGTAAGGTCAGGGCCCTCCACTGCTCTGAGGTTATGAGTCGGAATCCCAAGATGCTCAGCGATCAATGTAATCATGCCACCGAAATTAATCTTCTTGAACTTCGTGCTAGTGGCTCTCTCAAATAAATAGCAAAGGTAGGCAGCCGCATTAAATCTGACTCCATGGATAAAGCACCAAATGATGTACAGCTCCTCGGAAACCACGGCTCCTCCCTCTGATCTCGCGAATATGGTGCTCGCGAGAATCTTCTCAAGATATTGGATGACCGGGTTCCGGATAT
This sequence comes from Paraleonurus japonicus, assembly GCA_030762865.1. Lineage (NCBI taxonomy): Eukaryota > Viridiplantae > Streptophyta > Magnoliopsida > Lamiales > Lamiaceae > Paraleonurus > Paraleonurus japonicus. Next base: position 16,175,688 of record CM061055.1, on the reverse strand, counting down.
TTGTGCTCTTAGACTTCCCCGGAACAAAATCGGGCTGATTAGGAGCCCCAGAATCTGAAATCCTCCTCCAAAATTGCTTAGCATTATACTCCTTCCTGATGTTCAACAGTGATCGGTCGGGGTCTGTAGGTGCTCCAATAATCTCGTTGACCTCGTCCAGAGTCAACGAGTACTCGTGCCCCATGAGCTCAAATGTAATACTCCTCGGGAATTTGGCCCTCCTGGCCTTATCAACTCTCACCGTGCAAAGGAACTCGAGAGTGAGTCCGATATACGTCCGAGGCCTCTTCGCCAAGAAGCCCCCCATCCCAACTTGCTCAAACAAGCGAGGAATATCCTCCTCGATCCCCATCGATATCATGCACTCGTGGTCAACTAATCTCGTCTTGACCACCCGGTTATAGAGCTCGGAATATAAATCAATATGAGTCCTCCATTGGTGCTCCTCCCACTGAATTCCGAGCTCAGCGGGCATCCTGTGTGCAAGTCGGATGGCAGCTTCTTTCTCGCGAATCTCCGCCTCAGAGAGGTTATGTCTGTCGGCCCCTCTAGACATTGTTCCTGCAAAACATTCCCAAGAGCAAAAATCAACATCCACAAATACAATACGAGCTCAGAAAAATATCAAGCATACCATGAACGAGTCAACGATCAAGAATCATCTCAAATGAACAAAATCCCTAGTAACTAGCAACAAAGCCTCAACAATAGTCAATGAGTCAACTAAACAAATATATCCAATAGAAGTTCTCAAAAATCCTCAAACATACATATACTTACTTACATGGCCTCAACAATTAATTCACAAGTAGGCTCAACAAATAATCATGCAAGTAAGCTCAATAAAATCCCAAAAATCATAGGCCAATTAGCAAGTAATTAAACAAATATGCATCATCAATTCATACACTTCTATCATAAGAATAACTCAACTCGACCAATTAATCCAAACAATTATACTAGGAATTCCCAACTTTGCCAAAAATGCATTTTCTAGCCAAATTTCACAAAATAACCGAGCAACATCTCATATACAACCCTAAGCATGCTCCTAAATCATCAAATAATCCAAATATGCTCATACAAGGCTCCAAATTCATCACAATAATCATGCTCATAAGGTGCTCGATTAAATGCCCAAATGAAATATTCCAAATTCAAGAATTTAAGCACAAATCATAACACTCATGCAATAATAATAATATAACAACAAAATTGAAGCCAAGATGATAAGAAATTACGTACCTTGTTTGTGAATTTGGCCAAAATCGGATTTGGAAGACACCCAATCAAATACAACCAAAAATCCCCAAATTTGATTCCAAAACCCTCAAGATCCTATCTTTATGCAATGTAAATGATAAAATGATGAAATGATGATGATTGTACGGTGGAAACGACGCAAAACCAATGGAAATGGGGTGGGGAAGAAACTGGAAAACGGCGCTGCTAAACCCTCGAGTCGGGGTTCTGTTCTGGACCTGCGTATTTAAAAAAAACACGCGCCTCGAGTCGAGGGTCAGGCCTCGACTCGAGGGATCCAAAAATTTTCATGCCTCGACTCGAGGTCTCATGCACGACTCGGGGGATATGCAAAAACCAGCTCCTCGACTCGAGATGGCACCCTCGACTCGAGGGATGTGTCAAATTATGAAATTTTGCCTAAGTGTAAATCTCTCGGCCCGGGGCCCATGCACTCTCGACCCTGGGTCGAGTCCAGGGAATTTTTGACGATTTCCGGGCCCGACCCGACCCCCGAAACTCCTAAAATTGACCTTTATACCCCTAACGAACCCAAATATGCAAGAAATTACCGTGTTGGTCCCTCGATTTAAGCCCGGTCGCTCATTCGATCGAGGAGACCGGGTTCTCTTCCTTTATGCTCATTCTCACCAACTTTTAAGCTCTTCTTTCCTTCTCGATTCCTCGATTCCTTTGCCATTTCGATCCTTTTTCAATCCTCGTAGTGAGTATACCTACACACGGGCAAAACAATTCATCAAAATCATCACTAAGAGATGTATTTATCCCCTAAATGACACACACCCCCAAACTTGAATGAAGACATGCATTCAAGTTTGGCTCAAAATATATGCAACTCATAATGATATCAACAATTAAGCTCAACAATATATGAATCTCAAAGCATAGAGCATCATGTACTAAGCATAAGCAATTAAGTAGCAACAAGCCAAATCTCCTAAAAAAACAAAAACACTAATCTACCAAAAACACAAGAAAAGAAAATAAAACGGATGGGTTGCCTCCCATCAAGCGCTATTTTTATTGTCCTATGCCGGACTTATTCTTTCACTTCCATCTTCCTTCATCGGAATGGCCAAGGGTAGCGATCCTCCTTCCCATTGTATCTCGATCGTTGAGCTTCATAATCTAGGAGGTTCACCGAATAGATAGGACAACCACCGATAGATATGCAAAGTGTCCATGGTTGTTCCCCTTTTTCTCTTGCCATCCTTCTCGATTCTTCTTTCCTTTCAAGGATGCCCAAGCGTTTTTTCAATTCTTCCCTATAGTCAAAATTCACAAGAGGCAAAATTAAATCATTAGAAGCATCATTTTCAATAAAATCACAATTTGAAGAGTTAGAGGGTATAGAAATGCTCATTTCGATCTTCAAAGCTTCATTTGATGCTCTTTGATTTTCTTCCTCATTAAAGCTCATGTCCATCAATGGACACTCCTCTTCCTCCTTTTTGACAAGGAAGCCTTCTACTTTTACCTCTTCGCTTGGACCCTTTTCTACATCTCTTCTTTCACTTTCTTCCTCCCCTTCTTTTTCTTGATTCTCCATAATAGTCATATTTTTTACTTGGCGTAGGAAATCCTTGAGTTGACACTTGATAAACATGAAATGCACTCCGGTGATCTCCATGTTCCCCTCTATCCATGAGTTGACCTTTTCTTTGGTCTCATACATTTCTTCATACAAGGGAAGCATTTGATCACATCTAACATCATCTTCCTCAAATTTTTCCAACAAAAATCCAAGCATCTCTAACAATATGACTCTCATATCATGGAGTCCCCATTCTTCAATTTGAGGAGAAGGTTGTGGCATTGGATAGTCATTCTCATAGCTCCTCCTATCATTATAATAATCACCTCCCGATGCTCCTTGACACTCAAATCCAAGACATGGATCAAATGTTTGATCATAAGGCTCATAGTATGGAAACATCTCTTGAGGTGGGGGAGAAATTTCATCATGTATCCAATCTTCATAATGGGAAGAAACTTGTTGCAAATGAGAAGTATCTTCATAGTTCCTCCAATCATTGTAGCCAAAATCTTCAAAGTGTGGAGGATATACCATGCTCTCTTGATAATGATATTGATTCCATGCATATGAATTGTATCCCTCCATCTAGACAAGATATCAAAGTATCAAATTCCAACAAAAATAACAAAACAAACACAAACACAAAGGCAACAAATAGTCACATCAAACAATTCCTAAGTCTCACTTAAGGCGCAAAAACTAATTCCCCGGCAACGGCGCCATTTGATTGGAGTGTATAGGGTAAGAGTTATTAAGACCAATCAACAAAATATCGAACCCAAGGGAAAAAGTATGCACATGAGGTCCTAGAAATACAAGTTATTAGTGACTAGAGTTGCAACAATGGTTTGGAACAAAAACAATAAACACTTGCATAATACAAACAAAAACAAGCAAACAAATGATCGAACACTAAGAATGCAATAACAAAAACAACAATAAAATGGTGGGATAGGAGTGCTAGGATTAACATCCATCAATGAATCATCAATTAACAAGCTACAATTGAATCAAATTGCAAATCAACTAAGATAGAAAGCATAAACCATCATGAAATTAATCACTCCATTAAAATCACAATGCCTAATGTGAGTATCCTTAGTCTTTCCCATCTCTCAATGTAGAAATCTCCAATTCATACAATCATGTAAAATTGAATCCCGATCAACACCTAATCACGTTAGCTCAACTCTCGCCTATTGCTAGGGTGATCAACCATTAATCTAAAGAAGCAATTTTACACAAAGCACAATTAAGAATCACAATTAGGTAGAAAACTAACGTGAGTATCCTTAGTGCAACTAACCTCTCGATTCCGAAGCACCCAATCCACACATTCATACACAATTATCACCCGATTAATCCCGGATCACGTTAGCGCAACTCTCGTCTATAGCTATAGTGATCAAACACTAATCTAAAGAGATAATTATGCATGAAGCACAAATGAGAATCACAATTAGTAAGCAATCTACTCAATCAATCTCCAATCATCAACAATTATAACATCATCAATCAATTCATCATCAATTTCAATTAACCCAAGCACAAGAGAGATTTAGCCCATGGTACCACAAACAATACCAATGGGAAGAAGATAGAATTTAACAAACACAAAGCAAATCACAAAAATTAAGAAATTAAAGAGACAAAAGAGGAAAAACATCACCAAATGATCTTCAATCAACAAAAAGAGGAATGCTTGAGTCTTCAACACCCATCTCCAAAGGAATTACAAGCTTGAATTGAATGAATTACAAGGATCAAATGCTAACCTATGCTAATCTAGCAACATCAATTGAAATCTAATCCTAACTCTAACTTCTACTCTAATCTAAGATGGAAATTGGCTTGGGGCCTGAGAAATCGCCCCAAAACCGCTCTCAACTACTATTATGAAAGATCTCCCTGAATTGCTCTGCTTCAAGTCTTTAAATACCAAAATTCTGGAAAACTACCCCCTCGAGTCGAGGGTCAGGCCTCGACTCGAGGTCCTTGCCTTTCTTCACTCCCTCGACTCGAGGGTCATGTCTCGAGTCGAGACTCATACTTTTGTCTCATCCCTTGACTCGAGGGCCATGCCTCGAGTCGAGACTCCTGCTTTTCCTTCGATTTTGGTCCTTTCTGCATATCCCTCGACTCGAGGCTCTTGTCCCTCGACCAGAGCTCGAGTCCAGGGCACTTTTCTCGCGCGGTGCTTCGGCCCCGACCCCCTTTTTCGTCCCGGATGTCCGTCTCTTCATTCTTAGTCCAATGGTACTCTCGGTTTGGCAAAATTCCACCGAATTACCTGTAAAATGGACGTAAAACATCAAAATCTCACAAATAATACTTTTTAGGCAAAAGAGTGCTACTTTTCACATTTAGGCACAAAAACTAACACTTTAGCTCACTTTTTACACTAAAATAGGCCCTAAAAACATGCATCAATTCACTCCAATCAGGAAGATCTGGAAAGGGTCAAATCTGAACTTGACCAAATAAAGCTCACAGCTAACAGCCAGACAGATGAGCTCACTGCCCTAAAAATTCATATCGAACAGATAGAAGAGGCAATTAGGGCAGACAAGCAGGCAAGAAAAATTGAAGCTGAGCTGAAGTCTGAAAAGCTCATGGCTAAGATCAGGGAAAGAAAGGAAGAAGCGAAGGCCAAGGCTGAAGCTGAAAAAGGTAAAGGAAAGGGGCTTGAGCTAGTCTCATCTCCGGTAAGGCAGAGCTTAATGACCAAGGCTGCTGGCAAAAGACCTTTGGAAAAATCAGCCGAGCAGATCCGGATAGAAGAAGAAAGAGACAGGAGGACCAAAGCCGAGAAAGTCTTCTATGGTCGCAGGGAGGCGAAGAGAAAGATTAAGTCTGCAAAGGAGGCTGGAAGGATATTTGATCGCTCCTTGAAGAGATGGGTTATACCAGCAACAGGCGGGACTCAAGCATGGATAAGGCCAAAGCACAGGACGGACGCTCCCCCAAAAATGATTGTTCATCCTGTTAGGATGTATACTATAAGCCTAGCTTTTGTATGAACATCTTTCTTGAGTATGAACATTTTTTTTTATATGAGATTCATTATGATCAAAATACTTATTGTTCATGATTGTTATATATATCATTATTTTGTTCAGATTAATCTATACTGTAGATAACATGGTGTGTGGTGTCACACAGAAGATCATGTTATCAGTGCCTTATAGATTATAAATAATAGCTCACAACCAAAATGGATTTGGACAAATCATTGGAACGGTTGTAGTGTAATTTGGTATTAGTCTATCTTGACTATAAAGTTACACTAGTACATTTTGTATGTATTGAGCAGGACCATATGAGGTTGTTCAATTTGTACTGACTATATAAAAGAACAAGACCTCTGTTGTTATGGATGTACGTCTTCTTAATCCCTATATAATAATGGGCACGTGTACTCAATGTATGTTTCTTTGATTTACCAATGGGTGATTCAATAGGCTCGGTGAATTGGGAGATAGCATTGTTTATATGGTGTGCTGTTGATTATAGAAGGAATCCGTGTCCTAATTATTTAGGATGATGATGTCCCCTTGAGGAGCTCATAAAGATTATTATGTAAACCCTGCAGGTGGATTTAATCCGACATAATAATAAAGATGAGTGGTACTACTCTTGGAATTAGATATAAATTAATTAAGTTGTCAGTAATTTAATTAATTTATGGACATTCGATATCTTAAACACGGGGAAATAAACGTACACATAATAAAGGAGCCCATATAATAATATGGGATTAGGACGGTAATTCAATTATAATTCTTTAGTGGACTGAGTTATAATTGATGGGCTTAAGTAAAGTGTTCGGACTGAACACAGGATATTTAGGCCCATCAGGAGGCCCAACCCTAATTCCTCCTTAGGGTCCCTGTTGTAGCCTATAAATAAACCCTAACATCAGAGTCTCCAGCGTGTGAAAAAACGTGAGATCAGAGGGAGGCGGATTCTGGTTCCTTGGAGGATCGTCGACCACTCGACGTCCAAGCGAAAGGGATAGGAATACGGCAGAAGACCGTGAGGTTCGAGGCTCATCCTTCGATCACAGTTCTGACCTTAGAATTGGTTTGTCTTCACCTATTATGGTGAATAAAGGTACAATTCTTTCCGCTGCGTTTGTGTGATTATGATCCCGAGTCTGATATTTTCGTAGAGTCAGCGATCGGTGGTTCCAACACATCCTTCATGGGCTGGAGAATACATGAAGTATGAAGCAAAATGGACCTTCTTTTGGTATATCTGCAAGGGAGTTGGAGCCTCGTCTGAAGATGAGACAATTGCTTGGCATGACTGGATGGAAAAGGAGAATCCGGAGCTGTACCAGAAGTTGCTTACAGAAGGAGATGAGTGGTACAACGTGGATCTGGTAGCCCCAGCCTTCTCAACCATTCCAGTCAAAGTCACTGACGATGGCTCAATTGATAAAGAATGGATCAGGTCAACTGTCAATTACGGGATAAATTAGATGAAGCTGACTGATTCCAAGGAAATTGCTGAGCTGAGGAATAGGATCTTTGATTGGATGTAGCTTCCGGAGAAGGATAGACGGACAAATTAGATAAGCGTTAAATTCTTTTATCTTTTACATCCTTATCTGATCCATCTGTAAAAGTGTAAATGTGCTCCATCTGAATGAAATGACTGAACCTTATCTGATTTACTTGTCTTATTTTTAAGCTTTCTTTACTGCTTTCTAAGAAAAATTAAAAATTTTCTAAGTATTAATCATCTGAGAAAAATTTCATCTCAGATTAAAACTTTTGAAAAAAAATTTCTTGAGTCTTAAATTTTTCTAAGTCCTGAGACTTAAAATTTTTCTAAGTACTAATCATCTGAAAAAGTCTTTCGACTTAATTTTTTTTTCTTTAAATTTCTTTGTAAATTTTTTTTTCCTTCAAAATTTTTCTAAGTGTGAATTAAGTGCTCTAATATGAATAAATTTGAATTAAGTATGAATGTGCTTTAATGTGCCCATCTATTTACCTTGAATAACGTTGACTAACATCAACTGCGAGTTTTGTCTATTTATAGATTTAACATCATCAGAAAGGGGGAAATTATTAGATTAGAAGAAGTTTTGATGAGTTAAAAGAAACCAGACAAAAGTCAACTCAGGTGACCAGTGATTGGAGTGAATTGATGCATGTTTTTAGGGCTTATTTTAGTGCAAAAAGTGAGCTAAAGTGTTAGTTTTTGTGCCTAAATGTTAAAAGTATCACTCTTTTGCTTAAAAAGTATTATTTGTGAGATTTTGATGTTTTTCGTCCATTTTGCAGGTAATTCGGTGGAATTTTGCCAATCCGAGAGTACCATTAGGCTTAGAATGAAGAGACGATCATACGGGACGAAAACTGGGGTCGGGGCCGAAGCCCCGTGCGAGAAAAGTGCCCTGGACTCGAGCTCTGATCGAGGAGCAAGAGCCTCGAGTCGAGGGCTCTGCAGAAAAGGATCAAAATCGGAAAATGGCAGCAGTCTCGACTCGAGGCATGACCCTCGAGTCGAGGGCGAGGAGTTTTGCAGGAGCCTCGAGTCGAGGCCTGACCCTCGACTCGAGGGGGTAGTTTTCCAGAATTTTTGTATTTAAAGAGGAGAAGCAGGGCATTTCAGGGACAGCTTAGAAGGAGTTCATAATAGCAGTTAGTAGCGGTTTTGGGGCGATTTCTCAGGCCCCAAGCCAATTCCTTTCTTAGATTAGAGTAGATTGGTAGATTAGACTTAGATTTTCATTGATTGTTGTTAGATTAGTCATAGATTAAAATTTGATCTTGTAATTAATTCAATTCAAGCTTGTAATTCATTTGGAGATTGGTGTTGGAGACTTAAGCATTCCTCTTGTTGTTGATTGAAGATCAATTGGTGATGTTTTTCCTCTTTTGTCTCTTTAATTTCTTAATTGTTGTGATTTGCTTTGTGTTTGATCAATTCTATTTTCTTCCCATGGGTATTGTTTGTGGTACCATGGGTTAAATCTCTTGTGCTTGGGTTAATTGAAATTGATGATGAATTGATTAATGATGCTATAATTGTTGATGATTGGAGATCAATTGAGTAGATTGCTTACTAATTGTGATTCTCATTTGTGCTTCATGCATAATTATCTCTTTAGATTAGTGTTTGATCACCATAGCTATAGACGAGAGTTGCGCTAACGTGATCCGGGATTAATCGGGTGATAATTGTGTATGAATGCGTGGATTGGGTGCTTCGGAATCGAGAGATTAGTTGAATTAAGGATACTCACATTCGTTTTCTACCTAATTGTGATTTTTCATTGTGCTTCATGTGAAATTGTTTCTTTTGATTAATGGTTGATCACCCTAGCAATAGGCGAGAGTTGAGCTAACGTGATTAGGTGTTAATCGAGTTTTAATTTTGCATAATTGTATGAATTGGGGATTTCTACATTGAGAAATGGGAAAGACTAAGGATACTCACATTAGACATCATGTTATTAATGGAGTGATTAATTCATGGTGGTTTATGCTTTCTACCTTAGTTGATTTGCAATTTGATTCAATTGTAGCTTGTTGATTGATGATTCATTGATGGATGTTAATCCTAGCACTCCTATCCCACCATTTATTGTTGTTTTTGTTATCGCATTCTAGGTGTTCGCTCATTTGCTTGCTTGTTATTGTTTTGTATTTTTGCTATTGTTTTTGTCATTTTTGTTCCAACCCATTGTTGCAACTCTAGTCACTAAGAACTTGTATTTCTAAGGACTCATGTGCATACTTTTTCCCTTGGGTTCGATATTTTGCGATTGGTCTTAAAAGCTCTTGCCCTATACACTCCAATCAACCAGCTAACTACGAAGAACAGCTGAGGTAAAGGTTTGGTACTAAGCTGATCAGACTAGAAAGAGCTTGGTAAGTCAGCTGAGGTTGGAGAAGCAGAAGTCATCTGAAGACGAGCTTGAAGCAAGTCATCTGCAGGAGACAACTATGAAGAGCTCAGACGAGGTCAAGACAAGCTGAGTAGAATAAGAAAGACAAGTCTTCACCAAGTCAGCTGCAGACGACTAGACCAAGATCAGCTGAAGTCAAGGCAGCTATCAAGATTAAGTTTGTTGGGCAGTTTTAGTTTGTTACAGCAAACTAACTGTCTCTCAGGCTTATAAATTGGTCTAGGCACATTTCTAAAATATACGATTTTATTTTGCATTCTCATATTCATAATACACAAGCTTTCTAAGAGTTCACACAAGTTTTTCAAAGAAATTTTCACAAGTTCTAAGTGTTTATAGAACACTACTCTATATATCTTCAACACACTTTGCACTGTAAGGTTAGAAATTCCAGAAAGTTTAGGAGTTATAGATAGGCTTGAAGATTAGAAGATCATCATCAGGAAAAGTTGTAATTTGTAAGACTGTAAGTCAGTAAGTAAGTAAGTGGACGAGACCCTTCTTCAAGTTGAAGAAGGAGAGTGGATGTAAGATCAATTAGATCCGAACCACTATAAATTGTTGTGTTCTTTACTGCTTTCATTACTTATTTGTTCTTAATCAATTTCAACTTCTAATCAAATTCAATTTCATATTAACAATCAGACTTGTAATCAAATTGCTTTTGATCCATTTAAGATTGAGTTTAAACTTGCTTTCCACTGTGTAAGCTTTGGTTCCTTGAATTAATTTTCTAAGTATTGAAAAACGTTGGAAAATCTATTCAACCCCCCCTTCTAGATTTTCCCTAGAAGGTTGTAACAAGTTCTTTAATAATATACTCAATCTGTGGGACCAACAGAAAAGTATAAAGTTATATAGATAAAACCAGAGCAATATATTATACAATATATAATAAATAAAAATATTAATGATTGCAACTATATATCTCAGATACGCCAGATAGCTCTAAAGCCAACGGGGCAAGAGAAAAAGACACTTGAAAATATGATTAACTACTGGGTCACATTGGAGAGTGACATAGAGGAAACAAAAGACACAGATGATGTTTCGATGGAATCAAGCGAGGAAGATAAAGAAGACACACTTAAACAAAAAACCGAGAGAGAGGATATTCAACAGGAAGATTTGAATAAGGAAAACAACAATAGCGAACGTGGAGAATTTCCGGAGCAAACATGCAAAAACAATGATCCCAATCAAACATGTCCAGAGCATTTCATGACACCAACAGCCAGAGGATTGATCAATAACAAAGACATTTTAACTGAATAGAGCAATGCTGCAAAAGTTGAATGCGAAGATGGTGAGGGTAACCAGATGGATGATGATGAACCTATAGACGAAAAAGGTGAAGATAGGATAGACAATGATGCGCCCACTTTCAGCTTAAACATGACACAAGACTTAGAGTTGGAGCACAACAATGAGGTCGATGTAATGAAGATAGTGAAGGTTATCAATGATGATCACGAGCCAACAAAAATAATTTGCACCTGTGAATATGAATTGGAGAAGTTAATGGAGGATAATGCAAATTTACAAGGAAAGTTGAATGAGTGCATGAAAACGGTGGAAGAAAAAAACAGGGAAATTTCATTTATGGTGGCAAAGAATGAAGAGGAAAAGGTTTTGCAAGAGAAGACACAAAATGAGGTGGTTTCAAAAAAAGACGATGAGATTAAAGAATTGAATGGAAAAATACTGTACTTGGAAGATAGATTGTATTCAATGATGTTAAGTTCTACCACGGACGCACTGAGTAGCGTGGAGACAATGACACACTTAGACAAAATTGCAAAGCTTTCCATTGTATTGAAGGAGAAAGAGATACTGAGAATTGAAAACGAAAAACTCAAAGAAAAACTAATGATCATTGAGAAATCTAGCACTCAGGGCGATGACCAAGAAATCAACCAATCATCACCAGAGGGAAAGCAGAAAAATAAGAGAATACCAAGCCCAAGCACACTTACGCGAAGAGTTAAGGCCAGTACTGCTGATTGTACCAGAAAAGCAATTGAGATTTCCCCGCAGATAGGGACTGATGAGTTGGAAAAGCTAAATGAGGATAGAAAATAGTGTAAAAAGCTAAAATGGGATGAATCATGCCCTGCAGTACAGGAGACAAGAGCAATGGTGAAGAAGGCAATTGAAAATGCATAGCATGAATCCATGGAAGAGTACGTATAACATGCTGTATGTGGGGATATATGTAAGATCCATCTATTTCTTACTAATGTGATTCTTTTTCCTTTTTTTTCATTGTTTTTTTATCGGTAAATGTAATTCATTTCCAAAGGGAATCGGACCCGGGTCTCCCACTAAAGTGAGGAACCCGGTGGCCAAATGGGCTAAACCACTGGGTCTCCATTGTTAAATAGGTATGTAGCTTGGAGTTCACCAAACGGATTATAAATCGTGTACATAAATGACATACTTGTAATACTACACCACGTACGAGTTTCAACGGGGGTATGTCAAAAAAAAAAAAGAGTACTTCTGTGCCTGACTAAAAAATTTAATTACTAACATTTACACCACTGACCATGTACAAAAATAACGCAGGTGGTTGATTCATGGAGTGAGATTTTAATTGAATGATACTAGGGATCAGTGTCATTTGCTAACCAAGTTCACATTTTCTCATCTTCATGATTGGTAATGAATATATGAACATTAACATATACATTTTTTTAACAGCACATATTGAATGGTGTAATCTCATATGTTGATGATAATATTCGGGATTTAGTAAATGCAAATAAAGGAGGAGAAAATCGAAAATTTAAAAAAATTTGTTGATGCTCGTCTTGAGAAAATTGGATCAAGTGATGCATTGTTATTTCCATTGCTAAGCAAGAACAGTTCAAGAAACAAGATGATTGCAAGAGATCATTGGACACTGTTAAAATTTGATATAAATATTGGACAATGGAGTTTCTACAACTCAATGCGTTCGCGGACCAACTACACCAGGTATGTCCACTTAGAAAGAAGTTTTGTGCTGGTAAGACACTAGTAGTATTGAACAGCTAATAAAAATTTGGACAACTATTTTATAATGGTGTAATATATTAGTAATCAACTTTGTATTACAGGTTGAATCTGTTATGGATCGTTTGAGTGCAGTCTACAAGAAATCAGACAATTCACACGTACTAGGAACAAAGGCTCAAACAAGACCATTACCGGTGCCATGTATGGAGCAGGTTTCAAGGACTTTGAACTGTGGAGTTATTGTTTGCAACAACATGGAGAATGAGATACTCCAAAACTGTAGCCATCCTAAAATATTTACTCAGCAAGCAGCCAAACGGTTTCGCAAAAAAATAGTTGAGTGGTTATGGATGGGGATAACAATGCAATATAGATGATGTATGATGGCAGCAAAAAATGTAATACCCATAGATTTTATTAAATTTATAAGTGTATTAAATTATTTATTTAATATTTTCTTTTATATATTATTATATTTTCTATTTTTGAGATAAAAATCCAAAGTCATTTGAAATTTAAATTCAAGTCCTTAACTTACTCAAGTCCAAACCCAAGCCCAAGCCCAAGCCCATGCTCAAACCCATACCTAATATCTATTTATATGAAACTTTACCCTAGAAATATTCTACCCCCACAAAAAATATTTACGGCTACACGATATCTTCTAAAGAGAGATGTACGGTACATTCATCCTCCTCTTCTCTGTTTATTGTTTTTCTTTTTTTAAAAAACTGCTCTATCTCTAATTACATATATATATATATATGTTTATATGAATTGTTTCGAAAGTTGGTACACGGGTGACGAGAGGAACTTTGACAGAGTATAAATCTTATTAATTATTTTTTATATATATTAATCATGGGGTTACGATAGTGATCAATGTTTGAGATATTCATGAACAGATCAGTTTTGGGAATTTGATTCAGAATGAGGTTACGAGACTTTACTCTTAGTATATGAAATACACTCAGAATTTGAGGAAAAAGTGGGGGATTTAGGTTACTTTGTTTTTGTTTATTTGTCTTAGTTAAAATTTTATATAAATAAGGTGATTTGAATTATGGGATTTAGTAAATTAGGATTTCAGAATTAATAAATTAGTTTTAAGAATTACAAATATAATTTATATAATTCAATTTGAGAATTTAATTCTATTATTTTCTAAGTAGAATTAATTATTTGTGTTAGGCTACAGTAATCGCGAGGAGTAGGGTTTGAGACAATTGCATCAATTTCATCCACGTCATATTTTCAGGTGGGAATTTCTATTCTACTATGTTTGTCTCTATTAAATGCGATACGTGATTTTATTATCATGAGATATTTATGAGGAAATGTTTAACTTTATAAATGAGGTGATGATAGGTCTTCTGACCTTTATAAACGAGGTGATGATAGGTCTTCTGACCTTTATAAACGAGGTGACGATAGGTTATCTGACCTTTATAAACGAGGTGATGATAGGTCTTTTGACCTTTATAAACGAGCTGATGATAAGTCTTTTGATTTTTATATATGAGGTGATATTAATGAATTAAATGTTAACGTGATTGATTAATTTAATTACATATTGTATTTAGTTTAGACAAGCTTGTCCCCACTGAGCCGTGGTTTGCTCACATTTTTCTTTTTCCCCCTTTTCAGATTGAGAGTCAACGTGGTACAATGGAGGATGCATAGCCCAGATATTAAATCTGCTCACTTTTAATTTTATCAAGTTATTCATTTAAATTCTTATAAGAAATTTGTAATTTTTATTATCGTTGATACTCACTCAAATTTAAGTAAATTGGATTTCATTTTAAAGTTTTTCGCTGACTGTCAAAATTTATTTAAATTAAATTTTGGTTCACGCCTCATGTTTTAATTATTAATTATTTCTCAAAACATATTGTTATAAAAATTTGGGGCGTGACAGAGTGGTATCAGAGCGGGTCTACGTTCTTGTAGACTTGCAAAAAAAAAAAAAATTGCCATTTGAAATTTTCTACAATAATTTAAAGTTAAAAAAAAAATATATATATATATATATACATATATATACATATATATATATATAAAATATATATATATATATATATATATATATATATATATATATATATATAACCTGCTATTGCATCCATCCGCTTACTACGTTGGCTCAAAAATGTATGTGACTTATTTCAAATTTAGTATTTTAAGTTAAAGGGTGTTTACATATTTATTCTATAGTTTAAATTTAAAACATATTAGGATGCTTCCAAGACGAGAAGTGCGAAATGATCAAACTCAAGATCATCAAGCTTTCTTCAACCAGATGATGCACGCATTCCAGAATAATAATAACACTCACATCGGGGTGGTGGAACAATTTCGCAAACATGATCCACCCAAGTTCAACGGTCGCGAAGGACCAGAAATTGTAGAGGATTGGTTGCGATCTTTAGAACGGACTTTCACAGTTATGAGATGCACTGATGCACTAAGAGTCCTTTGCGCCACCTATCAACTAGTGGAAGATGCAAATCATTGGTGGGAAGCGTATTGGAGAATGAGGCCTGAAGAGGAAAGAACCAATCTCACTTGGAATAACTTTAAAGAGATTGTCATGGAAAAATATTACCCTCACTCTTACCGCGAACAAATGGAGATCGAATTTTACAACTTGGAACAAGGAGGGATGACTGTGATAGAATATGAAAGAAAGTTCAATTAACTTAGTCGATCTGCACCACAATTAATTGACACGGAGGACAAAAAGGCTCGAAAGTTCAAAAGGGGCTTACGCCCGAGTATAAGAAATATCATATCCGGTCATGGTGAGATGACTTTCGCCGAAACATTTAGAAGAGCTCAAGAGATAGCTGCTAGTATGGAGTTAGATAATTCAAGTCGAAAGCAAGTTGAGAATCAAGGAAAAAGAAAGTGGGATGATTACAATCAAATTGAAGGCCAAAACAAACAAGAGAAAGTCGGAGATACAACACAAATTCCCCAAGACATTAGACCATCTTGCACTGCATGTGAGAAGAATCATAGGGGACAGTGTCTCAAAGGACAAGGAAAATGTTATAAATGTCATGAACCTGGACACATATCACGATATTGTCCCAAACTCACTCAAAGATCGGGATCGAAGGGAATCTCATCGGGAGGGAAAGCAAGAGTCTATTCCCTAATTCGTCAAAACAATGAAGCTGCAACGTTGCCAGGTATATGAAATAAATATTTAAAGCAACTATGATGTGTTATAATTTGATGCCAATTTATCACTAATTTGAGTTTAATTTTCGAGGACGAAAATATTTTAAGAGGGGAAGAATGTAATACCCATAGATTTTATTAAATTTATATGTGTATTAAATTATTTATTTAATATTTTCTTTTAAATATTATTATATTTTCTATTTTTGAGATAAAAATTCAAAGTCATTTGAAATTTAAATTCAAGTCCTTAACTTACTCAAGTCCAAACCCAAGCCCAAGCCCATGCTCAAACCCATACCTAATATCTATTTATATGAAACTTTACCTTAGAAATATTCTACCCCCACAGAAAATATTTACGGCTACACGGTATCTTCTAAAGAGAGATGTACGGTACATTCATCCCCCTCTTCTCTGTTTATTGTTTTTCTTTTTTTTAAAAAACTACTCTATCTCTAATTATATATATATATATATATGTTTATATGAATTGTTTCGAAAGTTGGTACACGGGTGACGAGAGGAACTTTGACAGAGTATAAATCTTATTAATTATTTTTTATATATATTAATCATGGGGTTACGATAGTGATCAATGCTTGAGATATTCATGAACAGATCAGTTTTGGGAATTTGATTCAGAATGAGGTTACGAGACTTTACTCTTAGTATATGAAATACACTCAGAATTTGAGGAAAAAGTGGGGGATTTAGGTTACTTTGTTTTTGTTTATTTGTCTTAGTTAAAATTTTATATAAATAAGGTGATTTGAATTATGGGATTTAGTAAATTAGGAGTTCAGAATTAATAAATTAGTTTTAAGAATTACAAATATAATTTATATAATTCAATTTGAGAATTTAATTCTATTATTTTCTAATTAGAATTAATTATTTGTTTTAGGCGACAGTAATCGCGAGGAGTAGGGTTTGAGACAAT
The DNA here is from genome assembly GCA_030762865.1 of Paraleonurus japonicus. Classification (NCBI taxonomy): domain Eukaryota; kingdom Viridiplantae; phylum Streptophyta; class Magnoliopsida; order Lamiales; family Lamiaceae; genus Paraleonurus; species Paraleonurus japonicus. The sequence goes on along the minus strand of CM061055.1, from coordinate 16,158,831 downwards.
TGCATCAATTTCATCCACGTCATATATTCAGGAGGGGATTTCTATTCTACTATGTTTGTCTCTATTAAATGCGATACGTGATTTTATTATCATGAGATATTTATGAGGAAATGTTTAACTTTATAAATGAGGTGATGATAGGTCTTCTGACCTTTATAAACGAGGTGATGATAGGTCTTCTGACCTTTATAAACGAGATGACGATAGGTCTTCTGACCTTTATAAACGAGATGATGATAGGTCTTCTGACCTTTGTAAACGAGGTGATGATAGGTCTTTTGACCTTTATAAACGAGGTGATGATAAGTCTTTTGATTTTTATATATGAGGTGATATTAATGAATTAAATGCTACCGTGATTGATTAATTTAATTACATATTGTATTTAGTTTAGACAAGCTTGTCCCCATTGAGCCGTGGTTTGCTCACCCTTTTCTTTTTCCCCCTTTTCAGATTGAGAGTCAATGTGGTACAATGGAGGATGCATAGCCCATATATTAAATCTGCTCACTTTTAACTTTATCAAGTTATTCATTTAAATACTTATAGGAAATTTTTAATTTTTATTATCGTTGATACTCACTCAAATTTAAGTAAATTGGATTTCATTTTAAAGTTTTACGCTGACTGTCAAAATTTATTTAAATTAAATTTTGGTTCACGCCTCATGTTTTAATTATTAATTATTTCTCAATACATATTGTTAGTATTTTAAGTTAAAGGGTGTTTACATATTTATTCTGTAGTTTAAATTTAAAACTTATTAGGATGCTTCCAAGACGAGAAGTGCGAAATGATCAAACTCAAGATCATCAAGCTTTCTTCAACCAGATGATGCACGCATTCCAGAATAATAATAACACTCACATCGGGGTGGTGGAACAATTTCGCAAACATGATCCACCCAAGTTCAACGGTCGCGAAGGACCAGAAATTGTAGAGGATTGGTTGCGATCTTTAGAAATATTATAGGGAGTGGAAAATGATTGAGCTAGTTTGTTGTTGAACAATTTTCATTGTTTGGTCAAAAATGTATTCAGTATTGTTACTATTATAGACGTTATTTACGTTCATTGACAAGGATAGAATGTGTGTTGAATGTTACAATAGGAAATGCAGCAGTCCTAACAAAAAAAAAATCTCACAAAATCATAACATAGTATATAAAATTTTTTCTCAAACAAAAAGTGAGCATACGTAATGACACATTACATTTTTGGGACTAGCGCTACAAAAAATAATGGAATTTACACACTAAAATTGCTCCTATTAACATCAAGAAATGATATAGAATGTATTGAAAATTTCCATATATAAGATATGTATATTCAGAACATAGGTAAAAAAAAAAAGTCAATATAATTAAACTGTCAATAATAAAGGTTCAAAAAATAAAAATTAACCGATAATGGTAGATGATGCATGGGACCAAGTTACGTGGAGGTGACCTGCTTTTGTAATTCAAATTCGGGTCAATGACCATGGGTTTCAATACAAGAGATCTTCAAACCATTCGAATATACTTTTTGTTGTGATGTGTGATGCAGATGCGATAGGGTGTGTTTTGAAATTCTATTAAAAAATAAAAAATGATGTTAATGATTCTTGTAATAATAAAATTAAAATTGGGGATCATTTAGAAATACAGTGATTCTAAAAAATGTATATATTGTAAAAAAATTATATTCTTAATAATTTTTAAATCTTTTCTATGTTGAGAGTTATATTTCAAGGTGAGAATTGGTTCATAGAAGCCAAAAGTATGTATTAGTTGTTTCTTTAAAATCAATTGTTAGAGCTTAATACAGTAATTGCAAACACAATCGAGAGAGTGATTTTTTTTTAAAGTGATTATACTTTTAAAGTAGAAGTTCAGACACACACTTTGTATCTTTTATTAAAGTAGAATATCCTCTCTCTCACAAGAAATGATATAGAATGTATTGAAAAAATCCGTATATAAGATACGTATAATAAGAACATACATAAAGAAAAAAAGTACAATATAATAAAACTGTCAATAATAAAGATTAGAAAAAAAATTATTGTTCAAACTATTATTTTGTTAAATAATGAATTATATAGTACAAAATTTTCATTTATTGTTGGATAAATGATAATAATAAAAACGAAATAATTTTATGTAACATACAAAAAGAAGAAAAAAAAAAGAAAATAAGAAAGAAGAAAATATCAAAGTGTATTGAAGAAGCAACACCTATAAAAATAATTCAGTAAATTAATCAGCCAATAGATAACGATAAACTATGACATCGAAATACGCAGATTGTTGTCATTCAATGACTATATAGGGCTCACACCATGATTAGGATCTAAAACTAGGTAATCCTGATTCGAAAAAATAGCTTCAAATTAATTATACAAAAATATTAATGTATTCTTGGTAACATACACTAACATAGAAACAAAAAAAAAAATGTATATCATATAAAAAATTTAATAGCAGAACATTATTTTTGTTTATAACAACATAAAAGATAATACTGTGTAATTCAAAATAATAAAATTGAAAAAAAGAAAGGTGAACAATGAGTGTAAAAGTATAAACCTATAAAATGGATACATGAAAAAAAAGGATATATATGTGTGTGTATATATATATATATATGTTAGTATATCTAACAAAAAAAAGGGAAAAAAATTGGAAAAACAATAGAACTATAGCTAAAACTTGTATGTAAAGCAACTAATTTTATATGACATATAAGAAAATAAAAGTTTGATAAGAATGATTTGACAGTTGGACATCCAGCCTAAAAACACCAACATACACAAAAAAAAAAAAAAATACTAGAAAATGAAATTCAAATATTCACCTTTACCTATAAGTATAACGCAAAATGCACACCAACAATTAGACAAGAAATAAGATCGGTAAGGTAACAAAGAAATGAGCTGAAAAAATTTTCAGTGCCTCCGTCAACAGAGGTGGGTGGTACGATCTTCGGAGTTGATATAATGATGGACATATTGATAAGGTTACCAAAAAAATCCCTCATGTGGTTCAAAGCCATGAACCGTAAATGGAAGAAGCTAGTAACGGACAAGTACTTCATATCAAAGCTCCACCTGCCCAGAATGAAGCAGGAAAACCAGGTTGGCTATGTTCTGCAGACACAATACGGGTTTCACCCATTGGGTTACATACCAACTGAAGCTGATGCAGAAACCAATAGCAGAATAGTTTCTGAGTATGAACCATTCATGTATGTGATAGCAAGCTGCAATGGGATAATCCTAGAGTGCAACAACTATGACGAGTTCATGATAAAAAACCCACTGTCAGGTGTATCAATCCAGATTTCAATGCCAAAGATAGAGTTCCCTGAGAATTGCACATATGGTGCAGCATTTTTTGGCATGGGGTACTACAAAGATGATGACGACTAAAAGATCATACGTGTCATAGGTTTCCGAAATTCTGAGAAGACATCAGCGGTGCACGTTATGTCAACCAATGCAATGAGTTGGAAATATCTTGGAGAATTCCCATATGCAAATCCAGTCGGAGCACCAGGTATCTTCGTGGAGGGAAGGTGAACTGGCAAATACTAGACGGTAATATAACAACAGGAATCACTACTTTCTGCTGTAAAATAAATACGTTTGGCACAATTGTCATGCCAGTGGGAATGGATAGTGTCCAAGCATATGGCGGAATTGGGGCTTTTGATGATGATAGACTGGTATTGTATTCTAGAATTTATCTTTCTTTTGTAGGTTACAAAATGTGGATACTAGAAAGGTATAATGATTCAGGATCGTGGAAGAGAATAAGATTCCCAAATGGAGGAGTGATGAATGATGCAGAACAAGCACTAGGGATTCAGCCACTGCGCTTGATGAAACCAGAAAACACTGAACTTTTATTCCGTATTGAACCGTTGGACCTTTTTGTGGCATACAACTTAGAGTAAAAAAATATACCGATCCATTGATGCACCCGAATTGGAAGAGACCTACTGCACCATATTCCCGTTCGTGAAAAGCACAGTGTGTCCGCGATGATTGGCTGAATAGGAATGCTGACGTATAAGGTCAACAGGTAATTTCTTTTGATGTTAATCAGAATACTGTGAAATTTATTTATTAATGTTGAACCACGTATTAGATTCTATGTCAGTGATGTATGTATATTGAAGTTAGGATTTAAACAATATGGTCTCTTTGCTGGTCTATTGAATATTAACTGCATAACGATGATGATTTGATATAATGTTGGTCCCTTGATTGAGTTAATCTAGAGGGGGGGGAGGAATGAATAGATTATCTAAACTTTTTCAAATTTAGATTATCCACCTACTTTTAAACCAGAGTTATTCAACGGAAACGTATTTTATACTCAATCAATAAGGATCTAAAGCGTTCTGAATTTTATTTGATCGTAATGTAAGTAATAGCAAGAATTAAAACTGAAAGAAAGAACACCAAATTTATAGTGGTTCGGATCAAAAGATCCTACGTCCACTCTCCTCCTTCAATTTGAAGAAGGACCTTGACTTACTTACCTCCTTTCTTCCTTACTTACTTACAATGCAAATCTTCAGCCTTACAATGTTTCATTTCTAATTTCTGGAATCTAATGGCTTGAAGATATATGTGAGAAGTGTTCTATAAACACTATGAACTATGAATGTGAAGAACATTCGGGAATGTGATTACAACTTTTGTGAGTGCTAATTGTGCTTAGAGAAAAATGCTTGTGAATATTGAGATTGCAAAAGTTATTCTAATCTATTTTCTAGATCTATATATAGAGAATTGTTGCTGGCAGTTGTAACTTCCTCGCTAATTCTTCTCTTGTTAGTTATACCCAACTAACTGAATCTTGTAACCTTTTCTTGGTTAGTTGTAACTACTTCTTGAAACTACTTGATTGTTCTAACACTTTATCATCTTTACTTGTCTTCAGACATGGTCCACTTCGTCTGTGTCTTGGTCTTCAGTCTTGGTGACTGTCGTCTGTTGTCTTTCGCCTCATCTTATTATGCTTGTCTTCATCTGGCTTTCTGTTTTCATCTGACTCCTTGTCTCCATCTGTATCTGTCTTTCTGTCTTCATCTGACTCCTTGTCTCCATCTGTCTTTCTGTCCTCATCTGACTCCTTGTCTCCATCTGACCTATTGTGTCTATCCTTATCTAACTCTTGTACTTAGTCTGTTACAAGTCTTTACTACGTCAGCTGGCTATACAAGATTTTCAGCTGGTCATCCTATTTTACTTTTAACTTATCAAAACTAAATACATTTTTCTTCCTAACACATAATTTATTGTGTGGTTAGTAGAATTACTTGCAAACTTAGATAAATTGCAGGAGAATTAATTCTAAATGACAAAGTCAAAATGAAGCTCCAAAACTTTGAAGTTATTAAATTCTGATGAATATAAATTATATTGACGAAGGTATTGCATTGTTTAAAAAAATAAAAAATAAATAAGTTGTTAAATTATAATAACAGGTTTTTTTAATCCATTGACTATGTAAACTTATTAAGAAAATATATAATGTAACCTACTTATACTGTACAAAAAATAAAATGCTCGTAACCAAAAAATATTAGTAAATAACCTGTGTTAGGAAGGAAGTTGTAATTAGTTTTGATGAGTTAAATTGTAAAATAGGATGACCAGCTGAATATCTTGTATAGACAGCTGATGTAAATGAACACTTTGTAAATCAAGTTCAAGAAATAAGATATCAGAAATCATACTAGGTCAAGAAATCAGACTAGGACGAAAATTAGATGAGGATAAGAAGTCAGACGAGGACAGCGTGAAGAAGACAGATGAGGTTTAATACGATAAACAATCATCAAGACATAGAATGAAGACGAAGACAGGGTGAGGCAAAATGCAGACGATGAAGTGTTAGAGAAATTTCACACAAGTATCAAGAAGCAGTTACAACTAATCAAAAAGAAGTTACAAGATTAAGTTATATGATTATAACTGACTCAAAACAGAATTCACAAGGAAGTTACAACTACCAAATGAAGATCTCTATAAATAGGGATAGAAGCTAGAATAGAATATATACATGACTGTTCATTTACATTCTCTTCACAATTAGCATTCAAAAATTTGTAAACACACACAAATGTTCTGTACGTTTCCAGTTTTAGTGTTTGTAGAACACTATTCACAGAATATCTTCAAGCCATTGATATACAAAAATTAGGAAGAAATTGTTGTAAGGCTGAAGATTCACGATTGTAAGTAATTAAGCAAGAAGGAAGAAAGGTAGTAAGTGAAGACCCTTCTTCAAGTTGAAGAAGGAGAGTGGACGTAGGATCGTTTGATCCGAACCACTATAAACAACTGTGTTCTTTACGTTTTCATTTTCTTACTTGTTCATATTGTTTTTCTGTTCGTAACCAAAAAAAAAAAAGAACATTTTCGGAATTCAAGTTAGCCTAAATATCAGTGTGCTTTAGATCTACATAGAGTTTAGTTTAAATTTAATTCCGCTGTGCTACTTGGTTGTTTTGAATAGTTTCAAAAGTTTGATAAAATTGAAAAATCTATTCAACCCCCCTTCTAGATTTTTCCTAGAAGGCTAGTTCAAGTTTTATCTAATCTACTCAACTAAGTGGGACCAACAAGTGGTATCAGAGCAGTGTTAAGCTGTTCTGATATTGATTTCAGGTCTTAATCAAGATTCTGAAATTAATTCTTGATCATCTCCATCTTCTTTGTTTCACTAACTGTGCTACTAACAAGATCTTGTAAGGTTTTGGTTTTCTATCTCAACATGTCTTCTGTTAAGAGTAAGAAGTCAAGGAGTCTACCTGATTTTTCAATTGAAGAATATGACTACTAGAAATTTAGGATGGAGAACCATCTCAAAGCAATTCATGATAAAATGGAGGAGATTTTTGAAGAAGGGCCTATCAAATTTTATCATGGAGGCACAAGTGACGGTACTGCGGCTGCTGAAACAAGAGTGAGGTAAGAAAAGAAAAGCTCAGAACTCACAAGTGATGAAAGAAAGATCCATAATCTGGATCAGGTTGCTAGAACAGAGATCATTGAAACATTGAGTAAACACTGGATCAAAAAAGTGAAAAAATACAAGACTGCCAAGGAAATGTGGGAAACTCTTGCTGGAATCTGTGAAGGATCCGATCAGGTCAAGGAAAATAAATTGCAATCAGTATTACATGTTTTTGACACTTTCAAGATGAAAGAAGGAGAATCCATTGATCAACTAGATGTTAGACTGACCAATCTTCTGAATAAGGCAGCTGATTTGGGTAAAACTTATTCAGAGAAAGAAATCAACAATAAGGTGTTGAGGTCATTAAGCAAAAGATGGAGAGAGAAAGCAAATATTCTTAAAGCTACTCAGAATCTATCTTCAATTTCACATCATACTTTATTTTCTCATCTCAAGGCATTAAAGTATGACATCCAAATCGAAGACGAAAAAGATGAAGCAGAATCTTCAACATCTGGAAAAACTGTAGCATTTATTCATCAAGAAGAATCCGAGAAAATCTTTAAGGCATCTGATTTATCTATTAAGGAGGAAATGACTCTTTTGTTGAAACGATATGAAAGGCTGAGAATGAAGTACAAAAGAAATAAGAGAGACAGATCAAGTCGAAGGAATTATAGATCGGATAAAGAGGAAAAGAGTTCAGACAATGATAGGAAAAAGGATCAGACAAGAAAGCACAAGTCACCAATTAGAAGAGGAGATAGTAGTCCTAAGACAGACAGAGGATATATTTGTTATACATGCAACAAGCTTGGTCACTATAGTTATGATTGTCCTCAACTCACTCCAAGAGAGAGAGAAGAAAAGAGGAAAAAGCGAGACAGAAGGTATGCTGATCAGAGAGCTCACCTAGCTGAGAAAGAAGAAGTTCATGAAACATCATCGTCCTCATCTTCATCTGATTTCAGATCAGATGACGACATCTGTTTAATGGCAAAAGAGGTACACTATTATTCTTCTTCAGATACTGACTATGATACCTTATCTGAAACTAATCATAGTCTTATAGAAAAACTCTTGAAAGATTTGGAGACTGCTCTATCTGCTTATAAATAGATAGAGACTGAAATTTTGATTTAAAGAATCAAATTACTGATCTGACTAAAGTCAATCAAACAAAGGGTAGTGAGAAACCAGATTGTACATTCAAGGGGGAATGTCAGACTGAGACCATCACTAGTACCTTGTCTGATAAGACAGACAAGTTAGAACAGGAATTGAATTCTTTAAAAATAAAATTTTCAAACATCTATTCTGAAAATGAGACTTACAAAAGAACTAACAGAGAATTAAATCTCAAGTTAAGACTTTTAAATAACTCTCAAATCACAATAGACAAAATCTTCAATACTTCACAAAAGTCTAATGACAAGACTGGATTAGGTTTTGATAGGAGTAAGAAAAATGATCTAATAAAACCTAGAGTTTTTATTAAAGCAACTAAACCAAAGATAGAAACTAGATTTAGTCCCTAGAAACCTAAGGAATTAATTACCTCATCTGATACTTCTGAAAAGAAAACACAGACGAGGAAAGTACCTCATAAGGTTAAACCTAAGACTAAGTCAAATTCCTATCCTAGGTATAATGGCTTTGATGGAAGAAGTAAAACATATCCATTTTTACCAAGATACAAGACAATTACAAAAGATCAGTTAAACAAAATTGATCTTGAAAGTCTTATCTTAGTAGATAGATATGGATGTAAACTTCAATCTTTGGTTTTGAGGAACATTGATATTTTTGTCTGGATACCTAAATGTCAACTTAACATAAAAGGACCCAAAGTACAAAGGGTACCTAAGCATTAAATTGTGATTGCAGGAAGATAAGAAGATAGTTGAAAGAGGAGACATTCTTGAGGTCATCTGGTACATTGACAGTGGCTGTTCCAAGCATATGACCTATGAAAGACGTCTTCTTTCTAACTATCAGACCATAGACGGACCAAGAGTAATGTTTGGAGATAACAATTATGGAATTACCAAAGGTGTAGGGACACTGATGATAGGTGATATTCAAGTAAATGAAGTCTACTTCGTGGAAGGATTGAAGCACAATTTACTATCTGTTTCACAATTTTGTGATAAGGGGTTAAGTGTAAAATTTACTCATAATGCATGCTTTGTGTTAGAAGGTATTAATGAAAATATTCTATTAGCTGGAGTCAGACAAGGTAACATTTATGTTGCTAATTTCAAAAGTTGTCCTAAAGATACTTGTCTTATTGCTAAGAGTTCAGATGATTTAAGTTGGCTGTGGCACAAACGTCTTGGTCACTTAAACTTCAAAACTCTTAACAAAATAGCAAGGAAATCTTTAGTTAAAGGACTCCCTGATAAAGTATTTTCAAAGAACCATGTGTGTGATTCTTGTAAAAAAGGAAAACAGACTAAAGCTTCTTTTAAAACAATAAGTAGTCCTTCTTCAGAAAGAATTTTGGAACTTCTTCATATGGATCTTTTTGGTCCAGTCACACCTCTCAGCTTCAGTGGAAGAAAATATACTTTGGTAATTGTTGATGACTTTTCAAGATTTACCTGGGTTATTTTCTTATACAAATAGAATGAGACTATGATTAAGATTCCAGAATTTCTTAAAAAGGTTCAAAATGAAAAAGGGCTAACTATTGTTAAAATTAGAAGTGATAAAGGTACTGACTTCCTTAATAAATTTGTTACTAACTACTGCATTGAGAATGACATAGCTCATGAAACATCTGCAGCACGAACTCCACAATAAAATGGAGTAGTTAAAAGGAGAAACAGAACCTTGAAAGAGGCAGCTAGAACAATATTATCTGAGTACAACACTCCACACAGGTTTTGGGCAGAAGCTGTTAACACAACTTGTTTTGTTCAAAATAGAAGTTTGATTGTTAAAGATAAATGCAAAACTCCCTATGAAATTTGGAAGGGAAGATCCCCCAAAATTTCATACTTTCATATATTTGGTTGTAAATGTTTCATACACAATAATGGTAAATCTCAATTAAAAACTTTTGATGCCAAGATAGCAGATGGAATATTCTTGGGATACTCATCTGTATCAAAAGCATATAGAGTTTTTAATAAGACAACCTTGTGTGTAGAAGAAACACCACATGTTGAATTTGATGAATCTTCTTTTGAATATAGTAAGACAGGGGACATCACAAAGATATCAGATGATCTGAATCAGATAACCATTAAAAGATCAACTATAAAATTCTACAATCAAGAGTCAGATTCAGATGAAGAGGGAGAATCAGATTCAAACAAAGAAAAGGAACCGAAAAGTTCTTCCACACCAGCTGATCAGACAATCAATACCTCAGATGACCAGGTAGAGTCATCAGAAGGTAACTTAGAATCATCTGAAATAAATAATTCAGACAAAACTTCATCCATTGTAAAAGAAAAAGGTAAGAAAGTAATGTCATATCACCCAGCTGAACATATAATTGGAGATTTAGACTCTAGAGTCCAGACAAGGACCCAACTAAATCAAGATTGCATGTTCAGTTGCTATGTGTCATTATTTGAACCTAAATCTATTACAGAGGCTCTAACTGATTCTAACTGGATTAATGCCATGCAAGAAGAACTAAATCAGTTTCAAAGACAAGATGTGTGGGAGCTTGTTGAAAGGCCTCATCATCAAAAAGTCATTGGAACTAAATGGGTCTTTAAAAATAAAAGGGATGAAAACAATGTTGTGGTTAGAAATAAAGCCAGATTAGTTGTGCAAGGTTATTCACAATCAGAGGGGATTGATTATGATGAAACCTTTGCACCAGTAGCTCGTCTGGAAGCCATAAGATTGTTTTTAGCCTATGTTGCTTTTAAAAGATTCATAGTTTTTCAAATGGATGTTAAGTCAGCATTTCTTAATGGAATCCTAGCTTAGGAAGTTTATGTAGAGCAACCTCCTGGTTTTGTCAAAGGAGACAAGGTATATAAACTAAGGAAAGCTCTGTATGGACTTAAACAAGCACCTAGAGCATGGTATGACACCTTGTCTGATTATTTAATTCAAAATGGTTTTGTTAAAGGCAGAATTGATAGAACTCTCTTTAGAAAAGAATTTGGTTGTGATCTTTTGTTAGTTCAGATTTATGTTGATGATATTATTTTTGGCTCAACTAACATATCTTTGTGTGAAGAATTTAGTCACTTATGAAAAGCAGATTTGAAATGTCCATGATGGGAGAGATGACTTATTTTCTTGGACTCCAAGTCAAACAGACAAAGAAGGGAATATTTATCAATCAAGCCAAATATACAAAAGATCTCATTGAAAAATTTGGAATAGGTACCAGCCGAGAAGCTAAGATACCTATGATGACAAACTTTTCAAAGGATCCAGATGAAAAGGGAGAAGACACTGATCAAACCGAGTATCGAGGTCTAATTGGTTCATTACTATATTTAACTGCTAGTAGACCTGATATTTCATTTGCAGTTGGAGTCTGCGCACGATTTCAAGCTAATCCTAAGAAAAGCCATCTTGAAGCAGCGAAGAAAATTCTTAAGTATCTGAAAGGCACAGTAAATGTTAGATTGTGGTATCCAGCTGATGACAACTATGAGTTGTCTGGATACTCAGATTCAGACTTTGGTGGGTGTAAGATAGATAGAAAATCTACATCTGGTACTTGCCAATTTCTTGGTAGTAAGCTGATTTCATGGTTGTCCAAGAAACAAACCTCTGTAGCTACTTCCACAACTGAAGCTGAGTACATGGCAGCTGGAAGTTGTTGTTCACAGCTGATCTGGATAAGTCAACAGTTAAGGGACTATAACATTATCACCAAAGATGTACCAATCTTTTGTGATAGTAATAGTGCCATAACTATTACCCAGAACCCAGTCCTACATACTAGATGCAAGCATGTTGATATTAGACACCACTTCATCCGAGACCATGTTGAGAAAGGTGACATCAGACTAGAGAAGATTCTGACTGATTTTCAAAGAACAGACATCTTGACAAAGCCACTGGCAGAGACAATGTTTAAAGAACTATCTGTAGAATTAGTATTATTAGATGCTTCTTTAGTTAATCTATAATCTTATATTATACTTTGTCTCTCTCAATCTTAGTTTATTATGTCTAGAAAGAAGTATCAGACGAGTAGAAGGTCATATGGAAAATCACAGAGCTGATATCATTGATCTTCATTAAAGGAATCAAGAATCAAGGATTAATCCATTGATCTTAGACCAACTTGATACTTACTTGTCCGACATGAAGTAATTCAAACAAATACATACTAGTCGTCTGTTTACAAAGACAGATGAGTATATGTACCTTGTCTGAATTACTCACAAAAGTTACTAATGATTTGTCTAAGTGTTTTTGATTTCAGCAAGAACAAGGTTTGATAAACATATCTCAACATAAGACAAGGTCTACTTATCCAAGTAATCATGAAACAGACTATGATGCTATCAATCCAGACAAGGTGAAAGTTATCAGCAAGTACCTTCTAAACTTTTTAACTGTTGATTAAATTATGTATATTAGGTTCATATAATTAATATATGAATTTAATAACATAATCCTTTTAGCATTTCTTCAAAAATGAAGTTACTCAGTTTATTAAAAATATTTTGTTTTACAAAAATAAAGGGATAAGGGTTCAAACTTTGTTTTTATTAAAATACATGTATTTTATTTTATCTCTCCAATTAACTAAAAAATATTTTCTCAAATAAGTAACTCTGTCAGGAGAGAAGTTACTACGGACCCGAAATTTTATCAAATATAATTTTGAAATACGCTGAATAAGCTTCACGCGCTAGAAATGGAGGCGGTTTCTGAAATATGAATCGTCTAAATATCACGCGTGACATATTTAATAATATTCTCTGCACTTTTCAAAATAATTGTCATATTGGCATTAATGGCGATTCGAAAGCCTATACTTACACTTTTTCAGGCAATTATTAGTTTTATAATTGTTTATTATTATATCTTTCCATATAAATAGGATTTCGTGTGCATAATTTCATTTATGCACACTTAAAAACCTTCATAATTTCTCAAACTTTTCCTTTCCCTCCTAAAACCTTCTATATTCCTATAATGACGGAATCTAAGAAATCAAACATCAAGTATGAGTATGATCTTACTTCAATCAAAGATAGAACAAAATCCGAAATGTTTGTAGAATGGGATATCAAAAGATCCGGAAACCAGAGAGATACTGAGTTTACTTGAATCTAGAGGATTAAAACAGTATTGCACGAAGAAACTGTCAAGGAATCTGACTCTGGATGATCTTTCTGCTGAGTTTTTAACCAGGGCAAAGGCTACTGACACTGGTTTGGAAAATCAAATTCAAACCAAAGGGAAGAATAAGAAGGTGGTATTATCGATTGAAGATATTGGAGAAATTTTTGGGTTGAGCACCGTCGGAGAAAACCCTTTCACGTACAAAGCATCGGAATACTTGGAGAGTTTCCGATTAGTGGCGAGAAGAACTCACCAGAACACAATGGAAAATCTGAAAAGGCCAATGTTGAAGAGGAAGTATCGGCTGTTGATGTTAATTTTGACCAAGTGTATCTTGGGAGAGCAGCAGAGTCACGATGGGTTGACCAAGCCGAGAATCTGTTGTCTAAGGGCGATAATCGATGGAGCCAAAAATAAACTGGGCAAGGGTAGTATATTCGAGGCTGATGGAGGAGAGGAAAAAGTTTGTCAAAACCTCAGTTTCAGCTGAATTGATGAGATGGTCCCTGACCAAAATCACAACTATGATGGCCAGGATTACCATCTTACTTGAACACAAGCTGGGGTCAGATAACCTGGACTGGAAGGAGGGTGTGAAGAAGTACACCAGACAGAAAGGACTCTTTGGACCATCAGACACGGAGGGAGATGAGGATGCTCCAGCTCCTCCACCAGCACCAAAGAAGGCTTCAAAAGCCAAAGGAAAGAAAATGGAGACAGTCTTGGAGGATGAGTCTTCGTCAGCTGAGACGGAGGCTGAAGGAGAAGAAGAGGAGGAGGAGACAGCTTCAAAAGGGGGAAGTGTCTCAGCAGAGGTGGTCGGAGTGTCTGGACAGGTAGAGACAGTGGGTGTCTCATCTGCAGATGAGCCTGAACAAGGAGAGGAAGCCAAATCACCCTCATCATCTTCGTCCTCATCTGAGGATGAAGTACACCAACCTCAACCTAGCAATGAAGAGGCAGGTAAGACCGCTGCCTCTGAGCCTCCAAAATGGTCCACTCCCATAAGTCCAATCCAAACCCAACCTTCAAATGACCCTTTCTCTTTCCTATCCACAACATCATCTGAACCAAACCTGTTTCTCAACTTACCTAATCCATCAGGGGAGATGGGACCTACTGAGACTTCTCTACGTATGTTAGGAAATAATTTTTTTTTGAGAAAGGAGACTGTGTTAGCAGATGAGCCTGATCTTCTTAAAGAGTTAATTGACGTATACCTTTTAAGAAGACTCAGATCAGGTTCTTTTGAAGAAACAACCATCCATATAGCCGAAGCAGGAGGAAACAACTTGTCAATTTTGGAGAAAGAAGTCCTCAAGAAGGCTAAACTCAAATCTTTCCTGGACATCTTGTCTGAGGATAAGTTCTTCGACTATATCCTGCAAATGGTATATCTCGGAGACATGCAACCAGAGGAGGAGGCCGAAGATGCTAAGAAAGGAAAAGATGAAAAGGAAGAGGATGTTGAAAAAGCTGAGGAAAGAATAGAGGAGACAGAGAAGATTGGTGGTGAAGCTGCCGATGAGCCAGCTGAGATGGATACAACTGAGGAGGCACAAACAGAACAGATAATGGAGCTTGTACAAGCTGAGGTAGAATCAGAAGTGCCAACAACATCAACACATTGGCTAGATTCTCCTCCAGCTGCAATTGAAGCTATTATTCCTATTGAGGAGATAGATTTAACTCTATCTTCTCCATCTGAAGAAATTGAAGGACCTTCGGCATCTGTGTCTGTATCCGAATTCAATGCACTAAAGGAAGAGGTGTTGAATCTGAAGAGAGCTAGTCTGAGTGCTCTACATCTGGTTTCAGGAATCATCACTTCTTCAATCAAGGAAAACATAGAGGCTGCTGTTCACGAGAAAACTAAGATCGACCTCTATTTTTCTGGAATCAGACATGAAGATAACATGGCTAAGGTCAAACAAAAGGTAGCTGAGGAAATGAACTCTCAAGAGGCCTGGATCAAACAATACGTTCGAGATGCTTATCGCGAAATTAGTGATAACGTTGAAGATCAGGTTAAGGAATCTTGGAGAGCAAAAGAAGGTTCGTTTTCTCAAGTATTGAAGATGCAATTAGCCATGGAGAAGGATAGTCAGACGACTATTCTGCGACAGTTTATGGAAGGAGAATTCAGACGAACTGAAGCAGCTCACAAGAAGCATTTTGATCAGTTGGATCAAAAGACTGGATTAGTAAGGCATGAGCTGATGGGCCAGATTGAGCAAGTGGCCACTATTTGTAACACTCGCTTTGCTGATGCTAAAAAGGGGGAAGATAGTGTGCTCAAGAAAAGAATGGATGAACAAGATGATAAGATCTTGGACCTAAGCATGAAAATTGATGAGCTGTCTGAGGAACTCTTGAAAACTGAGGAGAAGAAGAAAAAGGATGAAGAAGATAAGACTGAAAGAGCTTTAAAAAGGTTAAGACGAGGAGCAAAGATAGCTGAGACCGTATCTGAACCCGAAACTGAAGCTGGAGAAGATCTTCCTGTGTAAGATCCTGCTCAAATCAAAACTGTCATATCTCCCTCATCCTCATCTAGAGCAGCTGGGAAAGTCAAGGCTTCAAGACAACCTCAGAAAACCCAGGCTGAGATTGATGAAGAAGAAAAGATCAGGAAAAGGAAGAGGGAGGAAATTGAAAGATATAAAAGATGAGATGCAAAGAAAAGACGTGAGCAGGAGAAAGCAGCTGGGAAGTTCTATGACATATATTTACGGAGATGGGTTCAGAAGGAAAGAAATGAGCAAGGTGAAGATATCTTTAGACCAGTTCATCAAGGTGAGGTTGTTCCCAAGGAAGTCTTGCTCATGGCAGATCAAGTGAAATGGAGGCCCTTTGAAGTAGACTGGGTCTTCCAGTTTCATGTATGCAAGAACATCAAATGGGGCTTGGACGAGAATGTCGCATTTCACAACTGGCTAGAAGAGAGAGATCCTCAAATGTATCAATATCTGATCGATCTTGCTCATGAAGAGTTTAATGCAGACGTAGTCGCACCTTCCTATTCGCAAATGGAACCTCCTCTGACAAGAGATGGTCGTCTGGACCATGAGAAGATCAAGCAGCTAATCATCAAGGCTGAATCCATAGCTGATCTTGCACAGGGAGGAGAGACGGTGTCATTAAAGAACAGAGTCTTTGATTGGCTTAAGATACCCGAACAGGATAGGTGGTATGACTAGATCTCAATCTCTCTATCTGTGATCCTTGTCTGACCTATGTGAAAAGTTGTTGTTTTGTGAAACCTTGTGAATAAACTATTTGACCTATTCTCAAAGATTGTTGATTAAGTTTTTTTTTTAACTTCTTTAATCAAAATCTGTCTCGTTAACTATTTTCTTGAAACATGACTTGATTAAAATACCTACCTTGAACATTAACTCATTTGTGATCCATTAATCTGAGTTAAATGGTCTACTCTGTTTATCTGTTCTTGATCATCTGATTTTTAAGTCTATCGCTCTGATTATCTGACTACGTGACTTAGTTGTATTTTCTTATCTTTATTTGCTAAAATTACTAACACATTTCTTTTCTTGAGTTGTGTTTTAACATCATCAAAAAGGGGGAAATTGTTAGGAAGGAAGTTGTAATTAGTTTTGATGAGTTAAATTGTAAAATAGGATGACCAGCTGAGTATCTTGTATAGACAGCTGATGTAAATGAATACTTTGTAAATCAAGTTCAAGAAATAAGATATCAGAAATCTGTTGGTCCCGAATAGTTGAGTAGATTAGGTAAAACAAGTATCAGCCTTCTAGGAAAAATCTAGAAGGGGGGGTTGCATAGATTTTTCAGATTTTTCAAATCTTTCAAAATATATTCAAAGTACTAGATGTACACAGCGAAATTCAATATTAATCTCAACTTTTAATAAGATCAAAAGCAACACTGATAATCAGATCTTAACTTTAATTCTGAAATTAAACTTTGAACAATAAATTGTAACTTGAACAGAAAGATAAATGAAAGCAGTAAAGAACACCAGATTTTATAGTGGTTCGGATTATAACAATCCTACATCCACTCTCCTTCTCCAAACTTTGAAGAAGGGTCTCCACTAGCTGCTTACTTACTTACTTTACAATCTTTACAACTTACAACTTGATCTTCAATTCTTCAAAAATGCTAATCAAACTTCTAAAATCTAACTCTAAGAATAAGAAGTGTTTTTGAAGATGTGAAGTGAAGTGTTCTATAAACACTTGAAATATTTTGAAACTCTTTAAAAAAATACTTTGTGAACTGAATAGTGAATAGTGTGAAAAATCAGATTTGCATCAGTGTATTGAAAAATAAAATCTAGACCTATTTATAAGTCTGAAAAGACAGTTAGTTTGTTAGTTAGTTCTAACAAACTGGAAACTGCTCAACAAACTTAATCTTGAAAACTGCTCTTGACCTCAGCTGATTTTACTTTACTCGTCTGTAGCTGACTTGGTGAAGACTCGCCTTTCTTATTCTACTCAGCTTGTCTTAACCTCGTCTGAGCTCTTCATGATCGTCTCTTGCAGATGACTAGACTTGAGCTTGTCTTCAGATGACTTGTGACTTCTGATCTCTAGCTGACTCAATCAGCCCTTGACCTAGTCTGATCAGCTTAGTATCGAACCCTGGTCTGAGCTGTTCATCAACGTTGTCTGCTCATCTGGATTGTTCTTTTAACTCATCAAAACTCTACTTGATCTAACAATTTCCCCCTTTTTGATGAAGTTAAAACCTACAAGAAAGAGACACACTCACAGTTGAAGTTAGTTTAGAGTTAATCAAGATTATTAGATAGGTATATCAGAGCACATTTACACTTTTAATCAGATTCAACTATCACAAAGCACTTTAAAAAGAATCTTTTAAGCTTGGAAAACTTTTAAGTCTTAGTACTTAGAAAATTTTTAGACTTAAAAAATTTTGAGAACTTTAGGTCTGAGAAGATAAATTTCTCAGATGACTTATACTTAGAAAAATTTTAAGTTTTTCTTGAAGCAGAAAAGAAAAAAAAACTTTAAGAAAATAAGACAAGTAATTCACAAAAGTTCAGATATATTCATTCACACATTTACAGATTTACAAAAATTAAAAGATAAAAAGATAAGAAAAAGAGAATGGTCCTATTATCAGATCCCCCACTGATTGGCTTCAGGAATGGCCAACCAGGTAAAGACTCTCTTCCTCAGCTTTTTCAGCTCATCTTCGTCTTTCAACCCAGACTCCACCTCGGCTTTGGCAATGATGCCTTTGATCCAGTTCATGTCGATTGAGCCGTCTGGATTGGTCTTGGGCCTCCCTGTCTCATAGGCCGGAGCACAAAGATCTGCATTGAAGAACTTGTCTGCTTCCACCAGCAGCCTCTGATATAGATCTTTGTCCTCCTTCTCTATCCACTCATGCCACTTTAGGTCCTCGTCCGACGCTGCTGATTCAGACCCCTTCAAGATGTACCAGTGGTACATCCATCTGGCGCCCAAATTCTTATATTTGTATTCCTTGAAGAGTTTGCCAGCTACGACCTTCGGTGGATTGAGTGACCTGTGATAGGGCTTAAAGTCAGCCTCATCTGCTTCCTTCATTTCCCATTTCCTCACATCCCTTCTCCACCTCATCTCCAGTCATTTGCTCTTCTTCTTCACCTTCTTTCTTTCCCTTTCTCCATAGAAAGCCTGCTCTCTTATGATCCTGCTGATCTGTTCCTCAGGTAAGTTAGAGTAGTCAGGCTCCCTCTTTCTTTTCTCAGATATTGTGAGCTTGGGACTGAGAACTTTAAACTCCTCCACCAGCTTCCCCTTCCCCTTTCCTTTAACCTCAGCTGCTGCTTTTTCAGATTCTTTGATTTTCGCCAGCAGCTGAGCAGACTTATCTTCTTCCTCCTTCTTCCTTCTCTCCTCGTCTTCCTTCAGAGCCTCCTCGAGTTGACTGACCCTCAGCTGGAGTGCAGCCAGCTCATCAGATTTAATGCGAGCTTCCTCCCTGGCTGCCTCCAACTCAGCTGTGCTGGCTTTTGTGTCGACCTTGCTCCTCGTCTCATCCACCACAGCTGTGAGTGCCAACTCTCTTTCTTTCACCTTCTTTTCCCCCTTTTTGACTTCATCAGCCAAGGCAGTCAGCTTCGTCTCCAGATCGTTGCATTTAACCCTGAAGTCTAACTTGTCAAAAGCTAATGAGTCCACCACTATGGAGTTGTATTCAGATACTTGAGTTTTCAGCCCTTTCACTTCCTCCTCCATAGCTGTCACCTTCTCGGCAAGAACAAATTTAGTAATAGAAGTAATCTTTTCAGTTAGATTTACCTCTACTTCCCACATGTTCGTGATCATTGCCTTAGTGACTGCCTTCACCATCTTCTTTGTTCGCCTCTGGAGCTTCTTCTCGAAGGCCTGCTTCATCTTCCTCTCCATTTGGGCAATTATAGAAGTGATAGCTGAGGTGGGGCTTAAGTCACTTTCCTCATCCTCAGATGAGGATTCGGATGAGGAAGAAGTGGGAGTGTGGAGTTCAGAAATTTGGGGGGGGGGGGGAGGAACAGGTGAGCTCATTTGGATGTCTTCTAGGAAGGAATACGAGGTGATGTCTATTTCGGGTGGAGGTGTGGTTTGAGTTGGAGAAGGGAAGTGTTGAGTGTCAGGTGGGGTTGGAGTGGATGTAGTGGGTAGTTCAATTTGTGGGGTGGGGGTGGTTTCAGGTTGAGTGGAAGTGGGGATGGTTTCAGCTGGAGTTGAGGTTGATTCGGGTTGGATTTGGACTATGGGAGTTAGACTGATTGTTTGGGGCAACTGTGGCTGTTTCAGAGGCTCGGAGGTGCCAGCCGAGCACACCTCTTCATTGCCAGTTGGAGATTGGGAGAGAGAGAGATGAAGTAGTACCTTCCTCCTGAATGGGGGAGAGTGCAGCTTCCTTGGCTGGAGAAGATGGGACATCCAACTTCGCAACCTCAGCTGCAATTTCCAGAACAGGGACTTCTTCGGGCAGGAGGGTAGAGGCTTCCGTCTGACGCCCAGAGCTGCCGGAAGATTCAGACGTCCTGGAGGACCTCCTCTGAAGAATGAACTGGTTATCTTCATCAGAGTCCTCATCTATCTGTTGGCAGGTTCCGATGGCTCAGCAACTGGTGCCTTATCTGAGGCTCTGACCAGCCTCCTCCTCGACTTCCTCCTTGTCGAGGACCTCACAGAAGTTGTTGCCTCCTCAGCTGTTACTTCCATAACAGCTGGATCCTCGGCTGGTTGGGCTTCTGCAGCTGGCACGGCAACTTCAGCTGCTGGTTGAGGTTCAGCTGCTTGCCTTTGTCCTACCGCGGCTGCTAGCTGCTCTCTCTGCCTCTGTGCATCATCAGACTCATCATCCGAGTCAGGCAGCCCTCCAATCCTCTCATCCTTCGTCAGCAAGCCTTTTTGCTTTGAATATTTTTTCAAACCCTCTCTTGTTTCAAACCTTTTATTCAAGCCCTCCATTAGCACTGTGATTTTGTTAAATAAACTCACAGTCGAGGTGACTGTCCAGTCCCCTTCAGTTGGGTTAAACTACAACCTCAGCTTCTCCTCCTTTAGCCTCCTAAACAACAAGTCTACCCAATCAACCTGTACCCCATCAAAAATGCCTCTCATACAGCACAAACGTGACTTTGTCACTCCATCATGGGAGCTTTGATCTCCTAGGATTGACTTGGTCACGATTGTCATGAGCAGCCTATATTTTCTCCTTAACATATGCTTCTTCAAATCTCTCCTAACTCCCCTGTAGGTAATCCTAGCAAACAGGTCGAACGATTCTTCCCTATCATTTTCCTTATACAACAGAGGATTTACCCCATCCATAGAGGTATCCAGAATCCTTGCAACATTCTCCTTCAAGTACTTTGAGTACCTTCAACAGTTGTTTTAAAGCCGTTTTCTGTAAACTCACTTCTGGCGAGGAACTCTGCTCCGATGAAATCAGCGGTTTTGTTCTGCGGAGATTTGAACGAACAAAATCCTCGTAATCTTGAAGCTTCCAATAGTCCGATAATCTCTCTGGATTCTCTGTCATTTGTAGTCTCAAAATCTACAAACATTTCAGCTTTGAGTTTATTTTTGACTGATTCTAAAAGCATTTTGAAATCAGAATTTGATGAGGATATATAAGAGGGGGGTTTAGGAGTTTGAGAAGAAGAGGATGCCATTGATGAAATTTTGAGAATAAGAAAAATTTCAGTAAATTTTGAAAACAGGAAATTGTGAAAGTAAAATTTTAAAATCTGAAGAAGGTAAATTTTTAAACGAGGGGGAGAGAGAGGGAAAGTTGGGAAATCGAAACATGGCACGATCTCTGAGTTTTAATTTTTAAACTGTTGATTTAAAAAGCGCGTGTAAAACATCGACGGTTTAGCGAGAAAATCGCTTCGAATTCAGGCGCGTGGCCTTCACGCGTCTTGAATTGCGTAAAAAGTAACCGTTTGACCTACGGATTAGACGGCTAATAGACTTGCTTTATCAGAAATAATTAGTATACCTGACGTAAGCAACGAGATGTCTTATATTTGGTAAATGTCAGACTTGGTCAAAATGACCTTGTCTTATATTTTTCAAAAATTTCCTCCTAGTCTGATTTTGAAACAAAACTTAACAAAGGATTTACAGCTTAGTTACAAAGTACAAAATTCTTGAAATACACAGACTTAAGAACTTTATTTGAAAACAAAGATTTCGAGGATAAACAAAGATGAAGGTTTTCTGATTGAAGAGATTTAGAGACTAATTTGGTATACCTGGTCCTGCAAACAAACTCATCAAAACTATTAGTAACTGGGGTAGATCAGATAGGGTGCAGGTAGTCATCTGTTTTCTAGAAATCAGATGACTATTGTGCCCCCGTCTGATTTACAAAATGTCAGATAAGTAATCATCAAGTCAAATAAGGTCAATATGACTAATCCTTGATTCTTGATTCCTAAAAGGAGATCAATGATATCAGCTACCTGATTGTCCTTTGACTCATATCAAGTCTGATGATTCTTTCTAGACATTAATTTAAAGAAAAAAATGACCAGAAATAAGGAATACTTTTTTCAAATGCAAACACTTTAGAAATCAGCTAAGGATGCATCAAGTAATCCTAATTCTAAACATAATTATTTAAACCTAGACTCAGCTAATGGTTTTGTAAGAATGTCTGCTCTTTGTGACTCGGTGGCTATTTTCTCAATCCTAATGTCATTCTTCTCAACATGATCTCTAATGAAATGATGCCTAATGTCTATATGCTTACATCTAGAATGCAGAATAGGATTGTAAGTCATTGCTATTGCACTATTACTATCACAGTAAATAGGAACAACTGATGTTTGAATATTATAGTCTCTAAGCTGTTGACTAATCCAGAGGAGTTGAGAGCAACAACTTCCAGCTGCCATGTATTCAGCTTCAGTTGTGGAGGTGGCAACAGATGTCTGTTTCTTAGATAACCAAGAAATTAATTTGTTGCCTAAGAATTGACAAGTTCCTGAAGTGGATTTCCTATCAATCTTACATCCTCCAAAATCTGAATCTGAATAACCTGTCAGCTCAAGGTTGCCATCAGCTGGGTACCATAACCCTACTTGCAAGGTTCCTTTGAGATATTTTAGAATTTTCTTAGCCGTCTCCAGATGAGTTTTCTTGGGATTAGACTGGAATCTTGCACATACCCCAACTGCAAAGGCTATGTCTGGCCTACTTGCAGTGAGATAGAGAAGAGATCCGATCAGTCCACGATACTCCGTTGCATCAGTGGGTATCCCCTGCTCATCTGAATCCATAGAGAAGTTAGTTGTCATAGGTATTTTAACTTCTCTGCTAGTAGTCATTCCAAATTTCTCAATTAGATCCTTAACATATTTAGACTGATGTATAAATATACCCTTACTCATCTGTTTAATCTGTAAGCCTAGAAAGTATGTTAATTCGCCCATCATTGACATTTCAAACCTGTTTTTCATGAGAATGCTAAACTCTTCACATAATTTCATATTAGGTGAACCAATAATTATGTCTTGCCTTTTGAAAAACCATTTGATGTCAAGAAATCAGATAAGGTATCATACCAAGCTCTGGGGGCTTGTTTCAGTCCATATAGAGCTTTGTTGAGTTTATAGACCTTGTTATTGATCTTAAACCCAGGAGGCTGCTCCACATACACTTCCTCAAGCAACACACCATTAAGAAAAGCAGACTTAACATCCATTTGAAAGACTTTGAAAGATTTATATGCAGCAAATTCCAAGAACAACCTTATTGCCTCTAATCTGGCAACTGGAGCATAGGTTTCATCATAGTCTATCCCCTGAGACTGTGAGTAACCTTGTGCAACCAATCTTGCTTTATTTCGAACAATAATGTTGTTCTCATCTGTTTTGTTTTTAAACACCCATTTGGTGCCTATAATCTTTCTGTGTAAGGGTCTTTCCACTAGTTCCCATACACTTTGCCTTTCAAATTGATGCAGTTCTTCCTGCATGGCAGTTATCCAGTTTGGATCTGATAGGGCTTCCTCAACAGACTTGGGTTCAAGAAGCGACACATAACAACTGAAAAGACTTTCAGAGTCCAGCATCATTCGTGTCTGCACACTACTAGATGGGTCTCCTATAATCTGATCAGATGGATGGTAGCTTCTCATCCTTTTGCCTATGTGAGGAGAAGGATCCTTATTTTGAGTCTCAGTAGGCAACTCCTCTAACTCAACCTCAGCTGACGTTCCCCCTTCATCAGCTGACCCCGGCTGATCAGCTGACGTCAAGGGTGTCTGATCTGATGGAGTCTGATCAGAAGTTGTCTTCTAATTATCAGATGGTAATTCTTCTTCATATGATTCTGAATCAAGACTAGGTAGATAGATAGTTCTATGTTTAGTCTTAGACAGTTCAATTTTACCTAGACTTTCAGAAATTTGATTCACTTTATCTGAAAAAGAATACAACTCATCAAAAACAACATGAGGGGTTTCCTCCACACAAAGGGTTGTCTTGTTAAAAACCCTAAATGCCTTGGAAGTATTAGAATATCCCAAAAATATTCCATCAGCTGCCTTAGCATCAAAAGTTCTTAATTTAGATTTCCCATTGTTATGGATAAAACACTTACAACCAAAAGCTCTGGAATATGAGATTGTTAGATCAAGTAAAGTTTTGATGAGTTAAAAGAAGCTGCAGTTCAGATGATCAGACGACCTGAAGAACAGCTAAGATTAAGTCCTTATGCTAAGCTGATCAGACTATGTCAAGGGTTGATTAAGTCATCTGAAGATCAGAAGTTACAAGTCGTCTGGAGACAAGCACAAGTCTATTCATCTGCAGGAGAAAATCATGAAGAGCTCAGACGAGGTCAAGACAAGCTGAGTAGAATAAAAAAGGCGAGTCTTCACCAAGTTAGCTGCAGACGAGTAGGAAAAATCAGCTGAGGTCAAGATCAGTTTTCAAGATTGAGTTTTTTGAGCAGTTTCCAGTTTGTTAGAACTGACTAACAAACTAACTGTCTTTTCAGACTTATAAATAGGTCTAGATTTTATTTTTCAAAACACTAATGCAAATCTGATTTTTCACATTATTCACTATTCAATTCACAAAGTATTCTCAAAAGAATTTTCAAATATTTTCTAGGTGTTTGTAGAACACTTCACTTCACATCTTCAAAAACACTTCTTATTCTTAGAGTTAGATTTTAGAAGTTTGATTAGCATTGTTGAAGAATTGAAGATCAAGTTGTAAGTTGTAAAGATTATAAAGTAAGTAAGTAAGCAGCTAGTGAAGACCCTTCTTCAAAGTTTGGAGAAGGAGAGTGGATGTAGGATTGTTATAATCCGAACCACTATAAAATCTGGTGTTCTTTACTGCTTTCGTTTAATTTCTGTTCAAGTTACAATTTGTTATTCAAGGTTAATTTCAGAATTAAATTTAAGATTTGAATATCAGTGTCGCTTTTGATCTTGTTAAAAGTTGAGTTTAAAATTGCTTTCCGCTGTGTTAATCTGATTCTTTGAATTGATTTTGGGAAGATTCGAAAAATCTTAAAAATCTATTCAACCCCCCTTCTAGATTTTTGCTAGAAGGCTGATACTTGTTTTAACTAATCTACTCAACTATTCGGGACCAACAAGTGGTATCAGAGGAGTGTTAAGCTGTTCTGATAGTGATTTTAGGTCTTAAAGAAGATTCTGAAATTATCTTGATTTTCTTCATTTTCTTATTTGCTACTAACAGTGCTACTAATTAGTTTGTGGAGTATTTTGTTTCTTTATTTCATCATGTCATCAGGGAAAAACAAGAAGTCTAGGAATCTTCCTGAATTCTCTATTGAAGATTATGATTACTGGAAATTTAGGATGGAAAATCACCTAAAGGCCATTCATGATAGGATGGAAGAGGTTCTTGAAGAGGGACCAATAAAATTTTATCATGGAGGCACCAGCACTGGAGCTGAGTCAGCTGAATCCAGGACCAGACAAGAAAAGAAGAGTTCTGAATTAACAAATGATGAAAGAAAGGTCCACAATCTTGACCAAGTAGCTCAAACTGAAATCATTGAGACTCTAAGTAAGGATTGGATAGAAAAGGTTAAGAGATGCAAAACTGCCAAAGAGATGTGGCAGACTCTAGCCAATGTTTGTGAAGGATATGAACAAGTCAAAGAAAACAAGCTGCAGTCAGTCTTGCATGCATTTGAGATATTCAAAATGAAGGAAAATGAGTCTGTGGATTAGTTAGATGTAAGGTTGACCAATCTTCTCAACAAAGCAGCTGACCTTGGAAAGAATTATACAGAAAAGGAGATTAATAACAAGATTTTGAGATCATTAACCAAGAGATGGAGGGAGAAATCCAATATCCTTAAGGCTACTCAAGATTTATCTTCTATTACTCACCATACTTTGTTTTCACATCTTAAAGCTCTAGAATATGATATTCAAATAGAAGACAAGGAGGATGAGATGGAATCGAGCACCTCATCAGTTATGATTGTCCTCAACTAACTCCTAAAGAAAGGGAAGAAAAGAGGAAGAAAAGAGACAGGAGATTTGTAGATCAAAGAGCTCTACTGGCTGAAGAAAAAGAGTCAAAGAAATCATCATCATCTTCATCATCCTCATCTGATTTCGGATCTGATGATGAAATCTGTCTTATGGCTAATGAGGTAATCTACTATTCATCTTCAGATAATGATTCTTGTCAGTCTGCATCTGATCATGACCAAACTGTTATCCATGAATTATTAAGAGATTTAAAGACATCTCTGGCTGCTTATAAACAGATAGAGACAGAAAATTTGGCTTTAAAAGATCAAATTCAAATTCTAATTAAAGGCAAGCAAGTGATGAACTGTCCAGAAACAGAGGAAACATTCAAGGGGGAATGTTTTCCCTAGGCTGAGGCTAGTACATCAGCCAGCTTACCTGAAAGGTTAGAAAATGAATTGTAAACTTTAAAAGACAAATTTGAAGTAGTCTGTGCTGAAAATGAATCAATTAAGAAAGACAATGAGAAGCTTGTCTTCAAAATTAGTCAACTTAATAATTCACAGTCAGCAATAGACCATATCTTTAATACCTCTCAGAAATCCCATGACAAGACAGGTCTTGGTTATGATAGGAACAATAAATCAGATGTACAAAAACCTAGGAAATTTGTGAAAGCATCTGATCAATCAAAGGAGGTTAAAATTGGTCCATGGAAACCAAGTAGTCAGATAAGGACTGCATCTCCCAGCCTGAAACCAAAAATTCAGCTGAGAACTCCTTATCAGACTAGGAGAAATCCAAGAACCAAAAGAAGAAGAAATTCTTATTATAATCCTTTTGATGGAAGGAGCAGATGTTATCCCACATTTCCTAAGTTTAGGAAAATTACTCAATCTGAATACAACAAATTATCACTCAAAAATGATATAATTGTAGACAGATTTGGTAGAAAAACCAAGTCTGATTTATTGCTTGGAGATGAGATGTTTATTTGGTTACCTAAAGTGATATTTGACCTTAAAGGACCCAAGATCACTAGGGTACCTTATAACTGATCTGTTTTTCAGGATATACAGGGATCATCACTCAAGGAAGAGATCTTAGCTTCAATATGGTTACATTGATAGTGGCTGTTCACAACACATGACCCATAACAAGAGGCTGTTATCAAATTTCCAAAGCATTGATGGTCCAAGAGTCTTATTTGGTGACAATAATTGTGGTCAGAACAAAGGTGTAGGTACTCTGATTATCAAGGATATTCAGGTATCTGAGGTATATTTTGATGAAGGTTTAAAACATAATTTGTTATCTGTTTCTCAGCTTTGTGATAAAGGTTTTCTTGTTAAATTCTCAAGGGATAAATGTGATATTTTAGATAATTCCTCAGATAAGGTACTGTTAACTGGCTTCAGACATGGTAATGTCTATGTGGCCAACTTTAATAGTTGTCCCAAAGATACCTGTCTGATAGCTAAGGGTGGAGATGATCTCAGCTGGCTATGGCACAAGAGGCTTAGTCATCTGAATTTCAAGACCCTTAGTAGGCTGGCTAAGAAGAACCTTGTCAAAGGATTACCTGAAAAACTTTTATCCACTAACCTTAAATGTGATGCTTGTCAGAAAGGTAAACAGCCTAGACACTCATTTAAGAGTATTAACTCCTCTTCATCTGAAAGAGTGTTGCAACTACTTCATCTGGATCTGTTTGGACCTGTTTCTCCTCTCAGTTTCAGTGGAAGGAAATATACTCTTGTTGTAGTAGATGACTTTTCTAGATACACTTGGGTTATATTTCTTTTCAAGAAAAATGAGACTATGAACAAGATCCCTGATTTGTTCAGACAGATTCAGAACGAAAAGGGTGTTAATATTATTAAAATAAGTAGTGATAAGGGCACAAAGTTTTTGAATTCTTGTTTATCTAACTTTTTCAATGAGTGTGGAATTATTCATGAGACATCTTCAGCAAGAACTCCTCAACAAAATGGAGTGGTTGAGAGAAGGAATAGAACTTTGAAGGAAGCAGCCAGGAGCATGTTGGCTGAGTATGATACCCCTCACAGGTTCTGGGCTGAAGCCATTAACACAGCTTGCTATACTCAGAACAGGTGCTTAGTTGTCAAAGACAAGGGTAAGACTCCATATGAGATTTGGAAGGGTAAGATTCCAAGGATCTCATATTTCAGAGCTTTTGGTTGTAAGTGTTTTATCCATAACAATGAGAAATCTAAGTTAAGAACTTTTGATGCTAAGACAGCTGATGGAATATTCTTAGGATATTCTAACACTTTCAAGGCATTTAGAGTTTTTAACAAGATAACCCTCTTGTGGAGGAAACCCCTCATGTTGTTTTTGATGAGTTGTATTCCTTCTCAGATAAAGTGAATCAAATTTCTAAAAGTCTAGATAAAATTGAACTGACCAAGACTAAACATAGAACTGTCTATCTACCTAGTCTTGATTCAGAATCAGACGAAGAAAATCCCCATCTGATAATCAGAAGACAACTTCTGATCAGACTCCATCAGATCAGACACCCCTGACATCAGCTGATCAGCGGGGGTCAGCTGATGAAGGGGGAACGTCAGCTGAGGTTGAGTCAGAGGAGTTGCCTACTGAGACTCAAGATGAGGATCCTTCTTCTCATATAGGCAAAAGGATGAGAAGCTATCATCCATCTGATCAGATTATAGGAGACCCATCTAGTAGTGTGCAGACACGAATGATGCTGGACTCTGAAAGTCTTTTCAGCTGTTATGTGTCGCTTCTTGAACCCAAGACTATTGAGGAAGCTCTATCTGACACATACTGGATAACTGCCATGCAGGAGGAACTGCATCAGTTTGAAAGGCAAAGTGTATGGGGACTAGTTGAAAGACCCTTACACAGAAAGATTATAGGCACCAAATGGGTGTTTAAAAACAAAACAGATGAGAACAACATTATTATTCGAAATAAGGCAAGATTGGTTGCATAAGGTTACTCACAGTCTGAGGGAATAGACTATGATGAAACCTATGCTCCAGTTGCCAGATTAGAGGCAATAAGGTTGTTCTTGGCATTTGCTGCATATAAATCTTTCAAAGTCTTTCAAATGGATGTTAAGTCTGCTTTCCTCAATGGTGTGTTGCTTGAGGAAGTCTATGTGGAGCAGCCTCCTGGGTTTAAGATCAATAACCAGGTCTATAAACTCAACAAAGCTCTATATGGACTGAAACAAGCTCCCAGAGTTTGGTATGATACCTTGTCTGATTTCTTGACATCAAACGGATTTTCAAAAGGTAAGATTGATAGAACTTTGTTTAGGAAGGAAGTAGATGGAAACATCTTACTAGTTCAAATTTATGTAGATGACATAATATTTGGTTCACCTAATCTGAAATTATGTGAAGAGTTTAGCATTCTCATGAAAAACAGGTTTGAAATGTCAATGATGGGCGAATTAACATACTTTCTTGGTTTACAGATTAACCAGATGAGTAAGGGTATGTTTATACATCAGTCTAAATATGCTAAGGATCTGATTGAGAAATTTGGAATGACTAATAGCAGAGAAGTTAAAATACCTATGGCAACTAACTTCTCTATGGATTCAGATGAGCAGGGGATACCCACTGATGCAACGGAGTATCGTGGACTGATTGGATCTCTTCTATATCTCACTGCAAGTAGGCCAGACATAGCATTTGCAGTTGGGGTATGTGCAAGATTTCAGTCTAATCCCAAGAAAACTCATCTGGAGACGGCTAAGAAAATTCTTAAATATCTCAAAGGAACCTTGCAAGTAGGGTTATGGTACCCAGCTGATGACAACCTTGAGCTGACAGGTTATTCAGATTCAGACTTTGGAGGATGTAAAATTGATGGAAGTCCACTTCAGGAACTTGTCAATTTTTAGGCAACAAATTAATTTCTTGGTTGTCTAAGAAACAGACATCTGTTGCCACCTCCACAACTGAAGCTGAATACATGGCAGCTGGAAGTTGTTGCTCACAACTCCTCTGGATTAGTCAACAGCTTAGAGACTATAATATTCAAACATCAGTTGTTCCTATTTACTGTTATAGTAATAGTGCAATAGCAATGACTTACAATCCTGTTCTGCATTCTAGATGTAAGCATATAGATATTAGGCATCATTTCATCAGAGATCGTGTTGAGAAGAATGACATTAGAATTGAGAAAATAGCCACTGAGTCACAAAGAGCAGACATTCTTACAAAGCCTTTAGCTGAGTCGAGGTTTAAAGAATTGTGCTTAGAATTAGGATTACTTGATGCATCTTTAGCTGGTTTCTAATTTGTTTGCATCTATTTAATGTATTCCTTATTTCTGGTAAATTTCTTTTCTTTAAATTAATGTCTAGAAAGAATTATCAGACTAGATATGTGTCAAAGGACAATCAGGTATATCATTGATCTCCTTTTAGGAATCAAGAATCAAGGATTAGTCATATTGATCTTATCTGATTTGATGATTACTTATCTGACATTTGGTAAATCAGACTAGGCACAATAGTCACCTGATTTCTAGAAAACAGATGACTACCTGCACCCTATCTGATCTACCCCAGCTACTAATAGTTTTGATGAGTTTGTTTGCAGGAACAGGTATACCAGATTAGTCTCATAAATCTCTCTATTCAGAAAACTTTCATCTTTGTTTCTCCACAAAATCTTTGTTTTCAAATAAAGTTCTTAAGTCTGTGTATTTCAAGAAATCTGTACTTTGTAACTAACTGTAAATCCTTTGTTAAGTTTGTTTCAAAATCAGACTAGGAGGAAATTTTTTTAAAAAAATATAAGACAAGGTCATTTTGACCAAGTCTGACATCTTACCAAGTCTGAAATAGAATACCTGAGTACTAAGTAAGACATCTCATTGCTTACGTCAGGTATGCTAATTACTCCTGATAAAGTAAGTCTATTAGCCGTCTAATCCGTAGGTTAAACGGTTACTTTTTACGCAATTCAAGACGCATAAACGCCACACGCCTGAATTCGAAGCGATTTTCTCGCTAAACCGTCGATGTTTTACACGCGCTTTTTCAATCAACGGTTTAAAAATTAAAACTCTGAGATCGTGCCACGTTTCGATTTCCCAACTTTCCCTCTCTCTCCCCCTCGTTTAAAAACTTACCTTCTTCAGGTTTTAAAATTTTACTTTCACAATACCCTGTTCTCAAAATTTACTGAAATTTTTCTTACTCTCAAAATTTCATCAATGGCATCCTCTTCTTCTCAAACTCCCAAACCCCCCTCTTATATATCCTCTTCAAATTCTGATTTCAAAATGCTTACAGAATCAGTCAAAAATAAACTTAAAGCTGAAATATTTGTAGATTTTGAGACTACAAATGACAGAGAATCCAGAGAGATTATCGGATTGTTAGAAGCTTCAAGATTACGAGGATTTTGCTCGTTCAAATCTCCACAGAACAAAACCGCTGATTTCATTGGAGCAGAGTTCCTCGCCAGAAGTGAGTTTACAGAAAACGACTTTAAAATAATTGTTGAAGGTACTCAACTGGAGTACTCAAAGGAGAATGTTGCAAGGATTCTGGATACCTCTATGGATGGGGTAAATCCTCTGTTGTATAAGGAAAATGATTGGGAAGAATCATTTGACCTGTTTGCTATGATTACCTACAGAGGAGTTAGGAGGGATTTGAAGAAGCATATGTTAAGGAGAAAATATAGGCTGCTCATGACAATCGTAACCAAGTCAATCCTAGGAGATCAAAGCTCCCATGATGGAGTGACAAAGTCGCGATTATGCTGTATGAGAGCCATTTTTGATGGGGTACAGGTTGATTGGGTAGACTTGTTGTTTAGGAGGCTAAAGGAGGAGAAGCTGAGGTTGTTGTTTAACCCAACTGAAGGAGACTGGACAGTCACTTCAACTGTAAGTTTGTTCAACAAAATCACAGTTTTGATGGAAGGGCTGAATAAAAGGTTTGAGACGAGGGAGGGACTGAAGAAGTATTCAAAGCAAAAAGGTTTGCTGACGAAGGATGAAAGGATAGGAGGGCTGCCTGACTCGGATGATCAGTCTGATGATGCACAGAGGCAGAGGGAACAGCTAGCATCTGCAATGGTACAAAGGCCAGCAGCTGAACCTCAACCAGCAGCTGAAGCTGCCGTGCCAACTGCAGAAGCCCAACCAGCCAAGGATCCAGCTGTTGTGGAAGTAACAGCTGAGGAGGCAGCAACATCTGTGAGGTCCCTGACAAGGAGGAGGTCGAGGAGGAGGCTGGTCAGAGCCTCAGATAAGGCACCAGTTGCTGAGCCATCGGAACCTGTCACCAGCCAACAGACAGATGAGGACTCCGATGAAGATAATCAGTTTATTCTTCAGAGGAGGTCCTCCAGAACGTCAGAATCCTCTGGCAGCTCTGGTCGTCAGACTGAAGCCTCTACCCTCCTACCAGAAGAAGTTCCTGTTTTGGAAATTGCAGCCGAGGTTGCACAGCTGGATGTCCCATCCTCTCCAGCCAAGGAAGCTGCATTCTCCCCCATTCAGGAGGAAGGTACTACTTCATCTCTCTCTCTCTCTCAATCTCCAACTGGCAATGAAGAGGTGTGCCCGGCTGGCACCTCCGAGCCTCTGAAACAGCCACAGTTGCCCCAAACAATCAGTCCAAGTCCCATAATCCAAATCCAACCCGAATCAACCTCAACTCCAGCTGAAACCACCCCCACCCCACAAATTGAACTACCCACTACATCCACCCCAACCCCAACCCCACCTGACACTCAACACTTCTCTTCTCCAACTCAAACCACACCTCCACCCGAGATAGACATCACCTCATGTTAGATCAAGTAGAGTTTTGATGAGTTAAAAGGAACAATCCAGATGAGCAGACAACATTGATAAACAACTCAGATCAGAGTTCGGTGCTAAGCTGATCAGACTGGGTCAAGAGCTGATTAAGTTAGCTGGAGATCAAAGTTTACAAGTCATCTGGAGACAAGCTCAAATCTAGACATCTGCAGGAGACGATCATAAAGAGCTCAGACGAGGTCAAGACAAGCTGAGTAGAATAAGAAAGGCAAGTCTTCACCAAGTCAGCTGCAGACGAGTAGAAGAAATCAGCTGAGGTCAAGAGCAGTTTCCAAGATTAAGTTTGTTGAGCAGTTTCCAGTTTGTTAGAACTGACTAACAAACTAACTGTCTTTTCAGACTTATAAATAGGACTAGATTTTATTTTTCAAGACACTTATGCAAATCTGATTTTCCACACTATTCACTATTGATTTCACAAGGTATTTTCAAAAGAGTTTTCAAATATTTTCTAAGTGTTTATAGAACACTTTACTTCACATCTTCAAAAACACTTCTTATTCTAGAGTTAGATTTTAGAAGTTTGGTTAGCATTGTTGAAGAGTTGAAGATTGAATTGTAAGTTGTAAAGATTGTAAGTAAGTAAGCAGCTAGTGAAGACCCTTCTTCAAAGTTTGGAGAAGGAGAGTGGATGTAGG
This sequence comes from Paraleonurus japonicus, assembly GCA_030762865.1. Classification (NCBI taxonomy): domain Eukaryota; kingdom Viridiplantae; phylum Streptophyta; class Magnoliopsida; order Lamiales; family Lamiaceae; genus Paraleonurus; species Paraleonurus japonicus. Next base: position 16,125,126 of record CM061055.1, on the reverse strand, counting down.
ATTGTTATAATCCGAACCACTATAAAATTTTGTGTTCTTTACTGCTTTCTTTTAATTTCTGTTCAAGTTTCAATTTGTTATTCGAAATTAAATTTCAGAATCTTAGCTAAAATCTAAATATCAGCTTTGCTTTTGATCTTGTTAAAAGTTGAGTTTAAAAATTGTTTTCCGCTGTGCTTAATCTAATACTTTGAATTGATTTTGAAATTTTTTTTTAAAAAAAATCAAAAAAATCTATTCAACCCCCCCCTTTCTAGATTTTGTTCTAGAAGGATATCTCAAGGTTTTAATCAACTCAACACTCAGGGACCAACAGGTGGTATCAGAGCAGTGTTAAGCTGTTCTGATATTAATTTTAAGTCTTAACTAAGATCCTGAATTTTTTTGTTCTTGATAATCTGCAATTTCACTAACAGTTCTACTAATTAGATCTTGTGAGTCTTGTGATTTTTGTTTCATCATGTCTTCTGTGAAAAGTAAGAAATCCAGGAGTTTGCCTGAATTTTCTATAGAAGAATATGATTACTGGAAGTTTAGAATGAAGAACCATCTTAAAGCAATTCATGACAGAATGGAGGAGGTTCTTGAGGAAGGACCTGTCAAGTTTTATCATGGTGGCACAAGTGATGGTACTACTTCAGCTGAAGCAAGACTTAGGCAAGAAAAGAAGAGTTCAGAACTCACTAGTGATGAAAGGAAGATTCACAATTTAGATCAAGTTGCAAGAACTGAAATTATTGAAACATTGAGCAAGGATTGGATTGAAAAAGTTAAAAGATGCAAGACTGCCAAGGAAATGTGGGAGACTCTTGCTGGAATTTGTGAAGGATCTGAACAGGTCAAAGAAAATAAGCTACAGTCTGTTCTACATGCATTTGACACGTTCAAAATGAAGGATGGTGAAACTGTGGATCAATTGGATGTAAGACTGACTAATCTTGTGAACAAAGCAGCAGATTTGGGTAAGACTTACACTGAGAAAGAAATTAACAACAAGGTAATCAGATCTTTGAGCAAAAGATGGAGAGAGAAAGCTAATATTCTCAAGGCAACACAGAATTTGTCATCAATATCACATCACACTCTTTTCTCTCATCTTAAAGCACTGGAAAATGACATTCACATTGAAGATGAAGAAGATGAGGCAGAGTCATCTACATCTGGAAAAACAGTAGCATTTGTTCATCAAGATGAATCTGAAAAGATCTCTAAAGCATCTGATTTGTCCATAAAAGAAGAAATGGCTCTTTTGTTGAAAAGGTATGAAAGACTGAAGATGAAGTACAAAAGAAACAAAAGAGACAGATTAGGTCGAAGGAACTATAGATCAGACAGGGATGAAAAGAACTCAGATAATGATAAAAAGAAGGATCAGTCAAGAAGTCATAAGTCACCTATCCGACGAGGAGAAAGTAGTCCAAAAATAGACAGAGGAGATATATGCTATACATGCAGCAAACCTGGTCACTACAGCTATGATTGTCCGCAACTCACTCCCAGAGAGAGAGAAGAAAAGAGGAAGAAAAGAGATAGAATGTATGCTGACCAGAGAGCTCTCCTAGCTGAGAAAGAAGAAGCTCGTGAGATATCATCATCCTCATCCTCATCTGATTTTGGGTCAGATGATGACATATGTTTAATGGCTAAAGAGGTACATTACTATTCATCATCAGATAATGACTGTGATACCTTATCTGAAACTGATCCCAGTCTTATTGGTAAACTTTTGAAAGATTTGGAGACAGCTCTATCTTCTTATAAACAGATAGAGACTGAAAATCTTAATTTAAAGGATCAAATTTCTGATCTAACTAAAGTCAATCAGACTAAGGAAAGTGAGAAACTAGACTGTACATTCAAGGGGGAATGTCAGACTGAGATGATCACCAGTACCTTGTCTGATAAGACAGATAAGTTAGAATAGGAATTAAGTTCTTTAAAAATAAAATTTTCAATTTCTGAGAATGAGAATTATAAAAGGACTAATAGAGAATTAAATCTCAAGTTAGGACTTATGAATAATTCTCAAACCACAATAGATAAAATCTTCAATTCATCACAAAAGTCTAATGATAAAACTGGATTAGGCTTTGATAGGAATAAGAAGAATGATCCTATAAAACCTAGAGTCTTTGTCAAAGCAGCTAAACCTAAGGTAGAAACTTTATTCAGTCCCTGGAAACCGAAGGAATTAATTACCTCATTTGATACTTCTGAAAAGAAAAATCAGACGAGGAAAATAACTCCTAAGGCTAAACCTAAGACTAAATTAAAGATCTATCCTAGATATAATTGCTTTGATGGAAGAAGCAAATCTTATCCATTCTTACCAAGATTCAAGACAATTTCAAAAGATCAATTAAATCAGATTGATCTTGAAAGTCTTATCTTAGTAGATAGATATGGATGCAAGCTTCAATCTATGGTTTTAAGGAACATTGATATTTTTATCTGGATTCCTAAGAGTTAACTTAACATGAAAGGACCCAAAATACAAAGGGTACCTAAGCAATAAATTTGTGATTGCAGGAAGATAAGAAGATAGTTGATAGAGTAGACATTCTTGAGGTCATCTGGTACATCGATAGTGGTTGTTCCAAGCACATGACCTATGAACGACGACTTCTCTCTAACTATCAAACTATTGATGGACCTAGAGTGATGTTTGGTGATAACAACTATGGATTTACTAAAGGTGTAGGAACACTAATGATTGGAGATGTTTAAGTTCATGAAGTTTACTACGTGGAAGGATTGAAGCACAACCTACTATCTGTTTCACAATTTTGTGATAAAGGGTTTTGTGTCAAATTTACTCATAATGCATGCTATGTATTAGATGGTTTAAATGGAAATATTCTATTGGCTGGAGTAAGACAAGGTAACATTTATGTTGCTGTGACGCCCTAACTTTTAAAGACTTAGATTCTAAATAAGTAATAGAAATTAAAAGATTTGAGGCGTCAAATTTAATTTTGGAATAAAACAACGATAAATTTTATATGAAAGAGTTAACGTCTAATTTTTCAAAAGTGAAATAATGTTACGGCGGAAACGTAAACATTTAAATAATTTCTAGGAAAAACATAAATTCCTAAGTTCAACATAAATTCATTAGTTAAACAAATAGTAAAAGTAAAAGCATGAGCATGATGTCCCTCGTCATCACTCCTCGCCGTCCAGCTCATTACCTGAAATGGGTTTATTGGGGGGTGAGTATGCAAGCACACTCAGCGGAGATAAAATTTATTCAAAATTTAATACACAAGTAAACACATGATAATCAACTAAAATTTAATAAATTCACATGTACACATACACATACACATACACATACACATACACATACACATACACATACACATACACATACACATACACATACACACACATAAATAAAACGCACACACCCTCACACACTGATCACATAGACTATGCATATATATATATTTATTATTTATTTTTCAATCAATTTAATTCCAACATCAAATAAATAAATAAATATATGAGGGATAAAATATTTAATAACTTATGTACATCAAATTAAACATGGAGATTTATTAAGAAATTGATAAATAATATAGTATTGGTTACATAAATTAAACAACGGAAAATAATTGAAAAAGATTTGGTGGAACGAAATTACCGTTGTTCTTGAGAAATTGAAAAGCTGCTGCCGTCTTTGAGAAATATGAGATTTATTTTATGTGCGTATGATTTTCTAGGTTAAAACTCTTATATAAATAAGTATTAGAAATGGGCTTGGGCTTGGGCTTGAGTGAGATAATGACTAATAAATATTATAATCTAATTGGGAGATAAGAATTGAAATTTAAATTTTAAATTTAAATTAGAATTTAAAAAATTGAGGGTGAAAATAAATTAGGATTTAAAAGATTAATAAGAATAATTAATAAAATAAAATAAAAATTACGTTAAATATAATATTATATATTATAAAATTATGGGTATTACAACCTACCCCACTAACAATAATTTCGTCCTCGAAATTTAAAACTTACCACGTAGTAGGAGGTTTGGGTATTTTGCTTGTATTTCATCCTCTCGTTCCCACGTGGCTTCATCTCTTCCATGTCGACTCCATTGCACTTTGATGAGAACTACGTCTTTGTTGCGGAGTCTATGAACTTTTCTTTCCAAAATGAGTTCCGGTACCTCCTCATATGACAGGTCTCTATTGACCTCCAAGGTTGAGTAGTTGACGATGTGGCTTGGATCATGTACGTACTTCCTCAACATGGACACGTGGAAAACGTTGTGCACCGCCGCAAGAGATGGGGGCAGAGCAAGCCGGTAGGCTAGGTCGCCGACTCGATCTAGAATTTCGAAAGGACCAATGTACCTTGGTCTGAGTTTTCCCTTGCCACCGAACCGAATAACTCCTTTCGTAGGTGAGATCTTCAAGAATACTTTCTCCCCTTGAGCAAATTCTAGTTGTTTCCTTCGCTTGTCGGCATAAGACTTTTGTCTATCTTGAGCTACCTTGATTCTTTCTCGAATCTTTTGTATTACCCCAACAGTTTGTTCGACAATTTCTGGTCCTAAAACCTTCTTTTCACCAACCTCATCCCAATAAGAGGGAGACCTGCATCTCCGTCCGTACAATGCTTCATAAGGTGCCATTCCGATCGTTGCCTGATAGCTATTGTTGTAAGCAAACTCAACTAGTGGCAAATGAGACTCCCAATTTCCACCGAGATCCAACACACAAGCTCGTAGCATGTCCTCCAAAATTTGAATAGTTCTCTCGGACTGTCCATCAGTCTGCGGATGGAAAGCTGTACTAAATCTCAACTTCGTCCCCATAGCAGTTTGTAAACTCTTCCAAAACTTCGAAGTGAACCTAGTGTCTCGATCTGACACTATTGAGACAGGAACCCCATGAAGTCTAACAATCTCTCGAATGTATATTTGTGCCAGCTGATCCATCCCGAAAGTCATCTTTACGGGTAGAAAATGTGCAGACTTCGTCAATCTATCCACAATGACCCATACAGCATGATTTCCTCTAACCGACCGTGGCAAACCCACTACGAAATCCATGGTAATGTGCTCCCACTTCCATTCTGGAATTTCAAGAGGCTTAAGCAGCCCTGACGGTCGTTGTGTGCTCGGCTTAAACTCGCTTTGGCATACCAAGCATCGTTCCACAAACTTCCCGATGCTACCTTTCATGTTTCTCCACCAAAACATTGTCTTTAAATCTCGGTACATCTTAGTTCCTCCAGGATGAGCTGCATACGGCGTACAATGAGCTTCTTCTAGGATTTCTCTTCTCAAATTTTCATCTTTGGGTACACACAATCGCCCCTCAAACATGAGAGCACCATCGGATGCTACCATGAAGCCTTTACCATCCCCATCTAGTGCTCGCTTCCTCATCTTGTTCAAGAATACATCCTTGTCTTGTGCTTCTCTAACTCTGTCTCGTAACAAAGGTTGAATCACCATAGCTGCTACAATCGCCTCAACATTCCTTGGCGATCCCACCACTTCTATCCGTAGATTGGCAAAATCCCTTACTAATTCCTCTTGTTGTGTCAAAAAGCATGTCAACTCTCCTCTATCCTTACGACTTAACGCATCCGCCACCACATTGGCCTTACCCGGATGGTAGTGAATGGTGTAGTCGTAATCCTTCACTAGTTCCAACCACCTTCGTTGCCTCATATTCAACTCTTTTTGCATGAAGAAATATTTTAGACTTTTATGGTCTGTATAAATCTCACACCTTGCCCCATAAAGATAATGCCTCCAAATCTTCAGAGCATGGACCACTGCCGCAAGCTCCAAATCGTGAGTAGGGTAGTTCATCTCATGATTCTTCAATTGTCTTGAGGCATAAGCAATTACCTTGCCATGCTGCATCAGAACACATCCTAAACCTTGCTTTGACGCATCACTGTAAATTACAAAACTTCCAGATGTATCTGGAATTGTGAAAACAGGGGCGGAAACTAATCTCATCTTCAATTCTTGGAAGCTTTCCTCACACTGGCTCGTCCACTCAAACTTTTCCCCTTTTCTCGTTAGACGGGTCATTGGTGAAGAAATCTTTGAAAATCCTTCAATGAACCTTCTATAGTATCCGGCCAAGCCCAAAAAGCTGCGAACTTCATTAACATTGGTAGGCGTCTTCCAATCATTAACTGCCTCAACTTTAGCTGGGTCGACCTCTATCCCTTGAGCAGTGACAACATGTCCAAGGAACACAACCCGATCAAGCCAAAACTCGCACTTCTTGAACTTCGCATACAACTTCTCCTTGCGAAGTACCTCTAGTATTATGCTCAAGTGCTCCTCGTGTTGCTTGTTGTTCTTTGAGTAGATCAATATGTCATCGATAAACACAATGACAAACCGATCCAAGAACGGGTGGAAGACTCGGTTCATCGAGATCCATGAATATGCGGGAGCGTTGCTCAACCCAAAAGGCATTACCGTGAACTCATAATGCCCATATCGAGTCCTAAATGCCGTCTTCGGTATATCACTATCCTTGATTTTCAACTGGTGATAACCCGATCGCAAGTCTATCTTAGAAAAGACGCCGGCTCCTTTTTAGCCGATCAAATAAATCTTCGATCCTCGGCAGTGGGTACTTATTCTTGATAGTTAATCGATTCAACTCCCTATAGTCGATGCACATCCTCATCGTCCCATCCTTCTTCTTCACAAATAAGACAGGTGCTCCCCAAGGAGAGACACTTGGTCGAATGAATTTCTTGTCCAATGCTCTTGTAAATCGTACCTTGAGCTCTTCCAACTCTTTCGGTGCCATTCGATATGGTGCCTTTGATGTGGGTGCTGATCCCGGCAATAAATCTATCGTGAACTCCACTTGTCTTTTGGGTGGGATACCGGGTAAATCCTCCGGAAAAACATCTTGAAAATCTCGAACCACCGGAACATCTTCAATCTTCGTTTCACTAGTAGGGGTTCCCATCACATTGACCAAATACCCTTGACAGCTGCCGCTTCGTAGCATCTTTAGGGCCTTCATAGCTGTTATGATAAGGCTCTTAGCTCCCGTCCTTGATCCAAAGTAAACCAATTCCTCTCCACTTGGTAGCTTTAACACCACTTCCCTCTTTCCACAATCAATGCTAGCTTGATATTTGGACAACCAATCCATGCCAAAGATTACATCAAAGTGACTCATTTCTATGACATATAAGTTAGCATCTAAGTTTCTACCACAGATTTCTAAATTCACATCCTTAGCTACTCTATCTCGTGACCCTTTGTTTGACCCGAGGGTATACTAACATCAAGTGCTTCGACCTTGTTGGTTTCCTTACAACCAACCTTAGCACAACACTTTGTGGATATAAAAGAATGTGTCGCACCCGTATCAAACAAAGCTAGAACTGGAACTTTATTTAATGTCAACATACCTGTCATGGTATCAGGGTGTTGCTGACCTCCATCCTCATGACCGGACATAGAGTAAACTCGTGCTTTGCCTTTAGGAGCTGGATTCTGACCTCCGAAGTTAGGACAGAATGGGGCTGTATGGCCCGGCTGACGGCACCTGAAGCACTTTCCTTGTCCTGCAAGACACTCTCCTCCGTGATTCTTCCCACAGTTGGCGCAAGTGGGTTTGATTGGTTGAGCATTAGCACCCGTGGCTCCCTGAAACTTTCCTTGCTTATTCTGACTTTGGTTGTTGTTTTGGTTATGACCGTCCCATCTCCTCTTTCCCAAAAGGTTTGTTGGTTTCGAATTCACTTTCTCAGTGCGCTGGCTTGCAGCAATTTCACCAGCTCTCCTCTCACCAAGTCACCGAAAGGCATGTCTCCATGACCCGCTAGGATGCTCCGTATCTCCGGTCTTAACCCCTTCTTGAATTTCGAGCTTTCTTACGTTCAAGTATCCACCATATGGTATGCAAAACGAGACATGTTGCTGAATTGTCTCTCGTACTCTTTCCACGTCAGGTTTCCTTGTTGGAAGTTGAAGAATCGGGACTCCATCTCCTCCCGATAGGTGTCCGGAAAGAATCTCTCCATAACGATTTCCTTGAATTCATCCCACGTCGGTGCATCTCTTGCTTCTTCGGTTCTCGATCTCCCGGTAGCCTTCCCACCAATGATCAGCATCCTCCACCAATTGAAATTCAGCACAAGCTACACGTTCTTTGAGACGTGCATCTAACGAGACGAAAGATACGTTCCAACGCTCGAAACCATTCTTCAACACTAGCAGGTCCATCGCGTCCGTTAAAGGTGGGTGGCTTGTAACGACGGAATTGTTCCACGACATTAGCATTATCTTGGAAGTCTCCTTGAGTAGTCGGGTTAGGAACATCAGCTTGGTTGCGTGCGTTACCTCGACGAGCCATAACCTAAGATATTTTGTTACAAACTAAGTAAAAATGCCACGTTTCACGCACTACACTAGAGACCTCTAAATATGGAGAAGACTATTGTAATCAAGTAATAATAAGGTTTCAACTAGCATATCACATAGAGTTCATATAAGCATGCCAATTTATGCATCAAGACATCACATAATTCGCATATATTAAAGTATAAAATTTTGTACCTTATAAGCTGAAGCGGTGAGGCGGTGATGGGCGACATATGCTCGAACATTTATAAATGAACTTTTTTTTTTTTTTTGATAAAATACACATAAAATAATTTTGACACTTAAATTTTGAACAAGTCTACAAGAACGTAAACCTGCTCTGATACCACACTGTGACGCCCTAACTTTTAAAGACTTAGATTCTAAATAAGTAATAGAAATTAAAAGATTTGAGGCGTCAAATTTAATTTTGGAATAAAACAACAATAAATTTTATATGAAAGAGTTAACGTCTAATTTTTCAAAAGTGAAATAATGTTACGGCGGAAACGTAAACATTTAAATAATTTCTAGGAAAAACATAAATTCCTAAGTTCAACATAAATTCATTAGTTAAACAAATAGTAAAAGTAAAAGCATGAGCATGATGTCCCTCGTCATCACTCCTCGCCGTCCAGCTCATTACCTGAAATGGGTTTATTGGGGGGTGAGTATGCAAGCACACTCAGCGGAGATAAAATTTATTCAAAATTTAATACACAAGTAAACACATGATAATCAACTAAAATTTAATAAATTCACATGTACACATACACATACACATACACATACACATACACATACACATACACATACACATACACATACACACACATAAATAAAACGCACACACCCTCACACACTGATCACATAGACTATGCATATATATATATTTATTATTTATTTTTCAATCAATTTAATTCCAACATCAAATAAATAAATAAATATATGAGGGATAAAATATTTAATAACTTATGTACATCAAATTAAACATGGAGATTTATTAAGAAATTGATAAATAATATAGTATTGGTTACATAAATTAAACAACGGAAAATAATTGAAAAAGATTTGGTGGAACGAAATTACCGTTGTTCTTGAGAAATTGAAAAGCTGCTGCCGTCTTTGAGAAATATAAGATTTATTTTATGTGCGTATGATTTTCTAGGTTAACACTCTTATATAAATAAGTATTAGAAATGGGCTTGGGCTTGGGCTTGAGTGAGATAATGACTAATAAATATTATAATCTAATTGGGAGATAAGAATTGAAATTTAAATTTTAAATTTAAATTAGAATTTAAAAAATTGAGGGTGAAAATAAATTAGGATTTAAAAGATTAATAAGAATAATTAATAAAATAAAATAAAAATTACGTTAAATATAATATTATATATTATAAAATTATGGGTATTACAGTTGCCAACTTCAAAAGTTGTCCTAAGGATACTTGTCTTGTTGCTAAGAGTTCAGATGACTTAAGTTGGCTGTGGCACAGATGACTTGGTCACTTAAACTTCAAAACTCTTAACAAGATTGCAAGGAAATCTTTAGTTAAAGGACTCCCTGATAAAGTATTTTCAAAGAACCATGTATGTGTTTCTTGTAAAAAAGGAAAACAGACCAAAGCTTCTTTTAAAACAATAAGTAGTCCTTCTTCAGAAAGGATTCTGGAACTTCTTCATATGAATCTGTTTCGTCCAGTAACTCCTCTCAGCTTTAGTGGAAGAAAATACACTTTAGTAATTGTTGATGACTTTTCAAGATTTACTTGGGTTATTTTCTTGTACAAAAAGAATGAGACTATGATTAAGATTCCAGAATTTCTTCAAAAGATTCAAAATGAAAAGGGATTAAATATTGTTAAAATTAGAAGTGATAAAGGTACTGAATTTCTAAATAAAATGATTTCTAACTACTGCATTGAGAATGACATAGCTCAGGAAACATCTGCAGCAAGGACTCCACAACAAAATGGAGTTGTTGAGAGAAGAAACAGAACCTTGAAAGAGGCAGCTAGAACAATGTTATCTGAATTCAACACTCCTCATAGGTTTTGGGCAGAAGCAGTGAATACAGCCTACTATGTTCAAAATAGAAGTCTAATTGTCAAGGATAAGTGTAAAACTCCCTATGAAATTTGGAAGGGAAGATCTCCCAAAATTTCATATTTTCATATATTTGGTTGTAAATGTTTCATACACAACAATGGGAAATCTCAATTAAAAACTTTTGATGCCAAGATAGCAGATGGGATATTCTTAGGATACTCATCTATATCAAAGGCATATAGAGTTTTTAATAAGACAACCTTGTGTGTAGAAGAAACACCCCATGTGGTATTTGATGAATCTTCTTTTGAGATTGATAAGACAGGGGACATCACAAAGATATCAGATAATCTGAATCAGATGACTATCAAAGGATCAACCATAAAATTCTACAATCAAGAATAAGATTCAGATGAAGAGGAAGAATCAGACAAAGGAAAGGAACCTGAAAGAACTTCCTCAACAGCTGATCTACCAACTGATCAGACGACCAATGATACATCAGCTGATCAGACGACCAACAACACATCAGCTGATCAGGTAGAGTTATCAGAAGGTAACATAGAATCATCTGAAATAAATAATTCAGACAAGACATCATCTACTGTAAAAGATAAAGGTAAGAAAGTAATGTCATATCACCCAGCTGAGCAGATAATTGGAGATTTAGACTCTGGTGTCCAGACGAGGACCCAACTAAATCAAGATTGTATGTTCAGTTGCTATGTATCATTACTTGAACCTAAATTAATTACAGAAGCTCTAACTGATTCCAACTAGATTAATGCCATGCAAGAAGAACTAAATCAATTTCAAAGACAAGATGTGTGGGAGCTTGTTGAAAGACCTCATCATCAAAAAGTCATTGGAACTAAATGGGTCTTTAAAAACAAGAAGGATGAAAATAATATTGTGGTTAGAAATAAGGCCAGACTAGTTGCTCAAGGTTATTCACAATCAGAGGGTATTGATTATGATGAAACCTTTGCACCAGTAGCTCGTCTGGAAGCCATAAGATTATTTTTAGCCTATGCTGCTTTTAAAAGATTCATAGTTTTTCAAATGGATGTTAAGTCAGCTTTCTTAAATGGAATTCTAGCTGAGGAAGTTTATGTAGACCAACCCCATGGCTTTGTCAAAGGAGACAAGGTTTATAAACTGAGGAAAGCTCTATATGGACTTAAACAAGCACCAAGAGCTTGGTATACCACCTTGTCTGATTATTTAATTCAAAATGGTTTTGTTAAAGGTAGAATTGATAGAACTCTCTTTAGAAAAGAGTTTGGTTGTGATCTTTTCTTAGTTCAAATTTATGTTGATGATATAATTTTTGGATAACCTAACATATCTTTATGTGAAGAATTTAGTAGTCTTATGAAAAGCAGATTTGAAATGTCCATGATGGGAGAAATGAAATATTTTCTTGGACTTCAAGTCAAACAGACAAAGAAGGGAATATTCATCAACCAAGCCAAATATACAAAAGATCTTATTGAAAAATATGGAATAGGTACCAGCCGAGAAGCTAAGATACCTATGATGACAAATTTTTCAATGGATCCAGACGAGAAGGGAGAAGACACTGATCAAACTGAGTATCGAGGTCTTATTGGCTCTTTATTATATTTAACTGCTAGTAGACCTGATATTTCATTTGCAGTTGGAGTTTGTGCTCGATTTCAAGCTAATCCTAAGAAAAGCCATCTTGAAGCAGCAAAGAAAATCCTCAAGTATTTAAAAGGAACTGTAAATGTTGGATTGTGGTATCCAGCTGATGACAACTTTGAGCTGTCCGGATACTCAGATTCGGATTTTGGTGGGTGTAAGATAGATAGAAAATCTACATCTGGTACTTGCCAATTTCTTGGTAGTAAGCTGATTTCATGGTTGTCTAAGAAACAAACCTCTTAGCTACTTCCACAACTGAAGCCGAGTATATGGCAAGCTGGAAGTTGTTGTTCACAGCTGATCTGGATAAGTCAACAGCTAAGGGACTATAATATTATCACCAAAGATGTACCTATCTTTTGTGATAGTAATAGTGCCATAGCTATTACTCAGAACCCAGTTCTCCATACAAGATGCAAGCATGTGGATATCAGACATCACTTCATCCGAGACCATGTAGAAAAAGGAGATATCCGACTTGAGAAGATCTTGACCGATTTTCAAAGAGCAGACATCTTGACAAAACCATTGGCAGAGACGAGGTTTAAAGAATTATCTGTAGAATTAGGTTTATTAGATGCTTCTTTAGTAAATCTCTAATTCTGTTTTTTAATTCTTGTCTCTCTCAATTTAGTTTATTATGTCTAGAAAGAATTATCAGACTAGATCTGAGTCAAAGGACAATCAGGTAGCTGATATCATTGATTTCCTATTTAGAAATCAAGAATCAAGGATTAGTCATATTGACCTTATCTGACATGATAATTGCTTATCTGACATATGGTAAATCAGACTAGGGCACAATAGTCAGCTGATTCTCTGAAAAACAGATGACTATCTGCACCCTATCTGATCTACCTCAGCTACTAATAAGTTTTAATGAGTTTGTTTGCAGGAACAGGTATATCAGATTAGTCTCATAAATCTCTTCTTTCAGAAAACCTTCATCTTTATTTTCCTCAAAATCTTTGTTTTCAAATAAAGTCCTTAAGTGTGTGTGTTTTTTTTAAGTAATTTGAACTTTGTAACCAAACTGAAAATACTGTGTAAGTTTTAAACATTTGTGGTTTTCAAAAATATCAGATAAGATCAATTTGACCAAGTCTGATTTTACCAAATCTGAAATAGAATACCTGAGTGTTAAGTAAGGCACCTCATTGCTTACGTCAGGTATACTAATTACTTCTGATAAAGTAAGTCTATTAGTCGTCTAATCCGTAAGATAAACGATTACTTTTTACACAATTCAAGACACGTGAAGGCCACGCGCCTAAATTTCAATCGTTTTTCTCGCTAAACCGTCGATGTTTTACACGCGCCTCTTAAAATCAACGGTTTAAAATTAAAACTCTGAGATCGTGCCACGTTTTGCATTCCTAATCTTTCCCTCTCTCTCCTCTAAGTTTAAAATCTTACCTTCTTCATTAAAATTTTTCACTTTCACATTTCACCTATCAAAATTCTCTGTAAAAATTCCTGTCTTACAAAACTTATTCAAATGGCTTCTTCTTCATCCCAACCCTCTAAACCTCCCACTTATATAACTGCATCCGTCTCAAATTTCAAAATGAATACTGAAGCAGTTAAGAATAAACTCAAAGCTGAGATGTATGTCGACTTTGAAACCACTCAGGACAGGGAATCCAGCGAAATTTTAAGGCTGTTGGAAGCATCAAGATTACGAGGGTTCTGTTCACTCAAATCCGCAGAAAACAGAACAATGGACTTCATAGGCGCAGAGTTTCTGGCAAACAGTGAGTTTTCTGATAATGGGTTTAGTACTACTGTAGAGGGTACTAGGTTGGAGTATACTAAAGAGAATGTGGCTAGGATTTTGGATACATCAGCTGAGGGTGTGAATCCATTAATGTATAAAGAAGAGGAATGGGAACAATCTTTTGATTTGTTCGCCAAGGTTACATATAGGGGAACAAGGAGGGATTTGAAAAAGCATATGTTGAGAAGGAAATATAGACTGTTGATGACTATAGTAACTAAGTCAATTCTGGGTGATCAAAGTTCACATGACGGAGTTACTAAGTCTAGGCTGTGTTGTATGAGGGTTATATATGATGGTATAAGAGTTGATTGGGTAGAACTGCTGTTTAGGAGATTGAAGGAAGAAAAGGCGAGGTTGGTATTTAACCCTACTGTTGGAGATTGGGTTCCTCAGTCTACTGTGAGTCTGTTTAATAAGATCACAGTACTGATGGATGGACTGAATAAGAGGGTCCAGACGAGGGAAGGAAAGAAGAAATTTTCTAAGCAAAAGGGTTTGCTTACAAAGAATGAGAGATTGGGTGAATTGCCGGATTCAGACGATGAATCAGATGAGGCACAGGCCCAGAGAATCGAGTTGGCAGCAGGTGGGGTGCAGAGGCAGCCAGCTGAGGTACCAGAGGTAGAGGTACCCGAAGCTGAGATCCCAGCAGCCGGGGTAGAGGCACCAGCTGCTCAGCCAGCTGAGGAAGCAGCTGGGGTAGAAACAGAAGTGGCTCAACCACTTAGAAGGAGGACCAGGAGAAGGCTGGTCAAGGCTGCTGATACAGTTGGGGAGTCTTCCTCAACTCCTGCTAGTCTGCTACCAGAGGAGGCTGCAACACTTCAAATAGCAGCAGCAGTACAGGCTGAGACGGAGGTGCTGGAAGATCCCAGCTCTGAGCGAACCGCATCTGTCGAGAGGCAAGCCTCTCCAGGTACATCCTCCAACATTTCATCTTTAGAAAAATCTCCCACCCACCTAGGCGATGAAGAAGTATCCAAGGCTGGTACTTCTGAGCCTTTGAAACAGCCTACTCCCGATATTATCCAAATACAAACACCTCCCACCTCATCTCCCATACCAGAAATACCTCCCACCTCATATCCCACACCGGATATCCCTCCCACCTCTACTCAACCTTTTGATTTTCTCGACTTCCTCTCCACCAAATATCCCACCCCCTCACCCCAAATCAGTCCAATACACACTCCCAGACCAGATGGATCTGTAGGAAGCTTCGAGCTCTCCCTCCGCTCAGATGCCAAAAGGAGATTAGCTGAGTTAATTCCTGAACTTCAATTTAACCCTGAAGTAATGAAGGAATTCATTGAGATCTGGCTGGTCCATCATCTGCGGACTGGTGATCTGGAGGAAATGAGTTTATTTACTGATGAAGTTGGCTGGGACAATTTCATCACTTGGGAGAAGGTTATTTTGGAGGCTGCTGGAATCTCATCCTTATCAGTCATCCTATCAGAGGAGCAGCTCCTGAATTTCCTACGAAGCCGCCTTGGCTTGTCTGAAAACTTACCAGCCGTCCCTCCCAGCAGCCCAGTATCCACCTTCTCTTCAATTCTGAATCAACTGGAGAAGAAGATAGAGGATAAGTTCACTCAGATGCTTACAATGAAGACTGCAGACATCGTAGATTCTGTCAGTGTAACTATGGAAGACATGCTAAAAGCATCTGAGGTAAATCTTCTATCTTCTATTTCAAATACTGTTAAACTGGTTGTCAAAGAAGAGCTGGAAGAAGTGAAGAAGGAGGTTGGAGAGCTGAAAATCCAGACCCAAGCTGACAATCAACTGCTGGCCGATGAGATCCTCCTTAATCAATCCTCAGCTTCCACCTATTTTACTGTTATCAAGGAGCAGCTTGCTATGCTACTTGATGATGTTAAAAATGGGGAAGATGTGGAGATCGTGAAAGCCAAGCTTAACCAAATCAAACTTTCAGCAGCCAGCCAATCAGATGAGCTCACTGCCTTAAAACATAGAATTGATCAGATTGAGGAAGCAATCAGGGCAGATGAGCTGGCCAGAAAGAAAGAAGCTGAGCTGAAATCTGAAAGATATATGGCTAAGATCAGAGAGAGGAAGGAGGAGGCTAGAGCCAAAGCTGAAGCTGAGAAGGGAAAAGGGAAAGAGCTGGTGGTTGTGGAGAAGGAGAAAGAAAAGGAGGCAGAGAAGGTCGTGTCGCCTATCAGGCAGAGCCTGATGTCCAAAGCTGCTGGAAAGAGACCACTGGAAAAATCAGCTGAGCAGCTTAGGATAGAGGCAGAAAGGGACCGACGTATCAAGGCTGAAACGGTGTATTATGGCCGGAGGGAAGCCAGGAGGAAGATTAAGTCGGCAAAGGAGGCTGGCCGCATTTTTGATAAGTTCCAGAAGAAGTGGGTTGTCCCATCTGCCGGAGGAGGAGCTGAGGCAGCTTGGATTAGACCTACAGAAAGAACTGATGCTCCCCCAAAAATGATTGCACATCCATCGTGGGCAGCTGAGTACATGAAGTACGAAGCCAAGTGGACCTTCTTCTGGTACATATGCAAAGGAGTTGGAGCATCATCAGACAATGAAACGATCGCTTGGCATGATTGGATGGAGAAGGAAAATCCAAGCTTGTACCAGAAACTTCTTGATGAAGGAGATGAATGGTACAACGTGGATTTGGTTGCTCCAGACTACTCATCCATTCCGATAAAGCTGAAAGATGATGGCTCGATAGACAAGGAGTGGATCAGGTCAACTATCAACTATGGTATAAATCAGATGAAGTTGACTGATCCAAAGGAAATTGCTGAGCTGAGAACGAGGATATTTGATTGGATGCAGCTTCCCGAGAAAGACAGATGGACAGATTAGATAAGCTCAAATTTTCTTATCTTTTATCTTCTTATCTGTTACATATGTAAATTTGTAAATGAGCTGAATATGAATGAGATGACTGGTTCTTATTTGTTTTACTTGTGTTTTAAAAGTTTTCTTTACTGTTTTAAGGAACTTTAAAATTTTTCTAAGTATAAACCATCTGAGAAAATTTATCATCTCAGACTCAATATTTGCAAAATTTTTCTTAAGTCTAAAATTTTTAAGACTTAAATTTTTTTTTCCTTTTGAAAAATTCCTTATGACTAAAGAATTTTTTTTCTTCAAAACCTTTTAAGTGTGTATTAGAATGCTTTAATCTAAATTAATAGTGTGAATATATTCTAACTTGCTTATCTGATTGTCTTGGATAACTTTGACTAACTTCAGCTGTGAGTATGTTTCTTTTATAGTTTTAACATCATCAAAAAGGGAGAAATTGTTAGATCAAGTAGAGTTTTGATGAGTTAAAAGGAACAATCCAGATGAGCAGACAACATTGATAAACAGCTCAGTAGAATAAGAAAGGCAAGTCTTCACCAAGTCAGCTGCAGACGAGTAGAAGAAATCAGCTGAGGTCAAGAGCAGTTTCCAAGATTAATTTTGTTGAGCAGTTTCCAGTTTGTTAGAACTGACTAACAAACTAACTGTCTTTTCAGACTTATAAATAGGACTAGATTTTATTTTTCAAGACACTTATGCAAATTTGATTTTCCACACTATTCACTATTGATTTCACAAGGTATTTTCAAAAGAGTTTTCAAATATTTTCTAAGTGTTTATAGAACACTTCACTTCACATCTTCAAAAACACTTCTTATTCTAGAGTTAGATTTTAGAAGTTTGGTTAGCATTGTTGAAGAGTTGAAGATTGAATTGTAAGTTGTAAAGATTGTAAGTAAGTAAGCAGCTAGTGAAGACCCTTTTTCAAAGTTTGGAGAAGGAGAGTGGATGTAGGATTGTTATAATCCGAACCACTATAAATTTTGGTGTTTTTTACTGCTTTCTTTTAATTTCTGTTCAAGTTACAATTTGTTATTTGAAATTAAATTTTAGAATCTTAGCTAAAATCTAAATATCAGCTTTGCTTTTGATCTTGTTAAAAGTTGAGTTTAAAAATTGTTTTCCGCTGTGCTTAATCTAATACTTTGAATTGATTTTGAAAATTTTTTTAAAAAAAATCAACAAAATCTATTCAAACCCCCCCTTTCTAGATTTTGTTCTAGAAGGATATCTCAAGGTTTTAATCAACTCAACACTCAGGGACCAACACCTCATATTCCTTCCTAGAAGACATTCAAATGAGCTCACCTGTTCCTCCCCCCCAAATTTCTGAACTCCACACTCCCACTTCTTCCTCATCCGAATCCTCATCTGAGGATGAGGAAAGTGACTTAAGCCCCACCTCAGCTATCACTTCTATAATTGCCCAAATGGAGAGGAAGATGAAGCAGGCCTTCGAGAAGAAGCTCCAGAGGCGAACAAAGAAGATGGTGAAAGCAGTCACAGAGGCAATGATCACGAACATGCGGGAAGTAAAGGTAAATCTAACTGAAAAGATTACTTCTATTACTAAATCTGTTCTTGCCGAGAAGGTGACAGCTATGGAAGAGGAAGTGAAAGGGCTGAAAACTCAAGTATCTGAGTACAATGTAATAGTGGTGGACTCATTGGCTTTGGACAAGTCAGACTTCAGGATTAAATGCAATGATCTGGAGACGAAGCTGACTTCCTTAGCTGATGAAGTCAAAAAGGGGGAAAAGGAGGTGAAGGAAAGAGAGTTGGCACTCACAGCTGTGGTGGATGAGATGAGGAGCAAGGTAGACACAAAAGCCAGCACAGCTGAGTTAGAGGCAGCCAGGGAGAAAGCTCGCATTAAATTTGATGAGCTGGCTGCACTTCAGCTGAGGGTCAGCCAACTCGAGGAAGCACTGAAAGAAGATGAGGAAAGAAGGAAGAAGGAGGAAGAAAATAAGTCTGCTCAGCTGCTGGCGAAAATCAAAGAATCTGAAAAAGCAGCAGCTGAGGTCAAAGGAAAGGGGAAAGGGAAGCTGGTGGAGGAATCTAAAGTTCTCAGTCCTAAGCTCACAGCTTCTGAGAAAAGAAAGAGGGAGCCTGACTACTCTAACTTGCCTGAAGAACAGATCAGCAGGATCATGAGAGAGCAGGCTTTCTATGGAGAAAGGGAAAGAAAGAAGCTGAAGAAGAAGAGCAAGGGACTGGAGATGAGGTGGAGCAGGGATGTGAGGAAATGGGAAATGAAGGAGGCAGATAAAGCTGACTTTAGGCCCTATCACAGGACACTCAATTCGCCGAAGGTCGTAGCTGGCAAACTCTTCAAGGAATACAAAGATAAGAATTTGGACGCCAGATGGATGTACCACTGGTACATCTTGAAGGGGTCTGAGTCAGCAGCGCCGGACGAGGACCTAAAGTGGCATGAATAGATAGAGAAGGAGGACAAAGATCTATATCAGAGGCTGCTGGTGGAAGCAGACAAGTTCTTCAATGCAGATCTTTGTGCTCCGGCCTATGAGACGGGGAGGCCCAAGACCAATCCAGACGGCTCAATCGATATGAACTGGATCAAAGGCATCATTGCCAAAGCCGAAGTGGAGTCTGGATTGAAGGATGAAGATGAGCTGAAAAAGCTGAGGAAGAGAGTCTTTACCTGGTTGGCCATTCCTGAAGCCAATCAGTGGGGAATCTAAAAATAGGATCATTCTCTTTTTCTTATTTGTTTATCTTTTGATTTGTGTAAATTTGTAAATCTTTGAATGAATATATCTGAACTTTTGTAGATTACTTGTTTTATTTTCTTAAAGTTTTTTTTCTGCTTTAAGAAAAACTTAAAATTTTTTCTAAGTATAAGTCATCTGAGAAATTTGTCTTCTCAGACCTAAAGTTCTCAAAATTTTTTTAAGTCTAAAAATTTTCTAAGTACTAAGACTTAAAAGTTTTCCAAGCTTAAAAGATTCTTTTTAAAGTGCTTTGTGATAGTTAAATCTGATTAAAAGTGTAAATGTGCTCTGATATGCCTATCTAATAATCTTGATTAACTCTAAACCTAACTTCAGCTGTGAGTGTGTCTCTTTCTTGTAGGTTTTAACTTCATCAAAAAGGGGGAAATTGTTAGATCAAGTAAAATTTTGATGAGTTAAAAGAAGCTGCAGTTCAAATGATCTGACGACCTGAAGAACAGCTGAGATTAAGTCCTTATGCTAAGCTGATCAGACTATGTTAAGGGTTGATTAAGTCATCTGAAGATCAGAAGTTACAAGTCGTCTGGAGACAAGCACAAGTCTAGTCATCTGCAGGAGACAATCATGAAGAGCTCAGACGAGGTCAAGACAAGCTGAGTAGAATAAGAAAGGCGAGTCTTCATCAAGTTAGCTGCAGACGAGTAGGAAAAATCAGCTGAGGTCAAGAGCAGTTTTCAAGATTAAGTTTGTTGAGCAGTTTAATGTTTTTTAGAACTGACTAACAAACTAACTGTCTTTTCAGACTTATAAATAGGTCTAGATTTTATTTTTCAAAACACTAATGCAAATCTGATTTTTCACATTATTCACTATTCAATTCACAAAGTATTTTCAAAAGAATTTTCAAATATTTCTAAGTGTTTGTAGAACACTTCACTTCACATCTTCAAAAACACTTCTTATTCTTAGAGTTAGATTTTAGAAGTTTGATTAGCATTGTTGAAGAATTGAAGATCAAGTTGTAAGTTGTAAAGATTGTAAAGTAAGTAAGTAAGCAGCTAGTGAAGACCCTTCTTCAAAGTTTGGAGAAGGAGAGTGGATGTAGGATTGTTATAATCCGAACCATTATAAAATCTGGTGTTCTTTACTGCTTTCATTTAATTTCTGTTCAAGTTACAATTTGTTATTCAAGGTTAATTTCAGAATTAAATTTAAGATTTGAATATCAGTGTTGCTTTTGATCTTGTTAAAAGTTGAGTTTAAAATTGCTTTCCGCTGTGTTAATCTGATTCTTTGAATTGATTTTGGGAAGATTCGAAAAATCTTAAAAATCTATTCAACCCCCCTTCTAGATTTTTGCTAGAAGGCTGATACTTGTTTTACCTAATCTACTCAACTATTCGGGACCAACAGAGATTTTTGGAATCTTACCCTTCCAAATCTCATATGGAGTCTTACCCTTGTCTTTGACAACTAAGCACCTGTTCTGGGTATAACAAGCTGTGTTGATAGCTTCAGCCCAGAACCTGTGAGGGGTTTCATACTCAGCTAACATGCTCCTGGCTGCTTCCTTCAAAGTTCTATTCCTTCTTTCAACCACTCCATTTTGTTGAGGAGTTCTTGCTGAAGATGTCTCATGAATAATTCCACACTCATTGAAAAAGTTAGATAAACAGGAATTCAAAAATTATGTGCCCTTATCACTCCTTATTTTAATAATATTAACACCCTTTTCATTCTGAATCTGTCTGAACAAATCAGGGATCTTGTTCATTGTCTCATTTTTCTTGAAAAGAAGTATAACCCAAGTGTATCTAGAAAAGTCATCTACTACAACAAGAGTATATTTCCTTCCACTGAAACTGAGAGGAGAAACAGGTCCAAACAGATCCAGATGAAGTAGTTGCAACACTCTTTCAGATGAAGAAGAGTTAATACTCTTAAATGAGTGTCTAGGCTGTTTACCTTTCTGACAAGCGTCACATTTCAGACCAGTGGATAAAAGTTTTTCAGGTAATCCCTTGACAAGGTTCTTTTTAGCCAGCTTACTAAGGGTCTTGAAATTCAGATGACTAAGCCTCTTGTGCCATAGCCAGCTGAGGTCTTCTCCACCCTTAGCTATCAGACAAGTATCTTTGGGACAACTATTAAAGTTGGCCACATAGACATTACCATGTCTGAAGCCAGTTAGCAGTACCTTATCTGAGGAATTATCTAAAATATCACATTTATCCCTTGAAAATTTGACAAGAAAATCTTTATCACAAAGCTGGGAAACAGATAACAGATTATGTTTCAAACCTTCAATAAAATATACCTCTGATACCTGAATATCCTTGATAATAAGAGTACTTACACCTTTAGTCTGACCACAATTATTGTCACCAAATAAGACTCTTGGACCATCAATGCTTTGGAAATTTGATAACAACCTCTTGTTATGGGTCATGTGTTGTGAACAACCACTATCAATGTACCATATTGAAGCTAAGATCTCTTCCTTGAGTGATGATCCCTGTGACTCCTGAAAAACAGATCAGTTGTAAGGTACCCTAGTGATCTTGGGTCCTTGAAGGTCAAGTATCACTTTAGGTAACCAAATAAACATCTCATCTCTAAACAATAAATCTGACTCGGTTTTTCTACCAAATCTGTCTACAATTGTATCACTTTTAAAGGATAACTTGTTGTATTCAGATTGAGTAATTTTTCCTAAACTTAGGAAATGTGGGATAGCATCTGCTCCTTCCATCAAAAGGATTATAATAAGAATTTCTTCTTATTTTGGTTCTTGGGTTTCTCCTAGTCTGATAAGGAGTCCTCATCTGAATTTTTGTTTTCAGATTGGGAGATGCAGTCCTTACCTGACTAGTTGGTTTCCAAGGACCAATTTTAACCTCTTTTAATTGATCAGATGCTTTCACAATTTTCCTGGGTTTTTGTACATCTGATTTATTACTTCTATCATAACCAAGACCTGTTTTGTCATGGGATTTCTGAGAGGTATTAAAGATATGGTCTATTGCTGACTGTGAATTATTAGGTTGACTAATTTTGAAGACAAGCTTCTCATTGTCTTTCTTAATTGATTCATTTTCAGCACAGACTACTTCAAATTTATCTTTTAAAGTTTTCAATTCATTTTCTAACCTTTCAGGTAAGCTGGCTGATGTACTGGCCTCAGCCTGGGGAAAACATTCCCCCTTGAATGTTTCCTCAGTTTCTGAACAGTTCATCACCTACTTTCCTTTAATTAGAATTTGAATTTGATCCTTCAAAGCCAAATTCTCTGTCTCTAGCTGTTTATAAGCAGCCAGAGATGTCTTTAAATCTCTCAATAATTCATAAATAACAGTTTGGTCTTGATCAGATGCAGACTGACAAGAATCATTATCAGAAGATGAATAGTAGATTACCTCATTAGCCATGAGACAGATTTCATCATCTGATCCGAAATGAGATGAGGATGATGATGATGATGATTTCTTTGGCTCCTTTTCTTCAGCCAACAAAGCCCTTTGATCTGCAAATCTCCTGTCTCTCTTCTTCCTCTTTTCTTCCCTTTCTTTAGGAGTCAGTTGTGGACAATCATAGCTGAAGTGTCCTGGCTTGTTGCGTGTGTAGCAAGTATCACTCCTATCTGATCTGGGACTGGAAGGATTTCTTCTGACAGGTGATCTGTATCTTCTTGTCTGGCTCTTGCTTTTGTCATCATCTGAAGATTCATCTTTCTTTCTTTCTCATCTGGATCTTGATTTATCCTTACCTGCAAATCTCAATTTATTTCTTTTATACTTCGTTCTCAATTTATCATACCTCTTAGTGAGCAGAGCCATCTCCTCCTTCAAAGATAGATCAGCTCCTACAGACTCTGTTGACACCTTGTCTTCTTTACTGACAAAGGCAACAGACTTGGATGAGGTGCTTGACTCCATCTCATCCTCCTCGTCTTCTATTTGAATATCATATTCTAGAGCTTTAAGATGAGAAAACAAAGTATGGTGAGTAATAGAAGATAAATCTTGAGTAGCTTTAAGGATATTGGATTTCTCCCTCCATCTCTTGGTTAATGAACTCAGAATCTTGTTATTAATCTCTTTCTCTGTATAATTTTTCCAAGGTCAGCTGCTTTGTTGGAAAGATTAGTCAACCTTACATCTAACTAATCCACAGACTCATTTTCCTTTATTTTGAATGTCTCAAATGCATGCAAGACTGACTGCAACTTGTTCTCTTTAACTTGTTCAGATCCTTCACAGACATTGGCTAGAGTCTGCCACATTTCTTTGGCAGTTTTGCATCTCTTAACCTTCTCTATCCAATCTTTACTTAGAGTCTCAATGATTTCAGTTCGAGCTACTTGGTCAAGATTGTGGACCTTTCTTTCATTATTTGTCAACTCAGAACTCTTTTTCTCTTGTCTGGTTCTGGACTCAGCTGACTCAGCTCCAGTGCTAGTGCCTCCATGATAAAATTTTATAGGTCCCTCTTCAAGAACCTCTTCCATCCTATCATGAATGACCTTAAGATGATTCTCCATCCTAAATTTCCAGTAATCATAATCTTCAATAGAGAATTCAGGAAGATTCATAGACTTCTTGTTTTTCCCTGATGACATGATGAAATAAAGAAACAAAATACTCCACAAACTAATTAGTAGCACTGTTAGTAGAAACTAAGAGAATGAAGAATATCAAGATAATTTCAGAATCTTATTTAAGACCTAAAATCAATATCAGAACAGCTTAACACTGCTCTGATACCACTTGTTGGTCCCGAATAGTTGAGTAGATTAGGTAAAACAAGTATCAGCCTTCTAGGAAAAATCTAGAAGGGGGGGTTGAATAGATTTTTCAGATTTTTCAAATCTTTCAAAATATATTCAAAGTACCAGATGTACACAGAGGAATTCAATATTAATCTCAACTTTTAATAAGATCAAAAACAACACTGATAATCAGATCTTAACTTTAATTCTAAAATTAAACTTTGAACAATAAATTGTAACTTGAACAGAAAGATAAATGAAAGCAGTACAGAACACCAGATTTTATAGTGGTTCGGATTATAACAATCCTACATCCACTCTCCTTCTCCAAACTTTGAAGAAGGGTCTCCACTAGCTGCTCACTTACTTACTTTACAATCTTTACAACTTACAACTTGATCTTCAATTCTTAAAAAATGCTAATCAAACTTCTAAAATCTAACTCTAAGAATAAGAAGTGTTTTTGAAGATGTGAAGTGAAGTGTTCTATAAACACTTGAAATATTTTGAAACTCTTTAAAAAAATACTTTGTGAACTGAATAGTGAATAGTGTGAAAAATCAGATTTGCATCAGTGTATTGAAAAATAAAATCTAGACCTATTTATAAGTCTGAAAAGATAGTTAGTTTGTTAGTCAGTTCTAACAAACTGGAAACTGCTCCACAAACTTAATCTTGAAAACTGCTCTTGACCTCAGCTGATTTTACTTTACTCGTCTGCAGCTGACTTGGTGAAGACTCGCCTTTCTTATTCTACTCAGCTTGTCTTGACCTCGTCTGAGCTCTTCATGATCGTCTCCTGCAGATGACTAGACTTGAGCTTGTCTTCAGATGACTTGTGACTTCTGATCTCTAGCTGACTCAATCAGTCCTTGACCTAGTCTGATCAGCTTAGTATTGAACGCTGGTCTGAGCTGTTCATCAACGTTGTCTGCTCATCTGGATTGTTCTTTTAACTCATCAAAACTCTACTTGATCTAACAAAATCAGACTAGGTCAAGAAATCAGATTAGGACGAAAATCAGATGAGGATAAGAAGTCAGATGAGGACAGCGTGAAGAAGACAAATGAGGTTTAATACGATAAAAAATCATCAAGACATAGAATGAAGACGAAGATAGGGTGAGGCAAAATGCAGACGATGAAGTGTTAGAGAAATTTCACACAAGTATCAAGACACAGTTACAACTGATCAAAAAGAAGTTACAAGATTCTATTATATGATTATAACTGACTCAAAACAGAATTCACAAGGAAGTTACAACTACCAAATGTAGATCTCTATAAATAGGGATAGAAGTTAGAATAGAATATATACATGACTGTTCATTTACATTCTCTTCACAATTAGCATTCAAAAATTTGTAAACACACACAAACGTTCTATACGTTTCCAGTTTTAGTGTTTGTAGAACACTATTCACAGAATATCTTCAAGCCATTGATATACAGAAATTAGGAAGAAATTGTTGTAAGGCTGAAGATTCACAATTGTAAGTAAGTAAGCAAGAAGGAAGAAAGGTAGTAAGTGAAGACCCTTCTTCAAGTTGAAGAAGGAGGGTGGACGTAGGATCGTTTGATCCGAACCACTATAAACAACTATGTTCTTTACTTTTTCGTTTTCTTACTTGTTCATATTGTTTTTCTGTTCATAACCAAAAAAAAAAGATCATTTTCGGAATTCAAGTTAGCTTAAATATCAGTGTGCTTTAGATCTACATAGAGTTGAGTTTAAATTTAATTCCTCTGTGCTACTTGGGTGTTTTGAATAGTTTCGGAAGTTTGATAAAATTGAAAAATCTATTCAACCCCCCTTCTAGATTTTTCCTAGAAGGCTAGTTCAAGTTTTATCTAATCTACTCAACTAAGTGGGACCAACAACCTCAGTCAATACTATTAAAATCGAAGATGTGATTTAATATACAAAAATAACAAGTAAATATAATAAAAAATACTAAAAAAAAAGGAAAAAAAATAGAATAAATAAAATTAAAAATTTAACTAAAAATGTTGAATGACATATCAAAATGTTCCCAAAAAAGGCACATGTGTAACACAATCTTATGTTGTTAAACTACAACACATACGAGGATGTACCAAAAAATAGGTGCACAAAAATAAGAGAGATGAAATTATAAAAAAAAAAAAGAAAAGAAAAATTGTAAATTTTTCTTTTGAAAATGCTAATTAAAAATAAGAGGGATAAAAATTTACCAAAAAACTACATATCATGCTAAGATATAGCAATAAAAAATAAAAAAAGGAAAAAAAATAAAAAAAACCATAAAATGAATAAAAAAAAGAGATAAAACATGAAACAGACACTAATAAAAAATTAAATAAAAAGGAAAAATAATTGAACAATTATTGAAATGATATTTTATTGTTGAATATCAAATATATGCCTTGAACACTAGATATCTATATATGTAGAAACAAAAAAAAAATTGCTTATACAAAAATATTAATACACCACGAATGGAAAAAAAGATAATCATTAATTATAAAATGACTGGTAACAATATGATTACAGCGAGATGTATTAATTCGTATTTGATTTGACAGAACCAAGATGTAAACTAAAAAAATTAGTATTCCGAAGTCATAATTACCCTGTAGTATATGTATCTATGAATGCATACAATTGAAGTAGTATAACTACACATTTATTGAGGAAAAATGCCTAAAACACTTTTAATTTTAGAAAACTACACTGACTAGCACCTATAGACACAGTAAAAGACCGAATAACACACACACTAAACAACAAACACAATGAATAACGCGCACAGTACACTGAATAACACACACACTACACTGACTAGCACCTACACACACAAAAAATACTTACTATACAGACTACAACTAACATTAATATATAAACTAAACAAGATAGCTACAAAGAAAAGAAGTGTTAGTTCAAGTAAAGTTTTGATGAGTTAAAAGATCAATCCAGATGAGCGGACATCATTAAAAGAACAGCTAAGGTCAGAGTTCAGTACTAAGCTGATCAGACTAGGTCAAAGACTGTTTAAGTCAGCTGGAGATCAGAGGTTGTAAGTCATCTGGAGACATGCTCTAGTCTAGTCATCTGCAGGAGACGATCATGAAGAGCTCAGACGAGGTCTAGACAAGCTGAGTAGAATAAGAAAAGCGAGTCTTCACCAAGTCAGCTGCAGACGAGTATGAAGAATCAGCTGAGGATTAAGAGCAGTCTTTAAGATTAAGTTTGTTTGAGCAGTTTTCAGTTTGTTAGAACTGACTAACAAACTAACTGTCTTTTCAGACTTATAAATAGGTCTAGATTTTATTTTTCAACACACTTATGCAAATCTGATTTTTCACATTGTTCACTATTCAGTTCACAAAATATTTTCAAAAAGAGTTTTCAGAAATTTCAAGTGTTTATAGAACACTTCTTTTGTAATCTTCAAAATCCTTTATTCACTGTAATTCTTAGATTCATCATAAGGAGATTAGGAGTACTTTGAAGAATTGAAGATCAAGTTGTAAGTTGTAAGATTGTAAAGTAAGTAAGCAGCTAGTGGAGACCCTTCTTCAAAGTTTGGAGAAGGAGAGTGGATGTAGGATTGTTATAATCCGAACCACTATAAAATCTGGTGTTCTTTACTGTTTTCATTTACCTTTCTGTTCAAATTACAATTTATTGTTCAAAGGTTAATTTCAGAATCAAAGTTAAAATCTGAATATCAGTTTTGCTTTTGATCTTATTAAAGTTGAGTCTAATCTTGAATTTCCGCTATGTACATCTGGTACTTTGAATAAGTTTTAAAAGATTAGTAAAAATCTGAAAAATCTATTCAACCCCCCCTTCAAGATTTTTCCTAGAAGGCTGATACACTTTTTACCTAATCTACTCAACTAATCGAGACCAACAAGTGGTATCAGAGCAGTGTTAAGCTGTTCTGATATTGATTTTAGGTCTTTACTAAGATTCTGAAATTTTCTTGATTTTCTTCATTCTCTTCATTATTACTAACAGTGCTACTAATAAGTCTTGTGGAGTATTTTGTTTCTTTATCTCATCATGTCATCAGGAAAAAGCAAGAAGTCCAGGAATCTACCTGAATTCTCTATTGAAGATTATGATTACTGGAAATTCAGGATGGAGAATCATCTTAAGGCCATTCATGATAGGATGGAAGAGGTTCTTGAAGAAGGACCTATCAAATTTTATCATGGAGGCACTAGCACTGGAGCTGAGTCAGCTGAATCCAGGATTAAACAAGAGAAAAAGAGTTCTGAATTGACAAATGATGAAAGGAAGATCCACAATCTTGATCAAGTAGCTCGAACTGAAATCATTGAGACTCTATGTAGATTGGATAGAGAAGGTTAAGAGATGCAAAACTGCCAAAGAAATGTGGCAGACTCTAGCAAATGTCTGTGAAGGATCAGAACAAGTCAAAGAGAACAAGCTACAGTCGGTCTTGCACGCATTTGATACATTTAAAATGAAGGAAAGTGAATCAGTTGATCAGTTAGATGTAAGGTTGACTAATCTCCTCAACAAAGCAGCTGACCTTGGAAAGAATTACACAGAGAAGGAGAGATACTGAGATCATTAACCAAGAGATGGAGGGAGAAATCCAATATCCTTAAAGCTACTCAAAATTTATCTACTATTACTTACCATACTTTGTTCTCTCATCTTAAAGCTCTAGAATATGATATTTAAATAGAAGATGAGGAGGATGAGATGGAGTCAAGCACTTCATCCAAGACTGTTGCCTTTGTCAGCAAAGAAGACAAGGTGTCAACTGAGTCTGTAGGAGCTGATCTATCTCTGAAGGAGCAGATGACTCTTCTCACCAAAAGGTATGATAGATTAAGGATGAAGTATAAAAGAAATAAATTGAGATTTGCAGGTAAGGATAGATCAAGATCCAGATCAGGAAGAAAGGAAGATGAGTCTACAGATGATGACAAAAGCAGGAGCCAGACGAGAAGATTCAGATCACCTGTCAAAAGAAATCCTTCCAGCCCTAGATCAGACAGGAGTGATATTTGTTACACATGCAACAAGCCAGGACACTTCAGCTATGATTGTCCTCAACTGACTCCTAAAGAAAGGGAAGAGAAAAGGAAAAAGAGAGACAGGAGATTTGCAGATCAAAGGGCTCTATTGGCTGAAGAAAAGGAGCCAAAGAAATCATCATCATCATCATCATCATCCTCATCTGATTTCGGATTAGATGATGAAATCTGTCTCATGGCTAAAGAGGTAATCTATTATTCATCTTCTGATAATGATTCCTGTCAGTCTGTATCTAATCATGATCAAACTGTTATTCATGAATTATTGAGAGATTTAAAGACATCTCTAGCTGCTTATAAACAGCTAGAGACAGAGAATTTAGCTTTAAATGATCAAATTCAAATTCTAATTAAAGGAAAGCAGGTGATGAACTATTCAGAAACTGAGGAAACATTCAAGGGGGAATGTTATCCCCAGGCTGAGGCTAGTACATCAGCCAGCTTACCTGAAAGATTAGAAAATGAATTGAAAACTTTAAAAGACAAATTTGAAGTAGTCTGTGCTGAAAATGAATCAATTAAGAAAGACAATGAGAAGCTAGTCTTCAAAATTAGTCAACTTAATAATTCACAGTCAGCAATAGATCATATCTTTAATACATCTCAAAAATCCCATGACAAAACAGGTCTTGGTTATGATAGAAATAATAAATCAGATGTACAGAAACCTAGGAAATTTGTGAAAGCATCTGATCAATCAAAAGAGGTTAAAATTGGTCCTTGGAAACCAATTAGTCAAGTAAGGACTGCATCTCCCAGTCTGAAAACAAAAATTCAGCTCAGGACTCCTTATCAGACTAAGAGAAATCCAAGAACCAAAATAAGAAGAAATTCTTATTATAATCCTTTTGATGGAAGAAGCAGATGTTATCCCACATTTCCTATGTTTAGGAAAATTACTAAATCTGAATACAACAAATTGTCATCTAAAAGTGATAAAATTGTAGACAGATTTGGTAGAGAGACCAAGTCTGATTTATTTTTAGGAGATGAAATTTTTATCTGGTTACCTAAAGTGATGCTTGACCTTCAAGGACCCAAGATCACTAGGGTACCTTATAACTAATCTGTTTTTCAGGATTCACAGGGATCATCACTCAAGGAAGAGATTTTAGCTTCCATATGGTACATTGATAGTGGTTGTTCACAACACATGACCCAACAAGAGGTTGTTATCAAATTTCCAAAGCATTGATGGTCCAAGAGTATTATTTGGAGACAATAATTGTGGTCAGACTAAAGGTGTAGGTACTCTGATTATCAAGGATATTCAGGTATCTGAGGTATATTTTGTTGAAGGTTTGAGACATAATCTGCTATCTGTTTCTCATCTTTGTGATAAAGGTTTTCTTGTCAAATTTTCTAAGGATAAATGTGATATCTTAGATAATTCCTCAGATAAGGTACTATTAACTGGCTTCAGACATGGTAATGTCAATGTGGCCAACATTAATAGTTGTCCCAAAGATACTTGTCTGATAGCTAAGGGTGGAGAAGATCACAGCTGGCTATGGCACAAGAGGCTTAGTCATCTGAATTTCAAGACCCTTAGTAAGCTGGCTAAAAAGAACCTTGTCAAGGGATTACCTGAGAAACTTTTATCCACTGATCTTAAATGTGATGCTTGTCAGAAAGGTAAACAGCCTAGACACTCATTTAAGAGTATTAACTCTTCTTCATCTGAAAGAGTGTTACAACTACTTCATCTGGATCTGTTTGGACCTGTTTCTCCTCTCAGTTTCAGTGGAAGGAAATATACTCTTGTTGTAGTAGATGACTTTTCTAGATACATTTGGGTTATATTTCTTTTCAAGAAAAATGAGACTATAAACAAGATCCCTGATCTGTTCAGACAGATTCAGAATGAAAAAGGAGTTAATATTATTAAAATAAGGAGTGATAAGGGCACATAATTTTTGAATTCTTGTTTATCTAACTTTCTCAATGAGTGTGGAATTATTCATGAGACATCTTCAGCAAGAACTCCTCAACAAAATGGAGTGGTTGAAAGAAGGAATAGAACCTTGAAGGAAGCAGCCAGGAGCATGTTAGCTGAGTATGAAACCCCTCACAGGTTCTGGGCTGAAGCCATTAACACAGCTTGCTACACCCAGAACAGGTGCTTAGTTGTTAAAGACAAGGGTAAGACTCCATATGAGATTTGGAAGGGTAAGATTCCAAGAATCTCATATTTAAGAGCTTTTGGTTGTAAGTGTTTTATCCATAACAACGGGAAATCTAAGTTAAGAACCTTTGATGCTAATGCAGCTGATGGAATATTCTTGGGATATTCTAACACTTCCAAGGCATTTAGAGTTTTTAACAAGATAACCCTTTATGTGGAGGAAACCCCTCATGTTATTTTTGATGAGTTGTATTCTTTCTCAGATAAAGTGAATCAAATTTCTGAAAATCTAGATAAAATTGAACTAACCAAGACTAAACATAAAACTGTCTATCTACCTAGTCTTGATTCAGAATCAGATGAATAAGAATCCTCATCTGATAATCAAAAGACAACATCTGATCAGACTCCATCAGATCAGACACCCTTGACGTCAGCTGATCAGCGGGGGTCAGCTGATGAAGGGGGAACGTCAGCTGAGGTAGAGTCAGAGGAGTTGCCTACTGAGACTCAAGATGAGGATTCTTCTCCTCACATAGGCAAAAGGATGAGAAGCTACCATCCATCTGATCAGATTATAGGAGACCCATCTAGTAGTGTGCAGACACGAATGATGCTGGACTCTGAAAGTCTTTTCAGCTGTTATGTGTCGCTTCTTGAACCCAAGCCTATTGAAGAAGCTCTATCAGATCCAAACTGGGTAACTGCCATGCAGGAGGAACTACATCAGTTTGAAAGGCAAAATGTATGGGAACTTGTGGAAAGACCCTTACACAGAAAGATTATAGGCACCAAATGGGTGTTTAAAAACAAAACAGATGAGAACAACATTATTGTTCGAACAACCTATGCTCCAGTTGCCAGATTAGAGGCAATAAGGTTGTTCTTGGCATTTGTTGCATATAAATCTTTCAAAGTTTTTTAAATGGATGTTAAGTATGCCTTTCTTAATGGTGTGATGCTTGAGGAAGTCTATGTGGAGCGGCCTCCTGGGTTTAAGATCAATAACAAGGTCTATAAACTCAACAAAGCTCTATATGGACTGTAACAAGCTCCCAGAGCTTGGTATTATACCTTGTGTGTTTTCTTGACATCAAATGGATTTTCAAAAGGCAAGATTGATAGAACTTTGTTTAGAAAGGAAGTAGATGGTAACATCTTATTAGTTCAAATTTATGTAGATGACATAATCTTTGGTCCACCTAATCTGAAATTATGTGAAGAGTTTAGCATTCTCATGAAAAACAGGTTTGAAATGTCAATGATGGGCGAATTAACATACTTTCTAGGCTTACAGATTAAACAGATGAGTAAGGGTATATTTATACATCAGTCTAAATATGCTAAGGATCTGATTGAGAAATTTGGAATGACTACTAGCAGAGAAGTTAAAATACCTATGGCAACTAACTTTTCTATGGATTCAGATGAGCAGGGGATATCCACAGATGCAACGGAGTATCGTGGACTGATTGGATCTCTTCTCTATCTCACTGCAAGTAGGCCAGATATAGCCTTTGCAGTTGGAGTATGTGCAAGATTCCAGTCTATTCCCAAGAAAACTCATCTGGAGACAGCTAAGAAAATTCTTAAATATCTCAAAGGAACCTTACAAGTAGGGTTATGGTACCCAGCTGATGACAACCTTGAGCTGAGAGGTTATTCAGATTCAGACTTTGGAGGATGTAAGATTGATAGGAAATCCACTTCAGGAACTTGTCAATTCTTAGGCAACAAATTAATTTCTTGATTATCCAAGAAACAGACATCTGTTGCCACCTCCACAACTGAAGCTGAATACATGGCAGCTGGAAGTTGTTGCTCTCAACTCCTCTGGATTAGTCAATAGGTTAGAGACTATAATATTCAAACATCAGCTGTTCCTATTTACTGCGATAGTAATAGTGCAATAGCAATGACTTACAATCCTATTCTGCATTCTAGATGTAAGCATATAGACATTAGGCATCATTTCATTAGGGATCATGTTGAGAAGAATGACATTAGGATTGAGAAAATAGCTACTGAGTCACAAAGAGCAGACATTCTTACAAAACCATTAGCTGAGTCTAGGTTTAAAGAATTATGCTTAGAATTAGGATTACTTGATGCATCTTTAGCTGATTTCTAATTTGTTTGCATCTGTTTAATGTATTCCTTATTTCTTTTCTTTTCTTTTCTTTAAATCAATGTCTAGAAAGAATTATCAGACTAGATATGAGTCAAAGGACAATCAGGTAGCTGATATCATTGATCTCCTTTTTAGGAATCAAGAATCAAGGATTTGTCATATTGACCTTATCTGACTTGATGATTACTTATCTGACATTCGGTAAATCAGACTAGGGCACAATAGTCACCTGATTTCTAGAAAACAGATGACTGTCTGCACCCTATCTGATCTACCCCAGCTACTAATAGTTTTGATGAGTTTGTTTGCAGGAACAGGTATACCAGATTAGTCTCTTAAATCTCTTCAATCGGAAAACCTTCATTTTTGTTTCCCCTCAAAATCTCTGTTTTCAAATAAAGTTCTTAAGTCTGTGTATTTTAAGTAATCTGTACTTTGTAACTAAATTGAAAATACTGTGTGAAGCTTTAAACATTTGTGTTTTTCAAAAATCAGACTAGGAGAGAGTTTTTGAAAAATATAAGACAAGGTCAGATTGACCAAGTCTGATTTTTACCAAGTCTAAAATAGAATACCTGATTGCTAAGAAAGGCACCTCATTGCTTACGTCAGGTATACTAATTACTTCTGATAAAGCAAGTCTATTAGCCGTCTAATCCGTAGGATAAACGGTTACGTTTTACACAATTCAAGATGCGTAAAGGCCACGCGCCTGAATTCGAAGCGATTTTCTCGCTAAACCGTCGATGTTTTACACGTGCCTCTTTAAATCAACGGTTTAAAATTAAAACTCTGAGATCGTGCCATGTTTTGTCTTCCCAAACTTTCCTTCTCTCTCCTCTGAGTTTAAAATCTTACCTTCTTCGTTTAAAATTTTCACTTTCACATTTCACTTCTCAAAATCCTCTGTAAAAATAACCTTTCTTACAAAACTTATTCAAATGACTTCTTCTTCTTCCCAACCCCCTAGAGATCCCACCTATATAACTGCATCCATTTCAGAATTCAAAATGTATAGAGGCAGTTAGAAACAAACTCAAAGCCGAAATGTATGTCGACTTTGAAACCACCCAAGATAGAGAATCCAGCGAGATTCTAGGCTTATTGGAAGCATCGAGACTGCGAGGATATTGCTCATTGAAATCGATAGAAAACAGGACTATGGATTTTATAGGTGCAGAGTTTCTGGCGAATAGCGAGTTCACTGAAAATGGGTTCAGTACCACTGTAGAAGGAACTCAATTGGAGTTTACCAAGGAGAATGTGGCTCGGATTCTGGATACAACGGTGGACGGAGTAAATCCATTGATTTACAAGGAGGACGAATGGGAATAATCTTTTGATTTGTTTGCGAGGGTCACATATAGAGGAACGAGGAGAGACTTGAAAAAACACATGTTAAGAAGAAAGTATAGGTTGTTGATGACTATCATGACTAAGTCCATTCTGGGTGATCAGAGTTCACATGATGGTGTGACGAAGTCCAGATTATGTTGAATGCGCGCCATCTATGACGGAGTCAGGGTAGATTGGGTTGAGCTGCTGTTCAGGAGATTGAAGGAGGAGAAGGCAAGATTAGTGTTTAACCCTGTTGATGCTAATTGGGTTCCTCAGTCAACTGTGAGTCTGTTCAATAAGATCACAGTACTGATGGATGGGCTGAACAAAAGGGTCCAGACGAGAGAAGGCAAGAAAAAATACTCCAAGCAGAAAGGGCTGCTAACAAAGAATGAGAGATTGGGTGGTTTGCCAGATTCAGACAACGAATCAGATGAGGCGAGGGCCTAGAGAAATGAGGCCGCAACAGCTGGGGTACAGAGGCAGGCAGCTAAGGTACCAGATGTTGAGGTACCCGAGGCTGAGATACCCGCAGCCGAAGCGGATGTACCAGCAGCACAACCAGCTAAGGAAGCAGCTGGAGTGGAACTAGAGGTCACCCAACCTGAAGAATCCAAACCTGACGTTCCACTCCAAAGGAGGTCCAGGAGGAGGCTGGTCAAAGCTGCGGATGTACTTGGAGAGTCCTCTGCAACTCCCTCAAGTCTGCTACCGGAAGAAGCTGCAACACTACAAATAGCAGCAGCAGTAGAGGCAGAGACTGAAGTGCTGGAGGACCCCAGCTCAGAGCGAACTGCATCTGCTGAGAGGCAGGCCTCTCCAGGTACATCATCAAACATCTCTTCATCTGATAAATCCCCCACCCACCTTGGCGATGAAGAAGTATCCAAGGCTGGTACTTCTGAGCCTCTAAAACAGCCTACTCCCGATATAATCCAAATCCAAACCACTTCACCTCCCACCTTATCTCCCATACCTGAAATTCCTTGTTAGGATTAGAATTTGTATGTTTTGATGATGTTCCTAAAACCTAAATGTAATAGGACCAGCTGAACCTGTTAGTCAGCTGATGATCTAGATAGGGTTTATGTCTTTGTATAGTTAAACCTGCTAGGCTTGACCTAAGGAGCTGTATTGATTGAGAACTGAAGGCTGCTGATAAGAAGACTTAAGGTTTTAAGAAAGATCTCATTCGAAATCATCTAGAAGGGCGTCGTGAAGATAAAGGAAGGCATATGATAAAAAGGGTGTTATCAAGAAAGGTTTAAGTGAAGATAGCAAGGTTGGAATCCATGCTACAACAAGCTTTAAGCTGTGCTGGAGCAAGGTGTAAGGTTGCTAAAGTTGACTTTGAGAGATTCGTCAGGATTAATAATAGTCAGAAGGATAATTCAGAGATATCCGAAGTCAATCAAGTGAAGATTTGATTATCAATCAAGATCAATCTAGATATAATTGATTGATATCTGACAATCAATTATCCAAAGTCAAACAAATCTTCCAACGATCACTTACCATTTCTCTGAAGACCTGATTGACAAATTAGTCTAACGGCTAGTCAATTTCAGGATCATATAATAATTGAAGTGAAGGTTTTTTAAAAGACACACACGCGAGAAACATCAAGAAAAAATCTTTTCACTCACTGCAATACACGCATAATTCTTCGTACCAGAAATCGATCTAACACATTGATATTCTTGAGAGATTTATTTTTGGTCAAGGAAGTGTAAATCACCTTTCATTATCTCTGTACGAGAAAAGGTTGATTGTTTTAGATCTAAGAGTTAACACTCAAAGATCACATTGATTGTAACAAGGGCAGGAACTTGTTAAACTTCCTGTGGTCGAATCCTCAAGGAGATTAGAGGAGACAAGACTAGTTTCGGTGGATAGTAAGGCCCCTGTGAGATCAGGGAGAGTGGACGTAGGATCGTTATATCCGAACCACTATAAAAATCTCTGTGTCTTTACTAGCTTTCTGCATTCATTCTTATATCTGCTCATTCATTGTTTTCATAAATCTGCATCAAACTTGCTAAGTATCTTTCAAGAAGGTTTTCATTTCAAAGGGTTTTTCAAAACACACGAGATTAGCTTCTGCACCATCAGGAGACTTCGAGTTTCCGAAGTCTGCTGATCTCACTTAGCACACTCTGAGTACCTTGCTGCAAAAGACTTCAAAGTCTTCTAACCTCACACTCAACTCACGAAAAGTCGAAAAAGTTTTTGAGTGTGGTAAAGTCTATTCAACCCCCCCTTCTAGACTTTCCACCTCCTTGCACATCTCGTCCGGGACCAACAAGTGGTATCAGAGCAGTGGTTCAACCGACCACTGGCTTTGGTTACCAATAGTCTTTGAGGAAAGACTGTTGTGGTCATCTGAACAGATCTTTTTGAAATTTTTTTTTTAAAAACTCATTGCATTCATTGCACAATCATTTTTATTACTAACAATGAGTTCCCTTAAGAGCAGTAAAAGAAAGCTACCAGAGTTCTCTATTGAAGACTATGACTACTGGAAATTTCGCATGGAAAATCATCTTGGTGCAATTCATGATAGAATGCTTGAAACTCTTGAAGATGGACCAATAAAGTTTTACTTTGAACCAGTAAGTTCTGGAAGCGGTGG
Organism: Paraleonurus japonicus; assembly: GCA_030762865.1. Classification (NCBI taxonomy): domain Eukaryota; kingdom Viridiplantae; phylum Streptophyta; class Magnoliopsida; order Lamiales; family Lamiaceae; genus Paraleonurus; species Paraleonurus japonicus. Next base: position 16,087,652 of record CM061055.1, on the reverse strand, counting down.
AGCAGAAGCGTCTACTCGACAGAAGATTGAGAAGAAAAGAAGTGAGATGTCAAATGATGAAAGGAAATTATTTAATCTTGACCAAGTTGCTCGGACAGAGATCATAGAGACATTAACTAGAGAACTTACAGAGAAAGTCAAGACATGCAAGACTGCTAAAGAAATGTGGGAAACTCTAGCACTAATGTGTGAAGGATCTGAACAAATTAAGGAAAACAAGTTGCAGTCTATTCTACATTCATTTGACACCTTCAAGATGAAGCTGATGAGACGATAGATCAATTGGACTTAAGACCGACAAATATCATCAATAAGGCAAGTTCTTTGGGAAAATTCTACACTGAGAAGGAGATCAACAACAAAATATTGAGATCTCTAACTAGCAAATGGAGAGTCAAGATTACAGTGATTAAAGATACAAAAGAACTGAGCAAGATCAGTCATCATGAACTATTTTCACATTTAAAAGCTCATGAATATGATCTGAAACAAGAAGAAGACGAGGATGAAGGAAATTCAAATTCCACGGGTAAGGAAGTTGCTTTTAAGGTCACTTCAACTCAGTCATCTAAAGAACCTATTGGAGAGGATTTGAGCTTGAAAAAGAACAGATGGCTTTCTTTGACGAGAAAGTTTGATAAAATGAATTCAAAATTTGGGAAATATAGAAGACATTGGAAGAATACAAAGAAAAGCTGGTTTGAGATCCAGGAAACAAATCTTCAAACAAGAGAGATCGAAGACTCCAAAGAGGAGGAGAAGGTTCAAGACTCTAGAAAGAAGAAGAGAAGATAGTCAAAAAGAAGAGATTTTTCTCCTAAAAGGGATTCTAGTCCAAGAAGATCTTCAAGAAGTGATGCTTGCTATAATTGTCATAAATCAGGACATTTCGGCTATGATTGTCAGATTTAACTCCAAGAGAAAGAGAAGAAAAGAGATTGATGAGAGCGAGAAAATTTCTTTGACAAGCGTGCTTTAGTGGTCAAGAGGAGGATACTCTTTCAAGTGATTCAACATCATCTTGAGACTTCTCATCGACAAATGATTTGTGTCTAATGGCAAATGGAAATGAGGTACTTTTCGATTCTGTTCTTCGTCCGCTTCTCGTGTTTCTTTTGCAGAAGAGTTTGACCATAACTTTGTTGATAAGTTAATGGAAGATCTCAAAAGCTGCTATAAATGCTTACAAGCGTGTGTGGAAAAGGAGAATGTGAGCTTGAAAGAAAAAATTGATCTACTTACACAAGAATCTATTAGCAAGACATCCGAGACACTAACGAGATCTTAATCGAGATAACTTCGAGAAGAGTTAAACACTCTTAAAGTGAAGTACATTTGAAAGGAGGGTTTCTTTGGTAGAAAGGTTGCTTCTTTGAGAATCTTGAGAAAACTAATCAATTGAAAATTCTACAAGCAAAATTCGATGAACTTTTCCATCGGCATGAGCGTATAAAATTAAGTGAGGAACGTTTAAGTTTGAGATTGGATCAACTGAACAAAGTTTCACATGCGGTTCAAACAATAGTTAAATCGTCTCAAACACCTAACGTAAAGAAGGGAATTGGTTTTACCACTACCCAATCCTCACGAGTTCAAACAAGTGTACTTAAGAAGAGTACACATGTTAAGGGTAATGATTTGGTAGGAGAGGGTTCCAAACCTAAACCTACCGATAAGGGTAAAAAGGTTCTTTGACCCAACAAATCGGTTGAATGGGAAGAAGAGTAGATATACTCAACAACCTAAACAACCGATGGGGTATCAAAAGAAGGGGGAATCCCAACTTAAGAAACCTCAAAGAAGGTCGGAAAAGTAGACATCACCGAAACCATCTCTGTGGAGGCAGTCTCGGTGAAGACTACACAACCTAAGCAAACTTCAAAGCTTGCTAAACGGTCTACTAAGTCTTACGTACTGTGAGATATGAACCTTTTGATGGCTCAAGTAGAACGTACCCTTATCATCAAAACCCTCGGACCATTGCACGGCGGCTGATCACTCCATACGTGAAGACCTCGGAAGGGTCGAAGTCTTACGGAAGGAACACAGTCGACACCCATAGGCATACATTCAAGAAGGCACCAAAGGATGAGATTGTCTATGTTGATATGTATGGAAGAAGGATAAGATCTTCGAATATGATAAGAAGAGTCTATTCCTATGGATTCCTAAAGAACTGTGCTAACTCTCAAGGACCCAAATCTAAAGGGTACCTAAAACTTAACTAAACGTGCGGGAAGCCGTGGGACATGAAAGAGAGGTTCTTTGGAAATCTTTATGCAGTACATCGACAGTGGGTGTTCGAAGCATATGACTGGAAACAAGCAACTCTAGAGCTCAATAAAATCACAAAATGGCCCACGGGTGGTGTTTCGAGACAATAACTTTGGGATTACCAAAAGTGTTGGGACTCTATACATTGGAGATGTACGTGTTGAGGAAGTTTTCTACGTGGAAGGATTAAAACATAACTTGCTCTCAGTTTCACAATTCTGTGATAAGGGATACTCAGTTAAGTTTTCTAGTTCTCTGTGTGTTGTTCTAAGTGGTTTAAACGATCAGGTGCTCTTAACAGGCCTGAGAAAGGGCAATGTTTATGTTGCAGAATTTCAGAAATGTTCAAGTAATACATGCCTTGTAGCAAAGAGTACTTCAGAAGCCAGCTGGTTATGGCACAAGAGACTCAGTCATATAAATTTCAAAACGCTAAACAAGATAGCCAGGAAGTCTCTTGTAGAAGGCTTGCCAAATGAAGTTTTCTCAAAAGATCAGATCTGTGACTCGTGTCAAAAAGGAAAGCAAACTAGAGCATCTTTCAAGGAAGTTTCTGTACCAACGTCAAGTAGGGTACTACAATTACTTCATATGGATCTTTTCGGTCCTGTATCTCTGTTAAGCTTCAGTGGTAGAAAATATACTCTGGTGGTGGTGGATGACTATTCAAGATTCAGATGGGTGATATTTATGTTCAAGAAGAATGAAACCATCACAAGGTTACCGGAATTACTAAAGAGATTACAAAACGAGAAAGGAGAAAATGTTGTAAGGATCAGAAGTGACAAAGGAACAGAATTCCTAAACTCTCACATAGCGACGTATTGCAAAGAAGCTGGAATTCAACATGAAACGTCTGTGGCTCGCACTCCACAGCAAAATGGTGTTGCTGAGAGGAGAAATAGGACACTCAAGGAAGCTGCCAGAACAATGCTAGCAGAGTATAATGTCCCTCAGAGGTTTTGGGCAGAAGCTGTGAATACAGCATGCTACACTCAGAATCGAAGCTTGCTGACCAAAGAACATGGAAAGACACCATATGAGTTATGGAAAGGACGAGAAGAGTCTCTAGCAGAAGGATTTGGGAAACTAGAACTCAAGGATAAGACAAAATATGTCAAGGTTCAAGTGCCTGTTTTAGACTCAGATTCTGAAGATGATCAGCAAACTTCTACGACAGCAGACTCAAGCAAGACAAAGTCTGCTGAAGAAACCTCTAAGGCTGCTGATGACTCACCCAGAACACCAGATGTGGATGTATCAACTCAAGGGGGAATGACGCAAGACGATGTTCCAACAATATCTTCAGAAGAATTAAACATGTCTAATAGAAGGAATTGGATGACTGATCATCCTAGTGACTTAATCTTAGGAAATCCTCAAGATGGAGTAAAAACAAGAAGGAAAATAAACCTAGATGCTTTATTTAGCTGCTATGTCTCTCTATAAGAACCTAAGAATATTGAAGAAGCACTATTGGACACAAACTGGATAGAGGCCATGCAAGATGAACTGAATCAATTCACACGACAAGATGTTTGGGTACTTGTTGATAGACCGAAACATCAAAAAGTGATTGGAACGAAGTGGGTTTTCAAGAACAAGAAAAATGAGAAAGATGAAGTCACCAGAAATAAAGCAAGGCTTGTTGCACAAGGTTACTCACAGTCAGAAGGAATTGACTATGACGAGACATTCTTTTTGTGAGCAGATTGGAAGCTATAAGATTATTCCTTGCGACGCAGCATACATGAAATTGAGTATATCAAATGGATGTAAAGTCTGCGTTTCTAAATGGAGTTCTTTTTGAAGAAGTATACGTTGAACAACCCCGGGTTTTGTTCAAGGAAATCAAGTCTACCGTCTAAAGAAAGCTCTATATGGACTAAAGCAAGCTCCTCGAGCTTGGTATGACACACTATCGCAATTTTTACTTGATCATGGATTGGTAAAGGAAAGATTGATCAAACCTTATTCAGAATTGAAGAAGAACAAGATATCCTATTAGTATAGATATATGTGGATGACATCATTTTTGGATCTCCAAACAAGAAGTTTTGTGAAAAATTGATGGCGATGCAAAGTAAGTTCGAAATGTCTATGATGGGAGAAATGAATTATTTCTTAGGTCTTCAAGTCAAGCAAACTTCTAAAGGAATATTCATAAACCAAGCAAAGTATACCAAAAACATGCTAGAAAAGTTTGGAATGTTAACAAGCAAGGATGCAAAGACTCCAATGGTAACAAACTATAAGATGGATTCAGATGAGGATGGTGAAAGTGTTGATCGGACTATATACGAGAGGATTAATAGGTTCATTGTTGTATCTAGCGACAGCGGACACAGTATTTCCTTCGGTGTTGGAGTATTCGCTAGATTTCAAGCCAATCCAAAGAAAAGTCATTTGGATGCAGCAAAGAAGATTTTAAAGTATCTCAAGGGTACAGCAAACTTAGGCCTTTGGTACCTGGCGATGACAACTGGAACTCGGTGGATATTCGATTGATTATGGTGGTTGTAGAATTGATAGAAAATCAACCACGGGCACATGCCAATTTCTTGGAAGTAAGCTGGTTTCTTGGTTTTCTAAGAAGCAAACTTGAGTGGCTACGTCAACTACTGAAGCGAGAATATATGGTCATAGGGAGTTGTTGCTCACAATTACTTTGGATAAGTTAACTTGATTTGCAAGACTATCACATTGTCACTAAAGAAATTCCTATCTTTTGTGATAGCAATGAGTGCCATTGCTATTACTCGAATCCAAAGTACTTCACACAAGATGCAAGCATGTGGATATACGTCATCACTTTATTAGAGATCATGTCGAAAAGAAAAACATTCGAATGGAAAAGATTCATACAGATCGACAGAGAGCAGACATTCCGAGCGAAACCATTAGCGAAGCACGGTTTAGAGATCTATCCGTAGAATTAGGTCTATTGGATCCGGGAAAATCGTGTTAAAACTCTTTGAAGAGAACATTAGGCTTTGTCAAGAAAGCATTAAACTTCTTTGAAGAGAAGATAAAGCTTGTCAAGAAGAAAGCATTGAACTTCTTTCAAGAGAACTTCAAAACCTGCTGCGAAAAGTTCTAAAGCTTGCTACTACAAAAGACTCGGTGGTATCGATTGATTACAATATCAACTGAGATATATTTCTCTCTCTCTCATTTTGCTCTTGTTTATTTGTTTAAAAAATATTTTGGTCTAAAATATTCCTTAGTCTATGTGGTTAAATTAATTTTCGGAATATTTTATTCCCTAGTTTATACTCAGCATTGGGAAGTAATTCTGTGTATTGTCAAATCAAATCTTTTCAACCACAAATTATGGTGTAATTTTTCTTAAAATATTATTTTACATCCTATTTTGCGGACCGAAAATCTTTTAATTTTGGAAAATACCTTTTTCAAATCCAGAGATGAGGACACGCACTTTTTGGAATTCGAACCGTTGAATCCATAACCGTTCGATCTGATCGTGCAATATGCAAATCAACGTTCAAATTTTATTTTGTAATTTAAAATTTAGCGGTTTTCTTCTTCTTCTCTCTTATAAATTGATTTTCTCGTCTCTCTCTCTTTCATTATTCATTATCTTCATTCTCTGTTTTTTTTCTCTGTAACTCGATCTCTTTCTGCTTTATTTTCAATGGCTCCAAAACAATCTTCTTCTTTGAAAAAGGTTGCAGGGAAACACAAGACTCTAGACCCTTTGGCCCTTTCGGAGAAAGTGAGAAGTGAATTATCGGTGGATTTTCGAACTACTGGACAGCGGGAAGTAGTGGAAATTTTAAATCTCTTATCTGATCGGGGTTTGTTTCAATACTGTTCGGCTCATTCTTCAGAACGACGGACTCTTGATGCATATGTTGTTCAGTTTCTGGTTCGTGGTGAGTTTGGACGGAACAGCATAAAAACGACAGTGTTTGGTCAAAGTTTGACCATCAGGCGGCAGGATGTTCATGAACACTTGGGTTTGTCTCTTCAAGGCATTGACCTAGAATCATATATGGCGGAAAATCATCTCGAAGCCTTTCGCTCTCTAGCAAAAACTTCATGTCGTCATCATGTGTCGGACTTGAAGAAAGCTTATCTCAAGCGGAAATATAGATTGTTGTTTGATATCATGGTGAAGGTTATGTTTGGGGAACGACAGAGTATGGACTCAGTGAGTCAGAGGCGTCTTTGTGCTTTGAAGACAATTGTGGATGGCGTGGAGTGTGATTGGGTCAGTAAATTTTTTGAGATTCTGCAGAAGGAAAAGAATCGGTTCTTTCGGACTGAAGTGGACGGCCATCCAGAGGTTAAGGTATGGGCTGTAGAACAGTATGTTTCCATGTCAAATAAGATTACAGTGTTGCAGGAGAGGGTGATGCCTAACACAGCGTGGGATCCTAAGTGGACGAAACCATACACTAAGGTAAAGTTTATGCTGAATAAGGATGAGGAGCTCGGTGGTCCTCCCGATTCGATGATGATGAGGATCAGGTGAAGTTGAGGAAGAGCTCTTCTTTGTGTTGCCAATTTTGGCAGTTGCCCCTGCGGCTGATGATATTGGGAAAGATGAGATGGTGAAGGATTCGGATAACCCAGCAAGGTCCAAGGCTACTAGTTCAGGGGAGAAGACTTTGAAGTCTTCTGGTAGCGAAGATCAGATTCCGATCTCTCAATTACCACAGAGGAAGGCGAAGAGGTTCACTGTGGTAACTCGGAAAGATTCTCGTGAGCGTCGTACCGAGGAGCCTGTGAGATGCCTCCTAAGGTATCTTCCGGGCAAGAAAGTTTAAATGCTGCGGTGGATGCAATGGAGGTTGATGATTCTCCAATATCGGATGATGAAGAGATGCTCTCTCATGAATCTGTGGTGAGGAGGAGCAGTACCAATTCCGTTTCCTTCTCTTTTCGAGATTCCTTCTTCTTCGAAGTCGCTGCACCGATGGAAGTTGGCGATGATGTTGCGGGTATGGGTGCCGCTTGGCGGAGCCTAGCACCAAGGTTCTTGAGGGTGATCACATAGAGAATTTGATCGGAGCAGCATCCGATGGATTGATACAAATGATAGACCTTCTTTGGGTAGAATACGTGGATCGTTTGAGCAGTGTTTGATGGTTGAGGCTTCTACTTGGGTGGATAGCAAGTTTCCCAGATTGCAGAATTTTCCGGAGGAGCGTAGCTTGCTAGTAGATATCCTGGTACGGAAGAATGCAAGGCTTGGAGCGATTGATGATCTCATTCTCTTGGCAAATGAGATTGGTCACAATGAATTTTCTCTGTGGGAGTTTGAGCTACAAACCAAGACGGGCATAGCCAGAGCTTTGGATTTAACCTCGGACCATCAGATTGCTTGCCTAGTTGTTCGACTGTTAGATGAACCGGAGCCTGCAGAGGATGGTTATGTTCCTCCCTTTACGATGACTGAAGAAATCAAGAAAGGTGTATCTTCTATCCCTCCTCCTCTTCCTGATTTTACATCTGTACGCTTGCCCAACTTTATACCTGTTGTTGTTCATGAAGATTTGTATAACTCTTATTCTGCAAAGTTTGCTGAGTTAACACAACAGTATGCTTCAATGTTTTCTGTATTGGCTGCTAAATATACTCCTCTTGCTGAGTCTATTGAGTCTTCAAAGTCCTACATTGAGGTTTGTCATTGACGGCCCCCTCTTTGATCCGTCAAACCTTTGCCGCCGATATGTTTTCTGAGCAACAGGAGACTATCATCGAAACTCTTTCTGGCATGATGTTGAACAACATAAATGAGGTTAGAAAGCACGTTGAAAGTGTAAAGGCTGAAGGTGAGAAAGCTGAAGCTACTCTCAGGAAGGTGTTTGCTGAAAGAGAGACGATTGAGGATAGATTTCGGACAAAGATGGAGGATCAGTTAACGAAACTCAGTGCCATGGAAGCACAATTACGAGAAGGAATTGATCAGAATGCGGCCATCCAATCCTCTATCTTGGAAATGGGAAAGCAAATTGCTATTTGCATAAGAGGCGAATGCTAAATTGACGGAGACGGCTCAGCTTCTTTGCGGGCGACACTTCTTTGCTCATTGTTCAGCATATGCTAAAAATCGATAAGAAGATTGCTTCTCCAATAGCAGTGAGTTTCTTTGAGCTGAAGAAGTTTCTGAGAAGTTTCTGCGTCTGAGGCGGGATATTCTTTCCAAGATCTTTGGAGATGGAAGCTACATTTGGACCCCTCTTTTGAATGATGTTAAAAAGGGAAAGCCGATTGAGAACTGAGATGGTTGACAGAGATGAGGCTAAGGATAAAGAATTGAAGGAGTTGAAAGATAGGCTGGAGGCAGTTGAAAGTTTTTTGCTGGAACGAAAAGAGAAGGCAGAGTTAAAAAGAGCTTTGCGAGAGTCTGCTGGAATGGACGAGGGTCAAAGTTCTCAACCTTTGAAAAGGAGAAGGTTGGTTAAAATGTCGAAAAGGTTGACCAAGGGAAGTCTTTGAAGAAGACTTGGAAGCTCTGCATGAGGAAGCTTTTCTTGCTGACATAGAAACAAGGAGAATGGAGGAAAAGGATAGTCACAAGATGATCAAACTCCTCGGAAAGCAAGGAAAAGAGGTGGATGTGTTGGACAGTAAACAGAAGAAGATGTTTATACCAAAGAAAGTTGCTGCAAAGCGGTTTGTATCAAAGAAGAAGTAGAGTAGGAAAGGAAAGAAACTCTTTGGAGCGAGAGGCCGAGGAAGACTTTATCCTCCCCACAACAACGATGGATTTGTGGATGATTGCTGCCCTAGGAGAGGATTGAGGACTGGAAAGCAGCAAAGAGATATTTTATCTGCTCATACTATGTCTATAAAAGTATCGGCGTCGGGGCCACAAAGCAAATGAAACATTCTCTGCTTGGATGGAGGAAAAGCACGGTGATCTTTAGGGAGAGATTCTAAAAGCTTTGTTGAATTCAACCTAAACCTTCAAGCGCAAGATTTTGAGAAGATCCCTACTCCAGTCGTGAGATGGAAAGTTCGACCGGTGAGTGTTCGCGGGACGCTTAAAATCTGCTGGGTGAGAGTCAGCCCACCTATTGGAACAGATAATGAGGAACTCTATGATAGAGTATACGATTGGCTGAATGTTCCAATGAGGGTTTGAAGGTATGGCTGAGGAAGAGATGAAGGTTTTGGTTGGGAAGGTGATGAAGTTTGTGTTTATTTTCATTTATGCATTTCTTTGTTATCTTTTGCTTCTTTTTGCATTTCATCCGAAAAATGTACCGATATCTCCATATTAATAGAAGTGGATGTTTTGCGCCAAGACAACTTTCGTTGTCATTTGATTTTGTTTGAGATCTTTTTTAAAGGTCTTTTCGTGTCTTCGTTTTTGCGTATCTTTGCAAAGGGAATTTGTTAGGATTAGAATTTGTATGTTTTGATGATGTTCCTAAAACCTAAATGTAATAGGACCAGCTGAACCTGTTAGTCAGCTGATGATCTAGATAGGGTTTATGTCTTTGTATAGTTAAACCTGCTAGGCTTGACCTGAAGAGTCTGTATTGATTGAGAAATCAAGGTCACCGATAAGAAGACTTAAGGTTTTAAGAAAGATCTCATTCGAAATCATCTAGAAGGGCGTCGTGAAGATAAAGGAAGGCATATGATAAAAAGGGTGTTATCAAGAAAGGTTTAAGTGAAGATAGCAAGGTTGGAATCCATGCTACAACAAGCTTTAAGCTGTGCTGGAGCAAGGTGTAAGGTTGCTAAAGTTGACTTTGAGAGATTCGTCAGGATTAATAATAGTCAGAAGGATAATTCAGAGATATCCGAAGTCAATCAAGTGAAGATTTGATTATCAATCAAGATCAATCTAGATATAATTGATTGATATCAGACAATCAATTATCCAAAGTCAAACAAATCTTCCAACGATCACTTACCATTTCTCTGAAGACCTGATTGACAAATTAGTCTAACGGCTAGTCAATTTCAGGATCATATAATAATTGAAGTGAAGGTTTTTTAAAAGACACACACGCGAGAAACATCAAGAAAAGATCTTTTCACTCACTGCAATACACGCATAATTCTTCGTACCAGAAATCGATCTAACACATTGATATTCTTGAGAGATTTATTTTTGGTCAAGGAAGTGTAAATCACCTTTCATTATCTCTGTACGAGAAAAGGTTGATTGTTTTAGATCTAAGAGTTAACACTCAAAGATCACATTGATTGTAACAAGGGCAGGAACTTGTTAAACTTCCTGTGGTCGAATCCTCAAGGAGATTAGAGGAGACAAGACCAGTTTCGGTGGATAGTAAGGCCCCTGTGAGATCAGGGAGAGTGGACGTAGGATCGTTATATCCGAACCACTATAAAAATCTCTTGTGTCTTTACTAGCTTTCTGCATTCATTCTTATATCGCTCATTCATTGTTTTCATAAATCTGCATCAAACTTGCTAAGTATCTTTCAAGAAGGTTTTCATTTCAAAGGGTTTTTCAAAACACACGAGATTAGCTTCTGCACCATCAGGAGACTTCGAGTTTCCGAAGTCTGCTGATCTCACTTAGCACACTCTGAGTACCTTGCTGCAAAAGACTTCAAAGTCTTCTAACCTCACACTCAACTCACGAAAAGTCGAAAAAGTTTTGAGTGTGGTAAAGTCTATTCAACCCCCTTCTAGACTTTCCACCTCCTTGCACATCTCGTCCGGGACCAACAAGTGGTATCGAGAGCGGTGGGTTCAACCGACCAATTTGGCTTTGGTTACCAATAGTCTTTGAGGAAAGACTGTTGTGGTCATCTCGAGCAGATCTTTTTGAAATTTTTTTTAAAAACTCATTGCATTCATTGCACAATCATTTTATTACTAACAATGAGTTCCCTTAAAGATAAAAAAGAAAAGCTACGAGTTCTCTATTGAAGACTATGACTACTGGAAATTTCGCATGGAAAATCATCTTGGTGCAATTCATGATAGAATGCTTGAAACTCTTGAAGATGGACCAATAAAGTTTTACTTTGAACCAGTAAGTTCTGGAAGCGGTGGAGCAGAAGCGTCTACTCGACAGAAGATTGAGAAGAAAAGAAGTGAGATGTCAAATGATGAAAGGAAATTATTTAATCTTGACCAAGTTGCTCGGACAGAGATCATAGAGACATTAACTAGAGAACTTACAGAGAAAGTCAAGACATGCAAGACTGCTAAAGAAATGTGGGAAACTCTAGCACTAATGTGTGAAGGATCTGAACAAATTAAGGAAAACAAGTTGCAGTCTATTCTACATTCATTTGACACCTTCAAGATGAAGCCTGATGAGACGATAGATCAATTGGACTTAAGACTGACAAATATCATCAATAAGGCAAGTTCTTTGGGAAAATTCTACACTGAGAAGGAGATCAACAACAAAATATTGAGATCTCTAACTAGCAAATGGAGAGTCAAGATTACAGTGATTAAAGATACAAAAGAACTGAGCAAGATCAGTCATCATGAACTATTTTCACATTTAAAAGCTCATGAATATGATCTGAAACAAGAAGAAGACGAGGATGAAGGAAATTCAAATTCCACGGGTAAGGAAGTTGCTTTTAAGGTCACTTCAACTCAGTCATCTAAAGAACCTATTGGAGAGGATTTGAGCTTGAAAGAACAGATGGCTTTGCTGACCAGAAAGTTTGATAAAATGAATTCAAAATTTGGGAAATATAGAAGACATTGGAAGAATACAAAGAAAGCTGGTTTCAGATCCGGAAACAAATCTTCAAACAAGAGATCAGAAGACTCCAAAGAGGACAGAAGGTTCAAGACTCTAGAAAGAAGAAGAGAAGATAGTCCAAAAAGAAGAGATTTTTCTCCTAAAAGGGATTCTAGTCCAAGAAGATCTTCAAGAAGTGATGCTTGCTATAATTGTCATAAATCAGGACATTTCAGCTATGATTGTCCAGATTTAACTCCAAGAGAAAGAGAAGAAAAGAGATTGATGAGGAACAGAAAATTTGCTGACAAGCGTGCTTTAGTGGCTGAAGAGGAGGATACTCTTTCAAGTGATTCAACATCATCTTCAGACTTCTCATCAGACAATGATTTGTGTCTAATGGCAAATGGAAATGAGGTACTTTCTGATTCCTGTTCTTCGTCCGCTTCTCGTGTTTCTTTTGCAGAAGAGTTTGACCATAACTTTGTTGATAAGTTAATGGAAGATCTCAAAACTGCTATAAATGCTTACAACTGTGTGGAAAAGGAGAATGTGAGCTTGAAAGAAAAAATTGATCTACTTACACAAGAATCTATTAGCAAGACATCTGAGACACTAACAGATCTTAATCAGATAACTTCAGAAGAGTTAAACACTCTTAAAGTGAAGTACACTGAACAGGGTTTGCTGGTAGAAAGGTTGCTTGCTGAGAATCTTGAGAAAACTAATCAATTGAAAATTCTACAAGCAAAATTCGATGAACTTTTCCATCAGCATGAGCGTATAAAATTAAGTGAGGAACGTTTAAGTTTGAGATTGGATCAACTGAACAAAGTTTCACATGCAGTTCAAACAATAGTTAAATCGTCTCAAACACCTAACGTAAAGAAGGGAATTGGTTTTACCACTACCCAATCCTCACAGGTTCAAACAAGTGTACTTAAGAAGAGTACACATGTTAAGGGTAATGATTTGGTAGGAGAGGGTTCCAAACCTAAACCTACTGATAAGGGTAAAAAGGTTGCTGACCCAGCAAATCAGTTGAATGGGAAGAAGAGTAGATATACTCAACAACCTAAACAACCGATGGGGTATCAAAAGAAGGGGGAATCCCAACTTAAGAAACCTCAGCAAGGTCAGAAAAGTAGACATCAGCCGAAACCATCTCTGTGGAGACAGTCTCAGCTGAAGACTACACAACCTAAGCAAACTTCAAAGCTTGCTAAACGGTCTACTAAGTCTTCTGTGCCTGTGAGATATGAACCTTTTGATGGCTCAAGTAGAACGTACCCTTATCATCAAAACCTCGGACCATTGCACAGGGGCTGATCACTCCATCTGAGAAGACCTCGGAAGGGTCGAAGTCTTGGAAGGAACACAATCGACACCCATAGGCATACATTCAAGAAGGCACCAAAGGATGAGATTGTCTATGTTGATATGTATGGAAGAAGGATAAGATCTTCTGAATATGATAAGAAGAGTCTATTCCTATGGATTCCTAAAGACTGTGCTAACTCTCAAGGACCCAAATCTAAAGGGTACCTAAAACTTAACTAAACGTGCAGGAAGCCGTGGGACATGAAAGAGAGGTTCTTTGGAAATATTTATGCAGTACATCGACAGTGGGTGTTCAAGCATATGACTGGAAACAAGCAACTCTAGAGCTCAATAAAATCACAAAATGGCCCACGGGTGGTGTTTCGAGACAATAACTTTGGGATTACCAAAAGTGTTGGGACTCTATACATTGGAGATGTACGTGTTGAGGAAGTTTTCTACGTGGAAGGATTAAAACATAACTTGCTCTCAGTTTCACAATTCTGTGATAAGGGATACTCAGTTAAGTTTTCTAGTTCTCTGTGTGTTGTTCTAAGTGGTTTAAACGATCAGGTGCTCTTAACAGGCCTGAGAAAGGGCAATGTTTATGTTGCAGAATTTCAGAAATGTTCAAGTAATACATGCCTTGTAGCAAAGAGTACTTCAGAAGCCAGCTGGTTATGGCACAAGAGACTCAGTCATATAAATTTCAAAACGCTAAACAAGATAGCCAGGAAGTCTCTTGTAGAAGGCTTGCCAAATGAAGTTTTCTCAAAAGATCAGATCTGTGACTCGTGTCAAAAAGGAAAGCAAACTAGAGCATCTTTCAAGGAAGTTTCTGTACCAACGTCAAGTAGGGTACTACAATTACTTCATATGGATCTTTTCGGTCCCGTATCTCCGTTAAGCTTCAGTGGTAGAAAATATACTCTGGTGGTGGTGGATGACTATTCAAGATTCAGATGGGTGATATTTATGTTCAAGAAGAATGAAACCATCACAAGGTTACCGGAATTACTAAAGAGATTACAAAACGAGAAAGGAGAAAATGTTGTAAGGATCAGAAGTGACAAAGGAACAGAATTCCTAAACTCTCACATAGCGACGTATTGCAAAGAAGCTGGAATTCAACATGAAACGTCTGTGGCTCGCACTCCACAGCAAAATGGTGTTGCTGAGAGGAGAAATAGGACACTCAAGGAAGCTGCCAGAACAATGCTAGCAGAGTATAATGTCCCTCGAGGTTTTGGGCGAAAGCCTGTGAATACTGAGATGCTACACTCGAGAATCGAAGCTTGCTGACCAAAGAACATGGAAAGACACCATATGAGTTATGGAAAGGACGAGAAGAGTCTCTAGCAGAAGGATTTGGGAAACTAGAACTCAAGGATAAGACAAAATATGTCAAGGTTCAAGTGCCTGTTTTAGACTCAGATTCTGAAGATGATCAGCAAACTTCTACGACAGCAGACTCAAGCAAGACAAAGTCTGCTGAAGAAACCTCTAAGGCTGCTGATGACTCACCCAGAACACCAGATGTGGATGTATCAACTCAAGGGGGAATGACGCAAGACGATGTTCCAACAATATCTTCAGAAGAATTAAACATGTCTAATAGAAGGAATTGGATGACTGATCATCCTAGTGACTTAATCTTAGGAAATCCTCAAGATGGAGTAAAAACAAGAAGGAAAATAAACCTAGATGCTTTATTTAGCTGCTATGTCTCTCTATAAGAACCTAAGAATATTGAAGAAGCACTATTGGACACAAACTGGATAGAGGCCATGCAAGATGAACTGAATCAATTCACACGACAAGATGTTTGGGTACTTGTTGATAGACCGAAACATCAAAAAGTGATTGGAACGAAGTGGGTTTTCAAGAACAAGAAAAATGAGAAAGATGAAGTCACCAGAAATAAAGCAAGGCTTGTTGCACAAGGTTACTCACAGTCAGAAGGAATTGACTATGACGAGACATTCGCACCTGTAGCCAGATTGGAAGCTATAAGATTATTCCTTGCGTACGCAGCATACATGAAATTCAGAGTATATCAAATGGATGTAAAGTCTGCGTTTCTAAATGGAGTTCTTGCTGAAGAAGTATACGTTGAACAACCCCCGGGTTTTGTTCAAGGAAATCAAGTCTACCGTCTAAAGAAAGCTCTATATGGACTAAAGCAAGCTCCTCGAGCTTGGTATGACACACTATCGCAATTTTTACTTGATCATGGATTCAGTAAAGGAAAGATTGATCAAACCTTATTCAGAATTGAAGAAGAACAAGATATCCTATTAGTATAGATATATGTGGATGACATCATTTTTGGATCTCCAAACAAGAAGTTTTGTGAAAAATTCAGTAAACTGATGCAAAGTAAGTTCGAAATGTCTATGATGGGAGAAATGAATTATTTCTTAGGTCTTCAAGTCAAGCAAACTTCTAAAGGAATATTCATAAACCAAGCAAAGTATACCAAAAACATGCTAGAAAAGTTTGGAATGTTAACAAGCAAGGATGCAAAGACTCCAATGGTAACAAACTATAAGATGGATTCAGATGAGGATGGTGAAAGTGTTGATCAGACTATATACAGAGGATTAATAGGTTCATTGTTGTATCTAACAGCAAGCAGACCTGGTATTTCCTTCGGTGTTGGAGTATTCGCTAGATTTCAAGCCAATCCAAAGAAAAGTCATTTGGATGCAGCAAAGAAGATTTTAAAGTATCTCAAGGGTACAGCAAACTTAGGCCTTTGGTACCCTGCTGATGACAATCTGGAACTCAGTGGATATTCTGATTCAGATTATGGTGGTTGTAGAATTGATAGAAAATCAACCACGGGCACATGCCAATTTCTTGGAAGTAAGCTGGTTTCTTGGTTTTCTAAGAAGCAAACTTCAGTGGCTACGTCAACTACAGAAGCAGAATATATGGCTGCCGGGAGTTGTTGCTCACAATTACTTTGGATAAGTTAACAGTTGCAAGACTATCACATTGTCACTAAAGAAATTCCTATCTTTTGTGATAGCAACAGTGCCATTGCTATTACTCAGAATCCAGTACTTCACACAAGATGCAAGCATGTGGATATACGTCATCACTTTATTAGAGATCATGTCGAAAAGAAAAACATTCGAATGGAAAAGATTCATACAGATCGACAGAGAGCAGACATTCTGACGAAACCATTAGCAGAAGCACGGTTTAGAGATCTATCTGTAGAATTAGGTCTACTGGATCCAGGAAAATCGTGTTAAAACCTGCTGAAGAGAACATTAGGCTTGCTGAAGAAAGCATTAAACTTGCTGAAGAGAAGATAAAGCTTGCTGAAGAAAGCATTGAACTTGCTGAAGAGAACTTCAAAAACCTGCTGCAGAAAGTTCTAAAGCTTGCTACTACAGTACTCAGTGGTATCAGTTGATTACAATATCAACTGACAGATATGTTTCTCTCTCTCTCATTTTGCTCTTGTTTATTTGTTTAAAAAATATTTTGGTCTAAAATATTCCTTAGTCTATGTGGTTAAATTAATTTTCGGAATATTTTATTCCCTAGTTTATACTCAGCATTGGGAAGTAATTCTGTGTATTGTCAAATCAAATCTTTTCAACCACAAATTATGGTGTAATTTTTTCTTAAAATATTATTTTACATCCTATTTCTGCGGACCCGAAAATCTTTTAATTTTGGAAAATACCTTTTTCAAATCCAGAGCTGAGGACACGCACTTTTTGGAATTCGAACCGTTGAATCCATAACCGTTCGATCTGATCGTGCAATATGCAAATCAACGTTCAAATTTTATTTTGTAATTTAAAATTTAGCGGTTTTCTTCTTCTTCTCTCTTATAAATTGATTTTCTCGTCTCTCTCTCTTTCATTATTCATTATCTTCATTCTCTGTTTTTTTTCTCTGTAACTCGATCTCTTTCTGCTTTATTTTCAATGGCTCCAAAACAATCTTCTTCTTTGAAAAAGGTTGCAGGGAAACACAAGACTCTAGACCCTTTGGCCCTTTCGGAGAAAGTGAGAAGTGAATTATCGGTGGATTTTCGAACTACTGGACAGCGGGAAGTAGTGGAAATTTTAAATCTCTTATCTGATCGGGGTTTGTTTCAATCTTTGTTCGGCTCATTCTTGAACAGACGGACTCTTGATGCATATGTTGTTGATTTAAGTTCGTGGTGAGTTTGGACGGAACAGCATAAAAACGACAGTGTTTGGTCAAAGTTTGACCATCAGGCGGCAGGATGTTCATGAACACTTGGGTTTGTCTCTTCAAGGCATTGACCTAGAATCATATATGGCGGAAAATCATCTCGAAGCCTTTCGCTCTCTAGCAAAAACTTCATGTCGTCATCATGTGTCGGACTTGAAGAAAGCTTATCTCAAGCGGAAATATAGATTGTTGTTTGATATCATGGTGAAGGTTATGTTTGGGGAACGACAGAGTATGGACTCAGTGAGTCAGAGGCGTCTTTGTGCTTTGAAGACAATTGTGGATGGCGTGGAGTGTGATTGGGTCAGTAAATTTTTTGAGATTCTGCAGAAGGAAAAGAATCGGTTCTTTCGGACTGAAGTGGACGGCCATCCAGAGGTTAAGGTATGGGCTGTAGAACAGTATGTTTCCATGTCAAATAAGATTACAGTGTTGCAGGAGAGGGTGATGCCTAACACAGCGTGGGATCCTAAGTGGACGAAACCATACACTAAGGTAAAGTTTATGCTGAATAAGGATGAGGAGCTCAGTGGTCCTCCTGATTCTGATGATGATGAGGATCAGGCTGAAGTTGAGGAAGAGCCTGCTGCTGTGTTGCCAATTTTGGCAGTTGCCCCTGCGGCTGATGATATTGGGAAAGATGAGATGGTGAAGGATTCGGATAACCCAGCAAGGTCCAAGGCTACTAGTTCAGGGGAGAAGACTTTGAAGTCTTCTGGTAGCGAAGATCAGATTCCGATCTCTCAATTACCACAGAGGAAGGCGAAGAGGTTCACTGTGGTAACTCGGAAAGATTCTGTGAGCAGTCGTACCAGAGGAGCACAGATGCCTCCTAAGGTATCTTCTGGCAAGAAAGTTTCGTCTGCGGTGGATGCAATGGAGGTTGATGATTCTCCAATATCGGATGATGAAGAGATGCTCTCTCATGAATCTGCTGGTGAGGAGGAACAGGTACCAATTCCGTTTCCTTCTCTTTCTGAGATTCCTTCTTCTTCGAAGTCTGCTGCACCGATGGAAGTTGGCGATGATGTTGCGGGTATGGGTGCCGCTTCGGAGCCTAGCACCAAGGTTGCTGAGGGTGATCACATAGAGAATTTGATCGGAACAGATCCGATGGATTCAGTACAAATGATAGACCTTGCTGGTAGAATACGTGGATCGTTTGAGCAGTGTTTGATGGTTGAGGCTTCTACTTGGGTGGATAGCAAGTTTCCCAGATTGCAGAATTTTCCGGAGGAGCGTAGCTTGCTAGTAGATATCCTGGTACGGAAGAATGCAAGGCTTGGAGCGATTGATGATCTCATTCTCTTGGCAAATGAGATTGGTCACAATGAATTTTCTCTGTGGGAGTTTGAGCTACAAACCAAGACGGGCATAGCCAGAGCTTTGGATTTAACCTCGGACCATCAGATTGCTTGCCTAGTTGTTCGACTGTTAGATGAACCGGAGCCTGCAGAGGATGGTTATGTTCCTCCCTTTACGATGACTGAAGAAATCAAGAAAGGTGTATCTTCTATCCCTCCTCCTCTTCCTGATTTTACATCTGTACGCTTGCCCAACTTTATACCTGTTGTTGTTCATGAAGATTTGTATAACTCTTATTCTCGCAAAGTTTCTTTGAGTTAACACAACAGTATGCTTCAATGTTTTCTGTATTGGCTGCTAAATATACTCCTCTTGCTGAGTCTATTGAGTCTTCAAAGTCCTACATTGAGGCTGTCATTCAGACGGCCCCCTCTTTGATCCGTCAAACTGCTGCCGATATGTTTTCTGAGCAACAGGAGACTATCATCGAAACTCTTTCTGGCATGATGTTGAACAACATAAATGAGGTTAGAAAGCACGTTGAAAGTGTAAAGGCTGAAGGTGAGAAAGCTGAAGCTACTCTCAGGAAGGTGTTTGCTGAAAGAGAGACGATTGAGGATAGATTTCGGACAAAGATGGAGGATCAGTTAACGAAACTCAGTGCCATGGAAGCACAATTACGAGAAGGAATTGATCAGAATGCGGCCATCCAATCCTCTATGCTGGAAATGGGAAAGCAAATTGCTATCTGTGACAAGAGGCGAATGCTAAATTGACGGAGACGCTCACGGCTCATTGCCGGCCGACATCGACTGCTGCTTTCTTTGTTCAAAGATATGCTAAAAATCGATAAGAAGATTGCTTCTCCAATAGCAGCCTGAGTTTCTTTGGAGTCAAGAAGTTTACAGAGAAGTTTACTGCGTCTGAGACGGGATATTCTTTCCAAGATCTTTGGAGATGGAAGCTCATTTGGACCCCTCTTTTGAATGATGTTAAAAAGGGGGAAAGCCGATTGAGAACCGAGATGGTTGTGAGAGATGAGGCTAAGGATAAAGAATTGAAGGAGTTGAAAGATAGGTGGAGGCGGTTGAAAGTTTTTTTTGGAACGAAAAGAGAAGGCAGAGAGTTAAAAAGAGCTTTATGAGAGTCTCTTTGGAATGGACGAGGGTCAAAGTTCTCAACCTTTGAAAAGGAGAAGGTTGGTTAAAATGTCTGAAAAGGTTGACCAAGGGAAGTCTGCTGAAGAAGACTTGGAAGCTCTGCATGAGGAAGCTTTTCTTGCTGACATAGAAACAAGGAGAATGGAGGAAAAGGATAGTCACAAGATGATCAAACTCCTCGGAAAGCAAGGAAAAGAGGTGGATGTGTTGGACAGTAAACAGAAGAAGATGTTTATACCAAAGAAAGTTGCTGCAAAGCCAGCTGTATCAAAGAAGAAGTAGAGTAGGAAAGGAAAGAAGCCTGCTGGAGCAGAGGCTGAGGAAGACTTTATCCTCCCCCACAACACTGATGGATTTGTGGATGATTGCTGCCCTCCGGAGAGGATTGAGGACTGGAAAGCAGCAAAGAGATATTTTATCTGCTCATACTATGTCTATAAAAGTATCGGCGTCGGGGCCACAGCAAATGAAACATTCTCTGCTTGGATGGAGGAAAAGCACAGTGATCTTTAGGGAGAGATTCTAAAAGCTTCTGTTGAATTCAACCTAAACCTTCAAGCGCAAGATTTTGAGAAGATCCCTACTCCAGTCACAGCAGATGGAAAGTTCGACCAGCTGAGTGTTCGCGGGACGCTTAAAATCACTGCTTGGCCGAGGTCAGCCCACCTATTGGAACAGATAATGAGGAACTCTATGATAGAGTATACGATTGGCTGAATGTTCCAACGGGGTTTTCAAGGTATGGCGAGGAAGAGATGAAGGTTTCTGGTTGGGAAGCTGATGAAGTTTGTGTTTATTTTCTGTTATGCATTTCTTTGTTATCTTTTGCTTCTTTTTGCATTTCACTTCTGTAAAATGTACTGATATCTCCATATTAATAGAAGTGGATGTTTTGCGCCAAGACAACTTCTCGTTGTCATTTGATTTTGTTTGAGATCTTTTTTAAAGGTCTTTTCGTGTCTTCGTTTTGCGTATCTTTGCTTATGTGCAGTTCTCAAGAAGGTTTTAACATCATCAAAAAGGGGGAATTTGTTAGGATTAGAATTTGTATGTTTTGATGATGTTCCTAAAACCTAAATGTAATAGGACCAGCTGAACCTGTTAGTCAGCTGATGATCTAGATAGGGTTTATGTCTTTGTATAGTTAAACCTGCTAGGCTTGACCTGAAGAGCTGTATTGATTGAGAACTGAAGGCTGCTGATAAGAAGACTTAAGGTTTTAAGAAAGATCTCGTTCGAAATCATCTAGAAGGGCGTCGTGAAGATAAAGGAAGGCATATGATAAAAAGGGTGTTATCAAGAAAGGTTTAAGTTAAGATAGCAAGGTTGGAATCCATGCTACAGCAAGCTTTAAGCTGTGCTGGAGCAAGGTGTAAGGTTGCTAAAGTTGACTTTGAGAGATTCGTCAGGATTAATAATAGTCAGAAGGATAATTCAAAGATATCCGAAGTCAATCAAGTGAAGATTTGATTATCAATCAAGATCAATCTAGATATAATTGATTGATATCAGATAATCAATTATCCAAAGTCAAACAAATCTTCCAACGATCACTTACCATTTCTCTGAAGACCTGATTGAGAAATTAGTCAAACGGCTAGTCAATTTCAGGATCATATAATAATTGAAGTGAAGCTTTTTTAAAAGACACACGCGCGAGAAACATCAAGAAAAAATCTTTTCACTCACTGCAATACACGCATAATTCTTAGTACCAGAAATCGATCTAACACATTGATATTCTTGAGAGATTTATTTTTGGTCAAGGAAGTGTAAATCACCTTTCATTATCTCTGTACGAGAAAAGGTTGATTGTTTTAGATCTAAGAGTTAACACTCAAAGATCACATTGATTGTATCAAGGGCAGGAACTTGTTAAACTTCCTGTGGTCGAATCCTCAAGGAGATTAGAGGAGACAAGACCAGTTTCGGTGGATAGTAAGGCCCCTGTGAGATCAGGGAGAGTGGACGTAGGATCGTTATATCCGAACCACTATAAAAATCTCTGTGTCTTTACTAGCTTTCTACATTCATTCTTATATCTGCTCATTCATTGTTTTCATAAATCTGCATCAAACTTGCTAAGTATATTTCAAGAAGGTTTTCATTTCAAAGGGTTTTTCAAAACAGACGAGATTAGCTTCCGCACCATCAGGAGACTTCGAGTTTCCGAAGTCTGCTGATCTCACTTAGCACACTCTGAGTACGTTGCTGCAGAAGACTTCAAAGTCTTCTAACCTCACACTCAGCTCATGAAAAGCCGAAAAAGTTTTTGAGTGTGGTAAAGTCTATTCAACCCCCCCTTCTAGACTTTCCACCTCCTGCACATCTCGTCCGGGACCAACATTCCTCCCACCTCATCTCCCATACCTAAAATCCCTCCCACCTCTACTCAACCATTCGATTTTCTCAACTTCCTCTCCACTAAATATCCCACTCCCTCACCCCAAATAAGTCTAATACACACTCCCAGACCTGATGGATCGGTAGGAAGCTTTGAGCTCTCCCTACGATCAAATGCTCGAAGGAGGTTGGTAGAGCTGATTCCCGAACTTCAGTTTAACCCTGAAGTGATGAAGGAATTTATTGAAGTATGGCTGGTCCACCATTTACGGACTGGAGATTTGGAGGAGATGAGCCTATTTACAGATGAGGTATGCTGGGAAAATTTCATCTCCTGGGAGAAAGTCGTTCAGGAGTCTGCAGGAATCACTTCGATATCAACCATCCTGTCAGAGGAGCAGCTCCTGAATCTCCTGAGAAGCCGCCTAGGCTTGCCTGAAACCTCTCCCGCCGCTCCTCCCAGCAGCCCAGGATCCACCTTCTCGTCTATACTAAATCAGCTGGAGAAGAGGGTAGAAGATAAATTCACTCAGATGCTCATTATGAAAACTGCAGACATTGTAGATTCTGTCAGTGTGACAATGGAGGACATGCTAAAAGCATCTGAGGTAAATCTCTTATCTTCTATTTCCAATTCTGTTAAAATGACTGTCAAAGAAGAGTTGGCTGAATTAAGAAGGAAGTTGGAGAGCTGAAGAGCCAAACCCAAGCTGACAATCAGATCCTGGCCGATGAAATCCTACTCAATCAATCCTCAGCTTCCACCTATTTTACCGTTATCAAGGAGCAGCTTGCTATGCTACTTGATGATGTTAAAAAGGGGGAAGATGTGGAGATCGTTAAGGCCGAGCTCAACCAGATTAAACTTTCAGCAGCCAGCCAATCAGATGAGCTCACTACCCTAAAGATAAGAATTGAGCAGATTGAGGAGGCAATTAGGGCAGATGAGCTGGCCAGAAAGAAGGAAGCTGAGCTGAAATCTAAAAGATTTATGGCCAAGATCAGAGAGAGAAAGGAGGAAGCCAAAGCCAAAGCTGAGGCTGAGAAGGGCAAAGGGAAAGAGCTGATGATAGTAGAGAAAGGGAAAGAGAAGGAGATGGAGAAAGTCGTGTCGCCTATCAGACAGAGCCTGATGTCCAAAGCTGCTGGAAAGAGACCACTTGAGAAATCAGCTGAGCAGCTTAGGATAGAGGCAGAAAGGGACCGACGGATTAAGGCAGAGAAGGTCTATTATGGCCGAAGGGAAGCCAGAAGAAAGATTAAATCTGCGAAAGAAGCTGGCAGAGTTTTTGACAGGTTCCAGAAGAAGTGGGTAGTCCCATCAGTTGGAGGAGGAGCAGATACAACATGGATCAGACCTGAAGAAAGAACTGATGCTCCTCCAAAAATAATTGCGCATCCAGCATGGGCAGCTGAGTACATGAAGTACGAGACTAAGTGGACCTTCTTCTGGTACATCTGTAAAGGAGTTGGAGCATCATCAGACAATGAGACTATAGCTTGGCATGACTGGATGGAGAAGGAAAATCCAAGCTTGTACCAGAAACTTCTTGATGAAGGAGATGAATGGTACAACGTGGATTTGGTTGCTCCAGACTACTTATCCATTACAATTAAGATGAATGATGATGGCTCGATTGACAAGGAGTGGATCAGGTCAACTATCAACTATGGGATAAATCAAATGAAGTTGAATGATCCAAAGGAGATTGCCGAGCTGAGGACGAGGATATTTGATTGGATGCAGCTCCCGAAGAAAGATAGATGGACAGATTAGATAAGCCAAAATCTTCTTATCTTTTATCTTCTTATCTGTTCCATATGTAAAAATGTAAATGTGCTGTATATGAATGAGATGACTGGTTCTTATCTAATTTACTTGTTTATTTTAAAAGTTTTCTTTATTGCTTTAAGAAAATTTAAAATTCTTCTAAGTATAAACCATCTGAGAAATTTATCATCTCAGATTTAAAATTTTCAAAATTTTTCTAAGTCTAAAATTTGTCTAAGTCCTAAGACTTAATTCTTTTCCTTTTGAAAAAGTCTTAAGACTTAAGAATTTTTTTTAAAAATTTTCTAAGTGTGAATTGAAGTGCTCTAATTTGAAATAAATCTGAATTGATAGTGTAAATGTGTTATGATATGCCTATCCGACTATCTTGAATAACTTTTACTAACATCAGCTGTGAGTATGTTTCTTTTATAGTTTTAACATCATCAAAAAGGGGGAAATTGTTAGTTCAAGTAAAGTTTTGATGAGTTTAAAGATCAATCCAGATGAGCAGACATCATTAAAAGAACAACTAAGGTCAGAGTTCAGTACTAAGCTGATCAGACTAGGTCAAAGACTGTTTAAGTCAGCTGGAGATCAGAGGTTGTAAGTCATCTGGAGACATGCTCTAGTCTAGTCATCTGCAGGAGACGATCATGAAGAGCTCAGACGAGGTCTAGACAAGCTGAGTAAAATAAGAAAAGCGAGTTTTCACCAAGTCAGCTGCAGACGAGTATGAAGAATCAGTTGAGGATTAAGAGCAGTTTTCAAGATTAAGTTTGTTTGAGCAGTTTTCAGTTTGTTAGAACTGACTAACAAACTAACTGTCTTTTCAGACTTATAAATATGTCTAGATTTTATTTTTCAACACACTTATGCAAATCTGATTTTTCACACTGTTCACTATTCAGTTCACAAAATATTTTCAAAAAGAGTTTTCAGAAATTTCAAGTGTTTATAGAACACTTATTTTGTAATCTTCAAAATCCTTTATTCACTGTAATTCTTAGATTCATCATAAGAAGATTAGGAGTACTTTGAAAAGTTGAAGATCAAGTTGTAAGTTGTAAGATTGTAAAGTAAGTAAGTAAGCAACCAGTGGAGACCCTTCTTCAAAGTTTGGAGAAGGAGAGTGGATGTAGGATTGTTATAATCCGAACCACTATAAAATCTGGTGTTCTTTACTGCTTTCATTTACCTTTCTGTTCAAATTACAATTTATTGTTCAAAGGTTAATTTCAGAATCAAAGTTAAAATTTGAATATCAGTTTTGCTTTTGATCTTATTAAAGTTGAGTCTAATCTTGAATTTCCGCTGTGTACATCTGGTACTTTGAATAAGTTTTAAAAGATTTGTAAAAATCTGAAAAATCTATTCAACCCCCCCTTCTAGATTTTTTCTAG
The DNA here is from genome assembly GCA_030762865.1 of Paraleonurus japonicus. NCBI lineage: Eukaryota > Viridiplantae > Streptophyta > Magnoliopsida > Lamiales > Lamiaceae > Paraleonurus > Paraleonurus japonicus. The sequence continues at coordinate 16,062,188 of CM061055.1, read as the reverse complement.
AAGGCTGATACACTTTTTACCTAATCTACTCAACTAATCGAGACCAACAAGAAGCACTTAAACAACACACTACACTAAATAAAGAAACAAACACCCTTAAATTTATATTGCTACTTTACCATAAAAAAGAAACAAAAATCCTAAAAATAATTATATTACACTTACATTACAACGATAATAGTACAAAAACTGAAAAAATTTGAACAACTATATTATCCATTGAATGTAGAAAATAATTTGTGAACTATGTTAGATCAAGGAAGTTTTTGATGAGTTAAAAGATCAACCCAGATGAGCAGACGACTATGAAGAACAGCTAATATCAGAGTCTGGTACTAAGCTGATCAGACGAGGTCAAGGACTGATCAAGTCAGCTGGAGACTAGAAGTTGCAAGTCATCTGGAGATAAGTTCAAGTCTAGTCATCTGCAAGAGACGATTATGAAGAGATCAGACGAGGTCAAGACAAGCTGAGTAGAATAAGAAAGGCGTGTCTTCACCAAGTCAGCTGCAGACGAGTAGGATAAATCAGCTGAGGAGCAAAGCAGTTTTCAAGATTAAGTTTGTTGAGCAGTTTTCAGTTTGTTAGAACTGACTAACAAATTAACTGTCTTTTCAGACTTATAAATATATCTAGTTTTTATTTTTCAAAACACTTATGCAAATTTGATTTACACATTATTCATTACTCAGATTTCTATCACAATCAATTCACAACTTTTTCAAAAGAGTTTTCAAAAAGTTCTAAGTGTTTATAGAACACTTTACTTGTAATCTTCAAAGTCCAATATTAACTATAATAGTTAGATTTTAGTGAAGGATTTAGGAGATTGAAGATTTAAAGATCTTTACGAATTGTAAGCTGTAAGTTGAAAGTAAGTAAGTAAGCTAGTGGAAGAGACCCTTCTTCAAAGTTTGAAGGAGGAGAGTGGATGTAGGATTTTTATAATCCGAACCACTATAAATCTAGTGTTCTTTATTGCTTTTGTTTACTTACCTGTTTCTTTCAAATTCCAGTTACCAAATCAAGGATTGATTTCATAATCAAAGTTAAAACCAAAATATCAGTTTGCTTTTGATCTTAGTAAAGTTGAGATTAAATTGAATTTCCGCTGTGTTACTTTGAAGTTTTGAATAAGTTTTAAAAAGATTTGTAAAAATCCATAAAATCTATTCAACCCCCCTTCTAGATTTTATCCTAGAAGGTTAACTCAAGTTTCCTTAATCAACTCAACTAATCGGGACCAACAAGTGGTATCAGAGCAGTGTTAAGCTGTTCTGATATTGATTTTAGGTCTTAACTAAGATTCTGAAATTTATTCTTGATTTTCTTCATCTTCTTTATTTTTACTAACTGTGCTACTAACAAGATTGTGGAGTGTTTTGTTTTCCTATCTCATCATATCTTCAGACAAGAACAAGAAATCCAGAAGTCTACCTGAATTTTCAATTGAAGAATATGACTATTGGAAATTCAGGATGGAAAATCATCTCAAGGCTATCCATGATAGGATGGAGGAGGTTCTTGAAGAAGGACCTATTAAATTTTATCATGGAGGCACCAGCAATGGCACTGAATCAGCTGAATCAAGAGTCAGACAAGAGAAAAAGAGCTCAGAACTGACAAGTGATGAGAGGAAAATCTACAACCTAGATCAGGTAGCTAGGACTGAAATCATTGAAACTCTGAGTAAAGACTGGATTGAAAAAGTCAAAAGATGCAAATCAACTAAGGAGATGTGGCAGACACGTGCTAATGTTTGTGAAGGATCTGACCAAGTGAAAGAGAATAAGCTGCAGTCTGTATTACATGCATTTGATACCTTCAAGATGAAGGAGAATGAAACAGTGGATCAACTAGATGTGAGATTACCAAATCTTCTCAACAAAGCAGCTGATCTAGGAAAGAGCTATACACAAAAGGAGATCAATAATAAGATATTGAGATCTTTGACCAAGAGATGGAGAGAAAAGTCTAATATCCTTAAAGCAACTCAAAATTTATCTTCTATTACTCATCATACCTTATTTTCTCATCTTAAAGCTTTAGAGTGTGACATTCAGATAGAAGATGAGGAAGATGAGATGGAGTTAAGCACCTCATCCAAATTTGTTGCCTTTGTCAACAAAGAAGACAAGACTATAGCTGAATCTATAGGAGCTGATCTATCTCTGAAGGAGCAGATGGCGTTGCTCACTAAAAGGTATGACAGATTAAGAATGAAATATAAACGTAACAAATTGAGGTTTGCAGGTAAGGACAGATCTAGATCCAAGTCAAGAAGAAATGAAGATGACTCAACAGATGATGACAAGAGTAGGAGCCAGACAAGGAGGTTCAGATCTCCTGTTAAAAGAAATCCTATTAGCCCTAAATCAGATAGGAGTGACACTTGCTACACTTGCAACAAGCCAGGACACTTCAGCTATGATTTTCCTCAGCTGACTCCTAAAGAAAGAGAAGAGGAAAGGAAAAAGAGAGACAGGAGATTTGCAGATCAAAGGGCTCTTCTGGCTGAAGAAAAGGAATCAAGAAAATCATCATCATCATCATCCTCATCTGATTTTGGATCAGACGACGAAGTTTGTCTCATGGCTAAAGAGGTAGTCTATTTTTTTTCTTCTGAAAATGATTCCTATAAATCTGTTTCAGATAATGATCAAACTGTTATTCAAGGATTATTGAAAGATTTAAAGATGTCCTTGGCTGCTTATAAACAGCTAGAGACAGAATTTGACTTTAAAAGATCAAATTCAGATTCTAGCCAAAGGCAAGCAGGTGGTGAACTGCTCAGAATCTAAGGAAACATTCAAGGGGGAATGTTTAACCCGGGCTGAGGCTAGTACATCAGCCAGCCTGTCTGAAAGACTAGAGAATGAATTGAAATCTTTGAAAGACAAATTTGAGATGATCTGTGCTGAAAATGAATTAATTAAGAAAGACAATGAGAAGCTTGTCTTCAAAATAAGTCAACTTAATAATTCACAATCAGCAATAGATCACATCTTTAATACTTCTAAAAAATCCCATGTCAAAACAGGTCTTGGTTATGATAGGAATAATAAATCAGATGTTCAAAAACCTAGGAAATTTGTGAAGGCATCTGAAAACTCAAAAGAGATTAAAATTGGTCCTTGGAAACCACTTAGACAGATAAGGACTGCATCTCCCAGTCTGAAAACAAAAATTCAGCTGAGGATTCCTTATCAGACCAAGAGAATTTCAAGAACTAAGACAAGAAGAAATTCTTATTATAGTCCTTTTGATGGGAGAAGCAGATGTTATCCTACTTTTCCTAAGTTCAAGAAGATTACCAAATCTAATTACAATAAATTGTCATCTTCATGTGATATAATTGTAGACAGATTTGGTAGACAACTCAAGTCTGATTTATTAATAAATGAAATATTAGTCTGGTTACCTAAAGTGATGTTTGACCCTCGAGGACCCAAGATCACTAGGGCACCTTATAACTAATCTGTTTTCCAGGATTCACAGGGATCATCACTAAAGGAAGAGATCTTAGCTTCTATATGGTACATAGACAGTGGCTGTTCACAACATATGACTTATACAAGAAGCTACTATCAAATTTCCAGAACACTGATGGTCCTAGAGTATTATTTGGAGACAACAATTGTGGACAGACTAAAGGAGTAGGTACTCTGATTATGATTGGAGTGAATTGATGCATGTTTTTAGGGCTTATTTTAGTGCAAAAAGTGAGCTAAAGTGTGATTTTTGTGCATAAATGTGAAAAGTATCACTCTTTTGCCTAAAAAGTATTACTTTGTGTGTTTTTGATGTTTTTCGTCCATTTTGCAGGTAAATCGGTAGAATTTTGCCAAACCGAGAGTACCGTTATTCTTAGAATGAAGAGACGAACATACTGAACGAAAATGGGGGTCGGGCCCGAAGCCCTTCTCGATAAAATTGCCCTGGTCTCGAGCACAAATCGAGGGGACATAGACCTCGACTCGAGGGTTAGGCTGGAGGGAAAGGAATTTCAAAAATGCAGCAGGCTCGACTCGAGGGAGGAACCTCGAGTCGAGGGATGGAGAATTGGCAAGATCCTCGAATCGAGGCAGGAGAAATTTTGAAGAAGCATGCTAGCGACTTTTGAGCCTCGACTCGAGGGCCTGAAGCTCGAGTCAAGGAGTGCTAAAAACCAAAATTTGCAGTTTTAAAGCCCATTGAAGCCAAAACAGAGCATAACTTGATTCTAGCAGTTTAGAGCAGTTTCCTGGAGGTTCCATAGGCGAATTTTTCACTTTGTAGCTTGATTTCCATTGTAATTGCTATAGATTTTTAGAATTAGATTAGATTCTACTTTTAGTCCATTAGATTAGTATTTTGATTCATTGTAATTTAGGATTCCAGCTGTGATTTGGGAGAAGAGAAGTTGAATTCAAGTATTGTAGAAGACTAATCATTCCTATTTTTGTATATTGAAGCTCAATTGGTGATGTTCTTACCCTTTGATCTCTTTAATTCATTGCTTGTGTTGATTATATTGTTAATTGCTTTCTTAGATTGTTTACCCATGGCTTTTGCTTGTAGCACCATGGGCTAATAGCTTTGTGCTTGGGATAATTGAAATTAAGGATGAAGTGATTGCCTCATGCTATGATTGTTGATAATTGTGATCAATTGAATTAGCTTGCTTCCTAATTGTGATTCTTAATTGTGCTTCATGAAAAATTATCTCTTTTGATTAATGGTTGATCACCCTAGCAATAGGCGAGAGTTGAGCTAACGTGATTAGGTGTTAATCGGGTTTCAATTTTGCATGATTGTATGAATTGGGGACTTCTACATTGAGAGATGGGAAGAACTAAGGATACTCACATTAGGCATTGTGATATTAATGGAGTGATTAATTTCATGATGGTTTATGCTTTCTAATTTGATTGATTTGCATTTGGATACAATCATAGCTTGTTAATCATGGATTCCCTGATGGAAATTATCCCTTGCACCCAAATCCCCCATTGATTTTAGTGTATTTGATCTTGCATATTAGGTGTTTGATATATTGTTTGCATGATATTGCCATTTAATTTCTTGCATTCTTATAGAGATTTTAGTCCTATATCTTGTTGCAACTTTAGCCATCTAAAACTCTTATCCTTGAATTTCATTTGCATACTTTCTCCCTTGGGTTCGATATTTTGCGATTGATCTTAAAAGCTCTTGCCCTATACACTCCAATCAAATTATCAAGGATATTCAGGTATCTGAGGTATATTTTGTTGAAGGTTTAAAACATAATCTGTTATCTGTTTCCCAACTTTGTGATAAAGGCTTTCTGGTAAAATTTTCAAAAGATAAACGTGATATCTTAGATAGTTCCTCAAACAAGATACTTCTAACTGGCTTTAGACATGGTAATGTCTATGTGGCAAACTTCAATAGTTGTCCCAATGATACTTGTCTGATACCTAAGGGTGGAGATGACCTCAGCTGGCTATGGCACAAGAGGCTTAGTCATCTGAACTTCAAGACCCTTAGTAAGCTGGCTAAGAAGAATCTTGTTAAAGGATTACCTAAGAAACTGTTTACTTCTGATCTGAAATGCGATGCTTGTTAAAAAGGTAAACAGCCTAGACACTCATTTAAGAGTATTAACACCTCATCATCTGAAAGAGTATTACAACTACTTCATCTTGATTTGTTTGGACCTGTTTCACCTCTCAGCTTCAATGGAAGGAAATATACTCTTGTTGAGGTAGATGATTTTTCTAGATACATTTGGGTTATATTTCTTTTCAAGAAGAATGAGACTGTAAACAAGATTCCTGATCTGTTCAGACAGATTCAAAATGAGAAGAGTGTTAATATTATTAAAATCAGGAGTGATAAGGGCACTGAATTTTTAAATTCTTGTTTATCTAACTTTTTCAATGAGTGTGGAATTATTCATGAGACATCATCAACAAGAACTCCTCAATAAAATGGAGTGGTTGAAAGAAGGAATAGAACCTTGAAGGAAGCAGCCAGGAGCATGTTAGCTGAGTATGAAACCCCTCACAGGTTCTGGGTTGAAGCCATCAACACAGCTTGTTATACCCAGAACAGGTGCTTGGTTATTAAACACAAGGGTAAGACTCCATATGAGATTTGGAAGGGTAAGATTCCAAGAATCTCATATTTTAGAGCTTTTGGTTGTAAATGTTTCATCCATAACAATGGGAAATCTAAGCTGAGAACTTTTGATGCTAAGGCAGCTGATGGAATATTCTTGGGATATTCCAACACTTCCAAGGCATTTAGAGTTTTCAACAAGACAACTCTTTGTGTGGAGGAAACTCCTCATGTGGTTTTTGATGAATTGTATTCCTTCTCAGATAAAGTGAATCAAATTTCTAATGGTCTAGATAAGATTGAACTGACCAAAACTAAACATAGAACAGTCTATCTACCTAGTCTTGATTCAGATTCAGATGAAGAAGAATCCACATCTGATAGTCAGGAGACAACTTCAAATCAGACCCCATCTGAGGAGACACCCTTGACATCGGCTGATCAGCGGGAATCAGCAGATGAAGGGGGAACGTCAGCTCAGGTAGAGTCAGATGAGTTGCTTCCTGAGTCTGAAGATGAGGACTCTTCTACTCAAATAGGCAAGAGGATGAGAAGTTATCATCCATCTGACCAGATTATTGGAGACCCATCGAGTAGTGTTCAGACACGAATGATGCTGGACTCTGAGAGTCTTTTCATCTGTTATGTATCACTTCTCGAACCTAAGTCTATTGAGGAAGCTCTATCAGATCCAAACTGGATAACAGTCATGCAGGAAGAACTGCATCAGTTTGAAAGGCAAAATGTTTGGGAATTAGTGGAAAGACCCTTACATAGAAAGATTATAGGCACCAAATGGGTGTTTAAAAATAAAACAGATGAGAACAACATTATTGTTCGTAATAAGGCAAGATTGGTAGCCTAAGGTTACTCACAATCTGAAGGGATAGATTATGATGAAACCTATGCTCCAGTTGCCAGATTAGAAGCAATAAGGCTGTTCTTGGCATTTGCTGCTTATAAATCTTTCAAAGTCTTTCAAATGGATGTTAAGTCTGCTTTCCTTAATGGTGTGTTACTTGAGGAAGTCTATGTGGAGCAACCTCCTGGGTTTAAGATCAATAACAAGGTCTATAAACTCAACAAAGATCTATATGGACTGAAACAAGCTCCCAGAGCTTGGTATGATATCTTATCTGATTTCTTGATATCAAATGGATTTTCAAAAGGTAAGATAGATAGGACTCTGTTTAGAAAGGAAGTAGATGGTAACATCTTGTTAGTTCAGATTTATGTAGATGACATAATCTTTGGTTCACCTAATCTGAAATTATGTGAAAATTTTAGTATTCTCATGAAAAATAGGTTTGAAATGTCAATGATGGGAGAATTAACATATTTTCTAGGCTTACAGATTAAACAGATGAGTAAGGGTATTTTTATACATCAGACTAAATATGCTAAAGACTTAATTGAAAAATTTGGGATGACTACTAGTAGGGAAGTTAAGATTCCAATGGGAACTAACTTTTCCATGGATTCAGATGAGCAGGGGATACCCACGGATGCAACGGAGTATCGTGGACTGATTGGATCCCTTCTCTATCTCACTGCAAGTTGGGGTATGTGCAAGATTTTAATCTAATCCCAAGAAAACTCATCTGGAGTCTGCTAAGAAAATCCTTAAATATCTCAAAGGAACTTTGCAAGTAGGGTTATAGTACCCAGCTGATGACAACTTTGAGTTAACAGGATATTCAAACTCAGACTTTGGGGGTTGTAAGATTGATAGAAAATCCACTTCAGGAACTTGTAAATTCTTAGGCAACAAATTAATTTTTTGGTTATCTAAGAAACAGACATTTGTTGCCACCTCCACAACTGAGGCTGAATACATGGCAGCTGGAAGTTGTTGCTCTAAACTCCTCTGGATTAGTTAACAGCTTAGAGATTATAACATTCAAAAATCATCTGTTCCTATTTACTGTGATAGTAATAGTGCAATAGCCATGACTTACAATCCTGTTCTGCATTCTAGGTGTAAGCATATAGACATTAGACATCATTCCATTAGAGATCATGTGGAGAAAAATGACATTAGGATTGAAAAGATAGCCACTGAATCACAAAAAGCAGATATTCTTACAAAACCTTTAGCTGGGTCTAGATTTAAAGAATTGTGCTTAGAATTAGGATTACTTGATGCATCATTGGCCGATTTTTAATTCAAATTGCTTGCATCTGTTAAATGTATTCCTTATTTCTTTTTCTTTCTTTTCTTTAAATCAATGTCTAAAAAGAATTGTTAGACTAGATATGATTCAAAGGACAATCAGGTAGTTGATATAATTGATTTCCTTTTTAGGAATCAAGAATCAAGGATTAGTCATATTGACCTTATCTGACATGATGATTTCCTATCTGACATTCGGTAAATCAGACTAGGGCACAATAGTCACCTGATTTCTAGAAAACAGATGACTATTTGCACCCTATCTGATCTACCTTAGCTACTAATAGTTTTGATGAGTTTATTTGCAGGAATAGATGTACCAGATTTATTTCTAAAACTCTTCAATCAGAAAAACACTTCACCTTTGTTTTTCCTTGAAAACTGTTGTTACTAAAATAACTTTCTTAAGTCTGCTTATTTCCAAGTAATCTGTACAATTGACTAAATTGAAAATACTGTGTTAACTTTTGTATTATAAAATTTTGTGTTTTTCAAAATCTGACACGAAGGAATTTTTCAAAATATAAGACAAGGTCACTTTTGACCAAGTCCGATATAGACCCAGTCTGAAATAGGAAACCTATTTATAAAGAAAGGCATCTTTTAGCTTACGTCAGGTATACTAATTACCTCTGTATAAAGCAAACCTATTAGCCGTCTAATCCATAGGATAAACGGTTACTTCTACACAATTCAAGACGCATTTATGCCGCGTGCCTGAATTCGAAGCGGTTTTCTCGCTAAACCGTTGATATTTTACTCGTGCTTTCATTAATCAACGGTTAAAATTCAATTTATGAGAACGTGCCACGTATCATCTTCCTAACTTTCCCTCTCTTTCTCCAGGGTTTAAAGACTTACCTTCGTCGTTTCAAAATTTCACTTTCACATTTCCCTTATCCAAAATTTACTGCAAAATTTTCCATTCTCACAAAAATTACTCAAATGGCTTCTACTTCTTCTCAAACTCCAAGACCCACCACTTATATAACCGCATCCAATTCGGAATTCAAGATGAACACTGAGGCGGTCAAAAACAAACTCAAAGCAGAGATGTACGTAGATTTTGATACAACACGAGATAGAGAATCCAGTGAGATTCTGGGATTACTAGAGGCATCAAGGCTATGGGGATTCTGTTCGATGAAAGCTGCAGAAAACAGAACCATGGATTTCATTGGGGCAGAATTTCTGGTGAATAGTGCATTTACTGAGAATGGATTCAGTACAACTGTAGAAGGTACTCTGTTAGAGTTTACAAAGGAGAATGTGGCTCGAATTCTTGATACCACGGCGGATGGGGTAAATCCATTGATTTACAAGGAAGAGGAATGGGAACAATCATTTGATATTTTTGCGAGGGTTACTTATAGAGGGACAAGGAGAGATCTCAAAAAGCATCTTCTGAGGAGGAAGTATAGGTTGTTGATGACAATAGTGACCAAGTCCATCTTGGGAGATCAGAGTTCGCATGATGGTGTAACAAAATCCAGGCTGTGTTGCATGCGAGCTATTTATGATGGAGTCAGGGTAGACTGGGTGGAGTTGCTGTTTAGAAGGTTGAAGGAGGAAAAGGCTAGGTTGGTATACAATCCTGATGATGGAGATTGGGTTGCTCAGTCAACTGTGAGTCTGTTCAATAAGATCACAGTATTGATGGAAGGGTTAAACAAGAGAGTGCAAACAAGAGAGGGCAAGAAAAAATATTCAAAACAAAAAGGACTGCTGACGAAGAATGAAAGACTTGGTGTATTACCAGATTCGGATGACGAATCAGACGAGGCACGGGCGTAAAGGAATGAGGCAGCAGCTGCAGTGGTCCCAAGACAAGCAGCCGAGGTACAAGGAGGTGAGGTACCCGAGGCAGAAGCACCAGCAGTTGAGGTTGGTGTACCTGAGGGACAACCAGCTGAGGAGACAGCTAGAGTGGAACGAGAGATCATCCTACTTGAAGAAGCCAAACCTGATGTTCCACTCCCGTGCAGGCCCAGAAGGAGACTGGTAAAAGCTGCAGATATATCGACCAGAGTAGAGTCATCTTCAACTCCTTCAAGCTTATTACAAGAGGAAGCTACTACTCTGGAGATAGTAGCAGCAGCAGCTGAGGCGGATGTACTGGAGGAGCCAAGCTCAGAACGGACAGCATCTGCTGAAAAGCAGGTCTCAGCAGGTACATCCTCTAACATCTCCTCATCTGAAAAATCACCATCCCACCTAGGCGATGAAGAAGTATCCCAGGCTAGTACTTCCGAGCCTCTTGAACAGCCTACTCCCGATATAGTCCAAACAGAAACCATCTCAACTCAACCATCCACCACTCTACCTCCCACCTCATCTCTAATCCCAGAAATTCCTCCCACCTCCACTCAACCATTTGATTTCCTCGACTTCCTCTCCACGAAATATCCCACTCCATCTCCCCAAATTAGCCCAATACACACCCCCAAACCCGACGGATCTATGGGAAGCTTTGAGCTGTATCTTCGATCAGATGCCCAAAGGAGGTTGGCAGAGCTTATTCCTGAACTTCAATTCAACCCTGAAGTAATGAAGGAATCTATTGAAGTTTGGTTGGTCCATCAGCTGAGGGCTGGAGACCTAGAGGAGATGAGTCTTTTTACTAAAGAGGTTGGCTGGGAAAACCTCATCTCCTGGGAGAAAACCGTGCTGGAGTCTGCTGGGATCAGTTCCATTTTCATCCATTCTATCAGAAGAGCAGCTCCTTAACCATCTGCGAGGTCGTCTTGGCCTGCCAGAGACCTCTCCTGCCGCCCCTCCCAGCAGTCCAGGATCCACCTTCTCGTCTATTCTCAACCAGCTGGAGAAGAGAGTCGAGGACAGATTTACTTAGATGCTCACAACAAAAACTGCAGACATCGTGGATTCTGTCAGTGTGACTATGGAAGAAATGCTAAAAGCATCTGAGGTAAACCTCTTGTCCTATATTTCTGATTCTGTTAAATTTTCTGTAAAAGAAGAGATGACTGAGGTGAAAAAGGAGGTTGGAGAGCTGAAAAGCCAAGTTCAAGCTGATAATCAAATCCTAGCTGATGAGATCATACGAAATCAAACCTTAGCTTCCACCTATTTGATGATGTTAAAAAGGGGGAAGATGTGGAGATTATCAAAGCCGAGCTCAATCAGATCAAGCTATCAGCAGCCTGCCAATCAGACGGGCTCACTGCCTTAAAGATAAGAATCGAGTAGATTGAGGAGGCGATAAGGGCAGATGAGCAGGCCAGGAAGAAGGAGGCTGAGCTGAAATCTGAGAGATTTATGGCTAAAATCAGGGAGAGAAAGGAGGAGGCCAAAGCCAAAGCTGAAGCTGAACTGAGCAAGAGCAAAGAGCTGGTGACAGCTGAGAAGGGGAAGGAGAAGGAGCTGGAGAAAGTCTCGTCGCCTGTCAGACAGAGCCTGATGTCCAAAGCTGCTGGAAAAAGACCTCTTGAAAAATCAGCTGAGCAGCTTAGGATCGAGGCAGAAAGGGACAGACGGATAAATGCAGAAAAGGTCTACTATGGCCGAAGGGAAGCGAAGAGGAAGATCAAGTCTGCTAAGGAAGCTGGCAGGATCTTTGACAGATCCCAGAAGAAGTGGGTGGTTCCAACAGTTGGAGGAGGAGCAGATGCGGCTTGGGTCAGGCCTCAGGAAAGAATCGATGCCCCTCCAAAGATGATTGCACATCCAGCCTGGGCAGCCGAGTACATGAAGTATGAGGCAAAATGGACCTTCTTCTGGTATATCTGCAAAGGAGTCGGAGCATCATCTGAAAATGAAACGATAGCATGGCATGACTGGATGGAGAAGGAGAATCCAAGCTTGTACCAGAAACTAATTGATGAAGGAGATGAATGGTACAACGTGGATTTGGTTGCTCCAGACTACTCATCCATTCCAATCAAACTGAATGATGACGGCTCAATCGACAAGGAGTGGATCAGATCAACTATCAACTATGGGATTAATCAGATGAAGTTGACTGATCCACAGGAGATTGCAGAGCTGAGAACGAGAATATTAGACTGGATGCAGCTCCCAGAGAAAGATAGATGGACAAATTAGATAAGCCTAAATTTTCTTATCTTTTATCTTTTAATCTGATCCATCTGTAAATTTGTAAATGTGCTCCTTATGTGAATGAGATGTTTGGAACCTATCTGAATTACTTGTTTTAATTTTGATACTTTATTTTCTTGTTTTGAGAAAAACATAAATTTTTCTAAGTATTAATCATCTGAGAAAATTCTCATCTCAGACTTAATTTTCTTAAAATTTATTTAAGTCTTAAAAACTTTTTGAATTTAAAAACTTTTCACTAAGTCTAAATTCTTAAGACTTAAAAATATTTTCCTAAAAGTTTCTAAGTGTGAATTAAGTGCTTAAACGTGAATAAATCTGATTTAAAGTGTAGATGTGTAATGATATGCCTATCTGGTTAGCTTGAATAACTTTGACTAACATCAACTGTGAGCATGTTTTTTTTATATAGTTTTAACATCATCAAAAAGGGGGAAATTGTTAGATCAAGGAAGGTTTTGATGAGTTAAAAGATCAACCCAGATGAGCAGACGACTATGAAGAACAGCTAAGATCAGAGTCTGGTACTAAGCTGATCAGACGAGGTCAAGGACTGATCAAGTCAGCTGGAGACTAGAAGTTGCAAGTCATCTGGAGATAAGTTCAAGTCTAGTCATCTGCAAGAGACGATTATGAAGAGCTCAGACGAGGTCAAGACAAGCTGAGTAGAATAAGAAAGGTGAGTCTTCACCAAGTCAGCTGCAAACGAGTAGGATAAATCAGCTGAGGTGCAAAGCAGTTTTCAAGATTAAGTTTGTTGAGCAGTTTTCAGTTTGTTAGAACTGACTAACAAATTAATTGTCTTTTCAGACTTATAAATAGATCTAGTTTTTATTTTTCAAAACACTTATGCAAATTTGATTTACACATTATTCACTACTCAGATTTCTATCACAATCAATTCACAAGTTTTTCAAAAGAGTTTTCAAAAAGTTCTAAGTGTTTATAGAACAATTTACTTGTAATCTTCAAAGTTCAATATTCACTGTAATAGTTAGATTTTAGTGAAGGATTTAGGAGATTGAAGATTTGAAGATCTTTACGAATTGTAAGCTGTAAGTTGAAAGTGAGTAAGTAAGCTAGTGGAAGAGACCCTTCTTCAAAGTTTGAAGGAGGAGAGTGGATGTAGGATTTTTATAATCCGAACCACTATAAATCTGGTGTTCTTTATTGCTTTTGTTTACTTACCTGTTTCTTTCAAATTCCAGTTACCAAATCAAAGATTGATTTCAGAATCAAAGTTAAAATCAAAATATCAGTTTGCTTTTGATCTTAGTAAAGTTGAGATTAAATTGAATTTCCGCTGTGTTACTTTGAAGTTTTGAATAAGTTTTAAAAAGATTTGTAAAAATCCATAAAATTTATTCAACCCCCTTTCCAGTTACCATAAAAATCCATAAAAAGTTTTGAATAAGTTTCCTTAATCAACTCAACTAATCGGGACCAACAACCTATTTAGTACCTGATATATGGTGACTAAAAGGAGAAAAAATAAATTAAATTAAACACATGGAACAGGTATAGTAAGGTATTTTGACTACCACAGTACTACATGACCAAAATATTGCGCGTAATCAAGACCAAAAAAAAAAAAACCCAAAGACGTATATATGCGTATGAGTACCACGTGAAAAATTCAGCAACCTAGATGTTGGATCAAGAGGTTTTGATGAGTTAAAGAGCAGATCAGACTAATCAGCCAAACTGAAGAACAGCTGAGGATGTAGGCTGATCAGACGGGGTTATGCATTAAGCTAGTCAGCTGAGGTTTGATAACATGCTAGTCATCTGGAGACAAGCTCAAGTCTAGTCATCTGCAGGAGACAATTATGAAGAGCTCAGACGAGGTCAAGATAAGCCGAGTAGAATAAGAAAGGCGAGTTTTCACTAAGTCAGCTGCAGATGAGTATGAAGAATCAGCTGAGGTCTAGAGCAGTTAAGTTTGTTAAGCAGTTTCAAGTTTGTTAGAACTAACTAACAAACTAACTGACTTTTCAGACTTATATATAGGTCTAGGTTTTTCATTTTTTTTATATAGAGATAACACTTATGCATATTTGATTTACACAAGTCACTACTCAGATTTCACAATCTTTTCACAAGAATATCTAGAGAGTTTCAAAAAGTTCTAAGTGTTTTTAGAACACTTTTCCTGTAATCTTCAAAATTCAATATACACTGTGATAGTTAGATTTCTAGAAGAAGAGTCTAGGAGATTGAAGATTTGAAGAATTGTACAAGTTGTAAGTTGTAAGCTGGAAGTGAGAAAGTAAGCAGTAAGCAGAGTCCCTTCTTCAAATTGAAGAAGGAGAGTGGATGTAGGATTTTAAAATCCGAACCACTATAAATCCTGGTGTTATTTCTTGCTTTCTTTAATTTTCTGTTTATTTTACAATTGTGTTTCATCAAGAGTTAAATTCAGAATCATAACTAAAATCAGTATTTCAACCTTGCTTTTGATCTTATAAGAAGTTGAGAATTTATTCTTAATCCGCTGTGCTCAATCTGATAATTTGAATTGGTTTTGGAAGATTTGAAAAATCTACAAAATCTATTCAAACCCCCCCTTTCTAGATTTTGTTCTAGGAAGCTTATTCAAGGTTTTAATCAACTCAACTCTCCGGGACCAACACTAGAGGAGGTGTAAAACAAAATCACATATATGCTTAAATATCTAACATGATGACTGATAATATAGAATCTACCAAACATAAATTTAATGTATTAGTCCAATTGATGCTTATACAAAAAAAAAAAAAAAAGGAAAATAAATGAAGAGCATGATGAAAAAAAAAAAGTAAAATTTTAAAAAGGAAACAATTGCCACATTTATGCCGTCACGACTATATAGATGAATATCCAACATAATGATTGAATATAAACATTCTACATAACATAATGTAATGTATTGATCTAACTGATACATATACAGAAAAAGATACAAGTTGAACAAAATGAACAGCATCATGAAAAAAAAAAGTAGAAGAAGCATTAAAAAATAGCCCACCTAACCACATATAAAAATAATACACACACACATTTTTTAAAAAACAACATATAAACACATCAGATGAAAAAAAAGAGAGAAAAATTGCACGATTGAAAACCATTAATGAAAAAATCCAACAATTTGGAAAACAAATAAACAAACACCTACAGAGTTGAATATCTATCGTAATGACTGAATATCAAAATTCATACCAAACATAATATAATGCAATATTCTAACTGATACATATGTAAGAAAAACCACCTGTTCAACTAGAGTAAAAAAACATCCTGAAAACAAAAATCAACTAACACGTTAAATAAGCATGTACCAGTATAAAAAATGAACAGAGAAACAGAAAACAGACATATATAAACAAAAGATATATAGCATACCATTCGTCAAACAATATTAAAAACATTAAGTTGTCTTCAATAATAATAATAATAATAGAAATAAAAAAGATTAAAAGTACGGCATAAAAAGACTATTCCTTGGAATGGTATTTCTTCAACTGGACAATGAACTGCACCTCTGCCTCCACAACATCCATATCGGCTTTCCGCAGTTCATCTAGAATTTTCTCGTGCACTTCTTTGGTAACAAACTGCAACCCAGTCAGTTCCTTGAGCCAACACACATTATTCTTCAGGAAACAGAGTTTGTCCAACTGGTTGTCCAACTTCTGCCTGTCGGTTAGACGATACATTTTGGCAACCTAACAGCATAGGAAAAAATAAAAAGACGAAGAGAGAAACACATTATTATCAACAGAAAATAAAAAAAATCAAACAATTTCAAAAACTGCAAGGTGGTAAAATCCTTTTCTTTGTCATTTATATCAACAATATCTATAAGAGTACTGAAACGCATCATGAATTTGTGGTGCTCCTGGTTCCTCCGTTCGTGATATTCACGATAGTTTTTTATCACTTCGTACATCCTCTCGAAAAGTCGAAACATATTGGCTAAGAAAAATTGGAAAAGGAAATGAACGATATATCATAAATTCCTTGAACCACAACAATAAATAGGCACATTGTGGATCAACACGATACTTCGTAATTCGTGAAAACTGCAATCACGAAATCGTCTGATTGATTTGATAACTATTAAATGGAGGGAAGAGTAACCGTCAGATGCATGGTACATTCCACACAAAACAGTGTTTTATATGGTGTATTTCACCAACAAAGGCGGTAAGCTTGTTACCTACATGTCATTAAATCTTTTAAAAAATATATATAATAGCGAAAAATTAACACATAAAAATAAAAAAAAAATAAAACAAAAATGCACATAAATATACAATGAACAAAAAATTAACACAATGGTAATATGTCCAACCTATTTTATGCTCACACAAACAAGTGGTTGAATAATAGTATCAAAGAGTGTAAATTAAAAAAAAAATCCCAATAGTGTAATTACACCAGATATACTTAAGAATGAGTCACAAAATAAAAAATTATTAGTTAAAAATCAAAAAAAAAATATATATATATACATATATATATATATATATATTAGGAATATATGTTATTCCAAATAATATCTTTTAGTAATATAGATATAACTATTTCGTTATTGTGCTCAAATAATATTTATAATAATATAGTTAGTACTCTTCAATTAACAATCTAATAATCTTTAACACTATACAACATACTTATTCAATTATCATGACTGAAAACTATATTTTTTTTTCCATAATATATATAATACCGTTCAATTGTTACAACTAATACCCATAAAATAATGATCAACTTTTCACCGTGAAAACACTTGTCCACAGAATACAACATAGCGCAGGGAAAAAAAAAAGAAATATAACATGAAACAAACACTAATAAAACATTAAATAAAAAGGAAAAATAGTTGAACAATTATTGAAATGATATTTTATTGTTGAATATCAAATATATGTCTTGAACACTAAATATCTATATATGCAGAAACAAAAAAAAAAAAAAAATTGCTTATACAAAAATATTAATACACCACTAATGAAAAAAAGATAATCATTAATTATAAAATGACTGGTAACAATATGATTACAACGATATGTATTAATTCATATTTTGATTTGACAGAACCAAGATGTAAACTAAAAAAATAAGTAAGTAATGTTGCAGTAATAATTACCCTGTAGTATATGTATCTTTGAATGCATACAATTGAAGTAGCATAACTACACGTTTATTGATGAAAAATGTCGAAAACACTTTTAATTTTAGAAAAAATAAAGTTGAAATAATAAAAATCATATATATGAACTAATGACATAGAAGCAGTAAGCAATGTCAATATAATAAATTAAAAGATATACCATCTACTGTGTATAATATCGTATTAAACATAAATGAAATTTATATATCTGTATATAGTACAATGCTTCGTATGGGCTGTAGTTTAATAGTATGAGAAATAATGCATATATTCTGAACGATATAATAGATATATGAATAACAAAATAGAATTGTGAATAACTGTAATGAAAAAAAATACAAAAATAAAATGAATATAGCATTATCTGAATTACTTGAAAACACAATTGAAAACATATAGACACATATCTGAACAAAAAATAAAAATTCATTGAACACTCAAAATCATTAGTGACAGAAAAATTTAAAAACATATTATATGGAACATAATAATCAATATATGAAATGTCATTGCATTAAAAAGGTAATGAAAAATGATCTGAAGTACATAAAATTATGTAATAATATACTACACACAATATGAGTACATGATTCAAATGAGAAAAAATGCTCTTCATTAATTAAATACAACATGACCTTTGCAATCTACACAATCAAGTCAATATCAGGAAAAGTAGAGCTCTCATTGATATTTTAAATGCTTTTATATACATTTTGGATTTTTTTATTTTGGATATAATATTTTTTTAATGTATTATAATATAAATTTTGAAATTGACTAGCAAATATTAATAGAGGCAATGTAAACAATTAACTTCTATATCAAATAACAACATTTGTATTAAAATTGTACACTGTGGGATGAATAATACATTGTTATACTATAAAAATAAAAAATGTATTAAAGTGTGAATTATATCAAATATAGTTGAACGATAATTGAAATAATATTTTATTATCGAATATGAAATATACTCATTAAACACTAAATATCTAGGCACAATCAAAAGTAAAAAAAAAAAAGGAAAAATATGATTACTGCGATATGTATTACTTAATATTTGATTTTGACTAGACCAATAGATAAGTTAAAAAATAAGTAAATAATGCTAAAGTAATAATTATCCTGTCGTATATCTATCTATGAATGCATATAATTGCAATAGACTAACTACATTTTTGTTGATGAAAGATGCCTAAAACACTTATAAATTTAGAAAAATGATATTGAAATAATCAAAATCATATA
Source organism: Paraleonurus japonicus (assembly GCA_030762865.1). Lineage (NCBI taxonomy): Eukaryota > Viridiplantae > Streptophyta > Magnoliopsida > Lamiales > Lamiaceae > Paraleonurus > Paraleonurus japonicus. Next base: position 16,043,448 of record CM061055.1, on the reverse strand, counting down.
CATGAACCAAAAACATAGACAGTAATCAAATATCAATCTATAAACTTAGAAGATATACCATCTACCGTGTATAATATTGGTATTAAACGTAAATGAGATTTATATGTATATATAATCGAATGCTTCGTATTGGATGTAGTTTAATAACATAAGAAAAAAAAATCCATATATTCTAAAAGGTATAATAGACATATGAATAACATAAAAAAATTGTGAATAACTGTAAGAAAAAAAATACAAAAATAAAAGTTAATACAACATTATCTGTATCACTCGGAAACATAAATATGGACATAAATATATACACTGAACACATAAAAATATAATTGAACACTTATAAAATTCATTAGTGACAGAAAAATTTGAAAACATATTGTATGGAACATAATACTCAACATATGAAAATGTCATTGCATTAAAAAAGAAGAAAAAAATAGATCTGAATTACATGGAATAATATAATAATATACTACACAAAATATGTGTAACACAGAAGAATTTTTTTTTAATTATTTTATTATTATTATTATTAGCATTATTATTATTATATGTATACATAATTATGTGAAATATTAATAAGATGTGCAAATGCATGATATATAAAATTATCCACATTGAATTATTTATTATGTAGTAAAACTCATAAGAGAATAACAAATATATCATGGGCTTGAGTTGGAAAAATAAGCTCTAAGTATGTAGGAGAGTGACCCAGCCCAAAATGATAAGATAAGGGCCCTTTAAGGCCCATTTAGAGGAACCCTAATTTTTGTAGGGCAGTATATATAGGAGGTTGCAGCCTTTGTCCACATTTTTGTCACTTCACTCTAAGGTAAGCTCAAGCCTTGCACACCTCTCACACACACACACCACTACAGCTTCTGCCCAGTTTCCGGCCAGCGACCTGACGTCCGATGATCCATCGGCTGGCGCCATCTGAAAGCTGTTTTCAAGAGCTTTCCAGAACATTTTCCCGTTTTCAGATCGGAGTTTTGGATCTCCATCTATGCTCAGTCAAAGTTGGAGGGATGCCTTTATAGGTGGACCAACTTCTATAGTTCATATCTTGTTGCTAAAATGTCAAAATCTTTTGATTCTTATCTTGTTAGAAAGCTGTTTTCAAGAGCTTTCCAGAAAATTTTCCCGTTTTCAGATCGGAGTTTTTGATCTCCATCTATGCTCAATCAAAGTTGGAGGGATGCCTTTATAGGTGGACCAACTTCTATAGTTCATATCTTGTTGCTCAAATGTCGAAATATTTTTATTCTTGTCTTGTTAGAAAGCTGTTTTTAAGAGATTTCCAGAACATTTTCCCGATTTCAGATCGGAGTTTTGGATCTCCATCTATGCTTAGTCAAAGTTGGAGGGATGCCTTTATAGGCGGACCAACTTCTATAGTTCATATCTTGTTGCTCAAATGTCGAAATCTTTTGATTCTTGTCTTGTTAGAAAGATGTTGTCAAGAGCTTTCGATAAAATTTTCCCTTTTTTAAATCGGAGTTTTGAAACTATAGCTATACTCAGTCAAAGTTGGAAGGATGCCCTTATAGGTGGACCAACTTTTACAGCTTATATCTTTTCACTCAAGTATCAAAATCTTTCGATTCTGGTCTCATTTGAAAGCTGGTGACGAGACCTTTCCAGAACAGTTTTCTTTTTCTAAATCGGACTTATAGAGCTCCAGTTATGCTTGGTCAAAGTTTTAATAAGTTGCAACGGTGCCACTAGAATTTCAAATGGACGTAAAATATTCGTTTCTTATCCGTTTTTAGCGAAATCAGCGGCAAAATGCCAAGAATTTCAGAAATGACAGTTTTCATCAAACTAATCAAATATCCAGATTTTTTTGTGTTAGCCTTTAAACTCCTTAGAAAATACTTCTTTTTAATTGATTATAAGGTTTACTCTTGAGTCACTTATCCTCTTTCTTATAATGCATCTTTCAATCACACACATTGACCATCATTTATATTAGATTATTAGTAAGAACTAAGAGGTAGAATTTTTGTTGTTATAGGACTAGAGGAAGGTGAAGTAGGAGAAGGCTTGGAACTAGGAGGAAACAATACCGCTTAATTCGTGCGAACTACTAGGTGGGGTAACTCTCGTTGAACTTTCTTGTTACCTACTTAAATCATATGATTTATTGTATGAATGGTCCTACGTGAATTTGTGTATATGATATATATATATATATATATATATATATATATATATATATATATATATATATATATGCATGCTAAAATGTGAGATGCATGCTTTATGAATATGTGATGAGTTCGAAAATATGCATATTCTTTTAAATGTGAAAATGTATGAATATGGATACAAGTTTGTTTGCATGTGTGCATGTTCCATTATAAGGAATATGATTATGCATACAAGAATATTGACATGTGTGCATGCTCAATTGTGAAGATGTATGATTTATGTGTACTTGAATGCTTGTATATATATACATATATATACACGTTCAAATTACAAGATGCATGATACATGGTTGAGACCATACAAGGTGTATTTTATGCGAATAATACTGTAATAGCTATGCTAAGATCACGGGTAAATCCGTACAAGATTTGATCGAAAGATCACTTTCGGGTAGCTCCCGAACAAGATGCTCGAGCGGGGTAAAGCGTGCCCCAACAAGATTGATGTGCTCTTATGTGTATTACCTACTATGTATACATTATCTATGTATTATCATTACATGATGTTGAGCATGTCCCTTGATTGTTAACGGATTGTTGAAACTTGAAGAATGCAATATGAGTTGTTATTATGAGATTTTTTAAACGTTGTGCTTGAGATTAATATGCCTCTCATTTGTTATGTTCAAGGTGTACATTATTTCAAGTAGTTGATCTATAATACAATATTTTGTGTGATGTTTGGGTGGGTATTTGAGTGAACCCACGGAGTGTTTTCCAGCACTCACCCCCTTCCATTTTCAGGTAATAACGTACAAGAGGAATGAAGATGGATGTGAGCCCTCGATCTCCGCAGTGCAATCATTTTTTAAATATTGTGTTTTTAAACTTGAAGCATTTGTTGCCTCTTTTGAATTGACCAGTTAATTATAGGAAAAACTTTGTGAACCCTCCTTACTAATTTATTTCCGCTGTCACTAGTTTTCACTATTTAAGGTTTTGGTGATGACCACCTTAATTTTTGAATGTAAAAAAAAAAAAAAATGTGGTCGTTACAATGTGAGTGCATAATTCCAATGAAAAAAAAATATTCTTCATTAAATACAACATGACCATTGAACCCTACACAATCTAGTCAATATTAGAAAAAATGGAACACTCATTCGTACTTTTAATGCTTTTATATATATTGTGGGTTTTCTTATTTTTGATATAATATTTTGTTAATGTAAGTTCAAAGTGTTTATAGAACACTTGTCCTGTATATCTTCAACACATTTTGCAATGTACTTTAGTAATTCCAGGAAGATTAGAAGTTGAAGATAGAAGATCATCTTCAGAAAGTTGTATTTGTAAGATTGTAAGTGAGTAAGTAAGTGGTCGAGACCCTTCTTCAAGTTGAAGAAGGAGAGTGGATGTAGGATCAATTGGATCTGAACCACTATGAACTGTCGTGTTCTTTACTGCTTTATTTGCTTATCTTGTTCTTAATCATCTCTCAAGCAAGTTCAATTTCAGACTCTTAAATCATATTGCTTTTGATCCATAAAAGATTGAGTTTAAATCTATTTTCGCTGTGTGAACTTTGATACTTTGAATTGATATTCTAATCTTTGAAAAAGATTTGAAAATCTATTTAACCCCCCCCCCTTCTAGATTTTCCCTAGAAGGTTGTCTCAAGTTCTTTAATAAAATACTCAATCCGTGGGACCAACAAGTGGTATCAGAGCAGTGTTAAGCTGTTCTGATATTGGTTTGAGGTCTTGATATGTTTCTGAAATTGTTTCTTGATTATCTTCTTTATTTTCAAACCACTAACCTTGCTGAAGGTGTGCGTGAGTGTTTTTGCAGAATGTTGTCACGAATGTTGGCATATTCGAAGAACAATACAGACGAAAATAAATACAGAAATACACAGCGGAAGTCTTAAACACTTTGCAAGATGGATATCAAAATTTTGTATAGATTATGAATAAGTTTATACTGCCAATCGACGAAATATCACTAGTAATTGTTAAGTGATACAATCGGTGAAAACATAAGCCACACCGTGAATGGATCTACGTATATAGTGACTAGACAATGATCAATCTAACCTATCACTAATACATATAAAGACCCAATGTTGAGTGAAATGTTGGAACATTCACTAACTGAAGTATCGAGATAGAAACATACAATAAACTCTATAATCTATGCCAATAGACTATGCTAGATTGTGTTTCTCTCAACTCCAAGTTTTAAACTTCATAGCAGTCGTGTGTATATATATATATATATATATATAATCTGGACTCTTAGTGATTGAAGATAACTTCCACATCTCCCTTGAAAATAGGTAACTTCCTTGTAACTTCCCCATGTTCTTTTCAACTCCTCACTCTTGCTTTTTCAACCGCATGACTTCTGAAAACTGCCATAATTCTTCAAATTGTAAAAACAAGACATTGAACAAGACATTTCGTGGGTTAAGGGTTAGTGGAAGTGGAAGGACGAATTCTGATGTTGTGACCAGAATGTTGGCACATTCTGAGTAACACTCGTCACTAACATCAACAATCTCCCCCAATTCGGCCTTTCTACTGGGACACACCTGATGTTGTGCCATTGAACAGAATGTGTACACAATAGAGATAAGTAAATCAACATCAAGTAAATGACATCTCATTACTTAGCCAAAAACGAACAACACAAAACATATAACAAGAACATAACATAGACTTAACACATAACTAAAACAAAATCAGAACAAACATAAAACAATAACATAGAAACTAACATAAATAAAATAAAACAGAGCTTTAAGAAAAAGAAAACTATAAGAAACCTAAACAAAGAACAAAACACAAAGAAATAAATAATAAAATAGGTGCAAACCAAAACAAAATCAGAGCATAGTAACAAGGACTTAACCAAAACAAAACTTAACTTAAACCCAAACTAATAATAAGTTCAAAAAAACAAACCTAACATATTAAAAGTTAAAAACAAAAACATAAAAACAAAATATAACTTGAGTCTTTACAAAAACAGACAAAGCTTATAGATGAAGATTAGGAGAGGATTGGGTTGTTTAGTTTAATAGCTGCATCTTCAGTGGTCTGCACGATCTCCCCCTTTCTTCAAGCTTCTCCATTCTTTGAAAGCTCCCCCTCGCTCGGATCATCAATGTCCCCAATCACCCAAATCATCATACAACACACTGAGATCTTCATCATCCCAATCTACTGCATCTATCTTCTCAGCATCAACATCCATGTTTGAGCTGTTAGGTCCATCAGCATTGTTGGTGGGAATTGTGGGCACAGTATCCGGCACATCCTGGGTATCAGATCCCATTTCAGCATCAGAAGCTGCACTTGTCCCAGCTCCAGAGATATCAGCATCTGGTCCTCCTCCAGTTGCACCAACACCAGCAATTGTACCGCCAGCATCAACATCACTAGCAGCTGGTTCAGCAGCAACATCAGGTCCTACTCCCCCTGTGACAGTAGAAAGGAGCGCTTCCCAGATTTTTTTGTGCATCTCAAGATTGCTCAACAAACACTTGGCATTATTAATTAAATTAACTGTCATAGCAATTTGATCGCAGATAAATTGCGGCTGTAATTGCGGTATGTTGGCAGCGTGCGTGCCAACATCTCTCGGCACATCAGTTGGTTGATCAGCAGGAACTTCAACTTCAGGGGCATTTGGATCTCTATAAGGCAGATCAATAACTCTTGGACCAGTTCTCAGAACATGAGATATCGCCAGACTTAGTGCAAATGAGCTGATAATCTCATTCTTCTCTCTCTCTGAAATCCTTTAGCCGAAATCAACATGTGAATTAGGCTAGGATAAGGTAGCAACCCTTTGCTTGATATTCTCCCCGAATATGTCATCATATTGTCAAGATCGTTTTTTCAATATTGAACCTCCTAAGATGGCCAATCTTGTACATTAGGACAACTTGCTCCGAGGTTAGGCTGGTTTTGTTTGATGAAGGCAACCAATTATAAACAATCAGTTTGTGAAGGACACTGTATAGGCTTGTCAAAACTGACGAATTCATCCTATATCTCCAAACAGTAATCCTACCTCCAGTAACTACACTTATCACTTCATCCAAATTATCCACCTGTGGATCCTCATCATCTCTAGTTTTTAAGAAAGAATTAATTATACCTGGAGTCACCTCTATAACCTTGCCTCTAAATGTCACTTTCCCATAGTGCTTCGAATTCACTTCAGAAACTCTTACTTTCAGATTAGCATAAAACTCATATACCCAATCAACTAAGTAAGGTGTAGCAAATTGGAGTGAATGCATCAAGGATCTATCAGTCAAATACCCAATCAGATTCATAGAGACAAAGTCATCCATCTTAATTATTCTTTCCCCAACTATCGACCTAGTTCTTAAAGTCCTAAATTTATCACTATCAACACCATGATAACTATCATCTGAATCAGAAGAAGACATATGGGAGAGGAATCAGTATGTACCTCATCAGATTTTGTCTTACTAACTTCTCATGATGAGGACTCAGAGTCAGAGGATGATGTTTCCATTGGTGTGCCAATATCTTTCGGCACATCCTGCGGTTCATTGTGCTTTTTGCTCCTCCTTTCCAAACGAGCAGCCATTTCCGCCAATGTTTGATTCATTTCAGAATCCTCAGTACTCCCCCTTGGGCTGAGCACCGGAACAGAGGCATGACCGCTGGTTTCCTTCTCTGGGCTTGCCTCTCTCATTTCTTCTTCGGAAGAGTCAGAGTCGAACAACGTTTCTGTTTCTTTCCTTACTCCGAGTAATCAACCCTTCTACCCATTGTTCTGTAAGAACAACGTTTCTGACCACGTCCCCTGGAGCTCGATGCCTTTTAACGAACAGTTTCGAAGCGAGTAGTAAGCTCACCAGTGTCAGTCGAATCAGTTGACGGGTCATCCATTGAAGCATCTTGGGGTGACTGAGGCGGTGTAAACACTAGGTGTTTGTACTGTTGAAAGTCCACCTCCGCATCTCCGACCTTGACAACAGGGTATATTGTCTGCTTAGTGAGGGTTTTGAACGCATAGACAATTTGATCAGCAGTGGCTCCTTCACCTAGCTCAACCGTTATAGGAGTGGTTTTGAGAACGGGGGCTTCGCTAGCTTCGCCGCCATCCTGATTTTGTGGCGTTCCGCCCAAAATTGGAGTTTCAGTTGGTTGCTCGACGGGATTCTCAGCGTGGGTTGGCGATAACGGCATATCTATCGACCCAACCCTAATTGATGCGGGTGATGTCGGGGTTGGTGCACCAACACTGTCAGAAACATTCTTTGCGGCCATTGTAGCTAGTTTTCGAAGGTTTCGTGAAGAAGACGAATTTGCTGGAGAAGTTGAGTGTTTCGAATGTGAAGGTGAAGAGCCCTTTTGATCAGCCATAATTAATTAATAACCTGCAAACACTATTCAAATTATATTAATTAAATAATCAATTTGAATATTAATAGGCTGAAGGAAAAAATAATACCAAGAAGTATAATCAATAATACCTTTAAACACTTGTGCTAAAAATTCGAAAACTATGATATAGAGTATAGAACACGCTGAACACTAAGGACCTTAAATAGGGAAGAGAAAGATTATAGAAGTTGTGAACACATCGGAGTTAATCAAATAAGATTTAATCACATCCCTAAGAAATAAGGCATTACCGAATGTTGGAAGTATATTTCAAAGACATGCTACAAACCGCTTAATCTATATAAAATAACTGCACAATAAAATTAATTAGACTATATAATACTGCTGGGAACAATTTAAAATAAATAAATCTTCATAAAATAATATTCAAAAAATTTCAAACTCGTAGAGGTAAATATACATATGAGAACCAGAATGTTATTCACTGAATGTCGGCACACACACTTCTCTACACAGTTTTACATGAAATAAATTCATTTGTGTTGCACTATATTTTGTTTTTTCCACTTATTTACATTGATCCATTTTTCCAGAAGAGATCATCGTAGTTGTCAGCTCCGTATCCCATAATTACTCAATGGATTGTGAATATATTGATGCATTTCAAGTCACCTTTAGAAAAGAGAACATCGTAGTAGTCAACTCCGTGTCTCATAGTTACTCAGTGACATAGCATCTAATTGTGAGTTTATTTAATTGCATTTGAGAGAAGTGTGTCCAGGACAATTTATTTTAATCACAGGTTCTAATACTATTTACACTAGAGAGTTCGAAAACACTAAATATTACAATACTTAGAAAAATTTAAATAAACTGTTCTAGTGTTGTTACAAATGTTGGCACAATTGTCACAACACACAGCAAATATAAGTTTAATTAGTGCATAAACCTAGAGATTTTCTAAGAGAAGAAAATCTCTCATTATCAAGGGCTTTAGTAAAAATGTCTGCAATTTGCTTTTCAGTAGAAATGTATTCCAACTTTACAACTTCTTTTTCTACAAGGTCCCTAATGAAGTGGTGTCTAATACTTATATGCTTAGTTAATGAATGTTGCACAAGATTCTTAGATATATTAATTGTACTTGTATTGTCACAATAAACAGTAAGAGTATTGCTCTCCAAACCATAATCATCGAACATCTTCTTAAGCCATAGAAGTTGAGTACAATAATTTTCCGTGGCTATGTATTCGGATTCAGCCGTAGATAGGGAGACACAATTTTGTTTTCGGCTATGCCAAGAAACAAGATTGTTACCCATGTAGAAACATCCTCCACTTGTACTCTTTCTATCATCACTGTCACCTGCCCAATCTGCATAACTATAGACAATCAAAGAACAATTATTGTCTTTGCTATACCATATTCCATAATCGCATGTGTCTGTCACATATCTAATTATCCTCTTAACCAAATTCATATGAGATTCTTTAGGATTAGCTTCATAACGAGCACATAAACAAATATTAAACATGATGTCTGGCCTACTAGAAGTCAGATACAAAAGACTGCCAATCATCGACCTATACAATGTTGGGTCAACATTTGTGCCAACACTGTCTTTACACAATTTTTGTGTCGATCCCATAGGTGTCTTCATGTGTTTAGCATTGTCTAAACCAAACCTTTTCACAAGATTTTTGGCATATTTATTTTGACAAAAGAAAATGCCGTCTTTGCATTGTTTAATTTGAAGACCTAAAAAGTAATTCAAGTCTCCAACCATCGACATTTCAAAGGTAGTTGTCATTTCATGCACAAATAATTCAAGCATTTTTTCACATGTAGAACCAAACACAATGTCATCAACATATATTTGAATAATCGTAATATCATTTCCAGAATGTTTTATAAACAAAGTCCTATCAGCTTCACCTCTATAGAAACCGAATTCAACAAGAAAATCAGTTAATCTACCATACCATGCCCTAGGTGCTTGCTTCAAACCATATAAGGCTTTCTTAAGTTTATAAACATGATCAGGAAATTCATGATTTTCAAACCCCTTAGGTTGTTCTACATATGCTTCTTCCATAAGAATTCCATTTAGAAATGCGGCCTTGACATCCATTTGATGTAGTTTTATATCAATGTAACATGCAATAGCAAGTAATAGTCTTATGGATTCAATTCTAGCAACAGGAGCAAAAGTCTCATCAAAATCAATTCCTTCTACTTGTGTATAACCTTGGGCAACTAATCTAGCTTTTTTTCTCACAACATTACCAAATTCATCAGTTTTATTTTTGAAGATCCATTTGGTACCAATTACATTCACATTATCAGGCCTAGGTACAAGTATCCAAACATCATTCCTTTCAAATTGATTTAACTCCTCATGCATTGCATTAACCCAATTTTCATCTTTCATTGCTTTATCAATATTTTTAGGTTCATTGAGAGAATGAAAACATTCAATTTCACCTTGTTGCACATAGATGTCATACAGATAGATCTTACCACATGTCTTGCATCAAAACTAAATTTTCTCCTTGTTTGTACACATGATTGTGGTTTACCTATGATCTGTTGTTGTGGATGATTCTTGAGAATTCTGGAAGATGATACTGTAGCAGGATAAGACATAGTTCTGTTAATTTCTGGATGTTGAGGTGATGTCGCTTCAGATGTGGGCACATTTGTAGCAACATTCTCAATCGATTCAGAAATATCAGAACTTTGCATCTGCTTAATAAGATCAGTTACATATTCTTCAATGGTATTATCTGCAAGACTTGCATTATCATCAAACACAGCATTCATAGACTCTTGAACGATATTAGTCCTAAGATTATAAATCCTAAAGGCTCTACTGTTTCTAGCATAACCAAGAAAGAAACCCTCATCACTTTTTGAATCAAATTTGTGTAGCTGGTCTCTATCATTCAGAATGTAGCAAACACAACCAAAGACATGAAAGTATTTCAAATTAGGCTTTTTGTTATTCAAAAACTCATAAGGTATTTTAGTAGAATTAGGTCTCAAATAAACTCTATTGGATATATGACAAGCAGTATTCAAAGCTTCAGCCCAAAACCTTTTTGAAAGTTTCTTGGATAAAAGCATTACTCTAGCCATCTCTTGTAGAGTTCTATTTTTCCTTTCGGCTACACCATTTTGTTGAGGTGTTTTAGGAGAAGAAAACTCTTGAATTATACCTTTGTCTTCACAAAAATTAGTGAATAAGATGTTCTCAAACTCCCTAACATGATCAGACCTTATTCTTTTAACCTTAGTGTCATAAACATTTTTAAACCATTTATAGAGAATTTTGAATACTCCAAAAGCATCTGATTTTTCCTTAAGAAATTCAATCCATGTAAACCTTGAATAATCATCTACTATGACAAAAGAATATATCTTACCACCAATGCTTTCAGTCTCCATTGGTCCCATTAAATCCATATGTAAAAGTTCAAAGTAATGTTTTGTAGTACAATGCGTCAATATTTCATGTGACATTTTGACTTGTTTACCACTTTGGCAGGATCCACACACATTTGACATACGTATTTGTAATTTAGGCAGACCTTTAACAGCATCAAATTACAATAATTTGATAATATTCCTATAATGAGCGTGTCCAAGTTTTTGATGCCAAAGTATACTCTCATCAGTTTGAACATTAAAGCATGCTTGATTTGAATAAATTAAATAACAATTATCAACAGATCTATTACCAACCATGAGACAATTATCATCATTGTTTAACACATAGCATGAACTTTTATCAAACTTTACATGCAAGTCATCATCACATAATTGACTAATGCTAATCAAATTTGCAAGTAAACCTTTAACATGTAAGACTTTTGTCAAGTTTGGAAAACCAGGAACATTCAATGTACCTATTCCAATGATTTTACCTTTTGAACCTCCTCCATATGTAACATTTCCACCATCATAAGCTTTATAATCAGTGATATAACTTTCCTCACCGGTCATGTGTCTAGAACACCCACTATCAAAATACCATAGTCCCGGAACACATGCTTTTAAAGAGGTGTAAACAACATTACATATAGTATTTGACTTTCTCACCCAAGTAGATTTTTGAACATATTTTTGAAAAGATTTTTGAACTCTTTGTTTCGAATGTTGAGCAGAATGTGGCAACATTTTCAAAGATATTTTAGAAAACTTTTTATCCTGTTTCATTCTTAAACAGTTTGGTCTTTTGTGACCCTCAGTAAAACAATAATGACAAACATCCTTCTTTTCAGAATCATTTTTCAATTTTCCAGGTTCAACAGAAGGTTTTGTAAACACAACAGGTTTATTATTGTTTAAAAACTGAGTGATATTAAGATCATAACCAAGACCATGTGTACTTGTACTTCCAATTGTTAGTGCCTCATCAAGTTTGGCTGAACTTTCTGAATATCTTTTGAAATTCAGTGTTGCGCCTTTGAGATGCTCTTTGAAGTTGCATATCTCCAGATCTTTCCTTGTTAGTATGACCTCAAGCTTTATCACCAAATCCTTTTGATATGACTCTTCAATAGTCATGTCCCTCAAGGCTTTTCGAGTGGATTCCAACTCCTTTTCAAGCTTTAGATAACTGGACTTACAATCTTCGCAAACATTGTTAGAAGTACCTGCTTTTTCTCACAAGAACTTGAGAAACAATTAAATTCTGGAGCTTCCAATGTTTCCTCAAATGATGGCACATTTGACTCGACATCAGAATCATCCAATAAATCATCAAGAGTATCATCATATATAATTCTTGCAGAAAAAGCATATTCTTCATTTTTATCAGAATCATTTTCACAATCAGACTCATCACTTAAGGTAGCATTGAAATTTACCATTTTTCTCAAAAGAGTGTTGGCACATTCATTAGCATAATGACCAAAACCAGAACATGCATCACATTTAAGATTTTTCCTATATTCTGGATCATATTTGATCTTGTTACCTCTATCAAATTGCCTAGGTTGATTAACATTCCTATTTTTATCAGGCAATTGACGTGAACTACCAGTCTGATCTCTATCTTGATTCTTAATTTGCAAATTATTTCTAAGTCTATTTGCTCTCTTTTTTAAAAATGCATTAAACTGCTTAGTCAAGAAAGCAATGTTATCAGCATTGTCGGCACAATCATCAATAACATCTTCATCAGAATCTACTTCAGTAACAAACGGTTGCTTATCAGTACTTGAAGATGTTTCTCCTTTGAAAACATAAATTTTCTTTTCAGATTTCTCATTATCTCTTTGGGAAAAATTCATTTCATACATTTTCAAAATACTCACCAACTCATTTTGAGTAATAGCATCAGTGTCTTTAGCTTCCTCAATAGCACATATCTCAGCATCAAAACGTTTAGGAATAGTTCTTAAGATTTTATGTACTAACCTTGTATTGGATATAGCTTAACCAAGTGCTTGAGATTCATTGGAAATCCCAGTGATTCTTTCATTGTAGGAGGATATCGTCTCATCTTCCTTCATCCTTAGATTTTCGAACTTGGTTCCAAACATCCATAACTTTGTCCTTCTAACACTCTCAGATCCTTCACAATGTTCTTGTAATCTCTCCTATGCATCTTTTGCAGATACACAATTAGAAATTATTTTGAACATGAAAACATCCGTGGAAGTGAATAAGGCATTGAGTGCCTTTGAATTGAAGCTGGCCGTGGTCACCTCATCATTTGTCCATTCTAACTCCCTCTTGATTTGAACTTCAGTATTGTCAGTGGCTGGAACTATTGGTGGAGTCCATCCAGTTAAAATACTCCTCCATGCACGTTCATCAATAGATTTGATGTACATGCGCATCTTAGGCTTCTAAATTGCATAATTCGTACCATCAAGAACTGGTGGCCTAATTGGAGCTGTCATAGGATATTCCATCGCAATAAATCACACCAAACACAGGATCAAAACTCAGGATAACGAGTTCAACGACTCTGGTGCCAATTGAAGGTGTGTGTGAGTGTTTTTGCAGAATGTTGTCATGAATATTGCACATTCGAAGAACAACACAGACGAAAATAAATACAGAAATACACACCGAAAGTCATAAACACTTTGCAAGATGGATATCAAAATTTTGTATAGACTATGAATAAGTCTATACTGTCAATCGGTGAAATATCACTAGTAATTGTTAAGTGATACAATCGGTGAAAACATAAGCCACACCGTGAATGGATCTACGTATATAGTGACTAGACAATGATCAATCTAACCTATCACTAATACATATAAAGATCCAATATTGAGTGAAATGTTGGAACATTCACCAACGGAAGTATCGAGATATAAACATACAATAAACTCTATAATCTATGCTAATAGACTATGCTAGACTGTGTTTCTCTCAACTCCAAGTTTAAATCTTCATAGCAGCCGTGTATATATAAATAATCTGGACTCTTAGTGCTTGAAGATAACTTCCACATCTCCCTTGAAAATAGGTAACTTCCTTGTAACTTCCCCATGTTCTTTTCAACTCCTCACTCTTGCTTTTTCAACCACATGACTTCTGGAAACTGCCATAAGTCTTCAAACTGTAAAAACAAGATATTGAACAAGATATTTCGTGGGTTAAGGGTTAGTGGAAGTGGAAGGACGAATTATGATGTTGTGACCAGAATGTTGGCATATTCTGAGTAACACTCGTCACTAACATCAACACTTGCTACTAATAAGTTCTTGTTGAGATTCTTTGTTTCATCATGTCTTCTGTTAAAAGCAAGAAGTCCAGAAGTTTGCCTGAGTTTTCAATCGAGGAGTATGATTATTGGAAGTTCAGGATGGAGAACCATCTAAAGGCAATCCATGATAGGATGGAAGAGGTGCTTGAAGAAGGACCAATTAAATTCTATCATGGAGGAACCAGTGATGGGACTGGAGTAACTGAAATCAGGGTCAGACAAGAGAAGAAAAGTGCAGAGCTGACAAATGATGAAAGAAAAATTCATAATTTGAACCAAGTAGCTAGGACAGAGATTATAGAAACTCTGAGCAAAGACTGGATAGAGAAAGTCAAGAGGTGCAAGACAGCTAAGGAGATGTGGGAGACTCTTGCTAGTATATGTGAGGGATCAGACCAAGTCAAGGAGAATAAACTGCAATCAGTATTACATTCATTTGACACATTCAAAATGAAAGAAGGCGAAACTATTGATCAATTGGATGTTAGACTAACAAATCTTCTTAACAAAGTAGCTGATTTGGGTAAAACTTATACTGAGAAAGAAATCAACAACAAAATACTCAGGTCTTTGAGTAAAAGATGGAGAGAAAAGGCCAACATCCTCAAAGCGACATAAAATTTATCCTCAATCTCACACCATACCTTGTTTTCTCATCTCAAAGCACTTGAGTATGATATCCAAATTGAAGATGAAAAAGATGAAGCTGAGTCTTCAACATCTGGGAAGACAATTGCGTTTCTTCACCAAGAGGAATCTGAGAAAATTTCTAAGGCGTCTGATCTATCAATTAAAGAAGAAATGACACTCTTAATGAAACGTTCTGAAAGGCTAAAGATGAAGTACAAAAGGAACAAGAGGGATAGATCAAGCCGAAGAAGTTACAAGTCAGATAAAGAAGAAAAGAATTCAGACAATGATAGAAAGAAGGATTAGCCTAGAAGGCACAAGTCACCAATCAGAAGAGGAGATAATAGTCCAAAAACAGATAAAGGAGATATATGTTACACTTGCAACAAACCTGGTCATTACAGCTATGATTGTCCTCAACTCACTCCTAGAGAGAGAGAAGAAAAGAGGAAGAAACGAGATAGAAGGTATGCAGACCAAAGAGCACTTCTAGCTGAAAAGGAAGAAGCTCAAGAAACATCATCATCCTCATCTTCATCTGATTTTGGATCAGATGATGACATCTGTCAGATGGCAAAGGAGGTAAACTATTATTCTTCTTCAAATAATGATTGTGAGAATTTATCTGAATCTGATCCTAGTCTTATAAATAAACTTCTAAAAGATCTAGAGACTGCTCTATCTGCATATAAACAGATAGAGACTGAAAATTTTAGTTTAAAGAATCAAATTCTTAATCTAACCAAAGTCAATCAGTCAAGGGATAGTAAAATACTAGACTGCTCATTCAAGGGGGAATGTCAGACTAGGACTATCACTAGCACCTCGTCTAATAAGACAGATGAGTTGGAAAAAGAATTGAATTCTTTGAAAATAAAATTCTCAAGTGTTTGTTCAGAGAATGAGAGTTATAAAAGAACTAACAGAGAATTAAATCTCAAGTTAGGACTTCTAAATAACACTCAGTCCACAATAGATAAGATCTTCAATACTTCACAGAAGTCTAATGACAAGACATGTTTAGGTTTTGATAGGAATAAAAAGGATGATCTCATAAAACCAAGAGTTTTTGTTAAAGCTACTAGACCAAAGGAAGAGACTAGATTTGGTCCTTGGAAACCTAAGGAACTAATCACCTCATCTGACATTTCTGTAAAGAAAACACAGACGAGGAGAGATGCTCCAAAGGCAAAACTAAAGACTAAGACAAAGTCTTATCCTAGGTATAATAGTTTTGATGGAAGAAGTAAGTCATATCCATTTTTACCAAGATATAAGACAATCACAAAAGATCAGCTAAATAAAATTAATCTTGAAAGTCTTATATTAATTGATAGATATGGATGTAAACTTCAATCTATGGTTTTAAGAAATATAGATATCTTTGTCTGGTTACCCAAGTGTCAACTTAACAAGAAATGACCCAAATTACAAAGGGTACCTAAGATCTAAATTTGTGATTGCAGGAAGACAGGAAGATAGTAGAAAGAGGAGATATTCTTGAGGTCATCTAGTACATTGACAGTGGATGTTCTAAGCATATGACCTATGAGAGACATCTTCTTTCTAACTATCAGTCCATAGATGGTCCAAGATTAATGTTTGGAGACAACAATTTTGGGCTTACCAAAGGAGTTGGAACATTGATGATTGGAGATATGCAAGTCAATGAAGTCTACTTTGTGGAAGGATTGAAGCATAACTTGTTATCTGTTTCACAATTTTGTGATAATGGGTTAAGTGTTAAATTCACTCATAATGCATGTTATGTACTAGATGGTATCAATGAAAATATACTATTAGCTGGAGTCAGATAAGGTAACATTTATATTACTAACTTTAGAAGTTGTCCTAAAGATACTTGTCTTGTTGCTAAGAGTTCAGATGACTTAAGCTGGCTATGGCATAAACGTCTTGGTCACTTAAACTTCAAAACTCTTAACAAAATTGCAAGGAAATCTTTAGTAAAAGGACTCCCTGATAGAATATTCTCAAAGAACCACGTTTGTGATTCTTGTCAAAAAGGAACGCAGACCAAAGCTTCTTTTAAAACAATAAGTAGTCCATCTTCAGAAAGAATTTTGGAACTTCTTCATATGGATCTTTTTGGTCCAGTTACTCCTCTAAGCTTCAGTGGAAGAAAATACACTTTGGTAATTATTGATGATTTTTCAAGATTTACCTGGGTTATTTTCTTATATAAGAAGATTGAAACTATGATTAAGATTCCAGAATTTCTTAAAAGAGTTCAAAATGAGAAAAGACTAAGTATTGTTAAAATTAGAATTGATAAAGGTACTGAATTCCTTAATAAGCTTGTTACTAACTACTGTACTGAGAATGACATAGCTCATGAGACATCGGCTGCACGGACACCACAACAAATGGAGATGTTAAAAGGAGAAACAAAACTCTAAAAGAAGCTGCTAGGACAATGTTATCTGAGTACAGCACTCCTCATAGGTTTTGGGCAGAGGCTGTTAATACAGCTTGTTTTGTTCAAAATAGAAGTTTGATTGTTAAAGATAAATGTAAAACCCCCTATGAAATTTGGAAGGGAAGATCCCCCAAAATTTCATATTTTCATATATTTGGTTGTAAATGTTTCATTCACAACAATGGTAAATCTCAATTAAAAACTTTTGATGCCAAAATAGCAGATGGAATATTCTTGGGATACTCATCTGTATCCAAAGCATATAGAGTTTTTAATAAGACAACCTTGTGTGTGGAAGAAACACCACATGTTATATTTGATGAATCCACTTTTGAGTTTAGTAAAACAGATGACATCACAAAGATATCAGACGATCTGAAGGCTAGTACATCATCTAGTCTTCTTGAAAGACTAGAGGAAGAACTAAAGTCTTTGAAAACCAAAGTTACAATGGTTTGTAATGAAAATAAGACTATTAAGAGGACTGATGAGAAACTCGTTTTCAAATTAAGTCAACTTAATAACTCACAATCTATTTTAGATCACATTTTTGAAACTTCACAAAAGGCTCATGACAAAAAAGGTCTTGGTTATGATAGAAATAATAAATCAGATATTTTGAAACTAAGGAAATTCGTCAAAGCTGGAGAATCCTCAAAAGAAATCAGGTTTGGACCTTGGAAACCCCAAAGTCAGATTAAGTCCACCTCTTCTGATCTAATAAAAAAGAATTAGACGAGGAAGCCTAATCTGAAGAAAAGATTTCCAAGAACCAAATTCAGAAATATATCTACATATAGTTCTTTTGATGGAAGAAGCAGGTGTTTTCCTCTATTTCAAAAGATCAAGAAAATGACCAAATCTGATTACAATAAAATTGCATATAAGACTGAGATATATGTTGATCTATTTGGCAGACAACTTGAGTCTGATTTATTACTTAACAATAATATGTTTGTATGGTTACCCAAGGTGATTATTGACCCAAAAGGACCCAAGATCACAAGGATACCTCTTACATAACTTTATTTTGCAGGAACATCAAGGACCATCTTCGAAGCAAGAAATTCTAGCTATAATTTGGTACATTGATAATAGCTGTTCTCAGGATATGACATGTGAGAGAAGGCTACTTTCAAATTTCCAAAGCATCGATGGTCCAAGAGTACTTTTTGGTGACAACAACTGTGGTCAGACAAGAGGCGTTGGAACCTTAATTATAGGTGATGTTCAGGTATCTGAAGTTTATTTTGTTGAAGGTTTAAAGCACAACTTATTGTCTGTATCTCAACTTTGTGATAAAGGATTCAGTGTTAGGTTTTCTAGAGATAAATGTGATATTTTAGACAGTCTTTAAGACAAGGTTCACTTAACCGGCTTCAGACACGGTAATGTTTATGTATCCAACTTTAATAGTTGCCCTAAAGATACATGTCTGGTTGCTAAGGGTGGAGATGATCTCAATTGGCTATGCCACAAAAGGCTTAGTCATCTGAACTTCAAGACCGTTAACAAGATAGCTAAGAAAAATCTTGTTAAAGGACTGCCTGAAAAATTATCTTCTAATGATCTTAAATGTGATGCTTGTCAGAAAGGTAAACAGCCTAGGAACTCCTTTAAGAGTATTAACAATATCTCATCTGAAAGAGTGTTACAACATCTTCATTTGGACTTGTTTGGACCTGTTTCACCTCTCAGCTTTAGTGGGAGGAAATAAACTTTAGTTGTGGTGGATGGTTATTCCAGATACACTTGGGTGTTATTTCTTTTCAAGAAAAATGAGACGATGAGCAGGATACCAGATTTATTCAAACAAATCCAAAATGAGAAAGGTGTTAATATAATTAAGGTAAGGAGTGACAAGGGCACTGAATTTTTAAATTTTTGTTTATCTAACTACTTTGCTGAGAATGGTATTGCTCATGAGACATCATCTGCTCGAACACCACAACAAAATGGTGTTGTTGAGAGAAGAAATCAGGAGGAGAGAGAGGGAAATTTTTTGGAAGATGATACGTGGCAATCTCAGGAAAAATTTTGACTGTTGATTATTTAAGGCGCGTGAAAAATATCAACGGCTAAGCGAGAAAACCGCTTCGCATTCAGCGTGTGGCATTAACGCGTCTTGAATTGTGTAAAAAGTAATCATTTATCCTACAGATTAGACGGCTAATAGGGTTACTTTATGCAGAGGTAATTAGTATACCTGACGTAAGCCAAAATATGCCTTTCTTTGCATAAAGGTTTCCTCTTTCAGACTGGGTTTTATCAGACTTGGTCAAAAGTTACCTTGTCTTATTCTTTGAAAATTTCTCCGAGTCTGATTTTTGAAAATAAAGTATAAAGAATCATTTCAATGCCATTATTTTGAATAAAGGATTTTCCAAGACACAACTCATCTGAAAGGTTTTGAAAATAGATGAGCTTGTGGAAATAATTTTGAAAACATATTTTTGAAGAGAACAAAAAAAAGGTGAACAGATGAGGAGGTTTTAGCAGATCTAGTAGATTCAAGTTGATCTAACAAAGTTGATCTGTTACCTGTTCCTGCAGATACACAAACTTCAAGAAACCATTTGTTGGTCCCACTTAGTTGAGTAAATTAGTCACAACTTGATCTAGCCTTCTAGTGAAAATCTAGAAGGGGGGTTGAATAGATTTTCAGATTTTTATAAATCTCTCAAGATTTATTCAAAACACCCAAGTAGCACAGCGGAATTCAATTTTAAACTCAACTTTATTTAGATCAAAAGCACACTGATATTTAGTTCCAACTTCAATTCTGAAATTAGTCTTTGATTGATAAACTGAAAATTGAAATAGACAGAAAAGTAAAGTAAAGCAATAAAGAACACTATGATTTATAGTGGTTCGGATTATGAATAATCCTACATCCACTCTCCTTCTCCAACTTGAAGAAGGGACTTAGCTTACCACTTACTTACTTTCAATCCGACTTACAACTTACAGCTTACAAATACCTTCAGATCTTCAAAACTCCTAAATTCTTCTCTGGAATCTAACTATTACAGTGAGTAGTGAACTTTGAAGATTACAAGTAAAGTGTTCAATAAACACATAGAATTCTTTTGAAAACTTGTGAATTGATTGTGAAATAGAAATCTGAATAATGCGCATTTCGTGATGTATAGAAGTGAAGTCCCTAAAAAATAAAAATCTAGACCTATTTATAAATTTGAAAAGACAGTTAGTTTGTTAGTCAGTTCTAACAAACTAAAAACTGCTCAACAAACTTAATCTTGAAAACTGCTCTAATTCTCAGCTGATTTTATTCAACTCGTCTGCAGCTGGCTTGGTGAAGACTCGCCTTTCTTATTCTACTCAGCTTGTCTTGACCTTGTCTGAGCTCTTCATAATCGTCTCCTGCAAATGACTAGATTTGAGCTTGTCTTCAGATGACTTGCAACCTTCCAGTCTTCAGCTGACTTGCTCAGTCAATGACCTAGTCTGATCAGCTTAGTACTGGGACTTAGTCTCAGCTGTTCTTCAGGGTTATCTGATCATTTGAATTACTTCTTTTAACTCATCAAAACTTTCTTGATCTAACAATTTCCCCCTTTTTGATGAAATTAAAACCTATAAGAAAGAGACACACTTCAAGTTGAAGTTAGTCATAGTTAATCAAGATTATCAGATAGGCATACTAGAATACATTCACACTTTTATTTAGATTTATTCAAGTTAAAGCACTTAATTCACACCTTAAAAAATTTAGAAAAAATATTCTTAAGTCTTAAGATTAAGAATTTTTTTTTTCAAAATATTTTAGACTTTTTAAAATTTTAAGTCTTAGGACTTATAAAATTTTTTAAACCATAGAAACTTTTAAGACTTAGAGAATTTTAAAACTTAGAAAATTTTAAGAAAATTTTAAGTCTGAGATGATAGTTTCCTCAGATGATTAATACATGGAAAATTTTTAAGTTTTCTTAGAAACCAAAAAAAACTTAAAACTGAAAAACAAGGTAAACCAGACAAAACATAGTATATTCACATCAGATTTACAAAGATTACAAAAGAAGACTAATAGAAAAGAAAAGTAAGGAAAAGTAAAAATCCTGTTTCTATTAGACTCCCCACTGGTCTTCGTCTGGAATCATCAGCCAATTGAATACCCTCCTTCTAAGCTGCTCAAGGTCTTCTTCTTGAGTAAGTCCAGACTCAGCCTCTGCCTTCTTCACAATTTTCCTGACCCAGTCTAGGTCAAGGGAACCATCAGGTTTATTGGTAGGGATGGCGTATTCGAAAGCTGGAGAAGTCAGGTTGACATTGAACTCCACATCTGCTTTTTCCAGCAGCCGATGATAGAAGTCCGCGTCTACCTTTTCAATCAATTCGTGCCAAGCTAAGTCAAGATCTCGTTGAGTTGCTCCGGGGCCTTTGAGAATATACCAGAAGTATATCCACATTCCTTCCAGATTCTTCTCTTTATACTCATTTGCATATTTACCACAAGCCAGCTTAGAAGGAGCAGACGTCGGGTGAAATGGTCTGAATTTATCACTGCCTTGGTCTTTTATCAGCCATTTCCGCTCAGCAGTGCTCCAGAAGACATTGGCATCCTTCTTCTTCTTTTGCCTTCTCTTTTCTTTCTTGCCATATAATTCCATTTCTCTTCTGATCCTTTTGATCTGATCTTCTGACAAATTTGAATAATCGGCTTCTCTTTTGCCTTTGCCTTTGGACACGACCTCGGTTGGTAGCTTTCCCTTGCTTTTCTCTCCTTCTTGCTCTGACTCTTTCAGCTTCATCAAGAGCTTTTCTGTTCTTTCCTCTTCCTCCTTTCTTCTTTTCTCCTCATCCTCCTTTACCGCCTCCTCCAATTGATTCACCCTCAGCTGGAGAGCAGCTAGCTCATCAGACTTGAGTTTCAAGTCTTCCTTAGCTTCCTCCAGATCAGCTGTGTAGGCCTTCGTGCCTACTTCTTTTCTGGTCTCCTCGACCACAGCTGTGAGGGCTTGTCTCTATTCTTGCTCGTCTTTTTCCCCCTTTTTAACTTCAGCAGCCAAGTTCGTCAGTTTTATATCAAGATCGTTGCAGTTGACTCTGATGTCAGATTGGTCTACTGCCATCTCATTTACCACCATCTGATTATAACCCTTCACTTCTTCCTTCAGCGCCTTCAGCTCTTCCTCCATTGCTTTTACTTTGTCAGCCAGCACAGAGTTAGTGACAATAATGATTTTATCAGATAGAGTTACCTCCACTTCTCTCATGCTGGCAATCATTGTTTCAGTCACTGCCTCGATCATCTTCCTTGTCCTCCCTTTCATTTTCCTTTTGAAAGTTAAGTTTATCTTTTTCTCCACTTGAGTAAGGATTGAGGATATCGCAGAAGCAGAACTAAGGTCCCTGTCATCTTCCTCAGATGAGGAATCAGACGGAGAAGGGGATCGTTCTTTTTGAGTAGGTGGGAGAGGGATAGGATGTGTTTGGATGGTTGGAAGAGAAGAGTAAGATATTGTGGGAAAAGTTGAGGCTTGGACTTGGGGGAGAAGAATTGGTTCAGTTGATGGGGGAGGTGATGGTTGGATTTGTGTAGTGGGGATGGGGATGGAAGAAGAGGTTTGGATGAGTGGTGTTGGTGGTTGGGGTGAGGTATGTTCTGTTTCAGTGGGTGGGGTTTGAGTTTGGACTGTTGAGGGAGTAGGCTGTTGGAGAGGCTCTGAGGTACCAGCCTGGGTTACCTCTTCATTGCCTGTTTGGATAGTTGGGATAGTAAGCTTGTACCTGTGTCAGGAATTGAGGGAAGAGCAGCTTCCTTGGTTGGGGAGGGGGGAACCTCAAGCTGACCAACCTCTGCTGCTATCTTCAGCACTGGAACCTCCTCTGGTAACAAGGTTGCTGTGTCCGTCTGCTGTTCTGACCCTCCAGACTTGGTGGAGCCTTCAGAGCTTTGAGATGCTCGTCTGGGCCTCCTTACCAAGGGAATTTCAGCTTCCTCTACTTCCTCTTCTTCTGAGGTTCTTTGGTAGAGACAGCAGATGAACCTTCTCCTTTCTTTTTCTCAGAGGCTTTTACCAGCCTTCTCCTCTTCTGCCTCTGAGAGACCCTTGGAATAACAGCAGTCGTCTCCTGGGTTGGAATCACAACTGCTTCCTCTTGAGTTGCGACCCCAGCTGCCTCCTCCTCAGGTCCCTCTGCTTCTACCTCAGCTGAAGGTACCTCCACTGGTTCAGCTGCTGGTCTCTGGACTTCTTCAGCTGCTGCTTCAAGCCTCTGATTTCTGGCTGCGTCAGACTCATCGTCCGAGTCTGGATTTCCTCCAAGCCTCTCATCCTTTGTGAGAATCCCCTTCTGCTTGGAGTACTTCTTTGTACCCACTCTCCAGTCAGCTGCTCTGTTCAGCCCTTCAATCAGCACTGTTATTTTGTTGAATAGGCTGACTATTGAGTTAGGTACCCAGCCCTCAGCAGATGTCTTGAAGCTAAGCCTTTTCTTCTCTTCCTTCAGCTTGTAAATCAACTAATCCATCCATTTCACTTGGACTCCATCCAAGATCGCCCTCATAACACACAATTTGGGTTTGGTTAACCCATCATGCGAACTATGTTCACCCAGCACTGCCTTAGTCACCACAGTCATCAACAATCGATACTTCCTTCTTAACAGATTTTTCTTTAAGTCCCGGCGAGTTCCTCTGTAAGTAACCCTTGCCATCAAGTCAAAAGACTCCTCCCAGTCGTCCTCTTTGTACGTCAATAGATTGACTCCCTCCATTGACGTGTTGAAGATTCTGGCAATGTTTTCTCTGGAGTAACTCAGCATCGTTCCATCTACGGTTGTGTCAAACCCATCCTGGGTATCCCTCATATTAGCTAGAAACTCTGCTCCAAGTAAGTCAGCAGTTCGATTTTGAGTAGATTTCATTGACACAAATCCCCTTAACCTAGACACTTCCAATAATCAAAGGATCTCTATGGATTCTGGATCTCGAGTGGTTTCGAAGTCTACATACATCTCTGCTTTCAATCGATTTTTGAATAATTCCTCATTCTTTTTAAACCGAGAGGTGTTTGTAGAAATATATGTGGGTTTGTGGGTTTTGGTAGTTTTAAAAGAAGAGGCCATGGTGAATTTGTTTATGGAATTGGGAAAGTTTTTAGAGAATTTGCAAGTTTTCTGAAAGTGAAAACGGTTACATGAGGAAGAAGATGTATTTATAGGAGGGAGAATTTGGGAGAGAGAAACTGTTTTGAAAAGCGGGTTTTATTTTGAGTCGTTCATTTTAAAAGATTTACTGTGCTGAATCAACGGTTAAAATTTGGATAAACGATTGGGATTCAGCGCGTGTAAATCACTTGTCTTTGGAATGCGTAAAAAGTAACTCTATAGACTGTTGATTTGACCGAAATAGGTTACTTTATGCAGAGATGTTACTACCCTTATCGTCAGCCTATGGTTACCTTTCTTTGCATAAAGGTTTTCTAAAACAGACAAGGTTATGAAGTTAACTGATAAATGACCTCGTCTGGGTTTTAAAATAATCTAGTTTTAAAAAAAAAGTAAAATAAACAGACTCAGAATAGGATTTCTAAGATTTGTTTTTCCAACCAATTTCTTCAACTAATAAAAACAATTTGAGAGATTATTTTGAAAACACAATTTGTACTACCACATAGAGGTAATCAGATGAGAAGGTTTGTAAAAGATGAGTACATGCTGTCTGACCTATTATCCTGATTTGTGATCTATTCCTGAAAGACATAAACTTGAAGAATCCATTAGTAGCTAGGGTAAGTTAGATAGGATGCAATGGTCATCTGATTCTATAGAAGTCAGCTGACTATGGTGTCCTTGTCTGATTTACCAAATGTCAGATAAGTAATCATCAAGTCAGATAAGGTCAATATGACTAATCCTTGATTCTTGATTCCTTAGTAGGAGATCAATGATATCAGCTACCTGATTGTCCTTTGACTCATATCTAGTCTGATAATTCTTTCTAGACATAGTAAACTAAATTAAGAGCGATAAAGAATGAAAAACATTGGAAAAGATTATAGATTAACTAAAGAAGCATCTAATAATCCTAATTCTACAGATAGTTCTTTAAACCTTGTCTCTGCCAGTGGTTTTGTCAAGATGTCTGCTCTTTGGAAATCAGTCAGAATCTTCTCTAGTCTGATGTCACCTTTCTCAACATGGTCTTGGATGAAGTGATGTCTAATATCAACATGCTTGCATCTAGTATGTAGGACTGGGTTTCTGGGTAATAGCTATGGCACTACTACTATCACAAAAGATTGGTACATCTTTGGTGATAATGTTATAGTCCCTTAACTGTTGACTTATCCAGATCAGCTGTGAACAACAACTTCCAGCTGCCATATACTCAGCTTCAGTTGTGGAAGTAGCTACAGAGGTTTGTTTCTTAGACAACCATGAAATCAGCTTACTACCATGAAATTGACAAGTACCAGATGTAGAATTTCTATCTATCTTACACCCACCAAAGTCTGAGTCTGAGTATCCAGACAACTCAAAGTTGTCATCAGCTGGATACCACAATCCAACATTTACTGTACCTTTTAGATACTTAAGAATTTTCTTTGCTGCTTCAAGATGGCTTTTCTTAGGATTAGTTTGAAATCGAGCGCAGACTCCGACTGCAAATGATATATCAGGTCTACTAGCAGTTAGATATAATAATGAACCAATTAGACCTCGATACTCGGTTTGATCAGTGTCTTCTCCCTTTTCATCTGGATCCATTGAAAAGTTTTTCATCATAGGTATCTTGGCTTCTCAACTAGTACCTATTCCAAATTTTTCAATGAGATCTTTTGTGTATTTGGCTTGATTGATTAATATTCCCTTCTTTGTCTGTTTGACTTGGAGTCCAAGAAAATAAGTCATCTCTCTCATCATGCACATTTCAAATCTGCTTTTCATAAGATGACTAAATTCTTCACACAAAGATAAGTTAGTTGATCCAAAAATAATATCATCAACATAAATCTGAACTAATAAAAGATCACAACCAAATTCTTTTCTAAAGAGAGTTCTATCAATTCTACCTTTAACAAAACCATTTTGAATTAAATAATCAGACAAGGTGTCATACCATGATCTAGGTGCTTGTTTAAGTCCATATAAAGCTTTCCTTAGTTTATAAACCTTATCTCCTTTGACAAAACCAGGAGGTTGCTCTACATAAACTTCCTCAGCTAGGATTCCATTAAGAAATGCTGACTTAACATCCATTTGAAAAACTATGAATCTTTTAAAAACAGCATAGGCTAAAAATAATCTTATGACTTCCAGACGAGCTACTGGTGCAAAGGTTTCATCATAATCAATCCCCTCTGATTGATTATAACCTTGAGCAACTAATCTGGCTTTATTTATAACCACAATATTGTTTTCATCCCTTTTGTTTTTAAAGACCCATTTAGTTCCAATGACTTTTTGATGATGAGGCCTCAACAAGCTCCCACACATCTTGTCTTTGAAACTGATTTAGTTCTTCTTGCATGGCATTAATCCAGTTGGAATCAGTAAGAGCTTCTGTAATAGATTTAGGTTCAAGTAATGACACATAGCAACTGAATATACAATCTTGATTTAGTTAGGTCCTTGTCTGGACTCCAGAGTCTAAATCTCCAATTATCTGTTCAGCTGGGTGATATGACATTACTTTCTTACCTTTATCTTTTACAATGGATGAAGTTTTGTCTAAATTATTTATTTCAGATGATTCTATGTTACCTTCTGATGACTCAACCTGATCATCTGAGGTATTGATCGTTTGATCAGCTGGTGTGGAAGAACTTTCAGGTTCCTTTTCTTTGTTTGGATCTGATTCTTCCTCTTCATCTGAATTTGACTCTTGATTGTAGAATTTTATGGTTGATCTTTTAATGGTCATCTGATTCAGATCATCTGATGTCTTTGTGTTGTCCCCTGTCTTACTATACTCAAAAGAAGATTCATCAAATACAACATGTGGTGTTTCTTCTACACATAAGGTTGTCTTATTAAAAACTCTATATGCCTTTGATACAGATGAATATCCTAAGAATATTCCATCTGATATCTTGGCATCAAAAGTTTTTAATTGAGATTTACCATTGTTGTGTATGAAACATTTACAACCAAATATATGAAAGTATGAAATTTTTGGGGATCTTCCCTTCCAAATTTCATAGGGAGTTTTGCATTTGTCTTTAACAATCAAACTTCAGATAACATTGTTCTAGCTGCCTCTTTCAAGGTTCTGTTTCTCCTTTCAACTACTCTATTTTGTTGTGGAGTCCGTGCTGCAGATGTTTCATGAGCTATGTCATTCTCAATGCAGTAGTTAGTAACAAGCTTATTAAGGAATTCAGTACCTTTATCACTTCTAATTTTAACAATAGTTAGTCCTTTTTCATTTTGAACCTTTTTAAGAAATTCTGGAATCTTAATCATAGTCTCATTCTTTTTGTATAAGAAAATAACCCAGGTAAATCTTGAAAAGTCATCAACAATTACCAAAATATATTTTCTTCCACTGAAGCTGAGAGGTGTGATTGGACCAAAAAGATCCGTATGAAGAAGTTCCAAAATTCTTTCTGAAGAAGGACTACTTATTGTTTTAAAAGAAGCTTTAGTCTGTTTCCCTTTTTGACAAGAATCACACACATGGTTCTTTGAAAATACTTTATCAGGGAGTCCTTTAACTAAAGATTTCCTTGCTATTTTGTTAAGAGTTTTGAAGTTTAAGTGACCAAGACGTTTGTGCCACTGCCAACTTAAATCATCTGAATTCTTAGCAACAAGACAAGTATCTTTAGGACAACTTTTGAAATTAGCAACATAAATGTTAACTTGTCTGACTCCAGCTAATAGAATATTTTCATTAATTCCATCTAACACAAAGCATGCATTATAAGTAAATTTTACACTTAACCCCTTATCACAAAATTGTGAAACAGATAGTAAATTGTGCTTCAATCCTTCCACATAGTTGACTTCATTTACTTGAATATCACCTATCATCAGTGTCCCTACACCTTTGGTAAGTCCATAATTGTTATCTCCAAACATTACTCTTGATCCATCTATGGTCTGATAGTTGGAAAGAAGACGTCTTTCATAGGTCATATGCTTGGAGCAGCCACTGTCAATGTACCAGATGACCTCAAGAATGTCTCCTCTTTCAACTATCTTCTTATCTTCCTGCAATCACAAATTTAATGCTTAGGTACCCTTTGTACTTTGGGTCCTTTCATGTTAAGTTGAAATTTAGGTATCCAGACAAAGATATCAATGTTCTTTAAAACCATAGATTGAAGTTTACATCCATATCTATCTACTAAGATAAGACTTTCAAGATCAATCTTGTTTAACTAATCTTTTGAAATTGTCTTGTATCTTGGTAAAAATAGATATGTTTTACTTCTTCCATCAAAGACATTATACCAAGGATAGGACTTTGACTTAGTCTTAGATTTAACCTTAGGAGCTACTTTCCTCGTCTGTGTTTTCTTTTCAGAAGTATCAGATGAGGTAATTAATTCCTTAGGTTTCCAGGGACTAAATCTAGTTTCTATCTTTGGTTTAGTTGCTTTAACAAAAACTCTAGGTTTTATTGGATCATTTTTCTTACTCCTATCAAAACCTAATCCAGTCTTTTCATTAGACTTTTGTGAAGTATTGAAGATTTTATCTATTGTGATCTGAGAGTTATTTAAAAGCCCTAACTTGAGATTTAATTCTTTGTTAGTTCTTTGTAATTCTCATTTTCAGAATAGATGTTTGAAAATTTTATTTTTAAAGAATTCAATTCCTTTTCTAATTTGTCTGTCTTATCAGACAAGGTACTAGTGATGATCTCAGTCTGACATTCCCCCTTGAATGTACAGTCTGGTTTCTCACTACCCTTTGTTTGATTGACTTTAGTCAGATCAGTAATTTGATTCTTTAAATCAAAATTTTCAGTCTCTATCTGTTTATAAGCAAATAGAGCAGTCTCCAAATCTTTCAAAAGTTTTTCTATAAGACTAGGATTAGTTTCAGATAAGGTATCACAATCATTATCTGAAGAAGAATAGTAGTGTACCTCTTTTGCCATTAAACAGATGTCGTCATCTGACCCAAAATCAGATGAAGATGAGGAGGATGATGTTTCATGAACTTCTTCTTTCTCAGCTAGGTGAGCTCTCTGATCAGCATACCTTCTGTCTCGCTTTTTCCTCTTTTCTTCTCTCTCTTTTGGAGTGAGTTGAGGACAATCATAACTATAGTGGCCAGGTTTGTTGCATGTATAACAAATATCTCCCCTGTCTGTCTTAGGACTATTATCTCCTCTTCTAATTGGTGACTTGTGCTTTCTCGTCTGATCCTTTTTCTTATCATTGTCTGAACTCTTTTCTTCTTTATCCGATCTGTAATTCCTTCGACCTGATCTATCTCTCTTATTTCTTTTGTACTTCATTCTCAGCCTTTCATATCATTTTAACAAAAGAGTCATTTCCTCTTTAATAGATAAATCAGATGCCTTGGAGATTTTCTCGGATTCTTCTTGATGAAGAAATGCTACAGTTTTTCCAGATGTTGAAGATTCTGCTTCATCTTCTTCGTCTTCGATTTGGATGTCATACTCTAATGCCTTGAGATGAGAAAATAAAGTGTGGTGTGAAATTGAAGATAGATACTGAGTGGCTTTAAGAATATTAGCTTTCTCTCTCCATCTTTTGCTTAATGACCTCAACACCTTATTGTTGATTTCTTTCTCTGAATAAGTTTTACCCAAATCAGCTGCCTTATTTAGAAGATTGGTCAGTCTAACATCTAGTTGATCAATGGATTCTCCTTCTTTCATCTTGAAAGTGTCAAAAACATGTAATACTGATGGCAATTTGTTTTTCTTGACCTGATCTGATCCTTCACAGATTCCAGCAAGAGTTTCCCACATTTCCTTGGCAGTCTTGCATCTTTTCACTTTTTCGATCCAGTCTTTACTCAATGTTTCAATGATCTCTGTTCTAGCGACCTGATCCAGATTATGGATCGTTCTTTCATCACTTGTGAGTTCAGAGCTCTTTTTCTCTTGCCTAACTCTTGTTTTAGTTGCTGCAGTGCCGTCACTTGTACCTTCATGATAAAATTTGATAGGTCCTTCTTCAAGAACCTCCTCCATTCTATCATGAATTGCTTTGAGATGGTTCTCCATTCTAAATTTCCAGTAGTCTTATTCTTCGATTGATAAATCAGGTAGACTCCTTGATTTCTTGCTCTTAACAGATGACATGTTGAGATAGAAAACCAAAAAAAAACTTACAAGATCTTGTTAGTAGCACAGTTAGTGAAACAAAGAAGATGAATATAATCAAGAATTAATTTCAGAATCTTGCTTAAGACCTAAAATCAATATCAGAACAGCTTAACACTGCTCTGATACCACTTGTTGGTCCCACTTAGTTGAGTACATTAGTCACAACTTGATCTAGCCTTCTAGTGAAAATCTAGAAGGGGGGTTGAATAGATTTTCAGATTTTTATAAATCTCTCAAGATTTATTCAAAACACCCAAGTAGCACAGCATAATTCAATTTTAAACTCAACTTTATTTAGATCAAAAGCACACTGATATTTAGGTCAACTTCAATTCTGAAACTAGTCTTTGATTGATAAACTGAAAAAATTGAAATAGACAGAAAAGTAAAGTAAAGCAATAAAGAACACTATGATTTATAGTGGTTCGGATTATGAATAATCCTACATCCACTCTCCTTCTCCAACTTGAAGAAGGGACTTAGCTTACCACTTACTTACTTTCAATCCGACTTACAACTTACAGCTTACAAATACCTTCAGATCTTCAAAACTCCTAAATTCTTCTCTGGAATCTAACTATTACAGTGAGTAGTGAACTTTGAAGATACAAGTAAAGTGTTCTATAAACACCTAGAATTCTTTTGAAAACTCTTTTGAAAACTTGTGAATTGATTGTGAAATAGAAATCTGAATAATGCACAATTCGTGATGTGTAGAAGTGAAGTCCCTGAAAAATAAAAATCTGGATCTATTTATAAATTTAAAAAGACAGTTAGTTTGTTAGTCAGTTCTAACAAACTAAAAACTGCTCAACAAACTTAATCTTGAAAATTGCTCTAATTCTTAGCTGATTTTATTCTACTCGTCTGTAGCTGGCTTGGTGAAGACTCGCCTTTCTTATTGTACTCAGCTTGTCTTGACCTCGTCTGAGCTCTTCATAATCGTCTCCTGCAGATGACTAGATTTGAGCTTGTCTTCAGATGACTTGCAACCTTCCAGTCTTCAGCTGACTTACTCAGTCAATGGCCTAGTCTGATCAACTTAGTACTGGGACTTAGTCTCAGCTGTTCTTCAGGGTTATCTGATCATCTGAATTACTTCTTTTAACTCATCAAAACTTTCTTGATCTAACACCATTAATAGCCAAGGTAAGTCAGATAGGATGCAGATAGTAATCTGTTTGAAGAAATCAGCTGACTATTGTGTCCTTGTCTGATATACCTGATGTCAGATATGCAATCATCAAGTCAAATAAGGTCAATATGACTTATCCTTGATTCTTGATTCCTAAGAATCAATGATATTAGCTACCTGATTATCCTTTGACACATATCTAGTCTGATAATTCTTTCTAGACATAGTAAAATAATCGAGAGAGACAAAGAATGAAAAATATAAGATGAGATTATAGATTAACTAAAGAAGCATCTAATAATCCTAAAAGAAGCTGACAGACCTGGCTGACGAAGTTAAAAAGGGGAAAAGGGCAGAGCAAGAAAGAGGACAAGCCCCCTCAGCTGCTATTGAGGAGGTGAAGAAAGAAGTAGGCACGAAGGCCAGTACAACTGAGCTGAAAGCAGCCAAGGAGGATGTCAGACTCAAATCCGATGAGCTGGCTGCACTTCAGTTGAGGGTGAGTCAACTCGAAGATGCCCTGAGGGAAGATGAGCTGAGGAGGAAAAAGGAAGAAGAAGAGAAGTATGCCCAGCTGATGGCAAGCATAAAAGAGTCTGAGAAGCCAGCTGAGGTCAGAGGCAAAGGAAAAGGAAAAATCTCTGAAGGGTCTCCAGCCAAGGCAATAATTGTTAAACCAACCCAGGCTGAGAAAAAGGGAGCTCGATTACTCAAACCTATCCGAAGAACAGATAAGAAGAATAAGGCAGGAAAAGGCCTGGTATGGGGAAAGGGAGAGGAAGAGACTGAAGAAAAAGAATAAGGGTCTGCAGATGGAGTGGAGCAGAGATATAAGAAAGTGGGTCATGAAGTCAGCAGACGAGGATCAATTTCGCCCTTATCATCGATCACTCAACCCGCCAAAGGTAGTCGCAGGCCAATACTCAAAGGAATACAAAGAAAAGAATCTGGATGCCAGATGGATGTACTTCTGGTATATCCTAAAAGGTTCTGATTCATCGGCTGAAGACGAAGATCTAAGGTGGCACAAATGGATAGAGAAGGAAGATGTCAACCTCTACCATCGACTGATTGATGAAACAGATAAAATTTTCAATGCTGACCTGTGTGCTCCATCTTATGAGATAGACAGACCAAAGACCAATGCTGATGGAATGATCGACCTCGACTGGGTCAAAGGCATCATCGCCAAAGCCGAAGTTGAGTCAGGTCTGAAAAGTGAAGAATAACTAAAGTTGCTGCGCAAACGAGTCTTCACCTGACTGGTTATTCCAGAAGCGTATCAATGGGGTGTTTGATAGGAGGACTTTTCTTTTCCTTATCTTTATCTCTTATATGCACCATTTTGTAATCTTGTAAATCTGATATGAATATACTTGGTTTTATCTGATTTACCCTGTCGTATATTTTTAAGCTTTCTTTACTGCTTTCTAAGAAAACTTAAAAATTTTCTAAGTGTTGATCATCTAAGGAAACTTCTATCTCAGATTAAAATTTTCTAAAAATCTTCTAAGTCCTAAGACTTAAAATTTTCCAAGTACTAATCATCTGATAAAGTCTTAAGACTTAAAATTTTTTTTAAATTTTTTCTTAAGATTTTTTTAAAAATCTTTCCTTAAAATTTTTCCTAAATTTTTTTTTAAGTGTGAATTAAGTGCTCTTATATGAATAAATCTGAACTAACGCTTATGTGTTAAAATATGCTTATCTAATTATCTTGAATAACCTTGACTAACATCAGCTGTGAGTTTTGTCTCTTTCTTGCAGTTTTAACTTCATCAAAAATGAGGAAATTGTTAGATCAGAAGAAGTTTTGATGAGTTAAAAGTAATCCGACTAGAGTCAATTCATGTAAAGTAAGATGACCAGCTAATTGTGTAGAATAGCTGAGGTAAAGAAGTCTACTACTAGGCTGACCAGACTAGGTAAGGCCAGAAAAGTCAGTCGAGGTCAAAGTAGAGAAGGTCATCTGAAGATGAGCTTGTGATACTCGTCTGTTGGAGACAATAATGAAGAGCTCAAGATAAGGAGAAGACAAGCTGAGTAGAATAAGAAAGACGAGTCTTCACCAAGTCAACTACAGACGACTAAGACCAAGATCACCTAAGGATAAGGCAGTTTTCAAGAAAAAGTTTGTTAAGCGGTTTGTAGTTTGTTACAACAAACTAGCCGTTTCTCAGGCTTATAAATATATTTAGGGACGGTTTCAAAATAATAATTTTTCAGCGCTTTCATTCACATTACTCACAAGTTCTCTAAAATCACACAAAAGTTTTCAAAGCTTTATTAAAAAGTTATAAGTGTTTTTAGAACACTTAATTGTATATCTTCAACACTTCTGCACTGTAATCTACGAATTTCCAGAAAGATAGGCTGATTGAAGATAGGATCGAAGATAGGAATCTTCACAAGTTTGTATTGATAACATTATAAGTGAGTAAGATAGTAAGTAGTCGAGGACCTTCTTCAAGTTGAAGAAGGAGAGTGGATGTAGGATCCGTTTGATCCGAACCACTATAAGACTTGGTGTTCTTTACTGTTTTGTTTACTTATCTTGCTTTCAATCAAACATTCAAACAAATTCAATTTCAGAATCTTAATCAGATTGCTTTTGATCCTTGAAGATTGAGTTAAAATTTATTTTCCGCTGCATAAGCTTTGATACTTTGAATAGATCATCAAAAAGTCATTGGAACGTATTTTAATGAAGAACATGAAACAACCTTCTAGGGAAAATCTAGAAGGGGGGTTGAATAGATTTTCAAATCTTTTTCAAAGATTAGAATATCAACTCAATGTATCAAAGTTCACACAGCGGAAAATAGATTTAAACTCAAACTTTTATGGATCAAAAGCAATCTGATTTAAGAGTCTGAAATTGAACTTGTTTGAAAGTTGAATAAGAACAAGATTAGTAAAAGAAAACAGTAAAGAACACTCTCTCAGTATAAGTTTTACCAAAATCAGCTGCTTTGTTAAGAAGATTTCTTAGTCTAACATCCAATTGATCAACGGTTTCGCCTTCTTTCATTTTGAATGTGTCAAACGCATGTAACTCTGATTGCAGTTTTGTTGGTCCCACAAGTTGAGTATATTAAAGAGAAACTTGAAACAACCTTCTAGGAAAAATCTAGAAGGGGTGGTTGAATAGGTTTTCCAACTTTTTCTAATCTGGAAAACTAATTCAAGACACTAAAGTTTACACAGCGGAAATCGAATTTAAACTCAACTTTAACCGAATCAAAAGCAAACTGATAACTAGTCTGATTTTAATTTTGAAATTGATCTTTGATTAACAGTTGAAATTGAATAAGAATAGATAAGTACACGAAAGCAGTAAAGAACACAATGGTTTATAGTGGTTCGGATCTAACTGATCCTACATCCACTCTCCTTCTTCAACTCGAAGAAGGGTCTCTTCCACTACTTACTTACTTACTTTCCAACGTACAATTTTACAACTTACAATGATCTTCAGATCTTCAAACTATCTCCAAACTCCTAAACTTTTCTGAAAAATCTAACTTTTACAGTGCAAGAAGTGTATTGAAGATATACAGAAAAGTGTTCTATAAACACTTGAAACTTTTTGAAAAACTTCTTTGAAAACTTGTGTGAACTTTTGAAAGCTTTGTAAAAATGTAGAACTAATTCGTTGTGTGTATTCTCATTGTCAAATAAAGTTATGCCCAGACCTATTTATAAGCCTGGAAAGACAGTTAGTTTGTTAGTTGGTTGTAACAAACTAAACCGCTTAACAAACTTAATCTTGATAACTGCTTCTTATCTTCAGCTGATCTTCCACACGTTGTCTGCAGCTGACTTGGTGAAGACTTGCCTTTCTTATTCTACTCAGCTTGTCTTGACTTCATCTGAGCTCTTTATAATCGTCTCCTACAGATGACTTGACTTGAGCTTGTCTCTAAATGACCTCTACCTTTTCAGACCTCAGCTGACTTACCCAGCTCTTCCTAGTCTGATCAGTCTAGTACTGGATTTTCACCTCAGTTGTTTTTCAAAGTCGTCTGATCATCTGAGTTGATCCTTTTTAACTCATCAAAACCTTTTCTGACCTAACAATTTCCCCCTTTTTGATGAAGTTAAAACTGCAAGAAAGAGACACACTCACAACTGATGTTAGTCAAAGTTATTCAAGATAATCAGATAGGCATATTAAAGCATACTCACACTTAATTCAGATTTGTTCAAGTTAGAGCACTTAATTCACACATAAAAAATTTTTTAAGTCTTAAGACCTTTTTAGAAGATTTATTCTTAGAAAAGTTTTAAGTTTTAGGACTTAGAAAAATTTTAAAGACTTAGGAAAAATTTGAAAATTTTTTAATTTGAGATGAGAATTTCCTCAGATGATTATTACTTAGAAATTTTTTTTTAAGTTTTCTTAAAGGACAGTAAAGAAAGCTTAAAAATAAGACAAGTAAATCAGACAAAGTTCAGTATATTCATTCACATATATACACATTACAAAAAGATGAGAACTGATAGAAAATAAGATAAGGAAAGAAAAATCCTGATCTATCAGACTCCCCACTGATCTTCCTCAGGAACTATCAGCCAGTTGAATACTCGTCTCCTCAGTTGCTTGATATCCTCCTCCTGAACAAGTGCAGACTCTGCCTCTGCCCTTTGTACTATTCCCTTTACCCAGTCTAGGTCTAGGGATCCATCTGGTCTCTTGGCAGGGATGGCATACTCAAAAGCTGGAGAGATCAGATTTACATTGAACTCTACATCTGCTTCTTCCAATAGCCAATTATAGAGGTCACTGTCCATCTTCTCCATCCACTCATGCCAAGCTAAGTCTGGATCTTACTGAGTTGATCCAGGGGCTTTGAGAATGTACCAGTAGTACATCCACATACCTTCCAGATTCTTTGCCTTGTATTCATTCTCGTATTTGCCGCAAGCCAGCTTTGGAGGAGCATTCGTCGGATGAAATGGTCTGAAGTTAGCGCCACTTGGATCCTTAATCAGCCACTTACGCTTAGTGCTACTCCAGAAAACATTGGTCCCCTTTTCTTTCCTTACCCTCTTCTTTTCTTTCTTCCCATAATACTCTTTTTCTCTCTTCATTCTCTTAATCTGCTCTTCTGACTTATTTGAATAATCAGCCTCTCTATTTCCTTTTCCTTTAGTAGCAGCTCTGAGAATAATATCAGCTGATCTTGGCTCATCAGCTGCTGCTACTTTCTTGCCCTTTCCCTTGGCATCTTCAGATTCGGATTCTTTCAGCTTAGCCAGTAGCCTTTCTGTCCTTTCTTCCTCCTCATTCCTCCTTTTCTCTTCATCCTCCTTCAACGCTTCATCCAACTGACTTACCCTCAACTGGAGAGCAGCTAACTCATCAGACTTGAGTCTTAAGTCTTCCTTAGCTGCCTACAGATTAGCTGTATTGGCCTTTACGCCTACTTCTCTCCTGGTTTCCTCGACCACAGCTGTGAGGGCTTGTCTCTTCTCTTGCTCATCTCTTTCCCCCTTTTTAACTTCAGAAGCCAAGTTTGTCAGTTTTGCATTAAGATCATTGTACTTGACTCTGAAGTCAGACTGGTCTATTGCCATCTCATTCACAACCATCTGATTATATCCCTTCACCTCTTCTCTCAGCGCCTTCATCTCATCCTCCATTGCCTTTACTTTATCAGCCAGCACAAAGTTAGTCATAGTAGTAATTTTATAGACAAGTTTACCTCGACTTCTCTCATGCTGGTGATCATAGTTTCGGTCACTGCTTCCACCATCTTCTGCGTCCTCCTCTTCATTTTCCTCTTAAAGTCTGAGTTTATCTTTTTCTCCACTTTATCGAGAATTGAGGATATAGCAGAAGCAGGACTAAGGTAGCTGTCATCATCCTCAGATGAGGAATCAAACGAAGAGAGGGATTGTTCTTTTTGAGTAGGTGGGAGAGGGGTAGAGTGTGTTTGGATAGTTGGAAGAAGGGAATAAGATAAGATAGGAAAAGATGAGGTTTGGACTTGTGGGAGAGGGATTGGTTCAGCTGGTGGGGAAGATGATGGTTGAGTTTGTGTAGTGGGAGTGGGAGTGGGGAATGAGGTTTGGATGATTGGTGATGGTGATTGAGGTTTGTGTTGATGTGTTTCAGGAATTATAGCTTGTGTTTGGACTGTTAAGGGAGTAGGCTGTTCGAGA
This sequence comes from Paraleonurus japonicus, assembly GCA_030762865.1. Taxonomy (NCBI): domain Eukaryota; kingdom Viridiplantae; phylum Streptophyta; class Magnoliopsida; order Lamiales; family Lamiaceae; genus Paraleonurus; species Paraleonurus japonicus. Next base: position 16,005,519 of record CM061055.1, on the reverse strand, counting down.
GGCTCTGAGGTACCAGCCTGGGTTACCTCTTCATTGCCTGGTTGGACTGATGGAATGGTAGGCTGATTTTGAGGCTTTGAAGTGCCAGCCTGAGGCACTTCTTCATTGCCGGGTGCTGGAGATAAAGATGGAGAAGAGGATAAGCTCATACCTTTCTCAGGAATAGGGGAGAGAGCAGCTTCCTTGGTTGGGGAGGGAGGAACCTCCAGCTGTCCAACCTCTGCTGCTATTTTCAGCACAGGTACCTTCTTTGATAACAGAGTTGCTGTATCGATCTGCTGCTCCGAACCCTCAGTTTTGGAGGAGCCTTCTGAACTTTGAGATGCTTTTCTCGGCCTCCTCACCAAAGGAATTTCAGCTTCTTCTTCCTCATCTTCTGAGACGTCTTTGGCAGAAGCAGCAGATGACCCTTCCCCTTTCTTTTTCTCCGTGGCTTTCACCAGCCTTCTCTTCTTCCTCCTCTGGGAAGCTCTCAGGACTACAGCAGTTGTTTCCTGGATTGGAACCACAACTGCTTCTTCATGAGTTGTGACCTCAGCTGTAGGTTCCTCGGCTACTGTCTCCTCAGCCACTGTTTCCGCCTCAGGTGCAGGCTCTCCCTCTGGCTCGGCTGCCAGTCTCCTAGCCTCTTCATCTACTGCTGCTAGCCTCTGGTCTCTAGCAGCATTTGACTCATCATCTGAGTCTGGCATTCCTCCAAGTCTTTCATTCTTTGTTAGAATGTCTTTCTGCTTGGAGTACCTTTTAGTACCCACTCTCCAGTCAGCTGCTCTGTTCATGCCTTCGATCAGCACAGTGATTTTATTGAACAAACTGACTATTGAGTTTGGCACCCAACCCTCAACAGATGATTTGAAGATAAGCCTCTTCTTCTCTTCCTTTAACTTGTGAATCAACAGCTCCACCCAGTTTACTTTGACTCCATCCAAGATTGCCCTCATCATGCACAATCGGGGCTTGGTTAATCCATCATGCGAACTCTATTCTCCCAACACAGACTTTGTAACCACTGTTGTTAGATCAAGATTGTTTTGATGAGTTAAAAGGTTATTTCAGATGAGCAGATGATAATAAAGAACAGTGAAGACTGAGTTCTAGTACGAAGCTGATCAGACTAGGACAAGGATAGTTCAAGTCAGCTAGAGACTAGGAATCACAAGTCATCTGAAGGCAAGCTCGAATTTAGTCATCTGAAGGAGACAAGTATGAAGAGCTCAGACGAGGTCAAGACAAGCTGAGTAGAATAAGAAAAGCAAGTCTTCATCAAGTTAGCTTCAGATGAGTAGATTAAAATCATCCGAGGAGCAAGTGGTTTCCAAGATTAAGTTTGTTGAGCAGTTTTAGTTTGTTAGAACTAACTAACAAACTAACTGTCTTTTCAGACATATAAATAAGTCTAGGCACTTCATTCTGATAGAGAGAGATTTATAGAGAATACACAGAACGTTCAAGTTTTTTTTAAGTGATTTTCATAAAGTTCTAAAAAGCACAAAAATAGTTTTTCACGATTTCTATATAGAATTTTCTAAGTGTTTGTAGAACACTTCACTTCACATCTTCAAATACACTTCTTAGTCTTATAGTTAGATTTCAGAAAGTTGATTAGCATCTTTGAAGGTTTGAAGATCAAGTTGTAATTTGTAAAAGATTGTAAGTAAGTAAGCAGCTAGTGGAGACCCTTCTTCAAAGTTTGGAGAAGGAGAGTGGATTTAGGATTGTTATAATCCGAACCACTATAAAATCTGGTGTTATTTCTTGCTTTCTTTTAATTTCTGTTCAAGTTACAATTTTGTTAATTCAAGATTAAAATTCAGAATCTTAACTAGAATCTAAATATCAGTCTTGCTTTTGATCTTGTTAAAAGTTGAGTATACAATTGTTTTCCGCTGTGTTTAATCTGATACTTTGAATTGATTTTGGGAAATTCGAAAAATCTACAAAATCTATTCAAACCCCCCCTTTCTAGATTTTGTTCTAGAAGATTATCTCAAGGTTTTAATCAACTCAACATTCAGGGACCAACAAGTGGTATCAGAGCAGTGTTAAGTTGTTCTGATATTGATTTTAGGTCTTGATAAGATTCTGAAATTATCTTGATTTTCATCATTTTCTTCTTTGATACTAACAGTGCTACTTAAAGTTTTTTGCGGAGTATTTTGTTCCTTTGTTTCATCATGTCATCAGGGAAAAACAAGAAGTCAAGGAATCTTCCTGAATTCTCTATTGAAGATTATGATTACTGGAAATTTAGGATGGAGAATCACCTAAAAGCCATTCATGATAGGATGGAAGAGGTTCTTGAAGAGGGCCCTATAAAATTCTATCATGGAGGAACCAGCACTGGAGCTGAGTCAGCTGAATCCAGGACCAGACAAGAAAAGAAGAGCTCTGAGTTAACAAATGATGAAAGAAAGGTCCATAATCTTGATCAAGTAGCTCGAACTGAAATCATTGAGACTCTAAGTAAGGATTGGATTGAAAAGGCTAAAAGATGCAAGACTGCCAAAGAAATGTGGGAGACTCTTGCTGTAATTTGTGAAGGATCTGAACAGGTCAAAGAAAATAAGCTTCAGTCTGTTCTACATACATTTGACACGTTCAAAATGAAGGATGGAGAAACTATAGATCAACTGGATGTGAGACTTACTAATCTTGTGAACAAAGCAGCCGATTTGGGTAAGACTTACACTGAGAAAGAAATTAACAACAAGGTACTCAGATCTTTGAGCAAAAGATGGAGAGAGAAAGCAAATATTCTCAAGGCAACACAAAATTTGTCAGCAATATCACACCACACTCTTTTCTCTCATCTTAAAGCACTGGAATATGACATTCATATTGAAGATGAAGAAGATGAGGTAGAGTCATCTACATCTGGAAAAACAGTAGCATTTATTCATCAAGATGAATCTGAAAAGATCTCTAAAGCGTCTAATTTGTCCATAAAAGAAGAAATGACTCTTTTATTGAAAAGGTATGAGAGACTGAAGATGAAGTACAGAAGAAACAAAAGAGACATATTAGATCGAAGGAACTATAGATCAGACAAGGATGAAAAGAGTTCAGATAATGATAAAAAGAAGGATCAGTCAAGAAGTCATAAGTCACCTATCAGACGAGGAGATAGTAGTCCAAAAACAGACAGAGGAGATATATGCTATACATGCAGCAAACCTGGTCACTACAGCTATGATTGTCCTCAACTCACTCCCAGAGAGAGAGAAGAAAAGAGGAAGAAAAGAGATAGAAGATATGCTGACCAGAGAGCTCTACTAGCTGAGAAAGAAGAAGCTCGTGAGACATCATCTTTCTCATCCTCATCTGATTTTGGGTCAGATGATGACATATGTCTAATGGCTAAAGAGGTACATTACTATTCATCATCAGATATTGATTGTGATACCTTATCTGAAACTGATCCTAGTCTTATTAATAATCTTTTGAAAGATTTGGAGACTGCTCTATCTGCTTACAAACAGATAGAGACTGAAAATCTTAATTTAAAGGATCAAATTTCTGATTTAACTAAGGTCAATCAGACTAGGAAAAGTGAGAAACCAGACTGTACATTCAAGGGGGAATGTCAGACTGAGATGATCAACAGTACCTTGTCCGAAAAGACAGATAAGTTAGAACAGGAACTGAGTTCTTTAAAAATAAAATTTTCAAATATCTATTCTGAGAATGAGAATTATAAAAAGACTAACAGGGAATTAAATCTCAAGTTAGGACTTATGAATAATTTTCAAACCACAATAGATAAAATCTTCAATTCATCTCAAAAGTCTAGTTATAAAACTGGATTAGGGTTTGATAGAAATAAGAAAAATGATCCAATAAAATCTAGTGTTTTTGTCAAAGCAACTAAACCTAAGGTAGAAACTTTATTCAGTCCCTGGAAACCAAAGGAATTAATTACCTCATCTGATACTTCTGAAAAGAAAAATCAGACGAGGAGAGTAACTCCTAAGGTTAAACCTAAGACTAAATCAAAGATCTATCCTAGGTATAATAGTTTTGATGGAAGAAGCAAATCTTATCCATTATTGCCGAGATTCAAGACAATTTCAAAAGATCAACTGAATAAGATTAATCTTGAAAGTCTTATCTTAGTCATTAGATATGGATGTAATCTTCAATCCATGGTTTTAAGGAACATTGATATTTTTATCTGGATTCCTAAGAGTCAACTTAACATGAAAGGACCCAAAGTACAAAGGGTACCTAAGCAATAAATTTGTGACTGCAGGAAGATAAAAAGATAGTTGATAGAGGAGATATTCTTGAGGTCATCTGGTACATTGATAGTGGCTGTTCCAAGCACATGACCTATGAAAGACGACTTCTCTCTAACTACCAAACCATTGATGGACCTAGAGTGATGTTTGGAGACAACAACTATGGACTTACTAAAGGTGTAGGAACACTAATGATTGGAGATGTTCAAGTTCATGAAGTTTACTACGTGGAAGGATTGAAGCACAACCTACTATCTGTTTCACAATTTTGTGATAAAGGGTTTTGTGTCAAATTTACTCATAATGCATGCTATGTTTTAGATGGTATAAATGAAAATATTCTATTGGCTGGAGTAAGACAAGGTAACATTTATGTTGCTAACTTTAAAAGTTGTCCTAAGGATACTTGTCTTGTTGCTAAGAGTTCAGATGACTTAAGTTGGCTGTGGCACAGACGACTTGGTCACTTAAACTTCAAAACTCTTAACAAAATAGCAAGGAAATCCTTAGTTAAAGGACTCCCTGATAAAATAATTTCAAAGAACCATATATGTGTTTTTTGTCAAAAAGGAAAACAGACCAAAGCTTCTTTTAAAACAATAAGTAGTCCTTCTTCAGAAAGGATTCTGGAACTTCTTCATATGGATCTGTTTGGGCCAGTAACTCCTCTCAGCTTTAGTGGAAGAAAATACACCTTAGTAATTGTTGATGATTTTTCAAGATTACTTGGGTTATTTTCTTGTACAAAAAGAATGAGACTATGTCTAAGATTCCAGAATTTCTTAAAAAGATTCAAAATGAAAAAGGACTAAATGTTGTTAAAATTAGAAGTGATAAAGGTACTGAATTTCTAAATAAATTGATTTCTAACTACTGCATTGAGAATGGCATAGCTCAGGAAATCTCTGCAGCAAGGACTCCACAACAAAATGGAGTTGTTGAAAGAAGAAACAGGACCTTGAAAGAGGCAGCTAGAACAATGTTATCTGAATTCAACACTCCTCATAGGTTTTGGGCAGAAGCAGTGAATACAGCCTGCTATATTCAAAATAGAAGTCTGATTATCAAGGATAAGTGTAAAACTCCCTATGAAATTTGGAAGGGAAGATCTCCCAAAATTTCATATTTTCATATATTTGGTTGTAAATGTTTCATACGCAACAATGGAAAATCTCAATTAAAAACTTTTGATGCCAAGATAGCAGATGGGATATTTTTAGGATACTCATCTATATCAAAGGCATATAGAGTTTTTAATAAGACAACCTTGTGTGTAGAAGAAACACCCCATGTGGTATTTGATGAATCTTCTCTTGAGTTTGATAAGACAAGGGACATCACAAAGATATCAGATAATCTGAATCAGATGACTATCAAAAGATCAACCATAAAATTCTACAATCAAGAATCAGATTCAGATGAAGAAGAAGAATCTGACAGAGGAAAGGAACCTGAAAGAATTTCCTCAACAGCTGATTTACCAACTAACCAGACGACGAACAACACATCAGCTGATCAGACGACCAATAACACATCAGCTGATCAGGTAGAGTTGTCAGAAGGTAACATAGAATCATCTGAAATAAATAATTCAGACAAGACATGGTGTGCTGTCGCCGGCACCCAAAAATAAATTAATTACCCGAACCAACCTACTAATGTAGTAGGGCAAGTAAGGGGTCGATCCCACGAGGAACTGAGTAATTATATTGAAATAATTTGTGCGAAATAAAACAGTAACAAAATAGGGGGGGGATTGATTTCCGACTACACAATTTACTCAAACAAATATTCAACAGATTAAATTAAATAAACAAGTCACACAAATGTGTTTAACAATATAAGAAACAATCTAGCCCTCGGATAGCTTCCCTCTGAACGGTTTTCCTAACTCAAATTAATATCCACGTCTATTCAAATTCTTTCTCGAATCTTTTTCCTAAACCAGTGGTACGACCAAACTAGTTCGAATCGTTTCTTAAGTTTAATTAACCAAAAAGTACGACCCTTGATTAATCTATCCCAGGAATAATCCTAAAACATGTATTCGGGATTCAATTCCTAGAATGCATTCGCCCTAAAACGATAGGAAAAATTAAGCTATGAAATCGAAACGTTCGAATCATACGACTTAAATATTATTATTCTTCGCTACCATATCACAAATTTGCACAATTACGAATTACAAAATTGCGAATTAGCTAGAGATAAATAGTAAACAATTAGGGTGATCAATCCTAAATTATCTATTATTTAAAACATGCAAAGCATATAATCAAACAATAATAAAATCAAGACAAGAATTGAATAACAACGTTTATACTAATTTGCACGAAATTCGAACCGTTCAAAGTTTAGCATCCTCGGACTAGAAAATAAAAGTTTAGCTACTAGACATGATTAACGAACAATGACAATAATAAAAATCTTACAACTTGTTTTCACAAAGAAAATGTAAACAATAATCTCCGTTCTCCTCTTCCAATTCTGCTTCTCCCACTCTACGTAAGTTCTTCCCTTCTTTGTCCAGGTTCGTCCCCCCTTCACCTTTGACTTTTCTTTTCCCCATAAGGAATTCCTCAAATCCTCTTTTAATTTGCGCATTTATGTTGCCAGATTCTCTCTTCCATCGGCCTGACACGCGCCCCGATTCCCAACGTCGATCAATTTACCTATAATTAATATAAAAATAACACCTCAAAGTAAACTGACGACAGAAAACGTAATAAGCGGAATTACTATGAATTGTGCTAGAAATTAATAATTAAACCACCAATATTCGCACATAATTTAGCTACTCAAGTCTTCTCCAAAACTCCCTAACAACTTATTCTCAAATCAATTGTTTTCAATCTTTCTTCAAAGTGCAAATTCGAGTGGTGCCTAACTCCTTTATTTCTTTTTTTTTTCCTTTTCTTTTTTTTCATTTTTTTTTCTCGATTTTCAAACGAGGGCTCGCGGCTCCGCTCTACTCTCGGGTTTTAGCTCTTTTCGTGTTCTTTTTTTTTTTTCATTTTTTTTTTACACTTAAGCCCCCAAGAGCAGGCAGCCGTATCGGCCCCTCGTTATTTTTTTTCACAATTCTTCAACTAGAACTCCTTTATTTATTTTTTTTTCCTCCAACCACACATTTATTATTTTCAACTTTAGGCACCAACCCAAACTTCACTTTTCATGAGACCAAAACAACTATCAAGAACAAATCATCAAGTTGTAATATCAAAGCCAAGCAACTAACAATCGACTCAATTCTATGACTAACACATGAATTCAAGTGCAATCACCAATCAAGACATGCAATTCACGTTTTCAGCATATTTAACAGAAAAGTCAGCAGCTACATCAACAGCTAAGTGCTCAACTATCATGCTCGAACTCCAAAAAAAAAAATACACCATGCCAGAACTAAACAGCAATAACACTATACAACAACTAAACACAAGAAATAACAAAATAAACAGAAACAGCAATGACAGCTATCAAAACCCCCCACACTTAAACAGATGCTAGTCCCTAGCATAAATGTACAATCAAATTTCTTGCACCATAAAGAATGACATAATAAGTGGAGCGGGGTTACCGGGTGCTAATCAGTGGGAGGCTGTTGTCGCTCCCGGAGCATCCGTAAAATTTCTGCTATCTGATATCCTTGTGCCTCCTGTCTAGTGTCAAGTCTGTCCAGACGTCGCTGTAATTCAAGGTCGCCAAATCCAAAACCCTGAACAGGCATTGAAGCCGGAGCTGGACTCGTGGGCCAAGAACGGTGCATCATCTGAACATTCAGCATATTTTCAATGCTGGTGTAGTCTGGATTAGGCAACGGCGATCGGTGTTCTTTGTGAAATAGTCCACCAATACGTGCCATGATCATTCTCGAGCACCCCCATTTGCTGCAATAACTCATATCCCAAAGTCTGAACAGGGGCAACGGGGACTTTCCCCTCAAGGGAAATGCCGGCACTAACCGCAATACCGGTGATGAGGCCTCCAATCGCTATCCCACCGTCTCTCCTGCATGTGGTCTCGAAATGCTCTAGAACGTAATCACTCCATGGCAGCGCAGTGCGATGGTACATGGAATACATCACGAACATCTCCTTAAACTCTACCACATTCTTGTTAGTCTCCCTCCCAAACACAGTTCCCGCAAGCAGCCTTTGAATGTATCGAAAATTGGGGTTCCGAATTGCACTGGCCTTAGCACTCGCTGGTTGATACTCAATCCTGCCATCTGTAATATCATCCCAAAAGAATTTGGGATGGAAAGGTGGAACCTGAATAGTGACATCCGGCAGACCCAAAGCTTCCATCAACCTTCCAACAGTCCACTCAAATGTTTCTCCACCCAACCGAAACCGAACACCACTATCAAATCTTTCAAAAGAACTCAGAAATTCATAGGCTAAATCATCATAAGTAGGCCAATTACCAGTAACCAAATAACGCAAACAGCCAACAGTTAATAATTTCATCACATCATCTAACAACCCTAGAGAACGCAACAATGACATATCCAAATACGTAGTAGCTCGAATTTTACGAGTGCAAATTTTACGATAGCGAGTTACCTGAATAGGATTAGCCATCCTGATAGAGTGGGCATTGGGAAAACACCATTGACGTCCAGTACTCGGTGGTGGTGGCTGCTCACTCTCCTCGGGTTGCTGGTCCTCCATAGGAAATTGGTCGTTAACTGGTTCATCTTCATCAATGCTTATAACTGCCGGAGCCTGCGAGGAAGACCCTTTTCTGCCCCGTCGTGGCCGAAGATTCACCATGAGAATATTCTGAAAATCTGGCAGTGGGAAAATAGGAAACCGCAGTGAAGGCAGCCCACAACGGCACTCAACGGCGGTTGAAAGGGGGAGGCGACACGACGGCAGGGAACCGGCGACAATATGCGCCGCTGCTGGATGGCGGTTCTGGCGGCGTCGGTGATGCTGCACGGCGGCGCTCCGCTGGGCGTTCTGCTGGACGGCGTCGGTGGTGAGGAGCGTGCAACGGCGGCACTGGCGCGGCTGATGGGTCGGCCCCGCAACGGCAAGGGAACCGGCGGCGAAACACGCCGCTGCTGGACGGGGCCTGAACGGTGGTGCCGGGCTGACAGCAGCGCTGCGCGGCGCTGAGGACCGCTGAAAATGGAGGTCGCCGCTGGACGGCGGGTATGGGTTGCGTCGCTGACTGGTGACTTGGAGGCGGTGCGGACTCGGCGTGGAAATCGGCGGCGAGAGGTGGCCGATGGGGCAGCGTGAAAATCCAACAGAGATAGGCCGTAAATGAAGAAGAAGGAGGTTTGACCCAGCCCTTCTTTTTTTCAAACTTGCTAGTGGGCCTCTTTTAATTCTTTGAATGGGCTTCTTCTTTATTTTGTAAAAAAAATTGGGCCTCAGCTAATTTTTTCAGCGGGCCTCCCAGATTCAAATGCAGCATGCTTCATTCAAAAAAATCCACAATAAGGTTTACCTGAGAGAACGAAAAAAACACAAACAAGCACTAATTAAAATAAAATAACAAAAAACGACGCATAAAAAAAAAAAATATTGGGTTGCCTCCCAACAAGCGCCTTTTTTTATTGTCGTTGGCTCGACTTAATTAAATCACCAACTCAGCAAAAACGTGGAAAATCCAAATCCACGTATTCAACTTGCTCTCCCTGAAATCCCTCCAAATATTCTTTCAGTTGATGCCCGTTTACTTTGAATATTTTCCTCGTTCGTAAGCTTTGAATTTCCACTGCACCATGAGAAAAAATATTAGTAATCACAAATGGCCCAATCCAACGAGAACGTAACTTACCGGGAAATAATTTCAATTTCGAATGATAGAGTAGCACTTTTTGCCCAACAATGAAATTCTTCCGTGAAATCCGAGCATCATGGAATGCTTTGGTTTTCATCTTGTAAATTACCGAATTCTCGTAAGCCTCATTTCTCAACTCCTCTATTTCCTGCAATTGCAGCTTTCTACCAACACCCGCCTCGTCGAGACTCATATTGCATTCCTTCACCGCCCAATAGGCCTTGTGTTCAAGTTCAACCGGCAAGTGACAAGGCTTACCATACACAAGCCTATATGGAGACATCCCTATGGGAGTCTTGTAGGCCGTGCGGTATGCCCATAATGCATCGTCCAGCCTCAAACTCCAATCCTTGCGGTTCGGCTTCACAGTCTTTTCTAATATGATCTTAATCTCACGGTTGGAAACCTCCGCTTGCCCGTTTGTTTGTGGGTGATATGCAGTGGACGTCCTATGTATAACCGAATATTTATGCAATAATGCGTCAATAGTTCGATTACAAAAGTGAGTCCCTTTATCACTAATGATTGCTCTCGGGATTCCAAACCTGGAAAAAATATTAGAACATAGAAAACCTGCAACCACTTTAGAGTCATTAGTTCGAGTGGCCTTTGCTTCCACCCATTTCGAGACATAATCAACAAGCAATAAAATATAAGAATTACCAAACGATAAAGGAAACGGCCCCATAAAGTCCATGCCCCATACATCAAAAATTTCACAAACAAAAATTGGATTTTGAGGCATTTCATTCCTACGAGAAATATTTCCTACTCGTTGACAATTATCACATGTTTTGCAGAAATTATATGCATCTCGAAATAAAGTTGGCCAATAAAAACCACATTCAAAAACCCTATGTGCTGTGCGTTTAGATCCAAAATGTCCCCCACATGCATAATTGTGGCAAAATTTAAGAATAGAATGAAATTCAGAGTCAGGTACGCACCTTCGTATTACCTGATCGGCACAATATTTCCACAAATAGGGCTCATCCCAAACGTAGTATTTGGCATCACTACGTAACTTATCACGGTGGGCCTTACGCATATCACCTGGGTAGACTTTAGCAACGAGATAATTCACCAAATCGGCGAACCATGGAGGCGATCGCATCTTGTTTCTTGATGGGGTCGGTGTTAGTACATGCACAGTTCGGTTTTGCAATTACGAGCAGCTGCTCATCTGGAAATTTTTCCAGCAAAGATTCAGTCTCTTCAGGCCTCTCTAATCTGCTCAAATGGTCCGCCACAAGGTTCTCTGACCCTTTCCTATCCCTTACTTCGAGATCAAATTCTTGAAGTAGTAATATCCACCGAATCAGTCTCGGTTTTGCCTCTTTCTTCTTCATCAAAAATTTCAACGCTGCATGATCAGAGAAAACAATTACTTTAGTACCAAGCAAATATGATCGAAATTTCTCTAATGCAAAAACGACAACGAGAAGTTCTTTTCAGTAGTAGAATAATTGGCTTGAGCCTGATCCAAGGTGCGTGAAGCATAATATATCACATGGGACTTCTTATTAATTCTTTGTCCAAGTACAGCCCCAACAGCATAATCACTGGCATCACACATAATTTCAAAAGGGATGCTCCAATTAGGTGGTTGGATGATGGGCGGAGTCGTAAGCAAAATTTTCAGCTTATCAAATGCTTCTCTACACGCCTCATCAAACTTGAATTCCACATCTTTTTGCAAAAGATGACAAAGTGGTGATGCTATCTTGGAGAAATCCCGAATGAACCTCCTGTAAAAACCTGCATGGCCAAGAAAGGAACGAACCTCCCGCACAGTAGTAGGATAAGGTAAAGCAACCATAAGCTCAACTTTAGATTTATCAACTTCAATTCCTTTTTCAGAAACAACATGCCCCAACACTATTCCCTTATCTACCATGAAATGGCATTTTTCTCAGTTTAAAACCAAATTTGTTTCAATACAACGTTTCAGAATTAAACCAAGATTTTCAAGACAAATTTCAAATGTATCACCATACACACTAAAATCATCCATAAAAACCTCAATTATATTCCCAACATACTCAGAAAAAATGCTCACCATAAACCTTTGAAAAGTAGCAGGGGCATTACACAAACCAAAGGGCATCCTTCGATAAGAGAAAATACCAAAGGGACACGTGAATGTTGTCTTCTCTTGATCCTCCGGGGCAATAGCAATCTGAAAATAACCAGAAAAACCATCAAGAAAACAGTAATAAGAATGACCACTAATCTCTCTATCATTTGATCAATAAATGGTAAAGGAAAATGATCCTTTCTAGTCATAGAGTTTAGCTTGCGATAGTCTATGCATACCCTCCAACCCGTTTGGATACGAGTTGGAATAAGTTCACCTGCATCATTCTTTACCACAGTCACCCCCGATTTCTTTGGCACAACTTGTGTAGGGCTAATCCACTTGCTATCCGAAATGGGAAAAATTATCCCAACCTGCAGAAGTTTCAAAACCTCCTTCTTGACTACCTCCATCATAGGGGGATTCAATCGGCGCTAAGGTTCACGAGAAGGCCGGGCATCTTCCTCAAGATGAATTCGGTGCATGCAAATGGAAGGGCTAATTCCCTTAAGGTCTGCAACCGTCCATCCTATGGCTCCTTGATATTCCTTCAATATCATCACCAACTTAGACTCTTGATCGTCCTTCAACTTTGATGAAATTATGACTGGGAGAGTATCATTAGAACCTAGATAAACGTATTTCAAGTGCTCTGGAAGTGCCTTCAATTCCAATTCTGGGGCCTGCAAAGAAGATGGAAGAATTTTTGGGTAAGAATCAGGTAATTTAACAAAAGAAAGTTGATACCTATTCTCCATTTTCGTGGCATGCATCCCCTTAACCTCTTGAACTCATTCTTTGAAATTTGTCCTCCAATTTAATCCCGCAATCGAGCTAAAAAAATATCCTACACAACCGGCTCAATAATACTCATGCAACAAAGAGAGTCAGATTCTTTAGGATATTTCATGGCTTCAAATATATTAAACTGGATGATTTCTCCATCAAATTCCATCGTGAGGGTGCCCTCACGTACATCTATTTTTGTTTGAGAGGTATTCAAAAATGGCCTCCCTAACAAAATAGGTGTGGAATCTCCGAAGTTACCCTCCATGTTTAGAACATAGAAATCAGCAGGAAAAATTAAATGATTTACTTGTACAAGGACATCTTCAACGACCCCAGCTGGGTATGAATGGCTTCGATCAGCCAACTGAATTACCACTCCAGTTGTCTTCAATGGTCCAATACCCAACTGCTCGTAAACAGACCAAGGCATAACATTAATAGAGGCCCCAAGATCAAGCATGGCCTGCTCGATTTTGTGGTCACCTATCATGCAAGGAATTATGAACATGCCGGGATCCTTCCTTTTGGGTGGCAACTTCTTTTGAAAAACAGCAGAAACGGTCTCTCCCATAATAATCTTCTCATCATTAGCCAACCTCCTCTTATTCGTACAAAGCTCCTTCAAAAACTTGGCGTACCTAGGGATTTGCTTCACAGCCTCCAACAAAGGTATGCTGAGCTCAACCTTTCGAAACACTTCAAGTGTCTCTTGATCCTTGATACCTTTTACAGTTTTTTGCATCCTGGAAGGGAAAGGTAAAATATTAGTATCAACAGGAATCGAATTATGAGATTTTACCTGAATTTTCATTTCTGGTCCACTGACACTGATGGGGTCAGTGTTAGTGCAGTCTGCGTCCAGATTTTTTGGGACAGCTTCCTCTTCCTCCACTTTCTCCTTCGGTACCATGGGCTGCTCCTCCTCATCCTCCCTATTCTGCTCCTCACCTTTTTCCTGATGTGTTGGTGGTGAAATTTCCTCCAATTGCTTACCACTACGCAAGGTGATGGCACTCACATTTCTAGGATTAGTTTCGGGTTGAGAAGGTAGCTTGCCACTATTTTGTGTTTGTAACTGGCTAACGGCGGTGGCAATTTGGCTCATTTGGGCTTCCAAATTCCTTTGACCAGTTTCTAAATTTCTTTGCCCTGACTCTAGAGACTTTATCACCACTTGAGTGTCTTGCTGAAACTTCATGGTGTTGGATGTTAACGCCTTCATCATATCCTCCAAAGAAGATCCTGACTCCTTCTCACCCATGTGTTGTCCAGAGCTCTCACCACCTCTATCATTCCCTCTAAATAATTGGAATTTTCGTTCCTGAAATGGAGGTCTGAAATTGTCTCCTGGTGGATTATTTTGTTGGTTTCCATAACGAAGGTTGGGATGATCTCTCCACCCAGGGTTGTAAGTGTTGGAAAATGGGTCATACCTTCGGCCTTGAGAATTCCCATAACCAACTGCATTAGCTTGCTCTAACTCATCACTCAGGACTCGACAATCTTCAGTAGAATGCTCTGTAGTATGGCAAACTTTGCATGGGCGGACTTCTGAGGTTTTAGTCTTCATCATCATCTCCATCATGCTTGCAATTTTTTCTAAGGCATCATTCTTAGGCTGCTCCATGGGTCTGCTCATAGCATCACGTACTCCAAATTGTTGGGTATTTGCTGCCATGCTAGAAATTAGTTCTCGTGCAGCTGTCGGTGTTTTACTCATCAAAGCTCCTCCCTTTGGCTGCATCGAGCATGTTTCTATCGGTGAGAGTGAGACCTTCGTAGAAATATTGGATGAGCAATTGATCAGCGATTTGATCTTTGTGGGCACGAAGCTATGAGACGTTTGAAATGCTCCCAATACTCATACAGTGTCTCCCCTGGCCCCTGTCTAGCTCCTGAAATTTCTTTCCTCAAGACTGCCACTCGGGTGGCTGGAAAATAGTGTTGGAGAAATAGCCTCTCCATCTCATTCCATGAAATAACTGATCTGGGTGGCAAGAAATATAACCAGTCTCGTGCGGTGCTTTTTTAGTGCAAACGGGAATGCACTCAACTTGACATGCTCCGCTGAAACTCCTGTTGGCTTCATGCTTGAACATACAACGTGGAACTTTCGAGAAATGCATGTGGGTTTTCACCGCAAGACCATTAAAAGAAGGCAATAAGTGAATTAACTTGATTTAAGTTCAAAATTAACATTAGTAGCAAGAGTAGGAATAGTAATGCAAAGAGGTTGATGGTTTGTGGCGGATTTGCCAACTCATTCATCGTCCTCTCTTCGTTCCCGCAACCATGTTAGTGAACGTAAATGCAGATTCTACTTCTTCACTAGAATTCACCCCCTTCGTCACTATTTGTATCCCCTGTTGATGCAAAATCAATTCGTCTCCGCAACCGAGTCTCTCTCCTAAGCTGTCTGGCTCTTCTTTCTACTTCTGGATCAAACTCGATTGATGTACTTCGATCTGAACGAGTGATCATTCACTGCAATAAAAATTCTGAATAGACACTGAGGGGGTCAGTGTTAGCAAGCGAATATAGCAAAAATAACGTTCGACGCGTCTGGTGCAGATTTGCAGAATTTTTTTCACAAATTTTTCGTAACAAAAAGTAACACTGAGGGAGTCAGTGTTAAACTCAGGAAAATGAAATGCACGCAACAATTCCCAAAATGCAATTTCCAACATTTTTTTTTTTAAAACTTTTTCCAGATTTTCTTCAACATAAAAAAAAACACAAAAACAATTCAACAAAATTACCAACAGTTCCCCGGCAACGGCGCCAAAATTTGGTGTGCTGTCGCCGGCAACCAAAAATAATTAATTACCCGAACCAACCTACTAATGTAGTAGGGCAAGTAAGGGGTCGATCCCACGAGGAACTGAGTAATTATATTGAAATAATTTGTGCGAAATAAAACAGTAACAAAATAGGGGGGGGATTGATTTCCGACTACACAATTTACTCAAACAAATATTCAACAGATTAAATTAAATAAACAAGTCACACAAATGTGTTTAACAATATAAGAAACAATCTAGCCCTCGGATAGCTTCCCTCTGAACGGTTTTCCTAACTCAAATTAATATCCACGTCTATTCAAATTCTTTCTCGAATCTTTTCCCTAAACCAGTGGTACGACCAAACTCGTTCGAATCGTTTCTTAAGTTTAATTAACCAAAAAGTACGACCCTTGATTAATCTATCCCAGGAATAATCCTAAAACATGTATTCGGGATTCAATTCCTAGAATGCATTCGCCCTAATACGATAGGAAAAATTAAGCTATGAAATCGAAACGTTCGAATCATACGACTTAAATATTATTATTCTTCGCTACCATATCACAAATTTGCACAATTACGAATTACAAAATTGCGAATTAGGTAGAGATAAATAGTAAACAATTAGGGTGATCAATCCTAAATTATCTATTATTTAAAACATGCAAAGCATATAATCAAACAATAATAAAATCAAGACAAGAATTGAATTACAACGTTTATACTAATTTGCACGAAATTCGAACCGTTCAAAGTTTAGCATCCTCGGACTAGAAAATAAAAGTTTAGCTACTAGACATGATTAGCGAACAACGACAATAATAAAAATCTTACAACTTGTTTTCACAAAGAAAATGTAAACAATAATCTCCGTTCTCCTCTTCCAATTCTGCTTCTCCTACTCTACGTAAGTTCTTCCCTTCTTTCCTCCCTCTCTAAATTCTTTCCCCTTTTTCTCTTTGTCCCGGTTCGTCCCCCCTTCACCTTTGACTTTTCTTTTCCTCATAAGGAATTCCTCAAATCCTCTTTTAATTTGCGCATTTATGTTGCCAGATTCTCTCTTCCATCGGAATGACACGCGCCCCGATTCCCAACGTCGATCAATTTACCTATAATTAATATAAAAATAACACCTCAAAGTAAACTGACGACAGAAAACGTAATAAGCGGAATTACTATGAATTGTGCTAGAAATTAATAATTAAACAACCAATATTCACACATAATTTACGCACAATTAACCACTTATCAAATCCCCCCACACTTAAGCTTTTGCTTGTCCTCAAGCAACTACCACACACACGGGCTCAAGCAAAAGTAGTTAAGACACTCTTCTATTTCCCTAGCCACTGAATTTCCGAGCCAAACTCATGTTTCACGTGCCTATCAAAATAATTACAACTCATACTCACGATCAATCATAAAATCTCATCTACTCCTAGCTACTCAAGTCTTCTCCAAAACTCCCTAACAACTTGTTCTCAAATAAATTGTTTCAATCTTTCTTCAAAGTGCAAATTCGAGTGGTGCCTAACTCCTTTATTTCTTTTTTTTTTTCCTTTTTTTTTTTTTTTTCATTTTTTTTCGATTTTCAAACGAGGGCTCGCGGCTCCGCTCTACTCTCGGGTTTTAGCTCTTTTCGTGTTCTTTTTTTTTTCTTTCATTTTTTTTTTTCACACTTGAGCCCCCAAGAGCATGCAGCCGTATCGGCCCCTCGTTATTATTTTTTTTTTTTCACAATTCTTCAACTAGAACTCCTTTATTTATTTATTTTTTCCTCCAACCACACATTTATTATTTTCAACTTTAGGCACCAACCCAAACTTCACTTTTCATGAGACCAAAACAACTATCAAGAACAAATCATCAAGTTGTAATATCAAAGCCAAGCAACTAACAATCGACTCAATTCTATGACTAACACATGAATTCAAGTGCAATCACCAATCAAGACATGCAATTCACGTTTTCAGCATATTTAACAGAAAAAATCAGCAGCTACATCAACAGCTAAGTGCTCAACTATCATGCTCGAACTCCACAACAATATATCACCACCAGAACTAAACAGCAATAACACTATACAACAACTAAACACAAGAAATAACAAAATAAACAGAAACAACAATGACAGCTATCAAAACCCCCCCCACACTTAAACAGATGCTAGTCCCTAGCATAAATGTACAATCAAATTTCTTGCACCATAAAGAATGACATAATAAGTGGAGCGGGGTTACCGGGTGCTAATCAGTGGGAGGCTGTTGTCGCTCCCGGAGCATCCGTAAAATTTCTGCTATCTGATATCCTTGTGCCTCCTGTCTAGTGTCAAGTCTGTCCAGACGTCGCTGTAATTCAAGGTCGCCAAATCCAAAACCCTGAACAGGCATTGAAGCCGGAGCTGGACTCGTGGGCCAAGAACGGTGCATCATCTGAACATTCAGCATATTTTCAATGCTGGTGTAGTCTGGATTAGGCAACGGCAGTCGGTGTTGCTGTGAAATAGTCCACCAATACGTGCCATGATCATTCTCGAGCACCCCCATTTGCTGCAATAACTCATATCCCAAAGTCTGAACAGGGGCAACGGGGACTTTCCCCTCAAGGGAAATGCCGGCACTAACCGCAATACCGGTGATGAGGCCTCTAATCGCTATCCCACCGTCTCTCCTGCATGTGGTCTCGAAATGCTCTAGAACGTAATCACTCCATGGCAGCGCAGTGCGATGGTACATGGAATACATCACGAACATCTCCTTAAACTCTACCACATTCTTGTTAGTCTCCCTCCCAAACACAGTTCCCGCAAGCAGCCTTTGAATGTATCGAAAATTGGGGTTCCGAATTGCACTGGCCTTAGCACTCGCTGGTTGATACTCAATCCTGCCATATGTAATATCATCCCAAAAGAATTTGGGATGGAAAGGTGGAACCTGAATAGTGACATCCGGCAGACCCAAAGCTTCCATAAACCTTCCAACAGTCCACTCAAATGTTTCTCCACCCAACCGAAACCGAACACCACTATCAAATCTTTCAAAAGAACTCAGAAATTCATAGGTTAAATCATCATAAGTAGGCCAATTACCAGTAACCAAATAACGCAAACAGCCAACAGTTAATAATTTCATCACATCATCTAACAACCCTAGAGAACGCAACAATGGCATATCCAAATACGTAGTAGCTCGAATTTTACGAGTGCAAATTTTACGATAGCGAGTTACCTGAATAGGATTAGCCATCCTGATAGAGTGGGCATTGGGAAAACACCATTGACGTCCAGTACTCGGTGGTGGTGGCTGCTCACTCTCCTCGGGTTGCTGGTCCTCCATAGGAAATGGGTCGTTAACTGGTTCATCTTCATCAATGCTTATAACTGCCGGAGCCTGCGAGGAAGACCCTTTTCTGCCCCGTCGTGGCCGAAGATTCACCATGAGACTTCTTATTAATTCTTTGTCCAGGTGATATGCGTAAGGCCCACCGTGATAAGTTACGTAGTGATGCCAAATACTACGTTTGGGATGAGCCCTATTTTGTACAGCCCCAACAGCATAATCACTGCATTTGAATCTGGGAGGCCCGCTGAAAAAATTAGCTGAGGCCCAATTTTTTTTACAAAATAAAGAAGAAGCCCATTCAAAGAATTAAAAGAGGCCCACTAGCAAGTTTGAAAAAAAGAAGGGCTGGGTCAAACCTCCTTCTTCTTCATTTACGGCCTATCTCTGTTGGATTTTCACGCTGCCCCATCGGCCACCTCTCGCCGCCGATTTCCACGCCGAGTCCGCACCGCCTCCAAGTCACCAGTCAGCGACGCCACCCATACCCGCCGTCCGGTGGCGGCGACCTCGGTGACTTGGAGCGGTCCTCGGCGCGCGCGGCGTGGAAATCGTCGGAGAGGCACCACCGTGGGGCCCGTCCCAGCGGCGTGTTTCGCCGCCGGTAAATGAAGAAGAAGGAGGGGACGACCCATCTTTTTTTCAAACTTGCTAGTGGGCCTCTTTTAATTCTCCTCAATGGGCTTCTTCTTTATTTTGTAAAAAAATTGGGGCGCCGCCGCTAGCGTCACCGCGCCTCTTGAAACCGCCATCCAGCAGCGGCGCATATTGTCGCCGGTTCCCTGCCGTCGTGCCGCCTCCCCCTTTCAACCGCCGTTGAGTGCCGTTGTGGGCTGCCTTCACTGCGGTTTCCTATTTTCCCACTGCCAGATTTTCAGAATATTCTCATGGTGAATCTTCGGCCACGACGGGGCAGAAAAGGGTCTTCCTCGCAGGCTCCGGCAGTTATAAGCATTGATGAAGATGAACCAGTTAACGACCCATTTCCTATGGAGGACCAGCAACCCGAGGAGAGTGAGCAGCCACCACCACCGAGTACTGGACGTCAATGGTGTTTTCCCAATATGCGCCGCTGCTGGATGGCGGTTCTGGCGGCGTCGGTGACGCTGCACGGCGGCGCTCCGCTGGGCGTTCTGCTGGACAGCGTCGATGGTGAGGAGCGTGCAACGGCGGCACTGGCGCGGCTGATGGGTCGGCCCCGCAACGGCAAGGGAACCGGCGGCGAAACACGCCGCTGCTGGACGGGGCCTGAACGGTGGTGCCGGGCTGGCAGCAGCGCTGCGCGGCGCTGAGGACCGCTGAAAATGGAGGTCGCCGCTGGACGGCGGGTATGGGTGGCGTCGCTGACTGGTGACTTGGAGGCGGTGCAGACTCGGCGTGGAAATCGGCGGCGAGAGGTGGCCGATGGGGCAGCGTGAAAATCCAACAGAGATAGGCCGTAAATGAAGAAGAAGGAGGTTTGACCCAGCCCTTCTTTTTTTCAAACTTGCTAGTGGGCCTCTTTTAATTCTTTGAATGGGCTTCTTCTTTATTTTGTAAAAAAAATTGGGCCTCAGCTAATTTTTTCAGCGGGCCTCCCAGATTCAAATGCAGCATGCTTCATTCAAAAAAATCCACAATAAGGTTTACCTGAGAGAACGAAAAAAACACAAACAAGCACTAATTAAAATAAAATAACAAAAAACGACGCATAAAAAAAATAATAAAATAAAATAAAATATTGGGTTGCCTCCCAACAAGCGCCTTTTTTTATTGTCGTTGGCTCGACTTAATTAAATCACCAACTCAGCAAAAACGTGGAAAATCCAAATCCACGTATTCAACTTGCTCTCCCTGAAATCCCTCCAAATATTCTTTCAGCTGATGCCCGTTTACTTTGAATATTTTCCTCGTTCGTAAGCTTTGAATTTCCACTGCACCATGAGAAAAAATATTAGTAATCACAAATGGCCCAATCCAACGAGAACGTAACTTACCGGGAAATAATTTCAATTTCGAATGATAGAGTAGCACTTTTTGCCCAACAATGAAATTCTTCCGTGAAATCCGAGCATCATGGAATGCTTTGGTTTTCATCTTGTAAATTACCGAATTCTCGTAAGCCTCATTTCTCAACTCCTCTATTTCCTGCAACTGCAGCTTTCTACCAACACCCGCCTCGTCGAGACTCATATTGCATTCCTTCACCGCCCAATAGGCCTTGTGTTCAAGTTCAACCGGCAAGTGACAAGGCTTACCATACACGAGCCTATATGGAGACATCCCTATGGGAGTCTTGTAGGCCGTGCGGTATGCCCATAATGCATCGTCCAGCCTCAAACTCCAATCCTTGCGGTTCGGCTTCACAGTCTTTTCTAATATGATCTTAATCTCACGGTTGGAAACCTCCGCTTGCCCGTTTGTTTGTGGGTGATATGCAGTGGACGTCCTATGTATAACCGAATATTTACGCAATAATGCGTCAATAGTTCGATTACAAAAGTGAGTTCCTTTATCACTAATGATTGCTATCGGGATTCCAAACCTGGAAAAAATATTAGAACGTAGAAAACCTGCAACCACTTTAGAGTCATTAGTTCGAGTGGCCTTTGCTTCCACCCATTTCGAGACATAATCAACAAGCAATAAAATATAAGAATTACCAAACGATAAAGGAAACGGCCCCATAAAGTCCATGCCCCATACATCAAAAATTTCACAAACAAAAATTGGATTTTGAGGCATTTCATTCCTACGAGAAATATTTCCTACTCGTTGACAATTATCACATGTTTTGCAGAAATTATATGCATCTCGAAATAAAGTTGGCCAATAAAAACCACATTCAAGAACCCAATGTGCTGTGCGTTTAGATCCAAAATGTCCCCCACATGCATAATTGTGGCAAAATTTAAGAATAGAATGAAATTCAGAGTCAGGTACGCACCTTCGTATTACCTGATCGGCACAATATTTCCACAAATAGGGCTCATCCCAAACGTAGTATTTGGCATCACTACGTAACTTATCACGGTGGGCCTTACGCATATCACCTGGGTAGACTTTAGCAACGAGATAATTCACCAAATCGGCGAACCATGGAGGCGACTGTACTGACACTGATGGGGTCAGTGTTAGTACAGACAGATTCTGGTTTGCAATTACGAGCAGCTGCTCATCTGGAAATTTTTCCAGCAAAGATTCAGTCTCTTCAGGCCTCTCTAATCTGCTCAAATGGTCCGCCACAAGGTTCTCTGACCCTTTCCTATCCCTTACTTCGAGATCAAATTCTTGAAGTAGTAATATCCACCGAATCAGTCTCGGTTTTGCCTCTTTCTTCTTCATCAAAAATTTCAACGCTGCATGATCAGAGAAAACAATTACTTTAGTACCAAGCAAATATGATCGAAATTTCTCTAATGCAAAAACGACAGCGAGAAGTTCTTTTTCAGTAGTAGAATAATTGGCTTGAGCCTGATCCAAGGTGCGTGAAGCATAATATATCACATGGGACTTCTTATTAATTCTTTGTCCAAGTACAGCCCCAACAGCATAATCACTGGCATCACACATAATTTCAAAAGGGATGCTCCAATTAGGTGGTTGGATGATGGGCGGAGTCGTAAGCAAAATTTTCAGCTTATCAAATGCTTCTCTACACGCCTCATCAAACTTGAATTCCACATCTTTTTGCAAAAGATGACAAAGTGGTGATGCTATCTTGGAGAAATCCCGAATGAACCTCCTGTAAAAACCTGCATGGCCAAGAAAGGAACGAACCTCCCGCACAGTAGTAGGATAAGGTAAAGCAACCATAAGCTCAACTTTAGATTTATCAACTTCAATTCCTTTTTCAGAAACAACATGCCCCAACACTATTCCCTTATCTACCATGAAATGGCATTTTTCTCAGTTTAAAACCAAATTTGTTTCAATACAACGTTTCAGAATTAAACCAAGATTTTCAAGACAAATTTCAAATGTATCACCATACACACTAAAATCATCCATAAAAACCTCAATTATATTCCCAACATACTCAGAAAAAATGCTCACCATACACCTTTGAAAAGTAGCAGGGGCATTACACAAACCAAAGGGCATCCTTCGATAAGAGAAAATACCAAAGGGACACGTGAATGTTGTCTTCTCTTGATCCTCCGGGGCAATAGCAATCTGAAAATAACCAGAAAAACCATCAAGAAAACAGTAATAAGAATGACCAGCTAATCTCTCTATCATTTGATCAATAAATGGTAAAGGAAAATGATCCTTTCTAGTCATAGAGTTTAGCTTGCGATAGTCTATGCATACCCTCCAAAAATTTGGTGTGCTGTCGCCGGCACCTGATTGGAGTGTATAGGGTAAGAGTTATTAAGACCAATCAACAAAATATCGAACCCAAGGGAAAAAGTATGCACATGAGGTCCTAGAAATACAAGTTCTTAGTGACTAGAGTTGCAACAATGGTTTGGAACAAAAACAACAAAAACACAAGCAAAAATACAAAACAACAATGAGCAAGCAATAGATCAAACACTTAAGATGCGAGAACAAAAACAACCTAAATGGTGGGATAGGGGTGCTAGGATTAACATCCATCAATGAATCATCAATCAACAAGCTACAATTGAATCAAATTGCAAATCAACTAAGATAGAAAGCATAAACCATTATGAAATTAATCACTCCATTAAAATCACAATGCCTAATGTGAGTATCCTTAGTCTTTCCCATCTCTCAATGTAGAAATCCCCAATTCATACAATCATGCAAAATTGAAACCCGATCAACACCTAATCACGTTAGCTCAACTCTCGCCTATTGCTAGGGTGATTAACCATTAATCAAAAGAAACAATTTTACACAAAGCACAATTAAGAATCACAATTAGGAAACAAACTAATGTGAGTATCCTTAGTGCAACTAATCTCTCGATTCCGAAGCACCCAATCCACACATTCATACACAATTATCACCCGATTAATACCGGATCACGTTAGCGCAACTCTCGTCTATAGCTAGGGTGATCAAACACTAATCTAAAGAGATAATTATGCATGAAGCACAAATGAGAATCACAATTAGTAAGCAATCTACTCAATTAATCTCCAATCATCAACAATTATAGCATCATCAATCAATTCATCATCAATTTCAATTAACCCAAGCACAAGAGAGTTAGCCCATGGTACCACAAACAATACCCATGGGAAGAAGATCGAATTGAACAAACACAAAGCAAATCACAACAATTAAGAAATTAAAGAGACAAAAGAGGAAAAACATCACCAAATGATCTTCAATTAACCAAAATAAGAATGCTTGAGTCTTCAACACCAATCTCCAAATGAATTACAAGCTTGAATTGAAAGGATTACAAGAATCAAATGCTAATCTAAGGCTAATCTACCAACAATCAATGGAAATCTAATCCTAAATCTAACTTCTACTCTAATCTAAGATGGAAATTGGCTTGGGGCCTGAGAAATCGCCCCAAAACCGCTACTAACTGCTCTTATGAAAGATTATTCTGGATTGCCCTGCTTAAACTCTTTAAATACCGAATTTCTGAAAAACTGCCCCCTCGAGTCGAGGGTCAGGCCTCGACTCGAGGTCCCTGCTTTTTTCACCTCCCTCGACTCGAGGGTCATGCCTCGAGTCGAGACTGCTGCCATTTTCCGATTTTGATCCTTTTCTGCATAGCCCTCGACTCGAGGCTCTTGCTCCTCGATCAGAGCTCGAGTCCAGGGCATTTTTCTCGCACGGGGCTTCGGCCCCGACCCCTGTTTTCGTCCCGGATGTCCGTCTCTTCATCCTAAGCATCCCGGTACTCTCGGTTTGTCCAAATTCCACCGATTTACCTATAAAACGGACGAAATACATCAAAACCTCTCAAAGTAATACTTTTTAGACAAAAGAGTGATACTTTTCACATTTAGGCACAAAAATCATACTTTAGCTCACTTTTTGCACTAAAAATAGCCCTAAAAACATGCATCAATTCACTCCAATCAGCACCCAAAAATAAATTAATTACCCGAACCAACCTACTAATGTAGTAGGGCAAGTAAGGGGTCGATCCCACGAGGAACTGAGTAATTATATTGAAATAATTTGTGCGAAATAAAACAGTAACAAAATAGGGGGGGATTGATTTCCGACTACACAATTTACTCAAACAAATATTCAACAGATTAAATTAAATAAACAAGTCACACAAATGTGTTTAACAATATAAGAAACAATCTAGCCCTCGGATAGCTTCCCTCTGAACGGTTTTCCTAACTCAAATTAATATCCACGTCTATTCAAATTCTTTCTCGAATCTTTTCCCTAAACCAGTGGTACGACCAAACTAGTTCGAATCGTTTCTTAAGTTTAATTAACCAAAAAGTACGACCCTTGATTAATCTATCCCAGGAATAATCCTAAAACATGTATTCGGGATTCAATTCCTAGAATGCATTCGCCCTAAAACGATAGGAAAAATTAAGCTATGAAATCGAAACGTTCGAATCATACGACTTAAATATTATTATTCTTCGCTACCATATCACAAATTTGCACAATTACGAATTACAAAATTGCGAATTAGCTAGAGATAAATAGTAAACAATTAGGGTGATCAATCCTAAATTATCTATTATTTAAAACATGCAATGCATATAATCAAACAATAATAAAATCAAGACAAGAATTGAATAACAACGTTTATACTAATTTGCACGAAATTCGAACCGTTCAAAGTTTAGCATCCTCGGACTAGAAAATAAAAGTTTAGCTACTAGACATGATTAACGAACAACGACAATAATAAAAATCTTACAACTTGTTTTCACAAAGAAAATGTAAACAATAATCTCCGTTCTCCTCTTCCAATTCTGCTTCTCCCACTCTACGTAAGTTCTTCCCTTCTTTGTCCAGGTTCGTCCCCCCTTCACCTTTGACTTTTCTTTTCCCCATAAGGAATTCCTCAAATCCTCTTTTAATTTGCGCATTTATGTTGCCAGATTCTCTCTTCCATCGGCCTGACACGCGCCCCGATTCCCAACGTCGATCAATTTACCTATAATTAATATAAAAATAACACCTCAAAGTAAACTGACGACAGAAAACGTAATAAGCGGAATTACTATGAATTGTGCTAGAAATTAATAATTAAACCACCAATATTCGCACATAATTTACGCACAATTAACCACTTATCAAGACACCATCTACTGTAAAAGATAAAGGTAAGAAAGTAATGTCATATCACCCAGCTGAGCAGATAATTGGAGATTTGGACTCTGGTGTCCAGACGAGGACCCAACTAAATCAAGATTGTATGTTCAGTTGCTATGTGTCATTACTTGAACCTAAATCAATTACAGAAGCTCTAACTGATTCCAACTGGATTAATGCCATGCAAGAAGAACTAAATCAGTTTCAAAGACAAGATGTGTGGGAGCTTGTTGAAAGGCCTCATCATCAAAAAGTCATTGGAACTAAATGGGTTTTTAAAAACAAGAGGGATGAAAACAATATTGTGGTTAGAAATAAGGCCAGACTAGTTGCTCAAGGTTATTCACAATCAGAGGGTATTGATTATGATGAAACCTTTGCACCAGTAGCTCGTCTGGAAGCCATAAGATTGTTTTTAGCCTATGCAGCTTTTAAAAGATTCATAGTTTTTCAAATGGATGTTAAATCAGCTTTCTTAAATGGAATCTTAGCTAAGGAAGTTTATTTAGAACAACCTCCTGGCTTTGTCAAAGGAGACAAAGTTTATAAACTAAGGAAAGCTCTATATGGACTCAAACAAGCACCAAGAGCTTGGAATGACACCTTGTCTGATTATTTAATTCAAAATGGTTTTGTTAAAGGTAGAATTGATAGAACTCTTTTTAGAAAAGAGTTTGGTTGTGATCTTTTGTTAGTTCAAATTTATGTTGATGATATAATTTTTGGATCAACTAACATATCTTTGTGTGAAGAATTTAGTAGTCTTATGAAAAGCAGATTTGAAATGTCCATGATGGGAGAAATGACATATTTTCTTGGACTTCAAGTCAAGCAGACAAAGAAGGGAATATTCATCAACCAAGCCAAATATACAAAAGATCTTATTAAAAAATATGGAATAGGTACCAGCCGAGAAGCTAAGATACCTATGATGACAATATTTTCAATGGATCCAGATGAGAAGGGAGAAGACACTGATCAAACTGAGTATCGAGGTCTTATTGGTTCTTTATTATATTTAACTGCTAGTAGACCTGATATTTCTTTTGCAGTTGGAGTCTGTGCTCGATTTCAAGCTAATCATAAAGAAAAGCCATCTTGATGCAGCAAAGAAAATCCTCAAGTATTTGAAAGGAACAGTAAATGTTGGATTGTGGTATCCTGCTGATGACAACTTTGAGCTGTCTGGATACTCAGATTCGGATTTTGGTGGGTGTAAGATAGATAGAAAATCTACATCTGGTACTTGCCAATTTCTTGGAAGTAAACTGATTTCATGGTTGTCTAAGAAACAAACCTCTGTAGCTACTTCCACAACTGAAGCTGAGTATATGGCAGCTGGAAGTTGTTGTTCTCAGCTGATCTGGATAAGTCAACAGCTAAGGGATTATAATATTATCACCAAAGATGTACCTATCTTTTGTGATAGTAATAGTGCCATAGCTATTACTCAGAACCCAGTTCTTCATACAAGATGCAAGCATGTAGATATCAGACACCATTTCATCCGAGACCATGTAGAAAAAGGAGATATCAGACTTGAGAAGATCTTGACCGACTTTCAAAGAGCAGACATCTTGACAAAACCACTGGCAGAGACGAGGTTCAAATAATTATCTGTAGAATTAGGTTTATTAGATGTTTCTTCAGTAAAACTCTAATTCTTTGTTTTTCAATTCTTGTCTCTCTCAATTTTAGTTTATTATGTCTAGAAAGAATTATCAGACTAGATTTGAGTCAAAGGACAATCAGGTAGCTGATATCATTGATTTCCTTTTTAAGGAATCAAGAATCAAGGATTAGTCATATTGACCTTATCTGACATGATAATTGCTTATCTAACATATGATAAATCAGACAAGGGCACAATAGTCAGCTGATTTTCTGAAAAACAGATGACTATCTGCATCCTATCTGATCTACCTCAAGCTACTAATGGTTTTCCTTGAAGTCTATGTTTTTGTAGGAATAGGTCACAGATAATATTGTTTCACCTCATCTGAATCTCAAAATTTTTTTTCAGACATTTTTTTTTTTGTTTCCTAAAATACACTTCATATTCTTATCTTCATAAAAATACTTTTTGGAATGTTTGGTTAGAAAATATAACTTTCGAAAATTAAATCTGAGTCTGTTTTGTTTAAAAAAAATTTTAAAATTTGCTAAAAAGGTTAAAACTAATCTGTTTTTTTTAATAAATTCAGACAGGTTACTTTATCAGATGACTTTGTAAACTCATCTGTTTTGAAAACCCTTATACGAAGTAAGGTAGTCCTAGACTAACGCCATGGATACTTACTTCTCTACATAAAGTAACCTAAATCTGTCAAATCAACAGTCTATAAAGTAACTTTTTACGCATTCCAAAGGTTAGTGTATTACACGCGCTGAATCCCAATCGCTTATCCAAGTTTTAACCGTTGATTCAGCACAGTAATTCAATTTAAATAAACGGCTTAGATTAAGATTAATTTTCAAAGCGGTTTCTCTTTCCAAACTTTCCCTCCTATAAATACATCTTCTTCTTCCCTTAATCGTTTTTCACTCTCAGAAAACCTGCATATCTTTCAAACACTTTTCTAAATTCACAAAATTTTCAAATCGCATCCTCTTCTAAAACCACCAAAACCTACAAACCTACATATTTTTCAACCAATATTTCTCATTTCAAAATGAATGAGGAATATTTCAAAAACCGTTTAAAGGCAGAAATGTATGTTGATTTCGAAACAACCCAAGATTTAGAATCAGCAGAAATTCTTCGTCTTCTTGAAGCATCACGGCTCAGGGGTTTTCTCTCAATGAAATCTCCCCAAAACAGAACAACTGATTTATTGGGAGCAGAGTTTCTAGCAAGAATGGTGGATACCCAGGATGGGTTCGATACATCCGTGGATGGAACAACACTAAGCTATACCAGGGAAAATATCTCCAGGATTTTCGATACGTCAATGGAGGGAGTTAATCCATTGACATACAAAGAGGATGAATGGGAAGAGTCTTTTGATATGATGGCAAGGGTTACTTACAGGGGAACTCGCAGAGATTTGAAGAAAAATCTGTTGAGAAGGAGATTTAGATTGCTGATGACGGTGGTGACAAAAGCAGTGTTGGGTGAGCAAAGCTCGCATGATGGGTTAACCAAACCCAGATTGTGTGTAATGCGAGCCATTCTGGATGGTGTGCAAGTCAATTGGGTAGACTTGCTGATTCATAAGCTGAGGGAGGAGAAGAAACGCCTCACCTTCAAGTCATCTGCAGAAGGCTGGATACCTACCTCGACAGTCAACCTGTTCAACAAAATCACTGTACTAATCGAAGGACTGAACAGGGAGGCTGACTGGAGAGTGGGTACTAAAAAGTACTCCAAGCAGAAGGGAATCCTGACAAAGGATGACAGGCTTGGAGGAAATCCAGACTCGGATGATGAGTCTGACGCAACCAGGGTCCAGAGGCTTGAGACAGCAGCTGCAGAAGCTCAGAGACCAGCAGCTGAACCAGCTGAGGTGCCTCCAGCTGAGACTGAAACAGAGGAACATGAGGTGGCAGCAGCTGAGGTAGCCCCTCAAGAAGAATCTGTTGAAACAGCTGCTGTAGTTCCAAGGTCGTTTCAGAGGAGAAAGAAAAGGAGGCTGGTGAAAGCCGCGGATAAGAGGTAGGGGGAAAGCTCGTCTGTCACTCCTGCCAAAGTTGCCTCAGATGAAGAAGAGGAAGAGGAGGCTGAAATTCCTCTAATGAGGAGGCCGAGACGTGCACCTCAAAGCTCTGAAGGTTCCACCAAATCTGGTAGCTCCGAGCAGCAGATGGAGTTATCAATCCTGTTACCAGAGGAGGTCCCAGTCCTTCAGACAGCAGCTGAGGTTGGTCAGCTGGAGGTCCCACCCTCCCCAACCAAGGAAGCTGCTCTCTCCCCTATTACAGAGGCAGGTACAAGTCTTTCCCCATCTCCTCAATTATCCCCTGCTCCTGGCAATGAAGAAATGCCTCAGGCTGGCATTTCTGAGCCTCAAGCTCAGCCTGACATCCCATCTGTCCAACTAGGCAATGAAGGGGTATCCCAGGCTGTTACTCCAGAGCCTCTCCAACAGCCTACCTCCCCCATAGTCCAAATCCAAATCCCACCCACAGAACCTGAACATACTTCACCTCCACCACCAACACCAACAGAACCATCTTCCCTACTCTCATCTGAACAAATCACTCTCCCCACAGTCCAAACCTCACCAATACCAATAATATCCTACTCTTCTCTCCCAACCATACAAACTCAGCCTACCTCTCTCCCACCTACTCAACCAGAACCTATTCCCTCCTCATCTGATTCCTCATCTGAGGATGACGACGATGACCTAAGCCCCACCTCCGCCATCTCTTCCATCCTTAATCTTGTAGAGAAAAAGATTAACTCAACCTTCAGAAGAAAGATGAAGAGGAGGACAAGGAAAATGGTCGAAGCTGTAACAGACACGATGCTAGCCAGCATGAGAGAAGTAGAGGTAACACTTTCTGATAAGATTATAAATGTCACTAACTCTGTGATGGCTGGTAAAGTGAAATCTATGGAGGATGAGCTGAGGGCATTAAAAGAGGAAGTTAAGGGATACAATCAGCTGGTGGTGAATGAGCTGGCTGTAGACCACTCAGACTTCAGGGCCAAGTGCAACACATTAGATGCAAAACTTACAGACTTGGCTGCTGAAGTTAAAAAGGGGGAAAAAGCTGAAGCTGAAAAGAGACAAGCCCTCACAGCTGTGGTCGAGGAGACCAGGAGAGATGTAGGCTTGAAGGCCAACACAGCTGATCTGGAGGCAGCCAGGGAGGAAGCTCGAATCAAGTCTGATGAGCTGACTGCACTCCAGCTGAGGGTGAGTCAATTGGAAGAAGCCGTGAAGGAGGATGAAGAGAAGGGGAGGTTAGAGGAGGAGGAAAGGACAGAGAAACTCTTGGCTCAGCTTAAAGAATCCGAATCTGGAGGAGCCAAGGGGAAGGGAAAAGAAGTAGCAGTCTCTGAGCCCAGATCAGCTGAACTTGTTACCAGGGCTGCTGCCAAAGGGAAAGGAAAGAGGGAAGCTGATTATTCCAATCTCTCAGAAGAACAGATCAAACGAATCAAGAGAGAGATGGAATATTTTGGCAAGAAAGAGAAGAAGAGGCAGAGAAAGAAGAAAGACTCCAATGTCTTCTGGAGTGTTGCTGAGCGAAAATGGATGATCAAAGATCAAGGCAGCGGGAAATTCAGACCATTTCACAACACGTCTGCTCCTCCTAAGCTGGCTTGCGGAAAATATGCAGCTGAGTATAGAGAGAAGAATCTGGAGGGAATGTGGATATACTACTGGTATATTCTCAAGGGCCCCGGAGCATCTCAGCAAGATCCAGATTTGGCTTCGCATGAATGGATTGAGAAGGTGGATAAAGAATTCTATCATCGGCTGCTAGAAGAAGCAGATGTTGAGTTTAATGTCAACCTAGTCTCTCCAGCTTTTGAGTATGCCATCCCTGCTAAGAAACCAGACGGATCCCTGGACCTAGACTGGGTCAAGGGCATTTTAAAGAAGGCAGAGGCTAAATCTGGACTAGCTCAAGGAGAAGATCTGAAGCAGCTTAGGAAGCGTGTATTCAACTGGCTGATGATCCCAGACGAAGATCAATGGGGAGATTGATGGAAACAGGATTTTACTTTTCCTTACCTTTCTCTTCTATTATCTTTCCATCTGTAATCTTTGTAAATCCAATGTGAATATATTTTGTTTGATTCATTTTACTTGTTTTATTTTCTTAAAGTCATCTTTACTGCTTTAAGAAAGACTTAAAAAATTTTCTAAGTATAAGTTATCTGAGAAAGTTATCTCTCAGGCTTGAAATTTTTTTTAAGACTCGATTTTTGTTTCTTTCTAAATTTTTTAAAGAGTCTAAAAGACTTTAATTTTTTAAAGTGCTTTAATGAGAATGAATCTGTTGTAATGTGAAAAATGTGCCCGGATATACTTATCTAATAATCTTGGTTAATTGTAAACTAACTTCAGCTATGAGTGTGTCTCTTTCTTGTAGGTTTTAACTTCATCAAAAAGGGGGAAATTGTTAGATCAAGATTGTTTTGATGAGTTAAAAGGTTATTTCAGATGAGCAGATGATAATAAAGAACAGTGAAGACTGAGTTCTAATACGAAGCTGATCAGACTAGGACAAGGATAGTTCAAGTCAGCTGGAGACAAGGAATCACAAGTCATCTGAAGACAAGCTCGAATTTAGTCATCTGAAGGACACAAGTATGAAGAGCTCAGACGAGGTCAAGACAAGCTGAGTAGAATAAGAAAAGCAAGTCTTCACCAAGTTAGCTTCAGATGAGTAGATTAAAATCAGCCGAGGAGCAAGTGGTTTCCAAGATTAAGTTTGTTGAGCAGTTTTAGTTTGTTAGAACTAACTAACAAACTAACTGTCTTTTCAGACTTATAAATAAGTCTAGGCACTTCATTCTGATAGAGAGAGATTTATAGAGAATACACAGAACGTTCAAGTTTTTTTTAAGTGATTTTCACAAAGTTCTAAAAAGCACAAAAATAGTTTTTCACGATTTCTATATAGAATTTTCTAAGTGTTTGTAGAACACTTCACTTCACATCTTCAAATACACTTCTTAGTCTTATAGTTAGATTTTAGAAAGTTGATTAGCATCTTTGAAGGTTTGAAGATCAAGTTGTACTTTGTAAAAGATTGTAAGTAAGTAAGCAGCTAGTGGAGACCCTTCTTCAAAGTTAGGAGAAGGAGAGTGGATGTAGGATTGTTATAATCCGAACCACTATAAAATCTGGTGTTATTTCTTGCTTTCTTTTAATTTCTGTTCAAGTTACAATTTTGTTAATTCAAGATTAAAATTCAGAATCTTATCAGCCTTGCTTTTGATCTTGTTAAAAGTTGAGTTTACAATTGTTTTCCGCTGTGTTTAATCTGATACTTTGAATTGATTTTGGGAGATTCGAAAAATCTACAAAATCTATTCAAACCCCCCCTTTCTAGATTTTGTTCTAGAAGGTTATCTCATGGTTTTAATCAACTCAACATTCAGGGACCAACAAGTGGTATCAGAGCAGTGTTAAGATTTAGGTCTTGAATAAGATTATGAAATTATCTTGATTTTCATCATTTTCTTCTTTGATACTAACAGTGCTACTTAAAGTTTTTTGCGGAGTATTTTGTTCCTTTGTTTCATCATGTCATCAGGGAAAAACAAGAAGTCAAGGAATCTTCTTGAATTCTCTATTGAAGATTATGATTACTGGAAATTTAGGATGGAGAATCACCTAAAAGCCATTCATGATAGGATGGAAGAGGTTCTTGAAGAGGGCCCTATAAAATTCTATCATGGAGGAACCAGCACTGGAGCTGAGTCAGCTGAATCCAGGACCAGACAAGAAAAGAAGAGCTCTGAGTTAACAAATGATGAAAGAAAGGTCCATAATCTTGATCAAGTAGCTCGAACTGAAATCATTGAGACTCTAAGTAAGGATTGGATTGAAAAGGCTAAAAGATG
This sequence comes from Paraleonurus japonicus, assembly GCA_030762865.1. Classification (NCBI taxonomy): domain Eukaryota; kingdom Viridiplantae; phylum Streptophyta; class Magnoliopsida; order Lamiales; family Lamiaceae; genus Paraleonurus; species Paraleonurus japonicus. The sequence continues at coordinate 15,971,758 of CM061055.1, read as the reverse complement.
CAAGACTGCCAAAGAAATGTGGGAGACTCTTGCTGGAATTTGTGAAGGATCTGAACAGGTCAAAGAAAATAAGCTTCAATCTGTTCTTCAAGTCCCTACGAGTCCCTCTGTAGGTAACTCTCGCCATCAAATCAAACGACTCCTCCCAATCGTCCTCCTTGTACGTCAATGGATTGACTCCCTCCATTGATGTATCAAAAATCCTTGCAATGTTCTCTCTGGTGTAGGAGAGAACTGTTCCGTCAACTATTGTATTGAACCCATCCTGTGTATCCTTCATATTGGCTAGAAATTCTGCCCCTAGTAGATCCGCAGTCTTATTCTGAGGAGATTTCATCGACAAGAATCCTCTTTGTAACGCCCCAGAATTTAGAAAGTCGACCTTTGAGGTGCTGACATCCTAAACTCGAGTCGTCACTTAGTGAACCATAAAAATCGAGCCGAAAAAAATTCCTTTTAGAAAGCAATGCTATTCATTTAAGTTGCAGCGGAAGATTTTACAAACACTTATTTAAAATATTAGAACCATATTCATAATTAAACAAAGAGATTAATCGTTTGACAAAAGCCACCCAGTGAGTCTAAGGTTCAACTCTCGGGAAAATCGTAGTGACGAGTCTTTAACAAAATACAAATTTTCATAAAGATCTGAAAAATATAAAGTGACTTATTTAGATAAAAAGAGAGTGGAAGCGGGTTATCTATTGCAGCTCCCGGGCCTCAATCTCGTGACCTGAAAAATATTAGTTATAGGGCGTGAGATAAAAATCTCAGTTGACGACCTGTATGCTGTTATACAGATTGACAGAAAATCCCAAAATAATAGAGTCTTTTATTCTTTATTTTCATCTTTCGTTATTTACTTCCTTGTTATGGCGTTGTGTTCATTTGTGTAAGTTAATCTTCCGTTATAAAATTTTCATCCTTTAACTTCCGTTCGATTAAGAGATTCATCTTTCTTTGCAACAATTAGTACATAAATATAACACATATGAGATGGCACATGATAGTTTCCTATCACATCCGATCTCCGTAATCACATTGTGGAAATGCACGTTTACACGTCCGAGACCCGTAATCATATTGTGGAATGGAACGTTGTTGGTCCCGATTAGTTGAGCAGAGTGAGAAAAACGTGTATCAGCCTTCTAGGACAAAATCTAGAAGGGGGGGGGGGTTGAATAGATTTTTCATATTTTCCAAATCTCTTCAAAATTTATTCAAAGTACCAGATTAACACAGCGGAAATTCAATATTAATCTCAACTTTATTAAGATCAAAAGCAAACTGATATTCAGATTTTAACTTTGATTCTGAAATTAATCTTTGAACAATAAATTGGAAATTGAACAGATAAGTAAATTAAAGCAGTAAAGAACACCAGATTTTATAGTGGTTCGGATTATAACAATCCTACATCCACTCTCCTTCTCCAACTTGAAGAAGGGTCTCTACTATCTGCTTACTTACTTACTTTACAATCGTACAACTTACAAACTTCAATATGATCTTCAACTCTTCAAAATCCTAACCAAATCTGTGAAATCTAACTCTAATATAAAGAAGTGTATTTGAAGATGTGCAAGGAAGTGTATTCAAAATCCTAACCAAATCTGTGAAATCTAACTCTAAGATAAAGAAGTGTATTTGAAGATGTGCAAGGATGTGTTCTATAAACACTTAGAAAAAATCTATGAAGAAATCTTGGAAAACTATTTTGTGCTTTTTGAAAACTTGTGATTTTAGAGAATATCTTGCTTGAAAAATAACTCGTGTGTTCTATATATTCTATATGTTCTAAATGAAGTGCCTAGACTTATTTATAAGTCTGAAAAGTCAGTTAGTTTGTTAGTCAGCTCTAACAAATTAAAAACTGCTTTAACAAACTCAATCTTGAAAACTGCTCTAGACCTCAGCTGGTTTTACTCTACTCGTCTGCAGCTGACTTGGTGAAGACTCGCCTTTCTTATTCTACTCAGCTTGTCTTGACCTCATCTGAGCTCTTCATATTTGTCTCCTGCAGATGACTAGACTTAAACTCATCTTCAGATGACTTGTAATCTTCCAGACCTCAGCTGACATGATTGGTTCTCGACCCCGTCTGATCAGCTTAGCTTAAGATCTCAATCTCAGCTGTTCTTCAGGTCGACTGATCATCTGAGCTGCTTCTTTTAACTCATCAAAACTTCTAGATCCAACAATTTCCCCCTTTTTGATGAAGTTAAAACCTGCAAGGAAGAAACACACTCACAGCTGAAGTTAGTACTAGAGTTAGTTAAGATAATCAGATAGGTATATCAGAGCACTTTTTCACATTACAACAGATTCATTCACATTAAAGCACTTAAGAAAAATCAAGTCCTTTAGACTCTTTTAGAAATAAAAAAAATTTGAGTCTTAAGACTTAGATAAATTTTTAGGAAAAATTTTTAAGTCTGAGAGATAAAATTCTCGGATGATTTATACATAGAAAAAAAATTTTAAGTCTTTCTTTAAAGCAGAAAAAAACATTAAGAAAATAAGACAAGAATTTCACATGTCCAAGTATATTCATTCACAAAATTACAATTTACAGAAAGATGAACAGATAGAAAATAAAAGATAAGGAAAAGAAAATCCTGTCTATCAGATTCCCTATCGGCTAGCTTCTGGAATGTTCAGCCAGTTGAAAATCCTCGCTCTAAGCTGTTTGAGTTCATCCTCGTCTGTGAGCTCAGATTCTCTTTCGGCTTTGACAATGACTGATCTGACCCATTCCATGTCTGGAGAGCCATCTTCTTTCAGCTTGGGGGTAACCTGCTCATAGGCTGGTGCGACCAGATCGCAGTTGAACACATTGTATGCCTCATCAAGCAGCTTCCCATACAGATCGGCGTCCTCCTTTTCCATCCATTCGTGCCAATTCATATCTTCATCAGCTGCTCCAGATGGAGATGCCTTCAAGATATACCAGTAGTACATCCATCTGGCATCCAGGGCTTGCTTCTTGTACTCGCTGGTATACTTCCCAGAGACCATCTTGGGAGGAGCTGATGATCGGTGGACAGGGCGGAAGTCCACTTCATCGGCTGCTTTGGATTCCCACTTCCGAGTATCCCTGTCCCACTTCAGCTCTGCCTTCCCCAACTTCTTCAGCCTCTTTTTCTCCTGCTTCTCATACTTCTCTTTTTCAGCATGGATTCTTCTAATCTGCTCAGCTGGGAGGTTTGAGTAGTCAGGCTCCTTCTTTTTACGCTTGGCTCTGGGGCTGATCAGCTGCTCAGCTGATGAAGACTTCTCTACTGCCTTGCCTTTACCCTTGCCATTGGCCTTGGGTTTTTCAGACTCTTTCATTTTGGCCAGCAGCTTCTCAGACTTCTCTTCCTCTTCCTTCCTCCTCTTCTCCTCATCCTCTTGGATGGCCTCCTCTATCTGGGTCACCCTCAGTTGCAAAGCAGCCAGCTCGTCTGATTTGATTTTGATGTCTGCTTTGGCTGCCTCCAACTCAGCTGAGTCTGCCTTTGAGTCTACCTTGCCTGTGAGTGACAAGACTCCAGCTCTGAGTGTGTCCATTCTTCCTTCAGCTCCTTCCCCCTTTTTGATTTCATCCTGAAGGGTCTGGAGCTGTCTTTCCAAGGCTGAACAACGAACCCTGAAGTCAGTCTGATCAGATGTAAGTGCGTTGACCAGGACTTCGTTGTCAGCTGCCACCTTCTGCTTGAGTACCCTGACCTCCTCCTCCAGGTTACTCAGCCGAGTACCAACAGCAGTGCCGAGGTTGGCTGATAAGTTGCGTGTGATATTCACCTCAGCTATCTGCATGTTGGCGAGCATTGTGTCGGTAACTGCTCGAATCACCTTCCTCGTCTTCCTCTCCATCAGCCTCTGAACTTTGGAAATGATCTTTTTGTGTAAGTCCTCAAAGGCTGAGGAGATGGCGAAGATTGGACTGGTCTCTTCCTCTGAATCAAATGAGGAAGAGGGGGTGGGAGAAGATGGACTGGGGGAGCTCATGTGGATATCCCCAAAAATGTTGGAGGTATCCACTGGCTGGGGTGCAGAAGGTTGGGAAGAAGTAGGGGCGTCTGATGGTGGAGGGGGGATTTCTGGTGGGGGTGAAGATGGTAGGGGTGGAATTTAAGAAGTAGTGGGTGGTGGAGAAGGGGTTGGCTGAGATATGGTGGGTTGGATTGGGCTGTGGGGGAGAGTTTGAGAAGATGTGAGTAAGGCTGGTGGGGAGATGGTAGATATGGGGGTAGGGGAGTATACTGGTCCTGTGAGGAAGGACAGCATCTCAGATGGGGAGGGTGGAGGGGATGAGGTTTGGGTTTGGGGAAGGGAAGATGAGATTGTGGCTTGGACTGTTTTGGGAGTAGGCTGTTTTAGAGGCTCGGAGGTGCCAGCCTGGGTCACCTCTTCATCGCCAGAGTGTGCTGGAGAGGGGGAGGGGTAGAATTGTACCTGCCTGTGAGTGGGGGAGGGGGTCCTCTCAGAGCTTATGTCTTGAACTTCCTCTGATTGGACCACCTGGGCTGCTATCTCCAGCGTCAGTGCCTCTTCAGCCAGTAGACTCGGCTGATCAGCAGATGTCCCCCCCAGCTCTGAGGTTTTCACCAACCTCCTCCTTCTCTTGGCCTTCTCCTTCAGCTTCATTGGCTGTGAAGCCTCAGCTGAGCTCACTGTCGGCTGCTCCTCCTCTCTATCCTCTTCTTCCTCTTCTTCAGCCTCCTCAGCTGGTGGATCCTGAGCTCCGACCTCAGCTGCTCCCTCATCTGAGTCGGCTGGAGCCCCGAGCGGCTCATCCTTAATCAGCAGCCCTTTCTGTTTTGTATAGGCTCTGACTCCATCAGCCCAGTTTATCTCGGCTATCAGCAAGTCCTCCAAAATCACCGTCACCTTGTTGAAAAGGCTGGTGATTGACCTCGCCTGCCATTTTCCACCAACCACCTCCAGCCTCTTCCTCTCTGCCTCAAATCTTTCCAATAACATCCCAGCCCAGTTGGCTTGAACTCCATCAATTATCATCCTCATGCAGCACAGCCTGGGTCTGGTCAGCCCATCATGGGAGCTCTGCTCCCCAAGAATAACCTTCGTCAATATCGTCATTAGAAGACGATATCTCCGTCGGAGCATCTTCTTCTTCAGCTCCAATCGACGGTCCTTCATCGAATTCCGGGCAATCATCTCAAATGATCTACCCAGTCATCTGACTTGTATGTGAGGGGGTTAACTCCCTCACTACTGGTGTCAAAGATACGGCCCACCTCCGCCGGGGTTACAGTCAAAACCTCGCCGTAGACTCGAGTTTTGAACACTCCATTCTCAAATGTCCCATTGACGTAGAATTCAATCCCCCTCATGTCCAGAGTTTTATTGAAGGTGGATTTCTTGGAACAAAAAGTCCTCAATCCCGACCTCTCCAATAATTCAAGTATCTCCCTCGATTCACCATCAATTGTCGTTTCAAAGTCGACATACATCTCCGACTTTATCTTCTTGTTGTACGTTTCATTGTGTACTTCCACCATGGTTGATGTCACTCCAATTTGTTTTTATGAGGTGCTCATGAAAATAATTGACTAAGAGTTTTGAAAATTTGCAGAGTGTATGTATAGATTTCTGAAAGTGAAAAAGTTTGATTGAGGAAGAAGAAGTATTTATAGGAGGGAAGATTGGAAAGAGAAACCGCTTTTAGAAAATTTGGATTGATCTAAACCGTTTATTTAAAAAGTTTTACTGCGCATGAATCAACGGTTAAAAATCAGGATAAACGATTGGGATTCAGCGCGTGGATGCTACTCGCCTTTGGAATGCGTAAATAATTACTTTATAGACTGTTGATTTGACAGATGTAGGTTACTTTATGCAGAGAAGTAAGTATACCTGACGTCAGCCTAGGGTTACCTTACTTCGTATAAGGGTTTTCAAAACAGATGAGTTTGTAAATTCATCTGATAAAGTAACCTGTCTGATTTTAAAATAGCTTGGTTTTAGCTTTTTAGCAAACTTAAAAAAATAATTAAATAAATAGGCTCAGATTTAATTTTCTAAAGTTAGGTTTTCCAACCAATCTTTCCAATGAGAGTTTTATGAAAAAAATATGGAGTTTATTTAGGAACAAAGGTGTCTGAATAAAAGATTGAAGAAAGATGAGGTGAAACAGTCTGACTAATCTGTGACCTATTCCTGCAAAGACATAGACTTAAAGAAAACCATTAGTAACTTGAGGTAGATCAGATAGGGTGCAGATAGTCATCTGTTTCTCAAAAAATCGGCTGACTATTGTGCCCTCGTCTGATTTACCAAATGTCAGATAAGTAATTATCATGTCAGATAAGGTCAATATGACCAATCCTAAGAAGGAAATCAGTGATATCAGCTACCTGATTGTCCTTTGACTCATATCTAGTCTGATAATTCTTTCTAGACATTGATTTAAAGGAAAGAAATAACCAGAAATAGGAAATACATTAATCAGATGCGAGCACTTTAAAAATCAGATAAAGATGCATCAAGTAATCCTAATTCTAAGCATAATTCTTTAAATCTAGACTCAGCTAATGGTTTTGTAAGAATGTCTGCTCTTTGTGATTCAGTAGCTATCTTCTCAATCCTAATGTCATTTTTCTCCACATGATCTCTAATTAAATGATGCCTAATGTCTATATGCTTACATCTAGAATGCAGAACAGGATTGTAAGTCATAGCTATTGCACTATTACTATCACAGTAAATAGGAACAGCTGATGTTTGAATATTATAATCTCTAAGTTGTTGACTGTTGGAACCACCGATCGCCGACTCTATGAAATTATTAGATTCGGGATCGTAATCACATAAACACAGCGGATAGAATTGTACCTTTATTCACCGTAATAGGTGAAGACAAACCAGTTCTAAGGTCAGAACTGCGATCGAAGGATGAGCCTCGAACCTCAGGGTCTTCTGCCGTATTCCTATCCCTTTCCCTTGGACGTCGAGTGGTCGACGATCCTCCAAGGAATCAGAATCCGCCTCTCTCTGATCTCACATTTTTTCACACGCTGGAGGCTCTGATGTTAGGGTTTATTTATAGGCTACAACAGGGACCCTAAGGAGAAATTAGGGTTGGGCCTCCTGATGGGCCTAAATATCCTGTGTTCAGTCCGAACACTTTACTTAAGCCCATCAATTATAACTCAGTCCACTAAAGAGTTATAATTGAATTACCGTCCTAATCCCATACTATAATATGGGCTCCTTTATTATGTGTACGTTTATTTTCCCGTGTTTAAGATATCGAATGTCGATAAATTAATTAAATTGCTGACAACTTAATTAATTTATATCTAATTCCAAGAGTAGTACCACTCATCTTTATTATTATGTCGGATTAAATCCACATGCAGGGTTTACATAATAATCTTTATGAGCTCCTCAAGGGGACATCATCATCCTAAATAATTAGGACACGGATTCCTTCTATAATCAACAGCACACCATATAAACAATGTTATCTCCCGATTCACCGAGCCTATTGATTTAATAAATCTCACCCATTGGCAAATCAAAGAAACAAACACTGAGTACACGTGCCCGTTATTACATAGGGATTAAGAAGACGTACATCCATAACAACAGAGGTCTTGTTCTTTTATATAGTCAGTACAAATTGAACAACCTCATAAAGTCCTGCTCAATACATACAAAATGTACTAGTGTAACTTTATAGTCAAGATAGACTAATACCAAATTACACTACAACCGTTCCAATGGTTTGTCCAAATCCATCTTGGTTGTGAGCTATTATTTATAATCTATAAGGAACTGATAGCATAATCTTCTGTGTGACACCACACACCATGTTATCTACAGTATAAATTAACCCGGACAAAATAATGAAATCATAAACAATAAGTATTTTGATCATAATGAATCTTATATTAAAAAGATGTTCATACAAAAGCTAGGCTTATAGTATACATCCTAACATTGACTAATCTAGAGGAGTTGAGAGCAACAACTTCCAGCTGCCATGTATTCAGCTTCAGTTGTGGAGGTGGCAACAGATGTCTGTTTCTTAGATAACCAAGAAATTAATTTGTTGCCTAAGAATTGACAAATTCCTGAAGTGGATTTCCTATCAATCTTACATCCCCCAAAGTCTGAGTCTGAATACCCTGCCAGCTCAAAGTTGTCATCAGCTGGGTACCATAACCCTACTTGCAAGGTTCCTTTGAGATATTTAAGGATTTTCTTAGCAGTCTCCAGATGAGTTTTCTTAGGATTAGACTGGAACCTTGCACATACCCCAACTGCAAAGGCTATGTCTGGCCTACTTGCAGTGAGATAGAGAAGAGATCCAATCAGTCCACGATACTCCGTTGCATCCGTGGGTATCCCCTGCTCATCTGAATCCATAGAGAAGTTAGTTGCCATAGGTATTTTAACTTCTCTACTAGTAGTCATCCCAAATTTCTCAATAAGATCCTTAGCATATTTAGACTGATGTATAAAAATACCCTTACTCATCTGTTTAATCTGTATGCCTAGAAAATATGTTAGTTCACCCATCATTGACATTTCAAACCTGTTTTTCATGAGAATACTAAACTCTTCACATAATTTCAGATTAGGTGAACCAAAGATTATGTCATGACGAAGGTAAGTTTTTAAACAAGAGGAGAGAGAGGGAAAATTTTGGAAGATGAGGTGGCAAATTTTCAGGAAACAATTTTAACCGTTGATTGTTAAAAGCGCGTGAGAAATATCAACGGCTTAGCGGGCAAGCCGCTTCACATTCAGGCGCGTGGCATTAACTCGTCTTGAATTGTGTAAAAGTAACAGTTTTTCCTACGGATTAGACGGCTAATAGGTTTACTTTATGCAGAGGTAATTAGTATACCTGATGTAAGCCAAAATATGCCTTTCTTTGCATAAAGGTTTCCTATTTCAGATTGGGTTTTGTCAGACTTGGTTGAAAATAACCTTGTCTTATATTTTGAAGAATTCCTCTGAGTCTGATTTTGAAAAACAAAATTATTTTAATGCCATTATTTTGAATAAAATATTTTCAATGCAAAAACTTGTCTTTTAGAGAAACTTGAAAAAGAATGAGCTTGAGAAAACTATTTTGGAGATACATTTTTCAAGACAATAGTGAACATAAGGGGAGGTTATTTTAACAGATTAGAGGATTTAAGCTGATCTAACAATGTTGATATACATGTTCCTGCAAATAAACTCAATCAAAACTATTAGTAGCCGAGGTAAGTCAGATATGATGCAGATAGTCATCTGTTTTTTAAGAAAATCAGCTGACTATTGTGTCCTTGTATGATTTACCAAATGTCAGGTAAGTAGTCATCAAGTCAGATAAGGTCAATATGACTAATCCTTGATTCTTGATTCCTGAAAGGAGATCAATGATATCAGCTACCTGATTGTCCTTTGACACATATCTAGTCTGACAATTCTTTCTAGACATTTATTTAAAGAAAGGAAAGAAAGAAGGAAAACAAATAACAGATGCAAACAAAAGTAATTTAAAAATCAGCCAAAGATGCATCAAGTAGTCCCAATTCTAAACACAATTCTTTAAATCTAGATTTAGCTAATGGTTTTGTAAGAAGATCTGCTCTCTGAGATTTTGTGGCTATCTTTTCTATCCTAATATCATTCTTTTCTACATGATCTCTAATGAAGTGATGCCTGATGTCTATATGCTTACACATAGAATGCAAAACAGGGTTGTATGTCATAGCTATTGCACTATTACTATCACAGTAAATAGGAACAGATGATGTTTGAATATTATAATCCCTAAGCTGCTGACTAATCCAGAGGAGTTAACAGCAACAACTCCCAACTGCCATGTATTCAGCCTCAGTTGTGGAGGTGGCAACAGATGTCTGTTTCTTTGATAACCAAGAAATTAATTTGTTGCTTAAGAATTGACAAGTTCCTAAAGTGGATTTCCTATCAATCTTACATCCTCCAAAATCTGAGTCTGAATATCCTGCCAGCTCAAAGTTGTCATCAGATGGGTACCACAACCCAACTTGCAAAGTCCCTTTGAGATATTTAAGGATTTTCTTAGCAGTCTCCAGATGAGTTTTCTTGGGATTAGATTGGAATCTTTCACATACCCCAACTGCAAAGGCTATATCTGGCCTACTTGCAGTGAGATAGAGAAGGGATCCAATCAGTCCACGATACTCCGTTGCATCTGTGGGTATCCCCTGCTTATCTGAATCCATAAATAAGTTAGTTGCCATAGGTATTTTAACTTCCCTACTAGTAGTCATCCCAAATTTCTCTATAAGGTCCTTAGCATATTTAGTCTGATGTATGAATATACCCTTACTCGTCTACATACTGCAAGCCTAGAAAATATGTTAATTCACCCATCATTGACATTTCAAACCTATTTTTCATGAGAACATTGAATTCTTCACAAAGAGACAGATTAGGTGAACCAAAAATAATGTCATCTACATAAATTTGAACCAACAAGATGTTACCATCTATTTCCTTTCTAAACAAAGTCCTATCTATCTTGCCTTTTGAAAATCCATTTGAAATCAGAAATTCAGATAAGGTATCATACCAAGCCCTGGGTGCTTGTTTTAGTCCATATAGGGTCTTATTGAATTTATAGACCTTGTTATTGATCTTAAGCCCAGGAGGCTGCTCCACATAGACTTCCTCAAGTAACACACAATTTAGGAAAGCAGACTTGACATCCATCTGAAAGATTTTGAAAGATTTATAAGCAGCAAATGCCAAAAATAACCTTATTGCTTCTAATCTGGCAACTGGAGCATAGGTTTCATCATAGTCTATCCCTTCAGACTGTGAGTAACCTTGTGCTACCAAGCTTGCCTTATTATGAACAATAACGTTGTTTTCATCTGTTTTATTCTTAAACACCCATTTGGTACCTATAATCTTTCTATGTAAGGGTCTTTCCACTAATTCCCAAACATTTTGTCTTTCAAATTGATGCAGTTCTTCCTGCATGGCTTCTATCCATTTGGATCAGATAGAGCCTCCTCAATAGACTTAGGCTCAAGAAGTGATACATAACAGCTGAACAGACTTTGGGAATCAACCATAGTTCGTGTCTGCACACTACTGGATGGGTCCCCAATGATCTGGTCAGTTGGATGATAACTTCTCATCCTCTTGCCTATTTGAGTAGAAGGATCCTCATCTTGAGACTCAGCAGGCAACTCATCTGACTTTGTCTGAGCAGACATTCCCCCTTCATCTGTTGACCCTGGCTGATCAGCTGATGTCAAGGGTGTCTCCTCAGATGGAGTCTGAAGAGGGGTTGCCTTCTGATTTTTAGATGGGAATTCTTCTTCGTCTGAATCTGAATTAAGACTAGGCAGATAGACTGTTTTATGTTTAGTTTTGATTAGTTCAATTTTATCTAGATTATTTGTAATCTGATTCACTTTATCTGAGAAAGAATGCATCTCATCAAAAACCACATGAGGAGTTTCCTCCACATAAAAAGTTGCCTTGTTGAAGACTCTGAAAGCTTTGGAAGTGTTAGAATATCCTAAGAATATTCCATCAGCTGCTTTAGCATCAAAGGTCCTCAGCTTAGACTTCTCATTGTTATGGATGAAGCATTTACAATCAAAAGCCCAAAAATATGAGATTCTTGGAACCTTACCCTTCCAGATCTCATATGGAGTTTTACCCTTACTTTTAACTGGCAAGCACCTGTTCTAGGTATAGCAGGCAGTATTGATGGCCTCAGCCCAGAACCTGTGAGGGGTTCCATACTCGGCTAGCATGCTCCTGACTGCTTCTTTGAGTGTTCTATTCCTCCTTTCAACTACTCCATTTTGTTGTGGTGTTCTGGACATCCCTTATAATCAAGGTACCAACTCCCTTAGTTTGTCCACAATTGTTGTCTCCAAAAAGAACTCTAGGACCATCGATATTTTGGAAATTTGATAATAGCTTCTTGTTACAAGTCATATGCTGTGAATAACCACTGTCTATATACCAAATTGAAGCTAGAATTTCCTCCTTAAGTGATAGTGTTGGTCCCACTTAGTTGAGTATCTTAGGGAAAACTTGAATTAACCTTCTAGAAAAAATCTAGAAGGGGGGGGGGGGGTTGAATAGATTTTTAGATTTTTACAAATCCTCCAAACTTAATCAAAAACCCAAGAAGCACAGCGGAAAACAATTTTAAACTCAACTTGAACAAGATCAAAAGCTACCTGATATTTTAGTTTTAACTTTGATTCTGAAATTAATCTTTGATTAATAAACTGGAAATTGAAATTTACAGAAAAGTAAAGTAAAGCAATAAAGAACACCAGAGTTTATAGTGGTTCGGATTATGAATAATCCTACATCCACTCTCCTTCTCCAACTTGAAGAAGGGCCCAGCTAACTACTTACTTACTTACAATCTGACTTACAACTTACAGTTTACAAATTCCTTCAGATCTTCAAAACTCCTAACTTCTTCTCTTGAGTCTAACTATTACAGTGAGTAGTGGAATTTGAAGATTACAAGTAAAGTGTTCTATAAACACCTAGAATTGATTTGAAAAATTCTTTTGAAAACTTGTGAATTTGTTATGAAATCTGAAAATCGAGAGTAATCGTGAATTGTGATATGTGCAAGGTTGAATCCTCATTTGAAAATAAAAATCTAGACCTATTTATAAGTCTGAAAAGATAGTTAGTTTGTTAGTCAGTTCTAACAAACTGAAAACTGCTCAACAAACTTAATCTTGAAAACCGCTTGCTCCTCAGCTGATTTTAATCTACTCGTCTACAGATGACTTGGTGAAGACTTGTCTTTCTTATTCTACTCAGCTTGTCTTGACCTCGTCTGAGCTCTTCATAATCGTCTCCTACAGATGACTAGGTTTGAACTTGTCTCCAGATGACTTGCAACTTTCCAGTCTTCAGCTGACTTGCTCAGTCGATGACCTAGTCTGATCAGCTTAGTACTCGGACTCAGTCTCAGCTGTTCTTCATAGTCGTCTGATCATCTGAACCAACTTTTAACTCATCAAAACATTCTTGATCTAACAATTTCCCCCTTTTTGATGAAGTTAAAACCTACAAGAAAGAGACACACTCACAGCTGAAGTTAGTTTAGAGTTAATCAAGATTATCAGATAGGTATATTAGCACATTCTCACATTGATTCAGATTTATTCAAATTAAAACACTTAAGTCACACTTAGAAAAATTTTAAGAACATATTCTTAAGTCTTAAGAATTTAGACTTGGTGAAAAGTTTTAAAACTTAAAGAACTTAGAAAAGTTTTTAGGACTTAGAAAATGTTTAGAAAAAAAAATTTAATTCTGAGATGAAAATTTTCTCAGATGATTAATACTTAGAAAAAAATTTAAGTTTTCTAAGAAGAAAAAAACTTAAAACTGAAAAACAAGGTAAACCAGATAAAACACAATATATTCACAACAGCTTTACAAAGATTACAAATGGAGACTAATAGAAAAGAAAAATAAGGGAAAGTAAAAGTCCTGTTTCTATTAGACTCCCCACTGATCTTCATCTGGGATCATCAACCAATTGAATACCCGCCTCCTCAGCTGCTTGAGCTCGTCCTCCTGAACAAGTCCAGATTCTACCTCTGCCCTCTGAACAATTCCCTTTACCCAGTCATGGTCCAGGGATCCATCTGATTTCTTGGCAGGGATGGCATACTCAAAAGCTGGAGCGATTAGATTAACATTGAATTCTACATCAGCTTCTTCCAGCAGCCGATGATAGAAGTCTTTGTCAATCTTCTCTATCCACTCATGCCAGGCTAAGTCTGGATCTTGCTGAGTTGATCCTGGAGCTTTGAGAATGTACCAATAGTACATCCACATTCCCTGCAGATTCTTTTTCCTGTACTCCTCTTCATACTTGCCACAAGCCAGCTTTAGCGGAGCATTTGTTGGGTGAAATGGTCTGAAGTTAGCACCACCTGAGTCTTTGACCAGCCATTTTCGCTCAGTGCTACTCCAGAAGACATCAGCTCCCTTTTCTTTCCTTACTCTCCTCTTCTCCTTCTTCCCGTAGAATTCCTTCTCTCTATTTATCCCCTTAATCTGTTCTACAGAAAGATTTGAATAATCCGCCTCCCTCTTTCCTTTTCCTTTAGCAGCAGCTCTGGGCTCAATAGCTGCTACTTCCTTGCCCTTGCCCTTGGGTTTTTCAGATTCTTTAAGCTTAGCAAATAGACTTTCAATCCTCTCCTCCTCCTCTTTCTTTCTCTTCTCCTCATCCTCCTTCAGCGCCTCCTCTAATTGACTTACCCTCAGCTGGAGAGCAGCTAGCTCATCAAACTTGAGTTTCAAGTCTTCCTTAGCTGCCTCCAGATCAGCTGTGTTGGCCTTCGTGCCTATTTCTATCATGGTCTCCTCGACCACAGCTGTGAGGGCTTGTCTCTTTTCTTGCTCATCATTTTCCCCCTTTTTAACTTCAGCAGCCAAGTTTGTCAGCTTTACATCAAGAACATTGCACTTAGCTCTGAAGTCTTATTGATCTACAGCCATTTCATTTACCACCATCTGGTTGTACCCCTTCACCTCTTCTTTTAGTGCCCTCAACTCGTCCTCCATTGCTTTCACTTTGTCAGCCAGCATAGAGTTAGTGACAGATATGATTTTATCAGATAAGGTTACCTCCACTTCTCTCATGCTGGCAAGCATAGTGTCAGTTACTGCTTCGACCATCTTCCTTGCCCTTCTCTTCATTTTTCTCCTGAATGTTGAATTTATCTTTTTCTCCACAAGGGTGAGGATTGAGGAGATGGCGGAGACAGGGCTTAGGTCATTGTCGTCTTCCTCAGATAAGGAATCAGACGAAGAAGGAGTTGGTTCTTTTTTAGTAGGTGGGAGAGGGGTAGGCTGTGTTTGGATAGTTGGGAGAGAGGAGTAGGATATAGTAGGAACAGATGAGGTTTGGACTTGTGGGAGAGGAGATGGTTGGGTTTGTATAGTGGGGGTGGGAATGGGAGATGAGGTTTGTATGAGTGATGGTGGTGGTTGGGATAAAGTATGTTCTGGTTCAATGGGTGGGGTTTGAGTTTGGACTATAGAAGGAGTAGGCTGTTGGAGAGGCTCTGAGGTACCAGCCTGGGATACCTCTTCATTGCCTATTTGGACAGCTGGGATAACAGGCTGAATTTGAGGCTCAGAAATGCCAGCCTGGGGCACTTCTTCATTGCCAGGTGCAGGTGATAAGGAAGGAGATGAGGATAGGCTTGTAACTATTTCAGGAATCGGGGGAAGAGCAGCTTCCTTGGTTGGGGAGGGGGGAACCTCGAGCTGACCAACCTCAGCTACTATCTTCAGCATAGGAACCTCCTCTGGTGGCAAGGTTGTTGTGTTCGTCTACTGCTCAGATCCTCCAGATTTGGTGGAGCCTTCAGAGCTTTGAGATGCTCGTCTGGGCCTCCTTACCAATTGAATATCAGCTTCCTCTACCTCCTCTTCTTCTGAGGCTTCTGTGGTTGGAACAGCAGATGAACCCTCTCCTTTCCTTTTCTCAGAGGCTTTTACCAGCCTTCTCCTTTTCTGCCTCTAAGAAGCCCTTGGAATGACAACAGCTGTCTCCTGGGTTGGAACCACAACTGCTTCCTCTTGAGTTGCGACCCCAGCTGCTTCCTCCTCAGGTCCTTGTGCTTCTACCTTAGCTGGAGGTACCTCTGCTGGTTCAGCTGTTGGTCTTTGGGCTTCCTCTGCTGCTGCCTCCAGCCTCTGATTTCTGGCAGCATCAGACTCATCGTCAGAGTCTGGATTTCCCCCAAGCCTCTCATCCTTTGTGAGGATCCCCTTCTGCTTGGAGTTCTTCTTTGTACCCACTCTCCAGTCAGCTGCTCTGTTTAGCCCTTCAATCAACACTGTTATTTTGTTGAATAGGCTGACTATCGAGTTAGGTACCCAGCTCTCAGCAGACGACTTGAAGATAAGTCATTTCTTTTCTTCTTTCAGCTTGAAAATCAGCAGATCTGTCCAGTTTACTTGGACTCCATCCAGAATCGCCCTCATAACATACAGTCTGGGTTTGGTTAACCCATCATGCGAGCTCTGTTCCTCCAACACCGATTTGGTAACCACCGTCCTTTCTCCTTAGCAGATTTTTCTTTAAATCCCTACGGGTTCCCCTGTATGTAACCCTAGCCATCAAGTCAAAAGACTCTTCCCAGTCGTCTTCTTTGTACGTCAATGGATTGACTCCTTCCATTGACGTGTTGAAAATTCTGGCAATATTCTCCTTAGAGTAACTTAGTACTGTATCGTCCACAGTCGTATCAAACCCATCCTGGGTATCCCTCATGTTTGCCAAGAACTCTGCTCCCAGCAAGTCAGCAGTCCTATTCTGAAGAGATTTCATTGAAAGAAATCCCCTTAGCCTTGATGCTTCCAATAAGTGGAGGATTTCTGCAGATTCTAGATCTCGTGTGGTTTCGAAGTCCACATACATCTCAGCTTTTAGACGGTTTTGGAATAACTCTTCATTCATTTTAAAATGAGAAGAGTTTGTGGAAATATATGTGGGTTTGTAGGTTTTGGTGGTTTTGGAAGAAGATGCAGGTTTTCTGAAAGTGAAAAATGATTATAAGAGGAAGAAGGTGTATTTATAGGAGGGGAAGTTGGAAAGATAAACCGCTTTGAAAGTTTAATCTTAATCTAAGCCGTTTATTTGAAATGATTTACTGTGTTGAATCAACGGTTAAAAATTTGGATAAACGATTGGGATTCAGCGCGTGTAGTTCACTAATCTTTGAATTGCGTAAAAAGTTACTGTGTAGACTGTTGATTTGACCGAAGTAGGGTTACTTTATGCAGAGAAGTAAGTAATCCTGACGTCAGCCTAGAGTTACCTTTCTTTGCATAAAGGTTTTCTAAAACAGACAAGGTCCTGAAAATAATTTGGTAAATGACCTCGTCTGGATTTTAAAACAATCTAGTTTTATCTCTTGGCAGACTTAAAGATTAGTTAAGAAAACATTTTATTTCAAATAAATAGGCTCAGATTAAAATTTTCTAAAGCTTATTTTCCATCCAATAATTTGGGAAGAGTTTTATCAAGAAACACAATGTATGAAGGGTATTCAGAAACAAAAGTGTTCAGATGAGAAGGTTTATAACAGATGAGGTGACACAATCTGATTTATCAAACTGACCTGTGACATATTCCTACAAAGACATAAACTTGAAGAAAAATATTAGTAGCTGAGGTAGATCAGATAGGGTGCAGATAGTCATCTGTTTTTCAAGAAATCAGTTGACTATTGTGCCCTAATCTGATTTACCAAATGTCAAATAAGTAATCATCATGTCAGATAAGGTCAATATGACTAATCCTTGATTCTTGATTCCATAATAGGAGATCAATAATATCAGCTACCTGATTGTCCTTTGACTCATATCTAGTCTGATAATTCTTTCTAGACATAGTAAACTAAATTGAGAGAGACAAAGAATGAAAAACATAGAATTATAGATTAACTAAAGAAGCTTCTAATAATCCTAATTCTACATATAGTTTTTTAAACCTTGTCTCTGCTAGTAGCTTTGTCAGGATGTCTGCTCTTTGGAAATCAGTCAGAATCTTCTCTAGTCTGATGTCACCTTTCTCTACATGGTCTCGGATGAAGTGGTGTCTGATATCTACATGCTTGCATCTAGTATGTAGGACTGGGTTCTGGGTAATAGCTATGTCACTATTGCTATCACAAAAGATTGGTACATCTTTGGTGATAATGTTATAGTCCCTTAACTGTTGACTTATCCAGATCAGCTGAGAACAACAACTTCCAGTTGCCATATACTCAGCTTCAGTCGTGGAAGTAGCTACAGAGGTTTGTTTCTTAGACAACCATGAAATCAACTTACTACCAAGAAATTGGCAAGTACCAGATGTAAATTTTCTATCTATCTTACACCCACCAAAGTCTGAGTCTGAGTATCTAGACAGCTCAAATTTGTCAGCAGCTGGATACCACAATCCAACATTTACTGTACCTTTAAGGTATTTAAGAATTTTCTTCGCTTCTTCAAGATGGCTTTTCTTAGGATTAGCTTGAAATCGAGCACAGACTCCAACTGCAAATGAAATATCATGTCTACTAGCAGTTAAATATAATAAATAACCAATTAGACCTCGATACTCAGTTTGATCAGTGTCTTTTCCCTTCTCGTCTGGATCCATTGAAAAGTTTGTCATCATAGGTATCTTAGCTTCTCGGCTGGTACCTATTCCAAATTTTTCAATGAGATCTTTTGTATATTTTGCTTGATTGATGAATATTCCCTTCTTTGTCTGTTTGACTTGGAGTCCAAGAAAATAAGTCATCTCTCCCATCATGGACTTTTCAAATCTGCTTTTCATAAGATGACTAAATTCTTCACACAAAGATATGTTAGTTGATCCAAAAATAATATCATCAATATAAATCTGAACTAATATAAGATCCCAACCATATTCTTTTCTGAAGAGAGTTCTATCAATTCTACCTTTCACAAAACCATTTTGAATTAAATAATCAGACAAGGTGTCATACCATGCTCTTGGTGCTTGTTTAAGTCCATATAGAGTTTTCCTTAGTTTATAAACCTTGTCTCCTTTTACAAAACCAGGAGGTTGCTCTACATAAACTTCCTCAGCTAGGATTCCATTAAGAAATGCTGACTTAACATCCATTTGAAAAACTATGAATCTTTTAAAAGTAGCATAGGCTAAAAACAATCTTATGACTTCCAGACGAGCTACTGGTGCAAAGGTTTCATCATAATCAATCCCCTCTGATTGTGAATAACCTTGAGCAACTAGTCTGGCTTTATTTCTAACAACAATATTGTTTTCATCCCTTTTGTTTTTAAAGACCCATTTAGTTCCCATGACTTTTTGATGATATGGTCTTTCAACAAGCTCCCACACATCTTGTCTTTGAAACTGATTTAGTTCTTCTTGCATGGCATTAATCCAGTTGGAATCAGTTAGAGCTTCTGTAATAGATTTAGGTTCAAGTAATGACACATAGCAACTGAACATACAATCTTGATTTAGTTGGGTCCTTGTCTGAACTCCAGAGTCTAAATCTTCAATGATCTGTTCAGCTGGGTGATATGACATTACTTTCTTACCTTTATCTTTTACAATGGATGAAGTTTTGTCTGAATTATTTATTTCAGATGATTCTATGTTACCTTCTGATGATTCAACCTGATCATCTGGGTTGTTGGTCGTCTGATCAGCTGGTGAGGAAGAGCTTCCAGGTTCTTTTACTTTGTTTGAATCTGGTTCTTCTTCTTCATCTGAGTCTGATTCTTGATTGTAGAATTTTATGGTTGACCTCTTAATAGTCATCTGATCCAGATCATCTGATATCTTTGTGATGTCCCCTGTCTTATTATACTCAAAAGAAGATTCATCAAATACACATGGGGGTTTCTTCCACACACAAGGTTTTCTTATTAAAAACTCTATATGTCTTTGATATAGATGAGTATCCCAAGAATATCCCATCTGCTATCTTAACATCAAAATTTTTTAGTTGAGATTTACCATTGTTGTGTATGAAACATTTACAACCAAATATATGAAAGTATGAAATTTTGGGGGGTCTTCCCTTCCAAACTTCATTGTGAGTTGTTAGATCAAGAAAAGTTTTGATGAGTTAAAAGAAGCCGCAGCTCAGATGATCAAACAACCCTGAAGAACAGCTGAGATCAAGTCCTTATACTAAGCTGATCAGACTAGGTCAAGGACTGATTAAGTCAGCTGGAGATTAAAGGTTGCAAGTCATCTGGAGACAAGCTCAAGTCTAGTCGTTTGTAGGAGACAATAATGAAGAGCTCAGACGAGGTCAAGACAAACTGAGTAGAATAAGAAAGGCGAGTCTTCACCAAGTCAGCTGCAGATGAGTAGGTTAAAATCAGCTGAGGAGCAAGCAGTTTTCAAGAATAAGTTTGTTGAGCAGTTTCTAGTTTGTTAAAACTAATTAACAAACTAACTGTCTTTTCAGACTTATAAATAGGTCTAGGCACTTCATTAAAAAAAAATTCAATCACACGAGTTATCAATTCAGCAATATATTCTCTCAAATCACAAGTTTTCAAAAAGCACTAAATAGTTTTAAAGGATTTCTTCATAGATTTTTCTAAGTGTTTGTAAGTTGTACGATTGAAAGTGAGTAAGTAAGTTGGTAGAAGAGACCCTTCTTCAAAGTTTGAAGAAGGAGAGTGGATGTAGGATTGTAGATAATCCGAACCACTATAAATCTGTTGTTCTTTATTGCTTTCATTTACTTACTTGTTTATTTCAATTTCCAGTTTATCAATTGAAGATTAATTTCAGAATCAAAGTTAAAACTAAAATATCAGTTTGCTTTTGATCTTAATAAAGTTGAGATTAAATTGAATTTCCGCTATGTAACTTTGGTGCTTTGAATAAGTTTTGAAAGATTTGTAAAAATCTTAAAAATCTATTCAACCCCCCCCCCCTTCTAGATTTTTCCTAGAAGGCTGGTACAAGTTTTGTCTAATCTGCTCAATTAATCGTATCAGAGCAGTGTTAAGCTGTTCTGATATTGATTTTAGTTCTTAACTAAGATTCTGAAATATTCTTGATTTTCTTCATCTTCTTTATTATTACTAACTGTGCTACTAACAAGATTGTGGAGTGTTTTGTTTTTCTATCTCATCATGTCTTCAGGCAAGAACAAGAAATCCAGGAGTCTACCTGAATTTTCAATTGAAGAATATGACTATTGGAAATTCAGGATGGAAAATCATCTCAAGGCTATCCATGATAGGATGGAGGAGGTTCTTGAAGAAGGACTTATTAAATTTTATCATGGAGACATTAGCAATGGCACTGAATCAGCTGAAACCAGAGTCAAACAGGAGAAAAAGAGTTCTGAATTGACAAATGATGAGAGGAAAATCCACAACCTAGATCAGGTAGCTAGGACTGAAATCATTGAAACTCTAAGTAAAGACTGGATTGAAAAGGTCAAAAGATGCAAATCAGCAAAGGAGATATGGCAGACACTTGCAAATGTTTGTGAAGGATCTGACCAAGTAAAAGAGAATAAGCTGCACTCTGTATTACATGCCTTTTATACCTTCAAGATGAAGGAAAATGAAACAGTGGATCAGCTAGATGTGAGATTGACAAATCTTCTCAACAAAGCAGCTGATCTGGGAAAGAGCTATACAGAAAAGGAGATTAATAATAAGATATTGAGATCTTTGACCAAGAGATGGAGAGAAAAGTCCAATATCCTTAAAGCAACTCAAAATTTATCCTCTATTACTCATCATACCTTATTTTCTCATCTTAAAGCTTTAGAATATGACATTCAGATGGAAGATGAGGAAGATGAGATGGAGTCAAGCACCTCATCCAAGTTTGTTGCTTTTGTCAGCAAAGAAGACAAGATGACAACTGAATCTGTAGGAGCTGACTTATCTCTGAAGGAGCAGATGGCTCTGCTCACCAAAAGGTATGACAGATTAAGAATGAAATATAAGCGTAACAAATTGAGGTTTGCAGGAAAGGATAGATCCAGATCCAAATCAAGAAGAAAGGAAGATGATTCTACAGATGATGACAAGAGTAGGAGCCAGACAAGAAGGTTCAGATCTCCTGCCAAAAGAAATCCTACTAGCCCTAAATCAGATAGGAGTGATACTTGTTACACCTGTAACAAGCCAGGACATTTCAGCTATGATTGTCCTCAGCTAACTCCTAAAGAAAGGGAAGAGAAAAGGAAAAAGAGAGACAGGAGATTTGCAGACCAAATGGCTTTACTGGCTGAAGAAAAGGAATCAAGAAAATCATCATCATCATCCTCATCTGATTTCGGATCAGACAATGAAGTCTGTCTTATGGCTAAAGAGGTAGTCTATTATTCTTCTTCTGATAATGATTCCTGTAAATCTGTTTTTGATAATGATCAAACTGTTATTCATGAGTTATTGAGAGACTTAAAGACATCTTTGGCTGCTTATAAACAGCTAGAGACAGAGAATTTGACTTTAAAGGATCAAATTCAGATTCTAATTAAAGGAAAGCAGGTGATGAACTACCCAAAAACTGAGGAAACATTCAAGGGGGAATGTTTACCCCAGGCTGAGGCAAGTACATCAGCCAGCTTATCTGAAAGATTAGAAAGTGAATTGAAATCTTTAAAAGACAAATTTGAAACAATCTGTGCTGAAAATGAATTAATTAAGAAAGACAATGAGAAGCTAGTCTTCAAAATTAGTCAACTTAATAATTCACAATCAGCAATAGATCACATCTTTAATACATCTCAAAAATCCCATGACAAAACATGTCTTGGTTATGACAGAAATAGTAAATCAGATGTTCAGAAACCTAGGAAATTTGTAAAAGCATCTGATAACCCAAAAGAGATTAGAATTGGTCCTTGGAAACCATTAGTCAAATAAGGACTGCATCTCCCAGCTAGAAAACAAAAATTCAGCTGAGGACTCCTTATCAGACTAAGAGAACTCCAAGAACCAAAATAAGAAGAAATTCTTATTACAGTCCTTTTGATGGGAGAAGCAGATGTTATCCCACTTTTCCTAAGTCCAGGAAAATTACTAAATCTGAATACAACAAGTTATCATTTAAAAGTGATACAATTGTAGACAGATTTGGTAGAGAGACCAAGTCTGATTTATTATTTGGAAATGAGATTTTTGTCTGGTTACCTAAAGTGATGCTTGACCTTCAAGGACCCAAGATCACTAGGGTACCTTATAACTAATCTGTTTTTCAGGATTCACAGGGATCATCACTCAAGGAAGAGATCTTAGCTTCTATATGGTACATTGACAGTGGATGTTCACAACACGTGACTTATAACAAAAGGCTACTATCAAACTTCCAGAACATTGATGGTCCAAGAGTATTATTTGGAGACAATAATTGTGGACAGACTAAAGGAGTAGGTACTCTGATTATCAAGGATATTCAGGTATCTGAGGTATATTTTGTTGAAGGTTTGAAACATAATCTGCTATCTGTTTTCCAGCTTTGTGATAAGGGTTTTCTTGTCAAATTTTCTAAGGATAAATGTGATATCTTAGATAGTTCCTCAGATAAGGTACTTTTAACCGGCTTTAGACACGGTAATGTCTATGTGGCCAACTTTAATAGTTGCCCTAAAGATACTTGTCTGATAGCTAAGGGTGGAGATGACCTCAGCTGGCTATGGCACAAAAGGCTTAGCCATCTGAACTTCAAGACCCTTGGTAAGCTGGCTAAAAAGAACCTTGTTAAGGGATTACCTGAGAAACTGTATTCTACTGATCTTAAATGTGATGTTTGTCAAAAAGGTAAACAACCTAGACACTCATTTAAGAATATTAACACCTCATCATCTGAAAGAGTGTTACAACTACTTCATCTTGATCAGTTTGGACCTGTTTTCAGTGGAAGGAAATATACTCTTGTTGTAGTAGATGATTTTTCTAGATACACTTGGGTTATATTTCTTTTCAAGAAAAATGAGAATATAAACATGATCCCTGATCTGTTCAGACATCATCAGCAAGGACTCCACAACAAAATGGAGTGGTTAAAAGAAGGAATAGAACCTTGAAGGAAGCAGCCAGGAGCATGTTAGCCGGGTATGAAACCCCTCACAGGTTTTGGGCTGAGGCCATCAACACAGCTTGTTATACCCAGAACAGGTGCTTGGTTGTTAAAGACAAGGGTAAGACTCCATATGAGATTTGGAAGGGTAAGATTCCAAGAATCTCATATTTTAGAGCTTTTGTTTGTAAGTGTTTCATTCATAACAATGGGAAATCTAAGTTGAGAACTTTTGATGCTAAGGCAGCTGATGGAATATTCTTGGGATATTCCAACACTTCCAAGGCATTTAGAGTTTTCAACAAGACAACCCTTTGTGTGGAGGAAACCCCTCATGTAGTCTTTGATGAGTTGTATTCTTTCTCAGATAAAGTGAATCAGATTTCTAAATGTCTAGATAAGATTTAACTAACCAAGACTAAACATAGAACTGTCTATCTACCTAGTCTTGATTCAGATTCAGATGAAGAAGAATCCCCATCTGATAATCAAAAGACAACTTCTGACCAGACTCCATCTGAGGAGACACCCTTGACATCATCTGATCAGCAGGGGACAGCTGATGAAGGGGGAATGTCAGTTCAGGTAGAGTCAGAGGAGTTGCCTACTGAATCTCAAGATGAGGATCCTTCTACTCATATAGGCAAAAGGATGAGAAGTTATCATCCATCTGACCAGATTATCGGAGACCCATCAAGTAGTGTGCAGACACGAATGATGCTGGACTCTGAAAGTCTGTTCAGCTGTTATGTGTCATTTCTTGAACCCAATTCTATTGAGGAAGCTCTATCTGATCCAAACTGGATAACTGCCATGCAGGAAGAACTGCATCAGTTTGAAAGGCAAAATGTTTGGGAATTAGTGGAAAGACCCTTACATAAAAAGATTGTAGGCATCAAATGGGTGTTTAAAAACAAAACAGATGAGAACAAGATTATTGTTCGTAATAAGGCAAGATTGGTAGCTCAAGGTTACTCACAGTCTAAGGGGATAGACTATGATAAAACCTATGCTCGAGTTGCCAGATTATAAGCAATAAGGCTGTTCTTGGCATTTGCTGCATATAAATCTTTCAAAGTCTTTCAAATGGATGTTAAGTGTTCTTTCCTTAATGGTGTGTTACTTGAGGAAGTCTATGTGCAGCAGCCTCCTAGGTTTAAGATCAATAACAAGGTCTATAAACTCAACAAAGCTCTATATGGACTGAACAATTGGAACCACCGATCGCCGACTCTATGAAATTATCAGATTCGGGATCGTAGTCACATAAACGCAGCGGATAGAATTGTACCTTTATTCAACGTAATAGGTGAAGACGAACCAGTTCTAAGGTCAGAACTACGAACGAAGGATGAGCCTCGAACCTCATGGTCTTCTGCCGTATTCCTATCCCTTTCCCTTGGATGTCGAGTGGTCGACGATCCTCCAAGGAATCAGAATCCGCCTCTCTCTGATCTCACATTTTTTTCACACGTCTGGAGGCTCTGATGTTAGGGTTTATTTATAGGCTACAATAGGGACCCTAAGGAGGAATTAGGGTTGGGCCTCCTGATGGGGCTAAATATCTTGTGTTCAGTCCGAACACTTTACTTAAGCCCATCAATTATAACTCAGTCCACTAAAGAGTTATAATTGAATTACCGTCCTAATCCCATATTATAATATGGACTCCTTTATTATGTGTACGTTTATTTCCCCGTGTTTAAGATATCGAATGTCCATAAATTAATTAAATTACTGACAACTTAATTAATTTATATCTAATTCCTAGAGTAGTACCACTCATCTTTATTATTATGTCGGATTAAATCCACCTGCAGGGTTTACATAATAATCTTTATGAGCTCCTCAAGGGGACATCATCATCCTAAATAATTAGGACACGGATTCCTTCTATAATCAACAACACACCATATAAACAATGTTATCTCCCAATTCACCGAGCCTATTGATTTAATAAATCTCACCCATTGGCAAATCAAAGAAACATACACTGAGTACACGTGCCCGTTATTATATAGGAATTAAGAAGACGTACATCCATAAAAACAGAGGTCTTGTTCTTTTATATAGTCAGTACAAACTGAACAACCTCATATGGTCCTGCTCAATACATACAAAATGTACTAGTGTAACTTTATAGTCAAGATAGACTAATACCAAATTACACTACAACCGTTCCAATGGTTTGTCCAAATCCATCTTGGTTGTGAGCTATTATTTATAATCCATAAGGAACTGATAACATGATCTTCTGTGTGACACCACACACCATGTTATCTATAGTATAGATTAATCTGGACAAAATAATGATATATATAACAATCATAAACAGTAAGTATTTTGATCATAATGAATCTCATATTAAAAGGATGTTCACACTCAAAAAGATGTTCATACAAAAGCTAGGCTTATAGTATATGTTGGTCCCGATTGGTTGAGTTGATTAAGAAACTTTGAGTTAACCTTCTAGGACAAAATCTAGAAGGGGGGGTTGAATAGATTTTGTAGATTTTTCAAATCTTTCAAAATCGATTCAAAGTACCAGATGTACACAGGGGAAATTCAATATTACACTCAACTTTATTAAGATCAAAAGCAAACTGATATTCAGATTTTAACTTTGATTCTGAAATTAATCTTTAAACAATAAATTGGAAAATGAACAGATAAGTAAATAAAAGCAGTAAAGAACACCAGATTTTATAGTGGTTCGGATTATAACAATCCTACATCCACTCTCCTTCTCCAACTTGAAGAAGGGTCTCCACTATCTGCTTACTTACTTACTTTACAATCGTACAACTTACAACTTACAATTTGATCTTCAACTCTTCAAAATTCTAACCAAATCTATGAAATCTAACTCTAAGATAAAGAAGTGTATTTGAAGATGTGCAAGGAAGTGTTCTACAAACACTTAGAAAAATCTATGAAGAAATCTTGGAAAACTATTTTGTGCTTTTGAAAACTTGTGATTTTTAGAGAATATCTTGCTTGAAAATATAACTTGTGTGTTCTGTGTATTCTGTATGTTCTATATGTTCTGTGTTCTTAATGAAGTGCCTAGACCTATTTATAAGTCTGAAAAGACAGTTAGTTTGTTAGTCAGTTCTAACAAACTGAAAACTGCTTTAACAAACTTAATCTTGAAAACTGCTCTAGACCTCAGCTGACTTTACTCTACCCATCTGCAGCTGACTTGGTGAAGACTCGTCTTTCTTATTCTACTCAGTTTGTCTCGACCTCGTCTGAGCTCTTCATATATTTCTCTAGCAGATGACTAGACTCAAGCTCGTCTCCAGACGACTTGTAATCTTCCAGACCTCAGCTGACTAGATTGGTTCTCGACCTCGTCTGATCAGCTTAGCTTATGGTCTCAATCTCAGCTGTTCTTCAGGTCGTCTGATCATCTGAGCTGCTTCCTTTAACTCATCAAAACTTCTTGATCCAACAATTTCCCCCTTTTTGATGAAGTTAAAACCTACAAGGAAGAAACACACTCACAGCTGAAGTTAGTACTAGAGTTAGTTAAGATAATCAGATAGGTATATCAGAGCACTTTTTCACATTACAACAGATTCATTCACATTAAAGCACTTAAGAAAAATTAAGTTCTTTAGACTCTTTTAGAAATACTTAAAAAAAAATTTGAGTCTTAAAACTTAGATAAATTTTTAGGAAAAAGTTTTTAAGTCTGAGAGATAAAATTCTCAGATGATTTATACTTAGAAAAATTTTTTAGTCTTTCTTAAAGCAGAAAAAAACATTAAGAAAATAAAACAAGTATTTCACATAAGTCCAAATATATTCATTCACAAATTTACAAATTTACAGATAGATGAACTGATAGAAAATAAAAGATAAGGAAAAGAAAATCCTGTCTATCAGATTCCCCATCTGCTAGCTTCCGGAATGTTCAGTCAGTTGAAAATCCTCGCTCTAAGCTGTTTAAGTTAATCCTCGTCTATGAGCTCGGATTCCCTTTCGGCTTTGGCTATGACTGATCTGACCCATTCCAAGTCTGGAGAGCCGTCTTCTTTCAGCTCAGGGGTAACTTGCTCATAGGCTGGTGCGACTAGATCGCAGTTGAACACGTTGTGTGCCTCATCGAGCAGCTTCCCGTAAAGATCGGCGTCCTCCTTTTCCATCCATTCGTGCCAACTCATATCTTCATCAGCTGCTCCAGATGGAGATGCCTTCAAGATGTACCCGTAGTACATCCATCTGGCATCCAGGGCTTACTTTTTGTAATCGCTGGTGTACTTCCCTGAAACCATCTTGGGAGGAGCTGATGTTCGGTGGACAGGGCAGAAGTCCGCTTCATCGGCTGCCTTGGATACCCACTTCCGAGTATCCCTGTCCCACTTCAGCTCTGCCTTCCCCAGCTTCTTCAGCCTCTTTTTCTCCTGCTTCTCATACTTCTCTTCTTCAGCATGGATTCTTCTAATCTGCTCAGCTGAGAGGTTTGAGTAGTCAGGCTCCTTCCTTTTGCGCTCGGCTCTGGGGCTGATCAGCTTCTCAGCTGATGAAGACTTTTCTACTGCCTTGCTTTTACCCTTGCCCTTGGCCTCGGGTTTTTCAGATTCTTTCATTTTGGCCAGCAGTGCCTCAGACTTCTCTTCCTCCTCCTTCCTCCTCTTCTCCTCATCCTCTCGGATGGACTCCTCTATCTGGGTCACCCTCAGTTGCAAAGCAGCCAACTCGTCTGATTTTATTTTGATGTCTGCTTTGGCTGCCTCCAACTCAGCTGAGTCTGCCTTTGAGTCTACCTCGTCTGTGAGTGACAAGACTCCAGCTGTGAGGGTGTCCATTCTTCCTTCAGCTCCTTCCCTCTTTTTGACTTCATCTTGGAGGGTCTGGAGCTGTCTTTCCAAAGCTGAACAACGAACCCTGAAGTCAGTCTGATCAGATGTAAGTGCGTTGACCAGGACTTCATTGTCAGTTGCCACCTTCTGCTTGAGTACCTTGACCTCCTTCTCCAGGTCACTCAGCCTAGTACCAACAGCAGTGCCGAGGTTGGCTGATAGATTGCGAGTTATATTTACCTCAACTACCTGCATGTTGGCGAGCATTGTGTCGGTGACTGCTCGAATCACCTTCCTCGTCTTCCTCTCCATCAGCCTCTGAACTTTGGATATGATCTTTTTATGCAGGTCCTCAAAGGCTGAGGAGATGGCGAAGATTGGACTATTCTCTTCCTCTGAATCAGATGAGGAAGAGGTGGTGGGAGAAGTTGTACTGGGGGAGATCATGTGGATATCCCCAAAAATGTTGGAGGTATCCGCTGGCTGGGGTTCAGAAGGGTGGGATGAAGTAGGGGCGTCTGATGGAAGAGGGGGGATTTCTGGTGGGGGTGAAGATGGAATGGGTGGAATTTCAGAAGTAGTGCGTGGTGGAGAAGGGGTTGGCTGAGGTATGGTGGGTTGGATTGGGCTGAGGGAAAGAGTTTGAGAAGATGTAGGTAAAGCTGGTGGGGAGATGTTGGATTTGGGGGTAGGGGCGTATACTGGTCCTGTAAGGAAGGACAACATCTCAGATGGGGATGGTGGAGGGGATGAAGTTTGGGTTTGGGGGAGGGAACATGAGGTTGTGGCTTGGACTGTTTTAGGAGTAGACTATTTTAGAGGCTCGGAGGTGCCAGCCTGGGTCACCTCTTCATCGCCAGAGTGGGCTGGAGAGGGGGAGGGGGAAAATTATACCTGCGTGTGAGTGGGGGAGGGGGTCCTCTCAGAGCTTATGTCTTGAACCTCCTTTGATTGGACCACCTGGGCTGCTATGTCCAGCATCATTGCCTCTTCAGGCAGAAGACTCGGCTGATCAGCAGATGTTACCCCCAGCTCTAAGGTTTTCACCAACCTCCTCCTTCTCTTGGCCTTCTCCTTCAGCTTCATCAGCTGTGAAGCCTCAGCTGAGCTCACCGTCGGCTGCTCCTCCTCTCTTTCCTCTTCTTCCTCCTCCTCAGCTTCCTCAGCTGGTGGATCCTGAGCTCCGACCTCAGCTCCTCCTTCATCTGAGTCGGCTGGAGCCCCGAGCGGCTCATCCTTAGTCAGCTGCCCTTTCTGTTTGGTGTAGGCTCTGACTCCATATCTCGGCTGTCAGCAGGTCCTCCAGAATCACAGTCACCTTGTTGAATAAGCTGGTGATTGACCTCACCTGCCATTTTCCACCAACCACCTCCAGCCTCTTCCTCTCCGTCTCAAATTTCTCCAGTAACATCCCAACCCAGTTGGCTTGAACTCCATCAATTATCGCCCTCATGCAGCACGGCCTGGGTCTGGTCAGCCCATCATGGGAACTCTATTCCCCAAGAATGACCTTAGTTACTATCGTCATTAGAAGACGATATCTCCGTCGGAGCATCTTCTTCTTCAGCTCCGATCGACGGTCCTTCATCGAATTCCGGGCAATCATCTCAAATGATTCTACCCAGTCATCTGATTTGTATGTGAGGGGGTTAACTCCCTCACTGCTGGTGTCAAATATATGGGCCACCTCCGCTGGAGTTACGATCAGAACCTCGCTGTAGACTCGGGTTTTGAACACTCCGTTCTCAAACGTCCCATTGACGTAGAACTCAATCCCTCTCATGTCCAAAGTTTTATTGGAGGTGCATTTCTTGGAACAAAATGCCCTCAATCCCGACCTCTCTAATAAACCCAGTATCTCCCTCGATTCACCATCAGTTGTTGTATCAAAATCAACATACATCTCAGACTTAATCTTCATGTTATACGTTTCATTGTGTACCTCTACCATGGTTGATGTCACTCCAATTGGTTTTTGAGAAGAGCTCATGAAAATAATCGACTAAGAGTTTTGAAAATTTGCAGAGTGTATGTATAAATTTCTGAGAGTGAAAAAGTTTGATTGAGGAAGAAGACGTATTTATAGGAGGGAAAATTGGAAAGAGAAACCGCCTTTTAGAAAATTTGAATTGATCTAAGCCGTTCATTTAAAAAGTTTTACTGCGCATTAATCAACGGTTAAAAATCAGGATAAACGATTGGGATTCAGCGCGTGGATGCTACTCGCCTTTCGAATGCGTAAATAGTTACTTTATAGACTGTTGATTTGACAGATGTAGGTTACTTTATGCAGAGAAGTAAGTATACCTGACGTCAGCCTAGGGTTACCTTACTTCGTATAAGGGTTTTCAAAACAGATGGGTTTGTAAAGTCATCTGATAAAGTAACCTGTCTGATTTTAAAACAGCTTTGTTTTAACTTTTTAGCAAACTTAAAAAAATATTTAAATAAACAGGCTCAGATTTAATTTTCTAAAGTTAGGTTTTCCAACCAATCATTCCAAAAAGAATTTTATGAAGAAAAATATGGAGTTTATTTAGGAACAAAGGTGTCTGAATAAAAGATTGAGGAAAGTTGAGGTGAAACAGTCTGATCTGTGACCTATTCCTGCAAGGACATAGACTTAAGGAAAACCATTAGTAACTTGAGGTAGATCAGATAGGGTGCAAATAGTCATCTGTTTTTAAGAAAATCAGCTGACTACTGTGCCCTCGTCTGATTTACCGAATGTCAGATAAGGTCAATATGACTAATCCTTGATTCTTGATTCCTAAGAAGGAAATCAATGATATCAGCTACCTGATTGTCCTTTGACTCATATCTACTCTGATAATTCTTTCTAGACATTAATTTAAAGAAAAGAAATAACCAGAAATAAGGAGTACATTAATCAGAAGCAAGCAATTTAAAAATCAGCTAAAGATGCATCAAGTAATTCTAATTCTAAGAATAATTCTATAAATCTAGACTCAGCTAATGGTTTTATAAGAATGTTTGCTCTTTGTGACTCAGTGGCTATCTTCTCAATTCTAATGTCATTCTTCTCAACATGATCCCTAATGAAATGATGTCTAATGTCTATATGCTTACATCTAGAATGCAGAACAGGATTGTAAGTCATAGCTATTGCACTATTACTATCACAGTAAATAGGAACAGCTGATGTCTGAATATTGTAATCTCTAAGCCGTTGACTAATCCAGAGGAGTTGAGAGCAACAACTTCTAGCTGCCATGTATTTAGCTTCAGTTGTGGAGGTGGCAACAGATGTTTGTTTCTTAGATAACCAAGAAATTAAATTGTTGCCTATGAATTGATAAGTTCCTGAAGTGGATGCCCTATTAATCTTACATCCCCCAAAGTCTGAATCTGAATAACCTGTTAGCTCAAAGTTGTCGTCAGCTGGGTACCATAACCCTACATGCAAGGTTCCTTTGAGATATTTAAGAATTTTCTTAGCCGTCTCCAGATGAGTTTCCTTTGGATTAGACTGGAATCTTGCACATACCCCAGCTTGGATCAGATAGAGCTTCCTCAATAGACTTGGGTTCAAGAAGCGACACATAGCAGCTGAATAGACTTTCGGAGTCCAGCATCATTCGTCTCTGCACACTACTAGATGGGTCTCCTATAATCTGATCAGATGGATGGTAGCTTCTCATCCTTTTGCCTATATGAGGAGAAGGATCCTCATCTTGAGTCTCAGTAGGCAACTCCTCTGACTCTACCTCAGCTGACCCCCGCTGATCAGCTGATGTCAAGGGTGTCTTTTCTGATGGAGTCTGATCAAAAGTTGTCTTCTGATTATAAGATGGGGATTCTTCTTCATCTGATTCTGAATCAAGACTAGGTAGATAGACAGTTCTATGTTTAGGTCTTGGACAGTTCAATTTTATCTAGACTTTTAGAAATTTGATTCACTTTATCTGAGAAGGAATACAACTCATCAAGGAGTTTCCTCCACACAAAGGGTTGTCTTGTTGAAAACTCTAAATGCCTTGGAAGTGTTGGAATATCCCAAGAATATTCCATCAGCTGCCTTAGCATCAAAAGTTCTTAACTTAGATTTCCCATTGTTATGGATAAAACACTTAAAACCAAAAGCTCTGAAATATGAGATTCTTGGAATCTTACCCTTCCAAATCTCATATGGAGTCTTACCCTTGTCTTTAACAACTAAGCACCTGTTCTGGGTATAACAAGCTGTATTGATGGCTTCAGCCCAGAACCTGTGAGGGGTTTTATACTCAGCTAACATGCTCCTGGCTGCTTCCTTCAAGGTTCTATTCCTTCTTTCAACCACTCCATTTTGTTGAGGAGTTCTTGCTGAAGATGTCTCATGAATAATTCCACACTCATTGAAAAAGTTAGATAAACAAGAATTCAAAAATTCTGTGCCCTTATCACTTCTTATTTTAATAATATTAACACCCTTTTCATTCTGAATCTGTCTGAACAGACCAGGGATCTTATTTTTAGTCTCATTTTTCTTGAAAAGAAATATAACCCAAGTGTATCTAGAAAAGTCATCTACTACAACAAGAGTATATTTCCTTCCACTGAAACTGAGAGGAGAAACAGGTCCAAACAGATCCAGATGAAGTAGTTGTAAAACTCTTTCAGATGAAGTGGTGTTAATACTCTTAAATGAGTGTCTAGACTGTTTACCTTTCTGACAAGCATCACATTTAAGATCAGTAGATAAAAGTTTCTCAGGTAATCCCTTAACAAGGTTCTTTTTAGCCAGCTTACTAAGGGTCTTGAAATTCAGATGACTAAGCCTCTTGTGCCATAGCCAGCTGAGATCATCTCCACCCTTAGCTATCAGACAAGTATCTTTAGGATAACTATTAAAGTTGGCCACATAGACATTACCATGTCTGAAGCCAGTTAAAAGTACCTTATCTGAGGAACTATCTAAGATGTCACATTTATCCTTAGAAAATTTGACAAGAAAACCTTTATCACAAAGCTGGAAAACAGATAGCAGATTATGTTTCAAACCATCAACAAAATATACCTCAGATACCTAGATATCCTTGATAATCAGAGTACCTACTCCTTTAGACTGACCACAATTATTGTCTCCAAATAATACTCTTGGACCATCAATACTCTGGAAATTTGATAACAGCCTCTTGTTATAAGTCATGTGTTGTGAGCAACCACTATCAATGTACCATATGGAAGCTAAGATCTCTTCCTTGAGTGATGATCCCTGTGAATCCTAAAAAACAGATTAGTTATAAGGTACCCTAGTGATCTTGGGTCATTGTAGGTCAAACATCACTTTAGGTAACCAGACAAAAATCTCATCTCCAAATAATAAATCAGACTTGGTCTCTCTACCAAATCTGTCTACAATTGTATCACCTTTAAATGATAACTTGTTGTATTCAGATTTAGTAATTTTCCTGAACTTAGGAAATGTGGGTTAATATCTGCTTCTCCCATCAAAAGGATTATAATAAGAATTTCTTCTTATTATTTTGGTTCTTGGATTTCTCTTAGTCTTATAAGGAGACCTCAGCTGAATTTTTGTTTTCAAGCATGGAGATGCAGTCCTTACTTGACTAATTGGTTTCCAAGGACCAATTTTAACCTCTTTAGAGTGATCAGATGCTTTTACAAATTTCCTAGGTTTCTGTACATCTGATTTATTAAAGATGTGATCTATTACTGATTGTGAATTATTAAGTTGACTAATTTTGAAGACTAGCTTCTCATTGTCTTTCTTAATTAATTCATTTTCAGCACAGATTGTTTCAAATTTGTCTTTTAAAGTTTTCAATTCACTTTCTAATCTTTCAGGTAAGCTGGCTGATGTACTAGCCTCAGCCTGGGGAAAACATTCCCCCTTGAATGTTTCCTCAGTTTCTGGATAGTTCATCACCTACTTTCCTTTAATTAGACGCACTTTAACCAACTGGCGAAAAAATGGGGATTGAACACCATTGACCCTTAGCTCTTTGAATTTATCATTAAGGGTGCCGAGCTTATATTCCTGACATTGTTCTATCGATGGAAAAACAATTAAAGTTTTCTTATTCCTCTTCCTTGTCTATAAAAATCCAAATTTTGATGCCTAATACCCCATAGATAGTCCGAACTGTATAGGAACAATAATCAATTTTAGCGCGAATGGTTTGTAGGGGAACCCTACCTTCTCTGATCCATGCGGCTTCTTACGCGTGTTGGGGTCAGAGTTAGCGGGTAAATTGGACTGGACAATTAAAGAATAGAGTTTCATTTCGAAAAGCAATCACCTTTTTGTTCTATCGACGGAAAAACAATGAAAATTTTCTTATTCCTCTTCCTTGTCTATAAAAATCCCAATCCAGCATCAATACGAATTTGAATTTGATCTTTTAAAGCCAAATTCTCTGTCTCTAGCTGTTTATAAGCAGCTAGAGATGTCTTTAAGTCTCTCAATAATTCATGAATAACAGTTTGATCATTATCAGATGCAGACTGATAAGAATCATTATCAGAAGATGAATAATAGACTACCTCTTTAGCCATGAGACAGATTTCATCATCTGATCCGAAATCAGATGAGGATGATGATGATGATTTTCTCGACTCCTTTTCTTCAGCTAAAAGAGCCCTTTGATCTGTAAATCTCTTGTCTCTCTTTTTCCTTTTCTCTTCCCTTTCTTTAGGAGTCAGTTGAGGACAATCATAGTTGAAGTGTCCTGGCTTGTTGCATGTGTAGCAAGTGTCACTCCTATCTGATTTAGGGCTGGAAGGATTTCTTTTAATAGGTGATCTAAATCTTCTCGTCTGGCTCCTACTCTTGTCATCATCTGTAGACTCATCTTCCTTTCTTCTAGATTTGGATCTCAATCTGTCCTTACCTGCAAATCTCAATTTATGTCGTTTATACTTCATTCTTAATCTGTCATACCTTTTGGTGAGTAGAGCCATCTGCTCCTTCAGAGATAGGTCGGCTCCTACAGACTTAGTTGACATCTTGTCTTCTTTGCTGACAAAGGCAACAGATTTAGATGAGGTGCTCGACTCCATCTCATCTTCTTCATCCTCTATTTCAATGCCATACTTTAGAGCTTTAAGATGAGAGAACAACGTATGGTGAGTAATAGAAGATAAATTTTGAGTTGCTTTAAGGATATTGGATTTTTCTCTCCATCTCTTGGTTAATGATCTCATTATCTTGTTATTAATCTCCTCTGTATAGTTCTTTCCTAGATCAGCTGCTTTGTTGAGGAGATTCGTCAACCTTACATCTAGCTGATCCACAGATTCACTTTCCTTCATCTTGAATGTATCAAAGGGGTGTAAAACAGACTGCAGTTTATTCTCCTTTACTTGGTCTGATCCTTCACAGATATTTGCCAGAGTTTGCCACATTTCTTTAGCTGTTTTGCATCTTTTGACCTTCTCAATCCAGTCTTTACTCAAAGTCTCAATGATTTCAGTTCGAGCTACTTGATCTAGGTTGTGGATTTTCCTTTCATCATTTGTCAGTTCAGAACTCTTTTTCTCTTATCTGACTCGAGATTCAGCTGATTCAGTACCATTGCTAATGCCTCCATGATAAAATTTTATAGGTCCTTCTTCAAGAAACTCCTCCATCCTATCATGGATAGCCTTGAGATGATTTTCCATCCTGAATTTCCAATAATCATAATCTTCAATTGAAAATTTAGGTAGATTTCTGGATTTCTTGCTCTTGCCTGAAGACATGATGAGATAAAGAAACAAAACACTCCACAAACTTGTTAGTAGCACAGTTAGTAACAATAAAGAAGATGAAGAAAATCAAGAAAATTTCAGAATCTTAGTTAAGACCTAAAATCAATATCAGAACAGCTTAACACTGCTCTGATACCACTTGTTGGTCCCGATTGGTTGAGTTGATTAAGAAACTTTGAGTTAACCTTCTAGGACAAAATCTAGAAGGGGGGGTTGAATAGATTTTGTAGATTTTTCAAATCTTTCAAAATCGATTCAAAGTACCAGATGTACATAGCGGAAATTTAATATTAGACTCATCTTTATTAAGATCAAAAGTAAAACTGATATTCAGATTTTAACTTTGATTCTGAAATTAATCTTTGAACAATAAATTGGAAATTGAACAGATAATTAAATAAAAGCAGTAAAGAACACCAGATTTTATAGTGGTTCGGATTATAACAATCCTACATCCACTCTCCTTCTCCAACTTGAAGAAGGGTCTCCACTATCTGCTTACTTACTTACTTTACAATCGTACAACTTACAACTTACAATTTGATCTTCAACTCTTCAAAATCCTAACCAAATCTATGAAATGAACACTCAAGATGCCTGGGTCAAACAATACGTTCGAGACGCTTTTCGCCAAATCAGTGATAGTGTTGAAGACCAGGTAAAAGAATCTTGGACAGCAAAGGAGGCTTCGTTTTCTCAAGTTCTAAAAATGCAACTGGCCATGGAGAAAGATAGACAGACAACGATTCTAAAACAGTTCATGGAAGATGAATTCAGACGAGCTGAGGTCGGATAAAAGAGAAGATATGACCAGCTTGATCAGAAGACAGGGATGGTAAGAGAAGAACTCATTAGGCAAATAAATCAAGTATCCACTATCTGCAACACCCGATTTGTTGATGTCAAAAAGGGGGAAGATAGTGAACTCAAGAAAAGGATTGAGTTACAAGAT
Organism: Paraleonurus japonicus; assembly: GCA_030762865.1. NCBI lineage: Eukaryota > Viridiplantae > Streptophyta > Magnoliopsida > Lamiales > Lamiaceae > Paraleonurus > Paraleonurus japonicus. The sequence continues at coordinate 15,934,707 of CM061055.1, read as the reverse complement.
GATCAGCTGATGGCCTTAAATCTGAGGATAGATGAATAGTCTGAAGTGTTGTTAAGAGCAGAAGAAGAGAAGAAGAAGGAAGTAGAGGAGAAGTCTCAGAGAGCATTGAGGAGACTGAAAAGGAGAACAACAGCTGAGTCCACTGAATCTGAACCCGAACCTGAACTGCCACCTACTGCTGATCCTGATCCTGCTCCTGTCCTGTCAATCAAATCCCCCTCATCCTCATCTAAAGCAGCTGGGAAAGCTAAGGCTTCAAGCCAAGTTCAGAAGACCCAGTCTGAGATAGAGGAGGAAGAAAGAGTGCTAAAGAGGAGGAGGGAAGAAAAAGAGAAGTACAAAAGGAGAGATGCTAAAAGAAGGAGGGAGCAAGAGAAGGCAGCAGGGAAATTTTATGATCGAAAACAGAGGAAGTGGGTTCAGTCGAGTAGAGATGAGCAAGGAGTCGAGATCTTCAAACCATTTCATAGGAGTGATGTTGTCCCAAAGGAAATCTTGCTGATGAAGGATCAGGAGATGTGGAGATCGTATGAGGCAGAATGGATATTTGTCTTCCATGTCTGCAAGAAGATTCAATGGGGACTCGAAGAGACCATCGCTTTTCATGTTTGGTTAAAAGAAAAGGATTCCAAGTTCTACCAATACTTGATCGACCTTGCTCACAAAGAATTCAACGCAGACGTGGTCGCACCAGCCTACTCACCGATGGATCCCCCTAGAACAAAAGATGGCCAGCTAAATCTTGAAAGAATTAAGCAGCTGATTATAAGAGCTGAAGCTGAAGCTGACCTGGCTGAAGGAGGGGAGACAGTGTCTCTGAAGAAGAGAGTCTTCGACTGGTTAAGTGTACCAGAAGAAGACAGGTGGTACGATTAAGTCTATCTCTTACTACTCTTTTGATTGTCTGTTATGATGAATGTGGAAAATGTGCAAGTCTGTGAATATCTGTGAAATATACCTTTTGAACTACTCTCACAAAACTTGGTTGTTTAACTAACTTGTTTTCTTTCTTTTCAAACTGAATAACTAATTCTTGGTATAAGTGACTGGCCTATAAGTTTATAACACTGAATCATCTGAAACTTTCTAAACTTATTCTGAGTGTTTACCTCTGATTATCTGATCTCAATCTTGATTAAAGTACTGTTCTGATCATCTGAATATAAAGTCTATTGCTCTAATTATTTGACGATGTGATTGTATATCTTGTATTATGATTATCTTCGAAATGTTCTAACATTTTTCTTTTCTTGAGCTGTGTTTTAACATCATCAAAAAGGGGGAAATTGTTAGGTAAGAAAAGGTGTATGTAGTTTTGATGTGTTAAAAATGTAAAATAGGATGACCAGCTGAGCATTATGTATAGATAGCTGAAGTAAGTAATTGTAAATAAAGCTAAGTACAAGTAAAGAAGTCAGACTAGGTTAAGAAATCAGACTAGGACAAAACATCAGATAAAGACAAGAAATCAGATGAGGACCAGATATTAGATAGGGACGACACAAAGAAGATAGTTAAGATTCAAGATGATAAACAATCACCCAGACAAGGAATGAAGACGAAGACAGGGTGAGGCAAGTAGCAGACGATGAAGTGTTAGAAAATTTTACACAAGTTTCAAGAAGCAGTTTCAACTAACCAAGAGGAAGTTACAAGTTTCAGTTACACTGTTATAACTGACCAAAACAGAATTCAAGGAAGTTACAACTACCAAATGAAGATCTCTATAAATAGGGATAGAAATTAGTTTAGAATTACTTTTGATACTTTGCATTCACAACTATTCACATATTCTATATACACGAGCCACAAAAGTTGTACACACACACAAACGTTCTATACGTTTTCCAGTTTTAGTGTTTGTAGAACACTTTTTACAAGAACATCTTCAAGCCATAGATATCCAGAAATTAGGAAGAAATCGTTGTAAGGCTGAAGATTCACACTTGTAAGTAAGTAAGTAAGAAGGAAGAAAGTCAGTAAGTGAAGACCCTTCTTCAAGTTGAAGAAGGAGAGTGGACGTAGGATTTTTATAATCTGAACCACTATAAATCTGGTGTTCTTTATTGCCTTGATTTACTTACTTGTTTCTTTTCAATTTCCAGTTCATTAATCAAAGATTAATTTCAGGATTAAAGTTAAAACAAAAATATCAGATTGCTTTTGATCTTGTTAAAGTTGAGTTTAAAAATTGTTTTCCGCTGTGTTACTTTGGTGGTTTGAATAAGTTTTAAAAGATTTGTAAAAATCTGAAAAATCTATTCAACCCCCCTTCTAGATTTTTCCTAGAAGGTTGTTTAAGTTTCTTCTAAAATCTCAACTAATAGGGACCAACAACGGGCATGTGTACTCAGTGTTTGTTTCTTTAAATTGCCAATGGGTGAGATTTGTTAAATCAATATGCTCGGTGAATTGGGAGATAGCACTGTTTATATGGTGTGTTGTTGATTATAGAAGGAATCTGTGTCCTAATTATTTAGGATGATGATGTCCCCTTGATGAGCTCATAAAGATTATTATGTAAACCCTGCAGGTGGATTTAATCCGACATAATAATAAAGATGAGTGGTACTACTCTTGGAATTAGATATAAATTAATTAAGTTGTCAGTAATTTAATTAATTTATGGACATTCGATATCTTAAACACGGGGAAATAAACGTACACATAATAAAAGAGCCCATATTATAATATGGGATTAGGACGGTAATTCAATTATAACTCTTTAGTGGACCGAGTTATAATTGATGGGCTTAAGTTAAGTGTTCGGATTGAACAAGGATGTTTAGGCCCATCAGGAGACCCAACCCTTATTTCTCCTTAGGGTCCCTGTTGTAGCCTATAAATAAACCCTATATCAGAGCCTCCTAGTGTGTGAAAAAAATGTGAGATCAGAGAGAGGCGGATTCTGATTCCTTGGAGGATCGTCGACCACTTGACGTCCAAGGAAAAGGGATAGGGATACGGCAAAAGATCGTGAGGTTCGTGGCTCATCCTTGATCCGCAGTTCTGACCTTAGAACTGGTTCGAATGCACCTATCAATGTGAAAAGGTATGTTTTATTTCTATTGCATTTTTGCATGTGAATTCGAATTAGATAATCAATTAGAGTCGGCGATTCGGTGGTTCCAACAGAAGGGTCTCTTCCACTACTTACTTACTTACTTTCCAACGTACAACTTTACAACTTACAATGATCTTCAGATCTTCAAACTATCTCCAAACTCCTAAATTTTTCTGGAAAATCTAACTTTTACAGTGCAAGAAGTGTATTGATGATATACAGAAAAGTGTTCTATAAACACTTGAAACTTTTTGAAAAACTTCTTTGAAAATTTGTGTGAACTTTTGAAAGCTTTGTGAAAATGCAGAACTAATTCGTTGTGTGTATTCTCATTGTCAAATAAAGTTATGCCTAAACCTATTTATAGGCTTGGAAAGACAGTTAGTTTGTTAGTGGAAAGACAGTTAGTTTGTTAGTTGGTTGTAACAAACTAAAACCGCTTAACAAACTTAATCTTGATAACTGCTTCTTATCTTCAGCTGATCTTCCATACGTTGTCTGCAGTTGACTTGGTGAAGACTTGTCTTTCTTATTCTACTCAGCTTGTCTTGACCTCGTATGAGCTCATTATAATCATCTCCTACAGATGGCTTGCTTGAGCTTGTCTCCAGATGACCTCTACCTTTTCAGACCTCAGCTGACTTACCCAGCTCTTCCTAGTCTGATCAGTCTAGTACTGGATTTTCACCTCAGCAGTTTTTCGAAGTCGTCTGATCATCTGAGTTGATCCTTTTTAACTCATCAAAACCTTTTCTGACCTAACAAGTTTGTTCTCCTTGACTTGGTCTGATCCCCCACATATACTAGCAAGAGTCTCCCACATCTCCTTAGCTTTCTTGCACCTCTTGACTTTCTCTATCCAGTCTTTGCTCAAAGTTTCAATGATCTCTGTCCTAGCTACTTGGTCCAAATTATGAATTTTTCTTTCATCATTGGTCAGCTCTGCACTCTTCTTCTCTTGTCTGGCCCTAGTTTCAGCTGTTCCAGTTCCATCACTGGTTTCTCCATGATAGAATTTAATCGGTCCTTCTTCAAGCACCTCTTCCATCCTATCATGAATTACCTTCAAATGGTTCTCCATCCTGAATTGCAGATGGAATATTTTTAGGATATTCCACAACATCTAAGACATATAGAGTTTTCAATAAGACGATCTTATGTGTGGAAGAAACACCACATGTTGTGTTTGACGATTCTGCGTTTGAGTTTAAGAGAACAAATAATGTCACAAAGATTTCAGATAATCTACAGAGGTTTGCTTTTTAGACAAGCATGAAATCAGCTTACTTCCCAGAAATTGGCAAGTTCCAGAAGTAGATTTCCTATCTATCTTACACCCACCAAAGTCTGAATCTGAGTATCCAGACAACTCGAAATTGTCATCAGCTGGATACCACAGTCCAACATTTACTGTACCTTTTAAGAATTTTAGAATCTTCTTTGCTGCTTCAAGATGACTCCTTTTTGGTTTAGCTTGAAATCGTGCGCAGACTCCAACTGCAAAAGAAATATCAGGTCTACTAGCAGTTAAATATAATAACGAACCTATTAGACCTCGATACTCTATTTGATCTGTGTCTTCCCCCTTTTCATCTGGATCCATTGAAAAGTTTGTCATCATAGGTATCTTAGCTTCTCGGCTGGTACCTATTCCAAATTTTTCAATAAGATCTTTTGTGTATTTGGCTTGATTTATGAATATCCCTTTCTTAGTCTGCTTGACTTGAAGTCTAAGGAGGTAGGTCATCTCTCCCATCATGGACATTACAAATCTGCTCTTCATAAGATGACTAAATTCTTCACACAAAGATGTGTTAATTGATCCAAAAATGATATCATCAACATAAATCGAACTAATAAAAGATCATTACTAAATTCTTTTCTAAACAAAGTTCTATCAATTTTACCTTTTACAAAACCATTTTGAATTAAATAATCAAACAAACTATCATACCATGCTCTAGGTGCCTGTTTAAGTCCATATAGAGCTTTCTTTAACCTATAGACCTTGTCTCCTTTGACAAAGCCTAGAGGCTGCTCTACATAAACTTCTTCAGCTAAGATTCCATTAAGATAAGCTGATTTAACATCCATTTGAAAAACTATGAATCTTTTAAAAGCAGCATAAGCTAAAAACAATCTTATTGCTTCCAGACGAGCTACTGGTGCAAAGGTTTCATCATAATCAATCCCCTCTTTACATATATTACTAAAGGGAATCGGTCATGATAATTGAAGGGTATTACCTATATTACTAAAGGGTATCAGTCATGATAACTGAAGGGTATTACCTATATTACTAAAGGGTATTAGTTAGAATAACTGGAAGGTAAGTTGATTTATTATCAAGTTTCACCCTAAAACATGGTTCACGGAGACACACTCTTTATTTAATGTAAAATGCAATACTTTTCAAGATTTGCTTTAAAATGATACATTTGCATATTTTTTTTAAAAAGTGATACAAAAGTCTCATTTTACCTTAATAATTTTAGGGGCAAAATTGGAAGAAATGTAGTTAATTTACCTAGAAAGTTGCAAAACACCATACAATTTGCAAATAAAATAAAAGGTTAAAATATCATTTATTAAGAATAAAAGGAAGATTATTTTTTATGAAGATTATTTCTAACAACATCAGAGGGATCGGGAGTAGCATCAAGGAAGAAAAAGGTACAGGAAATGATTCGAAAATTTAATCCGATTTTTTGTTGTATTTGATTGGAGTGTATAGGGTAAGAGTTATTAAGACCAATCAACAAAAATATCGAACCCAAGGGAGAAAGTATGCAAACGAAATTCAAGGATAAGAGTTCTAAATGGCTAAAGTTGCAACAAGTTTTTGGACTAAATCTCTACAAAATGCAAGAAATTAAATGGCAAGATTATGCAAACAATTTATCAAACACCTAGAATGCAATATCAAATATACTAAAATCAATGGGGGAATTGGGTGCAAGGGATAATCTCCATCAAGGAATCCATGATTAACAAGCTATGATTGTATCCAAGTGCAAATCAATCAAATTAGAAAGCATAAACCATCATGAAATTAATCACTCCATTAATATCACAATGCCTAATGTGAGTATCCTTAGTTCTTCCCATCTCTCAATGTAGAAGTCCCCAATTCATACAATCATGCAAAATTGAAACCCGATTAACACCTAATCACATTAGCTCAACTCTCGCCTATTGCTAGGGTGATCAACCATTAATCAAAAGAGACAATTTTTCATGAAGCACAATTAAGAATCACAATTAGGAAGCAATCTAATTCAATTGATCACAATTATCAACAATCATAGCATGAGGCAATCACTTCATCCCTAATTTCAATTATCCCAAGCACAAAGCTATTAGCCCATGGTGCTACAAGCAAAAGCCATGGGTAGAAAATCTAAGAAAGCAATTAACAATCTAATCACTACAAGCAATGAATTAAAGAGAACAAAGGGTAAGAACATCACCAATTAAGCTTCAATAGGCAAAAATAAGAATGATTAATCTTCTACAATGCTTCAATCCAACTTCAATTCTTCCCAATTCACAACTGCAAACTTCAATTACAATCAATCAATCTACTAATCTAGTGGACTAAATATAGAATCTATCCTATTTCTAACAATCTATTGCAATTACAAGTAAATTCAAGCTACAAAATGTAAAATTCGCCCAAAGAAACTCCTAGAAACTGCTCTAAACTGCTAGAATGAATCTCTCCCCTGTTTTGGCTTCCAATGGCTTAAAAACTGAATTTTTCGGTTTTGGGCACTCCTCGAGTCGAGCTTTAGGACCTCGAGTCGAGGCCTAAGAGTCGCTAACACGTTTCTTCAAAATATCGTCTGCCTCGAGTCGAGGCTCAGCCCTCGAGTCGAGGATCCTGCAAATTTCTCATCCCTTGACTCGAGGCTCCTCCCTCGAATCGAGCTCGCTGACTTTTTGAAAATATTTCCCTCCAGCATGAACCTCGAGTCGAGGTCTGTGCACCCTCGACCTGTGCTCGAGATCAGGGAATTTTTATCGAGAAGGGCTTCGGGCCCGACCCCCATTTTTGTCCCGTATGTTCGTCTTTTCATTCTAAGAATACTGGTACTCTCGGTTTGGCAAAATTCCACCGATTTACATGTAAAACGGGCGAAAAACATCAAAAACTCACAAAGTAATACTTTTTAGGCAAAAGAGTGATACTTTTCACATTTAGGCACAAAAATCACACTTTAGCTCACTTTTTGCACTAAAATTGGCCCCAAAAACATGTATCAATTCACTCCAATCAGTATTCAAGAAACTAAACTGGAGAATCTGTTTGCTGGCTCTGTTAAATTATTGTGGGGAGGGGAGAAGGTTGGGTGGGCGGTAAGAAATTCTGATGGTAGATCGGGGGGTATCTTGAGTTTGTGGAATTCTAATTGTTTCAGCTGTTCAAGTTCATGGGATATGTCGGGGGCAGTTGTGGTTAATGGTTTCTAGGGTACAAAGAGGAAACGATGTTGTGTCATCAATGTTTATGCCCCTAGTAATTCAGAGGATAAGGCAGAACTATGGGATAGAATTTCATGCGTGATTTAGCAAAACAGTGATGGGTGCGTTTGCGTGTTAGGCGATTTTAATGCTATTAGATCCCAGCTGAACGAAGAGGTAAAGCTACTGCACAAAATCTTAGTGAAATGGAGACTTTTGATAATTTTTTCAGGGATTCACAACTTATGGATCTACCACTGAACGGGAGAAGTTACACATGCTACAAGCCGGACGGTTCGTGTAAGAGTCGTCTTGATAGGATGTTGGTTAATAATGAGTGGCTATCCAAATGGCCCACTGTTTTTCTTAGAGGGATGCAGCATTCGATATCTGATCATTGTCCACTGCTTCTCGAGACAAAGGAGCGTGATTGGGGCCCTACTCCTTTCAGGTTTGTAAATGCTTGGTGTTCTCATCCAAACTTCAAAGAATTTGTGACAAATGCTTGGCATAATTATCCAGTCCAAGAATGGAGTGGCTATAGAATTAAGGAGAAACTAAAGATGCTCAAAGAAGATTTGAAAATGTGGAATCGTGATATATTTAGCCAATTAGACAAAAATATTGGTGAACTTAAAGGAAAAATTCAGGAGTTAGATATGTTGGACGACTCAGATGGGCTCGAGGAGAGTGACATAATTTAGAGAAAGGCAATAACTGCATAACTTTTTAGGAAGCTACACCAAAAGAATAGCCTGAATGCTCAAAAGGCCAAAATCAGATGGTTAGAGGAAGGTGACGTGAATTCAAGTTTTTTTCATAGAGCCATATATTTTTGAAGGAAATCAAATGAAATTTCCGGAATCTTGATTGATGGAGAGTGGAAAGATGAGGCTACGGAGGTAAAAGAAGGGGTTTTCGATTTCTTCAGAGAACAATTCAAAAGTTCATGTAGAGGGAGCTCGTATCTACAACCATATTCGAATGACAAAAAACTGCATGGGGAAACGAACTAGTTTCTCGTTGAGCCTTTTACTGAAAAGGAAGTGCTTGAAGCAATCACAAATTGTGACTGTTCTAAGAGTCTTGGCCCAGACGGATTCAATTTCAAATTTGTAAAAGAATGCTGGCAAGTGATTAGAGAGGATATTATGAAGATGTTCGACGAGTTCCATCAGCACGAAAAATTGGTAAGCGGGCTAAATCATTTTTTTATTGTGTTGATACCAAAGAAGGAGGAGGCTTTAACGTTAAAAGACTATAGACCCATCTCCTTAATAGGATGTGTCTATAAAATTATGTCCAAAGTCTTAGCAGTTAGGTTAAGTAAGGTGATTAATCATATTATTTCAGACTGTCAAAGTGCTTTTGTCGGTAATAGATCTATTATGGATGGTGTTGTAATTCTTAACGAGATGATTTCGGAAGCGAGAAGGAAGAAGTTTGAGAGGATTTTGTTTAAAATTGATTTTACTAAAGCTTATGATTCTGTTGAGTGGTGTTTTTTGGAGAATATGCTGGAATTTTTTTATTTCAACATCAAATGGAGAAAATGGATTTTGGAGTGTGTCTCGACTGCTCATATGTTAGTCTTGGTCAACGGCAGTCCTTCAGGAGATTTCAAGCTGGAAAGGAGACTCAGACAAGGGGATCCCTTATCCACTTTCCTTTATTTGTTGGTGGCGGAGGGTTTAAGCATTTTGGTCAAAAGAGTTGTGGAAAGAGGCTTTCTCGAAGCGGCAGAATTAGGGAGAAATAAGGTTCCAATTACACATCTTCAATATGCAGATGATACTGTATTTGTTAGCTCTGGGAATGAGTCAAATATATGGGCTATGAAGAGAATTTTGAATTGCTATCAGGTTTACAAGTGAACTTTCAAAAATACAGCATTATAGGTATTGGCATTGCCAAAAATCGATTAGAGGGAATGGCAGGTTATTTAGGATGCTCTGTCGGATCGATTCCATTTTTGTTCTTGGGCATTAAGGTTGGTTTGATAAGGAATAGTAATGCAGAATGGTCTGAGTAGATAAAAAAAATGAAGGCGAAGCTTAATCTTTGGAAGATAAGAAGATTTTGATTGGGGGCAAAATTACACTTTTGAAAGCTATGCTTGCGTCAATCCCAATTTACCCGTTATCTTTCTACTATGCCTAAACGTAATTTTTTTATTGGGGGGGGGGGGCGGGGAGAGAGAACAAACAGTGTATTTCTTGGATCAAATGGAGTAAAATCTGTGAATAAAAAAATTTAGGGTGTCTTGGGGTTAGAGACTTAGAGTCCTTGAATTTAGCTTTGTTGGGTAAATGGCTCTGGAGGTATTTTATTGAGAGAGAGAGAGATAATGGGTTAGGGTGATAAATTCGTTGTATGCAGAGTTGAGTGTTGGTAATGAGGGAATTCAGGTTGATAGGGGAGAAAAAAGGTGGTCGGGTTGGTGGAAGGAGATTGTTTTGAATGGGTCGGGGAATGGGGGAAATTGGTTTTGGCAGCATATGGAAAAGCGTTTGGGGGATGGGGGTGACACTAGGTTCTGGGATGATGTCTGGGTAGATAGTAGCTCCCTTAGGAACCGTTTTTCTAGATTGTTTGCTTTGAGTATTCAAAAGTCAGCTAGTGTGAGAGAGATGGGAAAATGGGTGGAGGGAGGTGGAGAAGAGAATTACGTGATAAGGACATATCTGTTTTTAATGAGCTGTTAGTTGTGGTGAACAGGGCCAGGTTGAAGAGAAACATTAACGATTCGTGGAGATGGAAGAGAGATCAAAGTGGAAACTATACCACTTCCTTGGCTTATGGAGCGATCAGGAATGCATCAGAGGACTCGAGGAGGAGGTGCAACGATTCCTTTACAACTGGATTTGGAGCGAGATTGCACCACTCAAACCGTCGGCGGTGGCTTGGAGACTTGTTTGGGATAGATTACCTACAAAGATCGAGTTGTTTAAGCGCAAAATCATTGCCTCACTGCCAGAGACTAGCTACAGTATTTGCAAAGAGGAGGAAGAGTCGTCAAATCATATTTTTCTTCGTTGTAAGGTGGCATCGGAAATCTGGTACAAGCTGTTGCACTGGCTTGGAATTCCAGCAGCCTTACAGGCTATGGTACGTGATCATTTGCGATTGGCTTATGGGTGTGTGCGGTTTGGGTAATATGGAAAGGGAGGAATAATTTGGTGTAACGGGGAGTGCATTGATAAGGTCATTGACAAAGTAAAGGCTCAGATGTGGAGTTGGACTTCTATCTGTTATCCTGAGATCTGTAATTTTACATATAGTGAGTGGTTGAAGGATCCTAGAAAAGTTGTTAGTTGCTAAACATTTGCTCTTTGTAAATTTTTTGGGTATCTCTGGTACCCCATCTTTAGAAATAAAATTTTATTTTTCCTGATAAAAAAATAAGAATAAAAGGAAGTATAAATAAATCGATTCCACATTTTTCTATAAACTCAAGCTTGTAAATGAAATTTTTAGTTCATGCCCACATTTAAAGTTCAAATTCCATTATTGAAAAAATTATAGCGCCAGGAGTAGTACTACTTAAAAAACTCATGTTTCGGAATCTGGAATGGTCCCTATTTAGCTGTCTATAAATTCTACATGGCGTTTACGTTTTCTTACAAAATCTTCTGTGAGTTTATGTTGGTACCAAATATGAAAATTTAATATATATATATATATATATATATACACACACACACATATATATATACACTCTTCGTCTTATTATAAACTTTCTATTTTTTCATTTAGTTTGTTCTATTATAAGTTACTCATTCTATTTTTAGTAATTACTCACTAAATTTATATCCCTATATCATTTATTTAAATTTAATTTTATTTACATCTCTAATTTTTTCTTTTCACTCTTCATAATATTATTTGTACTATATCTATATTATATTTACATACCTTAATTTTTATACTAAATAAAGGGAAACCAAATACCGGAATAAAGAAAGTATATAATAACCGCAATACCTTTTGGACTCCAAGACTCCAGAGGAGGCTTCCCCCCCACCCCCCACATTCAAAACAATTCTATAGTATTATTAATGAAAATAGTATGTATATTTATTTTCTTTTATTTTAAATTAATTATTTATACTTAATCTCATGACCCATTTTTCGAGTATTATTTGTACTCATCTTGATCATAGCATCCCTTGTCCAATACCTTCTTGTTCTACTCTAAAACTTTTTTGTACTGATAGTTCCTTATTCGACCAGCCATCTGTTTACCAGATCGAGTATTATAGGTGTTCTTCAATATTTGACTTTTTACATACAAATATTTTCTTTACTATTGTTTGTTCCAGATGAGTTATGAAAGGAGGTGTAAAGTCTAAAAAGGGGGTTGAATAAATTTTATTACACTCAAAAACATTTTGCAACCTTTCTGTGAGCTGAGTGTGTAAACAACAGACTTTGAAAAAACTACTTCAAAAGTACTCAGAGTGTACTTGTGATCAACAGACTTCAGAAACCTTGAAATCTTCTGATTGTGCGGAAGTTTAAATCTCGTGAGAATGTTTTTGAAAACCTTTTATGAAAAGTCAAACCCTTTTTGCCAACTAATCAGACGACTTGATGTACGATCTGATAGTAAGAGTTTATGAATGAACAGTTAAGATATGAGAAATGTAAATGCAGAAAATTATAAATGAACATAGATTTTATAGTGGTTCGGATACAGCGATCCTACGTTCACTCTCCCTAATTCCATAGAGGACTTTGATGATTCGATCCAAGGAAGTTTTATAAGTTCCTGTCCTTGTTGATCTTCGAGTTTTCGATACATATCACAACTCTCAAATCTAACAAATCAATCTACTCTCGTACTGAGATAATGGAAGGTGATTTACACTCCAACAATGAAATAATCCTACGAATATAAAGTGTTTACATAATTCTGGATTATCTCTCTAAGCTTGAGTTAATGCGTTTTAGCTCTGGATAAGTTGTTGTTTTGAGTGCTTGTAAATCGTGTAGTTCGCACTTAGATCAGATGAAAACTAGTTGTTGGAAGAACTATTCTTGGTAAATATCTGTTGGTTGACTTGCATGATTGACTTAATTGATTACCTTCAATCATGTCTTGATTGATTTACTACCCAATTGATTCTCTTGATTGACATTTGATTGAACTTCCATATCTTCCTTGATTGATTGATTGACTGCTTGATCAAATCTTCACCCAATCTAGAATCTTCATCGGTCAACTCTTTTGAACTCAGATGTTCACAGCTCAGCTAATCGGGCTTTCCTTACACCAACCTTGCTGACTCCAAGTCTTTTTATCTGTAAGCAGAGTATAAGTCAGCTATGGCTTAGAAACTTAGTTGTCTTATCTCAAGGTCTACTTTGACTGAATCTTCTTCTTGCAAACTATTGGTCCCTTGATTGAGTTGATTTCAATAGATTGAAAGTCCCTCTAGAGATAATCTAGAAGGGTGGGGGGGGGATGAATAGATTATCGAAACTTTTTTGAGTTTAGATTATCAACCAGCTTCTAAATCAAAGTATTACAGCGGAAATAATTTTTATACTCAATCAATCAAGATCTAAGTGTTCTGAAACTTTGTTTAATTTAAATGTAAGAAATAACAAGAATTAAAGACTTGAAAGAAAGAACACCGAATTTATAGTGGTTCGGATCGAAAGATCCTACGTCCACTCTCCTCCTTCAACTTAAAGAAGGGCCTTGACTTACTTACTTTCTTTCTACCTTTCTTTCTTACTTACAGTGCAGATCTTCAGCTTTACAATGTTTCCTTCTCAATTTCTGGAATCTAATAGCTTGAAGATATATGTGTGTAGTGTTCTATAAACACTATGAACTGTGAACGTGAAGAACGTTCGTAAATGTGATTACAATACTTGTGAATGCTAATTGTATTTTGAGAATACTTGTGAATTCGTGAGATAGCAAAAGTTAATCTATTCTACTTTCTAAATCTATTTATAGAGATCTTGCTGTTGACAATTGTAACTTCCTTGTTGATTCTTCTCTAGTTAGTTATAACCAACTAACTGAATCTTGTAACCTCTTCTTGGTTAGTTGTAACTGCTTCTTGAGATTACTTGATTATTCTAACACTTCATCATCTTTATCTGTCTTCAGACAAGGTCCACTCTGTCTTGTGTCTTGGTCTTCAGTCTTGGTGACTGTCATTCGTTGTCTTTGACCTCGTCTGTCTTCTTATGCCTGTCTTTGTCTGGCTTTCTGTCTTCGTCTTGTTGGAACCACCGATCGCCGACTCTATGAAATTATCAGATTCGGGATCGCAGTCACATAAACGCAGCGGATAGAATTGTACCTTTATTCACCGTAATAGGTGAAGAAGAACCAGTTCTAAGGTCAGAACTGCGATCGAAGGATGAGCCTCGGAACATCACGGTCTTCTACCGTATTCCTATCCCTTTCCCTTGGACGTCGAGTGGTCGACGATCCTCCAAGGAATCAGAATCCGCCTCTCTCTGATCTCACGTTTTTTCACACGTCTGGAGGCTCTGATGTTAGGGTTTATTTATAGGCTACAACAGGTTCCCTAAGGAGGAATTAGGGTTGGGCCTCCTGATGGGCCTAAATATCCTGTGTTCCGTCCGAACACTTTACTTAAGCCCATCAATTATAACTCAGTCCACTAAAGAGTTATAATTGAATTACCGTCCTAATCCCATATTATAATATGGACTCCTTTATTATGTATACGTTTATTTCCCCGTGTTTAAGATATCGAATGTCCATAAATTAATAAAATTACTGACAACTTAATTAATCTATATCTAATTCCAAGAGTATTACCACTCATCTTTATTATTATGTCGGATTAAATCCACCTGTAGGGTTTATATAATAATCTTTATGAGCTCCTCAAGGGGACATCATCATCCTAAATAATTAGGACACGGATTCCTTCTATAATTAACAGCACACCATATAAACAATGCTATCTTCCAATTCACCGAGCCTATTGATTTAATAAATCTCACCCATTGGCAAATCAAAGAAACATACACTGAGTACACGTGCCCGTTATTATATAGGGATTAAGAAGACGTACATCCATAACAACAGAGGTCTTGTTCTTTTATATAGTCAGTACAAATTGAACAACCTCATATGGTCCTGCTCAATACATACAAAATGTACTAGTGTAACTTTATAGTCAAGATAGACTAATACCAAATTACACTACAACCGTTCCAATGGTTTGTCCTAATCCATCTTGGTTGTGAGCTATTATTTATAATCTATTAGGAATTAATAGCATGATCTTCTGTGTGACACCACACACCATGTTATCTACAGTATAGATTAATCTGGACAAAATAATGATATATATAACAATCATAAACAATAAGTGTTTTGATCATAATGAGTCTCATATCAAAAAAATGTTCATACAAAAGCTAGGCTTATAGTATACATGCTAACACGTCTGACCCTTCGTCCTCATCTGACTCCTTCTCTTCATCTGACTTCTTGTGTATCCTTATCTAACTTTTGTACTTAGTCTATTTACACGTCTTTACTACTACATCAGCTGACTATACAAGATTTTCAGCTGGTCATCCTATTTTACATTTTAACTCATCAAAACTAAATACAACTTTCTTCCTAACAATTTCCCCCTTTTTGATGATGTTAAAACATAACTCAATAAAAGAAATGTGTTAGTAATCTTAGAAGATAAGTATTCCACAAAGTATACACTTAAGTCACTTAGTCAGATAATCAGAGTAATATATTTCACAGTCAGATGATCATAGTCAGATAATCAGGATAAAGACAGATAGTCAAGATTAGTGAGTTGCAGACAAATTAGTGTTATGAATTTTAATCAAGTTTATTTCAGTTAGTTATACCAAGAATTGGTTGATTAGAAGATTAAATCAGAGCAAGTTAGTTTTAGACAACAGTTTCATGAGAATAGGTCAAAAGTATATTCACATTGGTTTCAGATACATCACAGTTTAGCACTTTCTCAGGAAATCAGATAAGGATTATGAAAAGATAAGATTTAGTCATACCATCTTTCTTCTTCTGGCATACTTAGCCAGTCGAAGAACCTGTTTTTAAGGGACACCGTCTCTCCTCCTTCAGGAAGTTCAGCTTCAGCTTCTGCTTTAATCAGGAGCTGCTTTACCCTTTCATGGTCCAGATGACCATCTTTTGTTGTTGGAGGAGACATTGGTGAGTAAGCTGGTGCGACCACATCCGCGTTGAACTCCTCATGAGCAAGGTTGATCAGATATTGGTAGAATGTCAGGTTCTTCTCTTCCAACCATACATGGAAAGCAATGTTTTCTTCTAGGCCCCATTTTATCTTCTTACAGACGTGGAAGGCGAAGATCCATTCTGCTTCATAGGATCTCCACTTCTCCTGGTCTCCCATCAGTAAGATCTCCTTTGGCACTACATCGCTTCTATGATATGGTCGGAAAACCTCAGCCCCATTCTCATCTTGGCCCTTCTGAACCCACTTCCTTTGCTTTCGATCGTAGAACTTCCCTGCAGATTTCTCCTGCTCC
The DNA here is from genome assembly GCA_030762865.1 of Paraleonurus japonicus. NCBI lineage: Eukaryota > Viridiplantae > Streptophyta > Magnoliopsida > Lamiales > Lamiaceae > Paraleonurus > Paraleonurus japonicus. Next base: position 15,918,638 of record CM061055.1, on the reverse strand, counting down.
CTTCTTTTCTTTGTATCCCTTCTCTTGTACTTCTCCTTTTCTTCCCACTTTCTTTTCTTTATCTTCTCTTCTTCATCTATCTCAGCCTGGGTTTTTGATTTACTTGAGACTTTAGCTTTCCCAGCTGACATGGTTGAAGATGAGGGAGACTTGATTGATAGGATGGGGACAGGGTCTTGAGCAGGTGGTTCTTTTTCAGCTTCGGGTTCAGATTCACTGGATTCAGATGCCTGCGTCCTTCGTCTGATTCTCCTTAAGACTCTCTGAGACTTGTCATCTGCAGCTTTCTTTCTGGCTTCCTCAGCTTTCAACAACTCTTCAGACAGTTCTTCTATTTTCAGGTTCAAGGCCAAGATTTTATCGTCTTGAACATTACCTCTTTTCTTGAGCTCACTATCTTCCCCCTTTTTAACAGCAGCAAAACGGGTATTGCAAATAGTGGCTACTTGTTCAATTTGGCCCATCAGTTCATGTCTGATCATACCTTTTATTCTGAGCTGCCTCAGCATGTCTGAATTCACCTTCTAAATATTGCTTGAGGATGTTTGTTTGCTAATTTTTTTCCAATGCCAATGTTATCCTCAAGACTTGCTGAAATGAAGCCTCTTTTTCTGTCCAAGACTCCTTGACCTGGTCTTCAACAGCATCTTTGATTTCAGCATAAGCATCGAGTACATACTACTTGACCCAGGCTCCTTGAGCCTTTTCCTCTTCAGCAATTTGTTGCTTGACCTTTGCTATGTGCTCTTCATGTCTGATTCTGGAGAAATAGAGGTCTATCTTTGTCTTTTTGTGTACAGGAACCTTTATGTTCTCCTTTATAGATGATGAGATAACGCCCAGAACCAGACGAAGAGCACTCAAGCAAGCCATCTTCAAATTTGAGACCTCTTCTTTTAAGGCTTCAACTTCGGATGCAGACGCAGAGGTTGAGGGCAGTGCAATCTCTTCTGATGGAGAAGATAGAGTTAAATCTATCTCCTCAACTAGAATTACTACTTCGACTGCAGCTGGAGGAGAATCTACCCAATGCATCTTTGTAGGTGGCTCCTGCTGGCCTATTATCTGCTCTGCTTGTGCCTCCCCAGTTGTATCCATCTCAGCTGGCTCATCGGCAGCTCCACCAATGTCCTTCTCTGCTTCCTCCATTACTCTATCAGATTCCTCTTCAACCCTTTCTTTCTCTGCCTCCTCTTTCTTTTCTTTCTCCTCAGCCTCAGCCATCTTTCCTTCCTCAGCTTCCTTCTACTTCACCTCCTCTGGTTGTTCATCTCCGAGGTACACCCGTTGCAAGATGTAGTCATAGAATTTATCCTTAGACAGGATTTCCAAGAAGTATTTAAGACCAGCTTTCTTGAGGACATCTTTTTCCCAGATGGACAAATTATTTCCTCCAGCCTCTGCTATAAGAATAGCTGTCTCTTCGAATGATCCTGTCCTAAACCTTCGCAACAACCAGACATCAATAAGCTCACCTAATAGATCGGGTTCATCTATCAGGGTTGATTCTTTCCTTATCAAGAATTTCTTTCCGAGAAGTCTGAGTGATAGCTCAGTTGCTCCCATCTCTCCTGTGGGATTTGGAAGGTGTAGGTATAGGTTGGGTTCTGTTTGGGTTGTGGATAGGAAGGAAAATGGGTCATCTGTGTGTTGGAGTTGGGTTGAACTTTTGGGAGTAGACCGTTTTAGAGGCTCTGAGGCAGCGGTCTTGCCTGCCTCTTCATCGCCAGGTTGGGATGAGGAAGGTTCTGGGTCTGCGTCCTCAGATGAGGATGAAAATGAGGCTTGGGCAGCCTCCTCAGGTTCATCTCCAGATGAGATAACCAACCTCTCTACTTGCTCTGCTGCCTCTGCTGAGACACTTTCCCCTTGGGAAGCTGTCTTCTCCACCTCCTCCTCTGCATCCTCCTCTGTCTCTTTCGATGAGGACTCGTCCTCCAACACCGTCTCCACCTTCTTTGCTTTGGCTTTCACTGCCCTCCTTCTTGGTGCTGGTGGTGGAGCTGGGACATCCTCGTCTCCCTCCGAGTCAGAAGGACCGAAAATTTTCTCATCCTTGATGAGCAGCCCCTTTTGTCTGGTGAACTTTTTAACACCATCCTCCCAATTGAGGTTGTCTGCTCCCAGCTTACTTTCAAGAATGATGGTTATTCTGGCCATCATGCTTGTCATGTTGTTCAAAGACCATCTCATCAGCATCTTTGAAATCGGAGTCTTAATGAACCTCTTCCTCTCCTCTATCAGCCTCAAGAATAACACCTTGGCCCAATCAATTTCGGCTCCATTAATAATGGCCCTTAAACAGCACAGCCTTGGCTTCGTCAAGCCATTGTGGCTTTGTTGGTCACCCAGAATACATTTTGTTAAAATCAGCATTAACAATCTGTATTTCCATTTTAACATCAGCCTTTTCAGATTCGCCGTTGTATTCTGATGCGACCTCCTCGCCATTAGCCGAAAACTCTCCAGGTATTCATTAGCCTTGTAGGTGAACGAATTCTCACCCACTGTACTTAGCCCAAAAAACTCACCCAAGTCATCTACAGTGACAACCACCTTCTCCTTTTTACCATTTGTTCGAACTCTTGATTCTAAACCATTCTCTCTTGTTTTTGCCCTTGTCAGGAATTCAGCAGAAAGATCATCAAGAGTTTTATTTCTTGAAGGCTTCATCGTGCAGTACTGTTTAAGACCCCTTGATTCCAGTAACTGAAGGATTTCTCTGGTTTCTGGATCGGTGGATGTATCCCATTCTACGTACATTTTTTATTTAGTTTTTCTCTGATCGAACTTAGATCATACTCGAACTTGATTTTGGGTTTCTTTGTATCCGCCATTGATGAACAGAAATTTTAAGAGGGAAAAGAAAATTTGAGAGAAATATGAACAGGTTTCGTATGTGCGTAAATGAAAATATGCACACGTTCTCCTATTTATATGGAAATAGATTTGATTAAACAAATATAAAACTCATAATTGACTGAAGAGTGAAAATTTAGACTTTTGTGCCATGATAAATGCAATTATGATAATTAATTTTGAAAAGCGAAGAGAATAATATAATAAACATATTAAATATGTCGCGCGTGAACTGTTGACGGTTCATATTTTAGAAACCGCCTCCAATTCTGGCACGTGAATGATACCCAGCGTATTTCAAAATTCAATTTGATAAACTTTTAGGTCCGTAGTAACTTCTTCTGACACAGAGTTACTTATTTTTCTTTACTTTTCAGCCAATTGGAAAGATAAAATGAAAAGTATACACATTTTAATAAAAACAAAATCGGAACCCTTATCTTTTATTTTGAAAAACTATTTTAAAGAAAGCAACTGAGTAAATTCATTTTTGAATAAATAATACAATTATGATATTAAATTCACATATTGATTATATGAACTAATATGCATAATTTTTTATTATAAAAGAAATAGAAGGTTAGAAAATACTTCCTGATATTTTCACCTAGTCTGGATTGATTATAACATTGTATGTTCTATGAATATTCAGATAAGGAGCTTTTTGCTTTATTATATGAAGAAAATGTTTACCAGACTTAATTTCTCCTGAAAACAAAGACACTGAAACAATTCATTAGTAACCTTTGTGAGTAACTCAGACAAGGTACATATACTCATCTGTTTGTCTATAACAGACGACTATAATGTATTTGTCTGAATTACTTTATGTCAGATAAGTAAGTATCAAGTTGCTCTAAGATCAATAGATTAATCCTTGATTCTTGATTCCTTTTATGGAGATCAATGATATCAGCTCTGTAATTATCCATATGATCCTCTACTCATCTGATACTTCTTTCTAGACATAGTAAAATAAACGAGAGAGACAAGGAATGAAAAACATAAGATGAGATTATATATTAACTAAAGAAGCATCTAATAATCCTAACTCTATGAATAATTCCTTAAACCTTGACTCTGCTAAAGTTTTTGTCAAGTTATCAGCTCTTTGGAAATCAGTCAAAATCTTTTCAAGTCTGATGTCACATTTCTCAACATGATCTCATATGAAGTGATGTCTTATGTCAACATGCTTGCACCTGGTATGTAAGACCGGGTTCTAGGTAATAGCTATGGCACTATTACTATCACAAAAGATTGGCACATCTCTAGTGATAATGTTATAGTCCCTTAGCTATTGACTAATCCAAATGAACTGTGAACAACAACTCCCAGCTGCCATATACTCAGCTTAAGTAGTAGAAGTAGCTACAGAAGTTTGTTTCTTAGACAACCATGAAATCAGCTTACTTCCCAGAAATTGGCAAGTTCCAGAAGTAGACTTCCTATCTATCTTACACCCACCAAAGTTTGAATATGAGTATCCTGATAACTCGAAATTGTCATCAGCTGGATACCACAGTCCAACATTAATTGTACTTTTTAGGAATTTAAGAATTTTCTTGGCTGCCTCAAGATGACTCTTCTTTAGTTTAGCTTGGAAACGTGTACAGACTCCTACTGCAAAAGAAATATCAGGTCTACTAGCAGTTAGATATAATAACGAACCTATTAGACCTTGATATTCTGTTTGATCCGCATCTTCCCCTTTGTCATCTGGATCCATTGAAAAGTTTATCATCATAGGTATCTTAGCTTCTCGGCTGGTACCTATTCCAAATTTTTCAATAAGATCTTTTGTATATTTGGCTTGATTTATGAATATTCCCTTTTTAGTCTGCTTGACTTGGAGTCCAAGAAAGTAAGTCATCTCTCCCATCATGAAAATCTCAAAACTTGTTCTTCATAAGATGACTAAATTCTTCACATAAAGATGTGTTAGTTGATCCAAAAATGATATCATCAACATAAATCTGAACTAATAAAAGATCACTACCAAACTCTAATCTAAACAAAGTTCTATCAATTTTACGTTTTACAAAACCATTTTGAATTAAATAATCAGACAAAGTATCATACCATGCTCTAGGTGCTTGTTTAAGTCCATATAGAGCTTTCCTCAATCTATAGACCTTGTCTCCTTTGACAAAGCCTGGAGGTTGTTCTACATAAACTTCTTCAGCTAAGATTCCATTAAGAAATGCTGACTTAACATCCATTTGAAAAATTATGAATCTTTTAAAAGCAGTATAAGCTAAGAATAATCTTATGGCTTCTAGACGAGCTACTAATGCAAAGGTTTCATCATAATCAATCCCTTCTGATTGTGAATAACCTTGAGTAACTAGTCTGGCTTTGTTTCTAACCACAATATTGTTCTCATCTCTTTTATTTTTAAAGACTCGTTTAGTTCCAATGAATGTTTTATGATGAGGCCTTTCAACAAGCTCACACACATCTTGTCTTTGAAACTGATTTAGTTCTTCTTGCATGGCGTTAATCCAGTTGGAATCAGTTAGAGCCTCAGTAATAGACTTAGGTTCAAGCAATGACACATAACAACTGAACATACAATCTTGATTTAGTTTTGTCCTTGTCTGGACCCCATATTCTAAATTTCCGATTATTTGTTCAGCTGGATGATAAGACATTACTTTCTTTCCTTTGTCTTTTACTATGGATGAAAATTTGTCTGAAATATCTACTTCAAATGATTCTGTATTACCTTCAGATGTATCCTCTTGATCATCTGGAATATTAGTTGTCTGATCAGCTGGTATAGAAGAATTTCCAGGTTCTTTTTCTTCGTTTGAATCTGGTTCTTCTTCTTCGTCTGAATCTGATTCCTGTTCATAGAACTTCACAACTGTTCTTTTGATAGTCATCTTATTCAGATCTTCTGATATCTTTGTGATATCATCTGTGTTACTGGACTCAAAAGTAGATTCATCAAATACAACATGCGGTGTTTCTTCCACGCACAAGGTTGTCTTATTAAAAGCTCTGTATGCTTTAGATACAGACGAGTATCCTAAGAATATCCCATCTGCAATCTTGGCATCAAAAGTTTTTAAATGAGATTTTTCATTATTGTGAATGAAATATTTGCAACCAAATATATGAAAATATGAAATTTTGGGAGATCTTCCCTTCCAAATTTCATAGGGGGTTTTACATTTATCTTTAACGATCAAACTTCTATTTTGGACAAAATAAGCAGTATTTATAGCTTCTGCCCAAAACCTGTGAGGAGTGTTATACTCAGACAACATTGTCCTAGCAGCTTCTTTCTTTAGAGTTCTGTTTCTCCTTTCAACGACTCCATTTTGCTATATTGTCCGTGCAGCTGATGTCTCATGAGCTATGTCATTCTCAGTACAATAATTAGTAACAAGCTTATTAAGGAATTCAATACCTTTATCACTTCTAAATCTAACAACACTTAGTCCTTTTTCATTTTGAACTCTTTTAAGAAATTCTGGAATCTTTATCATGGTCTCATTCTTCTTGAATAAGAAAATAACCCAGGTAAATCTTGAGAAATCAGCTACAATTACCAAGGTATATTTCCTTCCACTGAAGGTTAGAGGTGTAACTGGACCAAAAAGATCCATATGAAGAAGTTACAGAATCCTTTCTGAAGAAGGACTATTTATCGTTTTAAAAGAAGTTTTGGTCTGTTTTCCTTTTTGACAAGAATCACAAACATGGTTCTTTGAGAATATTCTATCAGGGAGTCCTTTTACTAAAGATTTCCTTGCTATTTTGTTAAGAGTTTTGAAGTTTAAGTGACCAAGCCGTTTATGCCATAGCAAGCTTAAGTCATCTGAACTCTTTGCAACAAGACAAGTATCTTTAGGACAACTTTTAAAGTTAGCAACATAAATGTTACCTTGTCTGACTCCAGCTAAAAGTATATTCTCATTGATACCATCTAGCACATAACATGCATTATGAGTGAATTTAACATTTAACCCCTTATCAAAAAATTGTGAAACAGACAACAAGTTATGCTTCAATCCTTCTACAAAATAGACCTCGCTGACTTGTATATCTCCAATCATCAATGTTTCAACTCCTTTGGTAAGCCCAAAATTGTTGTCTCCGAACATGACTCTTGAACCATCTATAGATTGATAGTTAGAAAGAAGACATCTCTCATAGGTCATATGCTTTGAACAGCCACTGTCAATGTACCAGATGACCTCAAGAATATCTGCCCTTTCTACTATTTTTCTGTCTTCCTGCAATCACAGATTTAGATTTTAGGTACCCTTTGTAACTTGGGTCCTTTCTTGTTAAGTTGATATTTGGGAATCTAGACAAAAATATCTATATTCCTTAAAACCATTAATTGAAGTTTACAACCATATCTATCTACCAATATAAAACTCTCAAGATCAATCTTGTTTAGCTGATCTCTTGTGATTGTCTTATATTGTGATAAGAATGGATATGACTTGCTTCTTCCATCAAAACTATTATACCTAGGATAAGACTTGGTCTTAGTCTTTGGCTTTGCCTTTGGAGCATCTCTCCTCGTCTGTGTTTTCTTTACAAAAATGTCAGGTGAGGTGATTTGTTCCTTAGGTTTCCAAGGACCAAATCTAGTCTCTTCCTTTGGTTTAGTGGCTTTGACAAAGACTCTTGGTTTTATGGGATCATCCTTTTTATTCCTATCAAAACCTAAACATGTCTTATCATTAGACTTCTGTGAAGTACTGAAAATCTTATCTATTGTGGACTGAGTGTTATTAAGAAGTCCTAACTTGAGATTTAACTCTCTGTTAGTTCTTTTATAACTCTCATTCTCAGAACAGATACTTGAGAATTTGATCCTTTAAACTAAAATTTTCAGTCTCTATCTATTTATATGCAGATAGAGCAGTCTCCAGATCCTTCAGAAGTTTATTTATGAGACTCGGATCAGATACAGATAGGTTCTCGCAATCATTATCTGATGAAGAGTAATAGTTTACCTCCTTTGCCATCAGACATATGTCATCGTCTGATCTAAATCTAGATGAAGATGAGGATGATGATGTTTCTTGAGCTTCTTCCTTTTCAGCTAGAAGTGCTCTCTGGTCTGCATATCTTCTATCTTGTTTCTTCCTCTTTTCTTCTCTCTCTCTTGGAGTTAGTTGAGGACAATCATAGCTGTAATGACCAGGTTTGTTGCAAGTGTAACAAATATCTCCTCTATCTGTTTTTGGACTATTATCTCCTCTTCTGACTGGTGACTTGTACCTTCTAGGTTGATCCTTCTTCTTGTCATTGTCTGAATTCTTCTCTTCTCTGTCTGACTTGTATTTCCTCCGACTTGATCTATCCCTTTTGTTCCTTTTGTACTTCATCTTAAGCCTCTCATACCATTTCATTAAGAGAGCTATTTCTTCTTTGATTGATAGATCTGATGCTTTGGATATTCTTTCAGATTCCTCTTGATGAAGAAATGCAACTGTCTTTCCAGAAGTTGATGACTCAGCTTCATCTTCTTTATCTTCAATTTGAATATCATATTCTAGAGCTTTAAGATGTGAAAATAAGGTATGATGAGAGATTGAGGACAAATCCTGAGTCGCTTTGAGGATATTGGCCTTTTCTCTCCATCTTTTACTCAAAGATCTGAGTATTTTATTATTGATTTCCTTCTCTGTATAAGTCTTACCCAAATCTGCAGCTTTGTTAAGAAGATTTGTCAATCTGACATCCAGTTGGTCAATAGTTTCACCTTATTTCATCTTGAAGCTCTCAAATACATGCAACACTGACTGTAACTTATTCTCCTTTACTTGATCAGATCCCTCACATACATTAGCTAGTGTTTCCCACATTTTCTTCGCTGTCTTGCATCTTTTAACTTTTTCGATCCAATCTTTACTGAGTGTCTCAATAATCTCAGTTCTTGCCACTTGGTCTAGATTTTGAATCTTCCTTTCGTCATTTGTCAACTCAGCACTTTTCTTTTCTTGTCTAACCCTTGTTTCCGAAGCTCCTGTTCCATCACTTGTACCTCCATGATAGAATTTTATTGGACCTTCCTCTAGAACTTCCTCCATACGATCATGGATTGCTTTCAGATGATTTTCCATTCAAAATTTCCAATAATCATACTCTTCAGTAGAGAACTCTGGTAGGCTCCTGGTTTTCTTACTCTTGACAGTTGACATAATAAATTAAGAAACTCAACAAAGACTTGTTAGCAAAGTTAGTGAATCGAAAATAGAGAAAATGACTTAAAACACAATTTCAGAAACTTTAAGACCACAAATATATCAGAAACAGCTTAACACTGCTCTGATACCACTAGTTGGTCCCTCGATTGAGTTGATTTTAATAGATTGAAAGTCCCTCTAACGATAATCTAGAAGGGGGGGATGAAGAGATTTTCGAAACTTTTTCGAGTTTAGATTATCTACTAGCTTCTAAATCAAAGTTTTACAGCGGAAATAATTTTTATACTCAATCAATCAAGATCTAAGCATTCCGAAACTTTGTTTAATTGAAATGTAAGAAATAACAAGAATTAAAGACTTGAAAGAAAGAACACCGAATTTATAGTGGTTTGGATCGAAAGATCCTACGTCCACTCTCCTCCTTCAACTTGAAGAAGGGCCTTGACTTACTTACTTTCTTTCTACCTTTCTTTCTTACTTACAGTGCAGATCTTTAGCTTTACAATGTTTCCTTCTCAATTTCTGGAATCTAATAGCTTGAAGATATATGTATGTAGTGTTCTATAAACACTATGAACTGTGAACGTGAAGAATGTTTGTGAATGTGATTACAATACTTGTGAATGTTAATTGTGTTTTGAGAATACTTATGAATTCGTGAGATAGCAAAAGTTAATCTATTCTACTTTCTAGATCTATTTACAGAGATCTTGTTGTTGGCAATTGTAACTTCCTTGCTGATTCTTCTCTAGTTAGTTATAACCAACTAACTGAATCTTGTAACCTCTTCTTGGTTAGTTGTAACTGCTTCTTGAGATTACTTGATTATTCTAACACTTCAACATCTTTATCTGTCTTCAGACATGGTCCACTCTGTCTTGTGTCTTGGTCTTCAGTCCTGGTGACTGTCATTCGTTGTCTTTGACCTCGTCTGTCTTCTTATGCCTGTCTTCGTCTGGCTTCCTGTCTTTGTCTGACCCTTCGTCCTCATCTAACTCCTCATCTTCATCTGACTTTTTGTGTATCCTTATCTAACTTTTGTACTCAGTCTATTTACATGTCTTTACTACTACATCAGCTGACTATACAAGATTTTCAGTTGGTCATCCTAATTTACATTTTAACTCATCAAAACTAAATACAACTTTCTTCCTAACACAAACTTATCTCCTCCAAGTCTGTTGTTTTCTTAGCATGGATTCTTCTGTCTCAGCTGTTCTTCGAGTCTTTTGGCCTAGACTAGAAGGGTTCCCCCTTAACAAACTATCCTAATTGAATTAGATCAACAATTGACTAACAGGCTGTTGGTCCCGAGATTGAGTAATTTTAAGCAGCTAAGTACACCTCCTAGAGATAATCTAGAAGGGGGGGGGTTGAATAGATTATCTAAATTTTTCAAAATTCAGATTATCAATTCAAGAAATCAGAGACTGTCAGCGAAAACAGTTTATACTCAATCTATTGATAAAGATCTAAAGCAGTCTGAGAATAATTTGTTTATGCAATTGAATAGCAACAGAAAGATAAATTCAGAAAGTAAAACACACAAGGTTTATAGTGGTTTAGATCAAAATCATCCTACATCCACTCTCCTTCTTCAACTCGAAGAAGGGCCTCGACTACTTACTCACTTACTTACTTTACTGAAGATTACAATTACAACAACTTGAAGATCTTCCTCTTCAGCCTATCTTCAAACTATCAAACTATCTAGAAATTAAAAAGATACAGTGCAGAATGTTTGAAGATATAGAAGGAAGTGTTCTTTAAACACTTAGAAATTTATAAAAGACTTTTTAGAAACTTGTGAGTTCTTTGAAAATCGTGAGTATCAGAATTGTGAATGCTAAGAGTTCTTTTCAGAATTGTGCTTACTCCTATTTATAAGTCTGTAAGATGGTTAGTTTGTTGTAACAAACTGAAAACCGTTTTAACAAACTTATCTTGAAAACTGTCTTGACTTGAGCTGATCTTTAAGTTAGTCGACTGCAGCTGACTTGGTGAAGACTTGCCTTTCTTATTCTACTCAGCTGGTCTTGACCTTGTCTTGAGCTCTTCATTATTCTCTCCAACAGATGACTTCTTCAAGCCCGTCTTCAGATGACCTTCTCTTTCTTGACCTCAGCTGACTTCATTAGCTCTACATAGTCTGATCAGCCTAGTACTAATGTTTACTACATCAGCTGTTCTAAACATACTCAGCTGGTCATCTTATTTACATGAGCTAGTTCTAGTCTATACCCTTTAACTCATCAAAACTAAACCTGATCTAACAATTTCCCCCTTTTTGATGAAGTTAAAACTACAAGAAAGAAACAAGCTCACAGCTGGTGTTAGTCAAGATTATTCAAGATAATCAGATAAGCACATTTAAGCACATAAGCATTTTATTTCAGATAAGTTCACATAAGAGCACTAATTCATACTTCAGAAATTTCCATACAAAGACAATTTCCACACTCAGAAATATTTCAAAAAGAATGTTAAGAAAAAATTTAAATCTTAAAGATTTTATCAGATTATTAACACTTAGAAAGATTTCTTAAAGAGTTGTAACTTTTAGGACTTAGAAAAATTTTTAAAGAAAATTTTGATCTGAGATAGAAATTTTCTTACATAACTAACACTTAGAAATTTTTTTAAGATTTCTTATAAAGCAGTAAAGGAACTTAGAACTTTAAAAGATAAGACAAGGTAGTTCAGATAATCTCATTCAAACTCACAGCTTTACATATTTACATTTTGATGCAGATAAGATAAGGAAATAAGAAAAGAGACTCGATCTTATCTAGACATCCCATCGGTCAGCTTCCGGTACCAGCAGCCAGTCAAACACCCTCCTCCCAAGCTGCTTCAAGTCATCCTCCTGAGTGAGTCCGAACTCAGTCTCCGCCCTTTAAACAATACCCCTGACCCAGTTTAGGTCAAGGGTTCCAACAGCTTTCTTGGCAGGGACTGCATACTCGAAGGCTGGAGCGATAATGTTGATGTTGAATTCTTCATCAGCTTCAATGAGCAGCCGACGGTAGAAGTCCTCATCTACCTTCTCGATCCATTCATGCCAAGCGAGGTCCGGATCTTGCTGAGTTGTCCCTGGAGCCTTGAGAATGTGCCAAAAATACATCCACATGGCATCCAGGTTCTTTTCTCTGTATTCCTTCTCATACTGTCCGCAAACCATCTTCGGAGGGGCGGACGTGGTGTGGAAGGGTCTGCAGCTATCACCTCCTTAGCTTTGAACCAGCCACTTTCTGTCAGTCTTGCTCAGGTGACGTTGGAGTCCTTCTCCAACTTCTTCAGCCTCTTTTTCTCCTTCTTCCCAAAGAACTCCTTTTCGTGTCTGATTTTTTTGATCTGTTCTTCGGAAAGATTAGAGTAGTCGGCTTCTCGCTTCCCTTTCCCTTTGGTAGTAACTTTAAGAATGATGTCAGCTGATTTGGGTTCATCAGCTGCTACCCTTTTCTCTTTGCCCTTAGCCTCTGCTTGATCTGCTTCTTTCAGCCTAGCCAAGAACTTTTCTGACCTCTCCTCCTCTTCTTTCTTCCTCCTCTCCTCATCCTCCTTCAAAGCTTCCTCAAGTTGACTCACCCTCAGCTGGAGAGCAGCCAATTCATCAGACTTGAGTATGATGTCCTCCTTGGCTGCCTCCAAGTCAGCTGTGTTGGCCTTCGTGCCCAGATTTTCCTTGTTTCTTCTGCAGCAGCTGTGAGGGTTTGACTTCTTTCTTCAGCTGCCCTTTCCCCCTTTTTAACTTCAGTGGACAAGTCTGTCAGTTTGTTGTTTAGTGATGAGAGTGAATTGATGCATGATTTTTGAGGTAATTAATTGCAAAAAAGTGATGAAAAGTGTTAGAATTTGTGGTTTAAGGTGTAGAGTATCACTCTTTTGCATAAAAGGTATTATTAAATGAAAACTAATGGTTTATTGAAGTGTTTTGTCTTATTTTCAGGGTTTTCGGAGGAATTGGACCGAACCGAGAGTACCTGGAGTCATACGGCGAAGAGACGAACACGTGGGGTGAAAACGGGGGTCAAGAGCGAAGGTCGGGACCACAAAATTCCCTGGACTCTACCATTGGTCGAGCCCGGGGCGCCTCGGGTCGAGGTTGGTGCATAAGGAAGAAGTGTGAAATTTTGGGCGCGCTCAAGTGGGTTATGTATTACAAATGGTGCCTTTATGACCAAGATCGCGCCCAGCCAAGGCAGTAAGGCACCTCCTTATTGCGCGCACAGGTCCCGTGTTTAAGCCCTGGAAGTTGCGTTTATTTTTTAATTTTTTATTAAGGCATGCCACACTTTAGATGCTGAATATAGATAAAAAAATGTGTGTTTACACCAAGTTTGTGGCCTGCCTAAGCGGCAAAGCACTCGTCCATTCGTGTCATTGTCGCGGGATTGAACCCTGAAGGTGGTGTTTTCTTGATATTTTTTAAAAAGAGCCTCAACACTCCACCAAGCTGAACATATACAACAAAAAGCGGGATTGTTAACAAAGTTGTGCCTAACTGAGATGGCAAGAGACTTGCTTTGTCCGCCCACAGCCCCGGGTTCAAACCCTGCACATGTAAAAATTTTATTTTATTTTTTTAAAAGACCCCAAGCTCCAGTCAAGGCCCCCAAGCTCGACTCGAGGCCCCAAAAATTCAGTTTTTTCTCTTTTAAACCCCCTTGGACGAAAAACAGAGCTCCAGTCAAGGCCCCCAAGCTCGACTCGAGGCCCCAAAAATTCAGTTTTTTCTCTTTTTAAACCCCCTTTGACGAAAAACAGAGCATAAGTTAGTTTAGGGAGGTTACTTTACAGTTTTTGGGTGATTTTCAAGCTTCCAAGCCAAATTCTCCTTGTAGGTTGATTAGATTGATAGATTTAGATAGATTTCCATTAATTGTTGATTAGATTAGACTTTGATCCATTAGTTTTCTCAATTCAAGTTGTAATTCAAGTGAAGTGAAGATACAATTGAAGATTCAAGCATTCAATATATTGATCATTTTGTTCAATCGTTGATGTTCTTCCTCTCTACTCATTTCTTTTGGTTAATTGTTGTGATTAGCATTGTGATTATGCAATTAGATTTTTCACCCATGGATATTGCAATTTGCTCCATGGGCTAATTCACTTGTGTTTGGGATAATTAAAATTGAGGATGATTTGATTGCTTGTGCTTTGATTGTTAATGATTGTTGATCAATTGAGATAGTTAGTGCCCTAATTGTGATTCTAATTGTACTTCATGCATTTTTATCTCTTTAGATTAGTGTTTGATCACCCTAGCAACATGCGAGAGTTGAGCTAACATGATTAGGGATTAATCGGGTTATAATTGTGTATGATTGTATAAATTAGGTGCTTCTTAATTGAGAGAATAGTTGCACTAATAATACTCACATTAGGCATTGTGTGATTAATGGAGACTTAATTGCATGATGGTTTTATGCTTTCTATCTTAGTTGAATAGCAATTTGATGCAATCATAGCTTGTGGTCATTGATTCCTTGATGGATATTATCCCTTGCACCCCTATCCCAATTGATTTCTAAAGAATTTCTAGCTTGGTAATTGTTCTTGCCTATCTCTTGTTAATTCTTAGCTTTGTTGTTGTTGATTGATTTTAATTCTAGCATTTTGTAGTGTAATTGGAGCCAAAACCGTATTTGCAACAATAGTAATTGAAAACTCACATTTCTAAGGACTCATGGCCATACTTTTCCCTTGGGTTCGATAACTTGGTTGTCTTAATATTGCTTACCCAATTTACCGCAATCATTTAGATCATTGCACTTCACCCTGAAGTCAGACTTGTCCAGGGCCAGCTCATTCACCACCATCTGATTATATTCTTGCACTTGGCCTTTTAGCCCCTTCATCTCCTCTTCTAAGGCCTTTACCTTCTCAGCTAAGACAGAGTTAGTCAAGGGTGTAATTTTTTCAGTAAGGGTTACCTCGACTTCCCTCATACTAGTTATCATCGTCTCTGTAACAGCTTCCACCATCTTCTTCGTCCTCTTCTTCATCTTCTTCTTGAAGGAAGATTTCATCTTCTTTTCCATCTTGGAAAAGACTGAAGAGATAGCGGTTGCTAGGCTGAGATCATTGTCTTCATCCTCAGATGAGGATTCAGACGAGGAGGAGGAGATAGATTCTTAAGTAGGTGGTGGAGGAGTAGGGGAGTGAATTTGGATGTTTGGGAGAAGGGAGTAAGAGAGAGTTGGGAGAGGTGTTGTTTGGATTTGTGGGAGTGAGATTAATTCGGCTTGTGGGGGAGGGGTAGATTGTGTTTCTGGGATGGGGATGGGAGATGAGGTTTGAGTAGGTGAGGATGGAGGTTGTTGAGTGGAAAGAGGTGTGGGTTGATCTATGGGTGGAGTAGTAGATGTGGTTTGATCAGCTGGGGTTGTTGTGGTTTGTTCAGGTTCAGTTGAGGCGGTGGTTGGAATTGGTTTAGATGAGGTGGCGGTTTGGACAATTTGGGAAACTGTGGCTGTTTTAGAGGCTCCGAGGTGCCAGCCGGGCACACCTCTTCATTGCCAGGTGGGGATAGAGAAGTAATAGATAAGGAAGAATTTGTACCTTCTTCCCGAATGGGTGAGAGAGCAGCTTCCTTGGTTGGAGATGATGGCACTTCAATTCGGCCAACCTCAGCTGCTATCTGGAGGATAGGCACCTCCTCTGGTAACAATGTTGTCATCTCGATCTGCTGCTCCGATCCTTGAGACCTCTTTCTTGGTCATCTTTGGAGAGGAACTTCAGCTTCTTCCTCCTCATCTTCAGATACTTCTTTTGAAGGAATAATTGAAGGAGCAACAGATGATCCTTCAGCTGATTTCTTTTTCGAGGCTTTAACCAGCCTTCTTCTGGTTCTCCTCTGAGGAGGACTTTCCACAGCAACTACCTCCTCAACTTCAAGAGCACTTTCTTGCTCAGCAGCCGGTCTCACAACCTCCTCAGCTGCTGCTCCTATCCTCTGATCCCTTGCCCCATCAGACTCATCGTCTGAATCTTGCATCCCCCCAATCTTTTCATCCTTAGACAAAATCCCTTTTTGTCTAGAGAATTTCTTTGCCCCCATTCTCCAATCCGCCATCTTGTTCTGGCCTTCAATCAATACAATAATCTTATTGAATAGAGACTTACTGTGGTGAGAGAAGTCCATTCACCGGTGACAGGATTGTAGGTCAACCTTGCCTTCTCCGCTTTTAGCCTTTTAATTAAGAGATCCACCCAGTTGACTTGTACTCCGTCGATGATTGCTTGCATACAGCACAATCTGGGTTTTGACAACCCATCATGTGAACTCTGATCTCCTAAAACAGATTGTGTTACAATTGTCATTAAGAGTCTGAACTTCCTTCTCAGCAAATTCTTCTTCAATTCCTTCCTGGTTCCCTTGTACGTGACCCTAGCCACCAAATTAAATGATTCCTCCCAGTCATCTTCCTTATAGGTCAATGGATTCACTCCATCCATTGATGTGTTGAAAATATTCGTGATGGCTTCTCTGGTGTATGACATTTGGGTACCATCTGCCTTCGTGTTGAACCCTTCATCAGAATCCTCCATAATTACCAGAAACTCGGCTCCTAGTAAATCCAGGGTTTTGTTCTGTATCGACTTCATCGAATAGAATCCCTTCAGCTATGATCTTTCAAGTAATTGAAGTATCTCAAAAGATTCTCTATCCTTCGTCATCTCGAAGTCGACGTACATCTCTGCTTTAAATTTGCTTTTGAATACATCAACATTCATTTTGATCTTTGACTCTGATGTAGATATGTAGGTGAACGTTTTGCAGTTTTAGAGGAAGATTAAGCCATTTTGAGAATTTGCAGTGAAATTTTGAGAAGATTTGCAGTAAATTAGGTGAAGGTATTTTTAAATGAAGGAGACAGAGAGGGAAAACTGGAGAAGTGGATACGTGGCAAGATCAGAATAAATTTTAACCGTTGAATGACTGTGGCGCGTGGAGTATATCAATGGCTATATAAAATAGTCGCTTCACCTCCGGCGCGTGGCATTAACTCGTCTTGAAATTGTAAAAAGTAATCGCCCAGGCTACGGATTAGATGACTAATAGGATTACTTTATGCAGAGATAGTAAGTATATCTGACGTAAACCGAATATACCTTTCTTTGCATAAAAGTTTCTTATTTCAGACTGGGTTTTAACAGACTTGGTAAAAAATGACCTTGTCTTAAATTTGAAAATTTCTCCCAAGTCTGATTATTTGAAAACAAAGAATTTTTAAGATAAAGTTAATTTTATGCCTTTATTTTAAATATAACTAGTATATAAGAATATTAGACTTAATTGGGTTTTTAAAAGAACAACTCATCTGAAAATTTTTGAAATAGATGAGCTGTGAGAGTGATTTTGAGAACAAGTTTTAAGAAGGAAACAAGAAAAGGTTTTGTTCAGATGAGGAGGTTTATCAGATGAGAAGGTTTATACTGATCTAACAATGCTAATTTATAACCTGTTCCTGCAGATACACAAACTCAAGAAACCATTAGTAACCAGAGTAAGTCAGACAAGTTACATAAGCTCATCTGATTTTCAAGAAGATCAGCTGATTATGTTCCTGTCTGATTTACTTAATGTCAGATAAGAAATTAACAAGTCAGATAAGGTCAATATGACTAATCCTTGATTCTTGATTCCTAGAAGGAGATCAATGATATCAGCTCTGTGATTGTCCTTTGTCACATATCAAGTCTGATAATTCTTTCTTGACAAAATTTAAAGAAAAGAAAGAAAGAAAGAAAATACAAGATACATACAATAGAAATCATAAATCATCTAAAGAAGCATCAAGTAATCCTAATTCTAAACACAATTCCTTAAATCTAGACTCAGCTAAGGGTTTTGTAAGTATATCTGCTCTCTGAGACTCAGTTGCTATCTTTTCTATTCTAATATCATTCTTCTCAACATGATACCTAATAAAATGATGCCTTATATCTATATGCTTACATCTGGAATGCAAAACAGGATTGTAGGTCATGGAAATTGCACTATTACTATCACAGAAAATAGGCACTGACTGATTGGAGTAAATTGATGCATGTTTTTAGGGTATATTTTAGTGCAAAAAGTGATCAAAAGTGTTAGATTTTGTGCATAAATGTGTAGAGTATCACTTCTTTTCCTAAAAAGTATTACTTGATGAATATTTGATGTTTTTCATCCGTTTTACAGGTAAATTGGTGGAATTTGGCAAAATCGAGAGTACCGGCATTCTTAGGATGAAGAAACGATCAAGACGGACGAAAACGGGAGTCAGAGGCAGAGCCCGGGTCGAGAAAATTCCCTGAACTTGACCTCTGGTTAAGGTCCAGGGGCCTCGACCCAAGGGTGAAGGCATTAGGTGGAAATTCCAAATTTCAGAGAAGCCTCGACTCGAGGGTTGAGCCTCGAGTCGAGGGATAGGGCGAAGAGAGGTTCCTCGAGTCGAGGGCTAAAGCTCGACTCGATGCTGGCGGCGATTTTGCAAAAATCATGATAGCGACTTCAAGACCTCGACTCGAGGGCCCCAACCTAGAGTCGAGGGATGCCCAAAACCGAATATTTTGTATTTATGTCATTTTGAGCGGAAAACAGAGCATATTCCTCCTAGTTTAGTTTAGAGCAGTTATTAGGCAGTTTTCTGGGAAAAAATCTCATTCCATAGCTTAATTCTCTTTGTAATTGGATTAGATTCTTAGTTTTTGATTGATTTCAACCTTTTGTACATTAGATTAGTGATTTGATCCATTAGATTTCCATTTTCAAGTTGTAATTGAAGAGGAGGAGATTGTAATTGAAGAATTTGTGAAGACTCAAGCATTCTTATTTTTGTTAATTGAAGCCAATTGGTGATGTTCTTTTACTTAATTCCCTTTTAATTCATTGTTTGTGTTGATTAGTTCCTTAATTGCTTTCTTACATTTTTCACCCATGGCGTTTGCTCTTAGCACCATGGGCTAATCATCTTGTGCATGGGATAATTGAAATTGGGGATGATGTGATTGGCTTATGCTATGATTGTTGAGAATTGTTGATCAATTGAGTAGATTGCTCCCTAATTGTGATTCTCATTGTGCTTCATGCAAAATTATCTCTTTACATTAATGTTTGATCACCCTAGCAATAGGCGAGAGTTGAGCTAACGTGATTAGGGATTAATCGGGTTATAATTGTGCATGAATGTATGAATTGGGTGCTTCTTAATTGAGAGATTAAAAGTACTAAGGATACTCACATTAGGCATTGTGTAGTTAATGAAGTGATTAATTGCATGATGGTTTATGCTTTCTAACTTGATTGATTTGTAATTGGATACAATCGTAGCACCCAAATCGCCCATTGAAACCAAGTTATTTGTTATTGCATATTAGGTGTTTGATCATTTGCTTGCATAGTCTTAGAATTTTAATTCTTGCAATTATATTGTAGTGTTTAGTGCCAAAACCCATCTTGCAACAATAGTCACCAATAACATGTATTCTTAGGGCCTCACTTGCAAACTAATTCCCTTGGGTTCGATATTCTTGATTGGTCTTAATACCGCTTACCCGAAAACCTACAATCAAAATGGCGTCGTTGTCGGGGAATTAAGTTTTTGTGCCTATAGTGAGACTTAGGGATTATTGTACGTGGCTACTTGTTGTTTTTATTTTTGTGTTTTTTGTTTGTTTGTTTTTGTTGGAATTGATAATTGGATTGGTGGTATTGTAGGTGTATGTTAACAAGGTCAAGTGGTATTCCACCCTTGCCACTCAATCCGGAGATAGAAGCTACACTATGAAGAAATCGTGGTAGAAGAAGAAGAGAAGCAATGGAAGGTGAAGAGCTAAGGAATGAGGAGAGAGTTGTTGGTGAACCTCAAGTTGAGGAGTTACATGGAAATGGAGAAGGAAGAGTAGACAATGGAGGTCATGGGAACAATTTTAATGCTCAAGTTGGCCCTTTCCCTCAAGGGATGCCACCACAACACTTTCCCTACCAAAATCCATACCCCTACCCTCCACAAGCTCACCAATACCCATACTATCCACCTCATCCACAACAATTCTCACCATACTACCCTCAAATGACATACAATCATGAGCCACGATATCAAGAACCACCACACATTCCACATGCCCAACCACAATCCATGAATGAGCCACCACCTTAAGGTAGGCCATTGAGAGAGTTTTTTGAACCACAACTTAAAGAGCACTATGATGGGATAGCAAGGCCGAGGATCGAAGCCAACAATTTTGAGATAAGTCCCGCTCTTGTAAGGATGCTTAGAGAAAAGCAATTTGAAGGCAAGGATGAAGATGAGTGCCCACACCAACATATGGTACAATTCTTAGAGATTTCCGACACAACCAAGTACAACGGTGTGCCCGAAGATGCTAAGAAGTTAAGGCTTTTTGCCTTTACACTCAAGGGGAGAGCCAAAGCATGACTCAATTCACTTCCTCCCGGGACCGTACGTACATGGGAGGACCTTTCGAAGAGATTCTTGATGAAGTTCTATCCACCATCCAAAATCGTGCAAGCTAAGGAGGCGATTTCTCATTTACGCCAAAAGAATGGAGAGACTATACCGGAGGCTTGGGAGAGGTATGGTATGTTGCTTATTAATTGTCCCCAACATGGCTTTCCGGAGGAACAAACCATTATGTATTTCTGCAATGGTTTGATGGATGGGGATCGTTCATTTTTGAATGGTTGTGCTAAGGGTTCTGTTTGGTCGAAGATGGTGGGGCAAATGAATGAGATAATGGAGAATATTGCCCAAGATTTGTTTCAAGTGTCGATTAATCGGGGAGCACATTATAGGGTGTCACATGTTGAGGAGATAGAGTCGATGAAGAGTATGATGATGACTATGATGGACCGATTGGGAGCTCTTACCACTTCCCAAAGCCAACAAAGTGTGAGTCCATCCATCCCTCAAGTTGAGATGTTTGCAAGTCCTATGCCGGTTGAAGAAGTGAACTATAAGGGCAGACCTCCATTTCAAGACAATTATCAAGGAGGCTATCAAGGAGGAAATTATCAAGGAAATTTTCAAGGAGGAAGGCCTCATCAAATGCCTTATCAAAATAGGCCACAAGGGAGTTATCAACCTCAACCTCAAGCTCAATTCAATGGCAACACTTAGAGGAGACACGAAAATTTTTCTTATACCAACCCGAGAGCCGCCGTCCAATTTCCTCCCGGATTTGATCCGGGTGCCAAAGCATCGAACAATGAAGGAAAGGCCACTACGGAGGAGCTTCTTGGTATGATAGTGAAGAGGTTGGAGGCAAATGATTCTAGACTTGATGATATTGGTAAGCAAATGGATACACGGTTCAAGACGATAGAGCATCAAGTAGGACAACTAGCTACCATGGTTGGGAAACTTTCTTCTACAGTGGACCACTTGCAAAACAAAGGGAAGTATCCATCCACTACCGAGCCTAATCCTAAGGAGTTTTATAGTGCTATCCAATTAAGGAGTGGTGCTAGTTATGTAGGCCCAAAGATGCCCAAGGAAGTGGAGATTGAGAAAGAGGTGGAGAAAGAGGAAGAAGCTAGTGAAGAAAGTGTGGTTGTGGAGAAGGAGGCAAGTGAAGAGAGTCGAGTAATGGGAGAGTTCAAGAAAGAAGAAGAGAAGTCCAAGAGAGATGCATGGGGAGTTCCCATGAAAGCCACTCCGGTTCCATTTCCTCAAAGACTTGGGAGGAAAAAGCTTGATGAGGAATTTGGTAAGTTTTTAGAAGTTTTCAAGAGTTTGCATGTTGATATTCCACTATTGGATGCCCTTGAGCAAATACCCCACCATAAAAAGTTTTTGAGAGAAATCATGTCCAAGAAGAGAAGTTTGGATGAAAAGGGTATGATCAAGTTAGTGGAGGAGTGCAAGGAGATTTTGGAGAGACACTTACCTCAAAAGTGAAAGAATCTGGGGAGCTTCATAATTCCGCGTGAGATTGGAGAAAATGGGAACATTCAATGTTTATGTGACTTGGGAGCAAGTATCAATGTCATGCCTTTGTCCATTTTTAAGAAGTTGGAGCTAGGAGAGGTGACTCCTACAAATATCAATCTTCAATTGGCGGATCAATAATATGCTCATCCATTTGGGATCATTGAAGATGTATTAGTAGGAGTTGGCAAGTTCATCTTCCCTGTTGATTTCATTGTTCTTGACATGGAGGAAGAGCTTGAGGCACCTATCATACTTGGTAGACCTTTCCTCGCCACCGGTAAAGGTATGATCAATGTTGAGAAAGGGGAGCTTTAGTTGAGCTCTAATGGAGAGGAGGTGACATTTACTAGAGCTCATTTGGATTAAGATGCTCCAAGCAAATTGGAGAAGAGGACGTGTTGTTACATAGAAATTATCGACTTATACCCTTCCATTGATAGGGATGATTCTACACCTTCTACTTCTTCTAAATCTTTATTAATGAGCATTTTATTCCCTCTTGTAAAATAATTGCTAACATGTCTTGTGTTTCTTTGGATGATTCTAGGAATGAGAGAGATCTTATAGAGCCTTTGCTTAACCCCGGTGATATTAAGCTTGAAGGATGTGAGAAGACTTTGACCAAGCTTGAGCATGGCTCAAGTTTGGGGGTGTTAGAGGAGAAAAGGACACCACTTGAGAAGAAGTAAGTGAGCTTTGAAGTTGGATATCAAGTGGTGTGGAGTGAGTCAAATTGGAGCCGTCTACTAGGCGTGGAGAGGCTCAAGGAGGTGTTAACGGTGAAGGAGATCAAAGAAGAAGGAAAGTTACTCCTAGAAGACAAATGGGGATGTTGCCTCAAAGGACAATCTAGTGAGGCATAAGGATGATCCTCGTTTTGTCGATGAAAGGGAAGTATGAACTCCTTGAGCTTCGTCCGGTAAAGGACATTAAACCTAGCGCTAGATGGGAGGCAACCCATCCTTTTTATTGCTTTGGTGTGTTTGTGTTTTTGTGTTTCTTGTTTTTGGTCCATTTCTTTGAGGATTTGCTTTGGAATTAATTGCTCAAGCTTAGGAGGTTGTGTTATTATGCTATGGGATTTACTTGAAGTTTTGAGCTTATTGTTGATATCATTTTGAGTTGCATGTATTTGTATCACTCTCATTCCAAACTTTGAATTCATGTTATCATTCAAGTTTGGGGGTGTTGAGTTTATTATTGAAATGCATCTCTTAGTGGTAATGAATTTATGATTGTTATGCCCGATTGTAGGTACACTCACTACATTGATTGGAAAAGAGATCGAAAGTGCAAAGGAATTCAAGATCGAAAAGGAGGAAAAACTTAAAAGTTGGTGAAAATGAGCAAAAAGGAAGAGACCCCGGTCTCCTCAATCGAATGAGCGACCGGGTTTAAATCGAGGGACCAAAACAGTTAGTTTTTATATATTTGGGTTTGTTGGGGTCGAATAGGTCATTTTTTGGAGTTTTGGGGGTCGGGCTGGGTCTGGGAATCCGTAAAATTTTTCTGGACTCGACCCCGGGTCGAGGTGACCCAGCCCTTGGGTCGAGGGGTCATGCCTGATTGGAGTGTATAGGGTAAGAGTTATTAAGACCAATCAACAAAATATCGAACCCAAGGAAAAAAGTATGCACATGAGGCCCTAGAAATACAAGTTCTTAGTGACTAGAGTTGCAACAATGGTTTGGAATAAAAACAACAAAACACTTGCAAAAATACAAAATAACAACAAGCGAACAAATGATCGAACACTTAGAATACAACAACAAAAACAACAATAA
This sequence comes from Paraleonurus japonicus, assembly GCA_030762865.1. Classification (NCBI taxonomy): domain Eukaryota; kingdom Viridiplantae; phylum Streptophyta; class Magnoliopsida; order Lamiales; family Lamiaceae; genus Paraleonurus; species Paraleonurus japonicus. The sequence goes on along the minus strand of CM061055.1, from coordinate 15,894,869 downwards.
ATGGTGGGATAGAGGTGCTAGGATTAACATCCATCAATGAATCATCAATTAACAAGCTACAATTGAATCAAATTGCAAATCAACTAAGATAGAAAGCATAAACCATCATGAAATTAATCACTCCATTAAAATCACAATGCCTAATGTGAGTATTCTTAGTCTTTCCCATCTCTCAATGTAAAAATCCTCAATTCATACAATCATGCAAAATTGAAACTCAATTAACACCTAATCACGTTAGCTCAACTCTCGCCTATTGCTAAGGTGATTAACCATTAATCTAAAGAGACAATTTTACACAAAGCACAATTAAGAATCACAATTAGGAAACAAACTAATGTGAGTATCCTTAGTGCAACTAATCTCTCGATTTCGAAGCACCCAATCCACACATTCATACACAATTATCACCCGATTAATCCCGGATCATGTTAGCGCAACTCTCGTCTATAGCTAGGGTGATCAAACACTAATCTAAAGAGATAATTATGCATGAAGCACAATTATGAATCACAATTAGTAAGCAATCTACTCAATTGATCTCCAATCATCAACAATCATAGCATCATCAATCAAATCATCATCAATTTCAATTAACCCAAGCACAAGAGATTTAGCCCATGGTACCACAAACAATACCCATGGGAAGAAGATAGAATTGATCAAACACTAAGCAAGTCACAACAATTAAGAAATTAAAGAGACAAACATCACCAAATGATCTTCAATTAACAAAAATAGGAATGCTTGAGTCTTCAATACCAATCTCCAAATGAATTATAAGCTTGAATTGAAAGAATTACAAGAATCTAAAGCTAATCTATGGTTAATCTACCAACAATCAATTAAAATCTAAGTCTAATTCTAACTTCTACTCTACCTAGAATGGAAAATTGGCTTGGGGCCTGAGAAATCGCCCCAAAACTGCTACTAACAGCTATTATGAACTTCTCTTCAATTGCTCTGCATTTCCCCCTTTAAATACGAATTTTCAGAAAAACTGCCCCCTCGAGTCGAGGGTCAGGCCTCGACTCGAGGCTCCTGCATAAGTCTCCTCCCTCGACTCGAGGGTCATGCCTCGAGTCGAGGCTCCTGCCTTTTTCCGAATTTGATCCTTTTCTGCATAGCCCTCGACTCAAGGCTCTTGCTCCTCGACCAGAGCTCGAGTCCAGGGCACTTTTCTCGCGTGGGGCTTCGGCCCCGACCCCCGTTTTCGTCCTGTATGATCGTCTCTTCATTCTAAGCCTAATGGTACTCTTGGTTTGGCAAAATTCCACCGAATTACCTGCAAAATGGACGAAAAACATCAAAATCTCTCAAATAATATTTTTTAAGCAAAAGAGTGATACTTTTCACATTTATGCACAAAAATGACACTTTAGCTCACTTTTTGCACTAAAATAGGCCCAAAAAACATGCATCAATTCACTCCAATCATACCCCCAAACATGAATTGTTGCTCGTCCTCGAGCAACGTAGAAACTAAGAACAAAGGAGTGAATTGATTGCAATTATGTCACATGGCACCATAGACGAAATAAAAGACAATCGAACTCATCAATGAACATAAGTATCAATGCAACTATCCACTAGAAATCATGATGAATCATGCTCAAACAAATGCTCAATTAAACACTTAATACATTGCTCCTTCCATGGAGTGTTTCTCTCATCACTCAAGTGTATCAAGGTATAAGGCACTCAATCATCAAATTCACAAACTTGCACACCATATGCTTGCCACAAGACTTAATCTCAATCCAAATCACTTGTGATCAATCAAGAATCAAAAAGGTCTTTCTCTAGGTTGTAATGTAGGCTCTTTGGAAAGGTGGGATATATATGGATAAGAGTGACTAAGTAGTAGAGACTTGAATGTAAGCTAATCAATACAAAACACATTTCTTCACTTTCATCAAGCAACACTCTTTCTCTTGAACTTCAATGATCAATCCACCATTCACTTGAGCTTTCTCTTTTTAAGCTCACAAATTGAATTTTTCTTTTCACTTCATGCATTTTTCTTCACAATTCAATTTTTCTTCTTTTCTCAACCTTTCTTCTTTCAATATTCATCACTTAGCTCATCATCTTCCCACACTTAGCAATCAAATCACCATCATTAGCCAACATTCAAGCTCAACTAAATATAGGACAAGAAAGGCTCATAAAAATAGGCTAAATGGTTTCAATTTCACTTGGCTTGCCAAAGAATAAGGATCATAAGGCTCAAAATGACTCACTAAGGAAATCAAATGTATTTGGTGGGGAAAAACTTGGCAAAGTGACTAATCATATCAAACATGGTCTCTTATCATATTAATGAAATCACACAAAGATCAATATCAACAAGTCTAGTGGCAAGTTCTAGCATACAAATCATGAATGATGCACTCACAAAGAAATCATATCAACCGTATAAGATGTACGATTATTAAGGCACAAAAGCTCACGGGCTTAAATTGAGCAATGAATTAAGCATCATCAATCACATTCATCCTTACACAATTAATCAAGAATGCTAGCTTCAAGCTACAAATCAACTCATGATCAAATCAAAATCTAATTAGTCTTGCAAATCAACACAAGTGCTCATGTACATAAATCCAAGCATACTCACTATATCAAGAACAATACTCAAAGATATGGCACTAAATCCACAATTAAGCACCAAACACGTCTAGCCCCAAAAATATATGCAAGAAATCCAAGATACCAATATAGCTTAATCAACAATAAGCAATAAGCTCAACAAACCCCATAATCATAAAATAGCATAAAAGATAGGCAAAGTAAGAAAAACACCTCCCCTAAACTTAGACAAGTCTAAGTTTGAAAGGAAGTGTTGTACCATAAAGCCATTAAGCTCCATCTTCCTTCAAACATGAAGGGCGCATCGTGCTCTTATGCATTTTCCTTCTTGATCTTGCATTTCCTTGCAATTCCAATCACTTCCCAAACAAATGTAGTGAGTGTACCTACAATTGGGCATAAGACACATCAATTAATTACCACTAAGAGATGCAAGAAACAAATAACGACCAACACCCCCAAACTTGAATGATAGCATGAATTCAAAGTTTGAATGAGAGTGAGAAAAATATGCAACTCTAAATGATATCAACAAGTAAGCTCAACACTATCATCTATTCCCAAAGCAAAGAGCATAATTTCTTAAGAACAAGCAATTAAGTAGCAAGCCAAATCTCCCAAAAACGAACAAAAACACTAAACTACCAAAAGAACACAAGAAAAGAAATAAAAAGGATGGGTTGCCTCCCATCAAGCGCTATTTTTATTGTCCTATGCCGGACTTATTTCTTCACTTCAAACATCCTTCATCGGAATGGCCAAGGGTAGCGATCCTCCTTCCCATTGTATCTCGATCTTTGTGCTTCAAGGTCTAGGAGGTTCACCGAATAGATAGGACAACCACCTACAGATATGCAAAGTGTCCATGGTTGTCCCCCTTTTTCTCTTGCCATCCTCCTCTTCCATTCTTTTTCTTCAAGGATGCACAAGCGTTTCTTTAATTCTTCCCTATAGTCAAAATTCACAAGAGGCATAATCAAATCATTAGAAGCATCATTATCAATAAAATCACAAATTGAAGAGTTAGAGGGTATAGAAATGCTCATTTCAATCTTCAAAGCTTCATTGGTTGCTTCTAGATTGTCTTCCTCATTATAGCTCAAGTCCATTAATGGACACTCTTCTTCCTCATTTTTGACAAGGGAATCCTTCCTTTCATCCTCATTGCTTGGACCCTTCTCTACTACATCTCTTCTTTCACTTTCTTCCTCCCCTTCTTCTTCTTGATTCTCCATGATAGTCAAGTTCTTTTCTTGGCGTAGGAAATTTTTGAGTTGACTCTTTATAAACATGAAATGCACTCCGGTGATCTCCATGTTCCCCTCTATCCATGAATTGACCTTTTCTTTGGTCTCATACATTTCTTCATACAAGGGAAGCATTTGATCACATCTAGCATCATCTTCCTCAAATTTTTCCAATAAAAATCTAAGCATCTCTTGCAATATAGCTCTCATATCATGAAGTCCACATTCTTCAAATTGAGGAGAAGCTTGTGGCATTTGGTAGTCAAACTCATGGCTTCTACTATCATCATAGTAATCACCTCCCGATGCACCTTGACACTCAAATCCAAGACATGGATCAAATGTTTAATCATAAGGCTCATAGTATGGAAACATCTCTTGAGGTTGGGGAGAAATTTCTTCATATCTCCAATCTTCATAATTGGATGGAACTTGTTGCCATTGAGAATTATCTTCATAGTTCCTCCAATCATTGTATCCAAAATCTTCATAGTGCGGAGAATACACTCTACCATCTTGATAATGATATTGATTCCATGCATATGAGTTGTATCCTTCCATCTAAACAAGATAGCAAAGTATCAAATTTCAACAAAAATAACAACACAAACACAAACACAAAGGCAACTAATATCCACTTCAAACAATTCCTAGGTCTCACTTAAGGCGCAAAAACTAATTTTCCGGCAACGACGCCATTTGATTGGAGTGTATAGGGTAAGAGTTATTAAGACCAATCAACAAAATATCGAACCCAAGGGAAAAAGTATGCACATGAGGCCCTAGAAATACAAGTTCTTAGTGACTAGAGTTGCAACAAAGGTTTGGAATAAAAACAACAAAACACTTACAAAAATACAAAATAACAACAAGCAAACAAATGATCGAACACTTAGAATACAACAACAAAAACAACAATAAATGGTGGGATAGAGGTGCTAGGATTAACATCCATCAATGAATCATCAAATAACAAGCTACAATTGAATCAAATTGCAAATCAACTAAGATAGAAAGCATAAACCATCATGAAATTAATCACTCCATTAAAATCACAATGCCTAATGTGAGTATTCTTAGTCTTTCCCATCTCTCAATGTAGAAATCCCCAATTCATACAATCATGCAAAATTGAAACTCAATTAACACCTAATCACGTTAGCTCAACTCGCTTTATTGCTAGGGTGATTAACCATTAATCTAAAGAGACAATTTTACACAAAGCACAATTAAGAATCACAATTAGGAAACAAACTAATGTGAGTATCCTTAGTGCAACTAATCTCTCGATTCCGAAGCACCCAATCCACACATTCATACACAATTATCACCCGATTAATCCCGGATCACGTTAGCGCAACTCTCGTCTATAGCTAGGGTGATCAAACACTAATCTAAAGAGATAATTATGCATGAAGCACAATTATGAATCACAATTAGTAAGCAATCTACTCAATTGATCTCCAATCATCAACAATCATAGCATCATCAATCAAATCATCATCAATTTCAATTAACCCAAGCACAAGAGATTTAGCCCATGGTACCACAAACAATACCCATGGGAAGAAGATAGAATTGATCAAACACTAAGCAAATCACAAAAATTAAGAAATTAAAGAGACAAAAGAGGAAAAACATCACCAAATGATCTTCAATTAACAAAAATAGGAATGCTTGAGTCTTCAATACCAATCTCCAAATGAATTACAAGCTTGAATTGAAAGAATTACAAGAATCTAAAGCTAATCTATGGCTAATCTACCAACAATCAATTAAAATCTAAGTCTAATTCTAACTTCTACTCTACCTAGAATGGAAAATTGGCTTGGGGCCTGAGAAATCGGCCCAAAACCACTACTAACTGCTATTATGAACTTCTCTCTAATTGCTCTGCATTTCCCCCTTTAAATACGAATTTACAGAAAAACTGCCCCCTCGAGTCGAGGGTCAGGCCTCGACTCGAGGCTCCTGCATAAGTCTCTTCCCTCGACTCGAGGGTCATGCCTCGAGTCGAGGCTCCTGCCTTTTTCTGAATTTGATCCTTTTCTGCATAGCCCTCGACTCGAGGCTCTTGCTCCTCGACCAGAGCTCGAGTCCAAGGCACTTTTCTCGCGCGGGGCTTCGGCTCCAACTCCCGTTTTGTCCCGTATGATCGTCTCTTCATTCTAAGCCTATTGGTACTCTCGGTTTGGAAAAATTCCATCGAATTACCTGCAAAATGTACGAAAAACATCAAAATCTCTTAAATAATATTTTTTAAGCAAAAGAGTGATACTTTTCACATTTATGCACAAAAATCACACTTTAGCTCACTTTTTGCACTAAAATAGGTCCTAAAAACATGCATCAATTCACTCCAATCAATGCCTTAGTCAAATCTAGCAAAATCGCTTATCCCTCAAGTCGAGGGTGGAGCCTCGAGTCGAGGCGACTGTTTAAACTGCAAGCACGACTCGAGGCTCCAGCCTCGAGTCGAGGGACTCGATTTTCTATATGCCTCGAGTCGAGGCCTGAGCCTCGAGTCGAGGCTGGAACCATTTGTTTAAAATTAGCAGAAATCAGTTCAGATTCAAATCGCACGAGTCGAGGCTGCTAACCACCATTGTCGATCCCCTTTCCATCTCCACCATAATTTCCAACCATTTTGCTCATATTTTCCGATCATTCACCGATTTTTCACATTGCATTCATCATCATTACATCGAATCAAATATTTTGAGGGTTTTTGATTATCAATTTGGGATTTTTTTTAAGAAGTGTGTGGGTATTCTTCAATTTTCATTCCTAGGCCAAATTCATTGATTCAAGGTACGTATTGCTCCCTCCTTGGTTTTCAATTTCGTTCCTACATTAATTATTATATGGGTGTGGGTTGAATTTGTCCAATTCTATGCTTTGTATATGTAATTCATTTGGGCATTTCTACGAACACCTTGTATGCATGATGATTTGAACGAATTTGGTGCATTTGAGTGATTAGTTTTGATTGATTGTTGGTTAGAAGGCATGTTTAGGATTCATGGTGGTGTATTGCTTATGCCTTTGTGAAATTATGGCTTGAGAATGATTTTTGCAAATTTGTTGGAATTCTTAGTGATAATATGTTTGGAAAAATTGGTCAAGTTTGAGATGAGTGATGATAGAAGTGATTTATGTATGATTGCTATTTGTCTAAATTACTCGACTAGATGGCTTATTTTTGTTGGATAATTTTATTGAGCTTAATTGCATGATTTTTGGTGAGCCTATGTGTTGATGTTGATTGTTGTGGCCATTTAGTTAAGTAGGCATTTTGGGGATTTATTGAGCACTTCTATTGATCATATGTGCTTAGGTGGCTATTTGACCAATTGTTGAGGCTTATTGCTTATTCACTAGGAATTGTTGGTGTTGGTGATTGTGATTTGAGTTGTGACTATTGACCCATTCATGTGCTTGATTGCTATTAGTCTTTGCTCGTATTGCTATTTTTGGTTGTTAATTGTTGCCTTGGGAAAATTTTGCAGGAGAGATGTTTAGAGGAATAGATGGCCACAATTTTTCTGATGAGGAGTTCCGGAAAAGAGAAGAGGTCATTCGGTTCGCACACAAGATGCCCGCAGAGCTAGGGATTCAGTGGGATGACTATACGTGGCAGAAGCACATCATTCTATATACGGAGATTTATAACAAGGTGGTCAAGACCCGCCTTGTGGACCACAACTGCATTGTCTCCATGGGCATAGAGGAGGATATCCCACGACTCTTTGATCAGATCGGCATGTCTAGTTTCTTAGCTAAGAGGCCGAGGACTTATTTGGGGCTCACTCTCGAGTTTCTTTGCACAGTGAAGTTCAACAAGGCCAGAAAGGCAAAGTTTCCCAGGGCCATCACCTTTGAGTTGCTTGGCAACGAGTACACCTTGACCGTGAACGAGGTCAATGAGATTATAGGTGCACCGACAGATCCTGATGGCTCCCTACTTAACATCCGGAAAGAGTACAATGCCAAGAAATTCTGGAGGAGGATTTCAGATTCAGGAGCACCTAATTAGCCACAGTTCATTCCCGAGAAGTCGAAGAGCACGAGGATCCGGAACCCAGTCATGAGGTATCTTGAGAAGATCCTCTCTAGCACGATATTTGCCCGATCAGAGGGAGGTGTCGTGGTATCCGAGGAGTTGTACGTGCTCTGGTGTTTTCTGCACGGGGTCAAATTCAACGCTGCTGCATACCTGTGCTATCTATTCGAGCGGGTGACGAGCATGAAGTTCAAGAAGATACACTTCGGAGGGATGATTACATTGATCGCCGAGCACCTCGTCATTCCTACACATAACTTGAGAGCACTCGAGGGCCCGAAATTGACTACTAATACCATGAGGCGTATGAGGACTCTCGACCTCACTGGTAGAACTTGGTGCTTTCAGTAGCACCTAGGTGGCCAATTCCCTCTTCCCAACAAGAGGTTGACTACAGTTTTTGGGGCTCCAGGATTTGTGACCATCAACCTCCGGATGTGGTCACAGAGACATACTGAGGTGATTGATGCCTACACCCGAGAGCACGGAGATGTCCTCCAGGATGATGATGAGGAGGGAGGACAGCAGGCAGGATCAGGGTCCGGATCTGAGGAAGAGGCTGAGGGTGCAGATAAAGGAGATGATGAGGAAGCTGAAGAAGAGGAGCAGGCTCAGGAGGCGGTACAGATGGACGAGGACTTGTTGCCAGAGATTAACTATTACTGGCAGGACGAGATGCGGAGCCGAGAGTTTGAGGCTGGTAGCTCATCACAGAGGCAGTGGACCCTGCCTGAGGAGATGTGGGCTGACAGTCAGAGGATGCAGCTCGAGTGCTTGACTAGGCAGGATGAGTGCTATCGTATGATGGAGGAGTCCCGTCGGTTCAATGAAGAGATGAGGAGGATGCAGGAGGAGTCTCTCAAGATTCAGCATGACATGTATGCACTCATCCAGCAGATGAGCTCGTGGAATTTCGGGCCGGGTCACTACCCTCCTCCACCACCTCCGTCCGATTATTAGGGCTACTCCCCTACTTCCTCATCCTTATCCTTAGTTCATTTAGTTATTTATTCCTCTTGAGTGATTGTAATGATTGGATTGATTATGTTTGGTTGGATTGTACTTGATGTGGATGGATTTGATTTGATGATGATGTCTATTGATGATTTGTATGGATGATGATTTTGATGGTTTTGATCTTATTGAGCTTATTGTCTTTTGATGATTATATTCTATTGATCTCTTGGATTCCTTATATATTTTTGGGCTTAATTTGTCTTGAGCTTAATTGTGGACTTATTGCATATCTTTTAGAATCATTTTTTACATGGTGAGTGTGCTTGAGATTATGTACATGAGCACTTGTGCTTGAATTGCAAGACCTATTGAATTTTAATTTGATCATGAGTTGATATGTGGCTTGATGACAGCATGATTGATAATTATGTGATGATGAATGTGATTGAAAATGCTTGATTCATTATTCAATTTAAGCTCGTGAGCTTTTGTGCCCTTAGTAATCGTACATCTTATACGGTTGATATGATTCCTTTGTGAGTGCATCATTCATGAATTTGTATGCTAGAACTTGCCCTTGGACTTGTTGAGATTGATCTTTGTGTGATGTCATGAAAGTGATAAGAGACCATGTTTGATGTGAAAAGTCACTTAACCAAATTTTTCCCACCAAAAACAATTGATTTCCTTAGTGAGTCATGTTGAGCCTTATTTCCGTATTCTTTGGCAAGCCAAGTGAAATTGAAGCCATTAGCCTATTTTTATAAGCCTTTTTGTCCTATTTTTAGTAGAGCTTGATTTTTGGCTAGAAGATGGTGAATTGCATGCAAAGTGTGGTGGAAAATGATGTGCTAAGTGATGATTAAAAAGAAAAGAAAGAAAGGTTGTGAAAAAAAAATTGAATTTTGAAGAAAATGTGAAATGAAAAGAGGAAATATTCAATTATGAGCTTATGTGAAAGAAAGCTCAAGTGAATGGTGGTGTTTGAACATTGAAGTGCAAGAAAGAGTGATGCTTGATGATGATTGAAGAGATAAATCATTGGTTAGGATTCACTAACCTTTGACGCAGCGGAATATATCGAACCAGGTTGGATTCTACATACGACTGTGATCCTCAGAGTCCGAAACACAACCACGTATATTATTCGGATTGCTTCCATAGATTCACCATTTAAGTGCCCTTTAGATTTGAGTATTCATGTGATCATGATATTTTGGTGAAGAAGATTTTTACGTACGTATTCTCTTCTCATTGTTTCATGCAGGAGAAAAGTTTATTTATTTTCTCAAGTGATGGAAGTTACATAACTTCCTTCACTCTTATCCACTTCATGAGTGGTTTAATAAAATAAATAAATTTATTTATTTATTTACTTTCATCTCCCACTCACACATGAAGTTTGAACACATGAAGTTTGAGTCTTATACTCATCTACTTCACCTTTTTATATCATCACATAATACATTTTTCATACTGGCAAATAAATCGTGTGACCCTCAAGAATATGAGTTTTTGTGCTATACACTTGTTAAGGATATATAGCAACTCAACCAGTTTTCACATGAAGAATTCAAAACTCGTAATACCCCCAGGACTCTTTCAATTAACACAAGTTGACATATCTCGTTCAATCCCTTGAAATTATTAGAGCATATTCAACTTTTCATCAAATCTATGTATTCATAATCAAGTTCCCAACTCGATTGACCGGTCGATGAATCACAATAGATTGTGTTAATAAAGACATTCTTCCTTTCACACAAAATATCTCTGAGACTCCCACTATCATTTGCTTTCCTAGACATGTACCGCATTCTTTGAATTATCTTAGCTATTGGTAACATGCTAAAGTAGCAACACTAAAGTGAAGACTTAGAAATATAGCAGAAAGTCTTAAGGGTATTTTAAGAGGTTCATTTAAACCTCAAGGCCTCATACTATGAGAAAATAGGGATATCTTTCTCATTTCCTTATGGTCAACTTAGCACATGTGGTATGAAACACATGTTACGATGTCTTGAACTTCCAGAATGGAAGTGTGTGTCTTTTGAGTCATTTTCTATCTCATCGACATCGTATAAATCATAGTTCAAGTGTATCTGGACACTTAACTTAGATTTCCTCCCACTATAGTCTAGGGAATCCATTGATTTAGCTTATGAACAAGTCAAATAGATTTGTGGTAAAATCTATTGCGATTATTTCCAAATAATCTCATCTCTACACACACTCTGATGTCAGAGGTGATTGCTCGTATGAGTGAGCCAATCTATACTTGTCGACACACTATTATGTGAACCATCACATAAATTACAATACATAAATCTCTAGCAACATTAACATATACTCATACCATGTCCAAATCCATTTAAACTTTAATCTTAGATGTCCAAGACATCTATATGAACAAGTTTGATGAGAGGATTTGCTAACATTTATAAGTAAAAGGTATTTTAAGAATCACTCTTTCAATCTTTGTAATATCTCTACAAAGAACCTTTTAAGAGTATTTGGTTTTCTTAATACTTGGAATATCTAGTGTAAGCTATAGTTGCTTTTACTATCACTAAATAGTAGCAACTCCCACTAAAGTATTTTATTCCACAACGAATTGTAGCAACATCTCTCACCGGGATATTTGATTTCATAAAGAGTGGTAACAACTCCCCCTTTGGAGTGTTTATTTCCACAATAAATCGCTACATCTCCTATTAGAGTGTTTGATTCCATGATAATCTCTACAGCTCCCTTTGGAGTGTTTGATTACTTGGTAAATCACTATAGCTCCCCTTTGGAGTCTTTGATTTCACAATGAATCACTGCAACTCCCCCTTTGGAGTATTTGATTTCAAAATGAATCACTACAACTTCATTTAAAGTGCTTACTATTCCCAAAAGTTTCAAGAAATCTCTTAACCAAACTACCTCTTGTCTGAGATGCACATGCCACAAGCTTGACCTCTATAGTGGGCGGTCTATACAAATCTATCTCATACTTATGTCATTAGATTGCCTCAATCTCAAGCAAGATGACATAAGCTGGAATTTGATTTACGTTAATCTAAATCACTATTCCAGATTGGATTTGTATAATTTTAACATTTGAATTTTAAATTATCTCCTTGAGATAATAATCTGCAATACCTATCAGATACCTCAAAATCTCAAACACTTTCTATTAGTGTTTTTCTCAGATTAATTGATATATGCTAACCAAAACTAATAGCTCAACTATTGTCTCAATGTGTGCACAACTTAGCATACATTAGACTTTCAATTGCATTTGTATATGATATTATCGACATCCCATCTTTGAGTTTTGGACACTCATCACGGTGTAATGACTCGTCTTCCACAACATGAGTATCAATAGGTTTTCACACACCTATTTTGAATTGTTTAAGAAGTCTCTTTGTGTAAGCCTCTCAAGACAACCCCAAGTAACTTCTTCAAACAATTTTTATGAATCTTTCCATAAAAAACATACTCACTTTGTTGTCATTCCCATTAATAATATAACAACAAAAAGCAGTATTAGAATTACAAAACTATCTTGGACCGTTTAACTAAGCACAATGATCTTTGTCTTTCACAACAAAGTTATATGAGATAATCATTTAAATGAAATCTCAAGTTACACTTTGTCTTAAGGATTATTTAAGTTCGCAAATCGACTTTTCAATTTACAAACATTATCCTCTTAGAAGATTGAATTCTACATGTTACATGTAGATTTCTCCTTCCCATTTTCCATTGGAAAAACTAGTTTTTAACGTCAATTTGATGTAATTCTAAATCTAAACTTGATATATTAGCTAGAATCAGTTGAGGTAAAAATTACAACAGATGAAAAAATTAATACACTCCTTTTAGAGTATAAGTTTTTCATCACGTGAATTTTATTACCTCACTATAGAGTCATCAATCTTAATTTAATTTTGAGAATTCATTAATTCTCAATTGCTTAGTGTCTTGATGAAAAGTCCACAAGTTCACAAACTTGGTTTGACCTCAACGACTCAAGTTTGTCTTACATTGCTTTCTTTCTTTGGTCTCTTATGACTGAGATGGAACCTCTCGAGCGTTTGTAGGTTCTTCCTCATTCACTAAAGACTTATCATATTTGGTCTCTTATGACCTGAGATGGAACCTCTCGAGCGTTTGTAGGTTCTTCCTCATTCACTAAAGACTTATCATATTTTTACGGATATCATAATGCCATTCAAGCATATATTCTCTAGACAATTACTCTCATCAAGATCCATCTGATCTTAAAAAAGTAAAAAATCTATCAAAGAACATTTTATCAGTAAATCACTCCCACTTGGATCTGATAGAGAGTGATTACATTAATCCCAAAAAATATGATTTAGATTTTATGTGATTCTATCTCAAGTATACTTCAACTCATTTGATCAACGATTAACACGTATCCCTTAGATTTAACAACATACCTAATGAAGGTACAATTAATCACATGGACCCAACTTTCATACTGACTCGAAGAAGAATCATGTATGTGAGCAGTGATCCTTATATCTAAGGATACTGATTAGGTAATTCACCTTTCTTGTAGATCAAAAATGTGATTGAAGTAATCAACTATGAATAGTCATTACAAAACAACCATCAACAACTAATAACTACACATCTCTCTCCAATAGAGATGGTTAAATTAGCTTATGTCTACATGGATCTCCTCACATCCAACAATATTCAAATCTCTAGTTAGTACCACCATTATGTAATGGTGTACAATATTTTAATAATTGTTGGATTATGTCTTTCTCATTACACAGTCCATTGAACTGTTTGGATCTCTCACACGCTCTAAAGGTTCTTAAAACCTTTTAAAGTCATGTCTTTTAATTCACAGACAATTTTAGGAAACATCTAAAACCATCAAATGTCCTAGACATGTGTGAAATTAAACAGACATATTTTAAAGCATGAAAAATCCATTAATGTAAGTATTGAAAAACAGTAAGTTCCATGTTAGTTGTTTGACATTCATAGAATCACATTTATCATAATAAAATAATTGCAATTAAGAGTCAACTCAACAGTTTTATTAATGGTTTTCAAGTCACTTATTAGCAAGATTATGTTCACATTTGATAACTTTCGACTTTTAAAAATTGAACTTCAAAGTTCTTCTTTCACAAGTCAGTTCATTCAATCTTGCATAACATGACTTAAAACTAGTATGCAGAGATGTCATTATTTACACAAGCATTACTAGTGGAACATACTTATAATAAATATGAACTAACTTCATAAAAATTAATAGTAGTTCTCTTACAATCCAAAACCACATAAAACATTTAAAGGAAGTCAAATACCATAATACATATTGTAAATACTAATTTCAACCAAGTCTTACGAAAATATTAAATCATGTCTCAATCGAAGAAGAATATTGATAGAAGTGAGATCCTAAGTGATCTCTGGAGCAATCGGGAGACTATGTAGTATTAAACATTGACCATTGTCAATCTCAAGTTTACAAAGTCCCTAGACCTCAACTCGAGCTTAAACCCCACATAATAACATCTCGTCTCAATGCTCATTCGTCTTTAGTCAATGATCTTGTCATTTATGAGTCTCTAAACCTTTGAGACAAGACTCAATTAAGAATACATTACTTAAGATTAATATGCTCAAACAAAAATGGATTGAACAATCTAGTCCTTCTTGGATTTAGGACATTCGTGAGTAAAATGACCACACTTGTTACATCGAAGCATGTCACTCACCTTATCCATTTTTAGTCTAGCATATTTTCTTTTCTTATTCTTCTTAGCATTAGGATTGACACCAAGATTTATCGGTACATCGATTCAAGACCGCTTGCCTTTTTCACTTTCCTTCCGGCTTTGTTTACGTTTTAAGCTTGAAGCTTGCATTGAATTAGATTAAGCAATGAGAACACTTTATGAAGACTTGAATGCTACAAGTCCGTCATCTTTTAACTCAACATGATGAGCTACATGAGTGAAAGTCAAAATACTTTCATCAAGAGTCGTGACGACCCCAAGTGTTCACACTTATCGGAAAGTATTTGGATTAGGATCCGAATTTGATGTTCCTCAAAATGTAAAGTGTTTACCATACTTTCCCTTGGATATTCCAGATATCATGGGTAGTAAGGCGATGTGCACACTCGAGATCATGTTATCGATGGTGAACTCATCAATATGTCACGTGTTATGACATTTTTCATTTTTCAAATTTCATGATCTTTTTTTGTGAGTCTCCATCATAATTCAGGACCTCCCATAACATGGTTTGATAGTATCTAATACATCATGTTCTCTAAGAACATTTAAAGATCATGACGTCATGTGTCATAATTATCGTCATTGAGTTTTCCTATTTTGTTTCAACTCAACAATGATTGCTATTGAAGCTATTATCTGGTTTTAATAGAAGTGATTCAAGAATTAATATTCATTTATGTATCAATTTGTTCTATATGTTAAGCTAAGCGACATCTGAATAATTCGATACGAAATTCAATATCGAAAAATGACTTAAAGTCATTAATCATCAATCTCATAAAGTATCCTCCTTAAAATGATTCGGTTCCAAAACATGAACAAAAACAAGTTCTAGCATTTAATGATTAAAGTAAATAGCTAAAACTCCCACTCAACAACATGAAACTGCATGCTTAAAACATTCAATCAATATTAATGCAATAAAGCACAATCATGTCATAAAAAAAATGCAACCAAAATAGTTACGGTAATCTCAGAAGACTACCAAGTCTTAAATACCAACTATTAAGGTCATTCAAAAACAATCTTGTTTCAGCAACGCTCTTAGGTAAACTCCTTAAAATTTTTGGATAATCTATGATGTAATGTATACGCTCACGGAGTACTTAATTAGTACTCATTAAGAGAAATTATGATAAAAGGATCTACATGGTGATTCTTCATCCGAGCGTTATTCGACTTTTCAAGTTAAAACCGTCGGATCGTTGAATCATTCATTTGTGTAAACATGTTGCTCATTCAACTTGTCTCTTTGTATATCAATACCCAATTATCACTCCATTTCTTCCATAGTATCACAATATTCATAAGATTCCAATTCTAATTAAATTTTGTTTATTTTATTTAAAAAAAACTCCAAAAAACTACTTAAAGTTTTCTTGGAAGTGCCTCAGCTCAAATCTCAACTCTTATTAAGTCTTGAGCTCTAAAATTGGAACTAACTCATGAGATACTAGGGCCGAGCTATACATCTTCATCATATAACTTTAATGTTCCAAAAAAAATGTGCGATAATTTTTCATTATGTGATTCTTAAGAATGCATAGCACCAACTTCATTGTTCGAATTTCAAGAACCATAATTGTTCTTCTACTCTTCGATTCATACCCAAAAATGAGCAACCATTAAACATAATTAATACTAAAAACCTTTTTAACACATGAATTTCAAGCTCACTATTACACCAAACAAAATTTATTGTCAAGTGTAATAGGCTAATTCACAAGTGAAATAAGTTAAACTATGGTTCTCATCTCAATGGATAAATAAGTACTCAAACTTTAATAGTTCAAATACCTCATATTTATGCATATTAAGAATCTACACTGAAAAATATGAACATAGGAATTTACGGCACCAAAATCGGAGTTAAAAGCGAGCTCAAGCGAGCTGAAACAAGTTTTCATGCACGCGTAGGACCGAAAGCTTGACTTCGGTGGCGGAAACCACCCAGTTGCCGGGGAAAACCGCCAAAAAACAGGAAAAACGCTCACACGCGCCTACGCGCGCCCCGCCACGCGCCGCCACGCGCGGCCATAACCAACTGCCACCTCCGGCGCGTGGGAGTCACGCGCCTGTCGTCGCCGATACTGGCGCGCGTGGAAAAACACGTGCCACCGTCGCCTTTGCCATCCATCGGCGCGTGGTAGTCACGCGCCACCACCGTCGCCGCCGTCATCCACCGGCGCGTGAGCGTCACGCGCGCCACCACCGTCGCCGTCGTCCACCGGCGCGTGGGCGTCCGCGCGCCGCCACCACCACCGCCGTCGTCCCGGCGCGCGTGGGCATCACGCGCCCGTCGCCGCCGTCGTTCCGTCATTGGCGCGTGGCTTGCGGTTCGGTTCGTCTCGGTCGGTTCGGTCCGGTTGGGCGGTTCGGTTCGGTTGGTTGAGTCAAACTACCTTTGACTTGGTCTTATCCAAAAGTTTTGAAAATTACAAGCGGGTCCCTAGAGAATTTGAATTCTCTAAACACAACCCATCATCTTTCTGAAATCTATCAGAATTGCCCCAAATTCGTTAAATTTTCAAAAAATCATAACTCAGTCAATACTTGACCAAAATTAACAAACTTTATATCCACGGAATCCTCATTCAACATACTACAATCTAGTAACAAGAACTCAACACGATTCATGATATACTGTTCGTAATTTCCAGTCAAAGTTTCTGTAATTTTACAAAGACCGATTTTTATTTCACAAACGGTAAAGCCAAAAATTACGAAATTTTGCAGATTGTCTAAACATCATACAAGGCACGTACAGTAATTTTTTCAGGCCCAAATTCAACCGTTTCAAAAAATCAAAAATTTGAAAAATCTGATTCACATGATTTACGTACAATTACATGCCATGCATTTACAGAAAATATCATACGTACGTATCTAACACATGAACATGCATAGAGAATCATTTTCACGTACGAGAATCCAACACGTTGGCTCTGATACCAATGTTGGAAAATCATTGGTTAGGATTCACTAACCTTTGGCAGTGGAATATATCGAACCCGGGTTGGATTCTACATACGATTTGTGATCCTCGAGTCGAAACACAACCACGTATATTATTCGGATTGCTTCCATAGATTCACCATTTAAGTGCCCTTTAGATTTGAGTATTCATGTGATCATGATATTTTGGTGAAGAAGATTTTTACGTACGTATTCTCTTCTCATTGTTTCATGCAGGAGAAAAGTTTATTTATTTTCTCAAGTGATGGAAGTTACATAACTTCCTTCACTCTTATCCACTTCATGAGTGGTTTAATAAAATAAATAAATTTATTTATTTATTTACTTTCAGTCACTCTTACCCAAAAACATCCTACCTATTCCAAAGAGCCTACATTACAACCTTGATGAAAGACCTCTTTGAATCTTGATTGAACACAAATGATTTTGATTGAGATTGATTCCATTGGCAAGCTTATGGGGTACATATTTGTGAATTTGATGATTGAATATGTTTAACCTTCATACACTTGAGTGATGAGTGAAACACTCCATGGAAGGAGCAATGTGTTAAGTGTTTGATGTTGCATTTATTTGAGCATGATTCATCATGATTGCTAGTGGATAGTGTGCATTGATATTCATGTTCATTGATGAGTTCGATTGTCTTCTATTTCTTCTATGGTGCCATGTGACATAATTGCAATCAATTCACTCATTTGTGCTTATTTGCTACGTTGCTCGAAGACGAGCAACACTTCAAGTTTGGGGGTATTATGATTGGAGTGAATTGATGCATATTTTTAGGGTATATTTTAGTGCAAAAAGTGATCAAAGGTGTTAGATTTTGTGCATAAATGTGTAGAGTATAAATCTTAAAACTGAGTAACCAAAGAAGGTTTAATTGATTAAAATCTACTAACACTAATTCATTTGCAAGACTTGACTAACTTAATTGTCTGATGAACTGAGTATGTCTATCTGACTAAGTATCTTAATTGTCAATTTTTTTTGTTTTTCTCATATTCTTATTTTACTAACTCATTTCTTTTCTTGAGTAAGTTTTAACATCATCAAAAAGGGGGAAATTGTTAGGAGATAAATGTTATAATTTTGATGAGGTTAAGATGAGTACGTAAAATAAGATGACCAGCTGAATTGATGTATAGACAACTGATGTAGTGAGTAAAATTTTGTAATAGACTAAGTACTTAGGAAAAGATGAAGATGAGATAGAAAGACAGACGAAGATAAACTCAGATGGAGACAAGGCAGCAGACAATTAGACACCTCAAAGATCAGGACATGCAAAGACATGAGGATGATCGGACGAGGTGGAGAGCGTCTGAAGTCAAAAATAACAGACAAAAAGAAGTGTTAGAGAAATCAAGAAGTTATAACAAACATCAAGAAAAGTTATAACTAACCAAGAGGCAGTTACAAGAGTCAGTTGGTCAATTTCAACAAACTAGGATGAGTCAACAAGGAAGTTACAACTACTAGTACCAGTCTCTTATAAATAGATCATTAGTTCAAAATAGAGTTATGAATGTAACTTTGCAATTCACAAATTCTGTAACACAATCTGCACACACATTCAAAGCATACTCTCATGCACAAGAATGTTCTAAAACGTTCATAGTTTCATAGTGTTTATAGAACACTTTCACGTACATCTTCAAGCTATAGAATTCCAGAAGTTAGGAAGAATTGGTTGTAAAGGCTGAAGATCATTTCTGTAAACTGTAAGTAAGGTGGTAAGAAAGTATGTACGTAGTACAGTCCCTTTCACAAGATTGTGAAAGGAGGTGGATGTAGAATTTTTATAATCCGAACCACTATAAATATGTGTGTTCTTTACTTTTTGTGTATCTTCAAATTACTTACTTGTTTCAAATCAATTTTAGATAATCAAACACTTGTTCAAAAGAATTATCAATCAGATCAAGTATAAAATTACTTCCGCTGTATAATCTGATACTTGGATAATCTAAAATCAGTTTGGGGTTATCTTTGAATTATTGAAAGGAAAAATTGAGTAGTTTTTGAAATCTATTCAATCCCCCCCCCCTTTCTAGATTTCCTCTTTTGAGTAAACTTGATCGACTAGGACCAACAGTATTGCTACCTGTTGAACGGTCCCATTTATCAACTTCTTTGACACTCTATTGCAGTCCTCCCAATATGGACTTTTCTATTTCGGATGTACAAGAGGCTTTCGTGTTGCACCCATTCGTGTTCGTTTCCGACTTGTTGAATCATCTTTATTGAGTCGCATGTGATGTTATCACATATTCTGCTACATCAGAATTTGACCTTTCTTTCTTCATATAACTAACTCTTATTCTCTAACAATTCAATGTTGTAATAGATGTTGTGACATTGCAGGTTGAAGATCTAGAACATTGCACAAGGAGCTGGAATGAAGACTTAGTCAAATGTTGCCGCGGATGCTGTAACATCAAGTGCAATATTGAGGACAGAATCTGGAATCTTCTATAAGGATCCAGATTAAAGACCAATTCCAGAGAGATTTAGAAGGACCTAGATCATGCGGTTGCAGGAGTGAGTCACGAAACTAACTACCTAGGAGAGAGAAATAAAGAGAAGTTATTTTGGAGTCTTTCTAGATCCATCCACAAGGATCTATGGTTGAAGCCGAGGACCTCTATAAATAGAAGACCGAGGACTTCAGCAATGACAAGGAATATCCAAATATCAATTGTTGAATGCGTTAGTGCATCCAAGAGAGGACCGTTATTCCCCTTTATGTTGCTACTTGCGTATGTTACCTCATTTAGCAACATAGGTATCTTGAAGTGTCAATAGTTAGGATGTCTTTGATACTTTGATTTACTTTTGACGGTGTAATATTTTGTAATACTACACTTTGCCGTTGAAGAGTCAATAGGTAATATTGAGTCTTTATTTCCGTTGTAAAGGTTCCGTCTTGGAAACTCTTTACACAAACTTTTGTATTCACTCTCGATATAGTGAAACGTTTCACCGACAGACATCATAGACTTTAATTTAACAAGTCTATAAAAATTTACTCCTTTGCATTGTAGTATTAGTCTTCCGCTGTGTTTTACATTCTAATTTTTAAATGTTGTAGTGCATGCCATAACATTCAGTACAACATCATTCTATTTTACACTACACGCACACTTTCAGTTAGCACCAGAGCCTAAAACTTGACGGTACTAAGTTTAGATCCTGTGTTTTAGTGTGTCTTTTAATTTTATAATGGATTATCCACTCTCTCAGTCTCCTAGGCCCCCTATTCTTGATGGAACAAACTATGCCTATTTGAAGCCAAAGATGCAGATGTATATCATATCTATTGATGAACGTGCTTGGAGGAGTGTTCTATCTGGATGGACAACCCCTAGAACTCAAGCTGATGATGAAGGAGAAACTCAGATCAAACGAGAACTGGACTGGATAAATAATGAAAACACAATTGCTAGTTACAAATCTAAACCCTTAAATGCAATTTTTGTCTCAGTTGATATGACTATGTTCAAGATCATATCTAACTATGTCAGTGTAAAAGAGGCTTGGGATCATTTACAAGAGCATTGTGAAGGGTCTGATAGCATTCGTAGAACAAAACTACGAATGCTAGGTACGAAGTTCGAGAACCTGAGAATGAAGGAAGATGAAACAATGTCATCTTACAATGAACGTGTCACGGAGATTGCCAATGAAACTCAACTGCTTGGAGATCCTGTCTCTAATACCAGGTTAATACATAAAATTTTACGTTATGTTTCTAAAAGATTTGATGCAAAGATTTGATACGTTGAGTCATAAGGAGCTAATAAGCATTCTTAAGACCTATGAGATCAATAGCATCCAACCAGAGGAGAATCATGGTAAGAAGGTTGTTGTCTACAAAGGAGAAGCATCCTCAAGTGATGTACATCAATCCTATATTACTGAGATTGATTCTGATGAGGATGTTACGGACCTATGTTGTAACAATTCTGACAACATTGCTCTACTGACAAAGAAGTTTAACTCGTACTTGAGGAAAACGATGAGCAGATCCAAGGGAAATATACAACCAAAGATCCAAATCAACACAACTCCTACCCTCGAAAGAAGTAGAGATCAGAGTCAATCAAGGCAAACTGAAAAAGGTAATAAACCAAGGTATGATCCTGAATACAGAAAATCAGTTAAGTGTGATGCATGTACTGGATTTGGATACTATGCAAATGAGTGTGCCAATACCAGACTTAGGAGAAAACTGAATTTGAATGCTACCTTAAGTGATGACTCCAATAATGAACATGATGATTCAAAAAATGAGGAACTTGCTTTTTATGTTAAAATTGATTATGATGACTCTCTAGATCTGGATGACTCTGACTCAGATGTTGCATCAGATGTTATATCATCTAAAGCAATATTCGATCAAATTTCTCCAGATTTGAACAGATTTATTGGGTGTGTTGACGAAACAGGTAACACTTCTGAAGAAACAAGAATTGATGAATCTGACTATAAAAATTTATTTGATAAATATGCTGAACAAGATCAATCTCTAAAGTATTTAACTAAAGAGAATGATAATTTGAAAGAAACAGCAACTAAACTAGAAGTCATACTTACCAGAAGAGACTTAGAAATTTCTAAGCTAAAAAAGGAACTGAAAGGAACTTCTTTAAGTTTTACGAAATATACCAAAAGTTCATCTGGTATGAATGATGCTCTAGTAGTTGGTTAGCCTAATAAATTTGGTTTGGTATACAAAAATGAAACATCTTCTATGTTTGAGAATCATGTGAAATTTGTGAAAGCTAAAACTGATACTGAGGTAAAAGTTGAGGCTCAAACAAAGACTAATAATAAGAAGAAACAAACATAAAAGAAGTATGTGTGTCATTATTGTGATGAAATTGGTCATATTCGTCCTTATTGTTTGAAAAGACTGAAAGATCTGAAAGATGCTAAAATGTTGTCTAAAATGTTGTCACATTCTAAGCAACATGTGTCAAATACGGTCTCTAAAAAGAAGGATAAAGTTATCTGTAACATGGTTTACTCTTCTCTAAAAGCATGTATACCAGGTTTATGGTATTTTGATAGTGGTTGTTCTAGATATATGACTGGTCAAATCAATTTTTTATCTGAATATGAATCTTTTAATGGTGGAACTGTAACATATGGTGGTGGTACTAAAGGAAAAATCATTGGAAAATGAACTTTAAATGTGAAGGATTTCCTAAGCTAAAAAATGTTTTGCATGTTGATGGCTTATGTGCTAATTTGATTAATATAAGTCAATTATGTGATGATAATTTGTATGTAAAATTTAACAAAAACTCATATTTTGTGCTTGACAAAAATACTGAATGTCTTATGACTGGTAATAGGTCAACAGATAATTGTTATTTATTTGGGAACAAAAACGTGTGCAATTTGGCAAAACATGATGAAAATGTCTTATGACATCAAAGATTGAGACATACAAATTATAGGAACATACGAAAACTGGTTAAAACAGAAGTTGTGCTAGGATTGCCTAAACTGAAGTTTGACAATATTGTTGTATGTGGTCCATGCCAAAAAGGTAAGCAGGTATGAATATCGCACAAAATGTTATCACATTGTTCGACACATCACTGTTTTGAATTACTGCATATGGATCTGATGGGTCCAATGAAAACTGAAAGCTTTGGTGGTAAGAAATACTTACTAGTTGTGGTTGATGATTACTCTCGGTATACATGGATTGAATTTTTTAGAGAAAAATTAGAAACTTTTAATGCTTTTAAAGTTCTTTACAAAAGATTTAAAACTGTTTACAACTTAAAAGTCAGGTGGATTAGATCTGATCATGGTAGAGAATTTGAAAATAGCATGTTTACTGATTTTTGTGAAAGAAAAGGTATATTGCATGAGTTTTCTTCACCTAAAACTCCACAATAAAATGGTATGCTAGAGTCATGCTTACATCTAAAAATCTTGCTAAGAGATTTTGGGCCGAAGTATTAAATATAGCATGTCATATTTCTATTAGAGTTTTTCTGAGATCTGGTTCTAATCAAACTTCATATGAGATTCTGAACAATAGAAAACCAAATGTGAAATACTTTCATGTGTTTGGTTGTGTGTGTTATATTCTGAATGATAGGGATCAGCTTTACAAGTTTGATTCAAAAAGTGATAAAGGTTTTTTCTTAGGTTATTCTAGAAATAGTAAAGCCTATAGAATTTTTAACCTTAGAACTAACACTGTTAAAAAAATCTATTAATGTTGTGTTTGATGTTGATAAAAAGCTTACAGGTGACAATGATGAAGAAGATGTGTCTGATGTTACTGAAGTTCAAGATAATCAGCTAAAATCAGAGAATGTGTCACCAAATGTTACAACATCTGGTACAACATCCCTTGAAACTTCAGCAGATTCATCTCAGAATAATCAATGTACACCAAAGTTGAATCCATCTAGTCGTATAACCAAAAATCATCCATAGAGACAGATCATTGTTGATACTTCAGTTGGTGTACAAACCAGAAGGAAAGTAAGTTCAAAAGAGCATGTAGATTTGGTAAGATCAATATGTATGTCTTCTCTTTGTAATGTTGTTAATGCAGAGTGCAACTATTCTAAAATTGAACCTAAAAATGTTATTGAAGCATTAAAAGATGAAAATTGGATTAATGATATGCATGAAGAACTTAATCAGTTTGAAAAGAATGATGTTTGGACACTAGTTCCAAGGCCTGATAATGTCAATGTCATTGAAACTAAATGGATTTTTAGAAATAAAACTGATGAGTCTGATAACATTGTTAGGAACAAAGCTAGGTTAGTTGCACAAGGGTATACACAAGTTGAAGGTATTGATTTCGATGAAACATTTGCACCTGTTGCTAGGATAGAATCTATTAGATTATTGCTAGCAATTGCATGTTTAATTGACATTAGACTTCACCAAATGGATGTTAAAGCTGCATTTTTAAATGACATTTTGTTAGAAGAAGCATTTTTTGAACAACCTAAGGGATTTGAAAACCCACGATATCCTGATCATGTGTACAAGCTAAAGAAAATATTGTATGGTCTAAAACAAGCTCCTAGAGCATGGTATGGTAGGCTTACAGACTTTCTTTTGCAATTTGGTTTTATTAGAGGAATTGCTGATAATACCTTATTCATCAAACAAACTGGAGAAGATTTACTAATTGCTCAAATATATGTTGATGATATAGCTTTTGGTTCAACTTGTGATAAAATGTTAAACTATTTTGTTGAACCAATGACTGCAACATTTGAGATAAGTGTGGTTGGAGATCTAATTACTTCTTAGGTCTTCAAATCAAGCAGGAAAAAAGATGGTATTTTCTTCTCACAAAGCAAATATGCTAAAAACTTGGTGAAAAGGTTTGGTTTGAAAAATTCTAAGGTACTGAAAACACCTATGCGGTCTACACAGAAATTGTGTAAAGACAATGCTAGACAAAAAATTGATCCAACACTGTATAGATCCATGATAGGTAGTCTTCTTTACTTAACTTATAGTAGACCGGATATAATGTACAGTGTTTATGTTTGTGCCAGGTACCAAGCATGTCCAAAGGAATCACACCTGAATGTTGTTAAGAAAATCATAAGATATGTTGCAGGTACAAGTGATCTAGGCATTTGGTATACAAAGGACACAAATAGTACACTTGTTGGATATAGTGATGCTGACTGGGCTGGAGACATAAATGACAGGAAAAGTACGAGTGGTGGTTGTTTCTACATGGGAAACAACATGATTTCATGGCACAATAGAAAGCAGAACTGTATTTCACAATCCACTGCAGAATCTGAGTACATCGCAGCAGGAAGTTTTTGTACACAACTTTTATGGTTGAGTAAGATGTTTAATGATTATGGCATTAAAAGTGATATTTTAACTGTGTATTGTGATAACACAAGTGCTATTAATATTTCAAAAAATCCAGTACAACATTCACTCACTAAGCACATTACTATAAGACATCATTTTATAAGGGATCTGATAGAAAAAAAATATTGTGAAGTTAGAAGTATGTACCCACTGAAAATTAATTTGCTGATATTTTCACAAAGGCTCTTGACCATGATTGATTCTCATTCTTGAGGAAATCTCTTGGTATGTGCACTATCAAAATAATGTTAGATAGATGTTGTTACAAATGTCGTAACATATGTGACAACATCATAGGTACAGTGTATAATTTGGCTAATTTTGGACTTTTCTTGATTAATTAATTCCTCTGAAAAATAAATTTGAATCATAATTGATGTTGTATAGATATAAAGAGGTCTCACACTTCTCGAATGCAATTGAAAAAGAAAAATAGAAAAGAAAAGCACTCGATGTACTAATTCACAGAGTAACTATGAAGCATGGAGTTCACTACTACGATGTCTTCTTTCCAACATGGTCCTTGTCTGGACACCACTGAAAGGATCTCCAATGATTTGTTCAGATGGATGGTAACTTCTCATCCTCTTACCTATTTGAATAGAAGTACTCTCAACATTTGGTTCAGAATGTAACTCTTCTTGTTCACTCTGAGTTAACCTTCCCCCTTCACCAAGTGACCTTGTATGATCAGGTGATGTTGAGGGTGTCTTCTTAGATGGAACTGGTCGAGAAGTTTCTTTCGGAGCTTCATATGAGAGTTCTTCCTTATCTGAGTCTGAATCAAAGTTAAGAAGATAAGTTTTACTTTGTTTAGAATTATTTAGTTCAAGTCTATCTAGATTATCTGTTATTTGATTTACCTTATCTGATGAAGTATGAATTTCATCAAACACAACTTGAGGAGTTTCCTCCACACAAAGAGTAGTTCTATTAAAGACTCTGAATGCCTTAGATGTGGTGGAATATCCCAAGAATATTCCATCAGCCACTTTAGCATCACATGTCTTTAATTTAGATCTATCATTGTTATGGATGAAACACTTACAACTAAAAGCATGAAAATAAGAAATTATTGGAATCTTACCCTTCCACAGCTCATAAGGAGTCTTACCCTTATTTTTCATAGGCAAACACCTATTCTGAGTAGCAAGCTGTATTAATTGCTTCAGCCCAAAACCTCTGTGGAGTTCCATACTCAGCTAACATGCTTCTAGCTGCCTCTTTCAGTGTTTTGTTTCTTCTCTCAACAACACCATTTTGTTGTGGTGTTCTTGCAGATGATGTCTCATGAATAATGTCATTCTCAACAAAATAGTTAGATAGACAAGAAATTGATAAACTCAGTACCTTTGTCACTTTTAATCTTAATTATATTAACACCCTTCTCATTTTGAATTTTTTTGATTAATTCTGGAATCTTGTTCATAGTCTCATTTTTCTTGAAAATAAATATTACCCAAGTATATCTGGAATAATCATCCACAACTACTATGGTATATTTCCTTCCACTAAAACTGAGTGGTGAAACAGGTCCAAACAAATCCAAATGAAGTAGTTGTAACAACACTCTTTCAGATGAGATTGTGTTAATACTTTTTAACGAATTTCTAGGTTGTTTTTCTTTTTGACATGCATCACATTTTAGATCATTAGAAGGTAACTTGTCAGGCAATCCTTTGACAAGATTTTTCCTGGCAATCTTGTTAAGGGTCTTGAAGTTTAGATGATTAAGCCTCTTGTGCTATAGCCAGCTGAGGTCATCTCCACCCTTAGCAACCAGACATGTATTTTTAGGGCAACTGTTAAAGTTGGCTACATAAATATTACCATGTCTGAAGCCGGATAACAAGACCGTGTCTGACAGACTGTCTAATATGTCACACTTGTCTTTAGAAAATCTAACACTGAACCCTCTGTCACATAATTGAGATACAAATAATAAATTGTTCTTCAAACCTTCAACAAAATATACCTCTGAATCCTGAACATGTCCAATAATTAAGGTTTCAACACCTTTGGTCTGGCCACAATTGTTGTCACCAAAGAGCACCCGAGGACCATCAATACTCTGAAAATTTGAAAGCAGCCTCTTCTCACAAGTCATGTTTTGAGAGCAGCCACTATTAATGTACCAGATTGTTGCAAGTATTTCTTCTTTGGAAGATGGTCCTTGATGTTCCTATAAAATAAAGTCAAGGAAGAGGTACTCTAGTGATCTTAGGTCCTTTCGAGTCAATAATCACTTTGGGAATCCAAATAAACATAATATATATTGTTAAGCAGTAGATCAGAATCAAGTTGTCTTCCAAATCTATCAACATAAATTTTAGTCTTATATGCAAGTTTGTCATATCAGATTTGGTCAATGTTGGTCCCGGACGAGATGTGCAAGGAGGTGGAAAGTCTAGAAGGGGGGGTTGAATAGACTTTACCACACTCAAAACTTTTTCGACTTTTTGTGAGCTGAGTATGAGGTTAGAAGACTTTGAAGTCTTCTACAGCAAGGTACTCAGAGTGTGCTATGTAAGATCAGCAGACTTCGGAAACTCGAAGTCTTCTGATGGTGCGGAAGCTAATCTCGTGTGTATTTGAAAAACCCTTTTAATGAAAACCTTGGTGATAAATACTAAGTAAGTTTAATCCAGATTTATTAGAACGATGATGAATGAGCAGTTATAAGTATGAATGTAGAAAGCTTGTAAAGACACAAAGATATTTATATTGGTTCGGATATAACAATCCTACGTCCACTCTCCCTGACTCCTCAAGGGCCTTACTATCCACCAAAACTGGTCTTGTCTCCTCTAATCTCCTTGAGGATTCGACCACAGGAAGTTTAACAAGTTCCTGCCCTTGGTACAATCAGTGTGATCTTCGAGTGTTAACTCTTAGATCTGAAACAATCAACCTTTTCTCGTACAGAGATAATGAAAGGTGATTTACACATCCTTGACCAAAAATAAATCTCTTAAGAAAATCAACGTATTGGATCGATTTCTGGTACGAAGAGTTATGCGTGTACTTGCAATGTGAATAGATTTTTCTTGATTTTTCTCGCGCGTATAAAATTTTAAAATCCTTCACTTCATTTTATACGGTCCTGAATTTGACTAGCCATTAGACTAATTTGTCAATCAGGTCTTCAAGAAATGGTAAGTGACCGTTGGAAGATTTGTTGACTTTGGATAATTGATTGTCTGATATCACTCAATTATCTCTTGATTGATTTTGATTGAAAATCCAATCTTCTCTAGATTGATTTCGGATATCTCTGATTTATCCTTCTGACTTTTGTTAATCCTGATGAATCTCTTTAAGTCAACTCTAGCAACCTTACACACCTTGCTTCAGCACAGTTCCAAAGCTTGCTGTAGCATGGATTCCAACCTTGCTATCTTTACTTGAACCTTTCTTGACAACACTCTTTATGCATATATCTTATTATCTCTTCTTGATCTTCACGAAGCCCTACATATCTTCGAATGTAATCTTTCTTTGATCTTTAAGTCTTCTTATTAGCAGCCTTCAGTTCTCAATCAATATGGATCTACAGGTCAGGCCTAGTAAGATTAACTGTACTAAGACATAAACCCTATCTAGATCATCAGCTGACTAACAGGCTGAGCTGGTCCTATTACACTTAGGTTTTAGGAACATCATCAAAACATACAAATTTTAATCCTAACAAATTCCCCCTTTTTGATGATGTTAAAACCTTCTTGAGAACTGCACGCAAACAAAGGCATTGAAAAGAAGACAAGAAGAGACCTTTGAAGAGATCTCAAACGAAAACAGTTGACAACGAGAGGTTGTCTTAGCGCAAAACATTCACTTCTATTAATATAAATAGATCAGTACATATTACAGAAGTGAAAGACAAAAAGAGCAAAAGATAACAAAGAAATGCACAGAAGAGATAAACACAGACTTCACCAGCTTCCCAACCAGCAACCTTCAGAACTTCCTCAGTCATACCTTCGATACCCTGTCGGAACATTCAGCCACTCGTACACTCTATCATAGAGTTCCCTGTTATCTGTTCCAATGGGTGGACTGACCTCAGCCAAGCAGATTTTGAGTGTCCTGCGAACACTCAGCTGATCAAACTTCCCTTCTGTTGTGACTGGGGTAGGAATCTTTTCAAACACTGGCGCTTGAAGGTTTAGGTTGAACTCAACAGAAGCTTTCAAGATCTCTGCCCAAAGATCACTGTGCCTTTCCTCCATCCAAGCAAGGAATGTTTCATTTGTTGTGGCCCCGATGCCGATACTTTTGCACACATAGTATGAGCAAATGAAATCTCTCTTTGCTGCTTTCCATTCATCAATCCTCTCAGGAGGGCAGCAGTCATCCACATATCCATCAGTGTTGTGAGGAAGAATAAAGTCTTCCTCAGCCTCTGCTCCAGCAGGCTTCTTACTTTTCCTACTTTGCTTCTTCTTTGACACAGCAGGCTTTGCAGCAGCCTTCTTCGGTATAAACATCTTCTTCTGTTTACTGTCCAAATCATCCACATCTTTTACTTGTTTTCCAAGGATTTTGATCATCTTATGACTATCCTTTTCTTCCATTCTCCTTGTTTCTAAATCAGCAAGAAAAGCTTCCTCATGCAAAGCTTCCAACTATTCTTCAGCAGACTTCTCTCTGTCAACTTTTTCAGACATCTTAACCAACCTTCTCCTTTTCAAAGGTTTAGAACTTTGACCTTCGCCCACTCCAGAACCATGTCCAGATGACTCTCGCAAAGCTCTCTTCAAATCTGCCTTCTCTTTCCGTTCCAGCAAAAAATTCTCAACAGCCTCCAGCCTATCTTTCACCTCCTTCAACTCTTTATCCTTTGCCTCATATCTTGCAACCATATCAGTTCTCAACTGACATTCCCCCTTTTTAACATCATTCAAAAGAGGGGTCCAGCGAGCTTCCATCTCTAGCATCTTGGAAAGAATATCCCGTTTGTACGAACTGAACTTCTCTGTAAATGACTTCAGTTCAGCAAACTCAGTTGCTATAGGGGAAGCAATCTTCTCATCAATTGCTAGCATGTGCTTAACAGCGGCAGCAGTTTCAGCTGCAGTTGCTGTAGCAGTGTCCGTCAATCGAGCATTCGCCTCTTGCACAGTAGCAATTTATTTTCCCATCTCCAGCAGAGAAGAATGAATGGCAGCATTCTGATCAATTCCTTCTCGTAACTGCGCATCCATGCCACTAAGTTTCGTTAAATGATCCTCCATCTTTATCCAAAATCTGTCTTCAATCAACTCCCTTTCAGCAAACACTTTTCTGAGGCTAGCTTCAGCCTTCTCCCCTTCGACCTTCACACTCTCAACGTGCTTCCTAACTTCATTTATATTGTTTAGCATCATGCCAGAGAGGGTTTCGATGATAGTCTCCTGTTGCTTAGCAAACATATCAGCAGCAGTTTGACGAATCAAGGAGGGGGCTGTCTGAATGGCAGCTTCGATGTAGGATTTGGAGGACTCAATAGACTTGGCAAGAGGGGTATACTTAGTAGCCAATACAGAAAACATGGTAGCATACTGTTGTGTTAACTCAGCAAACTTTGTAGAGTAAGAATTGTACAAATCCTCATGAACAACAACAGGCATGAAATTTGGCAAGCGTACAGATGTAAACTCCAGAAGAGGAGGAGGGATAGAAGAAACACCTTTCCTGATCTCTTTAGGCATTGTAAAGAGAGGACCTGAACCATCTTCTGCAGGCTCTGGTTCATCCAACAATCGAGCAACTAGACAAGCAATCTGATGATCCGTTGTTAAATCAAATGCTTTGGCTACTCCAGCCTTAGTTTGTAGCTCAAATTCCCACAGAGAGAACTCATTATGACCAATCTCATTTGACAGAAGAATGAGATCATCAATAGCTCCAAGCTTTGCATTCTTCCACACCAGAATGTCTATCAGCAGACTACGCTCTTCTGAAAAATCACGCAATCTAGGAAACTTGCTGTCAACCCAAGTAGAAGCCTCGGACATCAAACATTTCTCAAACGATCCGCGTATTCTACCAGCAAGGTTTACCATTTGCACAAACTCCATCGGATCTGCTCCAATCACATCTTCACCGAGATCACCCTCAGCAACCTGGGTGATAGGCTCCGATGCGGCACCCATGCCCGCGACATCATCGCCAACTTCCATTGGTGCAGTTGACTTTGAAGAAGAAGGAATCTCAAAAAGAGAGGGAAACAGAATTGGTACCTGTTCCTTCTCACCAACAGTTGCAAGAGATACCATCTCTTCATCGCCTGATAATGGAGAATCATCAACCTCCATGGCATCCTCTGTAGACGAACCTTTCTTACCAGGAGACACCTTAGGAGGCAATTGTGCTCCTCTGGTGCGACTGCTCACTGAATCTTTTCGAGTTACCATAGTTACCCTCTTGACCTTCCTCTGTGGTAACTGTGAGATCGGGATCTGATCTTCGCTTCGCGAAGACTTCAAAGTCTTCTCCCCAGAAGTAGCAGCCTTGGAGCTTGCTGGTGCCTTTTCACTAATAGTCTTAGATGAGTTGTCCGAATCCTTCACAATCTCATCCTTCCCGTCATCATCAGTCACAGGTGCAACTTCTGTAATTGGTATCACATCAGCAGGTTCCCCCTCAATTTCAGCCGGATCTTCTTCATCATCAGAATCAGGAGGACCACTAAGCTCCTCGTCCTTATTCAGCATGAACTTTGCCTTGGTGTAGGATTTTGTCGACTTCGGGTCCCACGCTGTATTAGGTAGCATCTTCTCCAACAAAGCTGTGATCTTATTGGACATAGAGACATACTGTTCCACAGCCCATACTTTAACCTCTGGATGTCCGTCAACCTCAGTCCGAAAGAACCGATTCTTCTCCTTCTGCAGAATCTCAAAGAATTTACTTACTGAGTCCATACTCTGTCGTTCACCAAACATGACCTTCACCATGATATCAAATAACAATCTATATTTCCGCTTAAGATATGCTTTCTTCAAATCCGACACATGATGACAACACGAAGTTTTCGCTAGAGAACGAAAGGCTTCGAGATGGTTTTCTGACATATATGATTCTGGGTCAATGCCTTGAATGACAAACCCAAGTGTTGATGAACATCCTGCCGTTTGATGGTCAAACTTTGACCGAATACTGTCATTTTGATGTTGTTCCTTCCAAACTCACCTCGAACTAAAAACTGAACGACGTAGGCATCAAGTGTTCGACACTCCGAAGAATGAGCCGAGCAATATTGGCACAAGCCCCGATCAGATAAGAGATTTAGAATCTCCACTGTTTCTCGCTGACTTGTTGTTCGGAAATTCACCGATAATTCACTCTGCACTTTCTCCGATAGGGCCAAAGGATCTAGAGTCTTGTGTTTCCCGGCGACCTTTTTCGAAGACGAAGATTGTTTAGGAACCATTTAGATTAACGCAGAAATTGATCAAGTTTCAGAAAAACTGAGAACAGAGATGAGAAGTAATGAAAGAGGAAGAAATGAGAAAATTAATTTATAAGAGAGAGAGGAAGGAAACCGCTAATTTTTAAATTACGAAATAAGATTTGAACGTTGATTGGCATATTGCACGATCAGATCGAACGGTTATGAATTAAACGGTATGAATTCTGAAAAGTGCGTGTCCTCAGTTGTTAGATCAAGTAAAGTTTTGATGAGTTAAAAGAAGCTGCAGTTCAGATGACCAGACAACCTTGAAGAACAGCTGAGATCAAGTGCTTATACTAAGCTGATCAGACTAGGTCAAGGACTGGTTAAGTCAGTTGGAGGTCAGAAGTTGCAAGTCATCTAGAGACAAGCTCAAGTCTAGTCATCTGCAGGAGACAAGTATGAAGAGCTCAGACGAGGTCAAGACAAGCTGAGTAGAATAAGAAAAGCAAGTCTTCACCAAGTCAGCTGCAGACGAGTAGAAGAAATCAGTTGAGGTCAAGAGCAGTTTTCAAGATTAAGTTTGTTGAGCAGTTTTCAGTTTGTTAGAACTGACTAACAAACTAACTGTCTTTTCAGACTTATAAATAGGTCCAGTTTTATTTTTTAACACACTTATGCAAATTTGATTTTCACACTATTCACTATTCAGATTTCAATCTCAATTCACAAGTGTTTTCAGAAGAGTTTTCAAAAGTTTCAAGTGTTTATAGAACACTTCTCCTGTAATCTTCAAAATCCATTATTCACTGTAATTGTTAGATTCACTAGAAGGAGTTAGGAATACTTTGAAGATTTGAAGAAAGTTGTAAGTTGTAAGCTGTAAGTTGTGAGTAAGAAAGTAGTAAGTTGGTCCCTTCTTCAAGTTGAAGAAGGAGAGTGGATGTAGGATTGTTATAATCCGAACCACTATAAATCTGGTGTTCTTTATTGCTTTTATTTACTTGCCTATTTTCAAGTTTATCAATCGAAGATTAATTTCAGAATCAAAGTTAAAATCTGAATATCAGTTTGCTTTTGATCTTAATAAAGTTGAGATTAATATTGAATTTCCGCTGTGTTACTTTGGTACTTTGAATAAATTTTGTAAGATTTGTAAAAATCTGAAAAATCTATTCAACCCCCCCCCCTCTAGATTTTTCCTAGAAGGCTAATACGAGTTTTATCCAATCTGCTCAACTAATCAGGACCAACAAGTGGTATCAGAGCAGTGTTAAGCTGTTCTGATATTGATTTTAGGTCTTAACTAAGATTCTGAAATTTTCTTAATTTTCTTCATCCTCTTTATTGTTACTAACTGTGCTACTAACAAGTTTGTAGAGTGTTTTGTTTTTCTATCTCATCATGTCTTCAGGCAAGAGCAAGAAATCCAGGAATCTACCTGAATTTTCAATTGAATAGTATGATTTTTGGAAATTCAGGATGGAAAATCATCTCAAGGCTATCCATGATAAGATGGAGGAGGTTCTTGAAGAAGGACCTATAAAATTTTATCATGGAGGCACTTGCAATGGCACTAAATCAGCTGAATCCAGATTCAGACAAGAGAAAAAGAGCTCAGAACTGACAAATGATGAAAGGAAAATCAACAACCTAGACCAGGTAGCCAGAACTGAAATCATTGAGACTCTGAGTAAAGACTGGATTGAGAAGGTTAAAAGATGCAAAACAGCCAAAGAAATGTGGCAAACTCTGGCGAATGTATGTGAAGGATCAGACCAAGTAAAAGAGAATAAGCTGCAGTCTGTATTACACGCCTTTGATACCTTCAAAATGAAGGAAAATGAAACTGTAGATCAGCTAGATGTAAGATTGACGAATCTCCTCAACAAAGCAGCTGATCTGGGAAAGAACTATACAGAGAAGGAGATTAATAACAAAATATTGAGATCTTTAACCAAGAGATGGAGAGAAAAATCCAATATCCTTAAAGAAACTCAAAATTTATCTTCTATTACTCACCATACCTTATTCTCTCACCTTAAAGCTTTAGAGTATGACATTCAAATAGAAGATGAGGAGGATGAGATGGAGTCAAGCACCTCATCCAAATCTGTAGTCTTTGTCAGCAAATAAGACAAGAAGTCAACTGAATCTGTAGGAGCTGACCTATCTCTGAAGGAGCAGATGGCTCTGCTCACCAAAAGGTATGAAAGATTAAGAATGAAGTATAAACGAAATAAATTGAGGTTTGCAGGTAAGGATAGATCTAGATCCAAATCAAGAAGAAAGGAAGTTGAGTCTACAGATTATGACAAGAACAGGAGCCAGACGAGAAGATTCAGATCCCCTGTCAAAAGAAATCCTTCCAGCCCTAAATCAGATAGGAGTGACACTTGCTACACGTGCAACAAGCCAGGACACTTCAGCTATGATTGTCCTCAACTGACTGCTAAAGAAAGGGAAGAGAAAAGGAAAAAGAGAGACAGGAGATTTGCAGACCAAAGGGCTTTACTGGCTGAAGAAAAGGAGTCAAGAAAATCATCATCATCATCCTCATCTGATTTCGGATCAGATGATGAAGTCTGTCTCATGGCTAAAGAGGTAGTCTATTATTCATCTTCTGATAATGATTCCTGTAAATCTGTCTCTGATAATGATCAAACTGTTATTCATGAATTATTGAGAGACTTAAAGACATCTCTGGCTGCTTATAAACAGCTAGAGACAGAGAATTTGACTTTAAAGGATCAAATTCAAATTCTAATTAAAGGAAAGCAGGTGATGAACTATCCAGAAACTGAGGAAACATTCAAGGGGGAATGTTTTCCCCAAGCTGAGGCTAGTACATCAGCCAGCTTACTTGAAAGATTAGAAAGTGAATTGAAAACTTTAAAAGACAAATATGAAACAATCTGTGCTGAAAATGAATTAATTAAGAAAGACAATGAGAAGCTAGTCTTCAAAATTAGTGAACTTAGTAATTCACAATCAGCAATAGATCACATCTTTAATACATCTCAAAAATCCCATGACAAAACAGGCCTTGGTTATGATAGAAATAGTAAATCAGACGTTCAAAAACCTAGAAAATTTGTAAAAGAATCTGATCACTCAAAAGAGGTTAGAATTGGTCCTTGGAAATCAATTAGTCAAGTAAGGACTGCATCTCCCAGCTTGAAAACAAAAATTCAGCTGAGGACTTCTTATCAGACTAAGAGAATTCCAAGAACCAA
Source organism: Paraleonurus japonicus (assembly GCA_030762865.1). NCBI lineage: Eukaryota > Viridiplantae > Streptophyta > Magnoliopsida > Lamiales > Lamiaceae > Paraleonurus > Paraleonurus japonicus. Next base: position 15,858,747 of record CM061055.1, on the reverse strand, counting down.
AATAAGAAGAAATTCTTATTACAATCCTTTTGATGGGAGAAGCAGATGTTATCCCACATTTCCTAAGTTCAGGAAAATTACTAAATCTGATTACAACAAGTTGTCATTTAAAAATGATACAATTGTAGACAGATTTGGTAGAGAGACCAAGTCTGATTTATTATTTGGAAATGAGACTTTTATTTGGTTACCTAAAGTGATGCTTGACCTTCAAGGACCCAAGATCACTAGGGTACCTTATAACTAATCTGTTTTTCAGGATTCACAAGGATCATCACACAAGGAAGAGATCTTAGCTTCCATATGGTACATTGATAGTGGTTGTTCACAACACATGACTTATAATAAGAGGCTACTATCAAATTTCCAGAGCATTGATGGTCCAAGAGTATTATTTGGAGACAATAATTGTGGTCAGACTAAAGGAGTAGGTACTCTGATTATCAAAGATATTCAGGTATCTGAGGTATATTTTGTTGAAGGTTTGAAACATAATCTGCTATCTGTTTCCGAACTTTGTGATAAGGGTTTTCTTGTCAAATTTTCTAAGGACAAATGTGATATCTTAGATAGTTCCTCAGATAAGGTACTTTTAACTGGCTTCAGACATGGTAATGTCTATGTGGCCAACTTTAATAGTTGTCCTAAAGATACTTGTCTGATAGCTAAGGGTGGAGATGACCTCATTTGGCTATGGCACAAGAGGCTTAGTCATCTGAACTTCAAGACCCTTAGTAAGCTGGCTAAAAAGAACATTGTTAAGGGATTACCTGAGAAATTTTTATCTACTGATCTTAAATGTGATGCTTGTCAAAAAGGTAAACAGCCTAGACACTCATTTAAGAGTATTAACACCTCTTCATCTGAAAGAGTTTTACAACTACTTCATCTGGATCTGTTTGGACTTGTTTCTCCTCTCAGTTTCAGTGGAAGGAAATATACTCTTGTTGTAGTAGATGATTTTTCTAGATACACTTGGGTTATATTTCTTTTCAAGAAAAATGAGACTATTAACAAGATCCCTGATCTGTTCAGACAGATTCAAAATGAAAAGGGTGTTAATATTATTAAAATAAAAAGTGATAAGGGCACAAAATTTTTGATTTCTTGTTTATCTAACTTTTTCAATGAGTGTGGAATTATTCATGTGACATCATCAACAAGAACTCCTCAACAAAATGGAGTGGTTGAAAGAAGGAATAGAACCTTGAAAGAGGCAGCCAGGAGCATGTTAGCTGAGTATGAAACCCCTCACAGGTTCTGGGCTGAAGCCATCAACACAGCTTGTTATACCCAGAACAGGTGCTTGGTTGTTAAAGACAAGGGTAAGACTCCATATGAGATTTGAAAGGGTAAGATTCCAAGAATCTCATATTTCAGAGCTTTTGGTTGTAAATGTTTCATCCATAACAATGAGAAATCTAAGTTGAGAACCTTTGATGCTAAAGCAGCTGATAGAATATTTTTGGGATATTCCAACACTTCCAAGGCATTTAGAGTTTTCAACAAGACAACCCTTTGTGTGGAGGAAACTCCTCATGTTGTTTTTGATGAGTTGTATTCCTTCTCAGATAAAGTGAATCAAATTTCTGAAAGTCTAGATAAAATTGAACTAACCAAGACTAAACATAGAACTGTCTATCTACCTAGTCTTTATTCAAACTCAGATGAAGAGGAATCCCCATCTGATAATCAGAAGACAACTTCAGATCAGACTCCATCTGAGGAGACACCCGTAAAATCAGCTGATCAGCGGGGGTCAGCTAATGAAGGGGGAACGTCAGCTCAGGTAGAGTCAGAGGAGTTGCCTACCATCCATCTGATCAGATTATCGGAGACTCATCTAGTAGTGTGCAGACACGAATGATGCTGGACTCTGAAAGTCTGTTCAGTTGTTATGTATCGCTTCTTGAACCCAAGTCTATTGAGGAAGCTCTATCTGATCCAAACTGGATAACAGCCATGCAGGAAGAACTGCATCAGTTTGAAAGGCAAAATGTTTGAGAATTAGTGAAAAGACCCATACATAGAAAGATTATAGGCACCAAATGGGTGTTTAAAAACAAAACAGATGAGAACAACATTATTGTTCGTAATAAGGCAAGATTGGTAGCTCAAGGTTACTCACAGTCTGAGGGGATAGACTATGATGAAACCTATGCTCCAGTTGCCAGATTAGAAGCAATAAGGTTGTTCTTGGCATTTGCTGCATATAAATCTTTCAAAGTCTTTCAAATGGATGTTAAGTCTGCATTCCTTAATGGTGTGTTACTTGAGGAAGTCTATGTGGAGCAGCCTCCTGGGTTTAAGATCAATAACAAGGTCTATAAACTCAACAAAGCTTTATATGGACTGAAACAAGCTCCCAGGGCTTGGTATGATACCTTATCTGATTTCTTGACATCAAATGGTTTTTCAAAAGGTAAGATTGATAAGACTTTGTTTAGAAAGGAAGTAGATGGTAACATCTTATTAGTTCAAATTTATGTAGATGACATAATCTTTGGTTCACCTAATCTGAAATTATGTGAGGAGTTTAGTATTCTCATGAAAAACAGGTTTGAAATGTCAATGATGGGTGAATTAACATACTTTCTAGGCTTACAGATTAAACAGATGAGTAAGGGTATTTTTATACATCAGTCTAAATATGCTAAGGATCTAATTGAGAAATTTGCGATGACTACTAGTAGAGTAGTTAAAATACCTATGGCAACTAACTTCTCTATGGATTCAGATGAGCAGGGGATACCCACAGATGCAACGGAGTATCGTGGACTGATTGGATCTCTTCTCTATCTCACTGCAAGCAGGCCAGACATAGCTTATGCAGTTGGGGTATGTGCAAGATTTCAATCTAATCCCAAGAAAACTCATCTGGAGACTGCTAAGAAAATCCTTAAATATCTCAAAGGAACCTTGCAAGTAGGGTTATGGTACCCAGCTGATGACAACTTTGAGCTGACAGGTTATTCAGATTCAGACTTTGGGGGATGTAAGATTGATAGGAAATCCACTTCAGGAACTTGTCAATTCTTAGGCAACAAATTAATTTCTTGGTTATCTAAGAAACAGACATCTGTTGCCACCTCCACAACTGAGGCTGAATACATGGCAGCTGGAAGTTGTTGCTCTCAACTCCTCTAGATTAGTCAACAGCTTAGAGATTATAACATTCAAACATCATCTATTTCTATTTACTGTGATAGTAATAGTGCAATAGCTATGACTTACAATCCTGTTCTGCATTCTAGATGTAAGCATATAGACATTAGGCATCATTTCATTAGAGATCATGTGGAGAAAAATGACATTAGAATTGAGAAGATAGCCACTGAGTCACAAAGAGCAGACATTCTTACAAAACCATTAGCTGAATCTAGATTTAAAGAATTATGCTTAGAATTAGGCTTACTTGATGCATCTTTAGCTGATTTTTAAATTGCTTGCATCTGATTAATGTATTCCTTTTTTCTGGTCATTTCTATTCTTTAAATTAATGTCTAGAAAGAATTATCAGACTAGATATGAGTCAAAGGACAATCAGGTAGCTGATATCATTGATTTCCTTTTTAGGAATCAAGAATCAAGTATTGACCTTATCTGACTTGATAATTACTTATCTGACATTTGGTAAATCAGACTAGGGCACAATAGTCACCTGATTTCTAGAAAACAGATGATTATCTGCACCCTATCTGATCTACCTCAGCTACTAATAGTTTTGATGAGTTTACTTGCAGGAACAGGTGTAGCAGCTTTATCTCTATATCTCTTCAATCAGAAAACCCTCACCTTTGTCCTTCCTCAAAATCTATTGTTTTCAAATAAATTTCATAAGTCTGTTTATTTCAAAATAATCTGTATAAGTGGAAATACTGTGTTAAGTGTTGTTTTAAAAATTTTGTTTTTCAAAATCAGACTAGGAGAAATTTTTTTTAAAAAAAATACAAGACAAGGTCATTTTGACCAAGTCTGGTATTAACCTAGTCTGAAATAGAAAACCTGTTTGCAAAGAAAGGCATCTTTTTGATTACGTCAGGTATACTAATTACTTCTGATAAAGCAAGCCTATTAGCCGTCTAATCCGTAGGATAAACGGTTATTTTTTACACAATTCAAGACACGTTCATGCCACGCGCCTGAATTCGAAGCGATTTTCTCGCTAACCGTTGATGTTTTACACGCGCCATTTATAATCAACGGTTAAAATTCAAATCCCTAAAAACGTGCCACGTATCATCTTCCCAACTTTCCCTCTCTCTCCCCAGGGTTTAAAAACTTACCTTCTTCGTTTTAAAATTTCACTTTCACATTCTCTTGTTCAGAAAATTACTGCAGAATTCTCAAACTCTCAAAAATCTCTCAATGGCATCTTCTTCTTCCCAAACACCAAAACCCCCTACTTTCATAACCTCTGCAAAATCGGATTTCAAAATGAATTCAGAAACTGTGAAAAACAAACTCAAAGCTGAGATGTTTGTCGATTTTGAAACAACCAATGATAGAGAATCCAAAGAAATCTTAGGATTATTGGAAGCTTCGAGGTTGAGAGGGTTTTGCTCACTCAAATAACCACAAAACAAAACTGCAGATTTCATTGGAGCAGAGTTTCTGGCCAACAGCATGTTCACAGAGAACAGCTTCACGACTACTGTAGAGGGTACTCAACTGGAGTATACGAAGGAAAATGTGGCAAGGATTCTTGATACTTCAATGGAAGGGGTAAATCCTCTGACGTATAAGGAGGATGAATGGGAGGAGTCGTTTGATATTTTCGCAAGGGTCACCTATAGAGGGACAAGGAGAGACTTGAAGAAACACCTTCTGAGGAGAAAATTCAGACTGCTGATGACAATTGTGACAAAGTCAATCTTGGGAGATCAAAGTTCCCATGATGGAGTGACTAAATCACGTTTGTACTGTATGAGGGCAATTTTTGATGGAGTTAGGGTGGATTGGGTTGATCTGTTGTTTAGAAGGCTGAAGGAGGAGAAGCTGAGGCTACTATACAACCATGATGGAGGAGACTGGACAGCTTTTTCAACTGTAAGCTTATTTAACAAAATCACTGTATTGATGGAGGGTCTGAACAAAAGGTTTGAGACGAGGGAAGGATTGAAAAAGTATTCTAAACAGAAGGGGTTAGTAACCAAGAATGAAAGGATAGGTGGATTGCCTGACTCGGATGATGAGTCGGATGATGCAAGGAGGCAGAGAGAGCAAGAAGCAGCCGCGGTGGCTCAGAGGCAAGCGACTGAACCTCAAATTCCAGCAGCTGAGGCTGCTGAGCCTGCAACAGAAGCTCTACCAGCCGAGGATCCAGCTGTAGTTGAAGTGACAGCTGAGGAGGCAGCAACTGCGGTAAGGTCTCCAAGGAGGAGGTCGAGGAGAAGGCTAGTCAAAGCTGCTGAAAAGAAGCCAACAGCAGAGCCATCTGAAGCTGCTTCTAGCCAACACTCAGATGAAGATTCCGATGAAGACAATCAGTTCATCCTTCAGAGGAGGTCCTCCAGGACATCTGAATCTTCAGGCAGCTCTGGTCGTCAGATGGAAGCCTCTACCCTACTTCCTGAAGAGGTTCCAGTTCCGGAGATTGCAGCTGAGGTTGCAAAGCTGGACGTTCCTTCTTCTCCAGCCAAGGAAGCTGCACTCTCTCCTATTCAGGAGGAAGGTACCAACTCATCTCTCTCTCTAACTCAATCCCCACCTGGCAATGAAGAGGTGTGCCCGGCTGGCACCTCAGAGCCTCTTAAACAGCCACAGTTACCCCATATCATCAGTCCAACTCCCACAGTCCAAACACAAGCTGAAACCACCCCTCCTCCCACCCAACCTGAAACCAGCCCCATTCCCACCATCATCCCACAATCTGAACAGCCAACCTCATCTACCATGCCCCCATCTGAAACTCAACTTCCCACCTCTCCACATACATAAACCACACCTCCACCAGAAATAGACATAACTTCCTACACCTTCCTGGAGGATATCCAGATGAGCTCGCCAGTTCCTCTCCTCCAAATCTCTGAACCCCATACTCCCACTTCCTCCTCATCCGAATCCTCTTCTGAGGATGAGGATAGTGATCTAAGCCCCACTTCAGCCATCTCTTCTATCATAGCTCAAATGGAAAAGAAAATAAAGCAAGCTTTTGAGAAAAAGATGAAAAAGAAGACGAAGAAGATGGTAAAGGCAGTCACCGAAACGATGATCTCAAACATGAGGGATGTAGAGGTAAATCTCACTCAAAAAATTACCTCTATTACTAACTCTGTTCTTGCTGAGAAGGTGAAAGCCTTGGAGGAGGAGGTACAAGGGCTGAAGAATCAGGTCACAGATTACAACGCCATAGTGGTGGACTCATTGGCTCTAGATAAGTCAGACTTCAGAGTCAAATGCAAGGATCTTGAGACGAAGCTGACTATCCTAGCTGATGAAGTCAAAAAGGGGGAAGAGGAGGTGAAAGAAAGACAACAGACCCTCACAGCTGTTGTGAATGAGACGAGGAAAGAAGTTGGTACAAAAGCCAGCACAGCTGAGCTGGAGGCAGCCAGGGAAGAAGCTCGCATCAAATCTGATGAACTGGCGGCACTTCAGCTGAGGGTCAGTCAACTGGAGGAAGCTCTGAGGGAGGATGAGGCGAGGAGGAAGAAGGAAGAGGAAGACAGGTCTGCCCAGCTGCTTGCGAGAATTAAAGAATCTGAAAAATCAGCAGCTGAGGTGAAAGGGAAAGGCAAGGGAAAGCTTGTTGAAGAGCCAGCTCCAGCCAGAGTGCTAAGTCCCAAGCCCACCCTGACTGAAAAGAGAAAAAGGGAGCCTGACTATTCAAATCTGCCTGAGGAACAGATCAGCAGGATCATGAGAGAGCAGGCGTTCTATGGAGAAAGGGAGAGGAAGAAGCTGAAAAAGAAAAATAAAGGGCTTGAGATGAGGTGGAGTAAGGAGGTAAGGAAATGGGAGATGAAAGGGGCAGACGAAGCCGACTTCAGACCTTATCATCGGACACTCAACCCTCCAAAGGTCGTCGCTGGCAAACTATTCAAAGATTACAAGGAAAAGAATCTGGACGCCAGATGGATGTATCACTGGTACATCCTGAAGGGGTCTGATTCTGCGGCTCAAGACGAGGACCTGAGGTGGCACGAGTGGATCGAAAAAGAAGACAAAGATCTTTATCAAAGGCTGATCTGAAGCAGATAAATTCTTCAATGCCGATCTTTGTGCCCCAGCCTATGAGACAGGCAGACCCAAGACAAATCCCGATGGCTCAATTGACATGAATTGGATTAAAGGCATCATTGCCAAAGCTGAAGTAGAGTCGGGGTTGAAGGATGAAGAAGAGCTCAAGAAGCTAAGGAAAAGGGTCTTCATCTGGTTGGCCATTCCTGAAGCTAATCAGTGGGGAGTCTGATCACAGGATCATTTTCTTTTCTTTATCTTCTTATGTTTGATTTTTTTGTATCTTGTAAATTTGATGTGAATAAACATATGTTTGACTGATGAGTTTTACTTGTCTTATTTTTCTTAAAGTTTTTTTTTTCTTTCTCTTTAAGAAAACTTAAAATTTTTTTCTAAGTATAAATCATCTGAGAAATTTATCATCTCAGACTTAAAATTTTCAAAATTTTTCTAAGTTTAAAATTTTCTAAGTCCTAAGACTTAAAAGTTTTTAAAGTCTAAAAGACTTAAATTTTTTTGTGCTTTATGAATCTGATTAAAGTGAAAATGTGTTCTGATATACCTATTTGTTAAATCTTGATTAACTCTAAACTAATTTCAGCTGTGAGTGTGTCTCTTTCTTGTAGGTTTTACCTTCATCAAAAAGGGGAAAATTGTTAGATCAAGTAAAGTTTTGATGAGTTAAAAGAAGCTGCAGTTAAGATGACCAGACAACCTTGAAGAACAGCTGAGATCAGGTGCTTATACTAAGCTGATCAGACTAGGTCAAGGACTGGTTAAGTCAGCTGGAGGTCAGAAGTTGCAAGTCATCTGGAGACAAGCTCAAGTCTAGTCATCTGCAGGAGACAAGTATGAAGAGCTCAGACGAGGTCAAGACAAGCTGAGTAGAATAAGAAAAGCAAGTCTTCACCAAGTCAGCTGCAGACGAGTAGAAGAAATCAGTTGAGGTCAAGAGCAGTTTTCAAGATTAAGTTTGTTGAGAAGTTTTCAGTTTGTTAGAACTGACTAACAAACTAACTGTCTTTTCAGACTTATAAATAGGTCCAGTTTTATTTTTCAACACACTTATGCAAATTTGATTTTCACACTATTCACTATTCAAATTTCAATCTCAATTCACAAGTGTTTTCAAAAGAGTTTTCAAAAGTTTCAAGTGTTTATAGAACACTTCTCCTGTAATCTTCAAAATTAATTATTCACTGTAATTGTTAGATTCACTAGGAGTTAGGAGTACTTTGAAGATTTGAAGAAAGTTGTAAGTTGTAAGCTGTAAGTTGTGAGTAAGAAAGTAGTAAGCTGGTCCCTTCTTCAAGTTGAAGAAGGAGAGTGGATGTAGGATTGTTATAATCCGAACCACTATAAATCTGGTGTTCTTTATTGCTTTTATTTACTTGCCTATTTTCAAGTTTATCAATCGAAGATTAATTTCAGAATCAAAGTTAAAATCTGAATATCAGTTTGCTTTTGATCTTAATAAAGTTGAGATTAATATTGAATTTCCGCTGTGTTACTTTGGTACTTTGAATAAATTTTGTAAGATTTGTAAAAATCTGAAAAATCTATTCAACCCCCCCTTCTAGATTTTTCCTAGAAGACTAATACGAGTTTTATCCAATCTGCTCAACTAATCGGGACCAACATCAGCTTTGGATTTAAAAAAAATATTTTCCAAAATTGAAAGATTTTCGGGTCCGCAGTAATAGGATAGAAAATAATATTTTAAGGAAAAATTACCCCATAACTTGTGGTTGAAAAGATTTGATTTGACAATTCACAAAATTAATTCCCAATGCTGAGGATAAACTAAGGAATAAAATATTCCGAAAATTATTTTAACCACATAGAACAAGGAATATTTTATATCAAAAATATTTTTCAAACGAATAGACAGAAGCAAAATGAGAAATAGAGAGAGAGTGAGAGAGAGAGAGAGAGATAGAGAGACAGAGAGTAAGAATAACATATCTGTCAGTTGATATTGTAATCAACTGATACTACTGAGTACTGTAGCAGCAAGGTTTTAGAACCTTCTTCAGCAGGTTTGGAAGTTCTCTTCAGCAAGCTTTGTACTCTCTTCAGCAAGTTTTATGCTCTCTTCAGCAAGTTTAATAATCTCTTCAGCAAGCTTTATACTTAATAGCTTTCTCCAGCAAAGTGTTAACATGATTTTCCTGGATCCAGTAGACCTAATTCTACCGATAGATCTCTAAACCGTGCTTCTGCCAAAGGTTTTGTAAGAATGTCTGCTCTCTGTCGATCTGTATGAATCTTTTCCATTCGAATGTTTTTCTTTTCAACATGATCTCTAATAAAGTGATGACGTATATCCACATGCTTGCATCTTGTGTGAAGTACTGGATTCTGAGTAATAGCAATGGCACTGTTGCTATCACAAAAGATAGGAATTTCTTTAGTAACAATGTGATAGTCTTGCAATTGTTAACTTATCCAAAGTAATTATGAGCAACAACTCCCGGCAGCCATATACTCCGCTTCAGTGGTTGACGTAGCCACTGAAGTTTGCTTCTTAGAGAACCAAGAAACCAGCTTACTTCCAAGAAATTGACATGTACCCGTGGTTGATAATCTATCAATTCTACAACCACCATAGTCTGAATCAGAATATCCACTGAGTTCCAGGTTGTCATCAGCAGGGTACCATAGACCTAAGTTTGTTGTACCCTTGAGATACTTTAAAATCTTCTTTGCTGCATCCAAATGACTTTTCTTTGGATTGGCTTGAAATCTAGCGCTTACTCCAACTGCGAAAGAAATGTCAGGTCTGCTTACTGTTAGATACAACAAGGAACCTATTAATCCTCTGTACATGGTCTGATCAACACTTTCACCATCCTCATCTGGATCCATCTTGTAGTTTGTTACCATTGGAATTTTTGCATCCTTTCTTGTTAACATTCCAAACTTTTCTAGTATATTTTTGGTATACTTTGCTTGGTTTATGAATATTCCTTTAGAAGTTTGCTTGACTTGAAGACCTAAGAAATAATTCATTTCTCCCATCATAGACATTTCAAACTTACTTTGCATCAATTCACTGAATTTTTCACAAAGCTTTTTGTTTGGAGATCCAAAGATTATGTCGTCCACATAGATCTGTACTAATAGAATATCTTGATCTTCTTCAATTCTGAATAAGGTTTGATCAATCTTTCCTTTACTGAATCCAGGATCAAGTAAAAACTGCGATAGTGTGTCATACCAAGCTCGGGGAGCTTGCTTTAGTCCATATAAAGCTTTCTTCAGTCGATAAACTTAACTTCCTTGTACGAAACTTGGGGGTTGTTCAACGTATACTTCTTCAGCAAGAACTCCATTTAGAAACGCAGACTTTACGTCCATTTGATATACTCTGAATTTCATATATGCTACGTATGCAAGGAATAGTCTTATAGCCTCTAATCTGGCTACTGGCGCAAACGTTTCGTCATAGTCAATTCCTTCTGACTGTGAGTAACCTTGCGCGACAAGTCTTGCTTTATTTCTAGTGACTTCATCTTTCTCATTTTTCTTATTCTTGAAAACCCACTTCGTTCCAATTACCTTTTGATGTTTTGGTCTATCAACAAGTACCCAAACATCTTGTCGTGTGAATTGATTCAGTTCATCTTGCATTGCTTCTATCCAGTTTGTGTCCAACAAAGCTTCTTCAATATTCTTAGGTTCTTGTAGAGAAACATAGCAGCTAAATAAACCATCTAGATTTATTTTTCTTCTTGTTTTGACTCCGTCTTGAGGGTTACCTAAGATTAAATCACTGGGATGATCTGTCATCCAATTCCTTCTGTTAGACACGTTTAACTCTTCTGAAGGTATTGTTGGAACATCATCTTGCGTCGTTCCCCCTTGATTTGATAAATTCACATCTGGTGTTCTAGGTGAGTCATCAGTAGGCCTTGGGGTTTCTTCAGCAGACTTTGTTTTGCTTGAGTCTTCTCTCGTTTCTAGAATAGCTTTTCCTTTTTCTGCTGACTTTGAGATTTTCTGATCATCTTCAGAATCTGAGTCTAAAATGGGTAAATAAACCTTGACATGTTTTGTCTTATCCTTGAGTTCTAGTTTTCCAAATCCTTCTGCCAGTAACTCTTCTCGTTCTTTGTCCTTAGACTCAGCAAAAGATTCATTAAAAACCACATGAGGTGTTTCTTCCACAACAAGTGTTTTCCTATTAAAACCCCGATAGGCCTTGCTTGTGCTGGAATATCCTAAGAATATTCCATCAGCAACCTTGGCATCAAAGGTTTTTAACTTGGATTTGCCATTGTCATGAATGAAATACCTACAGCCAAAAACACGAAAGAAAGAGACACGAGGAATTCTACCTTTCCATAACTCGTACGGTGTCTTTCCGTGGTCTTTGGTCAGCAAGCTTCGATTCTGAGTATAGCACGCTGTATTCACAGCCTCTGCCCAAAACCTCTGAGGAACATTATACTCTGCTAGCATTGTTCTGGCAGCTTCCTTGAGTGTCCTATTTCTCCTTTCAGCAACACCATTTTGCTGTGGAGTGCGAGCCACAGACGTTTCATGCTGAATCCCAACCTCTTTGCAATACGTTGCTATGTGAGAGTTTAGAAATTATGTTCCTTTGTCACTTCTGATCCTTACGACATTTTCTCCCTTCTCATTTTGTAGTCTCTTCAGTAGTTCGGGTAACTTTGTGATAGTTTCACTCTTTTTGAACATAAATATCACCCATATGAATCTTGAGTAGTCATCTACCACCACCAGAGTGTATTTTCTGCCACTGAAGCTTAAAGGAGATACAGGACCAAATAGATCCATATAAAGTAATTGTAGTACCCTACTTGACGTTGGTACAGAAGAAGCTCTAGTTTGCTTTCCTTTTTGGCATGAGTCGCAGATCTGATCTTTTGAGAAAATCCCATTTGGCAAACCCTCTACAAGAGACTTTCTGGCTATCTTGTTTAGCGTATTGAAATTTATATGACTCAATCTCTTGTGCCATAACCAGCTAGCTTCTGAAGTACTTTTTGCCACAAGACATGTATTGCTTGAACACTTCTGAAATTCTGCAACATAAACATTGCCCTTTCTCAGGCCAGTTAAGAGCACCTGATCATTTAAACCACTTAAAACAACGCACAGAGAACTAGAAAACTTAACTGAGAATCACTTATCGCAAAATTGTGAAATTGAGAGCAGATTATGCTTTAACCCTTCCACGTAGAAAACTTCATCAACACGTACATCTCCAATGTATAGAGTCCCAACACCTTTGGTAATACCAAAGTTATTGTCTCCAAATACCACCCGTGGGCCATTTTGTGATTTTATTGAGCTCAAAAGTTGCTTGTCTTCAGTCATATGCTTCGAACACCCACTGTCGATGTACCAGACAGTATTTCCAGCAACTTCTCTATCATGCCCCACGGCGTCCTGCACGTTTAGTTAAGTTTTAGGTACCCTTTAGATTTGGGTCGTTGAGAGTTAGCATAATCTTTAGGAATCCATAGGAATAGATTCTTCTTATCATGTTCAGAAGATCTTATCCTTCTTCCATACATATCAACATAGACAATCTCATCCTCTAGTGCCTTCTTGAATGTATATCTATGGGTGTTGACTGTGTTCCTTCCAGAAGACTTCTGACCCTTCTGAGGTCCTCTGGATGGAGTGATCAGCCACTGTGCAATGGTTCTAGGGTTTTGATGATAAGGATACGTTCTACTTGAGCCATCAAAAGATTCATATCTCACAGGCACAGAAGACTTAGTAGACCGTCTAGCAAGCTTTGAAGTTTGCTTAGGTTGTGTAGTCTTCAGCTGAGACTGTCTCCACAGAGATGGTTTCGGCCGATGTCTACTTTTCTGACCTTACTGAGGTTTCTTAAGTTGGGATTCCCCCTTCTTTTGATACCTCATCAGTTGTTTAGGTTGTTGAGTATAACTACTCTTCTTCCCACTCAACTGATTTGCTAGGTCAGCAGCCTTTTTACCCTTATCAGTAGGTTTAGGTTTAGAACCCTCTCCTACCAAATCATTACCCTTAACATGTGTACTCTTCTTAAGCACACTTGTTTGAACCTGTGAGGATTGGGCAATTGTAAAACCAATTCCCTTCTTTACGTTAGGTGTTTGACACGAGTCAACTATTGTTTGAACCGCATGAGAAGCTTTGTTCAGTTGATCCAACCTCAAACTTAAACGTTCCTCACTTGATTTTATACGCTCATGCTGATGGAAAAGTTCATCAAACTTTGCTTGTAGAATTTTCAACTGATCAGTTTTCTCAAGATTCTCAGCAAGCAACCTTTCTACCAGCAGACCCTGTTCAGTGTACTTCATTTTAAGAGTATTTAACTCTTCTGAAGTTATCTGATTAAAGTCTGCTGATGTCCCAGATGACTTGCCAATAGATTCTTGTGTAAATAGATCAATTTTTTCTTTTAAGCTCACATTCTCCTTTTCCACACAGTTGTAAGCGTTTATAGCAGTTTTATGATCTTCCATTAACTTATCAACAAAGTTATGGTCAAACTCTTCTGCAAGAGAAACACGAGAAGCGGACGAAGAACAGGAATCAGAAAATACCTCATCTCCATTGGCCATAAGACATAAATCATTGTCTGAAGAGAAATCTGAAGATGATATTGAATCATTTGAGAGAGTATCCTCCTCTTCAGCCACTAAAGCACGCTTGTCAGCAAACTTCCTGTTCCTCATTAACCTCTTTTCTTCTCTTTCTCTAGGAGTTAATTCTGGACAATCATAACTGAAGTGTCCAGGTTTATGACAAGTATAGCAAGCATCACTTCTTGAAGATCTTCTTGGGCTAGAATCCCTTTTAGGAGAAAAATCTCTTCTTCTTGGACTATCTTCTCTTCTTCTTTCTGGAGTTTTGAACCTTCTATCATCTTTGGAATCTTCTGATCTTCTATCTGAATTTACTGAAGATTTGTTTCCGGATCTGAAACCAGCTTTCTTTGTGTTCTTCCAATGTTTTCTGTATTTCCCAAATTTTGAATTCATTTTATCAAACTTTCTAGTCAGCAGAGCCATCTGTTCTTTTAAGCTTAAATCCTCTCCAACAGGCTCTTTAGATGACTGATTTGAAGTGACTGTGAAAGCAACTTCCTTTCCCATGGAATTTGAATTTCCTTCATCCTCGTCTGCTTCTTGTTTCAGATCATATTCATGAGCTTTCAAGTGCGAAAATAGCTCATGATGACTGATTTTGCTAAGTTCTTTTGTATCTTTAATCACTGTAATCTTGACTCTCCATTTACTAGTTAGAGATCTCAATATTTTGTTGTTGATCTCCTTCTCAGTGTAAGATTTACCCAAAGAACTTGCCTTATTGATTATATTTGTCAGTCTCAAATCCAACTGATCTATTGTCTCATCAGGCTTCATCTTGAATGTGTCAAACGAATGTAGAATAGACTGCAACTTATTTTCTTTAATTTGCTCCGATCCTTCACACATAAGTGCTAGTGTTTCCCACATTTCTTTGGCAGTCTTACATGTCTTGACTTTCTCTGTAAGTTCTCTGGTTAAAGTTTCTATGATCTCAGTTCGAGCAACTTGGTCAAGATTAAATAGTTTCCTTTCATCATTTGACATCTCACTCCTTTTCTTTTCAACCTTCTGACGAGTAGATGCTTCTGCTCCACCACTTCCAGAACTTACTGGTTCAAAGTCCATCTTCAAGAGTTTCAAGCATTCTATCATGAATTGCACCAAGATGATTTTCCATGCGGAATTTCCAGTAGTCATAGTCTTCAATAGAGAATTTAGGTAGCTTTCTTTTACTGCTCTTATGAGAACTCATTGTTAGTAATAAAAAACAATTATGCAATGAATGCAATGAGTTTTATGAAAATGGTTTTTCAAAAAGATCTGTTCAGATGACCACAACAGTCTTTCCTCAAAGACTATTGGTAACCAAAGCCAGTGGTCGGTTGAACCACTGCTCTGATACCACTTGTTGGTCCCGGACGAGATGTGCAAGGAGGTGGAAAGTCTAGAAGGGGGGGGGTTGAATAGACATTACCACACTCAAAACTTTTTCGACTTTTTGTGAGCTGAGTGTGAGGTTAGAAGACTTTGAAGTCTTCTACAGTAAGGTACTCAGAGTGTGCTATGTAAGATCAGCAGACTTCGGAAACTCGAAGTCTTCTGATGGTGCGGAAGCTAATCTCGTGTGTATTGAAAAACCCTTTTAATGAAAACCTTGGTGATGAATACTAAGTAAGTTTAATGCAGATTTATTAGAACGATGATGAATGAGCAGTTATAAGTATGAATGCAGAAAGCTTGTAAAGACACAGAGATTTTTATAGTGGTTCGGATATAACAATCCTACGTCCACTCTCCTTGACTCCTCAGGGGCCTTACTATCCACCAAAACTGGTCTTGTCTCCTCTAATCTCCTTGAGGATTTGACCACAGGAAGTTTAACAAGTTCCTGCCCTTGGTACAATCAATGTGATCTTCGAGTGTTAACTCTTAGATCTGAAACAATCAACCTTTTCTCGTACAGAGATAATGAAAGGTGATTTACACTTCCTTGACCAAAAATAAATCTCTTAAGAAAATCAACGTATTGGATCGATTTCTGGTACGAAGAGTTATGCGTGTACTAGCAATGTGAATAGATTTTTCTTGATGTTTATCGCGCGTATAAAATTTTAAAATCCTTCACTTCAGTTTATACGGTCCTGAATTTGACTAGCCGTTAGACTAATTTGTCAATCAGGTCTTCAAGAAATGGTAAGTGACTGTTGGAAGATTTGTTGACTTTGGATAATTGATTGTCTGATATCAATCAATTATCTCTTGATTGATCTTGATTGAAAATTCAATCTTCTCTAGATTAATTTCGGATATCTCTGATTTATCCTTCTGACTTTTGTTAATCCTAATGAATCTCTTTAAGTCAACTCTAGCAAACTTACACACCTTGCTTCAGCACAGTTCCAAAGCTTGCTGTAGCACGGATTCCAACCTTGCTATCTTCACTTGAACCTTTCTTGACAACACTCTTTATGCATATATCTTATTATCTCTTCTTGATCTTCACGAAGCCCTTCTACATATCTTCGAATGTAATCTTTTTTTGATCTTTAAGTCTTCTTATCAGCAGCCTTTAGTTCTCAATCAATATGATCTACAGGTCAGGCCTAGCAAGATTAACTGTATTAAGACATAAACCCTATCTAGATCATCAGCTGACTAACAGGCTCAGCTGGTCCTATTACACTTAGGTTTTAGGAACATCATCAAAACATACAAATTTTAATCCTAACAGTCAACTTCTTGAATTTTTTGAACAAAGGATAACATCTGCTCTTTCCATAAAAAAAACTGTATCTTAATACATTCTTAAATTTGAATTTTGGAATCTTCTTTTTCAAATTGGGTCTTCTCGTCTGATTCTTTCTGACCAGATCAGATGAGGTAGAGGCAATCTGAATTTGAGGTTTCCAAGGTCCAATTTTAATTTCTTTTGTGGATTCACCTGCTTTGACAAATTTCCTTGGTTTCATAGATTTTAATTTATTATTCCTATCATAACCAAGTCCTGTCTTATCATGAGCCTTTTGAGATATATTGAAAATATGATCTATTGCAGACTGAGAGTTATTAATCTGACTCAATTTGAAGACTAGCTTCTCATTGGTTTTCTTAATAGACTCATTCTCGCAACAGACCTCTGAAAGTTTGACTTTCAAAGATTTCAGTTTTTCCTCTATTTTTTCAGGAATACTAGAAGATGTACTAGCCTCAGCCTGGGGTATACATTCTCCCTTAAATGTATCCTCAGTCTCAGGATAGTTCATGATCTGTTTTCCTTTGATTAGAGTATGAACTTGTTATTTTAAAGATAAATTTTCAGACTCTAATTGCTTGTAGGCATTTAGAGATGTTTTCAAATCCTTCAAAAGACTTTTGATCACAGTTTGGTCATTATCTGAAACTGACTTAAAAGATTCATTCTTAGAAGATGAGTAATAGCATACCTCCTTTACCATTAGATAGATTTCATCGTCTGATCCAAAATCAGATGATGAGGATGATGATGACGGCTTTCTTGTTTCTTTTTCTTCAGCCAAAAGAGCCCTCTGATCTGCGAAGCGGTTGTCCCTCTTTTTCCTTTTCTCCTCCCTTTCCTTGGGAGTCAACTGAGGGCAATCATAACTATAATGCCCTGGCTTGTTACATGTGTAACAAGTATCACCTCGATCAGATCTTGAACTTCCATAGCTCTTCATCATAGGAGACTTGTACCTCCTAGTCTGACTTTTCTTCTTGTCATCATCTGTTGTATCTACATCATCTTTCCTTTAAGATCTCGATCTCAACCTATCCCTCCCTGTAAACTTAGACTTGTTATGTTTATATTTCATCTTTAGACGATTATACCTTTTCGTTAACAGTGCCATTTATTCTTTTAGAGAATGATCAGCTCCTTTCGATTCAACGACTGACTTATCCTCCCTATTGACAAAAACAACTGTTTTCGTAGAAGTACTGTACTCTGGGAGGTATAAGGAGGCTTGGAGAATTTGGAATTGTAAGGAGACTTGGTGAACTAGTTTCTAACCACTAACAACTAATATTTACCGATCAAAAAAAAAAAAAAACTGGACTCTGCTTCGTCCTCTTCGTCTTCTACCTGTATATCAAACTCATATCCCTTCAAGTAAGAAATAGAGTATAATGATTCATAGATGATAAATCCTTAGTAGCTTTAATCAGATTACCATTTTCTCTCCAACGTTTAGTTAGAGATCTAAGAATTTTACTATTAATATCTTTTTCAGTATAAGTCTTTCCAAGAATTGTGGCTCTATTGATCAAATTGGTCATTCTCATGTCCAGCTGATCAATAGATTCATCCAGTTTCATTTTAAAAGTATAAAAGGAATGGAGAACAGCTTGAAGCTTGTTCTCCTTTACCTGGTCTGTGCCTTTGCACATATCATCAAGGGAAACCCACATCTGCTTGGCTGTTTTACACTTCTTAATCTTCTCATACCATTCTCGGCTGAGAGTCACGATAATCTCATTTCTTGCTACCTGATCCTTATTGTACACTTTCTTTTCATCATTTGATAACTCAGATACTTTCTTTTCTACTTGAACACGGGATTTTGAGCTGCTTGCTCCATCACTCACACCTCCATGGTAAAACTTAATAGGTCCTTCAGATAGAACATCTTCCATTCGAGGATGAATAGACTTCAGATGATTTTCCATGCGGAATTTCCAATAATCATAGGCTTCAATCTCGAAGTAAGGAAGACTCTTAACCTTTCTATCAACACTGAGAGGCATGGTTAGTAGTAGACAACAATATATCAAACAGGGATTTTATCAAGAACAGATCTAGATCGAGAAATTGAATGAATAACAAGTTTCGACCAAAAGATATATCAAGAACAGCGTTAACACTGCTCTGGTACCACTTATTGGTCCCGAGATTGAGTTGAATTACTAAAAATAATTTAGAAGGGGGGGGGGGGGAAGGGTTGAATAGAGTATCCAAATTTCTCATGAAATTCAGATGAATTACTCAAACTAATTGTCCAAATTATTGCGAGTACCCAGCGGAAATTGATTATATACACAATCCTTTAAGAATAGATCTAAAAGCTTCTTGATCAATTGAAGAAACAAAGTAATCAACTGAAAAATAAGAACTGAAAGTAAAGAGTACAAGATTTATTGTGGTTCGGATTTGAAAATCCTACGTCCACTCTCCTTCTCCAACTTGAAGAAGGGTCTCTTCTTACTTTCTTGCTTACTTGCTTCCTTCTCGATTACATTTTACAATAGTGAAGAATCAACTCTTCAATTCTTTGATCTTCCTTCTAACTAATCTTCTTAGACTAAGATTACAGTGCAGAATTCTTGTGTAGAAGGAATTACAATATAGTATTCTTCAAATACTTAGAAAAATTATCTAACAACAAAGTATGAGTGCTATTGAAAGTGTGAATCTCTAAAAAAATGCAAAAATCCTTCTAAGTACTGTGCTTAGGCCTATTTATAAAACTTTAAGACGGTTAGTTTGTTAGAACAAACTCTAACCACTTAACAACCTATTCTTGAAAATATCATCAACCCAGCTGACCTTCTTGACTTAGTCGTCTGACTGACTTAGTTGAAATCTGCCTTTCTTATTCTACTCAGCTGATTTCCACTTTATCTTGAGCTCTTCATTATTCTCTCTATCAGATGACTTCATCAAGATTGTCTTCAAATGACCTTTGGAATAATGACCCCAGCTGACTAGCCTTATCCACCTAGTTTGAAATTTTAACTAGTGAAACTTACTACATCAGCTGTTCTATACATTATCAGCTGGTTATCCTACTTTACATGAGCTCAACCAATCTATACATTTTAACTCATTAAAACTAATCTATGATCTAACAACACATTACGATCAACCGTTCTAAATATTTCCCTCCAATTCTTAACATAGAAACCAATTGGTCTATTTTATATATATATATGATTGAATGATTATGTAATGATTAGTGCATATTATTGAAAGTTGTATAAGTGAAAACCAATGTGAAAAATGATATATAGAAGAAAAGTAGGAAAAAAAAATCACATTTACATTAATGAATTATTAGAGGGAATATACAAAGAAAAACAATAAGATATTGAATTAAAAAAATTGGATTCTAATATGATAATAATTATCTCCATTTAAAGACTTTAGTCCTACTTTCAAAAGAATTTAGTTCAGTTAAAAAAAAAATACAACATTTTATCTTTACTTTTTAAATATTTTTTTTAATTACTTCAATTGTTAACACATTTAAGTAAAAACAATAAATGCTGTTAAAAATACATTTGATTAGTTGTCCCATACAAAACTTCGTGAATTTAAATTTGGAAGATTTTATATAAGGGTTCAATTTTTAAGTTGAGTTTCAATTTGGTCTTGAATTTTGAAGTGTTTTAAATAAGGATCTAATTTTAGTTTTTTTTTTCTCAATATAAGATTTAATTTTATTCGTTTATGTTTTGAATTGAGACAAAAAATTTAAAGTCTAATTTTAAATTGAGAAAAAAAAATTAGGGTTTTTATCGATCTAAGTCTCGAAAAATTGATTAATTATTAATTCGGGGTCTGAAAGATAAAATTTATCAATTGGGGACCTGAAAAATGTTTATATTAAGAGATTTTATCTGTACAAGTCCTGAAAAATATTTATATTAAGGTCCCAAATCGATAATTAACTTATTCTCAGGGGTAAAACCCATAAAATTTCTTAATATAAATGTCTTTCAGGTACTGAATTGATAGGTTTTATGTTTCACAATCGAATTGATAATTAATCAATCTAAAATTTATACCCATAAAATTCCAAATTAGAAATTCTCATACTTAAATTTCAAAATACCAAATCAAACATCCAACGGGGCGTGGCCTATTTCTCACCACGAGCTCAATAAAATCCATAGCCTCTCTCAACGCAACTAATGAAACACACGACAATTTGGTGTAAATTATGAGCGCTATTCTATTTATCAGATTCATTTTATGAATGGTTTGAATCATCACTCTTCCGAGACTGTTGAGAATTTGAGAGAGGGATAACTGTAGATGGAATTCAACAACAAGAACAGTGATTGTATAGCAGCAAACCCATGAAACCCATATCCACCACTTCCTCATCATCGTACACAGCCCTCGCATTGACATACAGTAGCTACAGTTATTCCTCCACAATCGTTGTGTCTAAGAAGAGTAAGACACCTCAGACACCTTCTCCAAAGGTATTTCTGATTGAGAAATAATTTTTTATTTTTTTAACTTTGTAATGATTTGATTAATAGGAGTGAGTGTACAGTAACGAGAGCAATGATTGAGATATTGAGGGGTAATTTTGTGGCGTGTATGTTAGTCCAAAATAAACTCATATCATAACATTCATTTAGTGATACCATAACATTATATCATAATATAAAATGGTTATGTTATAGTGAAAAATTATAATGATATCTGATTTTCATTTCATACTGTGAAATTACTTCAAGGGGTAAGAGGTTTTTATGTTAAAGGTGTGAAACTTATTGTAGGACGGACGAAAAAGGAAAGTGTGAAGAGTTTTAGGGTATACAGACGAGGTAGTATTTGAATTGATAGTATTTTTATAAGCATAAGGAGACAAATTGTTGCTTGATGATTATCTTACCCACTAATGCTGCTGCATTTTTGTTTTGGATTAATCGGTGAAATTTGATCGTCTCATATAACAAATTTTTGGATTTGAGAAGGAGGTGAGTGGCGTAAAGCTTGTTAGTAACTTGACTTCCATTTAAGCTATTTTGGTTGCTGAGTGTTCATGAGTAGATAGTAGTGTTCCCGCCTAATTGCACTAATATATACAAACTAACGGCACGAGGAGGCGGACACACGAAATGAAAAATAGTGCCAAGAAGCGGCATACAGTAGTGGAAAGATCAACGGCGGAAGCGATTGTATTTCTCAAACCAATTGAAATAAAAGCATGAGTTTGAAGTGATGAAGATGAAAATGTTTGACATAAATGCCCTTTTCTAAGGCACGTGTGCAATATATGTTTTTTTCAGGAAATTTTTGATAAAAAGTTAAGTTTAGTGGTTTGTGTGCCAAAATTTGGTAGTTTGTATATATTGGTGCAAAAAATATAGTTTGATGGTTTAGGTACAAAATCAGTAATAGTTTGGTGGTGTAACAGTAAAGAAATTGCAGAAGAAAAATAGTACGAAATACGGAGAAATGGGAGAATAATTTCAGAGATTTGATTTCACAATCAGTTTCAAGATAGTGGAGCACGTACAGCGCATGGCCGTGAAATAGGCAATGAAAGGGAAAAGCGCAAAACAACTAAATAAAACGCTGACGCGTTCTAACAAATTTAGGGAAAGGAAAAACGATGCCGTTTTTGAATAACAAAAACGGGATTCAATTATTCAGCAATCCTCCAACCAGATGCGACTTCAACAACGGTAACTCTTCAACACTTTCAGTCGTAACAACTTCCCCCCTGTTACTTTTTGCTTGTCCTCAAGCAAAGAGCTGAGGAAACTTCTTCTGAAATTCATCATAGTCCTCCCACGTAGCTTCTGCATCTGGAAGATGAGACCAACGGACCAGTACTTGAGCTGCTGCTGCCTTACCTCGTTTTACCAACCTTCGAGCCAGAATATTCAGGGGCTGAAGAATTACTCTGCCATCATCATCCATCTCAGATATCTCTTGAACTACAATGTCTGTATTTCCTACTTTCTTTTTCAAAAGTGACACATGAAAAGTAGGATGCACTTTTGTTGAGATTGGTAGTGCTAGTGTATAAGCAACAGGGCCAACCTTAGCAATAATCTGAAAGGGACCAGCAAACTTAGGGCTCAACTTCCACATGTGGCTCTTGTGCAAAGTTCTCTGTCTATGGGGTTTAAGCTTCAAATATACCCATTCTCCCACCAAGAACTCCCTCTCTGTCCTGTTCTTATTAGCAAACTGCTCCATTCTTTCTCTAGCCTTTTGTAGATTTTTCTTCAATATTTGCACCATACTTTGCCTCTCCTGAATAGTCTCTTCAACACCTTGGACAGAATGCTCCAAGTATGAATTAAAAGTGAGCATTGATGGCTTCTGTCCGTATAAAGCTTCAAAAGGGGATATTCCAATTGAAGTGTGAAAATTGGTATTATACCAATATTCTGCCATAGGTAACCACGCAACCCATTTCTTAGGATTTTGTCCAGTCATGCATCTCAAATACCCTTCCAGACACTGATTAACTCTTTCGGTTTGCCCGTCAGACTGTGGATGGTACGCAGTGCTTAGGAGTTGTTGTACCCCTATGGCCTTGAAAAGTTGCTGCCAGAAACCACTTGTGAACACCTTGTCTCTGTCAGATACTATGGTTTGTGGAAGTCCATGAAGCTTATAGATGGTGTCTAGGAATATTTGAGCTAACTGCGATGCTGTGTAGGGGTGTGATAGAGGCAGGAAATGACTGTATTTGGTGAATCTGTCTACTATCACCCAGATTGTATCCTTCCCGTTGGATTTTGGGAGTTTCTCTATGAAATCCATAGAGATATCTGACCAAGCTTGAGCTGGAATGGGCAAAGGTTGTAGCAAACCTGGGTTTTTTAAGAGCTCATGCTTACTGATTTGGCAAGTATGACATTGAGAGACAAACAAATGTACATCTTCTCTCATTTTAGGCCACCAAAACACACTCTTCAGTTTGTGATAAGTCACAGTTTCTCCCGAGTGTCCTCCGAAAGATGAGCAGTGAACAAATTCCAGCACTCTAACTCTCCATTGATTAGCTGATCCAACGTATAATTTGCCCATATATCTCACTAAACCCCCTGTATAAGAGTAAAGTGACATATTGAAAGGAAATGCCAAGCACTCTATGATCACTTGTTGGGTTAGAAGATCCCCATCATAGCTGTCTTGAATCTCCTCTACCCATGCAGGCTTGAAGTAAGTGATAGCTTTAATCTCCCCTTCTGTAGCTTCTCTTCTGGAAAGTGCATCAGCTACAATATTTTCAGTTCCACTTCTGTATTCTATCTTATAGTCGAAGCCCAGTAGCTTAGTGAGGTACTTATGTTGCAGGGGCGTAGAAATCTTCTGTTCTAGAAGATATTTCAGGCTTTGCTGATCAGATTTCATAACAAATGGTGCATGGATTAGATAACTTCTCCATTTCTCCACCGCTAAGATGATGGCCAAGAATTCTTTCTCATAAATAGAAAGACCCAAATTTTTTACTCCCAAAGCTTTACTGATATAGGCAATGGGATGCCCTTCCTGCATTAATACAGCTCCTAAGCCCCCATAGCTTGCATCTGTCTCTACTACGAATTGCTTAGAAAAATCAGGGAGCTGCAGGATTGGTGAAGCCATCATGAGTTCTTTCAATTTCAGAAATGCTTCATTAGCTAAATCACCCCATTGAAACTGGCCTTTCTTCGTCAGTTGTGTCAATGGCTTAGCTATAATTCCATAATGCCTTATAAATTTCTTGTAATAACCAGTTAACCCCAAGAAACCTCTTAAAGCCTTCACATTTTGTGGCACAGGCCACTCCTTCATTACTCTGATCTTTTCAGGATCAGCAAACACACCTTTATCTGAAATAATATGTCCTAGGTACTCAACCTGGGACTGACCAAAAACACATTTGGAGGCTTTTGCTTTCAATTGATTCTCCACTAATAACTGAAAAACCTTCCTGAGGTGTGTTTTATGTTCTTCCAGATTTGTACTGTAGATTAGAATGTCATCGAAAAAGACCAGTACAAACTCTCTAAGATAAGGTGAGAAAACTTGATTCATTATGGCCTGGAATGTAGCTGGAGCATTAGTCAGCCCAAAAGGCATTACAGTGAACTCGTAGAGTCCCGACACTGTAACAAAAGCTGTCTTTTGCATATCAGGAGGATGGACTCTGATTTGGTGGTATCCAGCCCTTAAATCCACCTTAGAGAAGCATTTAGCCTGACCCAATTCATCCAAAAGATCCTCTATTAGAGGGATTGGATAGCTATCCTTAATAGTAATAGCATTCAGTTTTCTGTAGTCTACACAGAATCTCCAACTTCCATCTTTTTTCTTCACCAACAACACTGGTGAAGAATATGGGCTCTTACTTGGTTGGATAACCCCTGCGTTAAGCATTTCTTTCACCAAGCCCTCTATTTCTTGCCTCTGCAAATAGGGATATCTATAAGGTTGTTGTTTGATTGGCCCCATCCCTTCTTTGATGTGGATTTTGTGATCTAATGCCCTTTGTGGTGGCAATGACACGGGCATCTCAAAAACTGAGTGATATTCCTGTAGTAATTCCTTGAGTTGTGGCACTGCTATGCATTTATCCACCTCTCCATCTTTCATTGTGCCTCCCTTGATATAGCATAAAAAACCCATATCATCAATCTGCCCTTTCTTGATGAATTTGTCCAGTTTCTTGGCAGACAACATGCTGATTCTTATATCAGAATTTTGGCCTTGCAATTCTATCAGCTTCCCATCCCTATGAAATTGAACTGTGTGAGCATTGAAGTCAAAAGTCACAGGACCTAGTTGGCTTAATAGATCCACCCCGGGAGCAATGAATTTGCAACACCCCATCTCCCATTCAACCCTTTCACACCTTGAGTTGCACTCCACCTTAGTTCCACCAGCTACAGTTACTGACATAGGAGTGGTACACTAAACAGTAGCTCCTATCCTGTGTGCAGCGCTAGGATCAAGGAAGCTATGAGTACTCCCGAGTCAATTAGTATAGTTATGAGTTGTTTTCCCACTGATCCAATGATTTTAATGGTGTCAGGGTGCTGGTGTCCTGCCATTGCATTCAAAGAGACAATGGGATCTTGTCCAGTATCTTTCACTTCTTGAAAGATCATTTCACTTTCCTCCCCATCATCCTCTTCCCCAAGTATCACAAATAATTTTTTGCACTTATGTCCAATGTGATAGATCTCATCACAATTGAAACATAAATTTTTCTTCCTCCTCTCACTCATCTCAGCTGGAGTTAGCCTTTTAGGAGGAGGTAACTTATCCCCTCCCCCTGCTACAGGTTTCTCTTTCAATTCACTACCATTTTTCCAAGAGTTTGCAGTGGATTTAAATGGTGTTTTCTGAGACTTAAACAAGACTGAGATCATTTTTTCTTGTTTCTTGGCTAACTGCATAGCTCCTAGCAGAGATGTGGGAGCCATGATTTCCAACATCTGTCCAATCTCCTCCTTTAAGCCACTTACAAAGCTTTTGATATAATAATCCTCAGTGGAGGCCTTATTAGCTGATATCATAAAAGCTTTGAGCTCCTCAAATTCCTGAATGTAATCATCTACAGATCCTTTTTGTTGAAGTTTATTAAACTTCCCTACCAAGTTTTCCCCATCTGAATTAGAAAACCTTTCTAATACCAAACCAGCAAAACGATCCCACATCATATTCTCTTTTCCCTCCACATGATCCACATACCAATGATCAGCTATTCCCTCCATATGCATTGCAGCCAGTAAAATCTTTTCATAATCAGGCATTTTATATAATATAAAATATTTATGACATTTTCGCAGCCATAGTCTCGGATTTTCCCCTGAAAACTTGGGAAAATCCATTCGAGGTATTTTAGCCGTAAAAACCGGAGGTTCAGTGGCTTTAGTAGGGTGGTTTACCTCAGGGCGTCGTACTCAAGGTGGTGTAAGTAACAAACCACCATCTACGCGCGTTTGCGATCCCTGATCCAAACTGATATTAGAGCTTCCACCCGTTTCTTCTACTGGCTCTTTTCCTTTGTTTGGCTTTAGCTCACGCATAGCTTCAATCATCTGTTCCTTGAAGGTGCTTGAGATTTCATCCAAACGTTGAACTATTGTATCCTGACCAGTTTTAAGTTCCTCTATTTGTTTCTCAATGATCGCGATCCTTTCGGTGTTGGAGTTTCCCATATTTTTTGTGAGTTTTTTGAAAATTTTTAACAGATATTACGCAGCTGAAGCAAGCTGGCTCTGAGGCCAAATGTAACAGTAAAGAAATTGCAGAAGAAAAATAGTACGAAATACGGAGAAATGGGAGAATAATTTCAGAGATTTGATTTCACAATCAGTTTCAAGATAGTGGAGCACGTACAGAGCATGGCCATGAAATAGGCAATGAAAGGGAAAAGCGCAAAACAACTAAATAAAATGCTGACGCGTTCTAACAAATTTAGGGAAAGGAAAAACGATGCCGTTTTTGAATAACAAAAACGGAATTCAATTATTCAGCAATCCTCCAACCAGATGCGACTTCAACAACGGTAACTCTTCAACACTTTCAGTCGTAACAGGTGGGTTTAGTGTAGTTTGGCCTTACTTATATGATGAGCTGATCGTATGTAAAAAGCTTGCTTTCATGGGTTATACACTTATACCATTCTCTCAGTTGAATAAATTTTGCTTTTGATGAACGGAAGGTTTTGTTTGATAGGTTTCAGAGCCTCCACCTCCAAGAATTACAACAAACTTGAAGCAGAATTTGCAGTTTTTAAGATTATGGAAGGTTACCTTCTAGCTCATTTCCTCAAAGTTTTCGTATTGAGATTTCTCGTATAATCTTAGTTATTAACTGTTTCTTTTAATACTTTGTAGGAGTTTCAAAAGCGAAAATCGAGCACACCGAAGCCTAGTACTAGTTACCGCAGAAAGAGAGTTGAGAAGGATGAAATGCCAGAAGACACAGAGCTGTATCGTGATCCTACATTGACACTATACTAGTTATGCTTCTCGCCTATAGATTTCATTAATCCCATGAACTTTAGTTTGTCCTTTTTGAAGCAAGAAATAACGTAGTTTATGAAATAAATTTTATTCACAGTACAAACCAGGGTGTAGAGACTGCAGTACCTGTCTTGCTCGTTGATGGTTACAATGTATGTGGCTATTGGGCAAAGTTAAAGAAGCATTTCATGAATGGAAGACTTGACATTGCTCGACAAAAGCTTGTTGATGAACTGGTGACATTTAGTATGCTAAGAGGTTGGTGCTTTAAAATTTAAATCATTCTTAACTGTGGTAGCTGAATCGTGTGCATAAAATACGTAACATCTGACTATGATTAACGTATAAATCATCATATTTGCTATGTAGTTAAAATGTGGTTATGCTTTTGTTCTATGACTTGGTTTGCCAAATTTTAGAATTTTCCCAGATATATTTCTTCATTGGAAGGAGAATGAGGTCTCAGTTATTATCTAGATATGACCATTTTGATATGAAGCTTATCATGACGGGTTGAACTGATAAATGAAGTACGCTCGACCACAATAATAGTTCTACTCTTCCTGCAATATGTTTTGCAAGTATAGAGATGATATCTTTCCCATAGACACTATATATATGTGCGTAGGTTAAATATTCAACACATACCTAGCTAGTAGCTGAAATTATGGCTTTAACTCGAGCGAAAGGGAATGCAACTCTCTAAAACTTTAGGAATGAAAACATTCAGAACTATCCACCATGGCATGAATCAAATATCCTATTTCAATTCTTCTTGGTATATATGTCTACTTTCTCAACCCAATGTAACTACCTCTTTTTCTTGAAGTCCATTAACATGCCTAAATTAACTAATCTCCAAATTCATGACTATTGAGTTCATTTGAACCCTTTGCGTTTTTTTTTTTGTTTTGAGGGGGGAACCCTTTGTGTTAATTTGGACATACTTTCGTCATTCTATTTTCGGGTTCAATCCTACGTTTTACTTTACTCGATAATTGGGATCATGCAAATATTGGACAACAAATAAATATGTTAAATTGAATCAAAGGTGATAATATTCACATACAAAGGGAAGGGGAAATCACAACATGACCATTTAATTCTTTATTCCCACCCCTTAAAACGAAATAACTTTTCAAAGATTTTCCTAATACAAGTAATAATTATGATGTGAAGCATGTATAAACAATAGAAAAGATTAAAGAAAACCAGATAAAATACTTATTTACAGAAAATGCAAGAAGATCTTTCACTTCTTTCCTAAAAAGGCCCTAAGTCCAGTGATGAGAACCCAAATTCGGAGAGACCACCAATAAAGAATGTGTATACGCAAAAGAAGAAGAATTAAAATAGCCAATATTTATTTGAATGTTTCTTAAAATATCTTTCCCTATTCATTTTGCTTATTTTGCTGCTTAGTTAGTATTAGCAGAAGACTGATCTTAGTTTCCTTAGACAGATTAGCACGATTTGATATAGGAAGTACAGATTGACTGAGGATTATGCAATAAGACTTTTCTGAATATTTATCAACAGCAAATTCACTGGTTACTAGGGTTATCCGAGCATTTGTTCTTGGGTTTCTAGGATTTGTGATCGAGGTCCAATTATCCAGGGATAAGTACTAAATAAAAATCCTGAAAATTAGTCTAGGTGTATAATAGAACAGGCTGAAAGATGGAAATTATAACCAGATCAAATAAATAAAGCATGGAAGGTGCATGAATCGATGATGAATCAACATCAGTTAAGATGTAAAAATTCTTGCCTCCTCTACACTTACCACTCAATTATCTACTCGTAATAAATCTATGCATTCTCATGTTATGCCAGTAGGTTAAGATTTTATATTAGATGTGGGGTAAAGAAGTATATTTTCTGCCATAATTTCTTGGAAGCAGACAGATGAGGTTTTGTAGCTCAGTCCAGTGTATTGAACTGTTATTGCTGTTTATTTAAAGCTTGCATCTACCTGAGTATCCTGGTTCATTTGAGATGGGTTTCATGGCTGTAAATTAGGGTTAATAACAATTTGCAACCTGTACTATTTTATTTAACAGATTGCAACCCCGTACCATGTAAAATTGACTGAATGGAGCTTAACTTAATTTTTGTTCCTTTTTTCGGCCAAATTATATTTGCCCAAGGTTATATTTGTCAGTTCATATTAATTATTTATTGTTACTATCAAAAAATTCAATTAATATAGGGGTTGAGGTACCTTATATCTGAAATTAGAGATCGATTCTTTATCAGAAATTAAACATGTTGTAAAAAAACAATTAATAAACCCAAAAAGACATATATAACCTGGCCAGAAAAAAGAACAAAAATTGAGTTGAGGTACCAATCAGTCAATCTTACATAGTACGTGTTGTAATCAGTTAAAAAAAAGTAGTACATGTTGCAAATTGAAAAATTTACTATAGTACAGGTTGCAAATTGTTAGTAACCCTTAATGTTATGAATTATGGGACTCATGATTGCATTTGCTTTGATGTATTTGGACAAGTTATGTTAATGCTTATGATGAAATACTCTACCAAGCTTTTGTGGTGGTTTATTTGCATATAGAGCATACCATAAACTCTATATTATTTACTATTACTTATATCATCTACTATGTCATCTACAGAGGTGAAAGTGGTGGTTGTATTTGATGCTATGATGTCTGGCCAGCCAACACATAAAGAAATTTTTGCTGGGTACTCTTTTGTGAACCTGAATTGTCGGCGATGCCAAATTTTCTTGGAATTTTATTTGGTTGGTAATATTGAATCAGAAAACTGCTTCTCTATTGCTGTTTGCAGTAGTATTTTCTTGCAAATTTTCTTGAAAATTAGATAAAATTTAGGGTTATGAACTTATATTTTAGTTATCTCTTTAAGATGATGATTGGTCCAATGAAAAATATAACATGTAACATGTATTTTCCAAGTTTATCCTCAAAATGGACATGGCACTTGCTTTCGATTTCTCCATGCTCATGTAATTTGTATCATGATGGACTGATTATATGTGTTAAAGGATTTGACATTCAAAGAAGTTAGAGCAAATTTCGAATCCAACCAAATCTCTCAAAAAACACAAAATCTAGTGTGAAACAGTTTCATAATATGAAATCAATACCATTATATTCATTTACTGATACCATAACATTCATTTAATATGATACCATTACACTTATAAATTGATATCACAATATAAAATGGTTATAATATCAGTAAATGATTGTAATAGTATCAGTGAATGATTGTAATGGTACCAGTTTCATACTATGAAGCTGCTTCACATGAGAGTGACTCGAATTTGCTATTATGGATTTTAAATTCACTTTCAAATCCTCCCATGCAAATGCTTTAACATCAACTTTATGCTTTGCAGCATTGATATAGTATTCTCAGCAGAAACCTGTGCTGATGCATGGATTGAGAAAGAGGTGAGAAAATTAATTGAAATTTCATACCCAACTTAGATATTTTGATTCTTATCCAGAGTGTGTAAACTCAGATTTATCAAGTAAAACTTGTTTTTTGGTGTCTAAATATTTTAAAATTTTATCTGTAATTAGGTTGTAGCTTTGAGGGAGGATGGCTGTCCTAAAGTATGGGTTGCAACGTCCGATCATTGTCAACAGAATGCAGCTTATGGAGCAGTATTTATACCATCACTATTTTGGAATTTTAAACTATAACAAATAAAATCAGATACATATATAACTAATATTTCCTCTGTCCCAATTTTAGATTGCTCAAAATAAAAAAAATGGATGCCTTATTTTTGTTCCCATACCCAATATAGCAAAATCGTAACTCTATCCTTCCAAACATCTCTTATTTACACCACATGTCACTCAATTACCCACTCTACCCTCTCAAACTAAAGCAACATCTCTCCATAAAGTTGAAACGACTCATTTACCCTCAACTTTACATTTTTTAATATAATAAACAATTTTCTCATTAAAATACGTGTCATTTTGGCTTGAGCAATAAAAAATGTGATGAATGGAGTATGAGTTCATCATGAGATAAATTACATTCTTCAGTATTTCATTCTTGTATAATTTTTCTTGATTGTTTGATATATCTATATGGTTCTAAGTTGCTTTATTTTCTTGACTTAATTGTTTTGGAGCTCTTCAGTCCTATTTTAAGGAGCACTAACAAAAATATTTTTTCAGTATTTCATTCTTGTATATATTTTTTTCAATTGTTAGATATATCTGCGGTTCTTAAGTTGCTTCATTGAATTCATTGTGTTGGAGCTCTTCAATCCTATTTTAATTCAACCACGTGTGAACAATAACCCAAATTTGTTCCAATTTAATATAAATCCATGTTTGTTTTCTGAAGTGGCTCTCGACTTGGTTATAGATCATCTGGTATAGATTCTAACCAAGTCAGGCCAATAATCACATTCATCCTTTTTTGATGTGGAACAAATTGAGCATAACTTTTGACTTCGAGCTCAGTAATTTTTCCATAATATCATTTCGGAATCGGAACGATGAGACATGAAAGACTCACAACTATGCGGTGGTGTATCAGGCTCTAAGACCAAATTCCAATGTTTGAATAGAGTTTTGACCAATTTATGTTTTTTTGGCAAAAGGTTTAATGTTGTGTTTGAATGATTTTTCAAATAAATAGGTGATCTTTTGTACTATGAAGGGCTTTTGATTGATATTATTCAAGATTATCCTATATTCAATCGTTTAAGATCGTTCGTCTTTTACGAATTTTTCTCCCGTGTCATTTTTCAAATTTAAATGCTGTAACTGATAATGCACAGTAGGATTCTTTGCTTTTTTTGGCGATTAGTAAGGCTGGTACTAACCTTTATGATGATTCCCTCACATGACAGTTGATTTTTCTCAGTTTGGCTACATCAAATTGTAGGCCATTCCGACTATTATTTTCTTTACGTTTTCTTTGCTAAAATGATTGAGACTTTCCTGCTTTATGGTGTTGCAGGGTGCTTTCGTGTGGAGTTCAAAGGCATTGGTCTCAGAGGTAAGAGTGTGTTCTTGTTCACCTTGAGTGAGATTTGGCAAATTCGGATGGGGAAATAAAGTATATGAGACAAATTCAATGAATAGTAAATCCTTTGGGATGGAGGAGTGGGGGTGAATGTAACTTTATTTCTAATTATAATCTTAGTGAAATAATGATTAGGTAAAAAAAGTGAGATAGAGAGTGAATAAATGTAAGAAAGTTGGAGAGAGATTTAGTAAATGTAAAAAAAGTATTATGGTGTGATAATTTTAGATATATAGGTGTATAATAGGGTTGGATGTGTATTTGGATAAATAATTGGATCTGCAAATCGAAAAAGTGGATGGGATGGAGAAAACTAAATCATAAATCCCAACTCCACAAGCCAAAAGAAAACATGACCTAAACTCTTGTCAACCGTACTAGGCTATTAAACTTCAGGCTACCGAAGCTTTGTGTTACCGATCATCATGGCGATTTATAAATATACCTACATATTGAATTGTCTGAGCTTTTTTTTTTTTTTTTTTTTATTGGGTAAATGATGATTCGAACTCATGACCTTACTATATAGGTAGTGGGGCTCTAACCACTTGAGATATACCACTTTGTCACTGTCTGAGCTTTTCTATATGTGTTGCCTCCCTTTTTCTGATACTGTGAGTGAAATGCAGATCAAAGCTTCTCAAAAGGAGGTAGAGCAGATGCTGCAGGAACATAGGTGCGCTTGAATTTCATATAATCTCTTCCATAATTTTGTTTTATTCCTTCTTCTTTTCCTTATAATTTTTGACAAATAAAAACATCAAGGGCATGATACCCAAATAAAAGATTCGGGTCAAAATTTAATTTTGACAAAAACTTCAGGTCTATGAACCTGGTACACAGAAGTTTTATGATGAATTTGGTAATATTGTTTAGCATTCGAAGTATCATGAATTTGAACGCAAAAAATCAATCATTTTTTAAAAGGTGATATTTATACTAAAAGGTGATATTTTGTATGCTAAAGGGTGATACTTTGAGTAGAGAGTTCACGTGAACTTGGTACACACAAACTTCTCTAAACTTGGTTCACAAAAATTTTATGGTGAACTCGGTAAGACAAAAACTTGTGTGAGATCGTCTTACCGTGAGACCATTATCATTTTTTAATAAATTGTTATCACTTATAATGTAAAGTGTATCACTTTTAAAAATTTCTTAAAACGATATATTTTATATACATGTTTTGTAAAGTTGTACAAGTTATTTAATGTAAAGTGTATCACTTTTCAATTTTTTGTCTTTAATGATAAATTTTGCACATTTTTTAAAAAGTAATACAATTTAGCTTAAAAGTGATAATATTTCTATTGAAAAGTGATAATAGTCTCATAATGGTATCACGGTGAGACGGTCTCACACAAGATTTACGCACTCGGTAATATTCTTTAATATGCGAAATAGGCAAAATCTTGTGTGAAGCAGTTTCATAGTATGAAATTAATATCATTAGAATCATTTGCTGATACCATAACACCTATTTAGTGATACCATTACACTTATAAACTGATATCACAGTCTAAAATGGTTATGGTATCAGCGAATGATTTTAATAGTATCAGAGAGTGATTCTAATGGCATCAGTTTCATACTATGAAACTGCTTCACTGGAGAGTGACTCTGCGAAATAATATTATTTAGCATACAAAGTATTATGGTTTAGTGATTTTGAGAAGAATAAAATATAAAATCAATTATTTTTTGAAAGGTGACCTCATATATTAAAAGGTGAAACTTCATATGTTAAAAAGTGATACTTTAAGAAGAGAGTTTACGTGAACTTGGTTCGAAGTAGAACTACTCTTCAATTTCTTGCAATCTGTAGGTTCCAACCCACCTTTTCATTTTTGTCGTTTGCCTTTTTAAAAAAATAATCTGATGTAAGTTCTATCTTAATGGCATATAGAACTTTTATTTCAAAATGCTAAATTATCAACCAAAGTCATGAAAGAAAGAATTTCAGTAAACACAGAAATTGGTACTCAGATATATCCTGAAATCAATTATTTATTGTTTGATTCCATTACATTTATAGAAAATTTTGGGTACCTTTCTTGGAGCTGTGGCAGTGACATTGAGTTTAAAAAACTCTTTGTGAAAAAGTTTCACTGTGAAAGTGGGTTGAAGGGTATTTGTTATAATATTAAAAAGTATTAGTTGTGTATACTATAAGATATTGAGTATGTCTTGCGTGCGACGGAGCATAATTAGGGAATGACACTTTAAAACTTTGGAAGAGATGGGTGTTAATTTGCACTAGTTTGTGAACCTTCTCACACATGTTTTTGCCTAATGTAATAATTTTGAAAGGTATTAATTGTTTTATTAGAGGGTATTAATTGTTTTACTATAAGTTATTCACATAATCTAGTGTGAAGCAGTTTCATAATATGAAATTAATACAATTACATTCATTCACTGATACCATAATATTCATTTAATGATACTATTACACTTACAAACTAATATCACAATATAAAATGTTTATGACATCAATTAATGAATGTAATAATATCAGTAAATGATTGTAATCATATTAGTTTTATACTATGAATAAATTTCTGTTAAGGTTTAAGAGTCGAACACCACAAAATATTCAAAGATAGTGTGAATTAAATTGTTAAGTATCAGAATTGTTTGCTTCCGTATTCGATTGACCTTTGTTCATGCAAGTGTTTTAATCAGAGAACCGGTTTATTATGGTGAAGAACCGGGTTCTTGGTGCTAAACCGGATTTTAAATTTTAGACCGCTTATTAGTAAAATGTTTAAGCTAATAACGGTCTTCTAACTATTTTTCTTTCTGCGCGCATTGAGATGGCTTCTTCTCCTCCTTAGATTAACTTGCCGATTGAATCGACGATCAATAATGAATGGGCTTTGATCGGTTTCTGATGCAATTCATGATAATTCAGTTTTCCCCAATTTGTTAGTTACATTTTACTGACATTGAGTTGAATTAGGGGTTCTTGGTGAGAAAAAAGAATTCTGAGAAATTCACATTGATTGTTGCTGTAATCTGTATCTTGACTTTCGTATAGTGAAGTTTGATGCTCCTGATCCCGTGGATGTAGGTGAATTCACCAAACCACGTAAATTGTGTGTGTTGTTTTTCTTCTGTTCTTTTCTGCGTTTTCTTCATCTGTTCTTGGAGGTGTTGTTAACACTGTGATTGATTTGTTTTTCATCCACATTCGAACTTAACAATTGGCACCGTCTGTGGGAAGAGGTATTCTTATCAATCATGACCACTGTGAAATTTGACATAGAGAAATTCATGGGCAAGAATGATTTCGGCTTATGGCAAATCAAGATGAGAGCACTCTTGATTCAACATGGTTTGGCTGATGCGTTGGAAGAAATGAGTGATGAATCTTCATCATCTGGAAATCAAGACAAGAAGAAGGAGATTCTTCAGAAAGCACATAGTGCAATAATTCTCTGCCTTGGAGATCGAGTGTTGAGAGAGGTTGCAAAGGAGAAGTCTGCTATTGGTGTCTGGAAGAAGCTTGAGGGGTTGTATCACACCAAAACTGTTTCTAATAGGCTGATGATGAAACAGAAGCTTCATTCTTTTAAAATTGTGGAAGGTAAGAACATGATGGATCAACTGGACGATTTGAACAGAGCCATCGATGATCTTGAGAATCTGGAAGTTAAGATGAATGATGAAGATAAAGCATTAATTCTTCTGAATTCTTTGCCCAAGTCTATGGAAAGCTTCAGAGATACTTTGCTATATGGCAGGCAAACTCAACTTACTTTGGAGGAAATACAAACTGCCATCAAAACCAAGTTTCTAAGTGATTTTAAGGAAGATAAGAAATCACATACGAATGGTGAAGGGTTGAATCTCAAGTTCAAGAAGGGGAAGAAATCTGGTCAGAATAAGAAGAAATTTGAAAAATCTGATGCAAACGATGCAAAGAGTAGCAACTTTGTTGAGAGGAGAAAGTGTTTTTCCTGTCATAAGGTTGGGCATATAAAGAAAAATTGCCCTGACAAGAAGAAAACTCAAAATTTTAAAAAGGATGTTAATGGGGATGCTGCTGTAGCTGAAGAAGGTTATGATAGTGCTGAAGTCCTCATGGTGAGTCATAACAAAATTGATTAGGAGTGGGTGCTTGATTTTGGATGCACATTCCACATGTGTCCAGTTGAAAGTTGGTTTATAGGTCTTGAAAATTTAGATGGTGGCCTTGTACTTCTGGGAAATGATGAAAGTTGTAGAGTGAAAGGTACAAGATCAATTAAACTCAAAATGTTTGATGGGATGGAAAGAATCTTGTCCAATGTGAGATTTGTCCCAGAGCTTAAGAGAAACCTGATATCTCTTGGATCCTTAAATGCCAATGGTTTTGAGTTCTATACAGAAAAGGGTTCATTGTTTGTTAGCAAGAATGGCAGAATAGTAATGAAAGGAAGGAAGGCTAATGGTCTGTATACTCTTATAGGAGAAACAGTAGTTGGATCAGCTGATGCAGTGGCAAGTGGTGATGATTCAATTCTTTGGCATAAAAGACTAGCTCATATTGGAGAAAATGGTCTTTTAGAATTGTCAAAGAGAGGTGTTATTCCTGGAGGCAGATCTTTAAAGCTCAGTTTTTGTGAAAAATGCATCCTTGGAAAATCCAAGAAACAACCATTCAAGAAATCAAAGCATGTAACAAATGAAGCCATGGATTACATTCACTCAGATCTATGGGGGCCAGCAAGAGTTGAAACTCATGGAGGAGGAAGGTATTTTCTCACTCTTATTGATGACTATACAAGGAAGATGTGGGTGTACATCTTGAAACACAAAGGTGAAGTGTTCTAGAGATTTAAAGAATTGCTTGCAGAACTTGAAAACAAAAGAAATAGATGTATTAAACATCTAAGAACTGACAATGGCCTGGAGTTCTTATCAGAGGAGTTTCAAGATTTCTGCAAAACAAAAAGAATTACAAGGCATAGAACTGTTCCTGCAAATCCACAGCAAAATGGCCTTGCAGAGTGGATGAATAGGACGATTCTTGAAAGGGTGAGGTGCATGTTATCTGATGCTCATCTTCCAAAGTCATTTTGGGGAGAGGCTGTTCACACAGCTTGTTATTTGATTAATAAGACACCTTCTTCTGCCATAGATTTCAAAACACCAGATAAATTATGGCATGGCAGGATTTCTGATTACACCAAGCTGAAGGTTTTTGGATGTCAAGCCTATATTCATATCAAGCAAGATAAGTTGGATCCCAGGGCTTTGAAATGTATTTTTATTTGGTATCCAAAAGGAGTCAAGGGATATAAATTGTGGTGTATGGAACCTGGAAATAGAAAAT
This sequence comes from Paraleonurus japonicus, assembly GCA_030762865.1. Taxonomy (NCBI): domain Eukaryota; kingdom Viridiplantae; phylum Streptophyta; class Magnoliopsida; order Lamiales; family Lamiaceae; genus Paraleonurus; species Paraleonurus japonicus. The sequence continues at coordinate 15,820,909 of CM061055.1, read as the reverse complement.
GCATGGTTAGCAGGGATGTGATTTTCAAAAACATATTATGGGATATAAATTTACTGGAGCATCAAAAGAAATTGATGGGGATATCACTAAAGATGATGTTGAAATTCAGGTGGAGATTCAAGATCAGGATACTATCAACACTGATCAAAATGAAAATTATGGTGATCAAGAAATTGATGACAATGATTTGCAAAATCGTGGAGCAGATACAGAAACCCAAGATCAATATCAAGAGCCTTAAGAAAGAGAGGACACTGATCATCAAAATCAGGAAGAATAGAACCTTGATCTCAGAAATTTCAGTCTTGCAAGGGACAGGGTAAGAAGGCAGATTCATCTACCCATAAGATTTGGCCATGCTGATATGGTCTCATATGCACTTATAATAGCTGATGAAGTGGAGCATTATGAGCCCAGAAATTACAATGAAGCAATATCAAGTGCTGAAAAGGATCATTGGATTGGAGTAATGTGTGAAGAGATGCAATCTCTAGAAAAGAATCAAACATGGACTTTGGTGGAGAAACCAGAAAATCAAAAAGTAGTAAGTTGCAAGTGGATATACAAGAAAAAACTTGAAGCTGGTATTACTGATCATGTTAGATACAAAGCAAGATTGGTGGCAAGAGGTTTCACTGAATCAAAGGGAATTTAGCTTTTCTTCATTTTAATTTTGTGAATTTTTCTATTATGGTCAAACATTGTTCTATCAGAATATTACTTTCAAAAGTTGCTCAAGATGGTCTGGAATTGCATCAGCTTGATGTCAAAACAGCCTTTCTTCATGGAGAATTAATGGAGAGAATATATATGAGGCAACCAGAAGGTTTTATTACTCCAGAAAATCAGAATATGGTGTATCTCCTCAGAAAATCATTGTATGGTCTCAAGCAAAGTTCAAGACAGTGGTATAAAAGATTTGACAGCTTCATGATTTCAGTTGGCTTCACAAGGTGCAAGTATGACAGTTGTGTTTACTTGGAGAAACATGGAAATGAGGTATATACTTATCTCTTATTGTATGTTGATGATATGCTTATTGCAAGCAAGAGTATGATGAGAATTCAAAATCTTAAAAGGAAACTGAGTGATACTTTTGATATGAAAGACTTGGGTAAAGCTAAGATGATCTTAGGGATGCAAATCTTAAGAAATAAAGAAGCTGGAAAACTATTCTTATCTCAGAAAGCCTACATAGAGAAGATTTTGAGAAGGTTCAACATGCATGAGTCCAAGGTTGTCTCAACTCCTCTTGGACAACACATCAAATTATCAAAGGAGCAGTGTCCCAAAGATGAAGTAGAAAGGAATCAGATGATCAATATACCTTATGCTAATGGAGTGGGGAGTTTGATGTATGCTATGATTTGCACCAGGCCTGACTTAGCATATTTTGTGAGCATGATCAGTAGGTATATGTCTGATCCAGGAAAGTCACATTGGGAAGCACTCAAGTGGACCTTGAGATATTTGAGAGGAACAGCAGACTTGGGGTTGATATTTGAAAGAGCTGTAGCTGATGGAAATTCTTTGCAAGAGTATGTAGACTCTGATTATGCAGCAAATCAGGATACCAGGAAGTCTTTAACAGGGTATATTTTTACTCTACATGGTACTGCAATTAGTTGGAGGTCAGTACTTCAATTAGTAGTTGCATTATCAACAACTGAAGCAGATATTGCTATGTCCGAGGCAGTCAAGGAAGCTATGTGGCTTAAAGGCATTGTGAAGGATTTTGGGATACATCAGAGAGCTGTGAACATTCACTGTGACAATCAAAGTGCAATCCATTTGGTGAAGCATCAAGTATTTCATGAGAGATCGAAGCATATTGATGTGAAGTTGCATTTTGTAAGGGAGATTGTTGAAAGAGGGATCATTCAAGTTCAGAAAATATCAACTCATGACAATCCTGCAGATATGTTGACCAAAGCTTTGCCAAATTTGAAGTTCAAGTTATTTTCTGAGATGGTGGAACTACGCACATGGGATGTGCACTGATGTTTCCAGCAAAATAAATGGAGATGATGGATCATCTGGATACTTCACATTTAAGGTGGAGAATTGTGAATTAAATTGTTAAGTATCAGAATTGTTTGCTGTCGTATTCGATTGACCTTTGTTCATGCAAGTGTTTTAATCAGAGAACCGGTTTATTATGGTGAAGAACCGGGTTCTTGGTGCTAAACCGGATTTTAAGTTTTAGACCGCTTATTAGTTGAATGTTTAAGCTAATAACAGTCTTCTAACTATTTTTCTCTTTGTGCGCATTGAGATGGCTTCTTCTCCTCCGTAGATTATCTTGTCGTTTGAATCGACGATCAATAATGAATGGGCTTTGTTCGGTTTCTGATGCAGTTTATGATAATTCAGTTTTCCCCAATTTGTTAGTTACATTTTACTGACATTGAGTTGAATTAGGGGTTCTTGGTGAGAAAAAGAATTCTGAGAAATTCACATTGATTGTGGCTGTAATCTGTATCTTGACTTTCGTATAGTGAAGTTTGATGCTCCTGATCCCGTGGATGTAGGTGAATTCACCGAACCACGTAAATTGTGTGTGTTGTTTTTCTTCTGTTCTTTTCTGCATTTTCTTCATCTGTTCTTGGAGGTGTTGTTAACACTGTGATTGATTTGTTTCATCCACTTTCGAACTTAACAGATAGAAAGAGTAATTGATTGATTGTACGGGAGAACCCGTCCCAAGCCAAACGCTGATACACTTTTTGGAATAATTACACATAATGCCTAACCTCTAAACAACAGCCCCTAATATAGGTAGTTAGTGGACCCCTAATTCAAAATACCCTACTAGTACCGCCACTAATTCTAATACTCAAATCTAACAGCTAAGTCATCTGCTTCTTCTTTCGCTTATAAACAATGTCCTTATCAATTCCCCTCCGCTTAAAAACAGCCTTGTCCTCAAGGCTAAAATTTGGGAACTGTGCTCGGACATGCTCCTCATCCACCCATGCTCCGTCAACGTCTCCTAATTTCAAACTTTCCGCAGCCGTAATCTGCTTGAATGCTAACCGTGGATCGCCTCGCAATGAAATTGATTTCCCTTGATAAATAAAATTCATCTGTCATCTCATTCCAGTTCGCGACTACGTCTCCCAATTCTGAAAGCCATGTTACCCCAGAATCAAATCTACTCCTGTCACTGGAGAGGCGTATTCGGCGATCTCAAATTTAACCCCTTCAAGGCTTAACCCCACCTTCGAACATAGGCCAGCAGTCTGGGTATTATTTCCGTCGCCTAATCGAACTGACAAAATGGAGGAATCATCTATCGTCAACCCCAATTTTTCCATCATTTCTTTTGCAATAAAGCAATGTGTGGCACCGCTGTCGATCATTACTGCTATGAGTTGTTCGTTTATCACCCCCATTAATTTCATTGTACGTGATCCGTCGAACCCAATTGCCAAGATTTTGGATAGGGCCAATTCTTGTAGTTGCATTTCTCCGTTTGGACGGTCTTCCTGTTTGATCCCGCAACCATCCCCTTCATCATCATCATCGATTAACATTATTCGTAGAGTCTTCTCCGCACATACGTGAGTAGGAGTATATGGCTCACGACACTTATAGAAAAGGCCACGGGCTCGCAAGTCCGCATACTCGTTGTGCAACAGAAGGATTAATTGAACCCTTCAATTCCGCCAGTGACCGCCTGCCGGACTCCCGACCTGGGTGGGAAGATGCGGTGTTGCCAGATCCTTGGGGATGTGTTTGGCTCGCCACCGAAACAATCTTATCATTTCTTGAGAAAGAATCGTTCCTTACTGCACGATAACGGTTCCACGTCGTGGGCTTTCTTGGGCTGGAACATGCAGGATCTAATTCCCTCTCAATTTCTCTTGCTAAATGCATAGTAGAAAGTATATCCTTCGTATCTTTTGATCGGATCTTCAAACGGATTTCTTCTTCTAACCCATTCAACAACATTCCCAAAGCCACCGCATCCAATAGGCCCTTCGCAGAGGAGAGCCTTGAAATAAATTCCTCAACGTATTCATCAACGGTTGTCACCTGCCTGGTGGCCGCAAGGGCTTCGTAAGGATTGGTACGCGGGTCGTCCCCGTACTGCCGCAGGAGTTCGTCCGTAAATCGCCCCCACCCCAAATCCGAAAATCGTGAGAGAATCCATTGGAGCCACTGCAAGGTAGTGCCCTCCATAGCTATTAGCGCCAATTGCATCTTCATTTTCTCAGAAGTATTATCAATCTTGAAATACTGTTCAGCTCTTAAAATCCATGCAGATGGGTTTTCTCCTGAGAAATAGGGTAATTCGAGCTTGGCTTGTGTTCGCAAGGGCGTTTGTCTCTCAAGATTCTGGGATCGAAATGAATCTTGACGATTCATTGCCGCACTTGAAGACTTCACACGATCTTGACTCCTATCTTTCTCCTTCACAAGTTGCTTAAGCAGGGCTTCGAGCCCATCAATCCTTTCATTAAATTGTTCAGCTAAACCTTCCAGCCGTCCGTTGAGATCGGCTGATATCGCTTCGACCTCTTTCCCCAACATCGATAACCCTGTTTCCAGGGCGTCTATTCGAGAATCACTCCTCGTCATTATATCCGGTAGGTCGGACCAAATTGTTAGGGTTTAAGAGTCGAACACCACAAAATATTCAAAGATAGAAAGAGTAATTGATTGATTATACGGGAGAACCCGTCCCAAGCCAAAGGCCGATACACTTTTTGGAATAATCACACATAATGCCTGACCTCTAAACAACAACCCCTAATATAGGTAGTTAGTGGACCCCTAATTCAAAATACCCTACTAGTACCGCCACTAATTCTAATATTCAAATCTAACAGCTAAGCCCTCTGCTTCTTCTTTCGCTTATAAGCAATGTCCTTATCAATTTCATTGGAGAGTGACTCTAACTTATTAGTTGTAACCAATTTTACGGTGAAACTGACTCACTCAAGAACATGACAGTTGCGTGGTTTGTTGTTGCAGGTCGACTTCGATGCAGGGTAAATTGTTGAAGCATAATCTTGATTCAGAAGTTGTTGATGCTCTCAAAGATCTCAGAGATAAGTTGTCCGAAAATCCATCTTCGCGCTGAGATTTTCATTAATATGCTGTCTCAACCTTTAACATGTTCATCATATTGAAATTTGAATTTTTAGATTAGCAAATTCTTGTGCTGAAGTGAAACAGATTGTGAGATGAATTCGAATTAAGTGCATCTTACAAGTGACAATTCTCTTTATAACTAATTGAAGAATTTCTATTTTTTTTTTCTGTGTAGTGTTTTTTAGGTTGAGTTTCTTTTGTATTTAGGCTCTGTGGAATTATTTCCAATTATTGTAAGTTGTACTTTCCTTATACTTTTACGGAAAAGATTATACGCCACCACCAGTGGATATCAATCTATATGTTCATCACTAATATTGTAATGCCACATATTTAGAGGAATTCACTATTTTTTTTTTATCAAGCAAAATAAATTTTATTAAAGCTCAAAGGTATGAGACATACCTACAATATCAAACAATATTGGGAAACCCACTATTATTTAATTGATTGCTTATGTGACATCACACCATCAGTGATCATTTCTGTACGCTTTGCATTTAGTTATTAGAATTTAAAAAGCATATTTATCTTACAAAAGAAATATCCAATGTCCATAGAGTCGATGGCAGGATGCATGTATGGTTATGATGAAGTGGCATAGTTTAAGTGGTTAGAGCTCTACTACTTATATAAAAAACTCATGAGTTCGAGTAATAATTTACCCGATAAAAAAATGCATATATAGTTATAATCAAAGCTGGTTCTCATCATTTTCTTTTGCTGGTTTTCTTCATACAGTTATTTAGTAAAGTCAATTGAATAACACAAACATATACTCCCTCCGTCCCGCGATTACTTTCACACTTTTTTTTTTGTCCGTCCCACAATTACTTTCATACCTTAAAAATGGAATATCCTATATAAATTACACCTCACAACATCATCTAAATTTAAAAAATACCACTCTTGTTTTATTCTACTTTATTCTCTCTCCTACACTTTATATCATTCAATATCATTAAATCACTCAAAATAACCTCACTTTATTTTCTCTCCTATACTAATTTGAATTTTCTTAAAAAGCGTGTCACTTCAAATGTGAAAATAAATACGGGACGGAGGGAGTATAATCTTTTATCTCTCGATTAACAAAGTTTTACGTAAATCAGTTTTATGTTTGTGAAATTGGATTCAGCTGACCCAACTAAAAATTCACACACAAATCCTGTTTGATGTATTTTTTAAAATTTATCTTTTCTTTATCTTGATCTATTTTTTTCAATTGCCTTGGGAATTTAACCTTATATAACTTCTTATTTTGGTTGGTCTTGTTTGAGACCATCTCATGGTTTGAAATTCGTGAGACGGATCTCATTAGAACCAAATATTTGACTTGTCATGCCACTAGCCAAAGACTACTCATTTCCCCTGTTTCATTCAAAATATGACCACACTTCTCATGTTTCCCTCATTGTTATTGGGACAGAGTCTAGCAAAGCCCCCTCTTTGTCTGACCCCTTTCCTTAATCAGAGTCTTATCCTTTTTCCGTAACACTAGAGGACCCCATATCCCACTCAACAACATGGTGTCGCGCACCTTTTTTTTTTTTGAGTACATTGCTTGTGTTTCGTATACACCGTAAGTTTACGGTGTTACCACTTTTGAAAAAAGTTAATATGTTAAATATTTAAACAAATTTATTAAAAATCTCATCAGGAGTATCAATAATTAGGTCAATGATATCATATTTGATCAAAAGTATAAAAAATTTGATGAAATTGAAAAATAACATTTAAAGTATTAAATATTTAACCAAGAGTATCAAATATTTGACTGAGAGTATCAGTGAAACACCGTAAACTTACGGTGTATACGAAACACATAAGACTTTGCCGTACTCGAGAATGGCTCCCCCAGGGGTAATATATGAATATCATCATTTTTCTGACGGCGATCACCTCTTCTAAGAAGTTATTAAAAAGTTCATTACGTTATGCGATTGAGCTCGTAAGGAAGATGATATCTGAAGAAACGAAAAAGAACTTGAAATCAATTTGAGCTCATAAGGAAGATGATATCTGAAGTAACGAAGAGAACTTGAAATCAGTTGCAGAAAATTCATGAAATTGTGTATGTGAGTCTTGTAATATAAGGGAATAATTTTCTTTTATTTAAATTTATGACTTTTCACTTAAAAAGTATTATTTCTGTCTAATTTTAATGTGCTTGTTTTTCTTTTTGGTCTGTCCAAATGCTAAAATGAACATAATATTTTATCTTCACCTTTCAAAGATCTCTTTAATTACTCAAATTGACACTGACTTTATTTATAAACAATCACCTTATTCATAAATGGACCTACTGAGCACGGAGTCCAACATCCTTCCAGCCTCGTCGGATGTGATAACGGCCCGTGCGCTTAGTCCGACAGACATTCAAATAATTCTCGTGGGCCTGCAGCTAGATGTGGTTAAAAGAAATAAAGTAACATCTCACTACAAGTTCGGGCTTTTAGTTTAGTGATAAAGTAACACCTCACTACAAGTCTGAGCTTTTAGTTTAGTGACAAGCGTTTGATCCTACAATTGGTATCAGAGCACTGATCACGTGTTTGAATTCCAGCTAACACACTTGTTGGGGGGAGACTTGTTGTCAAGTCCAATGGCCATGTGGTTGATGATAAATATTTAGTTGAAAGTGATACTAATTAATTTTTATTAAAATGACTATCACTTTAACTTTAAATATTATCACTCTTCACAAGCACAATTCGGTCATATTATGGAAATCTACGTCAAAGACATGCTCGTCTAGAGTCTCCAAGATGGCTGATCATATAGCCCACCTTAAAGAAATATTTCAGGTACTCTGTCAGTACAAGATGAAATTGAATCCCAAAAAATGTTGTTTTGAGATCGGCTTTGGCAAGTTCTTTGGCTATGATGTAGCAACATATTGCACAACAATGAAGATACGTACACAATTTGTTGATTAACAAAGTAATACCGAATGTTCAAGGGATATAGGTATAATAATAAACCTTAGTGTAATTCTGAATTTGATCAAAAGCTCCATATTAAGGGACTAATGACCCCTTAAATACTAAGGACCCATTTGGTGGGGCAGAAAAGACTCTGAAATAAATCGTTTCAGTTGTACCAAACATAGATAAATTTTATTTGATTCCCCGAAGCTTTTCACGGTCAGCTCCTCCATCCCTGCAATTCATACAATTTCAACAGCCCACCCCTGAAACCAAATCAGATCTCCCCCGTCGGATTCCTTTTCATGGCCCAAAGATAAATTAAGAAAATATGTGGAATTTCATATTTAACCCTTAACCTGCAAACTCTTATTCCCATCATAATTTTGCAATAAACACTCTTTATTCATTTGCTACCGAAATCAAGAAATTGAAAAAATAGAAAATAGAGAAATTGATATCATTCAGTAACCAAAATTAAAATTTCATACATGCACGCGATTTTAATATAATTTAGGGTCAGCGCGATCGCACGAAGAATCTATATTTAAATGCAGAGGCGGTGTCGTCGCAAGATATAGGAGCATCGCCAACTGAAAAGTAGCGGTACCGTCACTGGGTGGTGAGAATTAAATGGAGATCGGATGACGATGAAGGAGAGCGGCAAAAAGGAGAACGCTGATTGAGAAATAGGAACAGCGTCATCACGAGGCGATGCAAATTAATAAGAGATAGACTGACGACGAAGAAGAATGAATGATTTGGAGAAGATCTGCGCTGAGAGGTGAGGATTTGGAGAAGATGAATGATTTAATTTCATTCCTAAAATTGTGCCTTTTTAAATTTGACATTTTGGAAAGTATTTTTTTAATATTTAATTAGGAAAAGATAATGTTTAATTTTTGTTAAATTGAAATTTGTTGAATTAATTGAGTATTATAATGTTTAATTTGTATATTTTTTATTGATTTATTAAATTTGAAGAAAATTGAAATAATATTGATGGATAAAGTAGTGATTTTCATGTTTTCTTATGTATTATATTTTCTACCAAACAAGTTATTAAAATGTATACCATTTTAATTCTATTCTACCAAACAACCATATTAAATACTTTTTCTCATCTTATCTTGAGGGTCCCACCATATTTTATTCTCACCTTTTCTCATCTCACTTTTCTCACTATAGCTTATCTCACCTGTTAGATCAGGTTTTTAGTTTTATTGAGTTAAAATGTATTGACTAGACAAGCTCATGTAAATAAGATGACCAGTTGAGATTATATAGACCAGCTGAAGTAGTAAGCTTTGAACTAGGCTGATTAGACTACGCAAGGTAAATGAAGTCAATTGAGATCAGGAAGAAGAAGATCATCTGAAGACAGTCTTGAAGAAGTCATCTGTTGGAGAGAATAATGAAGAGCTCAAGACGAGGTCAAGACCAGCTGAGTAGAATAAGAAAGGCAGGTTTTCACCAAGTCAGCAGCAGACGACTAACTCAAGATCAGCTGAGATCAAGACAATTATAAAGAAAATGTTGTTAAGCGGTTTTTTAGTTTGTTACAACAAACTAACCGTCTTAAGGCTTGTAAATAGGAGTAAGCACAGTTCTTAGAAGAACTCTTAGCACTTGTCACTCTGAAATTCACATTTTCTATAAGCACTTATAAATCTTTTAAAGTTTTCATAGTTTTTCTAAGTGTTTAAAGAACACTTTTCTGTAACATCTTCAAAACAGAATCTACACTGTATTTTCTAGATTTGCTAGATAGATTGCTAGTTTGAAGTTGAAGGAGAAGAGTGGAGGTCCTTCTTCAAGTTGAAGGAGAAGAGTGGATGTAGGATCTTTTGATCTGAACCACTATAAATCGTGCGTTATTTACTTTCTGTATTTACTTCTTTTGTTTGAACAAACTTGTTTCAGATTGCTTTAGATCCTAATTCAAAGATTGAGTCTAAAACTATTTTCGCTGTTCAACTTTGATTTCGGGGATTTGTTTTAATTACTAGAATTGATAATCTGAATTTTTGTAAAAAGATTTAGATAATCTATTCAACCCCCCTTCTAGATTATCTTGGAAGGTCTACTTATTTTCACTAATTACTCAATCTCGGGACCAACAAGTTGTATCAGAGCATTGTTAAAGCAGTTCTGAATATTCTTTTTGGTCAAAGTGATCTTTGGTTTTTAAATCCTGAAACAGATTTATTACTTAACATTTCCTGCTGATTTTTCTTGTTATCTACTAATCATGTCTTTGAGTGATAGAAAGCTCAAGAATCTTCCAGGTTTTGAGATTGAAGATTATGATTATTGGAAGTTTCATATGAAAAATCATCTCAAATCTATTCATCCTCGAATGGAAGATGTTTTATTTGAAGGTCCAATCAGATTTTTCCATGGAGGTGTAAGTGATGGAGCAAGCAGCTCAGAATCTCGAACTCAGACAGAGAAAAAGGTGTCTGAATTGACAAATGATGAAAGGAAAGTGTACAATCTTGATAAGGTGGCCAGGAATGAGATCATTGTGACTCTCAGCAGAGAGTTGTATGAAAAGATCAAAAAGTGTAAGTTTGCAAAAGAGATGTGGGTTACCCTAGCTAATATGTGCGAAGGCACAAATCAGGTAAAGGAGAACAAGCTTCAAGTTGTTCTCCATCTATTTGATATTTTTAAAATGAAAGAAGGTGAGTCTATTGATCAGCTAGACATGAGAATGACTAATCTGATCAATAGAGCCACTGACTTGGGTAAAATTTACACTGAAAAAGAGATTAATAATAAAATCCTTAGATCTCTAACCAAGCGTTGGAGGGAAAAAAGAAATCTGATAAAAGCCACTAAGGATCTTTCCACCATGAGTCATTATACCTCATTTTCTCACTTGAAAGGTTATGAGTTTGATATTTAGGTAGAGGATGAAGAAGATGAGATAAAATCCAGTACCTCATCTAAGACAGTAGCCTTTGTCAACAAGGAAGACAAACCTGTAGCTGAGACAAAAAGAGCTGATCTTTCTCTAAAAGAACAGATGTCTTTATTGACTAAGAGGTATGATCGTCTGAGAATGAAATATAAGCGTAACAAATTGAAATTTGCAGAAAAAGACAGATCAAGATCAAGATCCAGAAGGAAAGATGATGTAGAATCTATAAATGATGATAGAAGAAAAAAATCAGATAAGAAGGTATAAGTCACCTTCAAAGAAGAATCCCAGTAGTCCTAGATCAGATCGGGGAGACACTTGTTATACCTGTAACAAGCCAGGGCATTATAGCTATGATTGTCCCCAGCTGACTCCTAAATAAAGAGAGTAGAAAAGAAAGAAAAGAGGTAGACGCTTTGCAGATCAAAGAGCCCTTCTTGCTGAAGAAAGAGAATCAAGAAAATCATCTTCATCATCGTCGTCTGATTTTGGATCAGATGATGAAATTCTTCAGATGGTAAAAGAGGTAAATTACTACTCTTCGTCTGATAATGAGTCTTATAAGTCGGTTTCAGATAATGATCAAACTGTGATCAAGGGACTTTTGAAAGATCTAAAAATGTCTCTAAGTGCTTATAAACAATTAGAGACTGAAAATTTAACTTTAAAAGATCAAATTCAGACTCTAATCAAAGGAAAGCAAGTTGTGAGCTATTCTGAGTCTGTGGAAACATTCAAGGGAAATTGTTTACCCCAGGCTGAGGCTAGTACATCAGTTAGTCTTTCTGAAAGATTAGAAGAAGAATTAAAATCTTTAGAAGATAAATTTGAAATGGTATGTAATGAGAATGAGTCAATTAAGAAGACTAAAGAGAAGCTTGTCTTCAAAATGAGTCAACTTAATAACTCACAATCAGTTATAGACCACATTTTTAGAACTTCACAAAAATCTCATGATAAAACAAGTCTTGGTTATGATAGAAATAATAAGTCAGAAATTTTAAAACCAATGAAGTTTGTAAAAGCTGCTGAAACATCAAAAGGAATTAAAATTGGACCTTGGAAACTACAAAGTCAGATAAGGATCACTTCTCCTAATCTGAATAGTAGAAATCAGATGATAAATCATAGTCTGATAAAGAGGGTTCCAAGAACCAAGATTAAAAGGAATCTTTCTTATAGTTCTTTCGATGGTAGAAGCAGATGATATCCTTTGTTTCAAAAGATCAAGAAGATTACCAAATCTGATTTCAACAAACTTTCATACAAAGCTGATATATTTGTTGACAGATTTGGCAGACAATTTCAATCTGACTTATTATTGAACATTGAAATATTTGTTTGGATATCCAAAGTAATTATTGACCTTAAAGTACCCAAGATCACTAGGGTACCTCTTACCTAATCTGTTTTACAGGAATCTCAAGGGCTATCTTTGAAAGAGAAAATTCTAGCATCCATTTGGTACATTGACAGTGGCTGCTCTCAGCACATGACTTGTGAAAGGAAGCTACTCTCAAATTTCCAGAATATAGATGTTTTAAGAGTTTTATTTGGTGATAATAACTGCGGACAGGTCAAGGGAGTTGGCACTTTAATTATAGGTGATGTCCAGATGTCTGAAGTCTATTATGTAAAAGGTTTGAAACATAATTTGTTATTTGTTTCTCAACTCCGTGATAGAGGTCTTAATGTTAGATTTTCAAAGGATAAGTGTGATATTTTAGACAGTTCCTCAGACAAGGTACTCTTAACCGGTTTTAGACATAGTAATGTCTATGTGGCTAACTTTAATAGTTGCCCCAAAGACACATGTCTAGTTGCTAAAGGTGGAGATGATTTCAGTTGGCTATGACGTAAAAAGCTTAGTCATCTGAATTTCAAAACCCTTAGCAAAATAGCTAAGAGGAATCTTGTCAAGGGACTGCCTGAAAGACTTTGCTCAACTAATCATAAATGTCATGCATGCCAAAAAGGTAAACAACCCAGGAACTCCTTCAAAAGTATTAACACAACTTCATCTGAAAGAGTTTTACAACTCCTTCATTTGGATTTATTTGGACCAGTTTCACCCTCCAGCTTTAGTGGAAGAAAATACACCCTAGTAGTCGTTGATGATTATTTAAGATATACTTGGGTGATAAATCTTTTCAAGAAAAATGAGACGGTGAACAAGATCCCAGATTTGTTCAAACAAATACAAAATGAAAAATGTGTTAATATTATTAAGATAAGGAGTGACAAGGGTACTGAGTTCTTGAATTCTTGTCTATCTGACTATCTTACTGAGAATAGAATAGTACATGAGACATCATCAGCCAGAACACCACAATAAAACGGAGTCGTGGAAAGAAGGAATAAAACACTTAAAGAAGTAGCCAAAAGCATGTTAGCTGAATATGGAACACCCCAAAGGTTCTGGGCTGAGGCAATTAACACAGCCTGCAACACTTAGAACAAATGCTTACCAGTTAAAGATAAGGGTAAGACTCCTTATGAACTTTGGAAAGGTAAGGTTCCAAGAATTTCTTATTTTTATGCTTTTGGGTGTAAGTGTTTCATTCACAACAATGGGAAGTCTAAATTGAAGATTTTTTATGCTAAGGCAGCTGATGGAATATTCTTAGGATATTCCAGCAACTCCAAGGCTTTCAGAGTCTTCAATAAGACAACTCTTTGTGTGGAAGAAACTTCACATGTAGTGTTTGATGAACTTCATACTTTTTCAGATAAGGTAAACCTAATTACTAATAATCTAGATAGAATTGAACTAAACAAAACTAAACAGAGGAAAACTTATCTGCCTAGTTTTTATTCAGATTTAGATGATGAAGAATCCCCATCTGAGAATCAGAAGGAAACTCCTCTATCTGTTCCATCTGAGGAGACTCCTCTGACATCATCTGATCAGCCAAGGTCAGTAGATGAAGGGGGAACGTCTACTCAGGAAGAACAAGTTGAGTTACCTACTGAGACTGCAGATGAGGATATTTCAACTCAAATAGGCAAAAGGATGAGGAGTTATCATCCAACTGATCAGATTATTGGACATCCTTCAAGTAGTGTTCAGACACGAACGATGTCAGATTCCCAGAGTATGTTCAACTGCTATGTGTCACTCCTTGAGCCTAAGTCTATTGAGGAGGCTCTATCTAACCCAAGCTGGGTAACAGCCATGCAGGAAGAACTGCATCAATTTGAAAGATAAAATATTTGGGAGCTAGTATATAGACCCATTCATAGAAAGATTATACGCACCAAATGGGTGTTTAAAAATAAAACAGACGAAAACAACATTATTGTTCGTAATAAGGCCAGACTAGTAGCATAGGGTTATTCACAGTCTGAGGGGATAGACTATGATGAAACCTATGCTCCAGTCGCCAGATTAGAAACAATAAGGTTGTTTTTAGTCTTTGCTGCCTATAAATGTTTCAAAGTCTTTCAGATGGATGTCAAGTCCGCCTTCCTGAATGGAGTGTTACTTGAAGAAGTCTATGCAGAACAACCTCCAGGGTTTAGGACAAATAACAAAGTCTATAAACTCAACAAGGCACTATATGGACTGAAGCAAGCACCCCGAGCTTGATACGTTAATCTATCTGAATTTCTGATATCAAGTGGATTTTCTAAAGGTAAGATAGATAGAACACTATTTAGAAAAGAAGTAGATGGTGATATCTTGTTAGTTCAAATCTATGTAGATGATATTATTTTTGGTTCACTTAATCTGACTTTATGTAAGAATTTAGTGTTCTCATGAAAAACAGATTCGAAATGTCTATGATGGGAGAACTAACATATTTTCTAAGTTTTCAGATTAAACATGCAAGTAGAGGGATCTTTATACATCAGACTAAGTATGCAAATGACCTCATAGAAAAGTTTGGGATGATTACTAGTAGAGAAGTTAAAATACCTATAGCAACTACCTTCTCTATGGATTCAGATGAGAATGGGATACCCACTGATGCAACAGAGTATCGTAGATTGATAGGATTCATGTTATATCTCACTGCAAGTAGGCCTGATATAGCCTTTGCAGTTGGGGTATGTGCAAGGTTTCAATCAAATCCCAAGAAAACTCATCTGGAAACAGCTAAGAAAATCCTAAAGTATCTTAAAGGTACTCTGCAGGTTGGGTTGTGGTATCCATCTAATGACAACTTCGAGCTTTCAGGTTATTCAGATTCAGATTTTGGAGGATATAAAATTGATAGGAAGTCCATATCTGGAACTTGACAATTTTTAGGCAACAAGTTAATTTCTTGGTTATCTAAGAAACAAACTTCAGTTGTTACCTCCACAACTGGAGCTGAATACATGGCAGCTGGTAGTTGTTGCTCTCAGTTTCTCTGGATTAGTCAGCAGCTTAGGGACTATAATATTCTCACATCATCTGTGCCTATTTTCTGTGATAGTAGTAGTGCAATAGCTATGACATACAATCCTATTTTGCATTCCAAGTGTAAGCATGTAGATATTAGGCATTATTTTATTAAGGATCATGTTGAGAAAAATGATATTAGGCTAGAAAAGATAGCAACCGAGTTACAGAGAGCTGGTATACTTACCAAACCTTTAGTTGAGTCTAGATTTAAGGAATTATGTTTAGAATTAGGATTAGTTGATACATCCTTAGCTGATTTATGACTTCTATTGTATGTATCTTGTATATTCTTTCTATTTCTTTATTCTTTAAAATATGTCTAGAAAGAATTATCAGACTTGGTATGTGTCAAAGGGCAATCATAGAGCTGATATCATTGATCTCCTTTCAAAGGAATCAAGAATCAAGGATTAGTCATATTGACCTTATCTAACTTGATAATTTCTTAACTGACATTAAGTAAATCAGACAAGAACATAATCAACTGATTTTGCTAAGAATCAGATGAGCATATGTAACATGTCTGACTTACTCTATCTACTAATGGTTTTCCAAGTTTGTGTTTCTGCAGGAACAGATTATAAACATCATTGTTAGATCAGTATAAACCTTCTCATCTGAAAGACTTCCTCATCTGAACAAAATCTATCCTTATTTTTCTTCTCAAAAATTGTTTTCAAAAACTACTTTCACAGCTCATCAATTTCAAATTTTTCAGATGAGTTGTCTTTTCGAAAACCCCAGCTGAGTTAAATATTCTTATATACTAGTTATATTTGAATATAAGACTTAGTTTCTTTTTAATAATGGCACAAGTTAACTCAGATTAAAAAAAAATGTTTTTATTTTCAAAATAAAAAGACTTGGACGTGTTTTCAAAATCCCAGACAAGGTCATTTTCAGACCAAGTCATCCTACACCTTGTCTGATTTAGAAAACCTTTATGCAAAGAAAGGTATATTTCGGCTTACGTTAGGTATATTTACTTCTCTGCATAAAGCAGACCCTAAAACCGTCAAATCAATAGGCTGGGTGGTTACTTTTACGCATTTCAAAACTAAGTTAATGTCACGCACTGAACCCCAAACGTCTAATATTATTTAGCCGTTGATCTGAAACAGTGCAATATTTTAAATTAACGGTTCAGATTAAAAACCACTTTACATGTGGAATCTCTCCCCGATTTTCCCTCCTATATACATTCATCTTCCTCATTTCACCCATTTCACTTTCTAGAAAACCCATTTTTACACTCTATAAATTCCAACTTACCAAAATCTTAGAAAAACCCCTATTTATGACCAGAAAAATCATAAAACTTACAACAACAATGGTTAACTTCAATAAAGAAGCCTACAACAAAAAGATAAAGTCTGAGATTTATGTAGACTTCGAGACTACAAGAGATGCAGAGTCATTGGAAGTCCTTCGATTATTGGATAAATCGAGACTAAGGGTTTTCTGTTCGAAGAAATCAGAAAAGAACAAGACCCTTGACATGAGAGGGATCGAGTTCTACATCAATGGGACTTATGAGAATGGAGTATTCAAATCCAAGGTGGATGATGCAGATGTTTCTGTTACTCGAACAGATATTGCGAGGATCTTCGAGACAAACGAAGATGGAATAAATCCATATACCTACAAAGATGACGATTGGATCGAATCATTCGAGATGATGGCCCGATCTTCCTATAAAGATCGAAGGAAGGAACTCAAGAAGAATATGTTGAGGAGAAAGTATCGTCTTCTAATGACGATACTAAGAAAATCGATTCTAGGAGAGCAGAACTCTCATGATGGGCTCTCTAAGCCAAGGCTAAACTGCCTTAGGACAATTTTGGATGGGGTGAGGGTGAATTGGGCTGAATTATTGATGGCGAGATTGAAAGATGAGAAGAACAGGCTGGAATGCGTGAATGGAGAGTGGACAGCCAAGACCATCACGAGCCTCTTCAACAAAATCACTGTGCTGCTGGAGGATCTGCTGTCAGATGACCTCAACTGGACTGATGGTGTGAGGAGCTACACAAAGCAAAAGGGGCTCCTCACAAAAAATGAGCTGATAGGAGGTCCAGCAAACTCAGATGATGAAGCAGCTGGAGTGAGGGAAGCTGATCCCTCAGTTGAGGAGGTGCAGGCAGCCGAGCTAACAGTGAGCTCAGCCGAGGCCTCAAAGCCGATGAAGCTGAAGGAGAAGGCCAAGAAGAGAAGGAGGCTGGTGAAAGCCTCAGAGAAGAAGGCTGTTGAGGAGTCATCTGTTGCCCCTCAAAGTCTGCTACCAGAGGAATCTCAAACTCTGGAAGTAGCTGCAGCAGCAGTGGCTGTGGCTGAGGCTGAGGAGCTGGAGGAGCCCAGCTCAGAGAGAAATCCCTCAGCTGAGAAGGTGATCTTAGTAGGTACTTCTTCCAGTCTCTCTCTATCTTCTAAATCCACCCCTCCCCCCCTCCTGCTCACTTTGGCGATGACGAGGTAGTCTTGGCTGTTACCTTAGAGCCTCTAAATCAGCCAACCTCCCAAAGCGTCCAAACAACCTCTCTCGAAACCCCCACTACATCTATCCCCCCACCAACCTCATCTGAACCAACCCCACTACCCATCATTCCCATCTACGAACCCACACCCTTAACCACCATCACCCCCATCATAACCCTACCAACTACATCTTCTCCTTCTCCAACCACAGCTGAACCAGCAGCTTCATCATCTCAACTCCTCCCTTCTCCACCCATAGATACCTCTCAACCCCTAACATAACCCATCCCCCCAGTCCAAGTACCAGACATCTCCCACTCCATCTTTGGAGATATCCAAATGAACTCCCCTCCCCCCCGAACTCCCTCATCCTCCTCCTCGTCTGAATCCTCTTCAAAGGATGAAGACATGACAATCCTCTATCAGCTTTCTCCTCAGCCTTCTCTAACATGCAAAAGAAGATAAACTCAAAGGTGGAGAGGCTGGTAGCCAAGCGGACAAAGCATATCATCCGGGCTGTCACAGACACGATGATAGCCAACATGAGAATAGCCGAGGTCAACATAACCAGGAATATTTCTGGTAAATCTAACACCGTATTGGTTGACCGTGTATGCAAGATAGAGGAGGAGGTGAAAAATCTGAAGGCTAAGGTGGCTGAAAACAACACAATTGTAGTGGATGCTATCTCCATGGACAAGACAGATTTCAGAGTGCGTTGCTCTTCTCTTGAAACTCAGCTGCGAGACTTGAAGGATGAAGTCAAAAAGGGGGAAGTAGCTGAGCAAGAAAGGATCGAGGCCCTATCAGCTGGTGTCAAGGCCAACCAAGATCAGTTATCTCTGAAGGCAGACACAGTTGAACTGGAAGCGGCAAAGGCTGAAGTGAAAATCAAATCAGATGAGCTTGCCGCTCTCCAGCTGAGGGTGACTCAGATCGAAGAGGCCATCAGGGAAGATGAGGAGGGGAGGAAGAAGGAGGAGGAAGAGAAGTCTGCCAAGCTGATGGCCCGAATCAAAGAGTCTGAAAAATCAACAGAGGCCGGAGGCAAGGGCAAAGAAAAGGTAACGGAGGAGCCAGCTCCAGCTGAAATCTTAACTGCTAAATCAATTAAGCCTGGGAAGAGAAGAAGAGAACCTGACTACTCAAACCTATCTGAGGAGTAGATCAGAAGAATCAGGCAAGAGAAGGAACGATATGGAGAGAGGGAGAGAAAGAGGTTAAAGAAGAAGAACAAAGGGTTGGAGATGAAGTGGAGCAAGGACATTGATTAGGGTGAATTATTGCATGATAATTGTGTGCTTATTTGTGTCAAATTGATATGATTTTCATGTTAATTCACTATTATTTGGCCCAATTGCACTTAATTGTTTGATTTGATATTATAAGATTATATTGCAGGTTTGAGGTCAACTTTGAGTGCAATTTGAGGACATCTATTATACTCAAATAAAAGGATAAATTGGATGGGTAGAAAGAGGGTCAAGAGACGGTCATAACGCAAAAAGAATGAGGTCAATCGGAGCTCGGGAGAATAAGTTAGAAACATTTGAGCTGGAATTACCTCAACTCGACCAGAGGAGATGAAGATTCGAGCCGAGGAGATCAACTCGACCCGAGTTGATGACATAAAAATCTTCCAGATTGCACTGTTGCCCAAGAAGAGCTTCAACTCGACCCGAGTTGACCAACTCGAGCCGAGTTAGTTCAACTCTAGCCGAGTTGGACCTGAGTCTGCGCGATTTTGACCAATTCATCCGATTTTTGAGGGGCTTATTTGTAATTTTTGTTATTTCAACCTTGCCCCATCCTATAAATAACCCAATTTCAGATGTTGCAAAGGGAGATTACATAGAGCGAAAAAGGAGAGAAATTAGAGAGGAAAATTAGGGTTTTAATTCCTACACACACTATTACACACTTTTTCACACACATAGTTAGGGTTTTGATTTCTTCTTCAATTTTAGACGATCAACGGATGATTTCTTTATGATTGGACGCCAATTAGGTGACATTCTTCCTTTAATTTCAGTTTTCTTGATTCAATTTCTTGTTATGACATTCGGATATTCAATTAATTTCATGAACTTCTTTTCTTCAATTATGATCAACTAAATTCCTAGTGCTAGGGTGTTTTGATGCATACGGGTGATTGATCTTGTGAGGAATTCTTATGGGTGATTTTGATTGTTGATTGATTGATTGGAATGACGAGGTTTGATTGATTGATTTATTTAATTAATTTCCAATTCCATGCATAGTTGTTTAATTATCGCAAGGAGACTTGGGTATTTAGATAACTCAATTGGGAGAGGGAATTAATTGGGTAATTAGAGTTAATATTGGGTTAACGCAAGGAGACTTGGTTAATTCCATTAGAAATACATCAATTACACATTAATTGCTTAGATTAGTAGTCAGGTGATTAGTGAAGAGACCATAGGTAAGGTGCCTTAGTATCGAAGGGGAGACACGCAAGGGGAACCTATTGACTCGTGCTCTAGCCCCGGGAGGAAAGGGTGACTTAGTCCTCTTAAAATTTCGAGCTTAAACTGTAGCAATAATTCCTAGGCTTACCAAGTACGGAATAATTGTTTGATTAAAAGTTTGCTCTTATTGATTGATTGACATGATAAATACTCATTAGAATTCATTGCATGATTGATATCCATTTGTTGATAAGCACCCGAGCACGTCTTTATTATTGATTGAATTTCTTTGTTAGTAGAATTTCATTATTTAGTTTAGTTAATTATTGCATAAAACCCATTGATCCTATTATATGACTTGTGCTACAATTGCAATTAAATTAGTAAATTTAGGGCTATCTCACACTTGATTTCCGTGGTTCGATAATTTAACCGGGTAACTTACTAGCTACACGATTCCTTTACACTTGAAGGGTGAGTGTTGGCTTTTAAACCTATCAAGTTTTTGGCGCCGTTGCCGGGGAAATCGGTGTTTGAGATAACTTATATTGAAAATTGAAAGTAGTTGATAGTGCCTTTTATTTTTTTTATCTTGTTCTTACTTTCCTCGTGAGAATTTGATACTTGGTTGTTTTTTAGGTGTGTATGAACACAAGATCACTTGGAATAGAACCAATTCCCTTGAACTTGGAGATCGAAGGCACCGCAAGGAGAAACCGAAATCGTCGAAGGGCTCAAGCTCGAGCAAGAGAGAGAGAGAGAGAGAACTTGAAATGGAGAATAACAATGAAGATGTGGTCGAAAGGAGAGAGAATGGAAGAGCAAATCAAATAGTGTTGGTCCCGATTAGTTGAGTTGATTATAAAGCTTTGAGTTAACCTTGTAGAGCAAAATCTAGAAGGGGGGTTGAATAGATTTTGTTGATTTTTCAAATCTTCCAAAATTTATTCAAAGAACCAGACAGCGGAAATTCAAGATTAGACTCAACTTTAATAAGATCTAAAGCAAACTGATATTCAGATTTTAACTTTGATTCTGAAATTAACCTTTGAATGATAAAATGTAAATTGAACAGAAAAGTAAATGAAAGCAGTAAAGAACACCAGATTTTATAGTGGTTCGGATTATAACAATCCTACATCCACTCTCCTTCTCCAACTTGAAGAAGGGTCTCCACTATCTGCTTGCTTACTTACTTTACAATCTTACAACTTACAACTTGATCTTCAACTCTTCAAAATGCTAACCAAACTTATGAAATCTAACTCTAAGAAAAAGAAGTGTATTTGAAGATGTGCAATGAAGTGTTCTACAAACACTTAGAAAAATCTATGAAGAAATCTTGAAAAACTATTTTGTGCTTTTTGAAAACTTGTGATTTGAGAGAATAAATTTCTGGAAAATAACTTGTGAATTCTGTATGCAGTGTGAAGTGTATCTTGAAAAGAAGTGCCTAGACTTATTTATAAGTCTGAAAAGACAGTTAGTTTGTTAGTCTGTTCTAACAAACTGAAAACCGCTTCAACAAACTTAATCTTGAAAACTGCTCTAGACCTCAGCTGTCTTTGCTATACTCGTCTGCAGCTGACTCGGTGAAGACTTGCCTTTCTTATTCTACTCAGCTTGTCTTGACCTCGTTTGAGCTCTTCATGTTCGTCTCCTGCAGATGACTAGACTCAAGCTCGTCTCCAGGCGACTTGTACTCTTCCAGACCTCAGCTGACTAGATTGGTTCTCGACCCCGTCTGATCAGCTTAGCTTATGGTCTCAATCTCAGCTTGTTCTACAGGTCGTCTGATCATCTAAGCTGCTTCATTTAACTCATCAAAACTTCTTGATCCAATAATTTCCCCCTTTTTGATGAAGTTTAAACCTATAAGGAAGAAACACACTCACAGCTGAAGTTAGTACTAGAGTTAGTCAAGATAATCAGATAGGTATATCAGAGCACTTATTCTCATTACAACAGATTCACTCACATTAAAACACTTTAAGAAAAATTAAGTCCTTTTAGACTCTTTTAGAAATATTTAAAAAAATTTGAGTCTTAAAGACTTAGATAAATTTTTAGGAAAAAGTTTTCAAGTCTGAGAGATAAAAATTCTCAGATGATTTATACTTAGAAAAATTTTAAGTTTTTCTTAAAGCAAAAAAAACTTTAAGAAAAAAAAATAATTCACATAAGTCCAGATATATTCATTCACAAATTTACAGATTTACAAATAGATGAACTGATAGAAAATAAAAGATAAGGAAAGAAAATCCTGTTCTATCAGATTCCCCATTTGCTGGCTTCTGGAATGTTCAGCCAGTTGAAAATCCTCACTCTTAGCTGTTTAAGCTCATCCTCGTCTGTGAGCTCGGATTCCCTTTCTACTTTGGCTATGACTGATCTAACCCATTCCAGATCAGGAGAGCCGTCTTCTTTCAGCTTGGGGGTAACTTGCTCATAGGCTGGTGCGACTAAATCGCAGTTGAACACGTTATGTGCCTCATCGAGCAGCTTCCCATATAGATCGGCGTCCTCCTTTTCCATCCATTCATGCCAGCTCATGTCTTCATCAGCTGCTCCAGATGGAGATGCCTTCAAGATGTACCAGTAGTACATCCATCTGGCTTCCAGGGCCTGCTTCTTGTATTCACTTGTATATTTCCCTGAAACCATCTTAGGAGGAGCTGATGTACGGTGGACAGGGCGGAAGTCCGCTTCATCTGCTGCTTTGGACACCCACTTCCGAGTATCCCTGTCCCACTTCAGCTCAGCTTTCCCCAACTTCTTCAGCCTCTTCTTCTCCTGCTTCTCATACTTCTCCTACTCAGCGTGGATTCTTCTGATCTGCTTAGCTGAGAGGTTTGAGAAGTCAGGCTCTTTCCTTTTGCGCTCGGCTCTGGGGCTGATCAGCTGCTCAGCTGATGAGGACTTCTCCACTGCCTTGCCTTTACCCTTGCCCTTGGCCTCGGGTTTTTCTGACTCTTTCATCTTAGCCAGCAGTGCCTCAGACTTCTCTTCCTCCTCCTTCCTTCTCTTCTCCTCATCCTCTCGGATGGCCTCCTCTATCTGGGTCACCCTCAGTTGCAAGGCAGCCAACTCGTCTGATTTTATTTTGATTTCTGCCTTGGCTACCTCCAACTCAGCTGAGTCTGCCTTCGAGTCTACCTTGTCTGTGAGTGACAAGACTCCAGCTGTGAGGGTGTCCATTCTTCCTTCAGCTTCTTCCTCCTTTTTGACTTCATCTTGGAGGGTCTGGAGCTGTCTTTCCAGAGCTGAGCAACGAACCCTGAAGTCATTCTAATCAGATGTGAGTGCATTGACCAGGATCTCGTTGTCAGCTGCCACCTTTTGCTTAAGTGCCTTGACCTCCTCCTCCAGGTCACTCAACTGAGAACCAACAGCAGTGCTGAGATTGGCTGATAGGTTGCGTGAAATGTTAACCTCAGCAATCTACATGTTGGCGAGCATAGTATCGGTCACTGCTCGAATCACCTTCCTCGTCTTCTTTTCCATCAGCTTTTGGACTTGGGATATTATCTTCTTGTGCAGATCCTCAAAAGCTGACGAAATGGCAAGGATTTGACTGGCCTCCTCCTCTAAATCAGATGAGGAAGAGGTGGTGGGAGAAGTTGGACTGGGGGAGCTCATGTGGATATCCCCAAAGATGATGGAGGTATCCACCGGCTGGGGTTCAGATGGGTGGGATGAAGTAGGGGCGTCTGATGGGGGAGGGGGGATTTCTGGTGGGGGTGAAGATGGAGGGGGTGGAATTTCTGAGGTAGTGGGTGGTGGAGATGGGGTTGGCTGGGGTAAAATGGGTTGGATTTGGGAGGATGTGGGTAAGGCTGGTGGGGAGATAATAGATATGGGGGTAGGGGCGTACACTGGTCCTGTTAGGAAGGACAACATTTGAGATGGGGATGGTGGAGGAGATGATGTTTGGGTTTGGGGGAGGGTAGATGACGTTGTGGCTTGGACTGATTTGGGAGTAGGCTGTTTTAGAGGCTCTGAGGTGCCAGCCTGGGTCACCTCTTCATCGCCAGAGTGGGCTGGAGAGGGGGAGGGCGAGAATTGTACCTGACTGTGAATGGGGGAGGGGGTCCTCTCAGAGCTTATATCTTGAACCTCCTCTGATTGGACCACCTGGGCTGCTATCTCCAGTGTCGTTGCCTCTTCTGGTAGAAGGCTCGGCTGATCAGCAGATGTCCCCCCAAGCTCTGAGGTTTTCACCAACCTCCTCCTCCTCGTCGCCTTCTCCTTCAACTTCATCGGCTGTGAAGCCTGAGCTGAGCTCACCGTAGGCAGCTCTTCCTCTCTTTCCTCTTCTTCCTCCTCCTCAGCTTCCTCTGCAGCTGGTGCTTGGGCTCCGACCTCAGCTCCTCCTCCATCTGCGTCAGCTGGAGCCCCAAGCGGCTCATCCTTAGTCAGGATCCCTTTTTGTTTTGTGTAGGGCCTGATTCCATCTGCCCAATTTATTTCAGCTGACAGCAGGTCCTCCTGGATCACCGTCACCTTATTGAATAGGCTGGTGATCGACCTCGTCTGCCACTTTCCGCCTACCACCTCTAGCCTTTTCCTCTTCGTCTCCAGCTTCTCCAGGAGCATCCCAGCCCAATTGGCTTGAACTCCGTCTATTATCGTCCTCATTACGCACAGCCTGGGTCTGGTCAGCCCATCATGGGAACTCTGTTCCCCAAGGATCACCTTCGTCACAATCGTCATCAGAAGACGATATCTTCGCCGGAGCATCTTCTTCTTCAGCTCCGATCGCCGGTCCCTCATGGAATTTCGGGCAATCATCTCAAATGATTCTACCCAGTCATCGGACTTGTATGTGAGGGGGTTAACTCCCTCACTGCTCGTGTAAAAAATGCGGGCCACCTCCGCCGGAGTAACAGTGAGAACCTCGCCGTAGACCCTGGTCTTGAATACACCATTCTCGAATGTCCCGTTGACATAGAATTCAATCCCTCTCATGTCCAACGTTTTATTGGAGGGGGATTTCTTGGAACAAAAAGTCCTCAATCCTGCCTTCTCCAATAACTCCAGAATCTCCCTCGATTCACCGTCAGTAGTCCTCTCGAAATCGACATACATCTCCGATTTTATCTTCTTGTTGTATGTATCATTGTGAACATCCACCATGGTTGAGGTAACTCCAATTGGTTTCTGGGAAGTGCTCATGAAATAATCAACTAGGAGTTTTTGAAAATTTGCAGAGTGTTTGTATGAAATTCTGAAAATGAAAAGGTTTGATTGAGGAAGAAGACCTATTTATAGGAGGGAAGATTGGAAAGAGAAACCGCCTTTTTAGAAAATTTGAATTAATCTGAGCCATTTATTTAAAAAAGTTTTTACTGCGCATGAATCAACGGTTAAAAATTAAGATAAACGATTGGGATTCAGCGCGTGGATGTTACTCGCCTTTGGAATGCGTAAATAGTTACTTTATAGACTGTTGATTTGACAGATGTAGGTTACTTTATGCAGGGAAGTAAGTATACCTGACGTCAGCCTAGGGTTACCTTACTTCGAATAAGGGTTTGCAAAACAGATGGGTTTAAAACCAGATGGGTTTAAAAACAGATGGGTTTGAAAAGTCATCTGATAAAGTAACCTGTCTGATTTTAAAAACAGCTTAGTCTTAACTTTTTAGCAATCTTAAAAATAATTAAATAAACAGTCTCAGACTTAATTTTCTAAAGATGGGTTTTCCAACCAATCACTCCAAAAAGAGTTTTATGAAGAATATGAAGTTTATTTTAGAAACAAAGGTGTCTGAATAAAAGATTGAGGAAAAAAAATGAGGTGAAACAGTCTGATCTTGTGACCTATTCCTGCAAAGACAAAAACTTAAGGAAAACCATTAGTAGCTTGAGGTAGATCAGATAGGGTGCAGATAGTCATCTGTTTCTTCAGGACATCAGCTGACTATTGTGCCCTCATCTGATTTACCAAATGTCAGATAAGTAATTAACATGTCAGATAAGGTCAATATGACTAATCCTTGATTCTTGATTCCTAAAAAGGAGATCAATGATATCAGCTACCTGATTGTCCTTTGACACATATCTAATCTGATAATTCTTTCTAGACATTGATTTAAAGAAAAGAAATAACCAGAAATAAGGAATACATTTATCAGATGCAAATAATTTAAAAATCAGATAAAGATGCATCAAGTAATCCTAATTCTAAGCACAATTCTTTAAACCTAGACTCAGCTAATGATTTTGTAAGAATGTCTGCTCTTTGTGATTCAGTGGCTATTTTCTCAATCCTAATGTCATTTTTCTAAACATGATCTCTGATGAAATGATGCCTAATGTCTATATGCTTACATCTAGAATGCAGAATAGGATTGTAAGTCATAGCTATTGCACTATTACTATCACAGTAAATAGGAACAACTGATATTTGAATATTATAATCTCTAAGCTGTTGACTAATCCAGAGGAGTTGAGAGCAACAACTTCCAGCTGCCATGTATTCAGCTTCAGTTGTGGAGGTGGCAACAGATGTCTGTTTCTTAGATAACCAAGAAATTAATTTGTTGCCTAAGAATTGACAAGTTCCTGAAGTGGATTTCCTATCAATATTACATCCTCCAAAATCTGAATCTGAATAATCTGTCAGCTCAAAGTTGTCATCAGCTGGGTACCATAACCCTAATTGCAAGGTTCCTTTGAGATATTTAAGAATTTTCTTAGCCGTCTCCAGATGAGTTTTCTTAGGATTAGACTGGAATCTTGCACATACCCCAACTGCAAATGCTATATCTGGCCTACTTGCAGTGAAATAGAGAAGAGATCCAATCAGTCCACGATACTCTGTTGCATCTGTGGGTATTCCCTGCTCATCTGAATCCATAGAGAAGTTAGTTGCCATAGGAATTTTAACTTCTTTGCTAGTAGTCATTCCAAATTTCTCAATCAGATCCTTAGCATATTTAGACTGATGTATAAATATACCCTTACTCATCTGTTTAATCTGTAAGCCTAGAAAGTATGTTAATTCGCCCATCATTGACATTTCAAACCTGTTTTTCATGAGAATGCTAAACTCTTCACACAATTTCAGATTAGGTGAACCAAAGATTATGTCATCTACATAAATTTGAACTAATAAGATGTTTCCATCTACTTTCTTTCTAAACAAAGTTCTATCAATCTTGCCTTTTGAAAAACCATTTGATGTCAAGAAATGGATATTAAGTCTGCTTTTCTTAATGGTGTGTTGCTTGAGGAAGTCTATGTGGAGCAGCCTCCTGGGTTTAAGATCAATAACAAGGTCTATAAACTTAACAAAGCTCTATATGGACTGAAACAAGCCCCCAGAGTTTACTTAAGCCCATCAATTATAACTCAGTCTACTAAAGAGTTATAATTGAATTACCATCCTAATCCCATATTATAATATGGACTCCTTTATTATGTGTACGTTTATTTCCCCGTGTTTAAGATATCGAATGTCCATAAATTAATTAAATTACTGACAACTTAATTAATTTATATCTAATTCCAAGAGTAGTACCACTCATCTTTATTATTATGTCGGATTAAATCCACCTGCATGGTTTACATAATAATCTTTATGAGCTCCTCAAGGGGACATCATCATCCTAAATAATTAGAACATGGATTCCTTCTATAATCAACAACACACCATATAAACAATGCTATCTCCCAATTCACCGAGCCTATTGATTTAATAAATCTCACCCATTGGCAAATCAAAGAAACATACATTGAGTACACGTGCCCATTATTATATAGGGATTAAGAAGACGTACATCCATAACAACAGAGGTCTTGTTCTTTTATATAGTCAGTACAAATTGAACAACCTCATATGGTCCTGCTCAATACATACAAAATGTACTAGTGTAACTTTATAGTCAAGATAGACTAATACCAAATTACACTACAACCGTTCCAATGGTTTGTCCAAATCCATCTTGGTTGTGAGCTATTATTTATAATCTATAAGGAACTGATAGCATAATCTTCTGTGTGACACCACACACCATGTTATCTACAGTATAGATTTACCCGGAAAAAATAATGATATATATCACAATCATAAACAATAAGTATTTTGATCATAATGAATCTTATATTAAAAAGATGTTCATACTAAAAAAGATGTTCATACAAAAGCTAGGCTTATAGTATACATCCTAACATGTTTATCCTCGAAATCTTTGTTTTCAAATAAAGTTCTTAAGTCTGTTTATTTCAAGAATTTTGTACTTTGTAACTAAGCCGTAAATCCTTTGTTAAGTTTTGTTTCAAAATCAGACTAGGAGGAAATTTTTGAAAAATATAAGACAAGGTCATTTTGACCAAGTCTGACATTTACCAAATCTGGAATAGGATACCTGAGTGTTAAGTAAGACATCTCATTACTTACGTCAGGTATACTAATTATTTCTGATAAAGCAAGTCTATTAGCCGTCTAATCCGTAGGTTAAACGGTTACTTTTTACGCAATTCAAGACGCATGAAGGCCACGCGCCTGAATTCGAAGCGATTTTCTCGCTAAACCATCGATGTTTTACACGCGCTTTTTAAATCAACGGTTTAAAAATTAAAACTCTGAGATCGTGCCACGTTTTGATTTCCCAACTTTCCCTCTCTCTCCCCCTCGTTTAAAAATTTACCTTCTTCAGGTTTTAAAATTTTACTTTCACAATTCCCTGTTTTCAAAATTTACTGAAAGTTTTCTTATTCTCAAAATTTCATCAATGGCATCCTCTTCTTCTCAAACTCCTAAACCCCCCTCTTATATATCCTCATCAAATTCTGATTTCAAAATGCTTTCAGAATCAGTCAAAAATAAACTCAAAGCTGAAATGTTTGTAGATTTTGAGACTACAAATGACAGAGAATCCAGAGAGATTATCGGACTGTTGGAAGCTTCAAGATTACGAGGATTTTGTTCGTTCAAATCTCCGCAGAACAAAACCGCTGATTTCATCGGAGCAGAGTTCCTCGCCAGAAGTGAGTTTACAGAAAACGGCTTTAAAACAACTGTTGAAGGTACTCAACTGGAGTACTCGAAGGAGAATGTTGCAAGGATTCTGGATACCTCTATGGATGGGGTAAATTCTCTGTTGTATAAGGAAAATGATTGGGAAAAATCGTTCGACCTATTTGCTAGGATTACCTACAGGGGAGTTAGGAGAGATTTGAAGAAGCATATGTTAAGGAGAAAATATAGGCTGCTCATGACAATCGTGACCAAGTCAATCCTAGGAGATCAAAGCTCCCATGATGGAGTGACAAAGTCACGTTTGTGCTGTATGAGAGCCATTTTTTATGGGGTACAGGTTGATTGGGTAGACTTGTTGTTTAGAAGGCTAAAGGAGGAGAAGCTGAGGTTGTTGTTTAACCCAACTGAAGGGGACTGGACAGTCACCTCAACTGTGAGTTTATTTAACAAAATCACAATGCTAATGGAGGGCTTGAATAAAAGGTTTGAAACAAGAGAGGGTTTGAAAAAATATTCAAAGCAAAAAGGCTTGCTGACGAAGGATGAGAGGATTGGAGGGCTGCCTGACTCGGATGATGAGTCTGATGATGCACAGAGGCAGAGAGAGCAGCTAGCAGCCGCGGTAGGACAAAGGCAAGCAGCTGAACCTCAACCAGCAGCTGAAGTTGCCGTGCCAGCTGCAGATGCCCAACCAGCCGAGGATCCAGCTGTTATGGAAGTAACAGCTGAGGAGGCAGCAACATCTGTGAGGTCCCCGACAAGGAGGAGGTCGAGGAGGAGGCTGGTCAGAGCCTCAGATAAGGCACCAGTTGCTGAGCCATCGGAACCTGCCACCAGCCAACAGACAGATGAGGACTCTGATGAAGATAACCAGTTCATTCTTCAGAGGAGGTCCTCCAGGACGTCTGAATCTTCCGGCAGCTCTGGGCGTCAGACGGAAGTCTCTACCCTCCTGCCCGAAGAAGTCCCTGTTCTGGAAATTGTAGCTGAGGTTGCGAAGTTGGATGTCCCATCTTCTCCAGCCAAGGAAGCTGCACTCTCCCCCATTCAGGAGGAAGGTACTACTTCATCTCTCTCTCTCTCTCAATCTCCAACTGGCAATGAAGAGGTGTGCCCGGCTGGCACCTCCGAGCCTCTGAAACAGCCACAGTTGCCCCAAACAATCAGTCCAACTCCCATAGTCCAAATCCAACCCGAATCAACCTCAACTCCAGCTGAAACCATCCCCACTTCCACTCAACCTGAAACCACCCCCACCCCACAAATTGAACTACCCATTACATCCACTCCAACCCCACCTGACACTCAACACTTCCCTTCTCCAACTCAAACCACACCTCCACCCGAAATAGACATCACCTCATATTCCTTCCTAGAAGACATCCAAATGAGCTCACCTGTTCCTCCCCCAAATTTCTGAACTCCACACTCCCACTTCTTCCTCATCCGAATCCTCATCCGAGGATGAGGAAAGTGACTTAAGCCCCACCTCAGCTATCACTTCTATAATTGCCCAAATGGAGAGGAAGATGAAGCAGGCCTTCGAGAAGAAGCTCCAGAGGCGAACAAAGAAGATGGTGAAGGCAGTCACTAAGGCAATGATCACGAACATGTGGGAAGTAGAGGTAAATCTAACTGAAAAGATTACTTCTATTACTAAATTTGTTCTTGCCGAGAAGGTGACAGCTATGGAGGAGGAAGTGAAAGGGCTGAAAACTCAAGTATCTGAATACAACTCCATAGTGGTGGACTCATTAGCTTTTGACAAGTCAGACTTCAGGGTTAAATGCAACGATCTGGAGACGAAGCTGACTGCCTTGGCTGATGAAGTCAAAAAGGGGGAAAAGAAGGTGAAAGAAAGAGAGTTGGCACTCACAGCTGTGGTGGATGAGACGAGGAGCAAGGTCGACACAAAAGCCAGCACAGCTGAGTTGGAGGCAGCCAGGGAGGAAGCTCGCATTAAATCTGATGAGCTGGCTGCACTCCAGCTGAGGGTCAGTCAACTCGAGGAGGCTCTGAAGGAAGACGAGGAGAGAAGGAAGAAGGAGGAAGAAGATAAGTCTGCTCAGCTGCTGGCGAAAATCAAAGAATCTGAAAAAGCAGCAGCTGAGGTTAAAGGAAAGGGGAAGGGGAAGCTGGTGGAGCTCAGTCCCAAGCTCACAATATCTGAGAAAAGAAAGAGGGAGCCTGACTACTCTAACTTACCTGAGGAACAGATCAGCAGGATCATGAGAGAGTAGGCTTTCTATGGAGAAAGGGAAAGAAAGAAGCTGAAGAAGAAGAGCAAGGGACTGGAGATGAGGTGGAGCAGGGATGTGAGGAAATGGGAAATGAAGGAAGCAGATGAGGCTGACTTTAGGCCCTATCACAGGACACTCAATCCGCCGAAGGTCGTAGCTGGCAAACTCTTCAAGGAATACAAAGATAAGAATTTGGACGCCAGATGGATGTACCACTGGTACATCTTGAAGGGGTTTGAATCAGCAGCGTCGGACGAGTACCTAAAGTGGCATGAGTGGATAGAGAAGGAGGACAAAGATCTATATCAGAGGCTGCTGGTGGAAGCAGACAAGTTCTTCAATGCAGATCTTTGTGCTCCGGCCTATTAGACAGGGAGGCCCAAGACCAATCCAGACGGCTCAATCGACATGAACTGGATCAAAGGCATCATTGCCAAAGCCGAGGTGGAATCTGGGTTGAAAGCCGAAGATGAGCTGAAAGAGCTGAGGAAGAGAGTCTTTACCTGGTTGGCCATTCCTGAAGCCAATCAGTGGGGGATCTGATAATAGGACCATTCTCTTTTCCTTATCTTTTTATCTTTTGATTTTTGTAAATCTGTAAATCTGTGAATGAATATATCTGAACTTTTGTGAATTACTTGTCTTATTTTCTTAAAAAAATTTTTCTTTTCTGCTTCAAGAAAAACTTAAAATTTTTCTAAGTATAAGTCATCAAAATTTTTTTAAGTCTAAAAATTTTCTAAGTACTAAGACTTAAAAGTTTTCCAAGATTAAAAGATTCTTTTTAAAGTGCTTTGTGATAGTTGAATCTGATTAAAAGTGTAAATGTGCTCTGATATACCTATCTAATAATCTTGATTAACTCTAAACTAACTTCAGCTGTGAGTGTGTCTCTTTCTTGTAGGTTTTAACTTCATAAAAAAGGGGGAAATTGTTAGATCAAGTAGAGTTTTGATGAGTTAAAAGAACAATCTAGATGAGCAGACAACGTTGATGAACAGCTCGGACCAGGGTTCGATACTAAGCTGATCAGACTAAGTCAAGGGCTGACTGAGTCAGCTAGAGATCATAAGTCACAAGTCATCTGAAGACAAGCTCAAGTCTAGTCATTTGCAGAAGACGATCATGAAGAGCTCAGACGAGGTCAAGACAAGCTGAGTAGAATAAGAAAGGCGAGTCTTCACCATGTCAGCTACAGACGAGTAGAGTAAAATCAGCTGAGGTCAAGAGCAGTTTTCAAGATTAAGTTTGTTGAGCAGTTTCCAGTTTGTTACAACTGACTAACAAACTAACTGTCTTTTCAGACTTATAAATAGGTCTAGATTTTATTTTTCAATACACTGATGCAAATCTGATTTTTCACACTATTCACTATTCAGTTCACAAAGTATTTTTTTAAAGAGTTTCAAAATATTTCAAGTGTTTATAGAACACTTCACTTCACATCTTCAAAAACACTTCTTATTCTTAGAGTTAGATTTTAGAAGTTTGATTAGCATTTTT
Organism: Paraleonurus japonicus; assembly: GCA_030762865.1. NCBI lineage: Eukaryota > Viridiplantae > Streptophyta > Magnoliopsida > Lamiales > Lamiaceae > Paraleonurus > Paraleonurus japonicus. Next base: position 15,787,934 of record CM061055.1, on the reverse strand, counting down.
GAAGAATTGAAGATCAAGTTGTAAGTTGTAAAGATTGTAAAGTAAGTAAGTAAGCAGCTAGTGGAGACCCTTCTTCAAAGTTTGGAGAAGGAGAGTGGATGTAGGATTGTTATAATCCGAACCACTATAAAATCTGGTGTTCTTTACGGCTTTCATTTATCTTTCTGTTCAAGTTACAATTTATTGTTCAAAGTTTAATTTCAGAATTAAAGTTAAGATCTGATTATCAGTGTTGCTTTTGATCTTATTAAAAGTTGAGATTAATATTGAATTCCGCTGTGTACATATGGTACTTTGAATATATTTTGAAAGATTTGAAAAATCTGAAAAATCTATTCAACCCCCCCTTCTAGATTTTTCCTAGAAGGCTGATACTTGTTTTACCTAATCTACTCAACTATTCGGGACCAACAGTTATGGATAAAACACTTACAACCAAAAGCTCTGAAATATGAGATTCTTGGAATCTTACCCTTCCAAATCTCATATGGAGTCTTACCCTTGTCTTTAACAACCAAGCACCTGTTCTGGGTATAACAAGCTGTGTTGATGGCTTCAGCCCAGAACCTGTGAGGGGTATCATGCTAAGCTAACATGCTCCTGGCTGCTTCCTTCAAGGTTCTATTCCTTCTTTCAACCACTCCATTTTGTTGAGGGGTTCTTCCTGAAGATGTCTCATGAATAATTCCACACACATTGAAAAAGTTAGATAAATAAGAATTCAAAAATTCTGTGCCCTTATCACTCCTTATTTTAATAATATTAACACCCTTTTCATTATGAATATGTCTGAACAGATCAGGGATCTTGTTTATAGTCTCATTTTTCTTGAAAAGAAATATAACCCAAGTATATCTAGAAAAGTCATCTACTATAGTAAGAGTATATTTCCTTCCACTGAAACTGAGAGGAGAAACAGGTCCAAACAGATCCAGATGAAGTAGTTGCAACACTCTTTCAGATGAAGAGGAGTTAATACTCTTAAATGAGTGTCTAGGCTGTTTACCTTTCTGACAAGCATCACATTTAAGCTCAGTAGATAAAAATTTCTCAGGTAATCCCTTGACAAGGTTCTTTTTAGCCAGCTTACTAAGGGTCTTGAAATTCAGATGACTAAGCCTCTTGTGCCATAGCCAGCTGATGTCCTGTCCACCCTTAGCTATCAGACAAGTATCTTTGGGACAACTATTAAAGTTGGCCACATAGACATTACCATGTCTGAAGCCAGTTAAAAGTACCTTATCTAAGGAATTATCTAAGATATCACATTTATCCTTTGAAAATTTTACAAGAAAATCTTTATCACAAAGCTGGGAAACAGATAGCAGATTATGTTTCAAACCTTCAACAAAATATACCTCAGATACCTGAATATCCTTGATAATCAGAGTACCTACACCTTTAGTCTGACCACAATTATTATCTCCAAATAATACTCTTGGACCATCAATGCTTTGGAAATTTGATAACAGCCTCTTGTTATGGGTCATGTGTTGTGAACAACCACTATCAATGTAACATATGGAAGCTAAAATCTCTTCCTTGAATGATGATCCCTGTGAATCCTGAAAAACAGATTAGTTATAAGGTACCCTAGTGATCTTGGGTCCTTGAAGGTCAAGCATCACTTTAGGTAACCAGATAAAAATCTCATCTCCAGATAATAAATCAGATTTGGTCTCTCTACCAAATCTGTCTACAATTTTATCACTTTTAAATGACAACTTGTTGTATTTAGATTTAGTAATTTTCCTAAACTTAGGAAATGTGGGATAACATCTGCTTCTTCCATCAAAAGGATTATAATAAGAATTTCTTCTTATTTAGGTTCTTGGATTTCTCTTAGTCTGATAAGGAGTCCTCAGCTGAATTTTTGTTTTCAAGCTGGGAGATGCAGTCCTTACTTGACTAATTGGTTTCCAAGGACCAATTTTAACCTCTTTTGATTGATCAGATGCTTTCACAAATTTCCTAGGTTTCTGGACATCTGATTTATTATTTCTATCATAACCAAGACCTGTTTTGTCATGGAATTTTTTAGATGTATTAAAGATGTGATCTATTGCTGATTGTGAATTATTAAGTTGACTAATTTTGAAGACTAGCTTCTCATTGTCTTTATTAATTAATTCATTTTCAGCACAAATTAATTCAAATTTGTCTTTTAAAGTTTTCAATTCACTTTCTAATCTTTCAGGTAAGCTGGCTGATGTACTAGCCTCAGCCTGGGGAAAACATTCTCCCTTGAATGTTTCCTCAGTTTCTGGATAGTTCATCACCTGCTTTCCTTTAATTAGAATCTGAATTTGATCCTTTAAAGCCAAATTTTCTGTCTCTAGCTTTTTATAAGCAGCCAGAGATGTCTTTAAGTCTCTCAATAATTCATGAATAACAGTTTGATCATAATCAGATGCAGACTGACAGGAATCATTATCAGAAGATGAAAAATAAACTACCTCTTTAGCCATGAGACAGATTTCATCATCTGATCCGAAATCAGATGAGGATGATGATGATGATGATGATGATTTCTTTGACTCCTTTTCTTCAGCCAACATAGCCCTTTGATCTGCAAATCTCCTGTCTCTCTTTTTCCTTTTCTCTTCCCTTTCTTTAGGAGTCAGTTGAGGACAATCATAGCTGAAGTGTCCTGGCTTGTTGCCTGTGTAGCAAGTGTCACTCCTATCTGATCTAGGGCTGGAAGGATTTCTTTTGGCAGGTGATCTGAATCTTCTCGTCTGGCTCCTGCTTTTGTCATCATCTGTAGACTCATCTTCCTTTCTTCTTGATTTGGATCTTGATCTATCCTTACCTGCAAATCTCAATTTATTTCGTTTGTACTTCATTCTTAATCTGTCATATCTTTTGGTGAGCAGAGCCATCTGCTCTTTCAAAGATAGGTTAACTCCTACAGACTCGGTTGACATCTTGTCTTCTTTGCTGACAAAGGCAACAGACTTGGATGAGGTGCTCGACTCCATCTCATCCTTCTCATCTTCTATTTGAATTTCATACTCTAGAGCTTTAAGATGAGAGAACAAAGTATGGTGAGTAATAGAAGATAAATTTTGAGTAGCTTTAAGGATATTGGATTTCTCTCTCCTTCTCTTGGTTAATGATCTCAATATCTTGTTATTAATCTCCTTCTCTGTATAGTTCTTTCCAAGGTCAGCTGCTTTGTTGAGGAGATTCGTCAACCTTACATCTAACTGATCCACAGATTCATTTTCCTTCATTTTGAATGTATCAAATGCGTGTAAGACCGACTGCAGCTTATTCTCTTTTACTTGATCTGATCCTTCACAGACATTTGCCAGAGTTTGCCACATTTCTTTTGCAGTTTTGCATCTCTTAACCTTCTCAATCCAATCTTTACTTAAAGTCTCAATGATTTCAGTTCGAGCTACTTGGTCTAGATTGTGGATCTTCATTTCATCATTTGTCAATTCAGAACTCTTTTTCTCTTGTCTGGTTCTGGATTCAGCTGACTCAGCGCCAGTGCTAGTGCCTCCATGATAAAATTTTATAGGTCCTTCTTTAAGAACCTCTTCCATCCTACCATGAATGGCCTTAAGATGATTCTTCATCCTGTATTTCCAGTAATCATATTCTTCAATAGAAAATTCAGGTAGATTCCTGGACTTCTTGCTTTTTCCTGATGACATGATGAGATAAAGAAACAAAATACTCCACAAAAACTTATTAGTAGCACAGTTAGTACCAATGAAAAAGATGAAGAAAATCAAGAAAATTTCAGAATCTTAGTTAAGACCTAAAATCAATATCAGAACAGCTTAACACTGCTCTAATACAACTTGTTGGTCCCGATTAGTTGAGTTGATTATAAAGCTTTGAGTTAACCTTCTAGGACAAAATCTAGAAGGGGGGTTGAATAGATTATGTTGATTTTTGAAATCTTCCAAAATTTATTCAAAGAACCAGATGTACACAGCGGAAATTCAAGATTAGACTCAACTTTAATAAGATCTAAAGCAAACTGATATTCAGATTTTAACTTTGATTCTGAAATTAACCTTTGAATGATAAAATGTAAATTGAACAGAAAAGTAAATGAAAGCAGTAAAGAACACCAGATTTTATAGTGGTTCGGATTATAACAATCCTACATCCACTCTTCTTCTCCAACTTTTAGAAGGGTCTCCACTATCTGCTTGCTTACTTACTTTACAATCTTACAACTTACAACTTGATCTTCAACTCTTCAAAATGCTAACCAAACTTATGAAATCTAACTCTAAGAAAAAGAAGTGTATTTGAAGATGTGCAATGAAGTGTTCTACAAACACTTAGAAAAATCTATGAAGAAATCTTGAAAAACTATTTTGTGCTTTTTGAAAACTTGTGATTTGAGAGAATAAATTTCTGGAAAAATAACTTGTGAATTCTGTGTATTCTGTATGCAGTGTGAAGTGTATCTTGAAAAGAAGTGCCTAGACCTATTTATAAGTCTAAAAAGACAGTTAGTTTGTTAGTCAGTTCTAACAAACTGAAAACCGCTTCAACAAACTTAATCTTGAAAACTGCTCTAGACCTCAGCTGTCTTTGCTCTACTCGTCTGCAGCTGACTCGGTGAAGACTTGCCTTTCTTATTTTACTCAGCTTGTCTTGACCTCGTCTGAGCTCTTCATGTTCGTCTCCTGCAGATGACTAGACTCAAACTCGTCTCCAGATGACTTGTATTCTTCCAGACCTCAGCTGACTAGATTGGTTCTCGACCCCGTCTGATCAGCTTAGCTTATGGTCTCAATCTCAGCTTGTTCTACAGGTCATCTGATCATCTGAGCTGCTTGATTTAACTCATCAAAACTTCTTGATCCAACAAAGAGAGCCTCCAAGAGAGAATTCGAGGGAAAGACCAATTCGGGAGTATTTTGAGCCTCCGGTCCAAATCCACTATGATGGGATAGCTCGTCCACCATTGACGGCTAACAATTTTGAAATCAAGCCAGCTTTGCTGCACATTCTCCAAAGCAAGCAATTTGGTGGAGATCCCAAGGAGGATCCAAATCATCATATTACTCAATTCCTTGAGTATGTCGATACGGTGAAGATCAATGTAGTGACTGAGGATGCATGGAGAGCTCGTCTCTTCACATTTACTTTGAGAGATCGTGCTAAGGATTGGATTGCCTCTTTTCCATGAGATAGCTTGGGTTCTTGGGAAGGATTGAGTAAGAAATTTCTCTTGAAATTTTTTCCACCTTCAATGACCCTCCAATGCAAGACGTTAATTGCTCAATTCCATCAAATGGAGGGGGAGAACATGCATGAAGCTTGGGAGAGATTTAATAGCCTACTCTGGAAGTGTCCTCAACATGGTTTTGTTGATGAGAAAATAGTGAGCTTCTTTTATTATGGACTTGTTCCTCCATCTCGGAGAATTCTAGATTCAAGTGCGGGTGGATCACTCTTTGACAAGTCCGAGAGAGAAGCTAAGGAGTTGATTGAGAACATAGCTTGCAACACCGCAAGTTGGCCAACCGAGAGAAGTGGTCACTTCAAGATTGCTCAAGTAGAGGAGAATGAGACGTTGAAGGTGCTAGCGGATGTGGTTCAAAAGTTAGCTACAAAAGTGGACAGAATTGTAGAAAGTGGCATGAGAAGTGGAATGGGGGGTGGAAATGAAGCTCATCCAATGGTTAATCATGTGGAAGAAGCGAGCTATATGGGAAGACCATCATATCCTCAAGGAAATTTTCAAGGTAACCAATTCCCTAATCAAGCCCCTCCACAAAATTACCAAAGCCAATATCCAAACAATCCTCCACCAAATTTCCAAAATCAAGTCTCTCAACCACATTCATACCAATCAAACAACCTTCCATATAATCCCAACTTTCGGAAGCATGAGAACTTTTCCTACGCAAACCTAAAAGCCGCCCTTACATTGCCTCCGGGAATTGATCCGGGTGCTCGTGCACCTAACAATGAGGGAAAGCCAAGCCTTGAGGATTTGCTCACAAGTTTCATGGGAGTCCAAAATCAAAAGATGGAGAAGATGGAGAGTGTTGTGAGTTCTTTGGCCACTCAAGTAAAGAATCTTGAGTTTCAAATTGGTCAAGTTGCTTCTTCAAGTGAAGGAAATCAAAAAGGAAAACTTCTCTCTACTACGGAAGTGAACCCTAAAGAGCATTGTATGACAATTAAACTCTAGAGTGGTACTCATTATGAAAGGCCAAGCATGCCGGTTAAGGAAGATGGGGAGGAAGTTGAGAAGGAAGCTGGTGGTGAAGAGTTGAAAGAGGAGTTGAAAGAAGAGAAGAATGTAGAGAGAATTCCCAAGTGGAAGAAGGCAAAAGAGTTGAGAAAAGAGAAAGAGAGGAGAGAGCTAGAAGGTGCCAACATTGAATGTGATGCATGGGGGGTACCCAAGACTTATGTCCCACCACTATTTCCTCAAAGGTTCATGAAGCGGAAGCTCGATGAGAAATTCTCGAAGTTCTTGAAAATTTTCAAGAAAGTGAATGTCAATGTACCTTTGATGGATGCTCTCGAGGAGATGCCTACTTATGCTAAATTCTTCAAAGAGTTGATCACCAAGAAGAGAAAAATTGATGAAGTGGAAATGGTGAGTCTATCTATGGAATGTAGTGCTCTTATTCAAAAGAGTCTACCTCAAAAGTTGAAGGATCCGGGAAGCTTCACGTTGACTTGTGAGTTGGGTAATGGTGAGAAAATGAAGGTTCTTTGTGACCTTGGAACTAGTATTAATTTGATGCCATTATCTATTTATGACCGTTTGAAGCTCGGTGATCTCAAACCAACCCACATGGCCCTACAACTAGCCGATCGATCATTTGTTCATCCTAAAGGAGTTGTAGAAGATGTGGTGGTGAAGGTGGACAAGTTTAGCTTCCATGCGGACTTTGTGGTGATGGAGATGGAGGAGGACCCTAATATCCCCATGATCCTTGGGAGACCGTTCTTGGCCACCGGTGGAGCTACAATTGATGTGAAGGAGGGAAAGATCAAGCTTAAAGTGGATGATGAAGAAATTTCATTTTCCATGAACATTAAAGATCCTCCAAAAACAAGCTCGATTAATTCTATATTCTCTATCTCTTATTTTATTAATGATTCTCATTGTTCAAGCAAGTTTGATGTTGCTAATGATAATTCTCTTTGTGTGCTAGGAAAGGAAGTGGAGAAGGAGAATGATTGGTTTGACAAGAAGAAGAGAAGAAACAAAGGAAGGAAACGTCATCATGCTTCATCCTCCATGGAAGTGGGTGGAGTGAGGATGAAATGGGTTGCAAAAAGTTGAGCAACTCAAGCTCCATCCAGCATAGGACGTTAACACTAGCGCTAGATGGGAGGCAACCCATCGTTTTTCTTGCTTTCGTTTTATTTATTTATTTATTTATTTATTACTTTCAATAAGTGTGTGTGATTTATTTTTGTGTTTCTTGTAGGAGGTTTAGATGTGCAAGTGAGGCTTGGTGAGCTACAAGCTTGATGATGAGAGGAATTTTGAAGCCTTTACGGTACCACACCTTCTCTAGACTTAGAGTTGTCTAAGTTTGGGGGAGGTGTGCCTTGTTTCTTCCTTTCTTTTCATTATGTGCTCATTTGGATTTCATAGTGGGTAGTTGTGTGCAACTTCACCTAGCTAACTATCTTTGCGAAACTTTTAATTGCTTTGCAATGAAAAGTTTGGGGGGTGTGTGTTAGTTAGCAATGCTTGTTGCACCAACTTGCCTCTCATTCGTAATGAGAAAATTGTGTGAAAATTTTCGTGAATATTGAGCTTAAGTGTGGATTTCATTCTTATCTTTGAGTCTATTTGTTGGATCAAGAAGTTTTGATGAGTTAAAAGAAGCAGTTCAGATGATCAGACGACCTGAAGAGGAGCTGAGATTGAGACCTTAAGCTAAGCTGATCAGACAGGGTCGAGAACCAATCTAGTCAGCTGAGGTCTGGAAGACTACAAGTCATCTGAAGATGAGTTCAAGTCTAGTCATCTGCAGGAGACAAATATGAAGAGCTCAGACGAGGTCAAGACAAGCTGAGTAGAATAAGAAAGGCGAGTCTTCACCAAGTCAGCTGCAGACGAGTAGAGTAAAATCAGCTGAGGTCTAGAGCAGTTTTCAAGATTAAGTTTTGTTAAAGCAGTTTTCAGTTTGTTAGAACTGACTAACAAACTAACTGACTTTTCAGACTTATAAATAGGTCTAGGCACTTCATTAAACAGATATACAGAACACACGAATTATTTCTCCAAGCTAGATATTCTCTAAAATCACAAGTTTTCAAAAAACACAAAATAGTTTTCAAAGATTTCTTCATAGATTTTTCTAAGTGTTTGTAGAACACTTCCTTGCACATCTTCATATACACTTCTTTATCTTAGAGTTAGATTTCACAGATTTGGTTAGGATTTTGAAGAGTTGAAGATCAGATTGTAATTTGTAAGTTGTACGATTGTAAAGCAAGTAAGTAAGCAGATAGTAGAGACCCTTCTTCAAGTTGGAGAAGGATAGTGGATGTAGGATTGTTATAATCCGAACCACTATAAATCTGGTGTTCTTTATTGCTTTCTTTTACTTGCTTGTTATTTCAATTTTCAGCTTATTAATTGAAGATTAATTTCAGAATCAAAGTTAAAACAAAAATATCAGTTTGCTTTTGATCTGAAAAAGTTGAGATTAACATTGAATTTCCGCTGTGTCACTTTGGTGATTTGAATAAATTTTGAAAGATTTGTAAAAATCTGAAAAATCTATTCAACCCCCCCTTCTAGATTTTTCCTAGAAGGCTGATACGAGTTTTATCCAATCTGCTCAATTAATCGGGACCAACAAGTGGTATCAGAGCAGTGTTAAGCTGTTCTGATATTGATTTTAGGTCTTAACTAAGATTCTGAAATTTTCTTGATTTTCTTCATCTTCTTTATTGTTACTAACTGTGCTACTAACAAGTTTGTGGAGTATTTTGTTTTTCTATCTCATCATGTCTTCAGGCAAGAGCAAGAAATCCAGGAATCTACCTGAATTTTCAATTGAAGAGTATGATTATTGGAGATTCAGGATGAAAAATCATCTCAAGGCTATCCATGATAGGATGGAGGAGGTTCTTGAAGAAGGACCTATAAAATTTTATCATGGAGGCACTAGCAATGGTACTGAATCAGCTGAATCTCGAGTCAGACAAGAGAAAAAGAGTTCTGAACTGACAAATGATGAAAGAAAAATCCACAATCTAGATCAAGTAGCTCGAACTGAAATCATTGAGACTGAGTAAAGACTGGATTGAGAAGGTCAAAAGATGCAAATCAGCCAAAGAGATGTGGTAAACTCTGGCAAATGTCTGTGAAGGATCAGACCAAGTAAAAGAGAATAAGCTGTAGTCTGTATTACACGCCTTTGATACCTTCAAGATGAAGGAAAATGAAATTGTGGATCAGCTAGATGTAAGGTTGACGAATCTCCTCAACAAACCAGCTGATCTGGGAAAGAACTATACATAGAAGGAGATTAATAACAAGATATTTAGATCTTTAACCAAGAGATAGAGAGAAAAATCCAATATCCTTAAAGCAACTCAAAATTTATCTTCTATTACTCACCATACCTTATTCTCTCATCTTAAAGCTTTAGAGTATGACATTCAAATAGAAGATGAGGAGGATGAGATGGAGTCAAGCACCTCATCCAAGTCTGTTGCCTTTGTCAGCAAAGAAGACAAGAAGTCAACTGAATCTGTAGGAGCTGACCAATCTCTGAAGGAGCAGATGGCTCTGCTCACCAAAAGGTATGACAGATTAAGAATGAAGTATAAATGAAATAAATTGAGATTTGCAGGTAAGGATAGATCTAGATCCAAATCAAGAAGAAAGGAAGATGAGTCTACAGATGATGACAAGAATAGGAGCCAACCGAGAAGATACAAATCCCCTGTTAAAAGAAATCCTTCTAGCCCCAAATCAGATAGGAGTGACACTTTCTACACGTGCAACAAGCCAGGACACTTCAGCTATGATTGTCCTCAACTGACTCCTAAAGAAAGGGAAGAGAAAAGGAAAAAGTGAGACAGGAGATTTGCAGACCAAAGGGCTTTACTGGCTGAAGAAAAGGAGTCAAGAAAATCATCATCATCATCATCATCATCATCATCATCATCATTATCCTCATCTAATTTCGGAACAGATGATGAAGTTTGTCTCATGGCTAAAGAGGTAATCTATCATTCATCTTCTGATAATGATTCCTGTAAATCTGTATCTGATAATGATCAAACTGTTATTCATGAATTACTGAGAGACTTAAAGACATCTCTAGCTGCTTATAAAAAGCTAGAGACAGAGAATTTAGCTTTAAAGGATCAAATTCAAATTCTAATTAAAGGAAAGCAGGTGATGAACTATCCAGAAACTGAGGAAACATTCAAGGGGGAATGTTTTCCCCAGGCTAGGGCTAGTACATCAGCCAGCTTACCTGAAAGATTAGAAAGTGAATTGAAAACTTTAAAAGACAAATTTGAAATAATCTGTGCTGAAAATGAATTAATTAAGAAAGACAATGAGAACCTAGTCTTCAAAATTAGTCAACTTAATAATTCACAATCGGCAATAGATCACATCTTTAATACATCTCAAAAATCCCATGACAAAACAGGTCTTGGTTATGACAAAAATAATAAATCAGATGTTCAGAAACCTAGAAAATTTGTAAAAGCATCTGATCAATCAAAAGAGGTTAGAATTGGTCCTTGGAAACCAATTAGTCAAGTAAGGACTGCATCTCCCAGCTTGAAAACAAAAATTCAGCTGAGGACTCCTTATCAGACTAAGAGAATTCCAAGAACCAAAATAAGAAGAAATTCTTATTACAATCCTTTTGATGGGAGAAACAGATGTTATCCCACATTTCCTAAGTTCAGAAAAATTACTAAATCTGAATACAACAAGTTATCATTCAAAAGTGATACAATTGTAGACAGATTTGGTAGAGAGACCAAGTCTGATTTATTATTTGGAGATGAGATTTTTGTTTGGTTACCTAAAGTGATGCTTGACCTTCAAGGACCCAAGATCACTAGGGTACCTTATAACTAATCTGTTTTTCAGGATTCACAGGGATCATCACTCAAGGAAGAGATCTTAGCTTCCATATGGTACATTGATAGTGGTTGTTCACAACACATGACTTATAACAAGAGGCTACTATCAAATTTCCAGAGCATTGATGGTCCAAGAGTATTATTTGGAGATAATAATTGTGGACAGACTAACGGTGTAGGTACTCTGATTATCAAGGATATTCAGGTATCTGAGGTATATTTTGTTGAAGGTTTGAAACATAATTTGTTATCTGTTTCCCAGCTTTGTGATAAGGGCTTTCTTGTCAAATTTTCTAAGGATAAATGTGATATCTTAGATAATTCCTCAGATAAGGCACTTTTAACTGGCTTCAGACATGGTAATGTCTATGTGGCCAACTTTAATAGTTGTCCTAAAGATACTTGTCTGATAGCTAAGGGTGGAGATGACCTCAGCTGGCTATGGCACAAGAGGCTTAGTCATCTGAATTTCAAGACCCTTTGTAAACTGGCTAAAAAGAACCTTGTTAAGGGATTACCTGAGAAACTTTTATCTACTGATCATAAATGTGATGCTTGTAAAAAAGGTAAACAACCTAGACACTCATTTAAGAGTATTAACACCTCTTCATCTGAAAGAGTTTTACAACTACTTCATCTGGATCTGTTTGAACCTGTTTCTCCTCTCAGTTTCAGTGGAAGGAAATATACTCTTGTTGTAGTAGATGACTTTTCTAGATACACTTGGGTTATATTTCTTTTCAAGAAAAATGAGACTATTAACAAGATCCCTGATCTGTTCAGACAGCTTCAAAATGAAAATGGTGTTAATATTATTAAAATAAGAAGTGATAAGGGCACATAATTTTTGAATTCTTGTTTATCTAACTTTTTCAATGAGTGTGGAATTATTCATGAGACATCATCAGCAAGAACTCCTCAACAAAATGGAGTGGTTGAAAGAAGGAATAGAACCTTGAAGGAAGCAGCCAGGAGCATGTTAGCTGAGTATGAAACCCCGCACAGGTTCTGGGCTGAAGCCATCAACACAGCTTGTTATACCCAGAACGGGTGTTTGGTTGTAAAAGACAAGGGTAAGACTCCATATGAGATTTGGAAGGGTAAGATTCCAAGAATCTCATATTTTAGAGCTTTTGGTTGTAAGTGTTTCATCCATAACAATGAAAAATCTAAGTTAAGAACTTTTGATGCTAAGGCAGCTGATGGAATATTCTTGGGATATTCCAACACTTCCAAGGCATTTAGAGTTTTCAACAAGACAACCCTTTGTGTGGAGGAAACTCCTCCTGTTGTTTTTGATGAGTTGTATTCCTTCTCAGATAAAGTGAATCAAATTTCTGAAAGTCTAGATAAAATTGAACTAACCAAGACTAAATATAGAACTGTCTATCTACCTAGTCTTGATTCAGACTCAGATGAAGAAGAATCCCCATCTGATAATCAGAAGACAACCTCTAATCAGACACCATCTGAAGAGACACCCTTAACATCAGCTGATCAGCGGGGGTCAGCTGATGAAGGGGGAACGTCAGCTCAGGTAGAGTCAGAGGAGTTGCCTACTAAGTCTCAAGATGAGGATCCTTCTACTCATATAGGCAAAAGGATGAGAAGCTACCATCCATCTGATCAGATTATTGGAGACCCATCTAGTAGTGTGCAGACATGAATGATGCTGGACTCTGAAAGTCTGTTCAGCTGTTATGTGTCGCTTCTTGAACCCAAGTCTATTGAGGAAGCTCTATTTGATCCAAACTGGATAACAGCCATGCAGGAGGAACTGCATCAGTTTGAAAGGCAAAATGTTTGGGAATTAGTGGAGAGACCCTTACATAGAAAGATTTAAGGCACCAAATGGGTGTTCAAAAACAAAACAGATGAGAACAACATTATTGTTCGTAATAAGGCAAGATTGGTAGCTCAAGGTTACTCACAGTCTGAGGGGATAGACTATGATGAAACCTATGCTCCAGTTGCCAGATTAGAAGCAATAAGGCTGTTCTTGGCATTTGCTGCATATAAATCTTTTAAAGTCTTTCAAATGGATGTTAATTCTGCCTTCCTTAATGGTGTGTTGCTTGAGGAAGTCTATGTGGAGCAGCCTCTTAGGTTTAAGATCAATAACAAGGTCTATAAACTCAATAAAGCTCTATATGGACTGAAACAAGCTCCCAGAGCTTGGTATGATACCTTATCTGATTTCTTGATATCAAATGGATTTTCAAAAGGTAAGATTTATAGGACTTTGTTTAGAAAGGAAGTAGATGGTAACATCTTATTAGTTCAAATTTATGTAGATGACATAATCTTTGGTTCACCTAATCTGAAATTATGTGAAGAGTTTAGTATTCTCATGAAAAACAGGTTTGAAATGTCAATGATGGGTGAATTAACATACTTTCTAAGCTTACAGATTAAACAGATGAGTAAGGGTATTTTTATACATCAGTCTAAATATGCTAAGGTTCTGATTGAGAAATTTGTGATGACAACTAGTAGAGAAGTTAAAATACCTATGGCGACTAACTTCTCTATGGTTTTAGATGAGCAGGGGATACCCACAGATGCAACAGAGTATCGTGGACTGATTGGTTCTCTTCTCTATCTCACTGCAAGTACGCCAGACATAGCCTTTGCAGTTGGGGTATGTGCAAGATTCCAATCTAATCCCAAGAAAACTCATCTGGAGACTGCTAAGAAAATCCTTAAATATCTCAAAGGAACTTTGCAAGTAAGGTTATGGTACCCAGCTGATGACAACTTTGAGCTGACAGGTTCTTCAGATTCAGACTTTGGGGGATGTAAGATTGATAGGAAATCCACTTCAGGAACTTGTCAACTCTTAGGCAACAAATTAATTTCTTGGTTATCTAAGAAACAGACATCTGTTGCCACCTCCACAACTGAGGCTGAATACATGGCAGCTGGATGTTTTTGCTCTCAACTCCTCTAGATTAGTCAACAGCGTAGAGATTATAATATTCAAACATCATCTGTTCCTATTTACTATGATAGTAATAGTGCAATAGCTATGACTTACAATCCTGTTCTGCATTCTAGGTGTAAGCATATAGACATTAGGCATCATTTCATTAGAGATCATGTTGAAAAGAATGACATTAGAATTGAGAAGATAGCCACTGAGTCACAAAGAGCAGACATTCTTACAAAACCATTAGCAGAGTCTAGATTTAAAGAATTATGCTTAGAATTAGGATTACTTGATGCATCTTTAGCTGATTTTTAATTGTTTGCATCTGATTAATGTATTCCTTATTTCTGGTTATTTTTGTTCCTTAAATCAATGTCTAGAAAGAATTATCAGACTAGATATGAGTCAAAGGACAATCAGGTAGCTGATATCATTGATTTCCTTCATAGGAATCAAGAATCAAGGATTAGTCATATTGACCTTATCTGACATGATAATTACTTATCTGACATTTGGTAAATCAGACGAGGGCACAATAGTCAGCTGATTTCCTGAGAAACAGATGACTATCTGCACCCTGTCCGATCTACCTCAAGTTACTAATGGTTTTCCTTAAGTCTATGTCTTTGCAGGAATAGGTCACAGATCATACTGTTTCACCTCATCTTTCATAAACTTCTTTATTCAGACACCTTTGTTTCTAAATAAACTCCATAGTTTTTTATAAAACTCTTTTTGGATTGATTGGTTGGAAAGCCTAACTTTAGAAAATTAAATCTGAGCCTGTTTATTTAAATTTTTAAAGTTTGCTAAAGGATTAAAACTAAGCTGTTTTAAAATCAGACAGGTTACTTTATCTAATGACTTTACAAACCCATATGTTTTGAAAAACCTTATACGAAGTAAGGTAACCCTAGACTGACGTCAGGTATACTTACTTCTCTGTATAAAGTAACCTACATCTGTCAAATCAACAGTCTATAAAGTAACTATTTACGCATTCCAAAGGCGAGTAGCATCCACGCGCTGAATCCCAATCGTTTATCCTGATTTTTAACCGTTGATTCATGCGCAGTAAAACTTGTTAAATAAACGGCTTAGATCAATTCAGATTTTCTAAAAGCGGTTTCTCTTTCCAATTTTTCCTCCTATAAATACGTCATCTTCCTCAATCAAACTTTTTCACTTTCAGAAAACTATACATACACTCTGCAAATTTTCAAAAACTCTTAGTCACTTTCTTTCATGAGCACTTCTCAAAAACGACTAGGAGTGACATCAACCATGGTGGAAGTACACAATGAAATGTATAACAAGAAGATAAAGTCGGAGATGTATGTCTACTTTGATACAACAACTGATGGAGAATCGAGGGAGATACTTGGATTATTGGAGAGGTCGGGATTGAGGACATTTTGTTCCAAGAAATCCACCTTCAATAAAACTCTGGATATGAGGGGGATTGAATTCTACGTTAATGGGACATTTGAGAATGGAGTATTCAAAACTCGAGTCTACGGTGAGGTTTTGACTGTAACTCCGGCGGAGGTGGCCCGTATCTTTGACACCAGGAGTGAGGGAATTAATCCCCTCACATACAAATTAGATGACTGGGTAGAATCATTTTAGATGATTGCCCGGAATTCGATGAAGGGCCGACGATCAGAATTAAAGAAGAAGATGCTCCGACGGAGATATCGTCTTTTAATGACGATATTGACGAAGGTTATTCTTGGGAGCAGAACTCCCATGATGGGCTGACCAGACCCAGGCTGTGCTGCATGAGGGCGATTATAGACGGAGTTCAAGCCAACTGGGCTGGGATGCTATTGGGGCGGTTTGAGACTGAGAGAAAGAGGCTGGAGGTGGTTGGTGAAAAATGGCAGGCGAGGTCAATCACCAGCCTATTCAACAAGGTGACGGCGATACTGGAGGATTTGCTAACAGCCGAGATAAACTGGGATGATGGAGTCAGAGCCTATACAAAACAGAAAGGGCTGCTGACTAAGGATGAGCCGTTCGGGGCTCCGGTAAATGACTCGGGATGAGGGAGCAAAGCAGAGGTCGAGCTCGGGATCCATCACCGAGGAGGTCAAGAAGAAGAAGAAGAAGAGGAAAGGGAGGAGCAGCCGACAGTGAGCTCAGCTGAGGCTTCACAGCCAATGAAGCTGAAGGAGAAGGCCAAGAAAAGGAGGAGGTTGGTGAAAACCTCGGAGAGCCGGGGGACCTGGAACGAAAGCCCTAGCCTATTGGCTGAAGAGGCACTGACGCTGGAGATAGTGATTGGAGTGAATTGATGCATGTTTTTAGGGCCTATTTTAGTGCAAAAAGTGAGCTAAAGTGTTAGTTTTTATGCCTAAATGTGAAAAGTATCACTCTTTTGCCTAAAAAGTATTATTTGTGAGATTTTGATGTTTTCCGTCCATTTTGCAGGTAATTCGGTGGATTTTTGCCAAACCGAGAGTACCATTAGGCTTAGAATGAAGAGACGGACATCCGGGACGAAGTGGGGTCGGGGCCGAAGCCCCGTGCGAGAAAAAATGCCCCTGGACTCGAGCTCGATCGAGGAGCAAGAGCCTCGAGTCGAGGGCTATGCAGAAAAGGATCAAAATCGGAAAATGGCAGCAATCTCGACTCGAGACATGACCCTCGAGTCGAGGGCGAGGAATTTTGCAGGGGCCTCGAGTCGAGGCCTGACCCTCGACTCGAGGGGAAGGTTTTTCCAAAATTCGTATTTAAAAGCAGAGCATTTTGAGTTTTGGGAGAGGAGTTCATAGTAGCAGATTAGTAGCGGTTTTGGGGCGATTTCTCAAGCCCCAAGCCAATTTCCATCTTAGATTAGAGTAGAAGTTAGAATTAGATTTAGATTTCCATTGTTGTTGGTAGATTAGACATAGATTAGCATTTGATCCTTGTAATTCATTCAATTCAAGCTTGTAATTCCTTTGGAGATTGTTGTTGAAGACTCAAGCATTCCTATTTTGGTTAATTGAAGATCATTTGGTGATGTTTTTCCTCTTTTGTCTCTTTAATTTCTTATTTGTTGTGACTTGCTTTGTGTTTGTTCCATTCTATCTTCTTCCCATGGATTTCACCATGGGCTAACTCTCTTGTGCTTGGGTTAATTGAAATTTATGATGAATTGATTGATGATGCTATAATTGTTGATGATTGGAGATCAATTGAGTAGATTGCTTCCTAATTGTGATTCTTAATTGTGCTTTGTGTAAAATTGTCTCTTTAGATTAATGGTTAATCACCCTAGCAATAGGCGAGAGTTGAGCTAACGTGATTAGGTGTTAATCGAGTTTCAATTTTGCATGATTGTATGAATTGGGGATTTCTACATTGAGAGATGGGAAAGACTAAGGATACTCACATTAGGCATTGTGATTTTAATGGAGTGATTAATTTCATGATGGTTTATGCTTTCTATCTTAGTTGATTTGCAATTTGATTCAATTGTAGCTTGTTAATTGATGATTCATTGATGGATGTTAATCCTAGCACCCCTATCTCACCATTTATTGTTGTTTTTGTTCTCGCATTCTAAGTGTTCGATCATTTGCTTGCTCCTTGTTGTTTTGTATTTTTGCTTGTGTTTTGTTGTTTTTGTTCCAAACCATTGTTGCAACTCTAGTCACTAATAACATGTATTTCTAGGACCTCATGTGCATACTTTTTCCCTTGGGTTCGATATTTTGTTGATTGGTCTTAATAACTCTTACCCTATACACTCCAATCAAATGGCGCCGTTGCCGGGGAATTAGTTTTTGCGCCTTAAGTGAGACTTGGGAATTGTTTGAAGTGACTACTTGTTGCCTTTGTGTTTGTGTTTGTTTTGTTATTTTTGTTTGAATTTGATACTTTGAAATCTTGTCTAGATGGAAGGATACAACTCATACTTGTGGAATCAAGAATATTATCAAGATAGTAGGGTGTATTCTCCACATTTTGAAGAATTGAGCTACAATGATTGGAGGAACTATGAAGATAATTCTCAATGGCAACAAGTTCCATCCAATTATGAAGATTGGATAAGTGAAGAAATTTCTCCCCCACCTCAAGAGATGTTCCCATACTATGAGCCTTATGATCAAGCATGCAATCAATATTGTGGATTCGAATTTCAAGGGGTATCGGAAGAGGAAGATTATTATGATGATAGGAGGAGCTATGAGAATGACTATCCAATGCCACAAGCTTCTCCTAAAATTGAAGAATGGGGACTCCATGGTGTGAGAGCTAAATTGCAAGAGATGCTTGGAGTATTGTTGGAAAGAATTGAGGAAAATGACACTAGGTGTGATGAAATGCTTCCCTTGTATGAGGAAATCTATGAGACCAAAGCAATGGTCAATTCATGGATCGAGGGGACTATGGAGATCACCGAAGTCCACTTCACGTTTATAAAGTGTCAAGTCAAAAATTTCCTACGCCAAGTAAAGAACATGACCATCATGGAGAATCAAGAAGAAGAAGGGGAGGAAGAAAATAAAAGAAGAAATGTAGTAGAGGGTCCAAGCAATGAGGATGAAAAGGAAGATTTCCTTATCAAGAGTGATGAAGAGGAATGTCCATTGATGGACATGAGCAATAATGAACAAACAAATCTAGAAGCACCAAATAAGGAATTGAAGATTGAAATGAGCATTTCTATACCTTCTAACTCTTCAATTTGTGATTTAATTGAAATTGATGCTTCTAATGATTTGATTTTACCTCTTGAGAACTTTGATTATAGGAAAGAATTAAAGAAGTGCTTGGGCATCCTTGGAGAAAAGAAAGGGAGAAGGATGTTGGTGAGAAAGCAAGGAGGACAACCATCATCAAAGTGCAAGGATGTGGATGATGGGTCTATCCTACATATGAACCTCCTAGATTATGAAGCACAAAGATCGAGATATAATGGGAAGGAGGATCGCTACCCTTGGCCATTCCGATGAAGGATTTTGGATGTGAAGAATAAGTCCGGCAAAGGACACTAAAAATAGCGCTTGATGGGAGGCAACCCATCCTTTTTATTTGTTCTTTTTGGTGCTTTTGGTAGAATAATGTTTTTGTTTTTTTTAGGAGATTTGGCTTGCTACTTAATTGCTTATTCTTGGTACATGATGCTCTATGCTTTGAGATTCATATATTGTTGTGCTTAATTGTTGATATCATTATGAGTTGCCTATATTTTGAGCCAAACTTTGAACTCATGCTATCATTCAAGTTTGGGGGTGTTGGTCGTTATTTGGTTCTTGCATCTCTTAGTGGTAATGTTTTGATGATTCTTATGCCCATTTGTAGGTACACTTTCTAGATGAATTGGAAAGCCATTGGAGTTGCAAGGAAATGCAAGATCAAGAAGGAAAGCGCATAAAGCATGATGAGCCCTACATGTTTGAAGGAAGATGGAGTTTAAAGGCTTATTGGTACAACATTTCCTTTCAAACTTAGACTTGTCTAAGTTTGGGGGAGGTGTTTTTCTTAATTTGCCTATCTTTTGTGTTATTCTATGATTATGGGGTTTATTGAGCTTATTGCTTATTGATGATGAGGCTATAATTGTGACTTGTATTTCTTGCATATCTTCTTGGATTGATTGATTTTGAGCTTTATTGTGGATTTAGTGTCATATTTTTAGTATCATTCATGTGGTAGTGAGTGTGCTTGAGATTATGTACATGTGCACTTGTGTTTGATTTGCAAGATTAATTGGATTTTGATTTGATCACTAGTTGATTTGTGTCTTGAAGCTAGCTTGCTTGATTAATTATGTGAAGATGAATGTGATTGAAGATGCTTGATTCATTGCTCAATTTAAGCCCGTGAGCTTTTGTGCCTTAATAATCGTACATCTTATACGGTTGATTTGATTCCTTTGGGAGTGCATCATTCATAGATTTGTATGCTAGAACTTGCCACTAGACTTGTTGATATTGATCTTTGTATGATGTCTTGAAAATGATAAGAGGCCATGTTTGATATGTTAAGTCACTTTGCCAAAATATTTTCCCCACCAAATACATTTGATTTCCTTAGTGAGCCATTTTGAGCCTATTATTCTTATTCTTTGGCAAGCCAAGTGAAATTGAAGCCATTAGCCTATTTTTATGAGCCTTCTTGTCCTATGCTTAGTAGAGCTTGATTGTTGGTTATAGATGTTGATTTACATTGTTAAGTGTGGGAGAAAGAAGAGCTAAGTGATGAAAGCTTGAAAGAAGAAAGAAAGGTTGTGAAGAAAAATTGAATTGTGAAGAAAAGTGAAATGAAAAAAAAATGAAATGATTCAATTTGTGAGCTTTAAAAAGAGAAAGCTCAAGTGAATGGTGGAATGATCATTGAAGTTCAAAAGAAAGAGTGTTGCTAGATGAAAGTGAAGAGATGTGAATTGTATGGATTAGCTTACATTCAAGTCTCTACTACTTAGTCACTCTTACCCAAATTATCTCACCTTTCCAAAGAGCCTACATTACAACCTAGAAGAAAGACCTCTTTGATTCTTGATTGATCACAAATGATTTTGATTGAGATTAAGTCTTGTGGCAAGCATATGGTGTACTTGTTCATGCAATTGATGATTGAGTGCTTTAAACCTTGATACACTTGAGTGAAGAGTGAAACACTCCATGGAAGGAGCAATGTGTTGAGTATTTGATTGAACATTTGTTTGAGCATGATTTGTCTTGATGATCATTGATGAGTTCGATTGTCTTATTTTTCGTCTATGGTGCCATGTGACATAATTGCAATCAATTCACTCCTTTGTTCTTAGTTTCTACGTTGCTCGAGGACGAGCAACAATTCAAGTTTGGGGGTATGATTGGAGTGAATTGATGCATGTTTTTAGGGCCTATTTTAGTGCAAAAAGTGAGCTAAAGTGTTAGTTTTTATGCCTAAATGTGAAAAGTATCACTCTTTTGCCTAAAAAGTATTATTTGTGAGATTTTGATGTTTTCCGTCCATTTTGCAGGTAATTCGGTGGATTTTTGCCAAACCGAGAGTACCATTAGGCTTAGAATGAAGAGACGGACATCCGGGACGAAAACAGGGGTCGGGGCCGAAGCCCCGTGCGAGAAAAATGCCCTGGACTCGAGCTCTGATCGAGGAGCAAGAGCCTCGAGTCGAGGGCTATGCAGAAAAGGATCAAAATCGGAAAATGGCAGCAATCTCGACTCGAGACATGACCCTCGAGTCGAGGGCGAGGAATTTTGCAGGGGCCTCGAGTCGAGGCCTGACCCTCGACTCGAGGGGAAGGTTTTTCCAAAATTCGTATTTAAAGCAGAGCATTTCAGAGTTTTGGGAGAGGAGTTCATAGTAGCAGTTAGTAGCGGTTTTGGGGCGATTTCTCAAGCCCCAAGCCAATTTCCATCTTAGATTAGAGTAGAAGTTAGAATTAGATTTAGATTTCCATTGTTGTTGGTAGATTAGACATAGATTAGCATTTGATCCTTGTAATTCATTCAATTCAAGCTTGTAATTCCTTTGGAGATTGTTGTTGAAGACTCAAGCATTCCTATTTTGGTTAATTGAAGATCATTTGGTGATGTTTTTCCTCTTTTGTCTCTTTAATTTCTTATTTGTTGTGACTTGCTTTGTGTTTGTTCCATTCTATCTTCTTCCCATGGATTTCACCATGGGCTAACTCTCTTGTGCTTGGGTTAATTGAAATTTATGATGAATTGATTGATGATGCTATAATTGTTGATGATTGGAGATCAATTGAGTAGATTGCTTCCTAATTGTGATTCTTAATTGTGCTTTGTGTAAAATTGTCTCTTTAGATTAATGGTTAATCACCCTAGCAATAAAGTAGAGTTGAGCTAACGTGATTAGGTGTTAATCGAGTTTCAATTTTGCATGATTGTATGAATTGGGGATTTCTACATTGAGAGATGGGAAAGACTAAGGATACTCACATTAGGCATTGTGATTTTAATGGAGTGATTAATTTCATGATGGTTTATGCTTTCTATCTTAGTTGATTTGCAATTTGATTCAATTGTAGCTTGTTAATTGATGATTCATTGATGGATGTTAATCCTAGCACCCCTATCTCACCATTTATTGTTGTTTTTGTTCTCGCATTCTAAGTGTTCGATCATTTGCTTGCTCCTTGTTGTTTTGTATTTTTGCTTGTGTTTTGTTGTTTTTGTTCCAAACCATTGTTGCAACTCTAGTCACTAATAACATGTATTTCTAGGACCTCATGTGCATACTTTTTCCCTTGGGTTCGATATTTTGTTGATTGGTCTTAATAACTCTTACCCTATACACTCCAATCAAATAGCAGCCAAGGTAGTCCAATCAGAGGAAGTTCAAGACATAAGCTCTGAGAGGACCCCTTCCCCCACTCACAGGCAGGTACAATTCTCCCCCTCCCCCTCCCCCTCTCCAGCCCACTCTGGCGATGAAGAGGTGACCCTGGCTGGCACCTCCGAGCCTCTAAAACAGCCTACTCCCAAAACAGTCCAAGCCACAACCTCATCTTCCCTTCCCCAAACACAAACCTCATACCCTCCACCCTCCCCATCTGAGATGCTGTCCTTCCTCACAGGACCAGTATACTTCCCTACCCCCATATCTACCATCTCCCCACCAGCCTTACTCACATCTTCTCCAACTCTTCCCCACAGCCCAATCCAACCCACAATACCTCAGCCAACCCCTTCTCCACCACCTACTACTTCTGAAATTCCACCCTTTCCATCTTCACCCCCATCAGAAATCCCCCCTCCACCATCAGACGCCCCTACTTCTTTCCAACCTTCTGCCCCTCAACCAGTGGATACCTCCAACATTTTTGGAGATATCCACATGAGCTCCCCCAGTCCAACTTCTCCCACCCCCTCTTCCTCATCTGATTCAGAGGAAGAGACCAGTCCAGTCTTTGCCATCTCCTCAGCCTTTGAGGACTTACACAAACAGATCATTACCAAAGTTCAGAGGCTGATGGAGAGGAAAATGAGGAAGGTGATTCGAGCAGTCACCGAAACAATGCTCGCCAACATGCAGATAGCTGAGGTGAACATCACTCGCAACCTATCAGCCAACCTCGACACTGCTGTTGGTACTCGGCTGAGTAACCTGGAGGAGGAGGTCAAGGTGCTCAAGCAGAAGGTGGCAGCTGACAACGAAGTCCTGGTCAATGCACTTACTGCTAATCAGACTGATTTCAGGGTTCGTTGTTCAGCTTTGGAAAGACAGCTCCAGACCCTTCAAGATGAAGTCAAAAAGGGGGAAGGAGCTGAAGGAAGGATGGACACCCTCACAGCTGGAGTCTTGTCACTCACAGACAAGGTAGACTCAAAGGCAGACTCAGCTGAGTTGGAGGTAGCAAAAGCTGACATCAAAATCAAATCAGACGAGCTGGCTGCTTTGCAACTGAGGGTGACCCAGATAGAGGAGGCCATCCGAGAGGAAGAGGAGAAGAGGAGGAAGGAGGAGGAAGAGAAGTCTGAGAAGCTACTGGCTAGGATGAAAGAGTCTGAAAAACCCGAGGCCAAGGGCAAGGGTAAAAGCAAGGCAGTAGAGAAGTCTTCATCAGCTGAGCAGCTGATCAGCCCCAGGCAGACAGCCGAGCGAAAAAGGAAGGAGCCTGACTACTCAAACCTCTCAGCTGAGCAGATTAGAAGAATCCACGCTGAGAAGGAGAAGTATGAGAAGCAGGAGAAAAAGAGGCTGAAAAAGCTAGGCAAGGCAGAGCTGAAGTGGGACAGGGATACTCGGAAGTGGGTATCCAAAGCAGCCGAAGAAGCGGACTTCCGCCCTATCCACCGATCATCAGCTCCTCCCAAGATGGTTTCTGGGAAGTACACCAGCGAGTACAAGAAGCAATCCCTCGATGCCAGATGGATGTACTACTGGTACATCTTGAAGGCATCTCCATCTGGTGCAGCTGATGAAGATATGAAATGGCATGAATGGATGGAAAAAGAGGATGCCGATCTGTACGGAAAACTTCTCGATGAGGCACATAATGTGTTCAACTGCGATCTGGTCGCACCAGCCTATGAGCAAGTTACCCCCAAGCTGAAAGAAGATGGCTCTCCAGACATGGAATGGGTCAGATCAGTCATAGTCAAAGCCGAAAGAGAATCCGAGCTCACAGACGAGGATGAACTTAAACAGCTTAGAGCGAGGATTTTCAACTGGCTGAACATTCCAGAAGCAAGCAGATGGGGAATCTGATAGATAGGATTTTCTTTTCCTTATCTTTTATTTTCTATCAGTTCATCTATCTGTAATTTGTAAATTTGTGAATGAATATACTTGGACTTATGTGAAATACTTGTCTTATTTTCTTAAAGTTTTTTTTCTGCTTTAAGAAAAACTTAAAAAATTTTCTAAGTATAAATCATCTGAGAATTTTATCTCTCAGACTTAAAATTTTTTTTAAAAAAATTTATCTAAGTCCTCAAAATTTTTTTCTAAGTATTTCTAAAGAGTCTAAAGGACTTGATGTTTCTTAAGTGCTTTAATGTGAATGAATTTGTTGTAATGTGGAAAAGTGCTCTGATATACCTATCTGATTATCTTAACTAACTCTAGTACTAACTTCAGCTGTGAGTGTGTTTCTTCCTTGTAGGTTTTAACATCATCAAAGAGGGGGAAATTGTTGGATCAAGAAGTTTCGATGAGTTAAAAGAAGCAGTTCAGATGATCAGACGACCTGAAGAGCAGCTGAGATTGAGACCTTATGCTAAGCTGATCAGACAGGGTCGAGAACCAATCTAGTCAGCTGAGGTCTGAAAGATTACAAGTCATCTGAAGATGAGTTCAAGTCTAGTCATCTGTAGGAGACAAATATGAAGAGCTCAGACGAGGTCAAGACAAGCTGAGTAGAATAAGAAAGGCGAGTCTTCACCAAGTCAGCTGCAGACGAGTAGAGTAAAATCAGCGGAGGTCTAGAGCAGTTTTCAAGATTAAGTTTGTTAAAGCAGTTTTCAGTTTGTTAGAACTGACTAACAAACTAACTGACTTTTCAGACTTATAAATAGGTCTAGGCACTTCATTAAAGAGATATACAGAACACACGAGTTATTTTTCCAAGCTAGATATTCTCTAAAATCACAAGTTTTCAAAAAGCACAAAATAGTTTTCAAAGATTTCTTCATAGATTTTTCTAAGTATTTGTAGAACACTTCCTTGCACATCTTCATATACACTTCCTTATCTTAGAGTTAGATTTCACAGATTTGGTTAGGATTTTGAAGAGTTGAAGATCAGATTATAATTTGTAAGTTGTACGATTGTAAAGCAAGTAAGTAAGCAGATAGTAGAGACCCTTCTTCAAGTTGGAGAAGGAGAGTGGATGTAGGATTGTTATAATCCGAACCACTATAAATCTGGTGTTCTTTATTGCTTTCTTTTACTTGCTTGTTATTTCAATTTTCAGCTTATTAATTGAAGATTAATTTCAGAATCAAAGTTAAAACCAAAATATCAATTTGCTTTTGATCTGAAAAAGTTGAGATTAACATTGAATTTCTGCTGTGTCACTTTAGTGATTTGAATAAATTTTGAATGATTTGTAAAAATCTGAAAAATCTATTCAACCCCTCATTCTAGATTTTTCCTAGAAGGCTGATACGAGTTTTGTCCAATCTGCTCAACTAATCGGGACCAACACTATTTTATATGAATTTGATGAGGTGTTATGTTTGGAGGTATGTACGTGGCATATTTGTTTTGATTGATGGACATGATAAATTTGTGATGTGTTGATGAGTTGATTTGTTACTTGATTCAAGCATGAGAAGTTGTCTTGTGATGATGAGTGTGATGAAGGATGCTTTCTCTTTGCTAATTTTAAGCCCGTGAGCTTTTGTGCCTTTTAAATTGTGAATATAAAAAAAAACGGTTTGATTCCTTGTTGAGTGCATCATTTGCGATTATGTATGCTAGAACTTGCCTATAGACTCGTTGAAGTTGAGTTTTGTGTGGAGCTATGAAGATGATTTGAGACCATGTTTGGTTTGATAAGTCACTTAGCCAAATGTTACCCCACCAATGTCATTGATTTCCCTAGTAAGCCAATTTGTGCCTAAAAGCCTTATTCTTTGGTAAGCTTGAGAAATTAAGCCATTTTGCCTATCTTTATGAGCCTTTGTTCCCATATGTTTAGTAGAGCATGATTGTTGGCAAATGAATGGTGAAGTGAAGTTGAAAAGTGTGGTGGTATGAATTGGATAAGTATATGGAGATGAATAAAAAAGAGGAAAAGGAAAAATTGAATTGAGAAAAGAAGTGAAAAAAAAATGATGAGAAAAAAAAATTCGATTTATGCTTGATAATCGTGTGCTTATTTGTCTCAAATTGATATGATTTTCATGTTAATTCACTATTATTTGGCCCAATTGCACTTAATTGTTTGATTTGATATTATGAGTTTATATTGCGGGTTTGAGGTCAACTTTGAGTGCAATTTGAGGACATCTATTATACTCAAATAAAAGGAGAAATTGCATGGGTAGAAATAGGGTCGAGAGACGGTCGTAACGCAAAAAGAATGAGGTCAATCGGAGCTCGGGAGAATAAGTTACAAACATTTGAGCTGGAATTACCTCAACTCGACTAGAGGAGATGAAGATTCGAGCCGAGGAGATCAACTCGAGCCGAGTTGATGACATGAAAATCTTCCAGATTGCACTGTTGCCCAAGAAGAGCTTCAACTCGACCCGAGTTGAGAGAACTCAAGCCGAGTTGACCAACTCGAGCCGAGTTGGACCTGAGTCTGCGCGATTTTGACCAATTCATCCGATTTTGAGGGGCTTATTTGTAATTTTCGTTATTTCAACCTAGCCTCATCCTATAAATACCCCAATTTCAGATGTTGGAAAGGGAGATTACATAGAGCGAAAAAGGAGAGAAATTAGAGAGGAAAATTAGGGTTTTAATTCCTACACACACTATTACACACTTTTTCACACACATAGTTAGGGTTTTGATTTCTTCTTCAATTTTAGACGATCAACGGATGATTTCTTTATGATTGGACGCCAATTAGGTGATTCTTCCTTTAATTTCAGTTTTCTTGATTCAATTTCTTGTTATGACATTCAGATTTTTAATTAATTTCATGAACTTCTTTTCTTCAATTATGATCAACAAAATTCCTAGTGCTAGGGTGTTTTGATGCATACGGATGATTGATCTTGTGAGGAATTCTTATGGGTGATTTTGATTGTTGATTGTTTGATTGGAATGATGAGGTTTGATTGATTGATTTATTTAATTAATTTCCAATTCCATGCATAGTTGTTTAATTATCGCAAGGAGACTTGGGTATTTAGATAACTCAATTGGGAGAGGGAATTAATTGGGTAATTAGAGTTAATATTGGGTTAACGCAAGGAGACTTGGTTAATTTCATTAGAAATACATCAATTACACATTAATTGCTTAGATTAGTAGTCAGGTGATTAGTGAAGAGACCATAGGTAAGGTGCCTTAGTATCGAAGGGGAGACACGCTAGGGGAACCTATTGACTCGTGCTCTAGCCCCGGGAGGAAAGGGTGACTTAGTCCGCTCAAACTTTCGAGCTTAAACCGTAGCAATAATTCCTAGGCTTACCAAGTACGGAATAATTGTTTGATTAAAAGTTTGCTCTTATTGATTGATTGACATGATAAATACTCATTAGAATTCATGGCATGATTGATACCCATTTGTTGATAAGCACCCGAGCACGTCTTTATTATTGATTGAATTTCTTTGTTAGTAGAATTTCATTATTTAGTTTAGTTAATTATTGCATAAAACCCATTGATCCTATTATATGACTTGTGCTACAATTGCAATTAAATTAGCTATCTCACACTTGATTTTAGTGGTTCGATAATTTAACCGGGTAACTTACTAGCTACACGATCCCTTTACACTTGAAGGGTGAGTGTTGGCTTTTAAGCCTATCAAGTTTTTGAAGGAAGTGGGTAATGAAAGCAGCTGATGATGAAGACTTCCATCCTTACCACCGATCATCTGCCCCTCCCAAGATGGTCACGGGTCAGCTCACGAAAGAATACAGAGAGAAGAACTTGGATGCCAGATGGATGTACTACTGGTACATTCTGAAGGCATCTGAGTCTTCAGCTGAGGATGAAGACCTAAAGTGGCATGAGTGGATGGAGAAAGAAGACCCTGATCTTTATCAGAGGATGCTCGATGAGGCAGATAAGGTATTCAATGCTGATCTGACAGCCCCTGCCTACGAGTCGCAAAGCCAAAGATGAATGCTGATGGAACCATCGACCTCAGCTGGGTAAAAAGCATAGTCACTAAAGCTGAAGTCGAGTCAGGACTCAAGGATGAAAGCAAGCTGAAGATGCTAAGGAAGAGAGTCTTCATCTGGCTGATGGTTCCAGAAGCAGATCAGTGGGGGTGTCTAGATAAGATCGATTTTCTTTTCTCATCTTTTATCTTATCTGCACCAATTGTAATCTGTAAATATGCTTATATGAATGAGATTGTGTGAACTTATCTGAATGACTTTATCTTATCTGTTCAAGCTTAAGTTCCTTATTACTTTCTAAGAAAATATCAAGAAATTTTTCTAAGTGTTAATCATCTGAGAAAAACTTTATTTCTTAAAACAAAAATTTTCTAAAATTTTTAAAAGTATAAAATTTTCCAAGCATGGAAATTTTCTTAAGGGTGAATAAGTGCTCTTATGTGAACTTATCTGAATAAAAGATGCTTATGTGCTTAGTATGCTTATCTGATTATCTTGAATGACCTTGATTAACACCAGTTGTGAGTTCGTTTCTTTCTTGCAGTTTTAACTTCATTAAAAAGGGGGAAATTGTTAGATCAGGTTTTTAGTTTTGATGAGTTAATAAGATAACCAGCTGAGATTATATAGACCAGCTAAAGAAGTAAGCTTTTAACTAGGCTGGTTAGACTATGCAAGGTAAATGAAGTCAGCTGAGATCAGGAAGAAGAAGATCATCTGAAGACAGTCTTGAAGAAGTCATCTGTTGGAGAGAATAATGAAGAGCTCAAGACGAGGTCAAGACAAGCTGAGTAGAATAAGAAAGGAAGGTTTTCACCAAGTCAGCAGCAGACAACTAACTCAAGATCAGCTGAGATCAAGACAGTTATAAAGAAAAGGTTGTTAAGTGGGTTTTTAATTTGTTACAACAAACTAACCGTCTTACAGGCTTATAAATAGGAGTAAGCACAGTTCTTAGAAGAACTCTTAGCACTTGTCACTCTGAAATTCACATTTTCTATAAGCACTCATAAATCTTTAAAAGTTTTCATAGTTTTTCTAAGTGTTTAAAGAACACTTTTCTGTAACATCTTCAAAACACAATCTGCACTGTATTTTCTAGATTTGCTAGATAGATTGCTAGTTTGAAGGTACATTGAAGACGAAGATAGTCATATTTTGTAATTGTAATCATCAGTGAGTAAGTAAGTAAGTGAGTAGAGGCCCTTCTTCAAGTTGAAGGAGGAGAGTGGATGTAGGATCTTTAGATCTGAACCACTATAAATCGTGTGTCATTTACTTCTGTTGTTTGAACAAACTTGTTTCAGATTGCTTTAGATCCTAATTCAAAGATTGAGTCTAAAACTGTTTCCACTGTTCAACTTTGATTTCGGGGATTTTTTTTAATTACTAGAATTGATAATCTGAATTTTTGTAAAAAGATTTAGATAATCTATTCAACCCCCCTTCTAAATTATCTCTGGAAGGTCTACTTGTTTTCACTAATTACTCAATCTCGGGACCAACATCACCTATCAAATGGGTCCTAAGTAAAATATGTAAGACCCAATATGAAAGAACATAAATATTAAGGCCCAATAAGATAGAAGGCTCCAAATAAGTAAATAAAATTCTCCTTGCGATCCATGTTGACTTCTTCGAGTATGCTCACGAAGTCTCATCGCCATCATTCACCCCCTCTAAGAAGCGATTCGCCCTCGAATGGCCAGAAGTATCATTGCCAGTAGGGGAATCGCCGATAAAAGAAATCAGGTGTTTGACGTTGAAGACGTCGGTGTTAGGATGTATACTATAAGCCTAGCTTTTGTATGAACATCTTTTTGAGTATGAACATCCTTTTAATATGAGATTCATTATGATCAAAATACTTATTATTTATGATTGTTATATATATCATTATTTTTTCCAGATTAATCTATACTATAGATAACATGGTGTGTGGTGTCATACAGAAGATCATGCTATCAGTTCCTTATAGATTATAAATAATAGCTCACAACCAAGATGGATTTGGACAAACCATTGGAACGGTTGTAGTGTAATTTGGTATTAGTCTATCTTGACTATAAAGTTACACTAGTACATTTTGTATGTATTGAGCAGGACTATATGAGGTTGTTCAATTTGTACTGACTGTATAAAAGAACAAGACCTCTGTTGTTATGGATGTACGTCTTCTTAATCCATATATAATAATGGGCACGTGTACTCAGTGTATGTTTCTTTGATTTGCCAATGGGTGAGATTTATTAAATCAATAGGCTCAGTGAATCAAGAGATAGCATTGTTTATATGGTGTGCTGTTGATTATAGAAGGAATATGTGTCCTAATTATTTAGGATGATGATGTCCCCTTGAGGAGCTCATAAAGATTATTATGTATACCCTGCAGGTGGATTTAATCCGACATAAAAATAAAGATGAGTGGTACTACTCTTGGAATTAGATATAAATTAATTAAGTTGTCAGTAATTTAATTAATTTATGGACATTCGATATCTTAAACACGGGGAAATAAACGTACACATAATAAAGGAGCCCATATTATAATATGGGATTAGGACGGTAATTCAATTATAACTCTTTAGTGGACTGAGTTATAATTGATGGGCTTAAGTAAAGTGTTCGGACTGAACACAGGATATTTAGGCCCATCAGGAGGCCCAACCCTAATTCCTCCTTAGGGTCCCTGTTGTAGCCTATAAATAAACCCTAACATCAGAGCCTCCAGACGTGTGAAAAAAATGTGAGATCAGAGAGAGGCGGATTCTGATTCCTTGGAGGATCGTCGACCACTCGACGTCCAAGGGAAATGGATAGGAATACGGAAGAAGATCGTGAGGTTCGAGGCTCATCCTTCGATCGCAGTTCTGACCTTAGAACTAGTTCGTCTTCACCTATTACGGTGAATAAAGGTACAATTCTATCCGCTGCGTTTATGTGACTGCAATCCCAAATCTGATAATTTCATAGAGTCGGCGATCGGTGGTCCCAATAATTGGTATCAGAGCCGTGTTTTCTGACTCTATCCAATTGATTCGGTTATTCATAGATCTAATTTATTAGGATTGCATGACTATTGTAAATCTATTATAATAGGGTTTCTTGATCTGTTATAATAGGGTTTCTTGATCTGTTATAATAGGGTTTCTTGATATGGTATAATAGAGTTTCATGATTTGATATTGAATAGGATTGCCTGAAATTTGTAAATCTGTCATATTAGGGTTTGCATGATTATCATAAATCTGTTATATTAGGGATTCGATGTTAATCGTAGATCTATTTTTTTGGGTATGCGAATATTCTGATATTTTTTGCAGGAACCCTAAATCCAACTATTATGGTCAGCATGTATGTTTATGTATGTATTAAACCCTCGAACCTGTCGAGGTTTTTATTTTGGGTTGGTGGATGATTGTAATAGTTATATGGCGGTCTGTCGTGTAGGTTTTATTTCGATCTAGATGATGTATATGATCATTGGATAAAACTGTAATAGGAACAGATTAGGATGGTCGATGGCGGAACTAGATCGATAGTGAAGAATCGATGGATTTTTTTTTACAGGTCGAACTCTGTATTGCATGGCGCTGCCCCGCACCCTGTTTGACAGGGCGCTGCCCTGCACCCCGCGACCTGAGCGGGCAGGTCGATCCCCATTTGGCAGGGCGCTGCCCCGCACCCCGTTTGATGGCGAACATTCAAGAACATGGGAGCATGAAAGAGGCCATAATAGTTGGAATTTTGTTTTCCATATTTATTCTTTCTCGTATGTGTTATTTTGTTTAGCATGCTTTATGTGTTTCATATGTTATGCATGTTAAATAACTAAGTGGGAGAGGGGTTATTTTTCAACAAATCCCATAGCCTCCATTTCTGGTTTGTAAGTGATGCATTCAAACATGAACGTTGGTTTTAAGTGCCTTCTTCCATATCGGATATGTTTATTTGCGGATCACTAGATCAAACTTCCTTATGGATAATTATAAGTAAGTTATTTAGGAGCGTGTTATCTTCTCCATCTGAAGAGGCACAAACCTAGGTAATTGACTTGGTATTAAGAAATGGTATACACTTAGATGCATATAATAGTATCCTCCCCATCGGAGTAAGTGCTGTTATTTGTATGGCTAAAGACAAACCAACTATTAATTTTTATTTTGTTTGACAAAATGATGAAATTAATCGGTAAAACCTCCTCTTACAAATGATTGAATTAGTATACGTCCACACTATCGTGGCATACAAACTTCACGGTGTTTTGAGGTGTTGGTAAATTTAATTGTATTGTTTGAGGGAAATAATATTGATTTAAATTCTTAATTTTGATCATAATGTATTTACGTGTTTCTCAGGATTTATCATGGCTTTCAATCCACTTGTTAGATCAAGTAAAGTTTTGATGAGTTAAAAGATCAATCTGTATAAGCAGACAAAGTATGTAGAAAAAGATCAGGTGCTCATCCTAAGCTGATCAGACTATGTCTAAGACTAGTTAAGTCAGCTGGAGATCAGAAGTCACAAGTCATCTGGAGACAAGCTCGAGTCTAGTCATCTGCAGGAGACGATCATGAAGAGCTCAGATGAGGTCAAGACAAGCTGAGTAGAATAAGAAAGACAAGTCTTCACCAAGTCAGCTGCAGACGAGTAGAGTAAAATCAGCTGAGATCAAGAGCAGCTTTCAAGATTAAGTTTGTTGAGCAGTTTTCAGTTTGTTAGAACTGACTAACAAACTAACTGTGTTTTCAGACTTATAAATAGGTCTAGATTTTATTTTTCAATACACTTATGAAAATCTGATTTTTCACACTATTCACTATTCAGTTCACAAAGTAATTTTTAAAAGAGTTTTTCAAATATTTTCAAGTGTTTGTAGAACACTTCACTTCACATCTTCAAAAACACTTCTTATTCTTAGAGTTAGATTTTAGAAGGTTGATTAGCATTTTTGAAGAGTTGAAGATCAAGTTGTAAGTTGTAAAGATTGTAAAGTAAGAAAGTAAGCAGCTAGTGGAGACCCTTCTTCAAAGTTTGGAGAAGGAGAGTGGATGTAGGATTGTTATAATCCGAACACACTATAAAATCTAGTGTTCTTTACTGCTTTCATTTATCTTTCTGTTCAAGTTACAATTTGTTGTTCAAAGTTTAATTTCAGAATTAAAGTTAAGATCTGAATATCAGTGTTGCTTTTGATCTTATTAAAAGTTGAGATTAATATTGAATTCCGCTGTGTACATCTGATACTTTGAATATATTTTGAAAGATTTGAAAAATCTGAAAAATCTATTCAACCCCTCCTTCTAGATTTTTCCTAGAAGGCTGATACTTGTTTTACCTAATCTACTCAACTATTCGGGACCAACAAGTGGTATCAGAGCAGTGTTAAGCTGTTCTGATATTGATTTTAGGTCTTAACTGAGACTCTGAAATTTCCTTGATTTTCTTCATTCTCTTCATTACTACTAACAGTGCTACTAATTAGTTTGTGGAGTATTTTGTCTCTTTATCTCATCATGTCATCAGGAAAAAGCAAGAAGTCTAGGAATCTTCCTGAATTCTCTATTGAAGATTATGATTATTGGAAATTCAGGATGGAGAATCATCTTAAGGCCATTCATGATAGGATGGAAGAGGTTCTTGAAGAGGGATCTATAAAATTCTATCATGGAGGCACCAACACTGGAGCTGAGTCAGCTGAATCCAGAACCAGACAGGAGAAAAAGAGTTCTAAATTGACAAATGATGAAAGAAAGGTCCACAATCTTGATCAAGTAGCTCGAACTGAAATCATTGAGACTCTAAGTAAAGATTGGATAGTGAAGGTTAAGAGATGCAAAACTGCTAAAGAAATGTGGCAGACTCTAGCCAATGTTTGTGAAGGATCTGAACAAGTCAAAGAAAACAAGCTGCAGTCAGTCTTGCATGCATTTGAGACATTCAAAATGAAGGAAAATGAGTCTGTGGATCAGTTAGATGTAAGGTTGACCAATCTTCTCAACAAAGCAGCTGACCTTGGAAAGAATTGTACAGAAAATGAGATTAATAACAAGATTCTGAGATCATTAACCAAGAGATGGAGGGAGAAATCCAATATCCTAAAGGCTACTCAAGATTTATCTTCTATTACTCACCATACTTTGTTTTCTCATCTGAAAGCTCTAGAATATGATATTCAAATAGAAGACGAGGAGGATGAGATGGAGTCGAGCACCTCATCCAAGTCTGTTGCCTTTGTCAGTAAAGAAGACAAGGTGTCAACAGAGTCTGTAGGAGCTGATCTATCCTTGAAGGAGCAGATGACTTTGCTCACTAAAAGGTATGATAAATTGAGAATGAAGTATAAAATAAATAAATTGAGATTTGCAGGTAAGGATAAATCAAGATCCAGATCAGGTAGAAAGGAAAATGAGTCTACAGATGATGACAAAAGCAGAAGCCAGACAAGAAGATACAAATCACCTGTCAGAAGAAATCCTTCCAGTCCTAGATCAGACACGAGTGATACTTGTTACACATGCAACAAGCCAGGACACATCAGCTATGATTGTCCTCAACTGACTCCTAAGGAAAGGGAAGAAAACAGGATAAAGAAAGACAGGAGGTTTGCAGATCAAAGAGCTTTGTTGGCTGAAGAAAAGGAGCCAAATAAATCATCATCATCATCATCATCCTCATCTGATATCGGATCAGACGATGAAATCTGTCTCATGGCTAAAGAGGTAATATACTATTCATCTTCAGATAATGATTCATGTCAGTCTGCATCTGATCATGACCAAACTGTTATCCATGAATTATTAAGAGATTTAAAGACATCTCTGGCTGCTTATAAACAGCTAGAGACAGAGAATTTGGCTTTAAAGGATCAAATTCAAATTCTAATTAAAGGCAAGCAGGTGATGAACTGTTCAGAAACTGAGGAAACATTCAAGGGGGAATGTTTTCCCCAGGCTGAGGCTAGTACATCAGCCAGCGTACCTGAAAGGTTAGAAAATGAATTGAAAACTTTAAAAGACAAATTTGAAGAAGTCTGTTCTGAAAATGAATCAATTAAGAAAGATAATGAGAAGCTTGTCTTCAAAATTAGTCAACTTAATAATTCACAGTCAGCAATAGACCATATCTTTAACACATCTCAAAAATCTCATGACAAAACAGGTCTTGGTTATGATAGAAACAATAAATCAGATGTACAAAAACCTAGAAAATTTGTGAAAGCATCTAATCAATCAAAAGAGGTTAAAGTTGGTCCTTGGAAACCAACTAGTCAGGTAAGGACTGCATCCCCCAGCCTGAAAACAAAAATTCAGCTGAGGACTCCTTATCAGACTAGGAGAAACCCAAGAACCAAAATAAGAAGAAATTCTTATTATAATCCTTTTGATGGAAGGAGCAGATGCTATCCCACATTTCCTAAGTTTAAGAAAATTACTAAAATTGAATACAACAAGTTATCCTTCAAAAGTGATACAATTGTAGACAGATTTGGTAGAAAAACTGAGTCTGATTTATTGTTTAGAGATGAGATGTTTATTTGGTTACCTAAAGTGATATTTGACGTTCAAGGACTCAAGATCACTAGGGTACCTTACAACTGATCTGTTTTTCAGGATACACAGGGATCATCACTTAAGGAAGAGATCTTAGCTTCAATATGGTACATTGATAGTGGCTGTTCACAACACATGACCCATAACAAGAGGCTGTTGTCAAATTTCCAAAGCATTGATGGTCCAAGAGTCTTATTTGGTGACAATAATTGTGGTCAGACTAAAGGTGTAGGTACTCTGATTATCAAGGATATTCAGGTATCAAAGGTATATTTTGTTGAAGGTTTGAAACATAATTTGTTATCTGTTTCTCAGCTTTGTGATAAAGGATTTCTTGTCAAATTTTCAAGGGATAAATGTGATATTTTAGATAATTCTTCAGATAAAGTACTTTTAACTGGCTTCAGACATGGTAATGTCTATGTGGCCAACTTTAATAGTTGTCCCAGAGATACCTGTCTGATAGCTAAGGGTGGAGAAGATCTCAGCTGGCTATGGCACAAGAGGCTTAGTCATCTGAATTTCAAGACCCTTAGTAAGCTGGCTAAAAAGAACCTTGTCAAGGGATTACCTGAAAAACTTTTATCCACTGATCTTAAATGTGATGCCTGTCAGAAAGGTAAACAACCTAGACACTCATTTAAGAGTATTAACTCCTCTTCATCTGAAAGAGTTTTGCAACTACTTCATCTGGATCTGTTTGGACCTGTTTCTCCTCTCAGTTTCAGT
Source organism: Paraleonurus japonicus (assembly GCA_030762865.1). Classification (NCBI taxonomy): domain Eukaryota; kingdom Viridiplantae; phylum Streptophyta; class Magnoliopsida; order Lamiales; family Lamiaceae; genus Paraleonurus; species Paraleonurus japonicus. Next base: position 15,751,422 of record CM061055.1, on the reverse strand, counting down.
GGAAGGAAATATACTCTTGTTGTAGTAGATGTCTTTTCTAGATACACTTGGGTTATATTTTTTTTCAAGAAAAATGAGACTATGAGCAAGATCCCTGATCTATTCAGACAGATTCAGAATGAAAAGGGTGTTAATATTATTAAAATAAGGAGTGATAAGGGCACATAATTTTTGAATTCTTGTTTATCTAACTTTTTCAATGAGTGTGGAATTATTCACGAGACATCTTCAGCAAGAACTCCTCAAAAAAATGGAGTGGTTGAAAGAAGGAATAGAACTTTGAAGGAAGCAGTCAGGAGCATGTTAGCTGAGTATGATACCCCTCACAGGTTTTGGGCTGAAGCCATCAACACAGCTTGCTATACCCAGAATAGGTGCTTAGTTGTCAAAGACAAGGGTAAGACTCCATATGAGATTTGTAAGGGTAAGATTCCAAGAATCTCATATTTCAGAGCTTTTGGTTGTAAGTGTTTTATCCATAATAATGGGAAATCTAAGTTAAGAACCTTTGATGCTAAGACAGCTGATGAAATATTCTTGGGATATTCTAACACTTTCAAGGCATTTAGAGTTTTTAACAAGACAACTCTTTGTGTGGAGGAAACCCCTCATTTTGTTTTTGATGAGTTGTATTCTTTCTCAGATAAAGTGAATCAAATTTCTGAAAGTCTAGATAAAATTGAACTGTCCAAGACTAAACATAGAACTGTCTATCTACCTAGTCTTGATTCAGAATCAGATGAAGAAGAATCCCCATATGATAATCAGAAGACAACTTCTGATCAGACTACATCAGAACAGACACCCTTGATGTCAGCTGATCAGTGGGGGTCAGCTGATGAAGGGGGAACGTCAGCTGAGGTTGAGTCAGAGGAATTGCCTACTGAGACTCAAGATGAGGATCCTTCTCCTCATATAGGCAAAAGGATGAGAAGCTACCATCCATCTGATCAGATCATAGGAGACCCATCTAATAGTGTGCAGACACGAATGATGCTGGACTCTGAATTTCTATTCAGCTGTTATGTGTCGCTTCTTGAACCCAAGTCTATTGAGGAAGCTCTATCAGATCCAAACTGGATAACTGCCATGCAGGAAGAACTGCATCAGTTTGAAAGGCATAGTGTATGGGAACTTGTGGAAAGACCCTTACACAGAAAGATTATAGGCACCAAATGGGTGTTTAAAAACAAAACAGATGAGAACAACATTATTGTTCGAAATAAGGCCAGATTGGTTGCACAAGGTTACTCACAGTCTGAAAGAATAGCCTATGATGAAACCTTTGCTCCAGTTGCCAGATTAGAGGCAATAAGGTTGTTCTTGGCATTTACTGCATATAAATCTTTCAAAGTCTTTCAAATGGATGTTAAGTCTGTCTTCCTTAATGGTGTGTTGCTTGAGGAAGTCTATGTGGAGCAGCCTCCTGGGTTTAAGATCAATAACAAGGTCTATAAACTCAACAAAGCTCTATATGGACTGAAACAAGCTCCCAGAGCTTGGCATGATACATTGTCTGATTTCTTGACATCAAATGGATTTTCAAAAGGTAAGATTGATAGAACTTTGTTTAGAAAGGAAGTAGATGGTAACATCTTATTAGTTCAAATTTATGTAGATGACATAATCTTTGGTTCACCTAATCTGAAATTATGTGAAGAGTTTAGCATTCTCATGAAAAACAGGTTTGAAATGTCAATGATGGGCGAATTAACATACTTTCTAGGCTTACAGATTAAACAGATGAGTAAGGGTATATTTATACATCAGTCTAAATATGCTAAGAATCTAATTGAGAAATTTGGAATGACTACTAGCAGAGAAGTTAAAATAACTATGGCAACTAACTTCTCTATGGATTCAGATGAGCAAGGGATACCCACTGATGCAACGGAGTATCGTGGAGTGATTGGATCTCTTCTCTATCTCACTGCAAGCAGGCCCGATATAGCCTTTGCAGTTGGGGTATGTGCAAGATTCCAGTTTAATCCCAAGAAAACTCATCTGGAGACGGCTAAGAAAATTCTAAAATATCTCAAAGGAACCTTGCAAGTAGGGTTATGGTACCCAGCTGATGACAACCTTGAGCTGACAGGTTATTCAGATTTAGATTTTGGAGGATGTAAGATTGATAGGAAATCCACTTCAGGAACTTGTCAATTCTTAGGCAACAAATTAATTTCTTGGTTATCTAAGAAACAGACATCTGTTGCCACCTCCACAACTGAAGCTGAATACATGGCAGCTGGAAGTTGTTGCTCACAACTCCTCTGGATTAGTCAACAGCTTAGAGACTATAATATTCAAACATCAGTTGTTCCTATTTACTGTGATAGTAATAGTGCAATAGCAATGACTTACAATCCTGTTCTGCATTCTAGATGTAAGCATATAGATATTAGGCATCATTTCATTAGGGATCATGTTGAGAAGAATGACATTATGATTGAGAAAATAACCACTGAATCACAAAGAGCTGACATTCTTACTAAACCACTAGCTGAGTCTTGGTTTAAAGAATTATGCTTAGAATTAGGATTACTTGATGCATCCTTAGCTGGTTTCTAAAGTGCTTGCATTTGATAAAAGTATTCCTTATTTCTGGTCATTTCTTTTCTTTAAATCAATGTCTAGAAAGAATTATCAGACTAGATATGAGTCAAAGGACAATCAGGTAGTTGATATCATTGATCTCCTTTTTAGGAATCAAGAATCAAGGATTAGTCATATTGACCTCATCTGACTTGATGATTACTTATCTGACATTTGGTAAATCAAATTAGGGCACAATAGTCATCTGGTCTCTAGAAAACAGATGATTACTTGCACCCTATCTGATCTACCCCAGCTACTAATAGTTTTGATGAGTTTGTTTGCAGGAACAGGTATACCAGATTATTCTCATAAATCTCTTCATTTAGAAAACCTTCATCCTTGTTTCTCCACAAAATCTTTGTTTTCAAATAAAATTCTTAAGTCTGTGTATTTAAAAGAGTTCTGTACTTTGTAACTAAACTATAAATCCTTTGTTAAGGTTTGTTTCTAAATCAGACTAGGAGGAAATTTTGAAAAATATAAGACAAGGTCAGTTTGACCAAGTCTGATTTTTACCTAGTCTGGAATAGAATACCTGAGTATTAAGTAAGACATCTCATTGCTTACGTCAGGTATACTAATTACTTCTGATAAAGCAAGCCTATTAGCCGTCTAATTCGTAGGTTAAACGGTTACTTTTTACGCAATTCAAGACGTGTAAAAATCACGCGCTTGAATTCGAAGCGATTTTCTCGCTAAACCGTCGATGTTTTACACGCGTTTTTTCAATCAACGGTTCAAATCAAAAACCCTGAGATCGTGCCACGTTTCAATTTTCCAACTTTCCCTCTCTCTCTCCCTCATTTAAAAACTTACCTTCTTAGGTTTTAAAATTTTACTTTCACAATTCCCTGTTCTCAAAATTTACTGAAATTTTTCTAGCTCTCAAAGTTTTATCAATGACATCCTCTTCTTCTCAAACACCAAAACCTCCTACTTATATAACCTCCGCCAATTCTGATTTCAAAATGATTTCAGAATCAGTTAAAAATAAACTTAAAGCTGAAATGTTTGTAGATTTTGAGACTACAAATGATAGAGAATCCAGAGAGATTATCGGTTTATTGGAAGCTTCAAGATTACGAGGATTTTGTTCGTTCAAATCTCCACTAAACAAAACCGCAGACTTCATTGGCGCAGAATTCCTTGCCAGAAGTGAGTTTACTGAGATTGGTTTCAAAACAACTGTTGAAGGTACTCAACTGGAGTACTCGAAAGAGAATGTTGCAAGGATCCTGGATACCTCTATGGAAGGGGTTAATCCACTGTCATATAAGGAGGAGGAATGGGACGAGTCGTTTGATATATTTGCGAGGATCACTTACAGGGGGGGTACGAAGGGATTTGAAGAAGCATATGTTAAGGAGGAAGTACAGATTGCTTATGACAATCGTGACTAAATCAATCCTAGGAGATCAAAGCTCCCATGATGGAGTGACAAAATCACGATTGTGCTGTATGAGAGCAATTCTGGATGGAGTTCAAGTTGATTGGGTTGGGTTGCTATTCAGAAGGCTAAAGGAGGAGAAGCTTAGGTTGTTGTTTAACCCAACTGAAGGGTACTGGACAATCACTTCAACTGTAAGCTTATTTAACATGATCACGTTGTTGATTGAGGGCCTAAACAAGAGGTTTGACACCAGGGAGGGTCTGAAGAAATATTCAAAGCAAAAAGATTTGCTGACGAAGGATGAAAGGATTGGAGGGCTTCCTGACTCGGATGATGAGTCTGACGATGCTCAAAGGCAAAGGGAGCAGCTAGCAGCTGCAGTGGTACAGAGGCCAGCAGCTGAACCTCAACCAGCAGCTGAAGTTGTTGTGCCAGCTGTAGAAGCCCAACCTGCCGAGGATCCAGCTGTCGTGGAAGTAACAGCTGAGGAGGCAACAACTTCTGTGAGGTCCCCGACGAGAAGGAGGTCGAGGAGGAGGCTGATCAGAGCCGCAGACAGGACACCAGTAGCGGAGCCAACTACCAGCCAACAGACGGATGAGGACTCTAATGAAGATAACCAGTTTATTCTTCAGAGGAGGTCCTCCAGGACGTCTGAGTCTTCTGGCAGCTCTGGTCGTCAGACAGGAGCCTCTACCCTCCTGCTTGAAGAAGTTCCGGTTCTGGAAATTACAGCTGAGGTGGCGAAGCTGGATGTCCCATCTTCTCCAGCCAAGGAAGCTACACTCTCCCCCATTCAAGAAGAAGGTACTACTTCATCTCTCTCTCTCTCTATCAATCTCCAACTGGCAATGAAGAGGTGTGCCCGGCTGGCACCTCCGAGCCTCTGAAACAGCCATAGTTGCCCCAAACAATCAGTCCAACTCCCATAGTCCAAATCCAACCTGAATCAACCTCAACTCCAGCTGAAACCATCCCCACTTCCACTCAACCTGAAACCACCCTCACCCCCACCATCTCTCCACAAATTGAGCCACCCACTACATCAACCCCCACCCCATCTGAAACTCAACACTTCACACCTCTACCCGAAATAGACATCACCTCATATTCCTTCCTAGAAGACATCCAAATGAGCTCACCTGTTCCTCCCCCCCAAATTTCTGAACTCCACACTCCCACTTCTTCCTCATCCGAATCCTCATCTGAGGATGAGGAAAGTGACTTGAGCCCCACCTCTGCTATCACTTCTATTATCGCCCAAATGGAGAGGAAGATGAAGCAAGCATTTGAAAAGAAGCTGCAAAGGCATACAAAGAAAATGGTGAAGGCTGTCACTGAGGCGATGATCACGAACATGTGGGAAGTAGAGGTAAATCTAACTGAAAAGATTACTTCTATTACTAAATCTGTTCTTGCTGAGAAGGTGACAGCTATGGAGGAGGAAGTGAAAGAGCTGAAAACTCAAGTATCTAAATACAACTCCATGGTGGTGGACTCATTGGCCTTGGACAAGTCAGACTTCAGGGTTAAATGCAACGATCTGGAGACGAAGCTGACTGCCTTGGCTGATGAAGTCAAAAAGGGGGAAAAGGAGGTGAAGGAAAGAGAGTTGGCACTCACAGCTGTGTTGGATGAGACGAGGAGCAAGGTCGACACAAAAGCCAGCACAGCTGAGTTGGAGGCAGCCAGGGAGGAAGCTCGCATTAAATCCGATGAGCTGGCTGCACTTCAGCTGAGGGTCAATCAACTCGAGGAAGCGTTGAAGGAAGATGAGGAGAGGAGGAGGAAAGGAGAAGAAGAGAAGTCTGCTCAGTTGCTGGCAAAAATAAAAGAATCTGAGAAAGCAGCAGCTGAAGTGAAAGGGAAAGGGAAGGGGAAGCTGATCGAGGAGTCTGCTCCAGCGAAAGCTCTTAGTCCCAAGCTCACAGCTTCTGAGAAAAGAAAGAGGGAGCCTGACTACTCTAACTTACCTGAAGAACAGATCAGCAGGATCATGAGAGAGCAGGCTTTCTACGGAGAAAGGGAAAGGAAGAAGCTGAAGAAAAAGAGCAAGGGACTGGAGATGAGATGGAGCAGGGATGTGAGGAAATGGGAAATGAAGGAGGCAGATGAGGCAGATTTCAGGCCCTATCCCTGGACACTTAATCCGCCGAAGGTCGTCGCTGGCAAACTCTTCAAGGAATACAAGGAAAAGAATTTGGACGCCAGATGGATGTATCATTAGTACATCTTGAAGGGGTCTGATTCAGCAGCGCCGGACGAGGACCTGAGATGGCATGAGTGGATAGAGAAGGAGGACAAAGATCTATACCAAAGGCTGCTGGTGGAAGCAGACAAGTTCTTCAATGCAGATCTTTGTGCTCCGGCCTATGAAAAGGGGAGGCCCAAGACCAATCCAGACGGCTCAATCGACATGAACTGGATCAAAGGCATCATTGCCAAAGCCGAGGTGGAGTCTGGGTTGAAAGATGAAGATGAGCTAAAAAAGCTGAGGAAGAGAGTCTTTACCTGGTTGGCCATTCCTGAAGCCAATCAGTGGGGAATCTGAAAATAGGATCACTCTCATTTCCTTATCTTTTTATCTTTTGATTTTTTTTGTAAATCTGTAAATCTATGAATGAATATATCTGAACTTTTGTGAATTACTTGTCTTATTTTCTTAAAGTTTTTTTTTCCTGCTTTAAGAAAGACTTAAAATTTTTCTAAGTATAAGTCATCTGAGAGATTTATCTTCTCAGACTTAAAGTTCTCAAAATTTTTCTAAGTCTAAAAATTTTCTAAGTACTAAGACTTAAAAATTTTCCAAGCTTAAAATATTTTTTAAAAAAAAAAGTGCTTTGTGATAATTGAATCTGATTAAAAGTGTAAATGTGTTCTGATATACCTATTTGTTAAATCTTGATTAACTCTGAACTAACTTCAGTTGTGAGTGTGTCTCTTTCTTGTAGGTTTTAACTTCATCAAAAAGGGGGAAATTGTTAGATCAAGTAAAGTTTTGATGAGTTAAAAGATCAATCTGGATAAGCAGACGAAGTATGTAGAAAAAGATCAGGTGCTCATCCTAAGCTGATCAGACTATGTCAAAGACTAGTTAAGTCAGCTGGAGATCAGAAGTCACAAGTCATCTGGAGACAAGCTCGAGTCTAGTCATCTGCAGGAGACGATCATGAAGAGCTCAGACGAGGTCAAGACAAGCTGAGTAGAATAAGAAAGACAAGTCTTCACCAAGTCAGCTGCAGACGAGTAGAGTAAAATCAGCTGAGATCAAGAGCAGTTTTCAAGATTAAGTTTGTTGAGTAGTTTTCAGTTTGTTAGAACTGACTAACAAACTAACTGTGTTTTCAGACTTATAAATAGGTCTAGATTTTATTTTTCAATACACTTATGAAAATCTGATTTTTCACACTATTCACTATTCAGTTCACAAAGTAATTTTTAAAAGAGTTTTTCAAATATTTTCAAGTGTTTGTAGAACACTTCACTTCACATCTTCAAAAACACTTCTTATTCTTAGAGTTAGATTTTAGAAGGTTGATTAGCATTTTTGAAGAGTTGAAGATCAAGTTGTAAGTTGTAAAGATTGTAAAGTAAGAAAGTAAGCAGCTAGTGGAGACCCTTCTTCAAAGTTTGGAGAAGGAGAGTGGATGTAGGATTGTTATAATCCGAACCACTATAAAATCTAGTGTTCTTTACTGCTTTCATTTATCTTTCTGTTCAAGTTACAATTTGTTGTTCAAAGTTTAATTTCAGAATTAAAGTTAAGATCTGAATATCAGTGTTGCTTTTGATCTTATTAAAAGTTGAGATTAATATTGAATTCCGCTGTGTATATCTGGTACTTTGAATATATTTTGAAAGATTTGAAAAATCTGAAAAATCTATTCAACCTCCCCTTCTAGATTTTTCCTAGAAGGTTGATACTTGTTTTACCTAATCTACTCAACTATTCGGGACCAACACGACTTGCTGTTATTCTTAAAGAAAACAAACTTACTGGTCCTAATTATATTGATTGGAAAAGAAACTTGGACATTGTCTTGACTGCTGAAGAGTACAAGTTTGTACTCACTGAGGTTTGTCCTAAAAAACCCGATGAAAACTCTAATGAAGAGGAGAAAGAGGCTTATAAGAAGTGGGTCATGGCAGATGAGATGGCGCGGTGTTACATTTTGGCTTCTATGTCAAATGTGCTGCAACATCAGCATCCGGCCATGACCTCTGCTTATGAGATGATGCTCAATCTCAAAGAACTCTTCGGACACCAGAGTCGGGCTGCTAGGCAAGAGGCCATGAGAAACTTAATGACGACCACCATGACTGAGGGGACACCCGTAAGGGATCATATCCTCAAAATGATGGCTCATTTGAATGAGATTGAAGTCCTTGGAGCTGAAATCGATGGGGAAACCCAGGTCGATATCGTTCTCCAGACGCTGCCTAAGAGTTTTGAGCAGTTTCGCCTGAACTACAACATGAACAAAAGGTTGTATTCGATGGCGGAACTTCTGACAGAACTCCAAGCGGCAGAAGGGTTATTTCGTCAAGCTTCTCAAGCTTATATTGCTGAAAATGTTTCTACATCTAAGCCAAAAGGCAAAGTGATGAAGAAAAAGAAACAAGCTGGTTTGGCAAAGAAAGCAGGTGAACCAAAGAAAATTGGTCCACCAAGTGGCGTGAAGAAGCCTAAGGGTAAATGCTTTTTGTGCAAGCAGCCAGGACATTGGAAGGTAGATTGCCCCCGTAAAAAGGAAAAAGAAGGTATATCATATTCACTAACTATTGAAACATGTTTAGCGGTGTTATCTACGGCACATGGTGTGTAGATATGGGAGCCACTGATCATGTCTGCAATTCTTTGCAGGGGTTCCAGGAAACCAGGCAGCTTAGTGAGGGTGAGATTACCATCTACATAGGCGACACTACGAAAGCAGCAGCTGTTGCAGTGGGAGATGTTTATTTATTTTTTGATAAGAATAAGACTTTGGTTTTGAGAAATTGTCTTTACGTTACTTGTTTTAGAAAGAACTTGATTTCAGTTTCTAAGTTATTTTTGGATGGATATTCTGTTTCTTTTGATAGCAAAGTGGTTGTCAAGAAAAATAGTGCTATTATCTGTTCTGGTACGTTGATTGACAATTTATATACTCTTAATCCAATAACTCCCACAAAGCAACAAATGGAAATTAATAGTACATCTTCTAACTCAAATAAGCGAAAAGAACCTTCAAAAATGAACCAAACATATCTTTGGCATCTAAGATTAGGTCACATTAACTTGAGTAGGATTCAAAGGTTGATAGCCGATGGACCTTTGAGTTCATTGGAAGTGGAAAACTATCCGACCTGCGAGTTCTGCTTGGAAAGAAAAATGACCAAAAGGCCTTTTAAAGCCAAGGGGTATAGAGCCAAAGAAGTGTTGGAATTGGTTCATTCTGATTTATGTGGTCCTATGTCTACTCAAGCAAGAGGTGGTTTCGAATATTTTGTCTCTTTTATATATGATTATTCGAGATATGGATATATTTATTTGATGCGCCGCAAGTCTGAGTGCTTTGATAAATTCAAAGAGTACAAGGCTGATGTGGAGAAGCGTCATGGTAAATATATCAAAACACTACGATCTGATTGTGGTGGCAAGTACCTCTTAGGAGAGTTTAAAAATTACTTATCAGAAGCTGGGATTCAATCCCAATTATCTGCACCTGGTACACCCGAACATAATGGTGTGGCGGAACAAAGGAATAGGACACTCTTAGAAATGGTTAGATCGATGATGAGCTATTCGGAATTACCGAGTTCATTTTGGGGGTATGCCCTGGAAACGGCAGCGTACATTTTGAACTTGATTCCTTCTAAGACAGTATCTTCTACTCCCACAGAATTGTGGAATGGGCGTAAGCCTAGTCTGAAACATATTCGGATTTGGGGTAGCCCAGCACATGTGGTGAAAGGAGATGCTGATAAGTTAGAATCTCGTACAGAAGTTCGACTGTTTGTGGGCTATCCTAGAGGAACGAAAGGTGGTTTGTTTTATAGTCCTAAAGATCAGAGGGTAATTGTTAGCACAAATGCCCGATTTTTAGAGGAGGACTATGTAATGGACCACAAGCCCATGAGTAAAATTATTTTAGAAGAAATAAGGGGAGAAACTTCTACCTTAGTAACAAGAGTACAAGATGAGATACCACATGGGTCAGCACCATCTGCTACTAATGATACACTATTACCACAAGTGCCTCATTGTAGTGGGTGGGTTGTTAGACAACCTGATAGATTCATTTTTTGGGAGAGTCTTTGGACTTAGTACCTGGTGAACACGAATCGGATCCCTGGAGCTACGACGATGCACTCCAAGATAAAGACGCAGAATCTTGGGAAAAAGCAATGAAATCTGAATTAGAATCTATGGATTCTAATCAAGTGTGGGAGCTAGTAGAACCACCAAATGGCGTAAAAGCCATTGGCTGTAAGTGGGTCTACAAAAGGAAAGAAGGATCAGACGGGAAAGTAGAAACTTTCAAAGCAAGGCTTGTAGCGAATGGGTACACTCAAAAAGAAGGAATCGATTATGAGAAAACCTTTTCATCGGTAGCCATGCTTAAGTCTATCCGGATTCTTTTGTCTATTGTTGCTCATATGAATTATGAGGTTTGGCAAATGGATGTCAAGACAGCTTTCCTTAACGGAAGTCTTGAAGAAAACATCTATATGAAGCAACCAGAAGGATTCATTGCAAAGGGCAAAGAGTATCTTGTGTGTAAGCTTAATCGGTCCATTTATGGATTGAAACAAGCTTCGAGATCTTGGAACATCCGTTTTGATGAGGTAATCTAGTCTTATGGATTCATTCAATGTCCGGATGAGTCATGTGTATACAAGAAGAGTGACGGAAACGTGGTGGTATTTCTTGTACTATACGTAGATGATATCTTGCTCATTAGCAACAATGTCAAGGTGTTGTCAGACGTAAAGGTATGGTTGTCCAAGCAGTTTGATATGAAGGACTTGGGAGAAGTTGGACATATTCTTGGGATCAAAGTTATAAGGGATCGCAAGAAAAGAATGTTATGCTTATCTCAAGCTTCATACATTGATACTATCTTAGCTCGTTTTAGCATGCAAAACTCCAAGAAAGGTTTTCTACCCTTTCGACATGAAGTACCTTTATCTAAAGAGATGTGTCCTAGGACACCAAAGGAGATAGAGGACATGAATGCAGTTCCTTATGCTTCGGCCGTAGGAAGCCTAATGTATGCAATGCTATGTACGAGGCCAGATATCTGTTTTGCCGTGGGCATGGTTAGCAGATATCAAAGTAACCCAGGACAAGGACATTGGACTGCGGTAAAGCATATTTTAAAGTACCTGAAAAGGACTAGAAATTATATGCTAGTTTACCAAGCAGATACTTTACTTCCTGAGGGTTACACAGATTCTGATTTCCAGTCGGATAGGGACAACAGTAAATCTACCTCGGGTTATGTGTTTACCTTGGGAGGTGGAGCCATAGTATGGAGGAGTGTAAAGCAGAAATGCGTTTCGGACTCCATCATGGAAGTTGAGTATGTGGCAGCCTCTGAGGCAGCCAAAGAAGCTGTATGGCTCAGAAACTTCTTGATGGACTTAGAAGTGATTCCTAGTTTGCCTAAAGCTATCATAATTTATTGTGATAACAGTGGTGCAGTGGCAAACTCTAAGGAACCACGAGACCACAAAGCAAGCAAACACATTGAGCGCAAGTACCACCTGATACGAGACATCGTAAAATGAGGAGAAGTTGTTGTCGCCAAGATTGCATCAGCGGATAACCTAGCAGATCCTTTCACAAAGGCTCTTCCAGCGAAAGCTTTTGATGGGCATGTTGAAGGGATGGGAATCAAATGTATGGCAGCAATTATGGAAGCATAGTCTTTTAGTATAAGTGGGAGATTGTTAGGATGTATACTATAAGCCTAGCTTTTGTATGAACATCTTTTTGAGTATGAACATCCTTTTAATATGAGATTCATTATGATCAGAATACTTATTATTTATGATTGTTATATATATCATTATTTTGTCCAGATTAATCTATACTATAGATAACATGGTGTGTGGTGTCACACAGAAGATAATGTTATCAGTTCCTTATAGATTATAAATAATAGCTCACAACCAAGATGGATTTGGACAAACTATTGGAACGGTTGTAGTGTAATTTGGTATTAGTCTATCTTGACTATAAAGTTACACTAGTACATTTTGTATGTATTGAGCAGGACCATATGAGGTTATTCAATTTGTACTGACTATATAAAAGAACAAGACCTCTGTTGTTATGGATGTACGTCTTCTTAATCCATATATAATAATGGGCACGTGTACTCAGTGTATGTTTCTTTGATTTGCCAATGGGTGAGATTTATTAAATCAATAGGCTCGGTGAATTAGGAGATAACATTGTTTATATGGTGTGCTGTTGATTATAGAAGGAATCCGTGTCCTAATTATTTAGGATGATGATGTCCCTTTGAGGAGCTCATAAAGATTATTATGTAAACCCTGCAGGTGGATTTAATCCGACATAATAATAAAGATGAGTGGTACTACTCTTGGAATTAGATATAAATTAATTAAGTTGTCAGTAATTTAATTAATTTATGGACATTCGATATCTTAAACACGGGAAAATAAACGTACACATAATAAAGGAGCCCATATTATAATATGGGATTAGGACGGTAATTCAATTATAACTCTTTAGTGGACTGAGTTATAATTGATGGGCTTAAGTAAAGTGTTCGGACTGAACACAGGATATTTAGGCCCATCAGGAGGCCCAACCCTAATTCCTCCTTAGGGTCCCTGTTGTAGCCTATAAATAAAACCTAACATCAGAGCCTCCAGACGTGTGAAAAAAAATGTGAGATCAGAGAGAGGCAGATTCTGATTCCTTGGAGGATTGTCGACCACTCGACGTCCAAGGGAAAGGGATAGGAATACGGCAGAAGACTGTGAGGTTCGAGGCTCATCCTTCGATCGCAGTTCTAACCTTAGAACTGGTTCGTATTCACCTATTACGGTGAATAAAGGTACAATTCTATCCGCTGCGTTTATGTGACTGCGATCCCGAATTTGATAATTTCATAGAGTCGGCGATCGGTGGTCCCAACAGTCGGAGGTACGGATATGGCTCGGAAGGCGGAGGCGGCACACATTCGAATTAATCTTCTCGATGACCTCCAAAAGACTGATCTTACGGGCAGACAACTTGTTGTACTCGTGGCCAGGATAACGGTCCTTTGTGAGGATGTCCCAAACATAGTCTCCCATCTCAAAATTAACAAGACAATGACGAGAATTCGCAACGGCCTTGTCACGATCATTATATGCTGAAATATTGGTCCGGACAGTGTCATGAATGTGATGGAGATCAACAATAAGATCCTCGGCCTGAAAATCAGAAGGCTGATGAGATGGTAAACCAAGGAGATCAAGAGGGCCACGAGGAATAATCGAATACACCATCTGAAAAGGGGAAAACCTATGCTTCGGTTCAAAGCCGAATTGTGAGCAAATTCAGCTTAACTCAATGCTTGCTTAAGGTGGTTCGTCTGATTAAGAAAGAAAGTCCAAAAGGAATAAGATATATTGCCAGTAGATTTGATTTCACAAGATGCGACTTCGAATCCCACGATTTTAAGTTAGAACCCACTAAGCACCAAAACAAGTTACCGAGAGACCTGTTGACTACCTCAGTTTGACTGTCGATCTGTAGGTGATAGGCACTGCTGAAATTCAACAAGGTGTTGGTCATATCCCAAAGATTCCGCCAAAAATAGCTAAGGAACCGAGTATCACGGTCGGAAACAATAGAAGTAGGGAGGCCATGGAGGCGATACACGTCCCGGAAAAATAACTGAGCAACATGAATAACATCCGTAGTATGCTTACATGGAAGAAAGTGTACTATCTTGGAGAAACAATCAACAACCACCAAAATAGAATCAAAGACATTCTGAGTGCGGGGCAAACCCTCAACAAAGTCCATGTTGATCGCTGTCCAAGGAACAAAAGGCACAGGTAGGGGACGATATAAGCCCGCATTGGTCGCAATACCCTTTCAGACCAGACAAATCCTGCAATTAGACATGAAATGGGGCCACATCACGACGAAGAGAGAGCAAAAAAATAGGAATGAAAAATAAAAGAAATAGTGCGGTCACGTCCCACATGACCTGAACAATGGAGCTCCTCCACAATTTTTGGACGGAGACTATAAGAAGGTATACATAATTGCAAGCCTTTAAAGAGAAAGTCATCAACAAGGACATAAGAGCTATCAGAACCACGGTGGAGAGAGGACACAATGGGTCTGAAAAAAGGATCAATAGCATAGAACGTGGAGAAAGAATTGAACCCAACAACCTGAGTGTGAAGATCCGTCAACAAAGCATATCGACGACTGAGTATGTCAGCCACACGGTATGTGGCACCCGACTTATGCTTAAGAACGAAACTAAACTGCTGGAGATAGGCATCCCACGAGGCATGATGAGAAGAGACACTATCTTGAGAGTTAATATGCCACAAAACATCGTGATTAGTGTATAAAATGAACTCACGATGGAATAAATAATGGTGCCAGTAACGAATAGCACGCACGACAGCATAGAAATCAACGTCGCACGCACTGTAGTGACTCCAAGGACCAGATAACTTCTCACTGAAGTAAGTAATCAGACGCCCCCGATGACTTAAGACAACACCAATTCCCACCTTTGAGGCATCACAAGTAAGCTCAAAAGGGAGGGAGAAATCGGGTATAAAAAAAGTGTGCCGACGTAAGCAACTGCTTAATCTGATGAAATGCCGCATCAGCTGCCGGTGTCCAACTAAAAGTCTTGGCCTTCATCCAGTCCGTCAACGGAGCCATATTAGTATCCAACACTCTTCTTCAACTTTAATCAATTTGTCGTGTCTTTACACTCTAACATGAAAAGCATTTGGATCCTCCAGGCTCATTTGAAAAAAATAATATCTCCTTGGATAATCTGCAATGTATTTACCATATTTGCCAAACCATTCTTAATTCGACCAATACCCTTCTTGCGTCGACTAATTAAATGATATTCATACGAGCATTCAAACTTCACCCCGGAGTGTTCATATTCAATGATGATGGTCTGTTGAGAGGTCCCTAGCATTTCTACAAAAATGCTAGGAAGGTTCTACATTTGACAAAACAAAAAAAAAATAGTTAATAAAAAATTATATTCTAGTTTAGAAAACAACAAATAAGATAAATCTTTACCAAATGAGTTAAAAATTTTGTGGTTCTGCAATGAACTACGAACGATTCGTTTGTGAAACTCAATCTCCGAGCAACTGATCTTGTGATTGGCATGGTTGTGAGGGATACCAATATTAAACCCTAAATTTTATAAATGAATTTTTCTTTGTAGTGTTGCCTTTGAACATGTCTGATTGATTGGATTGAATTGATGCATGTTTTTAGGGCCTATTTTAGTGCAAAAAGTGATCAAAGTGTTAGTTTTTGGGCCTAAATGTGTAAAGTATCACTTATTTGCCTAAAAAGTATTATTTGTGAGATTATTGATGTTTTTCGTCCTTTTTGCAGGTAATTCGGTGGAA
Source organism: Paraleonurus japonicus (assembly GCA_030762865.1). NCBI lineage: Eukaryota > Viridiplantae > Streptophyta > Magnoliopsida > Lamiales > Lamiaceae > Paraleonurus > Paraleonurus japonicus. The sequence goes on along the minus strand of CM061055.1, from coordinate 15,735,800 downwards.
TTTTGTCAATCCGAGAGTACCGGTGTGCCCTGGTCTCGAGCTCTGGTCGAGGACCAAGAGCCTCGAGTCGAGGGTGAGGCTGAAAGGACAAAACTCAGAAAAAAGGCATAAGCCTCGACTCGAGGGCTGACCCTCGAGTCGAGGGAGAGGAAAATTGCAAGGGCCTTGAGTCGAGGCCTGACCCTCGACTCGAGGGAGAAGTTTTTCAGGGTTTCGTCTATTTAAATGCAGAAGCAGAGCATAATGAAGGGGGATTACATTAGAGCAGTTAGGAGCGGTTTTGGGGCGATTTCTTAGGCCCCAAGCCAATTTCCCTTTGTAGGTAGTGTAGAAGGTAGAATTAGATTTAGATTTCAATTGTTGTTGATTAGATTAGCTCTAGATTAGCTTTTGATCATTGTTGTTTCATTCAATTCAAGCTTGTATTTCATTTGAAGATTGGTGTTGGAGACTCAAGCATTCCTATTTTTGTTAATTGAAGACCTATTGGTGATGTTCTTCTTCTCTCCTCTTTTCAATTTCTTAATTGTTGTGATTTGCTTTATGTTTGATCAATTCTATCTTCTTCCCATGGATATTGCTTGTGGTACCATGGGCTAACTCTCTTGTGCTTGGGTTAATTGAAATTGATGATGATTTTATTGACTATGCTATGATTGGAGATCAATTGAGTAGATTGCTTACTAATTGTGATTCTCAATTGTGCTTCATGCATAATTATCTCTTTAGATTAGTGTTTGATCACCCTAGCTATAGGCGAGAGCTGCGCTAACGTGATCCGGGATTAATCGGGATGTAATTGTGTATGAATGTGTGGATTGGGTGCTTCAGAATCGAGAGATTAGTTGCACTAAGGATACTCACGTTAGTTTGTTTCCTAATTGTGATTCTTAATTGTGCTTCATGTAAAATTGTCTCTTTAGATTAATGGTTGATCACCCTAGCAAGAGGCGAGAGTTGAGCTAACGTGATTAGGTGTTAATCTGGTTACAATTTTGCATGATTGTATGAATTGGGAACTTCTACATCGAGAGATGGGAAGGACTAAGGATACTCACATTAGGCATTGTGATTTTAATGGAGTGATTAATTTCATGATGGTTTAATGCTTTCTATCTTAGTTGATTTGCAATTTGATTCAATTATAGCTTGTTGATTGATGATTCCTTGATGGATGTTAGCCCTAGCACCTCTATTCCCTCATTTATTGTTGTATTTGTTCTCGCATCTCAAGTGTTCGATCATTTGCTTGCGTGTTGTTAATTTGTATTTTGCAAGTGTTTTGTAGTGATTAGTGTCAAACCGTTTTGCAACAATAGTCATTGAGAACTTGTATTTCTAGGGCCTCATGTGCATACTTTTTCCCTTGGGTTCGATATTTATTGATTGGTCTTAATACCACTTCCCGATTACTACTCCAATCAAATGGCGCCGTTTCCGGGGAATTAGTTTTTGCGCCATAAGTGAGACTTAGGAATTGTTTGAAGTGGCTACTTGTTGCCTTTTTATTTTTGTTTATTTTATTATTTTTGTTTGAATTTGATACTTTGCTATCTTGTCTAGATGGAAGGATACAACTCATATGCATGGAATCAAGAGTATTTTCAAGAGAGTATGGTGTATCCTCCACACTATGAAGATTTTAGATACAATAGTTGGAGGAACTATGAAGATAATTCTCAATTGCAACAAGTTCCTTCCAATTATGAAGATTGGATATGTGAAGAAATTCTTCACCCACCTCAAGAGATGTTCCCATACTATGAGCCTTATGATCAAACGTTCGATCCATGTTGTGGATTCGAATTTCATGGAGCATCGGAAGGGAATTACTATGACGATGGGAGAAGTCATGAGTATGATTATCCAATGCCACAAGCTTCTCCTAAATTTGAAGAATAGGGACTCCATGATGTGAGAGCTAGCCTGCAAGAGATGCTTGGAGTTTTATTGGAAAAATTTGAGGAAAATGACCCTAGATATTATGAAATGCTTCCCTTGTATGAGGACATTTATGAGACTAAAGCAAGGGTTAATTCATGGATAGAGGGGAACATGGAGATCACCGAAGTTCATTTCATGTTTATAAAGAGTCAACTCAAATATTTCCTACGCCAAGTAAAGAATATGACCATCATGGAGAATCAAGAAGAAGAAGAAGGGGAGGAAGAAGGTGAATGGAAAGTTGAAGAAGAGGAGGGTCCAAGCAATGAGGATGAAAGGGAAAATTTCCTTGTCAAAAGTGAGGACGAGGAATGTCCATTGATGGACATGAGCTATAATGAACAAGCATATCTAGAAGCACCAAATGAGGAATTGAAGAACGAAATGAACATATCTAAACCTTTTAACTCTTCAATTTGTGATTTAATTGAAATTGATGCTTCTAATGATTTGATCTTTACCTCTTGAGAACTTTGATTATAGGAAAGAATTGAAGAAGTGCTTGGGCATCCTTGGAGAGAAGAAATGGAGAGGGATGTTGGTGAGAAAGCAAGGAGGACAACCATCAATAAAGTGTAAGGATGTGGATGATGGGTCTATCCTACATATGTGCCTCCATGATGTTAGATCAAGAAAGTTTTGATGAGTTAAAAGACGGTTCAGATGATCAGACGACTATGAAGAACAGCTGAGACTGAGTCCAAGTACTAAGCCGATTAGACTAGGTCATCAACTGAGCAAGTCAGCTGAAGACTGGAAAGTTGCAAGTCGTCTGGAGACAAGTTCAAACCTAGTCATCTGCTGGAGACGATTATGAAGAGCTCAGACGAGGTCAAGACAAGCAGAGTAGAATAAGAAAGGCGAGTCTTCACCAAGTCAGCTGCAGACGAGTAGGTTAAAATCAGCTGAGGAGCAAGCAGTTTTCAAGACTAAGTTTGTTGAGCAGTTTTCAGTTTGTTAGAACTGAATAACAAACTAACTGTTTTTTCAAACTTATAAATAGGTTTAGATTTTCATTTTCAAAATAACTTTTAACTTTGGCACATATCACGATTTACGATTACTCTCTATTCAGATTTCACAACAAATTCACAAGTTTTCAAAAGAGTTTTTCAAATCAATTCTAAGTGTTTATAGAATACTTTCCTTGTAATCTTTAAATTCCACTACTCACTGTAATAGTTAGATTCCAGAGAAGAAGTTAGGAGTTTTGAAGATCTGAAGAAATTTGTAAGCTGTAAATTGTAAGTCAGATTGTAAGTAAGTAAGTAGTAAGCTAGCCCCTTCTTCAAGTTGGAGAAGGAGAGTGGATGTAGGATCGTTTGATCCGAACCACTATAAACCCTGGTGTTCTTTATTGCTTTACTTTACTTTTCTTTCAATTTCAATTTCCAGTTTATTAATCAAAGATTAAATTCAGAATCGAAGTTAAAACTAAAATATCAGTTTGCTTTTGATCTTGATCAAGTTGAGTTTAAAATTGAATTCCATTGTGCTACTTGAGTGTTTTTGAATAATTTTAAAAGATTTGTAAAATCTAAAAATCTATATAACCCCCCTCCTTCTAGATTTTTCCTAGAAGGCTAGTTCAAGTTTTATCTAAGATACTCAACTAAGTGGGACCAACAAGTGGTATCAGAGCATTGTTAAGCTGTTCTAATATTGATTTTAGGTGTTAACCAAGATTCAGAAATTTGTTCTTGATTTTGTTCATCCTTATTTGTTTCACTAACAGTACTACTAACAAGATCTTGCAAGTGTTTTGGATTTCTATCTCAACATGTCTTCTGTTAAGAGCAAGAAATCAAGGAGTCTACGTGATTTCTCAATCGAAGAATATGACTATTAGAAGTTTAGAATGGAGAATCATCTCAAAGCAATTCATGATAGAATGGAGGAGGTTCTTCAAGAAGGACCTATCAAGTTTTATCATGGAGGCACAGGTGATGGTACTGCAGCAGCTGAAACAAGAGTGAGGCAAGAAAAGAAAAGCTCAGAACTCACAAGTGATGAAAGAAAGATTCATAATCTGGATCAAGTTGCTAGAATAGAGATTATTGAAACTTTGAGTAAGGATTGGAGTGAAAAAGTGAAAAGATGCAAGACTGCCAAGGAAATGTGGGAAACTCTTGCTGGAATTTGTGAAGGATCAGATCAGGTCAAAGAAAACAAATTGCAATCAGTATTACATGTTTTTGACACTTTCAAGATGAAAGAGGGAGAATCCATTGATCAACTTGATGTAAGACTGACTAATTTTCTAAACAAGGCAGCTGATCTGGGTAAAACCTATACAGAGAAAGAAGTCAACAATAAAGTGTTGAGGTCATTAAGCAAAAGATGGAGAGAGAAAGCTAATATTCTGAAAGCTACTCAGAATCTATCTTCAATTTCATACTACACTTTATTTTCTCATCTGAAGGCATTAGAATATGACATCCAAATCGAAGATGAAGAAGTTGAAGCAGAATCTTCAACATCTGGAAAGACTGTAGCATTTGTTCATCAAGATGAATCTGAAAAGATCTCCAAGGCATCTGATTTGTCTATTAAGGAGGAAATGGCTCTTTTGTTAAAAAGATATGAAAGGCTGAGAATGAAGTACAAAAGAAACAAGAGAGACAGATCAGGTCAAGGAACTACAGATCAGATAAAGAAGAAAAGAGTTCGGACAATGATAGGAAAAAGGATCAGACGAGGAAGCATAAGTCACCAATAAGGCGAGGAGATAGTAGTCTTAAGACAGACAGAGGAGATATTTGTTATTCATACAACAAGCCTGGTCACTATAGTTATGACTGTCCTCAACTCACTCCCAGAGAGAGAGAAGAAAAGAGGAAAAAGAGAGATAGAAAGTATGCTGATTAGAGAGCTCTTCTGGCTGAGAAAGAAGAAGTTAATTAGACATCATCATCCTCATCCTCATCTGATTTTGGGTCAGATGACGACATTTGTTTAATGGCAAACGAGGTACATTACTAATCATCCTCAGATAATGATTGTGATACCTTATCTGAAACTGATCCTAGTCTTATTGAAAAACTTTTGAAAGATTTGGAGACTGCTCTATCTGCGTATAAACAGATAGAGACTGAAAATTTTAATTTAAAGAATCAAATTACTGATCTGACTAAAGTCAATCAAACAAAGGTTTGTGAGAAACCAGACTGTACATTCAAGGGGGAATGTCAGACTGAGATAATAACTAGCACCTTGTCTGATAAGACAAATAAGTTAGAACAGGAATTGAATTCTTTGAAAATAAAATTTTCAAATATCTATTCTGAGAATGAGAGTTACAAGGGAACTAACAGAGAATTAAATCTCAAGTTAGGACTTCTGAATAACTCTCAGATCACAATAGATAAGATCTTCAATACCTCACAAAAGTCTAATGACAAGACAGGATTAGGTTTTGATAGGAGTAAAAAAAATGATCCAATAAAACCTAGAGTTTTTGTTAAAGCAACTAAACCAAAGATAGAAACTAGATTTAGTCCCTGGAAACCTAAGGAATTAGTTACCTCATCTGATACTTCTAAAAAGAAAACACAGACGAGGAAAACAACTCCTAAGGTTAAACCTAAGACTAAGTCAAAGTCCTATCCTAGGTATAATGGCTTTGATGGAAGAAGTAAAACATATCCAGTTTTACAAAGATTCAAGACAATTTCAAAAGATCAGTTTGATGTAAACTTCAATCTATGGTTTTGAGGAACATTGATATCTTTGTTTGGATTCTTAAAAGTCAACTTAACATGAAAGGACCCAAAGTACAAAGGGTACCTAAGCATTAAACTTGTGATTGCAGGAAGATAAGAAGATAGTTGAAAGAGGAGACATTCTTGAGGTCATCTGGTACATTGACAGTGGCTGTTCCAAGCACATGACATATGAAAGACGACTTCTCTCTAACTATCAGACCATAGATGGACCAAGAGTAATGTTTGGAGATAACAATTATGGACTTACCAAAGGTGTAGGGACACTGATGATAGGAGATATTCAAGTACATGAAGTCTACTACGTGGAAGGATTGAAACACAATTTACTATCTGTTTCACAATTTTGTGATAAGGGGTTAAGTGTCAAATTTACTCATAATGCATGCTTTGTATTAGATGGTATTAATGAAAATATTCTATTGGTTGGAGTCAGACAAGGTAACATTTATGTTGCTAATTTCAAAAGTTGTCCTAAAGATACTTGTCTTGTTGCTAAGAGTTCAGATGATTTAAGTTGGTTGTGGCACAAACGTCTTGGCCACTTAAACCTTAAAACTCTTAACAAAATAGAAAGGAAATCTTTAGTTAAAGGACTCCCTGATAAAGTATTTTCAATGAACCATGTGTGTGATTCTTATAAAAAAGGAAAACAGACTAAAGCTTCTTTTAAATTAATAAGTAGTCATTCTTTAGAAAGAATTCTGGAACTTCTTCACATGGATCTCTTTGCTCCAGTAACACCTCTCAGCTTTAGTGGAAGAAAGTATACTTTGGTAATTGTTGCAAGATTTACCTGGGTTATTTTCTTATACAAAAAGAATGAGACTACGATTATGATTCTAGAATTTCTTAAAAAGGTTCAAAATGAAAAAGGGCTAAATATTGTTAAAATTAGAAGTGATAAAGGTACTGAGTTCCTTAATAAACTTGTTACTAACTACTGCATTGAGAATGTCATAGCTCATGAAACGTCTACAGCAAGGACTCCACAACAAAATGGAGTAGTTGAAAGGAGAAACAGAACCTTGAAAGAGGCAGCTAGAACAATGTTATCTGAGTACAACACTCCACACAGGTTTTGGGCAGAAGCTGTTAATACAGCTTGTTATGTTCAAAATAGAATTTTGATTGTTAAAGATAAATGCAAAACTCCCTATAAAATTTGGAAGGGAAGATACCCCAAAATTTCATACTTTCATATATTTGGTTGTAAATATTTCATACACAATAATGGTAAATCTCAATTAAAAACTTTTGATGCTAAGATAGCAGATGGGATATTCTTGGGATATTCATCTGTATCAAAGGCATATAGAGTTTTTAATAAGATAACCTTGTGTGTGGAAGAAACACCCCATGTGGTATTTGATGAATCTTCTTTTGAGTATAGTAAGACAGGTGATTGGAGTGTATAGGGTAAGAGTTATTAAGACCAATCAACAAAATATCGAACCCAAGGGAGAAAGTATGCAAACGAAATTCAAGGATAAGAGTTCTAAATGGCTAAAGTTGTAACAAGCTCTTAAACTAAATCACTACAAATTGCAAGAAATTAAATGGCAAAGTTATGCAAACAATCTATCAAACACTTAGAATGCAAGATCAAATAGACTAAAATCAATGAGGGAATTGGGTGCAAGGGATAATCTCCATCAAGGAATCCATGATTAACAAGCTATGATTGTATCAAAATGCAAATCAATCAAATTAGAAAGCTTAAACCATCATGAAATTAATCACTCCATTAATATCACAATGCCTAATGTGAGTATCCTTAGTTCTTCCCATCTCTCAATGTAGAAGTCCCCAATTCATACAATCATGCAAAATTGAAACCCGATTAACACCTAATCACGTTAGCTCAACTCTCGCCTATTGCTAGGGTGATCAACCATTAATAAAAAAACAATTTTTCATGAAGCACAATTAAGAATCACAATTAGGGAGCAATCTAATTCAATTGATCACAATTATCAACAATCATAGCATGAGGCAATCACTTCATCCCTAATTTCAATTATCCCAAGCACAAAGCTATTATTAGCCCATGGTGCTACAAGCAAAAACCATGGCTAGAAAATCTAAGAAAGCAATTAACAATCTAATTACTACAAACAATGAATTAAAGAGATCAAAGGGTAAGAACATCACCAATTAAGCTTCAATAGGCAAAAATAAGAATGATTAATCTTGTACAATGCTTCAATACAACTTCAATTCTTCCCAATTCTCAGCTGCAAACTTCAATTACAATCAACCAATCTACTAATCTAATGAACTAAATGTGGAATTTATCTCAATTCTAACAATCTAATGCAATTACAAGTAAATTCAAGCTACAAAATGTAAAATTCGCTTAAAGAAACTCCTAGAAACTGCTCTGAACTGCTAGAATCAACTCTCCCTCTGTTTTGGCTTTCAATGGCTTAAAAACTGAATTTTTCGGTTTTGGGCACTCCTCGAGTCGAGCTTCAAGCCCTCGAGTCGAGGCCTAAAAGTCGCTAACACGTTTCTTTAAAAATCTCTCCTGCCTCGAGTCGAGGCTTCGCCCTCGAGTCGAGCTTCCTGTATTTTTCATATCCCTCGACTCGAGGCTCCTCCCTCGAGTCGAGGATCCTGTCTTTTTGAAATGATTTCCCTCCAGCATGAACCTCGAGTCGAGGTCTGTGCACCCTCGACTCCAACTCGAGACCAGGGAATTTTTTATCGAGAAGGGCTCCGATCCCGACCCCCATTTTTGTCCCGTATGTTCGTCTTTTCATTCTAAGAATACCGGTACTCTCGGTTTGGCCGAATTCCACCGATTTACCTGCAAAACGAGCGAAATACATCAAAACCTCACAAAGTAATACTTTTTAGGCAAAAGAGTGATACTTTTCACATTTAGGCACAAAAATCACACTTTAGCTCACTTTTTGCACTAAAAATAGCCCTAAAAACATGTATCAATTCACTCCAATCATACCCCCAAACTTGAATTGTTGCTCGTCCTCGAGCAACGTAGAAACTAAGAACAAAGGAGTGAATTGATTGCAATTATGTCACATGGCACCATAGACGAAAAATAAGACAATCGAACTCATCAATGAACATAAGTATCAATGTAACTATCCACTAGCCATCAAGATGAATCATTTCAAACAAATGCTCAATCAAACACTTAACACATTGCTCCTTCCATGAAGTGTTTAACTCTTCACTCAAGTGTATCAAGGTTTAAAGCTCTCAATCATCAATTGCATGAACAAGTACACCATATGCTTGCCACAAGACTTAGTCTCAATCAAAATCAATTATGATCAATCAAGAATCAAAGAGGTCTTTCTTCTAGGTTGTAATGTAGACTCTTTGGAAAGGGTGGATGTTTCTGGATAAGAGTGACTAATTAGTAGAGACTTGAATGAAAGCTAATCAATACACAACACATCTCTTTACTTTCATCTAGCACACTCTTTCTTTTGAACTTCATTGATCATTCCACCATTCACTTGAGCTCTATCTTTTAAAGCTCACAAATTGAATTTTTTCTTTTCTTTCCACTTCATGCATTTTTTTACAATTCAACTTTTCACAACCTTTTTCTTCTTTCAATATTCACTACGTATCTCATCATCTTCCCACACTTAGCAATCAAATCACCATCATTAGCCAACATTCAAGCTCAACTAAACATAGGACAAGAAAGGCTCATAAAAATAGGCTAAATGGTTTCAATTTCACTTGGCTTGCCAAAGAATATGGATCATAGGCTCAACATGGCTCACTAAGGAAATCAAATGTATTTGGTAGGAAAGTATTTGGCAAAGTAACTCATCATATCAAACATGGCCCCTTATCACTTTCAAGACATCACACAAAGATCAATATCAACAAGTCTAGTGGCAAGTTCTTGTATACAAATCATGAATGATGCACTCACAAAGAATTACTATCAACCGTATAAGATGTACGATTATTAGGCACAAAAGCTCACGGGCTTAACTTGAGCAATGAATCAAGTATCATCAATCACATTCATCCTTACACAATAAATCAAGAAACTAGCATCAAGCTACAAATCTACTAATGATCATATCAAAATCCAACTTGTCTTGCAAATTAAACTCAAATGCTCATGTACATAATCTCAAGCATACTCACTACCACATGAATGATACTCAAAAATATGTCAATGAATCCACTATTAAGCTCAAACTAAAGAATATGGAATCATGGGAATAAAGAAATCCAAAGGATCATCAAGTCACAATCACCAATAGACAATAAGCTCAAAAATAGATCAAGGAAATCATAGCATCAATTAAATCATCCATCCAAAACATCAAATCATCAAATCATCACAAGTCATCAAAAGTCAATCAACACACACCATAATCACAATAAGAGTACAATCCAACCAAATCATAAGCATCTAAATCTAAGAACAGGGAATGAGGGATAAGGAATAGCCCTAGTAGTCGGAAGGCGGTGGTGGAGGAGGATAGCTTGGCCCGAAATTCCACGAGCTCATTTGTTGAAGGAGGGAATACATATCACTTTGTGTCTTCATTGATTCTTCTTGCATCCTCCTCGTCTCTTCATTGAACATACGTGACTCCTCCATCATCCGGTACATCTCATCCTGCCGGGTTAGACTCTCAATGTGCATCCCTCGACTATCGCCCACATCTCCTCTGTCAGGACCCATGGTCTGTGAGACGAACTCCCTGCCTCGTACTCTCTACTCCTCATCTCATCCTGCCAGTACATATTAATCTCTGGCTGATACTCCTCTTCCATCTGGACAGGCTGCTCTTCTTGCTCCGGCTCCTCGTCATCCTCGTCCTCGAGACTCAACCTCCTCAAAGAACATCTCGCTCTAATCGCATCTCCATCATCATCAACGAAGAAGAAGAATCGGAATCTGACCCTGACTGCTGACCTGCCTGATCATCATCCCGCTCATCTCTAAGCACGTCCCCATGCTCCCTCGTGTAGGCATCTATGGCATCGGTGTGACGCTGCGACCACATACGTAGGTTAATAGTCACAAATGCCTGAGATCCAAAAACCGTCGTCACCTCTTATTAGGAAGAGGAAACCGGCCACCATGGTGCTGCTGTAGGCACCACGTCCTCCCGATGCGATCTAGCGTCCTCATGCGCCTCATAGTGTCTGTAGTCAAATCTGGACCATCTAGTGCAACAAGGTTATGAGTCGGAATACCAAGGTGCTCAGCTATCAGAGTAATCATCCCACCAAAATTTATCTTCTTGAACTTAGTGCTCGGCGCTCTCTCAAACAAATAACAGAGGTATGCCGCCGCGTTGAACCTCACTCCATGTAAGAAACACCACAATACATATAGCTCTTCAGAGACCACGGCTCCTCCCTCTGATCTCGCGAAGATGGTACTCGCGAGGATCTTCTCTAAGTACCGGACCACCGGGTTCCGAATGTGTGTGCTCTTAGACTTCCCCGGCACAAACTCGGGTTGACTCGGAGCCCCCGAATCAGAAATATGCCTCCAGAACTTCTTGGCGTTGTACTCCTCTCTAATGTTAAGCAAAGATCTATCAGGGTCAGTAGGTGCTCCGAGTAGCTCATTGATCTCATCCAACGTCAATTCGTACTCGTTCCCCATGAGCTCAAAAGTGATCTTCCGTGCAAACTTGTTCCTCCTAGCCTTGTGGACTTTGACGGTGCATAAGAACTCGAGAGTGAGTCCAAGATATGTCCGAGGTCTCTTAGCTAGAAAACCTCCCATTCCTACTTGCTCGAACAATCTAGGGATATCATCTTCAATCCCCATAGAAAGCATGCAGTTATGATCAACGAGACGAGTCCTGACCACCTTCTTATACAACTCAGATACAAAATAGTGTGCTTTCTCCACTTGTAGTCATCCCACTTTGAATTCCCAATTCAGCGGGCATCCGGTGTGCAAAGTGTATAGCATCTTCTCTCTCTCGGATCTCAGCATCCGAATAATTGTGGCCATCCACTCCTCGAAACATAATTCCTGCACAAATAATTCCAATAGCACAATTGAGTCCATCAATAAAAAACTAGCTCGAAATATCACTCTATACCCTGGATGAATCAACAACAATATATCCAACCCTCAACAACATTCCTAGTGACTAAGCAAGAAATCCTAATCAAGTGGTCAATGAGTCAATGGAAACATATAAAACAAATGGAAGTGATCAACTAATCCTCAAACTATATCCATACTTAGCTAGATGGCTTCACAACAAACACCAAAGAACTAATCTCAATGAAAAATCATGCAAATAAGCTCCAAAAAATTTCATATCTCCAAACATGAACCAACTAACAAGCATTTAGACAATTAAGCATTACTCACAATCAACTTCTATCATCATCAAAAATCCCCAAATTTACTAAATATTCAACCATGCACTAGGAAATCCTATCATGCTCAATAATCACCTTCCAAGCCAAATTCACCCATAAATGAGCAACTCACACTATATACAATCTTAACATGCTCCTACAATCCTCAATTACTAAAAAGAATCTCCCTCAAGGCTTCAATTGATCAACATAAATCATGCATATAAAGTGTTAGACAAAATGCCCAAATGAAAATCTAATTCAACTTAATTCATGCAATTTCATCAACACCCAAGCATCAACTATACATCAATCACGAAATTGAAAGCCAAAAGAAAAGAAATTACATACCTTTCTAAGGGAATTTGACTTTGAATGTGGAAAATAAACACCTATGCACCTTCCACTCAAAACCCCCAAATTTGGATGAATAAACCCACAAATTCCACTCTTAGATGCAATACAATGATAATGCTATGATATTGGGATGATTAATCAGTGAAAACTGCTGGAAAATGTCGAAAATAAGGAAGAACGGCGGAAAGGAACGTGAAAGGGGGAAAACCCTCGAGTCGTGACTGCTAAAACTGAATCGCGATTTTTATAACAGACACCAGCCTCGAGTTGAGGGTCAGGCCTCGACTCGAGGAATCCCACTTTTTCAAAAGCCTCGACTCGAGGTTCCTCCCTCGAGTCGAGGAATGTGCCATTTCCAAAAATTTTTCTAAGTCTCAGTAGCTCGACTCGAGGTCTATGCAAGCTCGTCCTCGGGTCGAGACCAGGGCATTTTTTACGAATCCCACGTCCGACCCGACCCCTGAAACTCCCAAAATCGACCTCTACACACCTAATGAACCCAAATATGCGAAAATTTACCATGTTGGTCCCTCGATTTAAGCCCGGTCGCTCATTCGATCAAGGAGACCGGGTTCTCTTCCTTAATGCTCATTTTCACCAACTTTTAAGCTTTCCTTTCTTCCCAATTCCTCGATTCCTTTGCAAATTCGATCCTTTCCAATCCTCGTAGCAAGTATACCTACACACGGGCATCATTAGTCATCAACTCAACATCAATAAGGAATGCACTTCTAACCTAGACACACACACCCCCAAACTTGGATGAGGATATGCATTCAAAATTAAGTATGTGAATGATACCATTATGCAACCCTTAAATGATTTAACAATTAAGCTCAATAACCAAATACACTATCCATCAACTAACATCGTCTCCTAGCATGAGCAATTCCTAAGAATTCAAGGCAAAAATCCACAAAAAGAGCAAAACACAAACACACAACAAACACACCAAAGCAATAAAATGATGGGTTGCCTCCCATCTAGCGCTAGGTTTAACGTCCTTTGCCGGACGGAACTCAAAGAGTTCACACTTCCCTTTCTTTATCCATGTAAAAACCGGCTTTGTGCTCCACTAGGTGCTCCTTTGCAAAAAGGCAACACCCCCCACTTATCTTCTAGGAGTAGCTTTCCTCCTTCATTGATTTCTTTCACCATAAGCACCTCTTTCGGTCTTCCAACACCAAGTAGCCGACTCCAATTTGATTCACACCACACCACTTGATCTCCTACTTCAAATTTTTCATCCCTTTTCTCAAGTGGTGCCTCTTTCTCAATCAACACCCCCAAACTTGAGCCATGCTCAAATTTGGTCAACTCTTTCCGACTTTCCTCTTTTTTCTCTTGTTCACCCGGGGTCAAGCAAAGGGTTCTTTATTGATTCCTCCTTCCTACAATCATCAAAGGAAACACAAGACTTATTAGAAATGATCTTACAAGAGGGAAGGAAATGCTCATTGACTAAAGGATAAGTAGAAATAATAGGTGTAGAAACTTCCCTTTCAATGGAAGGGCATTCGTCAACAATCTCTATGTATCCACACGTTTTCTTCTCTACCTTACTTTGAGCAACCTCTTCCTCATGAACTCTTGTAAATGTCACTTCATCACCATTTAAGCTCAACTTAAGCTCTCCTCTTTCCACATTAATCATGGCCTTGCCCGTTGCAAGGAAAGGTCGACCAAGAATAATTGGTGCCTCTAGTTCCTCCTTCATATCCAACACAATAAAATCCACCGGGAATATGAGTTTACCAACCCCTACTAACACATCTTCAATTATTCCAAATGGTTGAGCATATGATTGATCCGCTAATTGAAGATTGATGTTCGTAGGAATCACCTCCCTAAATCCAATTGCTTGAACACGGACAATGGCATCACATTAATACTTGCTCCTAGATCACATAAGCCTTAAATGTCTACCTTTTCTCCAATCTCACATGGGATAATGAAGCTCCCGGATCCTTCTTCTTTTGTGGCAAGTGTCTTTCCAAGATGTCTTTGCATTCTTCCACTAGCTTAAGCATCCCCTTTTCATCCCAACTCCTTTTCTTTGACATAATTTCTCTCAAGAACTTCTTATAATGGGGAACTTGTTCAAGGGCCTCCAAAAGTGGAATATCAACATGCAAATTCTTGAAAATCTCTAAAAACTTACCAAACTCTTTATCAAGTTTCTTCCTCTCTACTCTCTTGGGAAAAGGAACCGGATTAGCCTTCATTGAGACCCCCCACTCATTCTTTGATTTTTTTTCCTTCTTTGCATTCCCCTTCACTTTCACCTCTTCTTCACTTTCTTTCTCTTCCACAACCACTCTTTCTTGTCTCTCATCTTCCTCATTCCCCACCTCTTCTTCAAACTCTCCTTTGTTCGACATTTTTGGACCTTCATAGCTAGTACCACTCCTTAGCTTGATGGCACTACAAAACTCTTTAGGATTAGGCTCGGTAGTAGATGGGTACTTTCCTTTGTTTTGAAGATGGTCCACCGTAGACGAGAGCTTCCCAACCGTAGTAGCAAGTTGCCCTACTTGATGCTCGATCGTCTTGAAATGAGTGTCCATTTGCTTCCCTATATCATCAAGCCTTGAATCATTCGCTTCCAACTTCTTCACAATCAACCCCAAGATCTCCTCCGTAGTAGCCTTTCCTTCATTGTTTGGAGCCTTTGCACCGGATCAAATCCGGGAGGAAATTGAACGGCGGCTCTCGGATTGGCATATGAAAAATTTTCATGTCTCCTCCATGTATTCCCATTAAATGGAGCTTGCGGTTGAGGTTGATAGCTTCCTTGTGGCCTATTTTGATAAGGCATTTGGTAAGGCCTTCCTCCTTGATAATTCCCTTGATAGTTTCCTCCTTGATAGCCTCCTTGGAATGGAGGCCTACCCATATAACTCACTTCTTCCACCGGCAATGTACTTGGCCCAACATCAACATGAGGAACGGATGGACTCACACTTGCTTGGCTTTGTGAAGTCGTAAGAGCTCCCAATCGGTCCATCATAGTCATCATCATACTCTTCATACTCTCTATCTCATCAACTTGTGACACTCTATGATGTGCTCCTCTATTACCCGACACTTGGAATGAGTCTTGAGCTATGTTTTCCATAATTTCATTCATTTTCCCCACGGTTTTAGACCAAATCGATCCATTAGCACAAGCATTCAAAAACGACCTATCCCCATCCGTCAAACCATTGCAAAAGTACATAATGGTTTGCTCCTCCGGAAAACCGTGTTGAGGACAATTAATAAGTAACATGCCATACCTCTCCCACGCCTCCGGTATCGTCTCCCCATTCTTTTATCGGAAATGGGAAATAGCCTCCTTTGCTTGCACGGTCTTTGAAGGTGGGTAAAATTTCATCAAGAATTTCTTTGACAATTCCTCCCATGTCCGTACGGTCCCGGGCGGTAATGAATTAAGCTATGCTTTTGCTCTTCCTTTCAATGTAAAGGCAAAGAGCCTCAACTTCTTCGCATCTTCGGGTACCCCATGGTATTTTGTAGTGTCGGCAATCTCAAGAAATTGTGCCATATGTTGATGTGGGCACTCATTTTCATCTCTACCCTCAAATTGCTTCTCCCTAAGCATTCTCACCAAAGCGGGACTTATCTCGAAGTTATTAGCATCTATCCTCGGCCTTGCTATCCCATCATAATACTCTCTAAGTTGTGGTTCGAAGAACTCTCTCAAAGGCCTTCCTTGAGGTGGTGGCTCATTTATAGGTTGTGGTTGTGGTTGGGCATTTGGAATGAGGTGGCTCATGATATCGTGGCTCTTGATTATACGGCATATGGGGATAGTATGGTGGAAATTGTTGTAGATGAGGTGGATAGTAGGGATATTGATGAGCTTGAGGTGGATAAGGGTAGGGATTTTGGTAGGGATAATTTTTTGGTGGCATCCCTTGAGGGAAAGGGCCAACTTGAGCATGGAAATGATTCCCATTACCTCCATTCTCTCCTCCTCCTACTCCTTGTCCATGTATCTCCTCTTCTAGAGGATCACCCACTAATCTCTCCTCATGCCTTTGCTCTTCTCCTTCCATAGCTTCCCTTCTTCTTCTCACACGATTTCTTCTCAATGTAGCCTCAATTTCCGGATTTAGTGGCAAGGGTGGAACACCACTTGATCTTGTTAGCATGCACCTACAATGCCACAAATCCAAGGATCAAATTCTCACCAATAAAATCAATAAAAACAAAAAAATAAAAACAACAACTAGTCACTTCAAACAATCCTCGAATCTGACTTATTGGCGCAAAAACTAACTCCCCGGCAACGGCGCCATTTGATTGGAGTGTATAGGGTAAGAGTTATTAAGACCAATCAACAAAATATCGAACCCAAGGGAGAAAGTATGCAAACGAAATTCAAGGATAAGAGTTCTAAATGGCTAAAGTTGTAACAAGCTCTTAAACTAAATCACTACAAATTGCAAGAAATTAAATGGCAAAGTTATGCAAACAATCTATCAAACACTTAGAATGCAAGATCAAATAGACTAAAATCAATGAGGGAATTGGGTGCAAGGGATAATCTCCATCAAGGAATCCATGATTAACAAGCTATGATTGTATCAAAATGCAAATCAATCAAATTAGAAAGCTTAAACCATCATGAAATTAATCACTCCATTAATATCACAATGCCTAATGTGAGTATCCTTAGTTCTTCCCATCTCTCAATGTAGAAGTCCCCAATTCATACAATCATGCAAAATTGAAACCCGATTAACACCTAATCACGTTAGCTCAACTCTCGCCTATTGCTAGGGTGATCAACCATTAATAAAAAAAAAAACAATTTTTCATGAAGCACAATTAAGAATCACAATTAGGGAGCAATCTAATTCAATTGATCACAATTATCAACAATCATAGCATGAGGCAATCACTTCATCCCTAATTTCAATTATCCCAAGCACAAAGCTATTAGCCCATGGTGCTACAAGCAAAAACCATGGCTAGAAAATCTAAGAAAGCAATTAACAATCTAATTACTACAAACAATGAATTAAAGAGATCAAAGGGTAAGAACATCACCAATTAAGCTTCAATAGGCAAAAATAAGAATGATTAATCTTGTACAATGCTTCAATACAACTTCAATTCTTCCCAATTCTCAGCTGCAAACTTCAATTACAATCAACCAATCTACTAATCTAATGAACTAAATGTGGAATCTATCTCAATTCTAACAATCTAATGCAATTACAAGTAAATTCAAGCTACAAAATGTAAAATTCGCTTAAAGAAACTCCTAGAAATTGCTCTGAACTGCTAGAATCAACTCTCCCTCTGTTTTGGCTTTCAATGGGTTAAAAACTGAATTTTTCGGTTTTGGGCACTCCTCGAGTCGAGCTTCAAGCCCTCGAGTCGAGGCCTAAAAGTCGCTAACACGTTTCTTTAAAAATCTCTCCTGCCTCGAGTCGAGGCTTCGCCCTCGAGTCGAGCTTCCTGTATTTTTCATATCCCTCGACTCGAGGCTCCTCCCTCGAGTCGAGGATCCTGTCTTTTTGAAATGATTTCCCTCCAGCATGAACCTCGAGTCGAGGTCTGTGCACCCTCGACTCCAACTCGAGACCAGGGAATTTTTTATCGAGAAGTGCTCCGATCCCGACCCCCGTTTTTGTCCCGTATGTTCGTCTTTTCATTCTAAGAATACCGGTACTCTCGGTTTGGCCGAATTCCACCGATTTACCTGCAAAACGGGCGAAATACATCAAAACCTCACAAAGTAATACTTTTTAGGCAAAAGAGTGATACTTTTCACATTTAGGCACAAAAATCACACTTTAACTCACTTTTTGCACTAAAAATAGCCCTAAAAACATGTGTCAATTCACTCCAATCATACCCCCAAACTTGAATTGTTGCTCGTCCTCGAGCAACGTAGAAACTAAGAACAAAGGAGTGAATTGATTGCAATTATGTCACATGGCACCATAGACGAAAAATAAGACAATCGAACTCATCAATGAACATAAGTATCAATGTAACTATCCACTAGCCATCAAGATGAATCATGCTCAAACAAATGCTCAATCAAACACTTAACACATTGCTCCTTCCATGAAGTGTTTAATTCTTCACTCAAGTGTATCAAGGTTTAAAGCTCTCAATCATCAATTGCATGAACAAGTACACCATATGATTGCCACAAGACTTAGTCTCAATCAAAATCAATTATGATCAATCAAGAATCAAAGAGGTCTTTCTTCTAGGTTGTAATGTAGACTCTTTGGAAAGGGTGGATGTTTTTGGATAAGAGTGACTAATTAGTAGAGACTTGAATGAAAGCTAATCAATACACAACACATCTCTTTACTTTCATCTAGCACACTCTTTCTTTTGAACTTCATTGATCATTCCACCATTCACTTGAGCTCTATCTTTTAAAGCTCACAAATTGAATTTTTTCTTTTCTTTCCACTTCATGCATTTTTTTACAATTCAACTTTTCACAACCTTTTTCTTCTTTCAATATTCACTACGTATCTCATCATCTTCCCACACTTAGCAATCAAATCACCATCATTAACCAACATTCAAGCTCAACTAAACATAGGACAAGAAAGGCTCATAAAAATAGGCTAAATGGTTTCAATTTCACTTGGCTTGCCAAAGAATATGGATCATAGACTCAACATGGCTCACTAAGGAAATCAAATGTATTTGGTAGGAAAGTATTTGGCAAAGTAACTCATCATATCAAACATGGCCCCTTATCACTTTCAAGACATCACACAAAGATCAATATCAACAAGTCTAGTGGCAAGTTCTTGTATACAAATCATGAATGATGCACTCACAAAGAATTACTATCAACCGTATAAGATGTACGATTATTAGGCACAAAAGCTCACGGGCTTAACTTGAGCAATGAATCAAGTATCATCAATCACATTCATCCTTACACAATAAATCAAGAAACTAGCATCAAGCTACAAATCTACTAATGATCATATCAAAATCCAACTTGTCTTGCAAATTAAACTCAAATGCTCATGTACATAATCTCAAGCATACTCACTACCACATGAATGATACTCAAAAATATGTCAATGAATCCACTATTAAGCTCAAACTAAAGAATATGGAATCATGGGAATAAAGAAATCAAAGGATCATCAAGTCACAATCACCAATAGACAATAAGCTCAAAAATAGATCAAGGAAATCATAGCATCAATCAACACACATCATAATCACAATAAGATTACAATCCAACCAAATCATAAGCATCTAAATCTAAGAACAGGGAATAAGGGATAAGGAATAGCCCTAGTAGTCGGAAGGCGGTGGTGGAGGAGGATAGCTTGGCCCGAAATTCCACGAGCTCATTTGTTGAAGGAGGGAATACATATCACTTTGTGTCTTCATTGATTCTTCTTGCATCCTCCTCGTCTCTTCATTGAACATACGTGACTCCTCCATCATCCGGTACATCTCATCCTGCCGGGTTAGACTCTCAATGTGCATCCTCTGACTGTCTGCCCACATCTCCTCTGTCAGGACCCATGGTCTGTGAGACGAACTCCCTGCCTCGTACTCTCTACTCCTCATCTAATCCTGCCAGTACATATTAATCTCTGGCTGATACTCCTCTTCCATCTGGACAGGCTGCTCTTCTTGCTCCGGCTCCTCGTCATCCTCGTCCTCAGACTCAACCTCCTCAGCAACATCTGCTCTAACTGCATCTCCATCATCATCATCAGAAGAAGAATCGGAATCTGACCCTGACTGCTGACCTGCCTGATCATCATCCCCCTCATCTCTAAGCACGTCCCCATGCTCCCTCGTGTAGGCATCTATGGCATCGGTGTGACGCTGCGACCACATACGTAGGTTAATAGTCACAAATGCCTGAGATCCAAAAACCGTCGTCACCTCTTATTAGGAAGAGGAAACCGGCCACCATGGTGCTGCTGTAGGCACCACGTCCTTCCGATGCGATCTAGCGTCCTCATGCGCCTCATAGTGTCTGTAGTCAAATCTGGACCATCTAGTGCAACAAGGTTATGAGTCGGAATACCAAGGTGCTCAGCTATCAGAGTAATCATCCCACCAAAATTTATCTTCTTGAACTTAGTGCTCGTCGCTCTCTCAAACAAATAACAGAGGTATGCCGCCGCGTTGAACCTCACTCCATGTAAGAAACACCACAATACATATAGCTCTTCAGAGACCACGGCTCCTCCCTCTGATCTCGCGAAGATGGTACTCGCGAGGATCTTCTCTAAGTACCGGACCACCGGGTTTCGAATGTGTGTGCTCTTAGACTTCCCCGGCACAAACTCGGGTTGACTCGGAGCCCCCGAATCAGAAATATGCCTCCAGAACTTCTTGGCGTTGTACTCCTCTCTAATGTTAAGCAAAGATCTATCAGGGTCAGTAGGTGTTCCGAGTAGCTCATTGATCTCATCCAACGTCAATTCGTACTCGTTCCCCATGAGCTCAAAAGTGATCTTCCGTGCAAACTTGTTCCTCCTAGCCTTGTGGACTTTGACGGTGCATAAGAACTCGAGAGTGAGTCCAAGATATGTCCGAGGTCTCTTAGCTAGAAAACCTCCCATTCCTACTTGCTCGAACAATCTAGGGATATCATCTTCAATCCCCATAGAAAGCATGCGATTATGATCAACGAGACGAGTCGAGTCGACCACCTTCTTATACAACTCAAAGATACAAAATAGTGTGCTTTCTCCACTTGTAGTCATCCCACTGAATTCCCAATTCGGCGGGCATCGAGTGTGTGCAAAGTGTATAGCATCTTCTCTCTCTCGGATCTCAGCATCCGAATAATTGTGGCCATCCACTCCTCGAAACATAATTCCTGCACAAATAATTCCAATAGCACAATTGAGTCCATCAATAAAAAACTAGCTCGAAATATCACTCTATACCCTGGATGAATCAACAACAATATATCCAACCCTCAACAACATTCCTAGTGACTAAGCAAGAAATCCTAATCAAGTGGTCAATGAGTCAATGGAAACATATAAAACAAATGGAAGTGATCAACTAATCCTCAAACTATATCCATACTTAGCTAGATGGCTTCACAACAAACACCAAAGAACTAATCTCAATGAAAAATCATGCAAATAAGCTCCAAAAAATTTCATATCTCCAAACATGAACCAACTAACAAGCATTTAGACAATTAAGCATTACTCACAATCAACTTCTATCATCATCAAAAATCCCCAAATTTACTAAATATTCAACCATGCACTAGGAAATCCTATCATGCTCAATAATCACCTTCCAAGCCAAATTCACCCATAAATGAGCAACTCACACTATATACAATCTTAACATGCTCCTACAATCCTCAATTACTAAAAAGAATCTCCCTCAAGGCTTCAATTGATCAACATAAATCATGCATATAAAGTGTTAGACAAAATGCCCAAATGAAAATCTAATTCAACTTAATTCATGCAATTTCATCAACACCCAAGCATCAACTATACATCAATCACGAAATTGAAAGCCAAAAGAAAAGAAATTACATACCTTTCTAAGGGAATTTGACTTTGAATGTGGAAAATAAACACCTATGCACCTTCCACTCAAAACCCCCAAATTTGGATGAATAAACCCACAAATTCCACTCTTAGATGCAATACAATGATAATGCTATGATATTGGGATGATTAATCGGTGAAAACTGCTGGAAAATGTCGAAAATAAGGAAGAACGGCGGAAAGGAACGTGAAAGGGGAAAACCCTCGAGTCGTGGATCGCTAAAACTGAATCGCGATTTTTATAACGAGACACCCGGCCTCGAGTTGAGGGTCAGGCCTCGACTCGAGGAATCCCACTTTTCAAAAGCCTCGACTCGAGGTTCCTCCCTCGAGTCGAGGAATGTGCCATTTCCAAAATTTTTCTAAGTCTCGGTGGCTCGACTCGAGGTCTATGCAAGCTCGTCCTCGGGTCGAGACCAGGGCATTTTTACGAATCCACGTCCGACCCGACCCCTGAAACTCCCAAAATCGACCTCTACACACCTAATGAACCCAAATATGCGAAAATTTACCATGTTGGTCCCTCGATTTAAGCCCGGTCGCTCATTCGATCAAGGAGACCGGGTTCTCTTCCTTAATGCTCATTTTCACCAACTTTTAAGCTTTCCTTTCTTCCCAATTCCTCGATTCCTTTGCAAATTCGATCCTTTCCAATCCTCGTAGCAAGTATACCTACACACGGGCATCATTAGTCATCAACTCAACATCAATAAGGAATGCACTTCTAACCTAGACACACACACACCCCCAAACTTGGATGAGGATATGCATTCAAAATTAAGTATGTGAATGATACCATTATGCAACCCTTAAATGATTTAACAATTAAGCTCAATAACCAAATACACTATCCATCAACTAACATCGTCTCCTAGCATGAGCAATTCCTAAGAATTCAAGGCAAAAATCCACAAAAAGAGCAAAACACAAACACACAACAAACACACCAAAGCAATAAAATGATGGGTTGCCTCCCATCTAGCGCTAGGTTTAACGTCCTTTTTGCCGGACGGAACTCAAAGAGTTCACACTTCCCTTTCTTTATCCATGTAAAAACCGGCTTTGTGCTCCACTAGGTGCTCCTTTGCAAAAAGGCAACACCCCCACTTATCTTCTAGGAGTAGCTTTCCTCCTTCATTGATTTCTTTCACCATAAGCACCTCTTTCGGTCTTCCAACACCAAGTAGCCGACTCAATTTGATTCACACCACACCACTTGATCTCCTACTTCAAATTTTTCATCCCTTTTCTCAAGTGGTGCCTCTTTCTCAATCAACACCCCCAAACTTGAGCCATGCTCAAATTTGGTCAACTCTTTCCGACTTTCCTCTTTTTTCTCTTGTTCAGGGGGTCAAGCAAAGGGTTCTTTATTGATTCCTCCTTCCTACAATCATCAAAGGAAACACAAGACTTATTAGAAATGATCTTACAAGAGGGAAGGAAATGCTCATTGACTAAAGGATAAGTAGAAATAATAGGTGTAGAAACTTCCCTTTCAATGGAAGGGCATTCGTCAACAATCTCTATGTATCCACACGTTTTCTTCTCTACCTTACTTTGAGCAACCTCTTCCTCATGAACTCTTGTAAATGTCACTTCATCACCATTTAAGCTCAACTTAAGCTCTCCTCTTTCCACATTAATCATGGCCTTGCCCGTTGCAAGGAAAGGTCGACCAAGAATAATTGGTGCCTCTAGTTCCTCCTTCATATCCAACACAATAAAATCCACCGGGAATATGAGTTTACCAACCCCTACTAACACATCTTCAATTATTCCAAATGGTTGAGCATATGATTGATCCGCTAATTGAAGATTGATGTTCGTAGGAATCACCTCCCTAAATCCAATTGCTTGAACACGGACAATGGCATCACATTAATACTTGCTCCTAGATCACATAAGCCTTAAATGTCTACCTTTTCTCCAATCTCACATGGGATAATGAAGCTCCCGGATCCTTCTTCTTTTGTGGCAAGTGTCTTTCCAAGATGTCTTTGCATTCTTCCACTAGCTTAAGCATCCCCTTTTCATCCCAACTCCTTTTCTTTGACATAATTTCTCTCAAGAACTTCTTATAATGGGGAACTTGTTCAAGGGCCTCCAAAAGTGGAATATCAACATGCAAATTCTTGAAAATCTCTAAAAACTTACCAAACTCTTTATCAAGTTTCTTCCTCTCTACTCTCTTGGGAAAAGGAACCGGATTAGCCTTCATTGAGACCCCCCACTCATTCTTTGATTTTTTTTCCTTCTTTGCATTCCCCTTCACTTTCACCTCTTCTTCACTTTCTTTCTCTTCCACAACCACTCTTTCTTGTCTCTCATCTTCCTCATTCCCCACCTCTTCTTCAAACTCTCCTTTGTTCGACATTTTTGGACCTTCATAGCTAGTACCACTCCTTAGCTTGATGGCACTACAAAACTCTTTAGGATTAGGCTCGGTAGTAGATGGGTACTTTCCTTTGTTTTGAAGATGGTCCACCGTAGACGAGAGCTTCCCAACCGTAGTAGCAAGTTGCCCTACTTGATGCTCGATCGTCTTGAAATGAGTGTCCATTTGCTTCCCTATATCATCAAGCCTTGAATCATTCGCTTCCAACTTCTTCACAATCAACCCCAAGATCTCCTCCGTAGTAGCCTTTCCTTCATTGTTTGGAGCCTTTGCACCCGGATCAAATCCGGGAGGAAATTGAACGGCGGCTCTCGGATTGGCATATGAAAAATTTTCATGTCTCCTCCATGTATTCCCATTAAATGGAGCTTGCGGTTGAGGTTGATAGCTTCCTTGTGGCCTATTTTGATAAGGCATTTGGTAAGGCCTTCCTCCTTGATAATTCCCTTGATAGTTTCCTCCTTGATAGCCTCCTTGGAATGGAGGCCTACCCATATAACTCACTTCTTCCACCGGCAATGTACTTGGCCCAACATCAACATGAGGAACGGATGGACTCACACTTGCTTGGCTTTGTGAAGTCGTAAGAGCTCCCAATCGGTCCATCATAGTCATCATCATACTCTTCATACTCTCTATCTCATCAACTTGTGACACTCTATGATGTGCTCCTCTATTACCCGACACTTGGAATGAGTCTTGAGCTATGTTTTCCATAATTTCATTCATTTTCCCCACGGTTTTAGACCAAATCGATCCATTAGCACAAGCATTCAAAACGACCTATCCCCATCCGTCAAACCATTGCAAAAGTACATAATGGTTTGCTCCTCCGAAAAACCGTGTTGAGGACAATTAATAAGTAACATGCCATACCTCTCCCACGCCTCCGTATCGTCTCCCCATTCTTTTATCGGAAATGGGAAATAGCCTCCTTTGCTTGCACGGTCTTTGAAGGTGGGTAAAATTTCATCAAGAATTTCTTTGACAATTCCTCCCATGTCCGTCACGTCGGTCCGGGCGGTAATGAATTAAGCTATGCTTTTGCTCTTCCTTTCAATGTAAAGGCAAAGAGCCTCAACTTCTTCGCATCTTCGGGTACCCCATGGTATTTTGTAGTGTCGGCAATCTCAAGAAATTGTGCCATATGTTGATGTGGGCACTCATTTTCATCTCTACCCTCAAATTGCTTCTCCCTAAGCATTCTCACCAAAGCGGGACTTATCTCGAAGTTATTAGCATCTATCCTCGGCCTTGCTATCCCATCATAATACTCTCTAAGTTGTGGTTCGAAGAACTCTCTCAAAGGCCTTCCTTGAGGTGGTGGCTCATTTATAGGTTGTGGTTGTGGTTGGGCATTTGGAATGTGAGGTGGCTCATGATATCGTGGCTCTTGATTATACGGCATATGGGGATAGTATGGTGGAAATTGTTGTAGATGAGGTGGATAGTAGGGATATTGATGAGCTTGAGGTGGATAAGGGTAGGGATTTTGGTAGGGATAATTTTTTGGTGGCATCCCTTGAGGGAAAGGGCCAACTTGAGCATGGAAATGATTCCCATTACCTCCATTCTCTCCTCCTCCTACTCCTTGTCCATGTATCTCCTCTTCTAGAGGATCACCCACTAATCTCTCCTCATGCCTTTGCTCTTCTCCTTCCATAGCTTCCCTTCTTCTTCTCACACGATTTCTTCTCAATGTAGCCTCAATTTCCGGATTTAGTGGCAAGGGTGGAACACCACTTGATCTTGTTAGCATGCACCTACAATGCCACAAATCCAAGGATCAAATTCTCACCAATAAAATCAATAAAAACAAAAAAATAAAAACAACAACTAGTCACTTCAAACAATCCTCGAATCTGACTTATTGGCGCAAAAACTAACTCCCGCAACGGGCGCCATTTGATTGGAGTGTATAGGGTAAGAGTTATTAAGACCAATCAACAAAATATCGAACCCAAGGGAGAAAGTATGCAAACGAAATTCAAGGATAAGAGTTCTAAATGGCTAAAGTTGTAACAAGCTCTTAAACTAAATCACTACAAATTGCAAGAAATTAAATGGCAAAGTTATGCAAACAATCTATCAAACACTTAGAATGCAAGATCAAATAGACTAAAATCAATGAGGGAATTGGGTGCAAGGGATAATCTCCATCAAGGAATCCATGATTAACAAGCTATGATTGTATCAAAATGCAAATCAATCAAATTAGAAAGCTTAAACCATCATGAAATTAATCACTCCATTAATATCACAATGCCTAATGTGAGTATCCTTAGTTCTTCCCATCTCTCAATGTAGAAGTCCCCAATTCATACAATCATGCAAAATTGAAACCCGATTAACACCTAATCACGTTAGCTCAACTCTCGCCTATTGCTAGGGTGATCAACCATTAATAAAAAAAAAACAATTTTTCATGAAGCACAATTAAGAATCACAATTAGGGAGCAATCTAATTCAATTGATCACAATTATCAACAATCATAGCATGAGGCAATCACTTCATCCCTAATTTCAATTATCCCAAGCACAAAGCTATTAGCCCATGGTGCTACAAGCAAAAACCATGGCTAGAAAATCTAAGAAAGCAATTAACAATCTAATTACTACAAACAATGAATTAAAGAGATCAAAGGGTAAGAACATCACCAATTAAGCTTCAATAGGCAAAAATAAGAATGATTAATCTTGTACAATGCTTCAATACAACTTCAATTCTTCCCAATTCTCAGCTGCAAACTTCAATTACAATCAACCAATCTACTAATCTAATGAACTAAATGTGGAATTTATCTCAATTCTAACAATCTAATGCAATTACAAGTAAATTCAAGCTACAAAATGTAAAATTCGCTCAAAGAAACTCCTAGAAATTGCTCTGAATTGCTAGAATCAACTCTCCCTCTGTTTTGGCTTTCAATGGGTTAAAAACTGAATTTTTCGGTTTTTGGGCACTCCTCGAGTCGAGCTTCAAGCCCTCGAGTCGAGGCCTAAAAGTCGCTAACACGTTTCTTTAAAAATCTCTCTGCCTCGAGTCGAGGCTTCGCCCTCAGTCGAGCTTCCTGTATTTTCATATCCCTCGACTCGAGGCTCCTCCCTCAGTCGAGGATCTGTCTTTTTGAAATGATTTCCCTCCGGCATGAACCTCGAGTCGAGTGTCATGCACCCTCGACTCCAACTCGAGACCCGGGAATTTTTATCGAGAAGTGCTCCGATCCCGACCCCGTTTTTGTCCCGTATGTTCGTCTTTTCATTCTAAGAATACGGTACTCTCGGTTTGGCGAATTCCACCGATTTACCTGCAAAACGGGCGAAATACATCAAAACCTCACAAAGTAATACTTTTAGGCAAAGAGTGATACTTTTCACATTTAGGCACAAAAATCACACTTTAACTCACTTTTTGCACTAAAAATAGCCCTAAAAACATGTGTCAATTCACTCCAATCATACCCCCAAACTTGAATTGTTGCTCGTCCTCGAGCAACGAGAAACTAAGAACAAAGGAGTGAATTGATTGCAATTATGTCACATGGCACCATAGACGAAAAATAAGACAATCGAACTCATCAATGAACATAAGTATCAATGTAACTATCCACTAGCCATCAAGATGAATCATGCTCAAACAAATGCTCAATCAAACACTTAACACATTGCTCCTTCCATGAAGTGTTTAATTCTTCACTCAAGTGTATCAAGGTTTAAAGCTCTCAATCATCAATTGCATGAACAAGTACACCATATGATTGCCACAAGACTTAGTCTCAATCAAAATCAATTATGATCAATCAAGAATCAAAGAGGTCTTTCTTCTAGGTTGTAATGTAGACTCTTTGGAAAGGGTGGATGTTTTTGGATAAGAGTGACTAATTAGTAGAGACTTGAATGAAAGCTAATCAATACACAACACATCTCTTTACTTTCATCTAGCACACTCTTTCTTTTGAACTTCATTGATCATTCCACCATTCACTTGAGCTCTATCTTTTAAAGCTCACAAATTGAATTTTTTCTTTTCTTTCCACTTCATGCATTTTTTTACAATTCAACTTTTCACAACCTTTTTCTTCTTTCAATATTCACTACGTATCTCATCATCTTCCCACACTTAGCAATCAAATCACCATCATTAACCAACATTCAAGCTCAACTAAACATAGGACAAGAAAGGCTCATAAAAATAGGCTAAATGGTTTCAATTTCACTTGGCTTGCCAAAGAATATGGATCATAGACTCAACATGGCTCACTAAGGAAATCAAATGTATTTGGTAGGAAAGTATTTGGCAAAGTAACTCATCATATCAAACATGGCCCCTTATCACTTTCAAGACATCACACAAAGATCAATATCAACAAGTCTAGTGGCAAGTTCTTGTATACAAATCATGAATGATGCACTCACAAAGAATTACTATCAACCGTATAAGATGTACGATTATTAGGCACAAAAGCTCACGGGCTTAACTTGAGCAATGAATCAAGTATCATCAATCACATTCATCCTTACACAATAAATCAAGAAACTAGCATCAAGCTACAAATCTACTAATGATCATATCAAAATCCAACTTGTCTTGCAAATTAAACTCAAATGCTCATGTACATAATCTCAAGCATACTCACTACCACATGAATGATACTCAAAAATATGTCAATGAATCCACTATTAAGCTCAAACTAAAGAATATGGAATCATGGGAATAAAGAAATCCAAAGGATCATCAAGTCACAATCACCAATAGACAATAAGCTCAAAAATAGATCAAGGAAATCATAGCATCAATCAACACACATCATAATCACAATAAGATTACAATCCAACCAAATCATAAGCATCTAAATCTAAGAACAGGGAATAAGGGATAAGGAATAGCCCTAGTAGTCGGAAGGCGGTGGTGGAGGAGGATAGCTTGGCCCGAAATTCCACGAGCTCATTTGTTGAAGGAGGGAATACATATCACTTTGTGTCTTCATTGATTCTTCTTGCATCCTCCTCGTCTCTTCATTGAACATACGTGACTCCTCCATCATCCGGTACATCTCATCCTGCCGGGTTAGACTCTCAATGTGCATCCTCTGACTGTCTGCCCACATCTCCTCTGTCAGGACCCATGGTCTGTGAGACGAACTCCCTGCCTCGTACTCTCTACTCCTCATCTAATCCTGCCAGTACATATTAATCTCTGGCTGATACTCCTCTTCCATCTGGACAGGCTGCTCTTCTTGCTCCGGCTCCTCGTCATCCTCGTCCTCAGACTCAACCTCCTAAGCAACATCTGCTCTAACTGCATCTCCATCATCATCATCAGAAGAAGAATCGGAATCTGACCCTGACTGCTGACCTGCCGATCATCATCCCCCTCATCTCTAAGCACGTCCCCATGCTCCCTCGTGTAGGCATCTATGGCATCGGTGTGACGCTGCGACCACATACGTAGGTTAATAGTCACAAATGCCCGAGATCCAAAACCGCCGTCACCTCTTATTAGGAAGAGGAAACGGCCACCATGGTCTTCTTTGTAGGCACCACGTCCTTCCGATGCGATCTAGCGTCCTCATGCGCCTCATAGTGTCTGTAGTCAAATCTGGACCATCTAGTGCAACAAGGTTATGAGTCGGAATACCAAGGTGCTCAGCTATCAGAGTAATCATCCCACCAAAATTTATCTTCTTGAACTTAGTGCTCGTCGCTCTCTCAAACAAATAACAGAGGTATGCCGCCGCGTTGAACCTCACTCCATGTAAGAAACACCACAATACATATAGCTCTTCAGAGACCACGGCTCCTCCCTCTGATCTCGCGAAGATGGTACTCGCGAGGATCTTCTCTAAGTACCGGACCACCGGGTTTCGAATGTGTGTGCTCTTAGACTTCCCCGGCACAAACTCGGGTTGACTCGGAGCCCCCGAATCAGAAATATGCCTCCAGAACTTCTTGGCGTTGTACTCCTCTCTAATGTTAAGCAAAGATCTATCAGGGTCAGTAGGTGTTCCGAGTAGCTCATTGATCTCATCCAACGTCAATTCGTACTCGTTCCCCATGAGCTCAAAAGTGATCTTCCGTGCAAACTTGTTCCTCCTAGCCTTGTGGACTTTGACGGTGCATAAGAACTCGAGAGTGAGTCCAAGATATGTCCGAGGTCTCTTAGCTAGAAAACCTCCCATTCCTACTTGCTCGAACAATCTAGGGATATCATCTTCAATCCCCATAGAAAGCATGCAGTTATGATCAACGAGACGAGTCCTGACCACCTTCTTATACAACTCAGCATACAAAATAGTGTGCTTTCTCCACTTGTAGTCATCCCACTGAATTCCCAATTCAGCGGGCATCCGGTGTGCAAAGTGTATAGCATCTTCTCTCTCTCGGATCTCAGCATCCGAATAATTGTGGCCATCCACTCCTCGAAACATAATTCCTGCACAAATAATTCCAATAGCACAATTGAGTCCATCAATAAAAAACTAGCTCGAAATATCACTCTATACCCTGGATGAATCAACAACAATATATCCAACCCTCAACAACATTCCTAGTGACTAAGCAAGAAATCCTAATCAAGTGGTCAATGAGTCAATGGAAACATATAAAACAAATGGAAGTGATCAACTAATCCTCAAACTATATCCATACTTAGCTAGATGGCTTCACAACAAACACCAAAGAACTAATCTCAATGAAAAATCATGCAAATAAGCTCCAAAAAATTTCATATCTCCAAACATGAACCAACTAACAAGCATTTAGACAATTAAGCATTACTCACAATCAACTTCTATCATCATCAAAAATCCCCAAATTTACTAAATATTCAACCATGCACTAGGAAATCCTATCATGCTCAATAATCACCTTCCAAGCCAAATTCACCCATAAATGAGCAACTCACACTATATACAATCTTAACATGCTCCTACAATCCTCAATTACTAAAAAGAATCTCCCTCAAGGCTTCAATTGATCAACATAAATCATGCATATAAAGTGTTAGACAAAATGCCCAAATGAAAATCTAATTCAACTTAATTCATGCAATTTCATCAACACCCAAGCATCAACTATACATCAATCACGAAATTGAAAGCCAAAAGAAAAGAAATTACATACCTTTCTAAGGGAATTTGACTTTGAATGTGGAAAATAAACACCTATGCACCTTCCACTCAAAACCCCCAAATTTGGATGAATAAACCCACAAATTCCACTCTTAGATGCAATACAATGATAATGCTATGATATTGGGATGATTAATCAGTGAAAACTGCTGGAAAATGTCGAAAATAAGGAAGAACGGCGGAAAGGAACGTGAAAGGGGGAAAACCCTCGAGTCGTGACTGCTAAAACTGAATCGCGATTTTTATAACAGACACCAGCCTCGAGTTGAGGGTCAGGCCTCGACTCGAGGAATCCCACTTTTTCAAAAGCCTCGACTCGAGGTTCCTCCCTCGAGTCGAGGAATGTGCCATTTCCAAAAATTTTTCTAAGTCTCAGTAGCTCGACTCGAGGTCTATGCAAGCTCGTCCTCGGGTCGAGACCAGGGCATTTTTTACGAATCCCACGTCCGACCCGACCCCTGAAACTCCCAAAATCGACCTCTACACACCTAATGAACCCAAATATGCGAAAATTTACCATGTTGGTCCCTCGATTTAAGCCCGGTCGCTCATTCGATCAAGGAGACCGGGTTCTCTTCCTTAATGCTCATTTTCACCAACTTTTAAGCTTTCCTTTCTTCCCAATTCCTCGATTCCTTTGCAAATTCGATCCTTTCCAATCCTCGTAGCAAGTATACCTACACACGGGCATCATTAGTCATCAACTCAACATCAATAAGGAATGCACTTCTAACCTAGACACACACACCCCCAAACTTGGATGAGGATATGCATTCAAAATTAAGTATGTGAATGATACCATTATGCAACCCTTAAATGATTTAACAATTAAGCTCAATAACCAAATACACTATCCATCAACTAACATCGTCTCCTAGCATGAGCAATTCCTAAGAATTCAAGGCAAAAATCCACAAAAAGAGCAAAACACAAACACACAACAAACACACCAAAGCAATAAAATGATGGGTTGCCTCCCATCTAGCGCTAGGTTTAACGTCCTTTGCCGGACGGAACTCAAAGAGTTCACACTTCCCTTTCTTTATCCATGTAAAAACCGGCTTTGTGCTCCACTAGGTGCTCCTTTGCAAAAAGGCAACACCCCCACTTATCTTCTAGGAGTAGCTTTCCTCCTTCATTGATTTCTTTCACCATAAGCACCTCTTTCGGTCTTCCAACACCAAGTAGCCGACTCCAATTTGATTCACACCACACCACTTGATCTCCTACTTCAAATTTTTCATCCCTTTTCTCAAGTGGTGCCTCTTTCTCAATCAACACCCCCAAACTTGAGCCATGCTCAAATTTGGTCAACTCTTTCCGACTTTCCTCTTTTTTCTCTTGTTCACCGGGGTCAAGCAAAGGGTTCTTTATTGATTCCTCCTTCCTACAATCATCAAAGGAAACACAAGACTTATTAGAAATGATCTTACAAGAGGGAAGGAAATGCTCATTGACTAAAGGATAAGTAGAAATAATAGGTGTAGAAACTTCCCTTTCAATGGAAGGGCATTCGTCAACAATCTCTATGTATCCACACGTTTTCTTCTCTACCTTACTTTGAGCAACCTCTTCCTCATGAACTCTTGTAAATGTCACTTCATCACCATTTAAGCTCAACTTAAGCTCTCCTCTTTCCACATTAATCATGGCCTTGCCCGTTGCAAGGAAAGGTCGACCAAGAATAATTGGTGCCTCTAGTTCCTCCTTCATATCCAACACAATAAAATCCACCGGGAATATGAGTTTACCAACCCCTACTAACACATCTTCAATTATTCCAAATGGTTGAGCATATGATTGATCCGCTAATTGAAGATTGATGTTCGTAGGAATCACCTCCCCTAAATCCAATTGCTTGAACACGGACAATGGCATCACATTAATACTTGCTCCTAGATCACATAAGCCTTAAATGTCTACCTTTTCTCCAATCTCACATGGGATAATGAAGCTCCCCGGATCCTTCTTCTTTTGTGGCAAGTGTCTTTCCAAGATGTCTTTGCATTCTTCCACTAGCTTAAGCATCCCCTTTTCATCCCAACTCCTTTTCTTTGACATAATTTCTCTCAAGAACTTCTTATAATGGGGAACTTGTTCAAGGGCCTCCAAAAGTGGAATATCAACATGCAAATTCTTGAAAATCTCTAAAAACTTACCAAACTCTTTATCAAGTTTCTTCCTCTCTACTCTCTTGGGAAAAGGAACCGGATTAGCCTTCATTGAGACCCCCCACTCATTCTTTGATTTTTTTTCCTTCTTTGCATTCCCCTTCACTTTCACCTCTTCTTCACTTTCTTTCTCTTCCACAACCACTCTTTCTTGTCTCTCATCTTCCTCATTCCCCACCTCTTCTTCAAACTCTCCTTTGTTCGACATTTTTTGGACCTTCATAGCTAGTACCACTCCTTAGCTTGATGGCACTACAAAACTCTTTAGGATTAGGCTCGGTAGTAGATGGGTACTTTCCTTTGTTTTGAAGATGGTCCACCGTAGACGAGAGCTTCCCAACCGTAGTAGCAAGTTGCCCTACTTGATGCTCGATCGTCTTGAAATGAGTGTCCATTTGCTTCCCTATATCATCAAGCCTTGAATCATTCGCTTCCAACTTCTTCACAATCAACCCCAAGATCTCCTCCGTAGTAGCCTTTCCTTCATTGTTTGGAGCCTTTGCACCCGGATCAAATCCGGGAGGAAATTGAACGGCGGCTCTCGGATTGGCATATGAAAAATTTTCATGTCTCCTCCATGTATTCCCATTAAATGGAGCTTGCGGTTGAGGTTGATAGCTTCCTTGTGGCCTATTTTGATAAGGCATTTGGTAAGGCCTTCCTCCTTGATAATTCCCTTGATAGTTTCCTCCTTGATAGCCTCCTTGGAATGGAGGCCTACCCATATAACTCACTTCTTCCACCGGCAATGTACTTGGCCCAACATCAACATGAGGAACGGATGGACTCACACTTGCTTGGCTTTGTGAAGTCGTAAGAGCTCCCAATCGGTCCATCATAGTCATCATCATACTCTTCATACTCTCTATCTCATCAACTTGTGACACTCTATGATGTGCTCCTCTATTACCCGACACTTGGAATGAGTCTTGAGCTATGTTTTCCATAATTTCATTCATTTTCCCCACGGTTTTAGACCAAATCGATCCATTAGCACAAGCATTCAAAAACGACCTATCCCCATCCGTCAAACCATTGCAAAAGTACATAATGGTTTGCTCCTCCGGAAAACCGTGTTGAGGACAATTAATAAGTAACATGCCATACCTCTCCCACGCCTCCGGTATCGTCTCCCCATTCTTTTATCGGAAATGGGAAATAGCCTCCTTTGCTTGCACGGTCTTTGAAGGTGGGTAAAATTTCATCAAGAATTTCTTTGACAATTCCTCCCATGTCCGTACGGTCCCGGGCGGTAATGAATTAAGCTATGCTTTTGCTCTTCCTTTCAATGTAAAGGCAAAGAGCCTCAACTTCTTCGCATCTTCGGGTACCCCATGGTATTTTGTAGTGTCGGCAATCTCAAAAAATTGTGCCATATGTTGATGTGGGCACTCATTTTCATCTCTACCCTCAAATTGCTTCTCCCTAAGCATTCTCACCAAAGCGGGACTTATCTCGAAGTTATTAGCATCTATCCTCGGCCTTGCTATCCCATCATAATACTCTCTAAGTTGTGGTTCGAAGAACTCTCTCAAAGGCCTTCCTTGAGGTGGTGGCTCATTTATAGGTTGTGGTTGTGGTTGGGCATTTGGAATGTGAGGTGGCTCATGATATCGTGGCTCTTGATTATACGGCATATGGGGATAGTATGGTGGAAAGTGTTGTAGATGAGGTGGATAGTAGGGATATTGATGAGCTTGAGGTGGATAAGGGTAGGGATTTTGGTAGGGATAATTTTTTGGTGGCATCCCTTGAGGGAAAGGGCCAACTTGAGCATGGAAATGATTCCCATTACCTCCATTCTCTCCTCCTCCTACTCCTTGTCCATGTATCTCCTCTTCTTGAGGATCACCCACTAATCTCTCCTCATGCCTTTGCTCTTCTCCTTCCATAGCTTCCCTTCTTCTTCTCACACGATTTCTTCTCAATGTAGCCTCAATTTCCGGATTTAGTGGCAAGGGTGGAACACCACTTGATCTTGTTAGCATGCACCAACAATGCCACAAATCCAAGGATCAAATTCTCACCAATAAAATCAATAAAAACAAAAAAATAAAAACAACAACTAGCCACTTCAAACAATCCTCGAATCTGACTTATTGGCGCAAAAACTAACTCCCCGGCAACGGCGCCATTTGATTGGAGTGTATAGGGTAAGAGTTATTAAGACCAATCAACAAAATATCGAACCCAAGGGAGAAAGTATGCAAACGAAATTCAAGGATAAGAGTTCTAAATGGCTAAAGTTGTAACAAGCTCTTAAACTAAATCACTACAAATTGCAAGAAATTAAATGGCAAAGTTATGCAAACAATCTATCAAACACTTAGAATGCAAGATCAAATAGACTAAAATCAATGAGGGAATTGGGTGCAAGGGATAATCTCCATCAAGGAATCCATGATTAACAAGCTATGATTGTATCAAAATGCAAATCAATCAAATTAGAAAGCTTAAACCATCATGAAATTAATCACTCCATTAATATCACAATGCCTAATGTGAGTATCCTTAGTTCTTCCCATCTCTCAATGTAGAAGTCCCCAATTCATACAATCATGCAAAATTGAAACCCGATTAACACCTAATCACGTTAGCTCAACTCTCGCCTATTGCTAGGGTGATCAACCATTAATAAAAAAAAAAAAATTCATGAAGCACAATTAAGAATCACAATTAGGGAGCAATCTAATTCAATTGATCACAATTATCAACAATCATAGCATGAGGCAATCACTTCATCCCTAATTTTAATTATCCCAAGCACAAAGCTATTAGCCCATGGTGCTACAAGCAAAAACCATGGCTAGAAAATCTAAGAAAGCAATTAACAATCTAATTACTACAAACAATGAATTAAAGAGATCAAAGGGTAAGAACATCACCAATTAAGCTTCAATAGGCAAAAATAAGAATGATTAATCTTGTACAATGCTTCAATACAACTTCAATTCTTCCCAATTCTCAGCTGCAAACTTCAATTACAATCAACCAATCTACTAATCTAATGAACTAAATGTGGAATCTATCTCAATTCTAACAATCTAATGCAATTACAAGTAAATTCAAGCTACAAAATGTAAAATTCGCTTAAAGAAACTCCTAGAAACTGCTCTGAACTGCTAGAATCAACTCTCCCTTTGTTTTGGCTTTCAATGGCTTAAAAACTGAATATTTCGGTTTTGGGCACTCCTCGAGTCGAGCTTCAAGCCCTCGAGTCGAGGCCTAAAAGTCGCTAACACGTTTCTTTAAAAATCTCTCCTGCCTCGAGTCGAAGCTTCGCCCTCGAGTCGAGCTTCCTGTATTTTTCATATTCCTCGACTCGAGGCTCCTCTCTCGAGTCGAGGATCCTGTCTTTTTGAAATGATTTCCCTCCAGCATGAACCTCGAGTCGAGGTCTGTGCACCCTCGACTCCAACTCGAGACCAGAGAATTTTTATCGAGAAGGGCTCCGATCCCGACCCCCGTTTTTGTCCCGTATGTTCGTCTTTTCATTCTAAGAATACCGGTACTCTCGGTTTGGCCGAATTCCACTGATTTACCTGCAAAACGGGCGAAATACATCAAAACCTCACAAAGTAATACTTTTTAGGCAAAAGAGTGTTACTTTTCACATTTAGGCACAAAAATCACACTTTAGCTCACTTTTTGCACTAAAAATAGCCCTAAAAACATGTATCAATTCACTCCAATCAACAGGAGACATCACAAAGATATCAGATAATCTAAATCAGATGACTATCAAGAGATCAACCATAAAATTCTACAATCAAGAATCAGACTCAGATGAAGAAGAAAGACCAGATTCAAACATAGAGAAAGAACCTGGAAGCTCTTCCTCACCAGCTGATCAGACGACCATCAACCTAGATGATCAGGTAGAGTCATCAGAAGGTAACATAGAATCATCTGAAATAAATAATTCAGACAAAACTTCATCCATTGTAAAAGATAAAGGTAAGAAAGTAATGTCATATCACCCAGCTGAACAGATAATTGGAGATTTAGACTCTGGTGTCCAGACGAGGACCCAACTAAATCAAGATTGTATGTTTAGTTGCTATGTGTCATTACTTGGACCTAAATCTATTACTGAAGCTCTGACTAATTCCAATTGGATTAATGCCATGCAAGAAGAACTAAATCAGTTTCAAAGACAAGATGTGTGGGAGCTTGTTGAAAGGCCTCATGATCAAAAAGTCATTGGAACTAAATGGGTATTTAAAAACAAAAGGGATGAAAACAATATTGTGGTTAGAAATAAAGCCAGACTAGTTGCTCAAGGTTATTCACAATCAGAAGGGATTGATTATGATGAAACCTTTGCACCAGTAGCTCGTTTGGAAGCCATAAGATTGTTTTTAGCCTATACTGCTTTTAAAAGATTCATAGTTTTTCAAATGGATGTTAAGTCAGCATTTCTTAATGGAATCCTAGCTGAGGAAGTTTATGTAGAGCAACCTCCTGGTTTTGTCAAAGGAGACAAAATTTATAAACTAAGGAAAGCTCTATATGGACTTAAACAAGCACCTAGAGCATGGTATGACACCTTGTCTGATTATTTAATTCAAAATGGTTTTGTTAAAGGTAGAATTGATAGAACTCTCTTTAGAAAAGAATATGGTTGTGATCTTTTGTTAGTTCAGATTTATGTTGATGATATTATTTTTGGATCAACTAACATATCTTTGTGTGAAGAATTTAGTCATCTTATGAAAAGCAGATTTGAAATATCCATGATGGGAGAGATGACTTATTTTCTTGGACTCCAAGTCAAACAGACAAAGAAGGGAATATTCATCAATCAAGCCAAATATACAAGATCTCATTGAAAAATTTGGAATAGGTACCAGCCGAGAAGTTAAGATACCTATGATGACAAACTTTTCAATGGATCCAGACGAGAAGGGAGAAGACACTGATCAAACTGAGTATCGAGTTCTAATTGGTTCATTATTATATTTAACTGCTAGTAGACCTGATATTTCATTTGCAGTTGGAGTCTGTGCTCGATTTCAAGCTAATCCTAAGAAAAGTCATCTTGAAGCAGCAAAGAAAATTCTTAAGTATCTGAAAGGTACAGTAAATGTTGGATTGTGGTATCCAGCTGATGACAACTTTGAGTTGTCTGGATAATCAGACTCAGACTTTGGTGGGTGTAAGATAGATAGAAAATCTACATCTGGTACTTGCCAATTTCTTAGTAGTAAGCTGATTTCATGGTGTTCTAAGTAACAAACCTCTGTAGCTACTTCCACAACTGGATAAGTCAACAGTTAAGGGACTATAACATTATCACCAAAGATGTATCAATCTTTTGTGATAGTGAAAGTATCATAGCTATTACCCAGAACCCAGTCCTACATACTAGATGCAAGCATGTAGATATCAGACACCACTTCATCCGAGACCATGTAGAGAAAGGTGACATCAGATTAGAGAAGATTCTGACTGATTTCCAAAGAGCAGACATCTTGGCAAAGCCACTGGCAGAGACAAGGTTTAAAGAACTATCTGTAGAATTAGGATTATTAGATGCTTCTTTAGTTAATCTATAATTCTATGTGTTTCATTCTTTGTCTTTCTCAATTTAGTTTACTATGTCTAGAAAGAATTATCAGACTAGATATGAGTCAAAGGACAATCAGGTAGCTGATATCATTGATCTCCTAATTTTGGAATCAAGAATCAAGGATTAGTTATATTGACCTTATCTGACATGATGATTACTTATCTAACATTCGGTAAATCAGACTAGGGCACAATAGTCAGCTGATTTCTTGAAAAACAGATGACTATCTGCACCCTATCTGATTAACCTCAGCTACTAATGGTTTTCTTCGAGTTTATGTCTTTGCAGGAATAGGTCACACATCAGATTGATAAATCAGATTGTTTCACCTCATCTGTTATAAACCTTTTCATCTAGACACATTTGCTTCTAAATACTCTCCATACATTGTGTTTTCTTATAAAACTCTTATCGGATTGTTGTCACTTGTTGGAAAACCTAACTTTAGAAAATACAATTTGAGCCTACTTATTTAAAATAAAATGTTTTCTTAAACTAGTCTTTAAGTTTGCCAAATGACAAAATAGGCTGTTTTTAAAAAAATCAGACAAGTTACTTTATCAGATGATGTTATAAACCCATCTGTTTTTGAAAACCCTTATACGAAGTAAGGTAACCTTAGGCTGACGTCAGGTATACTTACTTCTCTGCATAAAGTAACTTTTTACGCAATTCAAGATTAGTGAACTACACGCGCTGAATCCCAATCGTTTATCCAAATTTTTAACCGTTGATTCAGCACAGTAAATCATTTTAAATAAACGGCCTAGATTAAACCAAATTTTCTCAAGCGGTTTCTCTTTCCAATTTTCCCTCCTATAAATATATCTTCTTCTTCGATCAAACTTTTTTCACTTTCAGAAAACCACACTTATACTCTGTAAAAATATTTTAAAAACCCTTAGCCAAAATCTTCTATGAGCCATACCCACAAACTTCTAGGAATAACATCAACAATGGTGGAGGTACACACTGAAACGTATAACACGAAAATCAAGTCGGAGATGTACGTCGACTTTGACACCACCACCGATGATGAATCAAGATAGATTCTCGGTTTATTGGAAAGGTCTGGATTAAGGACATTCTATTCCAAGAAATCCAACACCAATAAAACCCTGGATATGAGAGGTATAGAATTCTATGTCAACGGGACATATGAAAACGGCATGTTCAAAACCCGTGTCTACGGCGAGGAATTAACGGTGACCACGGCGGAGGTGGCCCGGATTTTTGATACAAGCAGTAAAGGAGTGAACCCCCTCACCTACAAATCAGACGATTGGGTAGAATCATTCGAGATGATTGCCCGGAATTCAATGAAGGAAAGAAGGTTTGAATTAAAGAAGAAAATGCTCCGACGGAGATATCGTCTGTTGATGACGATATTGACGAAGGTCATTTTAGGGGAGCAGAACTCCCATGATGGGCTGACGATCCCAAGGCTGTGCTGTCTGAGGACAATTATTGATAGGGTTCAAGCCAACTGGGCTGGGATGTTGCTGGGCAGATTTGAAACTGAGAGGAAGAGGCTGGAAGTAGTAAATAGGAAATGGCAGGCTAAGTCAATCACTAGTCTGTTTAACAAAGTGACAATAATACTGGAGGATATGCTGACAGTCGAAATCAACTGGGCTGATGGAGTTAGAGCCTACACTAAATAGAAAGGCTGCTAACAAAAGACGAGCTGATTGGAGAACCAGCTGACTCTGACGGAGGAGCAGCTGATGTCAGGGTTCAGGACCCATCAGCTGAGGAGGAAGAAAAAGAGGAAAGAGTAGAGGAGCCGACGGTGAGCTCAGCTGAGGCTTCACAGCCAATGAAGCTAAAGGAGAAGGCCAAGAAGAGGAGGAGGTTGGTGAAAACCTCAGAGTTAGGAGGAACCTCTGCTGCTGATCAGTCTAGCCTGCTGGCTGAAGAGGCACTCACGTTGGAGATAGCAGTAAAGGTGGTCCAATCAGAGGAGGTACAGGAGATAAGCTCTGAGAGGACCCCTTCCCCTTCTCCTTCTCCCAGAAAGGTACAATTCTCCCCCTCCCCCTCTCCAACCAATCTGACGATGAAGAGGTGACCCAGTCTGGCACCTCTGAGCCTCTAAAACAGCCTACTCTCACTTCAGTCCACGCCACAACCTCATCCTCCCTTCCTCAAACACAAACCACTTCCCCTCCCCCATCTCCATCTGATATATTTTATTTCCTCACTGGACCCGTCTACTCCCCCACCCCCATATCTACCATCTCAACCCCAGCCTTACTTCCATCATCTCCAACTCCCCCTCAAATATAAGCTGAAACCATTCCATCTCCCCAACCCACCATTCCACAGCTAACCCCTTCTCCACCACCCACTTCATCTGATATACCACCCCCTCCATCTTCACCCCCACCTGAGATTCCCCCTCCACCAACATCAGACACCCCCACTTCCTCCCAACCCTCTGAACCCCAACCCTTGGATAACTCCAACATCTTTGGAGATATCCACATGAGCTCCTCCAGTCCAACTTCTCCCACCCCCTCCTCCTCATCTGAATCTAAGGAGGAGACCAGTCCAATCTCTGTCATCTCTTCTGCCTTCATGAACCTTCACAAGCAAATCATCGATAAAGTCCAGAAGATGATGGAGAGGAAGATAAAGAAGGTGATTCGAGCAGTCACCGAGATATTGCTCGCCAACATGCAGATTGCCGAGGTAAATATATCTCGCAACTTATCAGCCAACTTTGGCACTGTTGTTGGTACCCGACTGAGCAATCTGGAGGAGGATTTAAGATTGCTCAAGCAAAAAGTGGCTGCAGACAACGAATTCCTGGTTGATGCCCTCACAGCAGACAAATCAAACTTCCGGGTTCGTTGTGCTGCGTTGGAAGATCAGCTCAAGACCCTTCAGAATGAAGTTAAAAAGGGGGAAGGAGCTGAAGGAAGAATAGACACCCTCACAGCTGGAGTTATGTCAATTACAGACAAGCTCGACTCAAAGGCAGACTCAGCTGAGTTGGAGGCAGCCAAAGCCGAGATAAAGATCAAATCAGATGAGCTGGCTGCTTTGCAACTGAGGGTGACGCAGATTGAGGAGGCCATCCGCAAGGATGAGGAAAAGAAAAGGATGGAGGAGGAGGATAAGAAGACTGAACAACTGCTGGCCAGAATGAAAGAAGCTGAGAAACCCGAGGCCAAGGGCAAGGGTAAAGGAAAGGCAGCAGCAGTCGAGAAAGTGTGAGCAGCTGACCAGTCCCAGACCAGCAAAGCGGAAAAGGAAAGAACCTGACTACTCAAACCTCTCAGCTGAACAAATTAGAAGAATACATGCTGAAAAGGAGAGGTATGAGAAGCAGGAAAAGAAGAGGCTGAAGAAGTTGGGAAAGGCGGAGCTGAAGTGGGACAGGGACACTCAGAAATGGGTATCGAAAGCAGCTGATGAAGCAGATTTCCGACCTGTCCATCGCTCATCAGCTCCTCCGAAGATGGTCTCTGGGCAGTTCACCAGCGAATACAAAAAGAAGGCGCTGGATGCCAGATGGATGTACTATTGGTACATCTTGAAGGCATCTCCATCTGGTGCAGCTAATGAAGACATGCAATGG
This sequence comes from Paraleonurus japonicus, assembly GCA_030762865.1. Lineage (NCBI taxonomy): Eukaryota > Viridiplantae > Streptophyta > Magnoliopsida > Lamiales > Lamiaceae > Paraleonurus > Paraleonurus japonicus. The sequence goes on along the minus strand of CM061055.1, from coordinate 15,693,030 downwards.
CATGAATGGATGGAGAGAGAGGATGCCGATCTATATGGAAGACTGCTTGATGAGGCGAGTAAAGTTTTCAACTACGATCTTATCGCACCAGCCTATGAGCACGTCTCTCCTAAGCTGAATGAAGATGGCACTCCAGACATGGAATGGGTCAAGACCGTAGTTACCAAAGCTGAGGTGGAATCCAAGCTCACCAATGAAGAAGATCTCAAACAGCAAGGATTTTCACCTGGCTGAGGATTCCAGAAGCCAACCAATGGGGAACTTGATAGACAGGATTTTCTTTTCCTTATCTTTCATTTTTATCAGTTCTCCTTATCCGTAAAAATGTATATATGTGAATGAATATATTTTGACTTATGTGATTTACTTGTTTTATCTCTTAAAGCTTTCTTTACTATTTTAAGAAAAACTTAAAATTTTCTAAGTATTAATCATCTGAGAAAATTTTTCATCTCAGAATTAAAACTTTTCTAAAAATTTTCAAAGTATTAATCATCTGAGAAAATTTTCATCTCAGAATTAAAACTTTTCAAAAAAAATTTCTAAGTCTTAAAATTTTTCTATGTTCTTTGAGTTTTAAAACTTTTCATTAAGTTTAAATTCTTAAGACTTAAGAATATGTTCTTAAAATTTTTCTAAGTGTGAATTAAGTGTTCTAATTTGAATAAATCTGATTCAATGTGAGAATGTGCTAATATACCAATCTGATAATCTTGATTAGCTCTAAACTAACTTCAGCTGTGAGTGTGTTTCTTCCTTGTAGGTTTTAACTTCATCAAAAAGGGGGAAATTGTTAGATTAAGAAAGTTTTGATGAGTTAAAAGACAGTTCAGATGATCAGACGACTATGAAGAACAACTGAGACTAAGTCCAAGTACTAAGCCGATCAGACTAGGTCATCAACTGAGCAAGTCAGCTGAAGACTGGAAAGTTGCAAGCCGTCTGGAGACAAGTTCAAACCTAGTCATCTGCAGGAGACGATTATGAAGAGCTCAGACGAGGTCAAGACAAGCTGAGTAGAATAAGAAAGGCGAGTCTTCACCAAGTCAGCTGCAGACGAGTAGGTTAAAATCAGCTGAGGAGCAAGCAGTTTTCAAGACTAAGTTTGTTGAGCAGTTTTCAGTTTATTAGAATTGAATAACAAACTAACTATTTTTTCAGACTTATAAATAGGTCTAGATTTTCATTTTCAAAATAACTTTTAACTTTGGCACATATCACGATTTATGATTACTCTCTATTCAGATTTCACAACAAATTCACAAGTTTTCAAAAGAGTTTTTCAAATCAATTCTAAGTGTTTATAGAACACTTTCCTTGTAATCTTCAAATTCCACTACTCACTGTAATAGTTAGATTCCAGAGAAGAAGTTAGGAGTTTTGAAGATCTGAAGAAATTTGTAAGTTGTAAATTGTAAGTCAGATTGTAAGTAAGTAAGTAGTAAGCTAGCCCCTTCTTCAAGTTGGAGAAGGAGAGTGGATGTAGGATCGTTTGATCTGAACCACTATAAACCCTGGTGTTCTTTATTGCTTTACTTTACTTTTCTTTCAATTTCAATTTCCAGTTTATTAATCAAAGATTAAATTCAGAATCGAAGTTAAAACTATAATATCAGTTTGCTTTTGATCTTGATCAAGTTGAGTTTAAAATTGAATTCCGCTGTGCTACTTGAGTGTTTTTGAATAATTTTAAAAGATTTGTAAAATCTAAAAATCTATTCAACCCCCCCCCCCCCTTTCTAGATTTTTCCTCAAAGGCTAGTTCAAGTTTTATCTAAGATACTCAACTAAGTGGGACCAACACATGATTTCGAAGCACAAAGATTGAGGTATAATGGGAAGGAGGATCACTATCCTTGGCCATTCCGATGAAGGACTTGGAAGTGAAGAAATAAGTCCGGCATAGGACAATAAAAATAGCGCTTGATGAGAGGCAACCCATCCTTTTTTATTGCTTTCGTGTGCTTTTTGTATTTTTGTTGCTTTTGTTTCTGTTTAGTTTTGGAAATTGGCTTGGGAATTTATTTGCTCATGCTTAGGAGGTTATGTTATCTTGCGATGGGATTTATTTGATAAGTGAGTTTATTGTTGATACCATTAAGAGTTGCATAAATTTTTATCACTTATGCCAAACCTTGAATTCATGTTATAATTCAAGTTTGGGGGTGTTGGTCGTTATTTGGTTCTTGCATCTCTTAGTGGTAATTATTTGAAGATTCTTATGCCCGATTGTAGGTACACTTGCTAGATGAATGGGAAAGCGATTGTAATTGCAAGGAAATGCAAGATCAAGAAGGAAAGAGCTAGGAAGCTTGATGATCCCTACATGCTTGAAGGAAAAATGGAGTTTAAAGGCTTATTGGTACATCACTTCCTTTCAAACTTAGACTTGTCTAAGTTTGGGGGAGGTGTTTCTCTTTCCTTTTCTAATTCTTTTGTGCTCTTCTATGATTTTGGGGTTGGATGAGCTTATTGCTTGTTGATGATGATGCTATAATTGTGTCTTAGTTTCCTTGTATATTTTGAGCTTAATTTGTCTTGAGCTTAATTGTGGCCTTATTGTATATCTTTTAGTATCATCTTGATGTAGTGAGTATGCTTGGACTTATGTATATGAGCACTTGTGCTTGATTTGCAAGACTTAATTGAATTTTGATATGATCATGAGTTGATTTGTGGCTTGAAGTTAGCATTCTTGATAATTATGTAAAGATGAATGTTATTGATGATGCTTGATTCATTGCTCAATTTTAGCCCGTGAGCTTTTGTGCCTTTATAATCGTGCATCTTATACGGTTGATGTGATTTCTTTGTGAGTGCATCATTCATGATTTGTATGCTAGAACTTGCCACTAGACTTGTTGAGATTGATCTTTGTGTGAAGTTATGAAAGTGATAAGAGGCCATGTTTGGATTGATGAGTCACTTAGCCAAATTTTTCCCCACCAAATACATTTGATTTCCTTAGTGAGCCATGTTATGCTTATTTCCTTATTCTTTGGCAAGCCAAGTGAAATTGAAGCCATTTTGCCTATTTTTGTGAGCCTTCTTGTCCCATGTTTAGTAGAGCTTGATTGTTGGCTATAGATGGTGATTGATTGCAAAGAGTGGATGGAAATAATGTGCTAAGTGATGAAGAGAAGAAGGGTTGTGAAGAAAAATTGAATGGTGAAAAATGTTGCAAATGAAAAGAAGAAAAATTCAATTTGTGAGCTTAAAAAAAAAAAAGAAAGCTCAAGTGAATGGTGGTGATTGAACTTTGAAAAGAATGAGAAAGAGTGTTGCTTAACAATGATTGAAGGGATGTGAATTGTTTTGATTAGCTTTCATTCAAGTCTCTACTACTTAGTCACTCTTTTCCAAATATATTCCACCTTTCCAAAGAGCCTACATTACAACCTAAAAGAAAGACCTTTTTTATTCTTGATTGATCACAATTGATTTTGATTGAGATTAAGTCTTTTGACAAGCATATGGTGTGCAAGTTTGTGAATTTGATGATTGAGTGTCTTATACCTTGATACACTTGAGAGTAGAGTGAAACACTCCATGGAAAGATCAATGTGTTAAGTATTTGATTGAGCATTTATTTGAGCATGGTTTGTCTTTTTTGCTAGTGGATAGTTGCATTGATATTAATGATCATTGATGAGTTCAATTGCCTTATTTATCTTCTAAGGTGCCATGTGACATAATTGCAATCAATTCACTCCTTTGTGCTTAGTTTCTACGTTGCTCAAGGACGAGCAACACTTCAAGTTTGGGGGTATTATGATTGGAGTGAATTGATGCATGTTTTTAGGGCCTAGTTTAGTGCAAAAAGTGACCAAAGTGATAGTTTTTGGGCCTAAATGTGTAAAGTATCACTTATTTGCCTAAAAAGTATTATTTGTGAGATTATTGATGTTTTTCGTTCTTTTTGCAAGTAATTCGGTTGAATTTTGCCAATCCGAGAGTACCACTGTGCTTAGAATGAAGAGACGAACATATCGGACGAAAACAGGGGTCGGGGCCGAAGCCCCGCTCGAAAAAAGTGCCCTGGTCTCAAGCTCTGGTCGAGGACCAAGAGCCTTGAGTCGAGGGTGAGGCTGAAAGGACCAAAATCAGAAAAAAAAGCCTCGACTTGAGTTGAGTCGAGGGAGAGGAAAATTGCAAGGGCCTCGAGTCGAGGCCTGACCCTCGACTTGAGGGGGAAGTTTTTCAGGGTTTCATCTATTTAAATGCAGAAGCAGAGCATAATGAAGGGGGATTATATTAGAGTAATTAGGAGCGGTTTTGGGCCAATTTCTTAGGCCCCAAGCCAGTTTCCCTTTGTAGGTAGTGTAGAAGGTAGAATTAGATTTAGATTTCAATTGTTGTTGATTAGATTAGCTCTAGATTAGCTTTTGATCATTGTTGTTTCATTCAATTCAAGCTCGTATTTCATTTGAAGATTGGTGTTGGAGACTCAAGCATTCCTATTTTTGTTAATTGAAGACCTATTGGTGATGTTCTTCTTCTCTCCTCTTTTCAATTTCTTAATTGTTGTGATTTGCTTTATGTTTGATCAATTCTATCTTCTTCCCATGGGTATTGCTTGTGGTACCATGGGCTAACTCTCTTGTGTTTGGGTTAATTGAAATTGATGATGATTTGATTGACTATGCTATGATTGTTGATGATTGGAGATCAATTGAGTAGATTGGTTACTAATTGTGATTCTCAATTGTGCTTCATGCATAATTATCTCTTTAGATTAGTGTTTGATCACCCTAGCTATAGGCGAGAGCTGCGCTAATGTGATCCGAGATTAATCGGGATGTAATTGTGTATGAATGTGTGGATTGGTGCTTCAGAATCGAGAGATTAGTTGCACTAAGGATACTCACGTTAGTTTGTTTCCTAATTGTGATTCTTAATTGTGCTTCATGTAAAATTGTCTCTTTAGATTAACGATTGATGACCCTAGCAAGAGGCGAGAGTTGAGCTAACGTGATTAGGTGTTAATCGGTTACAATTTTGCATGATTGTATGAATTGGGAACTTCTACATTGAGAGATGGGAAGGACTAAGGATACACACATTAGGCATTGTGATTTTAATGGAGTGATTAATTTCATGATGGTTTAATGCTTTCTATCTTAGTTGATTTGCAATTTGATTCAATTATAGCTTGTTGATTGATGATTCCTTGATGGATGTTAGCCCTAGCACCTCTATTCCCCCATTTATTATTGTATTTGTTCTCGCATCTCAAGTGTTCGATCATTTGCTTGCGTGTTGTTAATTTGTATTTTGCAAGTGTTTTGTAGTGATTAGTGCCAAATCGTTTTGCAACAATAGTCATTGAGAACTTGTATTTCTAGGGCCTCATGTGCATATTTTTTCCCTTGGGTTCGATATTTGTTGATTGGTCTTAATATCACTTCCCGATTACTACTCCAATCACTGATGATTCATTTATAGTATTATAATGATATTAAATATGATCACTTAATACAATAAATTCACATCAGAGTAGTTGTAAATTAATTGTCATGAGCAGTTTTAATTCTTTTTGTAAAAATATTGTGTCTTGTGTACATTAATTTTTCTTGAATCTTTTGTGACAATATAAGCGGTTTAATAAATAGTACTATAAAATATTTTTTCCTTATAAAAAAACACAGTATTTTTACAGAAAAGTGTCTCTTCGAAAACAATGGGTTGCAATGTGTTTCCTTACCAAATCGATGCAACTTCTCATATACCTAACTATTTGAATTTCACATTAAATACGAGCGGTTGACTGCTGCTCATATAAATTGGGCCACATTATACACGAAAAATCATTCCTAAATTACTCATTACATGCCTCAGACGACGAATTCATGGAGGCTTTTGTAAATATCTAATTTGTCTTCTTCTTATGTTTTTATATGCTTATCATGTTTTGATATTTGTTTGTATTAAGATTTTGTTCTACTATTTTTGAATAACAGATGAAAGATTTGGAGGCTAACAACGAAATTAAAAAAAAAAAAGCAATGAAGGACCAATTCGAGGTTTGAGATTTTTCGCAGATCAAATTTCTTTTCATAATTGTTGGTCCTGGGATTGAGTGAATCTCTTAGAAATAATCTAGAAGGGGGGTTGAATAGATTATTTAAATTTCTTGCCAAAATTCAGATTAGCTACTCAAACTTATTTTCTGAAATATCTCGAGTACTCAGCGGAAATGAATTATACTTAATCTTTTAAGAACGGATCTAAAAGAAACTTAATAGAATTGTAAACACAAATTGATCGATTGAAAGTAAAAAACCGAAAGTAAAGAACATGAGGTTTATAGTGGTTTGGATTGGAAAATTCTACGTCCACTCTCTTTCTCCAACTCGAAGAAGCGTCTTGTCTCACTTTCTTGCTTGCTTACTTCTTTCGTTTACAGATTACAATCAGCGAAGTTTCAACTCTTCGAATCTCCTATCTTCCTTCTAATCTAATCTTCTAAATGTATATTACAGTGCAGAATATTGAGAAGAAAGAATTACAGTGAAGTGTTCTACAAACACTTAGAAAAATATAAAAAATCGATTTAGACTGCTAAGAGTGCTCTTTGAAAGTGTGTTTCAGAAATGTGCCAAAAAGTCCTTCTAAGTACTATGATTAGGCCTATTTATAAACCCTTAAGACGGTTAGTTCGTTGTAACAAAGTCTAACCGCTTAACAACTTAATCTTGAAAACTAACTTGACTTCAGCTAATCTTCTTGAGTAAGTCGTCTGACTGACTTAGTTGAAATCCACATTTCTTATTCTACTTAGCAGATTTCTACTTCGTTTGAGCTCTTCATTATTCTCTCTATCAGATGACTTCTCCAAGGTTGTCTTCAGATGACCTCTTAATCGAACGACCCCAGCTGACTAGTTTAGTTTACCTAGTCTGATAATCTAACTAGTGAAACAACTACATCAGCTGTCCTATACATTTTTAGTTGGTCATCTTACTTTACAAGAGTTCAACTAATCTATACAATTAACTTATCAAAACTAAATCCTGATCTAACAATAATATTCTGAACAATAGCATCATGAACCCTGGTATTTTTTATTTTTTGGTTTTCAGAGGAAGAAGATGGTGCTTCAACAAAATATGGAGATAATGGACCGTCACTTGGACTGCCGATTTGAACTCATGAAGATTCGATTTCAAATCAAGACCAGGTTGAACGTTAAGACTGATGAGGCTGAGAGGGGATACTTGAAGGACAAGTTAGAGAAAGCTCCCAATGAGTTGTCTGAGTTTGATAAAATAATCTCAGTGTTGTTCAAACAATTTCATAACTTTCTCTGAAGTTGTCTCATCATTTTTTTTTAATATGAACAATGTAGTTAGTTTTTTTTTTTGTTTAATATCTAGAATTTTATGTTTATGTTTAATTTTATGTTTATAATCATGTTTATGTTTTCGTTTGTGTATGTTTATGTTTTTGTTTATATATGTAAAATATCAGTTAATGTTTTTTTTATATATAAGTTTAAGTTTATATTTATGTTTATGAATTGATATTAAATTCGTTATGGCACATGGTATTTGAGACATAGTTTTAGACTTCGACACTTACGAAAAATATAAATTGAACTCTGGATTTTTATTTTATGTAACTTGTAATCTAATTATGCAGTACTCCACATTAAAAAAATATTCAAACACATTTATCTGAAATTAATCACTAAAAAAATAACACAAAAAAAGTAAACATAAATTAATTGACAAGACACCTTTGATTTGATAAATTTTAACAATGAAATATAACATTATTATTTGCTATATACAAGCAAAATTTTCATAACTACAACGTATAATATAGACTAATTTTTATATAAGTACTTAGCATGGATCAATTCATTTTTTTTTTGAACAGTCAAGAAAATTTTATTAAATTGAGTACAAGGGGTACTCAACCCAATAAAACAACAAAGTTAAGAGATTACATTTAGACAGGACCTAGGATCACCCAGCCACGAGCTAATTTTGAGACTGAACAGATTCAACTCTTTACAATAGACCCAATGCCAAATCCTAACTTTGAGTAAACTAATCACCTTATCAATGGAGATAATTGATTCCTAAGTAAATCTGGTTATTCCTTCCAGTTTAAGCAGCCAGATCAAATAAAATTTGGCTATTTCAATGTAAAAAATGCAATTAAAACCCTAACATAGGTTATCGTGCATGCATTAGGGCTTAGGGTGCAATAATGTGTGAAAAGTACAAAATGGGGGGGGGGGGGAGAAGGAAGGGTTGTTTCCCGCCAAACCCTAAACCTTAGACAAACTAGGGTTTGATATTTATTCTTTAAATATCCATTCATTCCTCTTCCATTTACAATCAACCCTAAAAATTTCGATTTCTATTACCACTCTCTAAGACTCCAAACACATGGCAAGCACTTCGAGTAAATCAGTCATCCGAACCTTGCTGAATGGAGCTCACCATCGACTCCAAAAATGGTGGAGAAGTTGTATGCGAAAGTGAAGCATGACCACACCACCCTCAAGGATGAGTTGCTGGAGTTTTTGAAGAGGTTGCTGCTTTCAACCTCCGAAGACAGTTTCGGCCCGTTGTCTTGGACCACGACGAACCTCTCTTCATGGTGTACGAGTACCTTCTCGATAAACTCAGGGGTTAAAAAATTGTGGCCCTATTCTTGTTGTGAGCTCTCTTCCGGGTCGGATTCCTCGGCCAGAATTTGATGTTTCCTTGTTTATGTCTCTAACCTTTTGATGTGCCCATATCGGTCCCCTCAACTTTCTCAGCCAGAATTTGATGTTTTCTTGTTTATGTCTCTAACCTTTTATTGTGTCCATATCGGTCCCCTCAGCTTTCTTAGCCTAAAATTTGAATTAGATGTTTGTTAGTTTCTTTTTTTGTTTTTTATTTTTATGAAGGAAATTGTTATGATCATCTCCATTTATCTCTTTTGCATTCTATATTATATATTAGTATAATATTAGTAATAGTATTAATAAGTAGTATGAATCGAATCAAATATGTGATATTATAAATAATAAATAATAATAATAAAACAAAATAAATAATAAAAAAAAGGGTTGGTTGCCTGAAATATTGGGAAATAATTATCTTGACTTAGATCATGTCAATCATTCCCCCCAAATCATGGGCATTTGTTGCATAAATCTAAATTATATCTAATTGACCTAATTATATAAATCTAAATTTTTTAGGGTTGTTCCAAAATTTTGATTTTTTTTTACTATATTTGGGCTTAAATAAAGAAACTATGTTCTGGTCCACAATATTATTTTTAAAGTTGGCTCACAAAATATAAAGTGATTATTAAGACCCACATAATTACTCAATACACCACTATATAGCTACGTAAAAGATGCTACTACAATTTATTGTAAATATGGTTGTGGTACTATGCAATTTGGAGTTGTTAATAATCTTGTTAATTTTTTTGAGCTATAGACTAATGAATTGATTAATTATATAATTTGTGTCCAACTATAAACATAATTAATAAAAACATATCCTCCAATTTTTATTTTTTATTATCGGCAAAATAAAAATTTTATTAACTCAAAGTTGGAGCATAAGGAGTACACCATTGCACATCACCATTACAGATTTACAAAAAAAGAAAAATATATCCTCTAGTTAATTAATTAAATTTATGGAGATTGTGTGTTTCCAAAATTATTAGATTTCATTAAACTAATAAATTGTTTATGGAGATGGCGTGCTTTCAAAATTATTAAAATTCATTAAACTAATTAATAATTGCGGAAATGGTGTGCTTCCGAAATTATTAGATTTCATTAAATAAATAAATTATTTATGCAAATTGTGTGTCTTCAAAATTATCCGATTTGATTAAACTAATTATTTACACAGATTGTGTATTTCCAAAATTATTAGATTAAATTAAAAAAATTAATTATTTACGTAAATTGTCTGCTCAAACCCTTAATTTAATTAATTATTTATGGAGGTATATAGTGTAATCATTTCATTTGAGGGAGATATATACACAGAAAGCGGGAAAAATGAAATCCCAATGAAAATGAGAGAAACAAAATTTTTTTGAAAAGATTTTGTCAAATCATGTTACAGCAAAAAAAATTCAAATTCAATTTCAAATTTCATCAATACTGCAGTCAATACTTTTTCATTAAGAGTATATTAGTAATATCATGCGGTGAATTTCCCAAAATACCCTTATGTGGCCGGTCAGAATCTGGTTATATATCTTTACCGTTTCAGTAAATCATGTTTGCCTATTTTTGCTTGTGACCGACAAGAAGTGCACTTGCTCTCTCTCCCTCTCTCTCTTCCCCCACAATTAATTAAAGACCAGCTGTTAGGCATGAGAATGATAATCTCATGATTGAATAGTTAAAGACAAATCATGACTTGCAGACGACTGCTCAGAGACAAAGGTACCACTACAAGAAATTTTGGACCTCTTTTCACACGCCTACTCCCAGGACAAAACTATATTTTGTCGTCGGATCCGATTTTCTTGTTTCAGTTGCTTCACTGTAAAATTTTTGTATCTGCATAAATTCAAAACTCTTAGCTGCGTTTATTTTGAAATTAATACGGATGGATTTAGGACTTTTCGGCCCACGTTCCATATGAGTTAAGGATTTAAAATTCAAATTTCAAATCCCTACTCCATCCACACCTATAAATCCTATTATTATTCTTCCCAATACAATTCACTCTTTTCTCATTCATCTATTATTTTTCCTCTCATTCATCTCTTTCATATTTTATTCTTAAATAATACAATAAAATAACACAATATCAATCTTGATTTGACATAAAATAAAATCTCATCCTACCAAAATCTCAAAATAAACACATACTTTTATTATTCATCAAAGATTTTACATCTCATTGATTTAAAGTCATAACTTCCCACGCACACCTAAATCCCAAAATAAACGTAGCCTTAACATTGCCTGACAAGTACATACATCTTAGGCTAAATTACAATTTATAATTTTTACACTAGTTTATTTTACAATTTGCAATTTGTATTATATTTTTTATTAAATTGTAATTCGTATTATGTAAAATTTGTTATAAAATAAAGAACAAGAAGAACAAAAATTTATTTACCCAGTTCGTAAAAAATGACTACGTCTGGGGGCGAACCAAGCCAGGAGATATTTCACTATATTTCTTATAGTACATCATGATACAATAATGCAGATGTATAAATAGAAAGAGAATTGAAATGTAACCCTAAAAGTCCATTAGACATCTTGGCTCATTAAATATCTTTTCTAACAAGTAATGTCCATAATTTATAATACATTTACAACACTCTCCCTTGGACATTACGTCGTGATATCCATGTCTCGTTAATCCTCGACAGAGTAATTTAGAGGGAGAATATGAGTACAATCATTGATCTTCGGGATCCAATCTTCAGGATTGTTCTTAAATTGTTACTCCCCCTGAAGACAACAACCTTCCAAGCCTACACATCCTAATAGCATGAACATATTATTCAAAAGTAGATGTAGAAAGTGATTTAGTAAACAAATCTATCAGATTGTCACTAGAGCGTACCTTTTGTATGATAATTTCACCACTCTTTAGGAGTTCATACGGATAAAAGAATTTTGGGGAAATGTGTTTTGTCAAGTTTCATTTAACATATTCATTACTCATCTGTGCAAATACAATTTGCATTGTCCTCATAAGAACAGTAGGGGATACATCATTTTTTTAGAATATCACACGAATTACAAATGTGTTTTACCAATGACTTTAACCAAACACATTCTCGTGATACCTCATATAAAGCAATAATATCTGAATGATTTGAGAGGTAGTAACCATAGATTGTTTAACAGATCTCTATGAAATTGCGGTACCACCGCAGAGAAATATATAACCAGTCTGAGATTTGGCAGTATGGGGATCAGACATATAACCAGCATCTGCATAGCCCACCAATGTTTAATCTTGATTTCTTGTATAAAATAAACCAAGATCTTGTGAACCTTGAAGATACCGTAAAATGTGTTTAACACCATTCCAATGTCTCCTTATAGGAGAAACACTAAACCTTGCAAGCAAATTTACTGCAAATGCAATATCCGGTCTGATGCAGTTTGCAGGATAAAGTAATGCACTAATTGTGCTTAGTTAAGAAACTTCTGGTCCTAGTATGTCTTCTGTACCTTCCTTAGGTCTAAATGGGTCTTTATCCACTTTAAGGGAGCGAACAACCATTGGTGTGCTTAGCGGATGAGATTTATCCATATAGAATCTCTCCAATACCTTCTTTAGGTAGGTTAACTGGTGTACAAGAATTCCTTCGCGGAGATGCTCGATCTGCAGGCCGAGACAATACTTGGTTTTACCCAAGGTTTCATTTCAAATTCAGCCTTTAAGGTTGGTTTAGCTTCTTCAATCTTCTTACATGTTCCAATTATATTTAGATCATCAACATAAACTAAGATGATACAAAAACTATTTAATGATTTCGTTATATATACGCAAGGAAATGTTTCATTGTTTATATATTTCTTCTTCAGGAGGAACTCATTGAGTCGATTGTACCACATACGACCTGACTATTTTAGGCCATATAATAACCTTTGCAGTTTTATACTATACATACTGTGATTTTTATTATTCCTCTTCTGGGGAATCTTAAGTCCATCAGGGATTTTCATATAAATATTGGCATCCAATGATCCATATAAATATGTGGTTACAATATTCATTAACTGCATTTCTAAATTTAATTTACTGCCAGAGATATTAAGTAGCAGAACGTTATTCCATTCATAACAGGAGAATATATTTGATCAAAATTAATATCGGGTCTTTGTGAAAACCCTTGAGCTACTAATCTCGCTTTGTATCTCACCACCTCATTATTCTCATTTCATTTTCATACAAATACCCATTTATATCCAACAGGGATAATATTTTTGGGTGTACATACGATAATACCAAATACTTTTCTTTTGTTTAGCGAGTCTAGCTCTGCCTCAATTGCTTCTTTCTATTTTACCCAGTCTGAACGCTTCTGGCACTCAACTATTGACTTGGGTTCTAGATCCAGATCATTATTTGTAATAGAAAGAACAATTATGGCGGCAAATTCATTGTCGACAATAATAATACTTTTATTATAAGTTTCTCCTATATTTATAAAATTCAAAGTAACTTCTATGTTTACATAAACCAGATCTTCATCATTTCCCAAAATATTTTGGTCTGGTCGTTCAGCAATCCTAGTATTTTATTTTGTGCACATATATCGTTACTAGGATTTTGGTCTTCGAACGAATCTCTTCAGGAGATTTCAGGGGTGACTGAATATTTTTGCTAGCTTTAGTTTTTCGAGGATTTATTTCCTTTATGTTAAGAGGTCCTTTACGCTTCTGGCGTATGGGGGCATTAATATGTATACTTGATTTCATTGGGACCTCTACCCACAAAGGTGTATATACATCTGGTATATGTGATTTAGTCACTCCTTTATGATCAGTAAATGCATCTGGCAGATTAGTTGCTAAATATTGCAAGTTAATTATCTTTTGAACTTTCGGTTCAGTTTGATTAGTGCGTGGGTATAAATACTGAATATCTTTTTCATTCCATGAAATTTCGCGGCGTTCATTTAATTTTAGATTCTTATCTCCCCCTAATGCCGGGAAATGATCTTCATCAAATGTGCAGTTAGCAAACCGAGCCACAAATTGATCCCTTGTCATAGGTTCTAGATATTTCATAATAGATGGTGATTCAAAAGCCTATATATATATTTCCTTTGTGGGCCCATTGAGGTATGCTTTGGTGGTGATATGAAATATATATTGCACAACCAAATATGCGCAAATGGGAAATATTAGGTTATTTCCCACGCACTAGTTGTAAAGGGGAGTAGTCATGATATGCAGTAGGTCGGATTTGAATTAGAATTGCAGCATGTAAAATTGCATGCCCCCAACATGAAATAGGTAAGTTGGAATTTTGCAATAATGGTCTAGCAATTTACCCTTTGTACATGCTTTGCAAATAAATTTACTAATGGAAGGGATTCATTTATTTGGCATACTATGACCAATGGAATTTAGATAAAATCCGACGTATCATATTTTATCTTGGATGACCTAACCGTTCATGCCATAATTTGAAAGAATTTTGATCATTAAATTTTAAGCTCATGGCAACATGGAGAGTAGAAGGTCGAATGTATGTATAATACCATCCGGATGAGAAAGAAGAAAGTTTTTCAACAATATATGTTGGATCAAGAAGTTTTGATGAGTTAAATGAAGCAGTTCGGATGATCAGACAATCTAAAGAACAGCTGAGATTGAGACCATAAGCTAAGCTGATCAGACGGGGTCGAGAACCAATCTAGTCAGCTGAGGTTTGGAAGAGTACAAGTCGTCTGGAGACGAGCTTGAGTCTAGTCGTCTGCAGGAGACGAACATGAAGAGCTCAGACGAGGTCAAGACAAGCTGAGTAGAATAAGAAAGGCGAATCTTCACCGAGTCAGCTGCAGACGAGTAGAGCAAAGACAGCTGAGGTCTAGAGCAGTTTTCAAGATTAAGTTTGTTGAAGCAGTTTTCAGTTTGTTAGAACTGACTAACAAACTAACTGTCTTTTCAGACTTATAAATAGGTCTAGGCATTTTTTTTAAATACACTTCACATAGAATATTCAGAATACACAAGATCACACAAGTTAGTTTCCCGAAATTTATTCTCTCAAATCACAAGTTTTCAAAAAGCACAAAATAGTTTTTCAAGATTTCTTCATAGATTTTTCTAAGTGTTTGTAGAACACTTCATTGCACATCTTCAAATACACTTCTTTTTCTTAGAGTTAGATTTCATAAGTTTGGTTAGCATTTTGAAGAGTTGAAGATCAAGTTGTAAGTTGTAAGATTGTAAAGTGAGTAAGTAAGCTGATAGTGGAGACCCTTCTTCAAGTTGGAGAAGGAGAGTGGATGTAGGATTGTTATAATCCGAACCACTATAAAATCTGGTGTTCTTTACTGCTTTCATTTACTTTTCTGTTCAATTTACATTTTATCATTCAAAGGTTAATTTCAGAATCAAAGTTAAAATCTGAATATCAGTGTGCTTTTGATCTTACTAAAGTTGAGTCTGATCTTGAATTTCCGCTGTGTACATCTGGTACTTTGAATTAGTTTTGAAAGATTTGAAAAATCTACAAAATCTATTCAACCCCCCCTTCTAGATTTTGTTCTAGAAGGATAACTCAAAGTTTCATAGTCAACTCAACTAATCGGGACCAACAAGTGGTATCAGAGCAGTGTTAAGTTGTTCTGATATTGATTTTAGGTCTTAACTAAGATTCTGAAACTTTTTTGATTTTCTTCATCTTCTTTATTGTTACTAACAATGCTACTAATAAGTTTTTGTGGAGTATTTTGTTTCTTTATCTCATCATGTCATCAGGAAAAAACAAGAAGTCCAGGAATCCACCTGAATTTTCTATTGAAGATTATGATTACTGGAAATTCAGGATGGAGAATCACCTCAAGGCCATCCATGATAGGATGGAAGAGGTTCTTGAAGAAGGACCTATAAAATTTTATCATGGAGGCACTAGCACTGGCGCTGAGTAAGCTGAATCTTGAACCAGACAAGAGAAAAAGAGTTCTGAATTGACAAATGATGAAAGAAAGATCCACAATCTAGACCAAGTAGCTCGAACTGAAATCATTGAGACTTTAAGCAAAGATTGGATTGAGAAGGTTAAGAGATGCAAAACTGCAAAAGAAATGTGGCAAACTCTGGCAAATGTCTGTGAAGGATCAGATCAAGTAAAAGAGAATAAGTTGCAGTCAGTCTTACACACATTTGATACATTCAAAATGAAGGAAAATGAATCTGTTGATCAGTTAGATGTAAGGTTGACGAATCTCCTCAACAAAGCAACTGACCTTGGAAAGAACTATACAGAGAAGGAGATTAATAACAAGATACTGAGATCATTAACCAAGAGATGGAGAGAGAAATTCAATATCCTTAAAGCTACTCAAAATTTATCTTCTATTACTCACCATACTTTGTTCTCTCATCTTAAAGCTCTAGAGTATGACATTCAAATAGAAGATGAGGAGGATGAGATGGAGTCGAGCACCTCATCCAAATATGTTGCCTTTGTCAGCAAAGAAGACAAGATGTCAACCGAGTCTGTAGGAGCTGACCTATCTCTGAAGGAGCAGATGGCTCTGCTCACCAAAAGGTATGACAGATTAAGAATGAAGTATAAACAAAATATATTGAGATTTGCAGGTAAGGATAGATCAAGATCCAAATCAAGAAGAAAGGAAGATGAGTCTATAGATGATGACAAAAGCAGGAGCCAGACAAGAAGCTTCAGATCACCTGTCAAAAGAAATCCTTCCAGCCCTAGATCAGACAGGAGTGACACTTGCTACACATGCAACAAGCCAGGACACTTCAGCTATGATTGTCCTCAACTGACTCCTAAAGAAAGGGAAGAGAAAAGGAAAAAGAGAGACAGGAGATTTGCAGATCAAAGGGCTCTGTTGGCTGAAGAAAAGGAGTCAAAGAAATCATCATCATCATCCTCATCTGATTTCGGGTCAGATGATGAAATCTGTCTCATGGCTAAAGAGGTAGTCTATTATTCAACTTCTGATAATGATTCCTGTCAGTCTGTATCTGATTATGATCAAACTGTTATTCATGAATTATTGAGAGATTTAAAGATATCTCTGGCTGCTTATAAACAGCTAGAGAAAGAGAATTTGGCTTTAAAGGATCAAATTTAGATTCTAATTAAAGGAAAGCAGGTGATGAACTATCCAGAAACTGAGGAAACATTCAAGGGTGAATGTTTTCCCCAGGCTAAGGCTAGTACATCAGTTAGCTTACCTGAAAGATTAGAAAGTGAATTGAAATCTTTAAAAGACAAATTTGAAGTAATCTGTGCTGAAAATGAATTAATTAAGAAAGACAATGAGAAGCTAGTCTTCAAAATTAGTCAACTTAATAATTCACAATCAGCAATAGATCATATATTTAATACATCTCAAAAATCCCATGACAAAACAGGTCTTGGTTATGACAGAAATAATAAATCAGATGTCCAGAAACCTAGGAAATTTGTAAAAGCATCTGATCAATCAAAAGAGGTTAAAATTGGTTCTTGGAAACCAATTAGTCAAGTAAGGACTGCATCACCCAGCTTGAAAACAAAAATTCAGCTGAGGACTCCTTATCAGACTAAGAGAAATCCAAGAACCAAAATAAGAAGAAATTCTTATTATAATCCTTTTGATGGAAAAAGCAGATGTTATCCCACATTTCCTAAGTTTAGGAAATTACTAAATCTGAATACAACAAGTTGTCATTTAAAAGTGATAAAATTGTAGGCAGATTTGGTAGAGAGACCAAGTCTGATTTATTATCCGGAGATGAGATTTTTATCTGGTTACCTAAAGTGATACTTGACCTTCAAAGACCCAAGATCACTAGGGTATCTTATAACTAATCTGTTTTTCAGGATTCACAGGGATCATCACTCAAGGAAGAGATTTTAGCTTCCATATGGTACATTGATAGTGGTTGTTCACAACACATGACTCATAACAAGAGGCTGTTATCGAATTTCCAAAGCATTGATGGTCCAAGAGTATTATTTGGAGACAATAATCGTGGTCAGACTAAAGGTGTAGGTACTCTGATTATCAAGGATATTCAGGTATCTGAGGTATATTTTGTTGAAGGTTTGAAACATAATCTGCTATCTGTTTCCCAGCTTTGTGATAAAGGTTTTCTTGTCAAATTTTCAAAGGATAAATGTGATATCTTAGATAATTCCTCAGATAAGGTACTTTTAGTTGCCCCAAAGATACTTGTCTGATAGCTAAGGGTGGAGAGGATATCAGCTGGCTATGGCACAAGAGGCTTAGTCATCTGAATTTCAAGACCCTTAGTAAGCTGGCTAAAAAGTACCTTGTCAAGGGATTACCTGAGAAATTTTTATCTACTGATCTTAAATGTGATGCTTGTCAGAAAGGTAAACAGCCTAGACACTCATTTAAGAGTATTAACTCCTCTTCATCTGAAAGAGTTTTACAATTACTTCATCTGGATCTGTTTGGACCTGTTTCTCCTCTCAGTTTCAGTGGAAGGAAATATACTCTTGTTGTAGTAGATGACTTTTCTAGATACACTTGGGTTATATTTCTTTTCAAGAAAAATGAGACTATAAACAAGATCCCTGATCTGTTCAGACAGATTCAGAATGAAAAAGGTGTTAATATTATTAAAATAAGGAGTGATAAGGGCACAAAATTTTGAATTCTTGTTTATCTAACTTTTTCAATGAGTGTGGAATTGTTCATGAGACATCTTCAGCAAGAACTCCTCAACAAAATGGAGTGGTTGAAAGAAGGAATAGAACCTTGAAGGAAGCAGCCAGGAGCATGTTAGCTGAGTATGAAACCCCTCACAGGTTTTGGGCTGAAGCCATCAACACAGCTTGTTATATCCAGAACAGGTGCTTGGTTGTTAAAGACAAGGGTAAGACTCCATATGAGATTTGGAAGGGTAATATTCCAAGAATCTCATATTTCAGAGCTTTTAGTTGTAAGTGTTTTATCCATAACAATGGAAAATCTAAGTTGAGAACTTTTGATGCTAAGGCAACTGATGGAATATTCTTGGGATATTCTAACACTTCCAAGGCATTTAGAGTTTTTAACAAGACAACCCTTTGTGTGGAGGAAACCCCTCATGTTGTTTTTGATGAGTTGTATTCCTTCTCAGATAAAGTGAATCAAATTTCTGAAAGTCTAGATAAAATTGAACTGACCAAGACTAAACATAGAACTATCTATCTACATAGTCTTGATTCAGAATCAGATGAAGAAGAATCCCCATCTGATAATCAGAAGACAACTTCTGATCAGACTCCATCAGATCAGACACCCTGGACTCTGAAAGTCTTTTCAGCTGTTATGTGTCGCTTCTTGAACCCAAGTCTATAGAGGAAGCTCTATCAGATCCAAACTGGATAACTGCCATGCAGGAGGAACTACATCAGTTTGAAAAACAAAATGTTTGGGAATTAGTGGAAATACCCTTACACAGAAAGATTATAGGCACCAAATGGGTGTTTAAAAATAAAACAGATGAGAACAACATTATTGTTCGAAATAAGGCAAGATTGGTTGCACAAGGTTAGTCACAGTCTGAGGGGATAGACTATGATGAAACCTATGCTCCAGTTGCCAGATTAGAAGCAATAAGATTGTTCTTGGCATTTGCTACATATAAATCTTTCAAAGTCTTTCAAATGGATGTTAAGTCTGTCTTCCTTAATGGTGTGTTGCTTGAGAAAGTCTATGTGGAGCAGCCTCCTGGGTTTAAGATCAATAATAAGGTCTATAAACTCAACAAAGCTCTATATGGACTGAAACAAGCTCCCAGAGCTTGGTATGATACCTTATCTGATTTCTTGACATCAAATGGTTTTGCAAAAGGTAAGATTGATAGAACTTTGTTTAGAAAGGAAGTAGATGGTAACATCTTATTAGTTCAAATTTATGTAGATGACATAATCTTTGGTTCACCTAATCTGATATTATGTGAAGAGTTTAGCATTCTCATGAAAAACAGGTTTGAAATGTCAATGATGGATGAATTAACATACTTTCTAGGCTTACAGATTAAACAGTTGAATAAGGGTATATTTATACATCAGTCTAAATATGCTAAGGATCTGATTGAGAAATTTGGAATGACTACTAGCAGAGAAGTCAAAATTCCTATGGCAACTAACTTCTCTATGGATTCAGATGAGAAGGGGATACCCACAAATGCAACGGAGTATCGTGGACTGATTGGATCTCTTCTCTTTCTCACTGCAAGCATGCCAGATATAGCCTTTGCAGTTGGAGTATGTGCAAGATTCTAGTCTAATCCCAAGAAAACTCATCTGGAGACGGCTAAGAAAATTCTTAAATATCTTAAAGGAACCTTGCAATTAGGGTTATGGTACCCAGCTGATGACAATTTTGAGCTGACAGGTTATTCAGTATTCAGATTCAGACTTTGGAGGATGTAAGATTGATAGGAAATGCACTTCAGGAACTTGTCAATTCTTAGGCAACAAATTAATTTCTTGGTTAACTAAGAAACAGACATCTGTTGCCACCTCCACAACTGAAGCTGAATACATGGCAGCTGGAAGTTGTTGCTCTCAACTCCTCTGGATTAGTCAACAGCTTAGAGATTATAATATTCAAACATCAGTTGTTCGTATTTACTGTGATAGTAATAGTGCAATAGCAATGACTTACAATCCTGTTTTGCATTCTAGATGTAAGCATACAGACATTAGGCATCATTTCATTAGAGATCATGTTGAGAAGAATAACATTAGAATTGAGAAGATAGCCACTGAATCACAAAGAACAGACATTCTTATAAAACCATTAGGTGAGTCTAGGTTTAAAGAATTGTGCTTAGAATTAGGATTACTTGATGCATCTTTAGCTGATTTCTAAATTGTTTGCATCTGTTTAATGTATTCCTTATTTCTGGTTATTTCTTTTCTTTAAATCAATGTCTAGAAAGATTTATCAGACTAGATATGAGTCAAATGCCAATCAGGTAGCTGATATCATTGATTTCCTTCTTAGGAATCAAGAATCAAGGATTAGTCATATTGACCTTATCTGACATGATAATTACTTATCTGACATTTGGTAAATCAGATGAGGGCACAATAGTCTGCTGATCTCCTGAAGAAACAGATGACTATCTGCACCCTATTTGATCTACCTCAAACTACTAATGGTTTTCCTTAAGTTTTTGTCTTTGCAGGAATAGGTCACAAGATCATACTGTTTCACCTCATCTTTTCTCAAATATTTTATTCTGACACCTTTGTTCCTAAATAAACTCCATATATTTTTTTTCTTCATAAAATTCTTTTTGGATTGATTGGTTGAAAAACCCATCTTTAGAAAATTAAGTCTGAGCCTGTTTATTTAATTGTTTTTCAGATTGCTAAAAAGTTAAAACTAAGCTGTTTTTAAAATCAGACAGGTTACTTTATCAGATGACTTTTCAAACCCATATTTTTTTAAACCCATCTGGTTTTAAACCCATCTGTTTTTCAAACCCTTATTCGAAGTAAGGTAACCCTAGGCTGACGTCAGGTATACTTACTTCCCTGCATAAAGTAACCTACATCTGTCAAATCAACAGTCTATAAAGTAACTATTTACGCTTTCCAAAGGCGAGTAACATTCACGCGCTGAATCCCAATCGTTTATCTTAATTTTTAACCGTTGATTCATGCGCAGTAAAAACTTTTTAAATAAATGGCTTAGATCAATTCAAATTTGCTAAAAATGCGGTTTCTCTTTCCAATCTTCCCTCCTATAAATACGTCTTCTTCCTCAATCAAACCTTTTCACTTTCAGAATTCTTTACAAACACTCTGCAAATTTTTTTTTAAAAAAAAACTCCTAGTTGATTATTTCATGAGCTCTTCTCAAAAACCAATTGGAGTTACATCAACGATGGTGGATGTTCACAATGATACGTATAACAAGAAAATTAAATCGGAGATGTACATGGATTTTGAGACGACTTCTGATGGTGAATCAAGGGAGATTCTGGAGTTATTGGAGAGGGCAGGATTGAGGACTTTTTGTTCCAAGAAATCCCCCTCCAATAAAACGTTGGACATGAGAGGGATTGAATTCTATGTCAACGGGACATTCGAGAATGGTGTATTCAAGACCAGGGTCTACGGCGAGGTTCTGACCGTAACCCCGGCAGAGGTAGCCCGGATAGTCGACACAAGTTGTGAGGGAGTTAACCCCCTCACGTACAAGTCCGATGACTGGGTAGAATCATTTGAGATGATTGCCCGAAATTCGATGAGGGACCGGCGATCGGAGCTGAAGAAGAAGATGCTCCGGTGGAGATATCGTCTTCTGATGACGATTGTGACGTAGGTGATCCTTGGGGAACAGAGTTCCCATGATGGGCTGACCAGACCCAGGCTGTGCGTCATGAGGACGATAATAGACGGAGTTCAAGCCAACTGGGCTGGGATGCTACTGGAGAAGCTAGAGACAGAAAGGAAAAGGCTGGAGGTGGTGGGTGGAAAGTGGTAAGCGAGGTCGATCACCAGCCTATTCAATAAGGTGACGGTGATCCTGGAGGACCTGCTGTCAGCTGAAATAAAATGGGCAGATGGAGTCAGGCCCTAAACAAAACAGAAAGGGATCCTGACCAAGGATGAGCCGCTTGGGGCTCCAGCTGACTCAGATGAAGGAGGAGCTGAGGTCGGACCCCAGGCACCAGCAGCAGAGGAAGCTGAGGAGGAGGAAGAAGAGGAGAGAGAGGAAGAGCTGCCTACGGTGAGCTCGGTGAGGCTTCACGGCCGATGAAGTCAAGGAGAAGGCGGCGAGGAGGAGGAGGAGGTTGGTGAAAACCTCGAGCTTGGGGGACATCTGGCCGATCGGGTGAGCCTTCTACCAAGAGGCAACGACGCCCGGAGATAGCCGCCAGGTGGTCCAATCGAGAGGAGGTTCAAGATATAAGCTCTGAGAGGACCCCCTCCCCCACTCACAATCAGGTACAATTCTCCCCCTCCCCCTCTCCAGCCCACTCTGGCGATGAAGAGGTGACCCAGGCTGGCACCTCAGAGCCTCTAAAACAGCCTACTCCCAAATCAGTCCAAGCCACAACCTCATCTACCCTCCCCTAAACCCAAACTTCATCCCCTCCATCATCCCCATCTCAAATGCTGTCCTTCCTAACAGGACCAGTGTACGCCCCTTCCCCCATATCTACTATCTCCCCACCAGCCTTACCCACATCCTCCTAAATTCAACCCATCTTACCCCAGCCAACCCCATCTCCACCACCCACTACCTCAGAAATTCCACCCCCTCCATCTTCACCCCCCACCGAAATCCCCCTCCCCCATCGGGACGCCCTACTTCATCCCACCCATCTGAACCCCAGCCGGTGGATACCTCCAACATCTTTGGGGATATCCACATGAGCTCCCCCAGTCCAACTTCTCCCACCACCTCTTCCTCATCTGATTCAGAGGAGGAGGCCAGTCCAAAAGCTGATGGAAAAGAAGACGAGGAGGTGATTCGAGCAGTCACCGATACAATGCTCGCAAACATGCAAATTGCTGAGGTCAACATTTCACGAAACCTATTAGCCAATCTCAGCACTGCTGTTGGTTCTCGGCTGAGTGACCTGGAGGAGGAGGTCAAGGCACTTAAGCAGAAGGTGGCAGCTGATAACGAGATCCTAGTCAATGCACTCACATCTGATCAGAATGACTTCAAGGTTCGTTGCTCAGCTCTGGAAAGACAGCTCCAGACCCTCCAAGATGAAGTCAAAAAGGGGGAAGGAGCTGAAGGAAGAATGGACACCCTCACAGCTGGAGTCTTGTCACTCACAGACAAGGTAGACTCGAAGGCAGACTCAGCTGAGTTTGAGGCAGCCAAGGCAGAAATCAAAATAAAATAAGACGAGCTGGCTGCCTTCAACTTAGGGTGACCCAGATAGAGGAGGCCATCCGAGAGGATGAGGAGAAGAGAAGGAAGGAGGAGGAAGAGAAGTCTGAGGCACTGCTGGCCAAGATGAAAGAATCAGAAAAACCCGAGGCCAAGGGCAAGGGTAAAGGCAAGGCAGTGGAGAAGTCCTCATCAGCTGAGCAGCTGATCAGCCCCAGAGCCGAGCGCAAAAGGAAGGAGCCTGACTTCACAAACCTCTCAGCTGAGCAGATCAGAAGAATCCACACTGAGAAGGAGAAGTATGAGAAGCAGGAGAAGAAGAGGCTGAAGAAGCTGGGGAAAGCTGAGCTGAAGTGGGATAGGGATACTCGGAAGTAGGTATCCAAAGCAGCAGATGAAGCGGACTTCCGCCCTGTCCACCGCACATCAGCTCCTCCTAAGATGGTCTCAGGGAAATATACAAGTGAATATAAGAAGCAGGCCCTGGATGCCAGATGGATGTACTACTGGTACATCTTGAAGGCATCTCCATCTGGAGCAGCTGATGAAGATATGAGCTGGCATGAATGAATGGAAAAGGAGGACGCCGATCTATATGGGAAGCTGCTCGATGAGGCACATAATGTGTTCAACTGCGATCTAGTCGCACCAGCCTATGAGCAAGTTCCCCCCAAGCTGAAAGAAGATGGCTCTCCTGATCTGGAATGGGTTAGATCAGTCATAGCCAAAGCAGAAAGGGAATCCGAGCTCACAGACAAGGATGAGCTTAAACAGCTAAGAGCGAGGATTCTTAACTGGCTGAACATTCCAGAAGCTAGCAGATGGGGAATCTGATAGAACAGGATTTTCTTTTCCTTATCTTTTATTTTTTATCAGTTCATCTATCTGTAAATTTGTAAATTTGTGAATGAATATATTTGGACCTATGTGAATTACTTGTCTTACTTTCTTAAAGTTTTTTTCTGCTTTAAGAAAACTTAAAATTTTTATAAGTATAAATCATCTGAGAATTTTTATCTCTCTGACTTGAAAACTTTTTCCTAAAAATTTATCCAAGTCTTAAGACTCAAATTTTTTTAAGTATTTCTAAAAGTGTCTAAAAGGACTCAATGTTTCTTAAGTGTTTTAATGTGATTGAATCTGTTGTATGTGAAAAAGTGCTCTGATATATCTATCTGATTATCTTTACTAACTCTAGTACTAACTTCAGCTGTGAGTGTGTTTCTTCCTTATAGGTTTTAACTTCATCAAAAAGGGGGAAATTGTTGGATCAAGAAGTTTTGATGAGTTAAATGAAGCAGCCCAGATGATCAGACAATCTGAAGAACAGCTGAGATTGAGACCATAAGCTAAGCTGATCAGACGGGGTCGAGAACCAATCTAGTCAGCTGAGGTCTGGAAGAGTACAAGTCGTCTGGAGAC
Organism: Paraleonurus japonicus; assembly: GCA_030762865.1. Taxonomy (NCBI): domain Eukaryota; kingdom Viridiplantae; phylum Streptophyta; class Magnoliopsida; order Lamiales; family Lamiaceae; genus Paraleonurus; species Paraleonurus japonicus. The sequence goes on along the minus strand of CM061055.1, from coordinate 15,668,076 downwards.
GAGCTTGAGTCTAGTCGTCTGCAGGAGACGAACATGAAGAGCTCAGACGAGGTCAAGACAAGCTGAGTAGAATAAGAAAGGCGAATCTTCACCGAGTCAGCTGCAGACGAGTAGAGCAAAGACAGTTGAGGTCTAGAGCAGTTTTCAAGATTAAGTTTGTTGAAGCAGTTTTCAGTTTGTTAGAACTGACTAACAAACTAACTGTCTTTTCAGACTTATAAATAGGTCTAGGCATTTTTTTTAAATACACTTCACATAGAATATTCAGAATACACAAGATCACACAAGTTAGTTTCCAAAAATTTATTCTCTCAAATCACAAGTTTTCAAAAGGCACAAAATAGTTTTTCAAGATTTCTTCATAGATTTTTCTAAGTGTTTGTAGAACACTTCATTGCACATCTTCAAATACACTTCTTTTTCTTAGAGTTAGATTTCATAAGTTTGGTTAGCATTTTGAAGAGTTGAAGATCAAGTTGTAAGTTGTAAGATTGTAAAGTGAGTAAGTAAGCTGATAGTGGAGACCCTACTTCAAGTTGGAGAAGGAGAGTGGATGTAGGATTGTTATAATCCGAACTACTATAAAATCTGGTGTTCTTTATTGCTTTCATTTACTTTTCTGTTCAATTTACATTTTATCATTCAAAGGTTAATTTCAGAATCAAAGTTAAAATCTGAATATCAGTGTGCTTTTGATCTTATTAAAGTTGAGTCTGATCTTGAATTTCCGCTGTGTACATCTGGTACTTTGAATTAGTTTTGAAAGATTTGAAAAATCTACAAAATCTATTCAACCCCCCCTTCTAGATTTTGTTCTAGAAGGATAACTCAAAGTTTCATAGTCAACTCAACTAATCGGGACCAACAATATATTTTCGACATCCTAGTGATTGTGACATCAAAAGATATGCACTATTGTTCTCAGTGTCAGTTTCAATGTGATAACCATTTGATCTGATGTCTTTAAAACTGAGAAGGGTACTTTTAGACTGTGCATATAACAATGCATCATTAATGATTAATTTAATACCTATAGGGAGAATTACTGAAGCTCTACCAGAGCCCATTATTAAGATGTTATCATTAGCAATATTTGTGACAATCACACTTTTTTCCACCAAATTTTGAAAAAACTTTCTATCTTTCAGGATAGTATATGTGGTAGCACTATCTACCAAACACAAAATATTATCTTTCTCCATAAGCCAAGACAATTGATGATTCACAATCGAAAATAAACTTTTTAACAAGCTTTGAAAAGTTAAATAATATGATAAACACTTAAAAGGATCAAGTATTTTGATCACTCGTCATCTCCGAAATCTTTGAGCTCAACACTCAATAGATCAAAGTCTGTTTCAGGCAAACTAGCATGATGAGATTTTTTTACTTTCCAGAAAATTTTTATTTCAATTTAGGAACTAAAACGTAATGTCACAAATTCTATGCTCTTTAGAATGATAGCAAAAATATAATAAACTCATTTAGAATAAGCAATTAATTAAGCTCAAAAGAACTTGCAGAAGGAGAAAAGAGACATAGCAAATATTCAATGTAAACATCAATTTTCAGTCACAAGCAGTTAATGCATATGTTAAGTAGTCAATTCACATTATTTTTCCACACAGAATGTTATAAAAGTGAGTCTTTGTCTTAAAATAGCTTACACCAGAAGAAGGATCAACAGTTATATTACTAGACCCAACAAAAGTCTCCTAGACACCTTCTTTAACAGAAAAGATACGCAAGTTAAAATAAATATTCAAAAGTGCACAACCAAAGACTCAATGATCAGCATAGTATCTTAAATCAACTAAATGTATTATCAATAAAATATAGAATGTTCTAATATTTGAAGATGTGGTTTGTTATTTGTCTCTAAAACCATAAGCTCTCCAGAACAATAAATATAGAATATTCTAAAGTAATTTTAAAAAGTTTAAGAAATGTAGATAATTATTGACTGTTATATTATAACAGTTGCATAAAAAATATATCAATCACCCATTTGTGAAGTGGGTTAGTATAAATAAAAGAATTTTTGTCATTTGTAAGAAATACAAAAAATAAAAATAAAAAATATAGTCAATGCATAAATTTTGAAGCCAGTACATTAATTTTTATTAATCATTCATAGTGAACAAGAAAACCAAAAATCACATTGTCTAGTGCTAGCGAAAATCGCTGGTTAATAGGAAAATTCAAAAATTGTGTTTTATATGAGATACATTTATAAAGATGTGGTGTCTGAGAAAAAATCAAAGTCTAAAATCAAAGTCTTTGCCTTCTGGGTATTAGTGGATTGGGAACTGATTGGAGTAGTAATTCGGTAAGTGGTATTAAGACCAATCGCAAATATCGAACCCAAAGGATTAAGTATGCAAGCGAGGCTCTAAGGATACAAGTTCTAAATGACTATTGTTGCAAGGATGGGTGTAGGACTAAATTCTACAAAAATATGGCAAGAATTAAAATCTAAAACTAATGAAAGCAATTAATCAAACACTTAAGATGCAATATCAAATAAGCTAGAACAAATGGGGGAATGGGGTGCAAGGGATAATCTCCATCAAGGAATCCATGATTAACAAGCTATGATTGTATCCAATTGCAAATTAATCAAATTAGAAAGCATAAACCATCATGAAGTTAATCACTCCATTAAAATCACAATGCCTAATGTGAGTATTCTTAGTCCTTCCCATCTCTCAATGTAGAAGTTCCCAATTCATACAATCATGCAAAATTATAACCCGATTAACACCTAATCACGTTAGTTCAATTCTCGCCTATTGCTAGGGTGATCAACCATTAATCTAAAGAGATAACTTTGCATAAAGCACAATTAAGAATCACAATTAGAAAGCAATCTAATTTAATTGATCACAATTATCAACAATCATAGCATGAGGCAATAACATCATCCCCAATTTCAATTATCCCAAGCACAAAGCTATTAGCCCATGGTGCTAAGTGCAAAAGCTATTGGTGAAAAATCTAGGAAAGCAATTAACAAGCTAATCAACACAAACAAGGAATTAACGAGAGAAAAGTAGAAGAACATCACGAATTGGTCTTCTATTAACAAAAATAAGAATGCTTCAATCCTCCACAATGCTTGAATTACAATCCTCTTCACTTCAATTACAACTTGAAACTCAAAATCTAATGGATCAAAATGCTAATCTAATGATTATAAGTTTGAATTTAATAAAAATCTATCAATCTAATGCAATTACAAGTAGAATTAAGCTAGGAAATGATAATTTCGCTCAGGAAACTACCTAGAAACTGTTCTAAACTTATATGGGGAGAATATGCTCTGTATCCGCTTCAAATGGCTTAAAACCAAATTTTTTCGATTTTGGGGCTCCCTCGACTCGATCTTGGGGCCCTTGAGTCGAGGGTGAAGAGTCGTGTCCATTATTTCACCAAAAATCCACCTGCCTCGAGTCGATGCTCCTCCTTCGAGTCGAGGGATCCACATTTTTCAAATCCCTCGACTCGAGGCTCCTCCCTCGAGTCGAGGCAGCTCCATTTTTGAAAATTTTCTCCCTTCATCATATCCCTCGACTCGAGGCATCTGTGCCTCAACCAAAGGTCGAGTTCAGGGCATTTTTTTCGGACGAAACTCCGGCTTCGACCCCCGTTTTCGTCCGTCTTGTCTGTCTCTTCATTCTTAGCATGCCGGTACTCTTGGTTTGGCAAAATTCCATCGATTTACTTGTAAAACTGACGAAAAACATCAAATACTCATCAAGTAATATTTTTTAGGCAAAGAGTGATACTCTACACATTTATGCACAAAAACTAACACTTTTGATCACTTTTTGCACCAAAATAAGCCTCAAAATCATGCATCAATTCACTCCAATCATAATACCCCCAAACTTGAAGTGTTGGTCGTCCTCGAGCAACGTAGAACTAAGCACAAAGGAGTGAGTTGATTGCAATTATGTCACATGGCACCATAGACGAAGTATAAGACAATCAAACTCATAAATGAACATAAGTATCAATGCAACTATCCACTAGCAATCAAGATAAATCATGCTCAAATAAATGCTCAATCAAACACTTAACACATTGCTCCTTCCATGGAGTGTTTCACTCTTCACTCAAGTGTATAAAGGTATGATGCACTCAATCATCGAATTCACAAACTTGCACACCATATGCTTGCCAATGGACTTAATCTCAATCAAAATCATTTGTGATCAATCAAGAATCAAAGAGGTCTTTCTCTTAGGTTGTAACGTAGGCTCTTTGGAAAGGTGGGATGTTTTTTGTTAAGAGTGACTCAAGTAGTAGAAACTTGAAAGTTTGCTAAGCAATTCATTACACATCTCTTCCAATCTTCATCAATCAACTCTCCTTTAAGCATTTAGAGTTCAATCTCCACCATTCACTTGAGCTTTCTTTCAATTAAGCTCACAATTGAATTTTTCTTCTTTTCATTTGCAACATTTTTTATAATTCAATTTTTTCACAACCTTTCTTTTCTTCTTCTTTCATCACTTAGTACATCATTTTCCACCACACTAAGCAATCAAATCACCATCATTAGCCAACAATCAAGCTCTACTAAACATAGGACAATAAGGCTCATAAAAAATAGGCAAATGGTTTCAATTTCACTCGGCTTGCCAAAGGATAAGGATATTATGCTCAAAATGGCTAACTAAGGAAATCAAATGTATATGGTGGGGAAAAATTTTGGCAAAGTGACTAATCATAACAAACATGACCTCTTATCACTTTCATAACATCACACAAAGATCAATATCAACATGTCTAGTGGCAAGTTCTAGCATACAAATCTATGAATGATGCACTCATAAAGAAATCATATCAACCGTATAAGATTTACGATTATAAAGGCACAAAAGCTCACGAGCTTAAATTTAGCAATGAATCAAGCATTATCAATCACATTCATCTTTACATAATCATCAAGAATGCTAGCATCAAGGTACAAATCAACTCATGATCAAATCTAAATCCAATAAATCTTGCACATCAAACACAAGTGCTCATGTACATAATCCCAAGCACACTCACTACCACAAGAATGATACTAAAAGATATGCAATAAATCCACATGAAGCTCAAGATAAGACTAGCCCAAAAATATGAGTAAGGAATCCAAGTATCAAGATAATGTAATCATCATAAGACAATAAGCTCAATAAGATCTAAACATCAAAATCATCATCCATAAAATCATCACAAATCCAAACATCATCACATCAAATCCATAACATCAAGTACAATCACCAATCAAATACATCCATACAAATCACTAAAGAGGAGATAAGAACTAAATATACTAAGGAAAGGGATGAGGAAGTAGGGGAGTAGCCCTAATAGTCGGACGTCGGCGGCGGAGGAGGGTAGTGGCCTGGCCCGAAGTTCCAGGAGCTGAACTGCTGGAGGAGTGCATACATATCCTGCTGATTCTTACGAGTCTCCTCCATCATCCGGTAACCCTCATCCTGGCGAGTCAGGCACTCGAGCTGCATACGCTGGCTATCGGCCCACATCTCCTCCGTCAGAGTCCACTGCCTCTGGGATAAGCTCCCAGCCTCGTACTCCCGACTCCTCATCTCATCCTGCCAGTACATGTTATGCTCCGGCCTATAATCCTCGTCCATATGTACTGGCTCATCCTCCTGAGCCTGCTCCTCCTCGTCATCCTCATCATCATCTCTATCTCCACCTCCTACATCTGCACCCTCAGCTGCACCCTCATCCTCATCATCATCAGACTCAGCCTGCTGTCCCTCCTCATCATCGTCATCGTCCTGGAGGTCAACTCCATGCTCGCGGGTATAGGCGTCAATCGCCTTGGTGTGACGCTGTGACCACATACGGAGTTTGATGGTCACAAAAGCCTGAGCACCGAACACAGTCGTCAACCTCTTATTTAGAAGAGGGAATCGGCCACCGTGATGCTGCTGGAAGCACCATATCCTACCAATGTGGTCGAGAGTCCTCATGCACCGCATGGTGTCTGTAGTGAGATCGGGGCCCTCCAGTGCTCTCCGGTTGTGAGTCAGAATGCCGAGGTGCTCGGAAATCAAAGTAATCATACCCCCGAAGTGAATCCTCTTAAACTTTGTGCTCGTAACTCACTCAAAAAGGTAGCAGAGGTAGGCGGCGGCATTAAACCGGATCCCGTGCAAGAAGCACCAAAGAACATATAGCTCCTCAGAAACCACAGCTCCACCCTCTGATCTCGCGAATATGGTGCTTGCGAGGATCTTCTCCAAGTATCTAACCACTGGGTTCTGAATATGGGTGCTCTTAGATTTTCCCGGAATAAACTGAGGCTGATTCGGTGCCCCTGAGTCTGATATTCTTCTCCAAAATTTCTTTGCGTTGTACTCCTTTCTGATGTTGAGGAGTGATCTATCTGGGTCAGTGGGTGCTCCAATGATCTCGTTGACCTCGTCCACGGTCAATGAATACTCTCGTCCCATAAGCTCGAATGTGATACCCCGGGGAAATATGTCCCTCTTGGCCTTATCAAACCGGACAGTGCAGAGGAACTCCAATGTAAGTCCCAGATACGTCCTCGGCCTCTTCATCAAGAAGCCTCCCATACCGATCTGCTCGAATAGACGCGGAATGTCCTCCTTGATCCCCATGGACGTCATGCAATCATGATCAACAAGGCGGGTCTTGACCACCTTGTTGTATATCTCTGCGTACAGGATGATGTGCTTCCTCCATTTGAAGTCGTCCCATAGGATACCGAGGTCTGAAGGCATCTTGTGAGCAAATATGATAGCCTCCTCTCGATTACGGATCTCCTCATCCGAGAAGTTATGTTCATCAACTCCTCTGAACATTTTTCCTGCAAAAATTCCCCAAAGCTAAAATCAATCACCACAAATAGAAATATGAGCCAAGAATAATATCAATCTAGCCATGAACGAGTTAATAGGCACCAAAATCTCCAATCAATAACAACCCCTAGTGACTAAGCAATAAACCTCATCAAATGGTCAAATAGTCAATTAAGCAAATACGAGCAATGGAAGTGTTCAAATAATCCTCAAAATATGCATACTTAACTAGAATGGCCTCAACAATTAGTTCATAAATAGGCTCACCAAAATCATGCAATTATTCTCCAAAAAGTGTCCAAAAATGATAATCCATCTAGCAAGTAATTCATCAAAATAATCCTCTCCAATAATATACTTCCATCAATAATCAATACTCAACTCAACTTGACCAAATTAACAAAAATAATATCACTAGGAATTCCCACAATATGTCAAAATTAATCCTAAGTCAAAATGTCCTCAAACATATGGGCAACTAATCACAATCGTTCCTACACATGCTCCTAATCTTATCACACAATCCAATTAATTACTTAAAAGGCTCAAAATCATCCAATTCATACATGTATAAAAGGTACTTGTACAAATGCCACAATGAAAGTCCAAAACAATTGAAAAATTGGCAACAATACAAACTACCCATGCAATTTATCACCACAATAATGAAATTAAGAGCCAATTGAGAAGAAATTACGTACCTTATTGGAGAAAATCGGCCTAGAACGAAAGAGGATGAACACCCAAGCAATTCCACACAAAAGCCCCAAATTTCACTCACAAAAACCCTCAAAATCGAATTGGATGCAATGTGTATGATAATGATGTGAAAGAAGGGTGAATGATCGGTGATATGCAGGCAAAAAGGTCAGAATTCGTATGGGGAAGAAAGGGAATCGGGGGATGGATTTGCAGCCTCGAGTCGTGGTTGCTGTTCTGCCCTATTCGCAACTTTTAAAAAAAACACCAGCCTCGAGTCGGGGCTCAGCCCTCGACTTGAGGGATCCCGAATTTTAAAAAGAATCGACTCAAGGTCTACCCCTCGACTCGAGAAATGTGAAAAACCGACCTCCTCGACTCGAGGTTCCACCCTCGACTCGAGGGAAATGCAATTTTCAAGATTTTTACAAAGTTGACCCCTCGACCCGGGGTCGAGACGAGGGAATTTTTACAGATTCCCGGGCCCGACCCTATCCCCAAAACTCCTAAAAATGACCTCTACTCCCCCAACAAACCCAAATATGCAAGATTTTACCTTTTTGGTCCCTCGATTTAAGCCCGGTCGCTCATTCGATTGAGAAGACCGGGTTCTCTTCCTTTTTGCTCATTTTCACCAACTTGTAAGCTTTTCATCCTTTCCGAACTTGAATTTCTTTGCAATTCTGATCTCTCTTTCATTCAAAGTAGTGAGTGTACCTACAAACGATCACAACAATCATCAAATAATTATCACTAAGAGATGCATTTCAAGCAATAAACAATCATAACACCCCCCAAACTTGAATGATGACATGAATTCAAAGTTTGGAATGAGAGTGATACAAATATGCAACTCTAAATGATATCACAAATAAGCTCAATATACCAAATTTATCCCAAAGCAAATAGCATAATTTCCCAAAGCTCCTCCTTCATGTCAAGAACAATGAAATCAACCGGGAATATGAGCTTACCAACCCCTACCAATACATCTTCAATGATCCCAAATGGACGAGCATATGATTGATCCGCTAATTGAAGATTGATGTTTGTAGGAATCACCTCTCCTAGCTCCAATTTCTCAAATACGGACAAAGGCATGACATTTATACTTGCTCCTAAGTCACACAAGCCTTGAATGTTCACATTCTCTCCTATCTCGCATGGAATAATGAGCTCCCTGGATCCTTTCTCTTTTGTGGTAAGTGTCTCTCCAAGATCTCCTTGCACTCCTCCACTAGCTTGACCATACCCTTTTCATCCCAACTCCTCTTCTTAGACATGATCTCTCTCAAGTACTTCTTGTAGTGGGGGATTTGTTCAAGGGCCTCCAATAATGGAATATCAACATGCAAGCTCTTGAAAACTTCTAAAAACTTACCAAATTCTTCATCAAGCATTTTCCTCCCAAGTCTTTGAGGAAATGGAACCGGATTAGCCTTCATAGGAACTCCCCATGCATCTTTCTTGGAATCTCCCTTTACTTTCACCTCTTCACTTGCCTTTTTTTCCACAACCTCACTTTCTTCACTAGCTTCTTCTTCTTTCACCACCTCTTTCTCATTATCCACTTCTTTAGGCATTTTTGGGTCTTCGTAGCTAGAACCACTTCTAAGTTGAATAGCAATACAAAACTCTTTAGGATAAGGCTCGGTAGTGGATGGATACTTCCCCTTGTTTTGCAAGTGGTCCACCGTGGAAGAAAGTTTACCAACCGTAGTAGCTAGTTGCCTCACTTGATGCTCTATAGTCTTGAAACGGGTATCCATTTGCTTTCCTATATTATCAAGCCTTGTATCATTTGCCTCAAACCTTTTCACTATCATCCCCAAGAGCTCCTCCGTAGTGGCCTTTCCTTCATTATTTGGTGCATTAGCACCCGAATCGAAACCGGGAGGAAATTGCACGGCGGCTCTAGGGTTGGCATACAAAAAGTTTTCATGTCTCCTCCATGTATTGCCATTGAATTGAGCTTGAGGTTGATAGCTTCCTTGTGGCCTATTTTGGTAAGGCATTTGGTAAGGCCTTCCTCCTTGAAAATTCCCTTGGTAATTGCCGCCTTGATAGCCTCCTTGGAATGGAGGCCTACCCATGTAGCTAACTTCTTCCACCGGCATAGGACTTGCACACATATCAACCATGAGGAACGGATGGACTCACACTTGCTTGGCTTTGGGAAGTAGTAAGAGCTCCCAATTGGTCCATCATAGTCATCATCATGCTCTTCATCGACTCTATCTCCTCAACATGTGACACCCTATGGTGTGCTCCCTAATTAACCGATACTTGAAATGAATCTTGGGCTATGTTCTCCATTATCTCGTTCATTTGCCTAACCATTTTCAACCAAATAGATCCATTGGCACAAGCATTCAAAAACGACCTATCCCCATCCGTCAACCATTGCAAAAGTACATAATGGTTTGTTCCTCCGGAAAACCGTGTTGAGGACAATTCACAAGAAGCATGACATACCTCTCCTACGCCTCCGGTATTATTTCTCCATTCTTTTAGCAAAAGTGGGAGATCGCCTCCTTAGCTTGCACGGTATTGGACGGTGGGTAGAACTTCATTAGGAATCTCTTAGACAAATCCTCCCATGTACGTACGGTCCCGGGAGGTAATGAATTAAGCCATGCTTTAGCTCTCCCCTTGAGTGTAAAGGCAAAAAGCCTCAACTTCTTTGCATCTTCGTGTTAGGATGTATACTATAAGCCTAGCTTTTGTATGAACATCTTTCTTGAGTATGAACATTTTTTTATATGAGATTCATTATGATCAAAATACTTATTGTTTATGATTGTTGTATATATCATTATTTTGTTCAGATTAATCTATACTGTAGATAACATGGTGTGTGGTGTCACACAGAAGATCATGTTATCAGTGCCTTATAGATTATAAATAATAGCTCACAACCAAAATGAATTTGGACAAATCATTGGAACGGTTGTAGTGTAATTTGGTATTAGTCTATCTTGACTATAAAGTTACACTAGTACATTTTGTATGTATTGAGCAGGACCATATGAGGTTGTTCAATTTGTACTGACTATATAAAAGAACAAGACCTCTGTTGTTATGGATGTACGTCTTCTTAATCCCTATATAATAATGGGCACGTGTACTCAATGTATGTTTCTTTGATTTACCAATGGGTGAGATTTATTAAATCAATAGGCTCGGTGAATTGGGAGATAGCATTGTTTATATGGTGTGCTGTTGATTATAGAAGGAATCCGTGTCCTAATTATTTAGGATGATGATGTCCCCTTGAGGAGCTCATAAAGATTATTATGTAAACCCTGCAGGTGGATTTAATCCGACATAATAATAAAGATGAGTGGTACTACTCTTGGAATTAGATATAAATTAATTAAGTTGTCAGTAATTTAATTAATTTATGGACATTCGATATCTTAAACACGGGGAAATAAAAGTACACATAATTAAGGAGCCCATATAATAATATGGGATTAGGACGGTAATTCAATTATAACTCTTTAGTGGACTGAGTTATAATTGATGGGCTTAAGTAAAGTGTTCAGACTGAACACAAGATATTTAGGCCCATCAGGAGGCCCAACCCTAATTCCTCCTTAGGGTCCCTGTTGTAGCCTATAAATAAACCCTAACATCAGAGTCTCCAGCGGGTGAAAAACGTGAGATCAGAGGGAGGCGGATTCTGATTCCTTGGAGGATCGTCGACCACTCGACGTCCAAGGGAAAGGGATAGGAATACGGCAGAAGACCGTGAGGTTCGAGGCTCATCCTTCGATCGCAGTTCTGACCTTAGAACTGGTTTGTCTTCACCTATTACGGTGAATAAAGGTACAATTCTTTCCGCTGCGTTTTGTGTGATTATGATCCCGAGTCTGATATTTTCGTAGAGTCGGCGATCGGTGGTTCCAACACTTCGGGTACCCCGTTGTACTTGGTTGTGTCGGAAATCTCAAGGAATTGTGCCACATGTTTATGTGGGCACTCATCTTCGTCCTTGCCTTCAAATTGCTTCTCCCTAAACATCCTCACTTGAGCGGGACTTATCTCAAAATTGTTGGCTTCTATCCTTGGCCTTGCTATCCCATCACAGTGCTCTCTAAGTTGTGGCTAAAAAAACTCTCTCAATAGCCTCCCTTGTGGTGGTGGCTCATTCATGGGTTGTGGTTGAGGATTTGGAATGTGTGGTGGCTCATGGTATCGTGGCTCATGATTATATGGCATTTGAGGGTAGTATGGTGGGTATTGTTGTGGATGAGGTGGATAGTATGGGTATTGGTGAGCTTGTGGAGGGTAAGGATATGGATTTTGGTAGGGAAAGTGTTGTGGTGGCATCCCATGTGTTGGTCCCTTGAATTGAGTATATTAAAAAGAACCTTGAAACAACCTTCTAGGGAAAGTCTAGAGGGGGAGGGGGTTGAATAGATTTTTCAACTTTTCTAAAAACTAGAAAATCAATTCAAGGAAACTAAGTTTACACAGCTTAAAGCAAGTTTAAACTCAATTTTAACCGGATCAAAAGCAATCTGATTACAAGTCTGATTGTGAATTTGAAATTGAGTTTGATTAAAAATTGAAATTGATTAAGAATAGATAAGTAGGAAAGCAGTAAAGAAAACAACAATTTAAAGTGGTTCGGATCTAATTGATCCTATATCCACTCTCCTTCTTCAACTTGAAGAAAGGTCTCGTCAACTATTTACTTACTCACTCATAATCGTACAACTTACAATTTTTCAATGATGATCTTCTAATCTTTAACCTATCTTCGACTCCTAAACTTTTCTGGAAATTCTAACTATACAGTGCAAGAGTGTGTTGAAGATGTACAAAGTAGTGTTCTATAAACACTTAGAACTTGTGAAAAATCTCTTTGAAAAACTTCGGTGAATTCTTAGAAAGCTTGTGAATTATGAATGTGAGAATGCAGAACGAATTCGTCATAAAATAAAGTAGTGCCTAGACCTATTTATAAGCCTGGGAGACAGTTAGTTTGTTGTAACAAACTAAAACTGTCTAACAAACTTAATCTTGATAATTGCCCTAACTTCGGCTGATCTTGATCTAGTCGTCTGCAGCTGACTTGGCGTAATCTCGCCTTTCTTATTCTACTCAGCTTGTCTTGACCTTGTCTGAGCTCTTCATAGTTGTCTCCTGCTGATGACTTGTCTCAAACTCGTCTCCAGATGACCTTTGTCTCTTCAATCCTCAGCTGACTTATCCAGCTCTACCTAGTCTGATCAACCTAGTACTGGATCCTCATCTCAGCTTTTCTTCGAAGTTGGCTGATCATCGGAGTTGATCCTTGTCTGACTTCTTTTAACTCATCAAAACTTCTTCTGATCTAACAATTTTCCCCTTTTTGATTAAGTTAAAACTGCAAGAAAGAGACACACAACTGATGTTAGTCAAGGTGATAATCAGATAGGCACATTAAAGCACATTCACATTCAATTCAGATTTATTCATATTAGAGCACTTAATTCACACTTAGAAAAATTTTGAAAAAGTTTAACTAAGAATTTAAAAAAAAAAATTAAGTCAAAACACTTTTTCAGAAGATTAATACTTAGAAAAGTTTTAAGTCTTAGGACTTAGAAAAATTCTTAAAACTTAAAAAAAATTTTAGAAAATTTTGATCTGAGATGGAGATTTTCTCAGATGATTAACACTTAGAAATTTTTTAAGTTTTCTTAAAAGCAGTAAAGAAAGCTTAAAAATAAGAAGGTATATCAGATAAGGTTCAGTATATTCATTCACATATTTACATATTTACAAGGAAGAGAACTGATAGAAAGTAAGATAAGGAAAGAAAAGTCCTGTTCTATCAGATTCCCCATCGGCTTGATTCAGGGACATCTAGCCAAGTGAAGACCCTCGCTCTTAGCTTTTTAATCTCTTCTTCGTCTGTGAGCTTGGACTCCACTTCAGCTTTGGCAATGACTATCCTGACCCAAGCTAAGTCAGGTGTCCCATCTTCATTCAGCTTTGGCTTGGCATGCTCATAGGCTGGGGCGACGAGGTCACAGTTGAACACTTTACTTGCCTCATCGAGCAGCCTGCCATACAAATCAACATCTTCATTTTCCATCCAAGCATGCCATTGCATATCTTAATCAGCTGCACCGGTTGGAGAGTTCTTCAGGATGTACCAGTGGTACATCTACTTGGCATCCATAGCCTTTTTCTTGTACTCCTCGGTGTATTGGCCGGTTACCATCTTGGGTGGGGCAGATGAGCGATGGACAGGGCGGAAATCCGCTTCATTGGCTGCTTTGGAGACCCATTTCCGGGTATCCCTGTCCCATTTCAACTCAGCTCCCTTTCCCAGCTTCTTCAGACGCTTTTTCTCCTTCCTCTCATACATCTCTTTCTCAGCATGGATACATCTTATCTGCTCGGCTGAGAGGTTGGAGAAGTCAGGCTCTTTCCTCTTTCATTCAGCCTTTTCTGATCTGGGGATGGTTTGCTCGGCTGCTGCTTCCTTCTCTGCTGCCTTCCCTTTGCCCTTACCCTTGGCCTCAAGCTTTTCAGACTCTTTCAATCGGGCTAGCAGCTTCTCCGTGTTCTCCTCATCTTCCTTCTTCCTCTTCTCCTCATCCTCGCGGATGGCATCCTCGATCTGGGTCACCCTCAGCTGTAAGGCGGCGAGCTCGTCTGACTTTTCCTAAAGCTCCGCCTTCGCCGCCTCCAGCTCAGTTGAGTCGGCTTTTGAATGAAGCCTGTCTGATATCGCCTGGACATCAGCTGAGAGGGTGTCCACCTTTCCTTGCCCAGCTCCTTCCCCCTTTTTGACTTTATCTTTGAGGGCTCGGAGTTGGTCATCCAATGCAGCACAACGTATTCTGAAATTTGATTTGTCTGATGTCAGCTCTTGCACCAGAATATCGTTGTCTGCTGCTACCTTCACCTTCAGCAGCCTAACCTCCTCCTCCAGGCTGCCCAGACGGCCACCAAGTGCGGAGCCGAGTTTGTTTGATAGATTTCGGGAGATATTCACCTCGGCTATCCGCATATTGGCAAGCATGGTCTCTGTCACGGCTCTGACCACCTGCCTTGTCTTTTTCTCCATCATCCGCTATACCTTGCTGATGATCTTTCTGTGCAAGTCTTGAAAGACAGAGGAGATGGTAGAAAGTGGGCTGGGGTCTTCCTCTGAAGATTCAGATGATGAGGAAGGGGAGGGGGTTTTTGGACTGGGGGAGCCAATCCGGATATCTCCAAAAATGTTATGGGAGAGATCTGGAGCTTGGACTTGAGGGGAGGGTTGGGATGAGGTGGGTAAATCAGATGGTGGAGGTGGGGGAATTTCTGGTGGTGGAGAAGATGGAAGGGGTGGCATTTCAGATGAGGTGGGTGGTGGAGATGATGTTGGCTGAGAAGTGGTTGGTTGAGGAGGGGAAGGTGTTGGTTCAGCTGTTGGTTGAGGTGGGGATGATGTAGGTTTAGCTGTTGGTTGAGGTGGGGATGAGGTTGAATGTAATAAGGCAGGAGGGGAGATGGTGGTTATTGGGGTTGGAGAATAGATGGGTCCGGTCAGGAAGGAGAGGAAGTCAGATGGGGATTGAGGTGGGGAAGTGGCTTGTGTTTGGGGGAGGGGAGAGGATGAGGTACCAGCTTGGACTGATATGGGAGTAGGCTGTTTGAGAGGCTCTGAGGTGCCAGCCTGGGGGAGGGAGAAAGACTTGCAGAGGCCCCGAATGATTGTACCTTTTTAGGAGAGGGGGAGGGAGTCCTTTCAGAGCTGATCTCCTGGATGTCCTGGGATTGGACCACCGCTGCTGCTGCCACCTCTAAGGTTTGAGCTTCCTCAGCAAGCAGACTAGGCTGCGCAGCAGACGATGCCCCTTTCTCTGAGACTTTCACAAGTCTCCTCCTTTTCGTCGCCTTCTCATTCAACTTCATTGGCTGTGAAGTGTCAACTGAGCTCACCGTCGGCTCAACAGCTTGCTCCTCCTCCTCCTCCTCAGCTGAGGGTTCCGGCACCCTTACCTCAGCTGCCTCCACGTCCGAGTCAGCTGGCCCGCTGATCACCTCATTTTTGGTGAGGAGCCCCTTCTATTTTGTGTATGCTCTCACCCCGTCTCTCCAGTTGATTTCAGTGGCCAGCAGGTTTCCCAGCAGCACTGTAATCTTATTGAATAGGCTGGTGATGGACTTGGCTGTCCACTCACCATTCACTAGCTCCAACCTTTTTCTCTCCGTCTCGAACCGATTTAGCAACATCTCCGCCCAATTGACTTGGACCCTATCGATTATGGCTCTTAGGCAGTTCAGCCGAGGTCTAGTCAGCCCATCGTGGGAGTTCTGCTCCCCTAGAATAGCTTTTGTTAATATCGTCATTAGCAGACGATACTTCCGACGAAGCATATTCTTCTTTAATTCCAATCTTCGGTCCTTCATCGACGTTAGGGCAATCATCTCAAATGATTCTACCCAATCAACATTCTTATAACTCAGGGGATTCACACCCTCATTGCTTGTCTCAAAAATTCTGGCCACCTCCGCCGTCGTGACCACCAAATCTTCGCCGTAAACTTTCTTTTTTGAAAACCCCATTCTCGTAAGCACCATTCACATAAAATTCTACCCCTCTCATATCCAGGGTCTTGTTTGAATCGGACTTTTTCGAGCAAAATGTCTTCAAACCAGACCTTCCCAATAATCTCAGAACTTATTTCGACTCTTCATCGTTGGTGGTGTTGAAGTCGACATACATCTCCGACTTTATCTTTTTGTTGAAGGTATCCTTGTTAATATCCACCATTGTTGCAGTAATTTCAAGAAGTTTTTTAGTATGGCTCATAAAATTTTAGGAAGGGTTTTTGGAAGTTAGAAAATTTGCAGAGGATAAGTAATTTTTCTGAAAGTGAAAATGTTTGAATGAAGAAGAAGATGTATTTATAGGAGGGAAATTGGAAAGAGAATCTGTTTGGAAAGCGGGTTTTAATCTGAGTCATCATTTGAAATGATTTACTGTGCTGAATCAACGGTTAAAATCAGGATAAACAATTGGAATTCAGCATGTGTAGATAACTCGACTTTGAAATGCGTAAAAAGTAACTTTGTAGACTGTTGATTTGACCGAAGTAGGGTTACTTTATGCAGAGAAGTAAGTATACCTAACGTCAGCCTAGGTTTACCTTTCTTTGCATAAGGGTTTCCTAAAACAGACAAGGTTTTGAAATCGTCTGAGAAAAGACCTCGTCTGGGTTTTAAAAAACAGCCTAGTCTTATTTTCTTTTTAGCAAGATTTAAGACAAGTTAAACAACACTTTTTATTTTAAACTGTTAGATCAAGTAAAGTTTTGATGAGTTAAAAGATCAATCCAGATGAGCAGACAACTATGAAGAACAGCTGAGATCAGATGCTTATACTAAGCTGATCAGACTAGGTCAGGGACTGATTAAGTCAGCTGGAGATTAGGGATTGCAAGTCGTCTGGAGATAAGCTCAAGTCTAGTCATCTGCAGGAGACAATTACGAAGAGCTCAGACGAGGCCAAGACAAGCTGAGTAGAATAAGAAAGGCGAGTCTTCACCAAGTCAGCTGCAGATGAGAAGGATAAAATCAGCTGAGGAAGAAACAGTTTTCAAGATTAAGTTTGTTGAGCAGTTTTAGTTTGTTAGAAACTGACTAACAAACTAACTGTCTTTACAGACTTATAAATAGGTCTAGTTTTATTTTTCAATACACTAATGCAAAATTGATTCACACACTATTCACTACTCAGATTTCAATCACAATCAATTCATAAGTGTTTCAAGAGAGTTTTCAAAGAGTTCTAAGTGTTTATAGAACACTTTACTTGTAATCTTCAAAGTTCATTATTCACTGTAATTGTTAGATTCACGAGAAGGAGTTAGGAGTATTTTGAAGATTTGAAGAGAGTTGTAAGCTGTAAGTTGTAAGTAAGAAAGTAGTAAGCTGGTCCCTTCTTCAAGTTGGAGGAGAGTGGATGTAGGATTTTTATAATCCGAACCACTATAAATCTGGTGTTCTTTATTGCTTTTGTTTACTTGCTTATTTTCAAGTTTTTCAATTCAAGATTAATTTCAGAATCAAAGTTACAACTAACATATGAGTTTGCTTTTGATCTTAATAAAGTTGAGATTAAAATTGAATTTCCGCTGTGGTACTTTGGTGCTTTGAGTAAATTTTGAAAGATTTGAAAAATCTGAAAAATCTATTCAACTCCCCCTTCTAGATTTTTCCTAGAAGGCTGGTACAAGTTTATCCAATCTGCTCAATTTATCGGGACCAACAAGTGGTATCAGAGCAGTGTTAAGCTGTTCTGATATTGATTTTAGGTCTTAACTGAAATTCTGAAATATTCTTGATTTTCTTCATCTTCTTTATTATTACTAACTCTGTTATTAACAAGATTGTGGAGTGTTTTGTTTTCCTATCTCATCATGTCTTCAGGCAAGAGCAAGAAATCCAGGAATCTACCTGAATTTTCAATTGAAGAGTATGACTATTGGAAATTCAGGATGGAAAATCATCTCAAGGCTATCCATGATAGGATAGAGGAGGTTCTTGAAGAAGGGCCTATTAAATTTTATCATGGAGGCACTAGCAATGGCACTAAATCAGCTGAATCCAGAGTCAGACAAGAGAAAAAGAGCTCAGAACTGACAAGTGATGAGAGGAAAATCCACAACCTAGATCAGGTAGCCAGGACTGAAATCATTGAAACTCTGAGTAAAGACTAGATTGAGAAGGTCAAAAGATGCAAATCAGCTAAAGAGATGTGGCAGACACTTGCAAATGTTTGTGAAGGATCTGACCAAGTAAAAGAGAATAAGCTGCAGTCTGTGTTACATGCCTTAGATACCTTCAAGATGAAGGAAAATGAAACAGTGGATCAGCTAGATGTGAGATTGACAAATCTTCTCAACAAAGCAGCTGATCTGGGAAAGAACTATACAGAAAAGGAGATCAATAATAAGATATTGAAGTCTTTAACCAAGAGATGGAGAGAAATGTCCAATATCCTTAAAGCAACTCAAAATTTATCTTCTATTACTCATCATAGCTTATTTTCTCATCTTAAAGCTTTAGAGTATGACATTCAGATAGAAGATGAGGAAGATAAGATGGAGTCAAGCACCTCATCCAAGTCTGTTGCGTTTGTCAGCAAAGAAGACAAGATGTCAACTGAATCTGTAGGAGCTGACTTATCTCTGAAGGGGCAGATGGCTCTGCTCACCAAAAGGTATGACACATTAAGAATGAAGTATAAACGTAATAAATTGAGGTTTGCAGGTAAGGATAGGTCTAGATCCAAGTCAAGATGGAAAGAAGATGACTCAACAGATGATGACAAGAATAGGAGCCAGACAAGGAGATTCATATCCCCTGTTAAAAGAAATCCTTCCAGCCCAAAATCAGATAGGAGTGACATTTGTTATACTTGCAACAAGCCAGGACACTTTAGCTATGATTGTCCTCAGCTGACTCCTAAAGAAAGGGAAGAGAAAAGAGAGACAAGAGATTTATAGATCAGAGGGCTCTTCTGGCTGAAGAAAATGAATCAAGAAAATCATCATCATCATCCTCATCTGATTTCGGATCAGATGATGAAGTTTGTCTCATGGCTAAAGAGGTAGTCTATTATTCATCTTCTGATAATGATTCCTGTAAATCTGTCTCTGATAATGATCAAACTGTTATTCATGAATTATTGAGAGACTTAAAGACATCTCTGGCTGCTTATAAACAGCTAGAGACAGAGAATTTGACTTTAAAGGATCAAATTCAAATTCTAATTAAAGGAAAGCAGGTGATGAACTACCCAGAAACTGAAACATTCAAGGGGGAATGAATTAATTAAGAAATACAATGAGAAGCTAGTCTTCAAAATTAGTCAACTTAATAATTCACAATCAGCAATAGATCACATCTTTAATACATCTCAAAAATCTCATGACAAAACAGGTCTTAGTTATGACAGAAATAGTAAATCAGACGTTCAGAAACCTAGGAAATTTGTAGAAGCATCTGATCACTCAAAAGAGGTTAGAATTGGTCCTTGGAAACTAATTGGTCAAATAAGGACTGCATCTCCCAGCTTGAAAATAGAAGTTCAGCTGAGGACTCCTTATAAGACTAAGAGAACTCCAAGAATCAAAATAAGAAGAAATTCTTATTACAGTCCTTTTGATGGGAGAAGTAGATGTTATCCCACTTTTCCTAAGTCCAGGAAAATTACTAAATCTGAATACAACAAGTTATCACTTATAAATGATATAATTGTAGACAGATTTGGTAGAGAGACCAAGTCTGATTTATTATTTGGAAAATGAGATTTTTGTCTTGTTACATAAAGTGATGCTTGACCTTCAAGGACCCAAGATCACTAGAGTACCTTATAACTAATCTGTTTTTCCAGGATTCACAGGGATCATCACTCAAGGAAGAGATCTTAGCTTCTATAGGGTACATTGATAGTGATTGTTCACAACACATGACTTATAACAAGAGGTGTTGGTCCCGGACGAGATGTGCAAGGAGGTGGAAAGTCTAGAAGGGGGAGTTGAATAGACTTTACCACACTCAAAACTTTTTCGACTTTTTTGTGAGCTGAGTGTAAGGTTAGAAGGCTTTGAAGTCTTCTACAGCAAGGTACACAGAGTGTGCAAGGTGTGATCAGCAGACTTCAGAAACTTGAAGTCTTCTGATGGTGCGGAAGCTAATCTCGTGTGTGTATTTGAAAAACCCTTTGAAATGAAAACCTTCTTGAAAGATATTTAGCAAGTTTTATGCAGGTTTATTAAAATGATGATGAATGAGCAGATATAAGTATGTATGCAGAAAGCTTGTAAAGACACAAGGATTTTTATAGTGGTTCGGATATAACGATCCTACGTCCACTCTCCCTGATTCCACAGGGGCCTTACTATCCACCAAAACTGGTCTTGTCTCCTCTAATCTCCTCGAGGATTCAACCACAGAAAGTTTAACAATTTCCTGCCCTTGGTACAATCAATATGATCTTCGAGTGTTAACTCTTAGATCTGAAACAATCAACCTTTTCTCGTACAGAGATAATGAAAGGTGATTTACACTTCCTTGACCAAAAATAAATCTCTTTAAGAATATCAACGTATTGAATCGATTTCTGGTACGAAGAATTATGCGTGTACTGCAATGAGTGAAAAATGGATTTCTCTTGATGTTTCTCGCGCGTGTATATGTTTTCAAAAATCCTTCACTTCAGTTTATATGATCCTGAATTTGACTAGCCGTTAGGCTAATTTGTCAATCAAGTCTTCAAGAAATGGTAAGTGATCGTTGGAAGATTTGTTTGACTTTGGATAACTGATTATCTAATATCAATCAATTACATCTTGATTGATCTTGATTGATAATCCAATCTTCTCTAGATTGATATCGGATATCTCTGAATTATCCTTCTAACTTTTGTTAACCCTGATGAATCTCTCGAAGTCAAATCTAGCAACCTTACACCTTGCTCCAGCATAGTTCCAAAGCTTGCTGTAGCACGGATTCCAACCTTGCTATCTTCACTTGAACCTTTCTTGATAACACTCTTTTTGCATATGCCTTATTAACTCTTCTTTATCTTCACGACGCCCTTCTAGATGACTTCAAATGAGATCTCTCTTAGATCTTTAAGTCTTCTTATCAGCAGCCTTCAGTTCTCAATCAATACGGATCTTCAGGTCGAGCCTAGCAAGATTAACTGTACTAAGACATAAACCCTATTCTAGATCATCAGCTGACTAACATGTTCAGCTGGTCCTATTACACTTAGGTTTTAGGAACATCATCAAAACATACAAATTTTAATCCTAACAAATTCCCCCTTTTTGATGATGTTAAAACCTTCTTGAGAACTGCACATGAACAAATATATGCGAAAAGAAGACAAGAGGAGATCTTTAAAATGATCTCAAACGAAACCAGATGACAACGAGAAGTTGTCTTAGCGCAAAACATTCACTTCTATTAATATGGAGATATCAGTACATCTTACAGAAGTGAAATGCAAAAAGTGCAAAAGATAACAGAGAAATGCAAAAAAAAAAAAAAAAAACACAGATTTCATCAGCTTCCCATCCAACAATCTAGCTTCCCAACCAGCAACCTTCATATCTTCCACAGTCATACCATCGAAACCCTGTTGGAACATTCAGCCACTCATACACTCTATCATAGAGTTCCCTGTTATCTGTTCCAATAGGTGGGCTGACCTCAGCCAAGCAGATTTTGAGCGTCCTGCGAACACTCAGCTGGTCAAACATCCCATCTGCTGTGACTGGAGTAGGAATCTTTTCAAACTCTGGCGCTTGAAGGTTTAGGTTGAACTCAACAGAAGCTTTCAAAATCTCTGCCCTCCATCCAAGCAAAGAATGTTTCATTTGCTGTGGCCCAGATGCCGATACTTTTGCACACATAGTAAGAGCAAATGAAATCTCTCTTTGCTGATTTCCAGTCCTCAATCCTCTCAGGAGGGCAGCAATCATCCACATATCCATCAGTGTTGTGGGGGAGGATAAAGTCTTCCTCAGCCTCTGCTCCAGCAGGCTTCTTTCCTTTCCTACCTTGCTTCTTCTTTGACACAGCAGGCTTTGCAGCAACCTTCTTCGGTATGAACATCTTCTTCTGTTTACTATCCAAAACATCCACTTCTTTTCCTTGCTTTCCAAGGAGTTTGATCATCTTGTGACTGTCATTTTCCTCCATCCTTCTAGTTTCTAAATCAGCAAGAAAAGCTTCCTCATGCAAAGCTTCCAACTCTTCTTCAGCAGACTTCACTTTATCAACTTTTTCAGACATCTTAACCAACCTTCTCCTTTTCAAAGGTTGGGAACTTTGACCTTCGCCCACTGCAGTAGACTCTCGCAAAGCTCTCTTCAAATCTGCCTTCTCTTTCCGTTCCAACAAAAAAATTTCAACGGTCCCCAGCCTATCTTTCACCTCCTTCAATTCTTTATCCTTCGCCTCATCTCTCTTAACCATCTCAGTTCTCAACTGGCCTTCCCCCTTTTTAACATCACTCAAAAGAGGGGTCCAGCAAGCTTCCATCTCCAGTATCTTGGAAAGAATATCCCGTCTGTACGCAGTAAACTTTTCTGTAAACTTTTTCAGTTCAGCAAACTCAGCTGCTATTGGAGAAGCAATCTTCTCATCAATTGCTAGCATATGCTTAACAGCGGCAGCTGTGTCTGCTGCAGTAGCTATAGCCGTCTCCATAAATCGGGCATTCGCCTCTTGCACAGTAGCGATCTGTTTTCCCATCTCCAGCAGGGAAGATTGGATGGCCGCATTTTGATCAATTCCTTCGCGTAACTGCGCATCCATGCCACTGAGTTTAGCTAACTGGTCCTCCATCTTTGTCCGAAATCTGTCCTCAATCAACTCTCTTTCAGCAAACACTTTCCTGAGATTAGCTTCAGCCTTCTCTCCTTCAGCCTTTACACTCTCAACATGCTTCCTAACCTCATTTATATTATTCAACATCATGCCAGAAAGAGTTTCGATAATGGTCTCCTGTTGCTCAGAAAACATATCAGCAGCAGTTTGACGGATCAAGGAGGGGGCCGTCTGAATTGCAGCTTCAATGTAGGACTTTGAGGACTCAATTGACTCAGCAAGAGGGGTATACTTAGCAGCCAATACAGAAAACATTGTAGCATACTGTTGTGTTAACTCAGCAAACTTTGTAGAGTAAGAGTTATACAAATCCTCATGAACAACAACAGGCATAAAATTTGGCAAGCGTACAGATGTAAAATCAGGAAGAGGAGGAGGGATAGAAGAGACACCTTTCCTGATCTCTACAGAAATTGAAAAGGGAGGAACTGAACCATCCTCTGCAGGCTCTGGTTCATCCAACAGTCGAGCAACTAGGCAAGCAATCTGATGATCCGAGGTTAAGTCAAATGATCTGGCTACTCCAGCCTTGGTCTGTAGCTCAAACTCCCACAGAGAGAACTCATTGTGACCAATCTCATTTGCCAGAAGAATGAGATCATCAATAGCTCCAAGCTTTACATTCTTCCATACCAGGATATCTATCAGCAAACTATGCTCCTCTGAAAAATCCTGCAATCTAGGAAACTTGCTGTCCACCTAACTAGAAGCCTCGGCCATCAAACACTTCTCAAAGGGTCCACGTATTCTACCAGCAAGGTTTACCATTTGCACAGACTCCATTGGATCTGCTCCAATCATATCTTCTCCGAGATCACCCTCAGCAACCTGGGTGACAGGCTCCGAAGCGGCACCCATGCCCGCAACATCATCGCCAACTTCCATTGGTGCAGCTGACATTGAAGAAGAAGGAATCTCAGAAAGAGAAGGAAATGGAACTGGTACCTGGTCCTTCTCACCAGCAGTTTCGTAAGACACCATCTCTTTATCGTCCAATATTGGAAAATCATCAACCTCCATTGCATCCTCTGCAGACGAACCTTTCTTGCCAGGAGATACCTTAGGAGGCAGCTGTGATCCTCTGGTGCGACTGCTCACTGAATCTGTCTGAGTTACCATAGTTAACCTCTTTGCCTTCCTCTGTGGTAACTGTGAAATCGGAATCTGATCTTCGCTTCCAGAAGACTTCAGAGTCTTCTCCCCTGAACTAGCAGCCTTGGAGCTTGCTGGTACCTGTTCACTGACACTCTTAGATGGGTTGTCCGAATCCTTCACAATCTCATCCTTCCCGATATCATCAGCCTCAGGAGCAACTTCTGTAATTGGCAACACATCAGCAGGTTCTTCCTCAACTTCAACCTGATCTTCTTCATCATCAGAATCAGGAGGACCACTGAGCTCCTCATCCTTATTCAGCATAAACTTTGCCTTAGTATATGGTTTCGTCCACTTTGGGTCCCACGCTGTGTTAGGCATCACCTTCTCCAGCAACACTGTAATCTTGTTTGACATGAAAACATACTGTTCCACAGCCTACACCTTAACCTCTGGATGTCCGTCCACCTCAGTCCGAAAGAACCGATTCTTTTCCTTCTGCAAAATCTCAAAGAACTTACTGACCTAATCACACTCCACTCCATCCACAATCGCCTTCAAAGCACAAAGACGCCTCTGACTCACTGAGTCCATATTCTATCGTTCCCCAAACATAACCTTTACCATGATATCAAACAACAGTCTATATTTTCGCTTAAGATATGCTTTCTTCAAGTCCGACACATGATGACGACATGAAGTTTTTGCTAGAGAGTGAAAGGCTTCGAGATGGTTTTCCGACATATATGATTCTGGGTCAATGCCTTGAAGAGACAAACCCAAGTGTTCATGAACATCCTGCCGTTTGATGGTCAAACTTTGACCGAACACTGTCGTTTTGATGCTGTTCCTTCCAAACTCGCCACGAACGGAAGCGAAGCGTAGGCATCAAGAGTCCGTCGTTCTGAAGAATGAGCCGAGCAATACTGAAACGAGCCCCGATCAGATAAGAGATTTAGAATCTCCACTGCTTCCCACTGTCCAGTTGTTCGAAAATCTACCGATAATTCGCTCCGCACTTTCTCCAATAAGGGCAAAGGATCTAGAGTCTTGTGTTTCCCTGCGACCTTTTTCGAAGAAGAAGATTGTTTCAGAGCCATTGATATTAAAGCAGAAATTGATCAAAATTCAGAAGAAAGAAAACAGAGAACGAAGATAAGGAGTAATGAAAGAGAAAGAGATGAGAAAATCAATTTATAAGAGAGAAGAAGGAAACCGCTAAATTTTAAATTACAAAATAAGATTTGAACATTTATTTGCATATTGCACGATCAGATCGAACGGTTATGAATTAAACGGTTCAAATTCTGAAAAGTGCGTGTCCTCAGCTCTGGATTTGAAAAAAGTATTTTCCAAAATTAAAAGATTTTCGGTCCGCAAAAATAGGATGTAAAATAATATTTTAAGGAAAAATTACCCCATAATTTGTGGTTGAAAAGATTTGATTTGACAATTCACAGAATTACTTCCCAATGCTGAGGATAAACGAAGGAATAAAATATTCCGAAAATTATTTTAACCACATAGAATAAGGAATATTTTATACCAAAATATTTTTCAAACGAATAGACAAAAGCAAGTCGAGAGAGAGAGAGAGAGAGAGAGAGAGAGAGAGAGAGAGAGAGAGAGAGAGAGAGAGAGAGAGAGAGAGAAAGAGTAACATATCTGTCAGTTGATATTGTAATCAATCGATACCACGAAATCTTTAGTGAGCAAGGTTTTAGAACTTTCTGCAGCAGGTTTTGAAGTTCTCTTTAGCAGGCTTTATACTTTCTTCAGCAAGTTTAATTCTCTCTTCAGCAAGCTTTATACTTTCTTCAGCAATTTTAATACTCTCTTCAGCAAGCTTAATAACCTTCTTCAGTAATGTTTTAACATGATTTTCCTGGATCCAGTAGACCTAATTCTACAGATAGATCTCTAAACCGTGCTTCTGCCAACGGTTTTGTAAGAATGTCTGCTTTCTGTCGATCTGTATGAATCTTTTCCATTCGAATGTTTTTCTTTTCAACATGATCTCTAATAAAGTGATGACGTATATCCACATGCTTGCATCTTGTGTGGAGTACTGAATTCTGAGTAATAGCAATGACACTGTTGCTATCACAAAAGATAGGAATTTCTTTAGTGACAATGTGATAGTCTTGCAATTGTTGACTTATCCAAAGTAATTGTGAGCAACAGCTCCTGGCAGCCATGTATTCTGCTTCTGTAGTTGACGTAGCCACTGAAGTTTGCTTCTTAAAAAACCAAGAAACCAACTTACTTCCAAGAAATTGACATGTGCCCGTGGTTGATTTTCTATCAATTCTACAACCACCATAATCTGAATCAGAATATCCACTGAGTTCCAGGTTGTCATCAGCAGGGTACCATAGACCTAAGTTTGCTGTACCCTTGAGATACTTTAAAATCTTCTTTGCTGCATTCAAATGACTTTTCTTTGGATTGGCTTGAAATCTAGCGCATACTCCAACTGCGAAGGAAATGTCAGGTCTGCTTGCTGTTAGATACAACAAGGAATCTATTAATCCTCTGTACATGGTCTGATCAACATTCTCACCATCCTTATCTAGATCCATCTTGTAGTTTGTTACCATTGGAATTTTTGCATCCATGCTTGTTAACATTCCAAACTTTTCTAGCATGTTTTTGGTATACTTTGCTTGGTTTATGAATATTCCTTTAGAAGTTTGCTTGACTTGAAGACCTAAGAAATAATTCATTTCTCCCATCATAGACATTTCAAACTTACTTTGCATCAATTCACTGAATTTTTCAAAAAGCTTCTTGTTTGGAGATCCAAAGATTATGTCGTCCACATAGATCTGTACTAATAGAATATCTCGTTCTTCTTCAATTCTGAACAAAGTTCGATCAATCTTTCCTTTACTGAATCCATGATCAAGTAAAAACTGCGATAGTGTGTCATACCAAGCTCGAGGAGCTTGCTTTAGTCCATATAGAGCTTTCTTCAGACGTTAAACTTTATTTCCTTAAACAAAACCTGGGGGTTGTTCAACGTATACTTCTTCAGTAAGAACTCCATTTAGAAACGCAGATTTTACGTCCATTTGATATACTCTGAATTTCATATATGCTGCGTACGCAAGGAATAACCTTATAGCTTCTAATCTGGCTACAGGTGCAAACGTCTCGTCATAGTCAATTCCTTCTGACTGTGAGTAACCCTGCGCGACAAGCCTTGCTTTATTTCTGGTGACTTCATCTTTCTCATTTTTCTTATTCTTGAAAACCCACTTCGTTCCAATCACTTTATGATGTTTTGGTCTATCAACAAGTACCCAAACATCTTATCGTGTGAATTGATTCAGTTCATCTTGCATAGCTTCTATCTAGTTTATGTCCAACAACGCTTCTTCAATATTCTTAGGTTCTTGTAAAGAAACATAGCAGCTAAATAAACCATCTAGATTTATTTTTCTTGTTTTGACTCCATCTTGAGGATTACCTAAGATTAAGTCACTGGGATGATCGGTCATCCAATTCCTTCTATTAGATACGTTTAACTCTTCTGAAGGTATTGTTGGAACATCATCTTGCATCATTCCCCCTTGATTTGATAAATTCACATCTGGTGTTCTGGGTGAGTCATCAGCAGCCTTAGGGGTTTCTTCAGCAGACTTTGTTTTGCTTGAGTCTGCTGACTTAGAGATTTGCTGATCATCTTCAGAATCTGAGTCTAAAATGGGCAAGTGAACCTTGACATATTTTGTCTTATCCTTGAGTTCTAGTTTCTCAAATCCTTCTGCTAGTGACTCTTCTCGTCCTTTGTCCTTAGACTCAACAATAGACTCATTAAAAACCACATAAGGTGTTTCTTCCACAACAAGGGTTTTCCTGTTAAAAACCCGATAGGCCTTGCTTGTGCTGGAATATCCTAAAAATATTCCATCAGCAACCTTGGCATCAAAGGTTTTTAACTTGGATTTGCCATTGTCATGAATGAAACACCTACAGCAAAAACACGAAAGAAAGAGACACGAGGAATTCTACCTTTCCATAACTCATATGGTGTCTTTCCATGTTCTTTGGTCAGTAAGCTTCGATTCTGAGTATAGCATGTTGTATTCACAGCCTCTGCCCAAAACCTCTGAGGAACATTATACTCTGCTAGCATTGTTCTGGCAGCTTCCTTGAGTGTCCTATTTCTCCTTTCAGCAACACCATTTTGCTGTGGAGTGCGAGCCGCAGACGTTTCATGCTGAATCCCAGCCTCTTTGCAATACGTTGCTATGTGAGAGTTTAGAAATTCTGTTCCTTTGTCACTTCTGATCCTTACAACATTTTCTCCTTTCTCGTTTTGTAATCTCTTCAGTAATTCTGGTAACTTTGTGATAGTTTCATTCTTTTTGAACATAAATATCACCCATGTGAATCTTGAATAGTCATCTACCACCACCAGAGTGTATTTTCTACCACTGAAGCTTAACGGAGATACAGGACCAAATAGATCCATATGAAGTAATTGTAGTACCCTACTCGATGTTGGTACAGAAACTTCCTTGAAAGAAGCTCTAGTTTGCTTTCCTTTTTGGCAAGAGTCGCAGATCTGATCTTTTGAGGAAACTTCATTTGGCAAACCTTCTACAAGATACTTCCTGGCTATCTTGTTTAGCGTTTTGAAATTTATATGACTCAGTCTCTTGTGCCATAACCAGCTAGCTCTGAAGTACTCTTTGCTACAAGGCATGTATTGGTTGAACATTTCTGAAATTCTGCACCATAAACATTGCCCTTTCTCAAGCCGGTTAAGAGCACTTGATCATTTAAGCCACTCAAGATAACACACAGAGAACTAGAAAACTTAACTGAGTATCCCTTATCACAGAATTGTGAAACTGAGAGCAAGTTATGCTTTAATCCTTCCACATAGAAAACTTCCTCAACACGTACATCTCCAATGTATAGAGTCCCAACACCTTTGGTAATCCCAAAGTTATTGTCTCCAAATACCACCCGTGGGCCATTTTGTGATTTTATTGAGCTCAAGAGTTGCTTATTTCCAGTCATATGCTTCGAACATCCACTGTCGATGTACCAGACAGTATTTCCAGCAACCTCTCTTTCATGTCCCACGGCGTCCTGCACGTTTAGTTAAGTTTTAGGTACCCTTTAGATTTGGGTCCTTGAGAGTTAGCACAATCTTTAGGAATCCATAGGAATAGACTCTTCTTATCATGTTCAGAAGATCTTATCCTTCTTCCATACATATCAACATAGACAATCTCATCCTTTGGTGCCTTCTTGAATGTATGTCTATGGGTGTCGACTGTGTTCCTTCCAGAAGACTTCTGACCCTTCTGAGGTCTTCTGTATGGAGTGATCAGCCGCTGTGCAATGGTCCGAGGGTTTTGATGATAAGGATACGTTCTACTTGAGCCATCAAAAGATTCATATCTCACAGGCACAGAAGACTTAGTAGACCGTTTAGCAAGCTTTGAAGTTTGCTTAGGTTGTGTAGTCTTCAGCTGAGACTGTCTCCACAGAGATGGTATCGGCTGATTTCTACTTTTCTGACCTTGCTGAGGTTTCTTTAGTTGGGATTCCCCCTTCTTTTGATACCTCATCAGTTGTTTAGGTTGTTGAGTATAACTACTCTTCTTCCCATTCAACTGATTTGCTGGGTCAGCAACCTTTTTACCCTTATCAGTAGGTTTAAGCTTGGAACCCTCTCCTACCAAATCATTACCCTTAACATGTGTACTCTTCTTAAGTACACTTGTTTGAACCTGTGAGGATTGAGCAATGGTAAAACCAATTCCCTTCTTTACGTTAGGTGTTTGAGACGATTCAACTATTGTTTGAACTGCATGAGAAGCTTTATTCAGTTGATCCAACCTCAAACTTAAACGTTCCTCACTTGATTTTATATGCTCATGCTGATGGAAAAGTTCATCGAACTTTGCTTGTAGAATTTTCAACTGATCAGTTTTCTCAAGATTCTCAGCAAGCAACCTTTCTACCAGCAGACCCTGTTCAGTGTACTTCACTTTATGAGTGTTTAACTCTTCTGAAGTTATCTGATTAAGATCTGTTAGTGTCTCAGATGTCTTGCTAATAGATTCTTGTGTAAATAGATCAATTTTTTCTTTTAAGCTCACATTCTCCTTTTCCACACAGTTGTAAGCGTTTATAGCAGTTTTGAGATCTTCCATTAACTTATCAACAAAGTTATGGTCAAACTCTTCTGCAAAACAAACACGGGAAGCGGACGAAGAACAGGAATCAGAAAATACCTCATCTCCATTTGCCATAAGACACAAATCATTGTCTGAAGAGAAGTCTGAAGATGATGTTGAATCACTTGAAAGAGTATCCTCCTCTTCAGTCACTAAAGCACGCTTGTCAGCAAACTTTCTGTTCCTCATTAATCTCTTTTCTTCTCTTTCTCTAGGAGTTAATTCTGGACAATCATAGCTGAAATGTCCAGATTTATGACAAGTATAACAAGCATCGCTTCTTGAAGATCTTCTTGGGCTAGAATCCCTTTTAGGAGAGAAATCTCTTCTTCTTGGACTATCTTCTCTTCTTCTTTCTGGAGTCTTGAACCTTCTATCTTCTTTGAAATCTTCTGATCTCTTATCTAAAGATTTGTTTCCGGATCTGAAACCAGTTTTCTTTGTATTCTTCCAATGTCTTTTATATTTCCCAAATTTTGTATTCATTTTATCAAACTTTCTGGTCAACAAAGCCATCTGTTCTTTCAAGATTAAATCCTCTCCAATAGGTTCTTTAGATGACTGATTTGAAGTGACCTTGAAAGCAACTTCCTTTCCCGTGGAATTTGAATTTCCTTCATCCTCATCTTCTTCTTGTTTCAGATCATATTCATGAGCTTTCAAATGCGAAAATAGCTCATGATGATTGATTTTGCTCAGTTCTTTTGTATCTTTAATTACTGTAATCTTGACTCTCCATTTGCTAGTTAGAGATCTCAATATTTTGTTGTTGATCTCCTTCTCAGTGTAAGATTTTCCCAAAGAACTTGCTTTATTGATGATATTTTTCAGTCTTAGGTCCAATTGATCTATTGTCTCATCAGGCTTCATCTTGAAGGTGTCAAATAAATGTAGAATAGACTACAACTTATTCTCTTTAATTTGTTCCGATCCTTCACACATGAGTGCTAGAGTTTCGCACATTTCTTTGGCAGTCTTACATGTCTTGACTTTCTCTGTAAGTTCTCTGTTTAGTGTCTCTATGATCTCAGTCCGAGCAACTTGGTCAAGATTAAATAGTTTCCTTTCATCATTTGACATCTCACTTCTTTTCTTTTCAATCTTCTGTCGAGTAGATGCTTCTGCTCCACCGCTTCCAGAACTTACTGGTTCAAAGTAAAACTTTATCGGTCCATCTTCAAGAGTTTCGAGCATTCTATCATGAATTGCACCAAGATGATTTTCCATGCGAAATTTCCAGTAGTCATAGTCTTCAATAGAGAACTCTGGTAGCTTTCTATTACTGCTCTTAAAAGAACTCATTGTTAGTAATAAAAACGATATGCACAGAATGCAATGAGTTTTATGAAAACGAGTTTTCAAAAAGATCTGTTCAGGTGACCACAACAGTCTTTCCTCAAAGACTATTGGTAACCAAAGCCAGTGGTCGGTTGAACCACTGCTCTGATACCACTTGTTGGTCCCGTACGAGATGTGCAAGGAGGTGGAAAGTCTAGAAGGGGGGGTTAAATAGACTTTACCACACTCAAAACTTTTTCGACTTTTTGTGAGCTGAGTGTGAGGTTAGAAGGCTTTGAAATCTTCTACAGCAAGGTACTTAGAGTGTGCAAGGTGTGATCAACAGACTTCGGAAACTTGAAGTCTTCTGATGGTGCGGAAGCTAATCTCGTGTGTGTATTTGAAAAACCCTTTGAAATGAAAACCTTCTTGAAATATATTTAGCAAGTTTGATGCAGGTTTATTAAAACGATGATGAATAAGCAGATATAAGTATGTATGCAGAAAGCTTGTAAAGACACAAGGATTTTTATAGTGGTTCGGATATAATGAACCTACGCCTACTCTCCCTGATTCCACAGGGGCCTTACTATCCACCAAAACTGGTCTTGTCTCCTCTAATCTCCTCGAGGATTCGACCACAGGAAGTTTAACAAGTTTCTGCCCTTGGTACAATCAATATGATCTTCGAGTGTTAACTCTTAGATCTGAAACAATCAACCTTTTCTCGTACAGAGATAATGAAAGGTGATTTACACTTCCTTGACCAAAAATAAATCTCTTTAAGAATATCAACGTATTGAATCGATTTCTGGTACGAAGAATTATGCGTGTACTGCAATGAGTGAAAAATGGATTTCTCTTGATGTTTCTCGCGCATGTATATGTTTTCAAAAATCCTTCACTTCAGTTTATATGATCCTGAATTTGACTAGCCGTTAGGCTAATTTGTCAATCAAGTCTTCAAGAAATGGTAAGTGATCGTTGGAAAATTTGTTTGACTTTGGATAATTGATTGTCTGATATCAATCAATTATATCTTGATTGATCTTAATTGATAATCCAATCTTCTCTAGATTGATATCGGATATCTCTGAATTATCCTTCTGACTTTTGTTAACCCTGATGAATCTCTCGAAGTCAACTCTAACAACCTTACACCTTGCTCCAGCACAGTTCCAAAGCTTGTTGTAGCACGGATTCCAACCTTGCTATCTTCACTTGAACTTTTCTTGATAACACTCTTTTTACATATGCCTTATTATCTCTTCTTTATCTTCACGACGCCCTTCTATATGACTTCGAATGAGATCTCCCTTAGATCTTTAAGTCTTCTTATCAGCAGCCTTCAGTTCTCAATCAATACGGATCTTCAGGTCGAGCCTAGCAAGATTAACTGTACTAAAACATAAACTCTATTCTAGATCATCAGCTGACTAACAGGTTCAGCTGGTCCTATTACACTTAGGTTTTAGGAACATCATCAAAACATCCAAATTCTAATCCTAACAAGAGGCTACTATCAAATTTCCAGAACATTGATGGTCCAAGAGTATTATTTGGAGACAATAATTGTGGACAGACTAAAGGAGTAGGTACTCTGATTATCAAGGATATTCAGGTATCTGAGGTATATTTTGTTGAAGGTTTGAAACATAATCTGTTATCTGTTTCCCAACTTTGTGATAAGGGTTTTCTTGTCAAATTTTCTAAGGATAAATGTGATATCTTAGATAGTTTCTCAGATATGGTACTTTTAACTGCCTTAAAAACGGTAATGTCCATGTGGCCAACTTTAATAGTTGTCCTAAAGATACTTGTCTGATAGCTAAGGGTGGAGATGACCTCAGCTGTCTATGGCACAAAACGCTTAGCCATCTTAATTTCAAGACCCTTAGTAAGCTGGCTAAAAAGAACCTTGTTAAGGGATTACCTGAGAAACTTTTATCTACTGATCTTAAATGTGATGCTTGTCAAAAAGGTAAACATAGCCTAGACACTCATTTAAGAGTATTAACACCTCTTCATCTGAAAGAGTTTTACAACTACTTCATCTTGATCTGTTTGGACCTGTTTCTCCTCTCAGTTTCAGTGGAAGGAAATATACTCTTGTTGTAGTAGATGATTTTTCTAGATACACTTGGGTTATATTTCTTTTCAAGAAAAATGAGACTATCAACAAGATCCCTGATCTGTTCAGACAGATTCAAAATGAAAAGGGTGTTAATATTATTAAAATAAGAAGTGATAAGGGCACAAAATTTTTGAATTCTTGTTTATCTAACTTTTTCAATGAGTGTGGAATTATTCATGAGACATCATCAGCTAGAACTCCTCAACAAAATGGAGTGGTTGAAAGAAGGAATAGAACCTTGAAAGAGGCAGCCAGGAGCATGTTAGCTGAGTATAAAACTCCTCACAGGTTCTGGGCTGAAGCCATCAACACAGCTTGTTATACCCAGAATAGGTGCTTGGTTGTTAAAGACAAGTAGGGGTGAGTAGAATCCCGAAAAAACCGAAAAACCGAACCGAAGCGATGAAATTCGAGCTATTTGGTTCGGTTTTCGGGTGTAAAATTCGGTTTTCGGGAAAAATTAAAATTATTTCGGTTTTTCGGGTTCGGTTCGGTTTTCGTAGGGTGAAAACCGAACCACCCGAAATACCTGAAATTACATATATATTAAATGTAATTATATATATTATATAATATATATATATATATGAAACCCTAATTCACTCTTCATTTCTTCTCTCCGCCTCTCTCGTCTCTCGTCTCTCTTCTTCTCTCCCTCACTCACTCTCTATCCAGTTTCCACGCCTCCATCGTCGGCTCGTCGCCCAACCGTCGCCGCCCTTCCTCTCCTCTGCGTCGAGTCGCCGTCGCCGCCCTTCCTCTCCTCTGCATCGAGTCGCTAATGGCTATCGCCGCGCCTTCCTCTTCTCTGCGTCGAGTCGCTGTCGCCGCCCCTCCTCTCCCCGCCGCGCACCGCCCCCTTCGTCCTTCCCCGATCTGTAAGATCTGTAGATATGTAGATTTGTACTGTATATTTGTACCGCAGATTTGTATTGTAGTTGGCTTATGTAATTTCCACATTTTCCCCTTCCCCGTTCATGTACCGTAGATTTGATATTCAAAATTGTAAGATTTGTAGATCTGTATATTTGTATTTAGTTAAATCTAATCTTAAAATGATAATCTGTAAATTTGTATTTGGTTTTAGAATGTAAATCAGATTTGCTACTTCTCAATTTGGTTCTGTTACCGATTTACCCGAAATTCTGAACCGAATTAATTCGGTCGGTTTGGTTCGGTTATTATTTAATTCGGTTCAGTTTTCGGTCAAAAAAATAATAAATTTCGGTTTTCGGGTATTTTGGGTTCGGTTCGGTTTTGGACCGAACCGACTGAATGCTCACCCCTAAAGACAAGGGTAAGACTCCATATGAGATTTGGAAAGGTAAGATTCCAAGAATCTCATATTTCAGAGCTTTTGGTTGTAAATGTTTCATCCATAACAATGGAAAATCTAAGTTAAGAACTTTTGATGCTAAGGCAGCTGATGGAATATTCTTGGTGTTGGTCCCGATTAGTTGAGTAGATAAGGTAAAACGAGTATCAGCCTTCTAGGAAAAATCTAGAAGGGGGGGGGGCTGAATAGATTTTTCAGATTTTTCAAATCTTTCAAAATATATTCAAAGTACCAGATGTACACAGCGGAATTCAATATTAATCACAACTTTTAATAAGATCAAAAGCAACACTGATATTCAGATCTTAGATTTAATTCTGAAATTAAACTTTGAACAATAAATTGTAAATTGAACAGAAAGATAAATGAAAGCAGTAAAGAACACCAGATTTTATAGTGGTTCGGATTATAACAATCCTACATCCACTCTCCTTCTCCAACTTGAAGAAGGGTCTCCACTAGCTGCTTACTTACTTACTTTATAATCTTTACAACTTACAACTTGATCTTCAACTCTTCAAAAATGCTAATCAAACTTCTGAAATCTAACTCTAGGAATAAGAAGTGTATTTGAAGATGTGAAAAGAAGTGTTCTACAAACACTTAGAAAATTCTATGAAGAATTCTTGTGATTTGAAAACTTGTGATTTTTAGAGAATAAATTTCTAGAAAAGTGACTTGTGAATTCTGTGTATATTGTGTTCCGTAAAAGTTATGTGAAAAGAAGTGTCTAGACCTATTTATAAGTCTGAAAAAGTCAGTTAGTTTGTTAGTTAGTTCTAACAAACTAGAAACTGCTTTAACAAACTTAATTTTGAAAAACTGCTAGACCTCAGCTATCCTTGCTCTACTCGTCTGCAGCTGACTCGGTGAAGATTCACCTTTCTTATTCTACTCAGCTTATCTTGACCTCGTCTGAGCTCTTCATGTTCATCTCCTGCAGATGACTAGATCTTAGCTGACTTAACTAGTTCTCGATCCCGTCTGATCAGCCTAAAAATTGACAAGTTCCTGAAGTGGATTTCCTATCAATCTTACATCCTCCAAAGTCTGAATCTGAATAACCTGTCAGCTCAAGGTTGTCATCAGCTGGGTACCATAACCCTACATGCAAGGTTCCTTTGAGATATTTAAGAATTTTCTTAGCCGTCTCCAGATGAGTTTTCTTTGGATTAGACTGGAATCTTGCACATACCCCAACAGCAATGGCTATGTCTGGTCTACTTGCAGTGAGATAGAGAAGAGATCCAATCAGTCCATGATACTCTGTTGCATCAGTGGGTATCCTTTGCTCATCTGAATCCATAGAGAAGTTAGTTGCCATAAGTATTTTAACTTCTCTGCTAGTAGTCATTCCAAATTTCTCAATCAGATCCTTAGCATATTTAGATTGATGTATAAATATACCCTTACTCATCTGTTTAGTCTGTAAGCCTAGAAAGTATGTTAATTTGTCCATCATTGACATTTCAAACCTGTTTTTCATGAGAATGCTAAACTCTTCACATAATTTCAGATTAGGTGAACCAAAGATTATGTCATCTATATAAATTTGAACTAATAAGATGTTTCCATCTACTTCCTTTCTAAACAAAGTTCTATCAATCTTGTCTTTTGAAAAACCATTTGATGTCAAGAAATCAGATAAGGTATCATACCAAGCTCTGGGAGCTTGTTTCAGTCCATATAGAGATTTGTTGAGTTTATAGACCTTGTTATTGATCTTAAACCCAGGAGGCTACTCCACATAAACTTCCTCAAGCAACACACCATTAAGAAAGGCAGACTTAACATCCATTTGAAAGACTTTGAAAGATTTATATGCAGCAAATGCCAAGAACAACCTTATTGCCTCTAATCTGGCAACTGGAGCATAGGTTTCATCATAGTCTATCCCCTCAGACTGTGAGTAACCTTGTGCAACCAATCTTGCCTTATTTCGAACAATAATGTTGTTCTCATCTGTTTTGTTTTTAAACACCCATTTGGTGCCTATAATCTTTCTGTGTAAGGGTCTTTCCACTAGTTCCCATACACTTTGCCTTTCAAACTGATGCAGTTCCTCCTGCATGGCAGTTATCCAGTTTGGATCTGATAGAGCTTCCTCAATAGACTTGGGTTCAAGAAGCGACACATAACAGCTGAAAAGACTTTCAGAGTCCAGCATCATTCGTGTCTGCACACTACTAGATGGATCTCCTATAATCTGATCAAATGGATGGTAGCTTATCATCCTTTTGCCTATGTGAGAAGAAGGATCCTCATCTTGAGTCTCAGTAGGCAACTCCCCTGACTCAACCTCAGCTGACGTTCCCCCTTCATCAGCTGACCCCCACTGATCAGCTGACGTCAAGGGTGTCTGATCTGATGGGTTCTGATAAGAAGTTGTCTTCTGATTATCAGATGGGGATTTTTCTTCATCTGATTCTGAATCAAGACTAGGTAGATAGACAGTTCTATGTTTATTTTTGGATAGTTCAATTTTATCTAGACTTTCAGAAATTTGATTCACTTTATCTGAGAAAGAATACAACTCATCAAAAACAACATGAGGGGTTTCCTCCACACAAAGGGTTGTCTTGTTAAAAACTCTAAATGCCTTGGAAGTGTTAGAATATCCCAAGAATATTCCATCAGCTGCCTTAGCATCAAAGGTTCTTAACTTAGATTTCCCATTGTTATGGATAAAACACTTACAACCAAAAGCTCTGAAATATGAGATTCTTGGAATCTTACCCTTCCAAATCTCATATGGAGTCTTACCCTTGTCTTTGACAACTAAGCACCTGTTCTGGGTGTAACAAGCTGTATTGATGGCTTCAGCCCAGAACCTATCTAGGGTTTCATACTCAGCTAACATGCTCCTGGCTGCTTCCTTCAAAGTTCTATTTCTTCTTTCAACCACTCCATTTTATTGAGGAGTTCTTGTTGAAGATGTCTCATGAATAATTCCACACTCATTAAAATAGTTAGATAAACAAGAATTCAAAAATTTTGTGCCCTTATCACTCCTTATTTTAATAATATTAACACCCTTCTCATTTTGAATCTGTCTGAACAGATCAGAGATCTTGTTCATAGTCTCATTTTTTTGAAAAGAAATATAACCCAAGTGTATCTAGAAAAGTCATCTACTACAACCAGAGTATATTTCCTTCCACTGAAACTGAGAGGAAAAACAGGTCCAAACAGATCCAGATGAAGTAGTTGTAACACACTTTCAGATGAAGAGGAGTTAATACTCTTAAATGAGTGTCTAGGCTGTTTACCTTTCTGGCAAGCATCACATTTAAGATCAGTGGATAAAAGTTTCTCAGGTAATCCCTTGACAAGGTTCTTTTTAGCCAGCTTACTAAGGGTCTTGAAATTCAGATGACTAAGCCTCTTGTGTCATAGCCAGCTGAGGTCTTCTCCACCCTTAGCTATCAGACAGGTATCTTTGGGACAACTATTAAAGTTGGCCACATAGACATTGCCATGTCTGAAGCCAGTTAAAAGTACCTTATCTGAAGAATTATCTAAAATATCACATTTATCCCTAGAAAATTTGACAAGAAAACCTTTATCACAAAGCTGAGAAACAGATAACAGATTATGTTTCAAACCTTCAACAAAATATACCTCATATAACTGAATATCCTTGATAATTAGAGTATCTACACCTTTAGTCTAACCACAATCATTGTCTCCAAATAGTACTCTTGGACCATCAATGCTTTGGAAATTTGATAACAGCCTCTTGTTATGGGTCATGTGTTGTGAAAAACCAATATCAATGTACCATATAGAAGCTAAGATCTCTTCCTTGAGTGATGATCCCTGTGAATCCTGAAAAACAGATCAGTTGTAAGGTACCCTAGTGATCTTGGGTCCTTGAAGGTAAAGTATCACTTTAGGTAACCAAATAAACATCTCATCTCCAAACAATAAATCAGACTCGGTTTTTCTACCAAAACTGTCTACAATTGTATCACTTTTGAAGGATAGCTTGTTGTATTCAGATTGAGTAATTTTCCTAAACTTAGGAAATGTGGGATAACATCTGCTTCTTCCATCAAAAGGATTATAATAAGAATTTCTTCTTATTTTGGTTCTTGGGTTTCTCCTAGTCTGATAAGGAGTTCTCAGCTGAATTTTTGTTTTCAAGCTGGGAGATGCAATCCTTACTTGACTAATAGGTTTCTAAGGACCAATTTTAACCTCTTTTGATTGATCAGATGCTTTCACAAATTTCCTAGGTTTTTGTACATCTGATTAATTATTTCTATCATAACCAAGACCTGTTTTGTCATGGGATTTTTGAGATGTATTAAAGATATGGTCTATTGCTGACTGTGAATTATTAAGTTGACTAATTTTGAAGACAAGCTTCCCATTGTCTTTCTTAATTGATTCATTTTCAGCACAGACTACTTCAAATTTGTCTTTTAAAGTTTTCAATTCATTTTCTAACCTTTCAGGTAAGCTGGCTGATGTACTGGCCTCAGCCTGGGGAAAACATTCCCCCTTGAATGTTTCCTCAGTTTCTGAATAGTTCATCACCTGCTTGCCTTTAATTAGAATTTGAATTTGATCCTTTAAAGTCAAATTCTCTGTCTCTAGCTGTTTATAAGCAGCCGAAGATGTCTTTAAATCTCTCAATAATTCATGAATAACAGTTTGATCATGATCAGATGCAGACTGACATGAATCATTATCAGAAGATGAATAGTAGATTACCTCTTTAGCCATGAGACAGATTTCATCATCTAATCCGAAATCAGATGAGGATGATGATGATGATGATGATCTCTTTGGCTCATTTTCTTCAGCCAACAAAGCCCTTTGATCTGCAAATCTCCTATCTCTCTTCTTCCTCTTTTCTTCCCTTTCTTTAGGAGTCAGTTGAGGACAATCATAGCTGAAGTGTCCTGGCTTGTTGCATGTGTAACAAGTATCACTCCTGTCTGATCTACGGCTGGAAGGATTTCTTCTGACAGGTAATCTGTATCTTCTTGTCTGGCTTCTGCTTTTGTCATCATCTGTAGACTCATCTTCCTTTCTACCTTATCTGGATCTTGATTTATCCTTGCCTGCAAATCTCAATTTATTTCTTTTATACTTCATTCTCAATTTATCATACCTTTTAGTGAGCAGAGCCATCTGCTCCTTCAAAGATAGGTCAGCTCCTACAGACTCAGTCGACACCTTGTCTTCTTTACTGACAAAGGCAACAGACTTGGATGAGGTGCTCGACTCCATCTCATCCTCCTCATCTTCTATTTAAATATCATATTCTAGAGCTTTAAGATGAGAAAATAAAGTATGGTGAGTAATAGAAGATAAATCTTGAGTAGCTTTAAGGATATTGGATTTCTCCCTCCATCTCTTGGTTAATGATCTCAGAATCTTGTTGTTAATCTCCTTCTCTGTATAATTCTTCCCA
This sequence comes from Paraleonurus japonicus, assembly GCA_030762865.1. Lineage (NCBI taxonomy): Eukaryota > Viridiplantae > Streptophyta > Magnoliopsida > Lamiales > Lamiaceae > Paraleonurus > Paraleonurus japonicus. The sequence goes on along the minus strand of CM061055.1, from coordinate 15,627,653 downwards.
AGGTCAGCTGCTTTGTTGAGGAGATTAGTCAACCTTACATCTAACTGATCCACAGACTCATTTTCCTTCATTTTGAATGTCTCAAATGCATGCAAGACTGACTGGAGCTTGTTCTCTTTAACTTGTTCAGATCCTTCACAGACATTGGCTAGAGTCTGCCACATTTCTTTGGCAGTTTTGCATCTCTTAACCTTCTCTATCCAATCTTTACTTAGAGTCTCAATGATTTCAGTTCGAGCTACTTGATTAAGATTGTGAATCTTCCTTTCATTATTTGTCAACTCAGAACTCTTTTTCTCTTGTCTGGTCCTGGATTCAGCTGACTCAGCTCCAGTGCTAGTGCCTCCATGATAAAATTTTATAGGTCCCTCTTCAAGAACCTCTTCCATCCTATCATGAATGGCCTTAAGATGATTCTCCATCCTAAATTTCCAATAATCATAATCTTCAATAGAGAATTCAGGAAGATTCCTAGACTTCTTGCTTTTTCCTGATGACATGATGAAATGAAGAAACAAATACTCCACAAAACTTATTAGTAGCACTGTTAGTAATAATAAAAAGAATGAAGAAAATCAAGATAATTTCAGAATCTTATCTAAGACCTAAAATCAATATTAGTTGAGTAGATAAGGTAAAACGAGTATCAGCCTTCTAGGAAAAATCTAGAAGGAGTGGGGGGTTGAATAGATTTTTTAGATTTTTCAAATCTTTCAAAATATATTCAAAGTACCAGATGTACACAGTGGAATTCAATATTAATCTCAACTTTTAATAAGATCAAAAGCAACACTGATATTCAGATCTTAGCTTTAATTCTGAAATTAAACTTTGAACAATAAATTGTAAATTGAATAGAAAGATAAATGAAAGCAGTAAAGAACACCAGATTTTTTAGTGGTTCGGATTATAACAATCCTACATCCACTCTCCTTCTCCAACTTGAAGAAGGGTCTCCACTAGCTGCTTACTTACTTACTTTACAATCTTTACAACTTACAACTTGATCTTCAACTCTTCAAAAATGCTAATCAAACTTCTGAAATCTAACTCTAGGAATAAGAAGCGTATTTGAAGATGTGAAAAGAAGTGTTCTACAAACACTTAGAAAATTCTATGAAGAAATCTTGTGATTTGAAAACTTGTGATTTTTAGAGAATAAATTTCTAGAAAAGTGACTTGTGAATTTTGTGTATATTGTGTTCCGTAAAAGTTATGTGAAAAGAAGTGTCTAGACCTATTTATAAGTCTGAAAAGTCAGTTAGTTTGTTAGTTAGTTCTAACAAACTGGAAACTGCTTTAACAAACTTAATTTTGAAAAACTGCTAGACCTCAGTTGTCCTTGCTCTACTCGTCTGCAGCTGACTCGGTGAAGATTTGCCTTTCTTATTCTACTCAGCTTATCTTGACCTCGTCTGAGCTCTTCATGTTCGTCTCCTGCAGATGACTAGATCTCAGCTGACTTGACTGGTTCTCGATCCCGTCTGATCAGCCTAGCTTAATCTCAGCTGTTCTTCAGATCGTCTGATCAACTGAGCTGTTTCTTTTAACTCATCAAAACTTCTTGATCCAACACATGGGATATTCCAACACTTCCAAGGCATTTAGATTTTTCAACAAGACAACCCTTTGTGTGGAGAAAATGCCTCATGTGGTCTTTGATGAGTTATATTCCTTCTCAGATAAAGTGAATCAAATTTCTAATAGTCTAGATAAGATTGAACTAACCAAGACTAAACATAGAACTGTCTATCTACCTAGTCTTGATTCAGACTCAGATGAAGAAGAATCCCCATTTGATAATCAGAAGACAACTTCTGATCAGACTTCATCTAAGGAGACACCCTTGATATCAGCTGATCAGCGGGGGTCAGCTGATGAAGGGGGAACGTCAGCTCAGGTAGAGTCAGAGGAGTTGCCTACTGAGTCTCAAGATGAGGATCCTTCTACTCATATAGGTAAGAGGATGAGAAGTTATCATCCATCTGACCAGATTATCGGAGACCCATCTAGTAGTGTGCAGACACGAATGATGCTGGACTCTGAAAGTCTGTTCAGCTGTTATGTGTCACTTCTTGAACCCAAGTCTATTGAGGAAGCTCTATCTGATCCAAACTGGATAACAACCATGCAGGAGGAACTGCATCAGTTTGAAAGGCAAAATGTTTGGGAATTAGTGGAAAGACCCTTATATAGAAAGATTATAGGCACCAAATGGGTGTTCAAAAACAAAACAGATGAGAACAACATTATTGTTCGTAATAAGGCAAAATTGGTAGCTCAAGGTTACTCAGAGTCTGAGGGAATAGACTATGATGAAACCTATGCTCCAGTTGCCAGATTAGAAGCAATAAGGTTGTTCTTGGCATTTGCTGCTTATAAATCTTTCAAAGTCTTTCAAATGGATGTTAAGTCTGCTTTCCTTAATGGTGTGTTACTTGAGGAAGTCTATATAGAGCAGCCTCCTGGGTTTAAGATCAATAACAAGGTCAATAAACTCAACAAATCTCTATATGGACTAAAACAAGCTCCCAGAGCTTGGTATGATACCTTATCTGATTTCTTGATATCAAATGATTTTTCAAAAGGTAAGATTGATAGGACTTTGTTTAGAAAGGAAGTAGATGGTAACATCTTATTAGTTCAAATTTATGTAGATGACATAATCTTTGGTTCACCTAATCTGAAATTATGTGAAGAGTTTAGTATTCTCATGAAAAACAGGTTTGAAATGTCAATGATGGGTGAATTAACACATTTTCTAGGCTTACAGATTAAACAGATGAGTAAGGGTATTTTTATACATCAGTTTAAATATCCCAAAGATCTATTGAGAAATTTGGGATGACTACTAGTAGAGAAGTTAAAATACCTATGGCAACTAACTTCTCTATGGATTTAGATGAGCAGGGGATACCCACGGATGCAACGGAGTATCGTGGACTGATTGGATCCCTTCTCTATCTCACTGCAAGTAGGCCAGACATCGCCTTTGCAGTTGGGGTATGTGCAAGATTCCAAGCTAATCCCAAGAAAACTCATCTGGAGTCTGCTAAGAAAATCCTTAAATATCTCAAAGGAACTTTGCAAGTAGGGTTATGGTACCCAGCTGATGACAACCTTGAGCTGGCAGGTTATTCAGACTCAGACTTTGGGGGATGTAAGATTGATAGGAAATCCACTTCAGGAACTTGTCAATTCTTAGGCAACAAATTAATTTCTTGGTTATCTAAGAAACAGACATCTGTTGCCACCTCCACAACTGAGGCTGAATACATGGCAGCTGGAAGTTGTTGCTCTCAACTTCTCTGGATTAGTCAACAACTTAGAGATTATAACATTCAAACATCATCAGTTCCTATTTACTGTGATAGTAATAGTGCAATAGCTATGACTTATAATCCTGTTCTGCATTCTAGATGTAAGCATATAGACATTAGACATCATTTCATTAGAGATCATGTGGAGAAAAATGACATTAGGATTGAGAAGATAGCCACTGAATCACAAAGAGCAAATATTCTTACAAAACCATTAGCTGAGTCTAGATTTAAAGAATTATGCTTAGAATTAGGATTACTTGATGCATCATTGGCTGATTTTTAATTCAAATTACTTGCATCTGTTAAATGTATTCCTTATTTGTTTCTTTCTTTTCTTTAAATCCATGTCTAGAAAGAATTGTCAGGCTAGATATGAGTCAAAGGACAATCAGGTAGCTGATATCATTGATTTTCTTCTTAGGAATCAAGAATCAAGGATTAGTCATATTGACCTTATCTGACTTGATGATTTCTTATCTGACATTCGGTAAATCAGACTAGGACACAATAGTCCCCTGATTTTTAGAAAACAGATGACTATCTGCACCCTATCTGATCTACCTCAGCTACTAATAGTTTTGATAAGTTTACTTGCAGGAACAGGTGTATCAGCTCTATTTCTAAATTTTTTCAATCAGAAAAACACCTCACCTTTGTTTTTCCTTAAAAACTGTTGTTCCCAAATAGCTTTCATAAATCTGCTTATTTCAAAATAATTTGTACAAGTGACTAAATTGGAAATATTGTGTTAAGTGTTGCTTTAAAAATTTTACGTTTATCAAAATCAGACTAGGAGAAATTTTTTCAAAAATACAAGACAAGGTCACTTTTGACCAAGTCTGATATTAACCAAGTCTGAAATAGAAAACCTATTTACAAAGAAAGGCATCTTTTAGCTTATGTCAGGTATACTAATTACCACTGTATAAAGCAAACGTATTAGCCGTCTAATCCGTATTGATGGCTTCAGCCCAGAACCTATCTGGGGTTTCATACTCAGCTAACATGCTCCTGGCTGCTTCCTTCAAAGTTCTATTCCTTCTTTCAACCACTCCATTTTATTGAGGAGTTCTTGCTGAAGATGTCTCATGAATAATTCCACACTCATTTAAAAAGTTAGATAAACAAGAATTTAAAAATTTAGTACCCTTATCACTCCTAATTTTAATAATATTAACACCTTTCTCATTTTGAATCTGTCTGAACAGATCGGGGATCTTGTTCACTGTCTCATTCTTTTTGAAAAGAAATATTACACAAGTGTATATAGAAAAATCATTAACAACAACAAGAGTATATTTCCTTCCACTAAAACTGAGAGGTGAAATAGGTCCAAACAGATCAAGATGAAGGAGTTGTAAAACTCTTTCAGATGAGGATGTGTTAATACTTTTAAAAGAGTGTCTGGGCTGTTTACCTTTTTGACATGCATCACATTTCAGATCAGTTGAGCATAATTTATCAGGTAGTCTGTTAGATCAAGGAAGGTTTTGATGAGTTAAAAGATCAGCCCAGATGAGCAGACGACTATGAAGAACAACTAAGATCAGAGTCTGGTACTAAGCTGATCAGACGAGGTCAAGGACCAAACTAGTCAGCTGAAGACTAGGAGGCGCAAGTCATCTGGAGATAAGCTCAAATCTAGTCATCTGTAGGAGACAATTATGAAGAGCTCAGACGAGGTCAAGATAAGTTGAGTAGAATAAGAAAGGCGGGTCTTCATCAAGTCAGCTGCAGACGAGTTGGTTAAAATCAGCTGAGGAGCGAAGCAGTTTTCAAGATTAAGTTTGTTGAGCAGTTTTCAGTTTGTTAGAACTGACTAACAAACTAACTGTCTTTTCAGACTTATAAATAGGTCTAGGTTTTTTTAATACACTTATGAAAATTCGATTTACACATTATTCACTACTCAGATTTCTATCATAATCAATTCACAAGTTTTTCAAAAGAGTTTTCAAAAAGTTCTAAGTGTTTATAGAACAGTTTACTTGTAATCTTCAAAGTTCAATATTTACTGTAATAGTTAGATTTTAGAGAAGGATTTAGGAGATTGAAGACTTGAATATCTTTACGAATTGTAAGCTGTAAGTTGAAAGTAAGTAAGTAAGTGGTAAGCAGAGTCCCTTCTTCAAGTTGAAGAAGGAGAGTGGATGTAGGATTGTTCATAATCCGAACCACTATAAATCTGGTGTTCTTTATTGCTTTTGTTTACTTACCTATTTTCTTTCAAATTCCAGTTACCAAATCAAAGATTGATTTCAGAATCAAAGTTAAAACTAAAATATCAGTTTGCTTTTGATCTTAGTAAAGTTGAGATTAAATTGAATTTCCGCTGTGTTACTTTGGTATTTTGAATAAGTTTTAAAAGATTTGTAAACAAAAATCTATAAAATCTATTCAACCTCTCTGTAAGTATCTTCTGGTGAAAACAGTCTGATCTTGTGACCTATTCCTACAAAGACAAAAACTTAAAGAAAACCATTAGTAGCTTGAGGTAGATCAGATAGGGTGCAGATAGTCATCTGTTTCTTCAGGAGATCAGTTGACTATTGTGCCCTCATCTGATTTACCAAATATCAGATAAGTAATTAACATGTCAGATAAGGTCAATATGACTAATCCTTAATTCTTGATTCCTAAAATGGAGATCAATGATATCAACTACCTGATTGTCCTTTGACACGTATCTAGTCTGATAATTCTTTCTAGACATTGATTTAAAGAAAAGAAATAACCAGAAATAAGGAATACATTTATCAGATGCAAGTAATTTAAAAATCAGATAAAGATGCATCAAGTAATCCTAATTCTAAGCACAATTCTTTAAACCTAGACTCAGCTAATGGTTTTGTAAGAATGTCTGCTCTTTGTGACTCAGTGGCTATCTTCTCAATTCTAATGTCATTCTTCTCAACATGATCTCTAATGAAATGATGCCTAATGTCTATATGTTTACATCTAGAATGCAGAACAGGATTGTAAGTCATAGCTATTGCATTATTACTATCACAGTATGTTGGTCCCGGAAAGTTGAGTTGATTAAAACCTTGAGTAAGCTTTCTAGAACAAAATCTAGAAAGGGGGGGTTTGAATAGATTTTGTAGATTTTTCAAATCTTTCAAAACCAATTCAAAATATCAGATTAAGCACAGCGGATATGAATGAATTCTCAACTTTTTACAAGATCAAAAGCAAGGTTGATATTCAGATTTTAGTTAAGATTCTGAACTTTAATCTTGAATTACCACAATTGTAAATCAAACAGAAATTAAAGAAAGCAAGAAAAAACACCAGGATTTATAGTGGTTCGGATTTTAATAATCCTACATCCACTCTCCTTCTTCAATTTGAAGAAGGGACTCTGCTTACTGCTTACTTTCTCACTTCCAGCTTACAACTTACAACTTGTACAATTCTTCAAATCTTCAATCTCCTAAACTCTTCTTCTAGAAATCTAACTATTACAGTGTGTATTGGATTTTGAAGATTACAAGAAAAGTGTTCTAAAAACACTTAGAACTTTTTGAAAACTCACTAGAAATACTTGAAAAGATTGTGATTGAAATCTGAGTAGTGAATAGTGTAAATCGAATATGCATAAGTGTTCTATATCTAAAAATGAAAAACCTAGACCTATATATAAGTCTGGAAAGTCAGTTAGTTTGTTAGTTAGTTCTAACAAACTTGAAACTGCTTAACAAACTTAATCTTGTAAACTGCTTAAGACCTCGGCTGATTCTTCCTACTCGTCTGCAGCTGACTTGGTGAAGACTAGCCTTTCTTATTCTACTCAGCTTATCTTGACCTCGTCTGAGCTCTTTATACTTGTCTCCTGCAGATGATTCGGATTGAGGTTGTCTCCAGATGACTTGTCATTCCTCGTCTCCAGCTGACTTGAACTAATCTTGACCTAGTCGATCGACCTTCGTACTAGAACTTAGTCTTGATTCTTTATCATAGTGCTCTCATGGAGCAGTCTTTTAATTCATCAAAACAATCTTGGTCTAACAATTTCCCCCTTTTTGATGAAGTTAAAACCTACAAGAATAGACACACTCATGGTGAAGTTAGTTCAGAGTTTATCAAGATCAATAGATAGGTATATCAAAGCACATTCTTCACATTACAACAGATTTATTCACATATAAAAACTTTAGATCTTTTAGACTCCCTTTTATAAAAAACTTAGAAAACCAAATGAGTCTTAAAAAATTTAAAACAATTTTTTACGTCTGAGAGATAAAATTCTCAGATGACTTATACTTAAGAAAATTTTAAGTTTTTCTTAAAGAAAAAAAAACTTTAAGAAAATAAGACTAGTAAAATGAATCAAACAAAGTATATTCACATTGGATTTACAAAGATTACAGATGAGAAGATAATAGAAAAATAGAAATAAGGAAATGAAAAAATCCTGTTTCTATCAGTCTTCCCACTGGTCTTCATCTGGGATCATCAGCCAATTGAATACACGCCTCCTAAGCTGCTTCAGATCTTCATCTTGAGTAAGTCCAGATTCAGCCTCTGCCTTCTTCAAAATACCCTTGACCCAGTCTAGGTCCAGGGGATCCATCGATTTCTGGCGGGGATGGCATACTCAAAAATTTGGAGAGATCGAGGTTGACGTTGAACTCTACATCGGCTTCTTCCAATGAGACGATGATAGAACTCCACATCTACCTTCTCCATCCACTCATGCCAAGCTAAGTCTCGGATCTTCTTTGAGATGCTCGGGGCCCTTGAGAATATACGAGAAGTATATCCACATTCCCTCCAGATTCTTGTCTTTGTATTCCGCAAAGCATATTTTTTCGCGAGGCTAGCTTAGGAGGAGCAGGACGTGTTGTGGAATGGCCTGAATTTCCCCTTTGCCTTGATCTTTGATTAACCATTTCCGCTCAAGAGTGCTCCGAGAAAGACGTTGGAGTCTTCTTTCTTCTTTCTCTGCTTCTTCTTTTCTTTCTTGCCAAAATATTTCATCTCTCTCTTAATTCTCTTGATCGCGCTCTTCCGAGAGATTGGAATAATCAGCTTCCCTCTTTCCTTTTCCTTTTAGCCAGATCCACAGTAATAAGTTGGTGATTCGGGCTCGGCGACTGCTACTTCCTTTCCTTTCCCCCTTGGCTCCTTGATTTGATTCTTTTAGCCGAGCCAAGAGCTTCTCGATTCTTTCCTCCTCATCTTTCCTCCTCTTCTCCTCATCCTCCTTTATAGCTTCCTCCAGTTGACTCACCCTCGGTGAGAGAGCGGCCAACTCATCGATTTGATCCGAGCTTCCTCCTGGCTGCCTCCGGATCAGGTGTGTTGGCCTTCATGCCCACATCTTTCCTGGTCTCCTCGACCACAGGTGTGAGGGCTTGTCTTTTCTCTCGCTTCAGCTTTTTCCCCCTTTTTAACTTCATCTCGCAAGGCTGAAAGTTTGTCATCCAATAAAGCGCACTTGGCTCTCAAGTTCGAGTGGTCTGACCAACTCATTTTGACCCGGTGATTATACCCTTTTACTTCCTCCTTCAATGCCCTCGGCTCCTCCTCCATTGATTTCACTTTACCGGCCAGCCTGAGAGTTAGTGACATTCATAATTTTATCGAGACAATGTTACCTCAACTTCTCTCATCTTTGGCTAGCAAGATGTCTATGAATGACTTTGACCATCCTCCTTGTCTTTCTTTCCATTTTTCTTCTAAACGTAGCATTGACCTTTTTCTCGACAAGGGACAATATAGAGGAGAGAGCAGTGGTTGGGCTTAAATCAGTGTCTTCATCCTCAGTTGAGGAGTCAGACGAGGAGAGTATTTGTTCTGGTTGAGGAGATGGGAGAGGAATAGATTGAGTTTGGATAGTTGGAAGAGAGGAGTAGGATATTATTGGTATTGGAGAGGTTTGGACTGTGGGGAGAGGTATTTGTTCAGATGAGGGTGGGGGAGATGGTTTTGTGGGTGTTGTTGTTGTTGGAGATGAAGATTCTATGGGTGTGTTTTGGATTTGGACTGTAGGGGAGGTAGGCTGTTGGAGAGGCTCTGGAGTACCAACCTGGGATACTCCTTCATTGCCTGTTTGGACTTGTGGGGCTTCAGGCTGAGGCAAAGGCTCAGAAATGCCAGCCTGGGGCATTTCTTCATTGCCAGGTATGGGAGATAAGGTAGGAGATGGAGAAAGACTTGTACTTGCCTCTGGAATCGGGGAAAGAGCAGCTTACTTGGTTGGGGAGAGAGGAACCTCCAGCTGACCAACCTCGGCTGCAATCTGAAGGACTGGGACCTCCTCTGGTAGCAGGGTTGATAGTTCCATCTGCTGTTCGGAGCTACCAGATTTGGTGGATCCTTCAGAGCTCTGGGCTGCTCGTCTTGGCCTCCTTACCAAAGGGATTTCTGCTTCCTCTTCTTCCTCTTCATCTGAGGCAATTTTGGCAGGAGCAGCAGACGAGCTTTCCCCCTTCTTCTTCTCCGAGGCTTTCACCAACCTCCTCTTCCTCCTCTGAAACATCCTTGGAACTGCAGCAGCTGTTTCAGCAGATTGTACTTGAGGTGCGACCTCAGCTGCTGCTGCTTCATGTCCCTCTGTTTCGACCTCCGCTGGGGCCACCTCAACTGGTTCAGCTGCTGGTCCCTGACCCTCTGCAGCTGCAGCTGCCAGCCTCTGAGCCCTGGCCGCATCAGACTCATCATCCGAGTCTGGATTTCCTCCAAGCCTGTCATCCTTTGTGAGAATTCCCTTCTGCTTGGAGTACTTTTTGGTGCCTATTCTCCAGTCAGCCTCCCTATTTAGCCCTTCAATGAGTACAGTGATCTTGTTGAAGAGGCTGACTGTCGAGGTAGGTATCCAGCCTTCTGCAGACGACTTGAAAGTCAAGCGTTTCTTCTCCTCCCTGAGCTTGTGTATCAACAACTCCACCCAATTAACTTGCACTCCATCCACAATGGCTCGCATCACACACAATCTGGGTTTAGTTAACCCATCATGTGAGCTCTGCTCACCCAACACCGCTTTAGTAACCACAGTCATCAGCAACCTAAACCTCCTTCTTAACAAATTCTTCTTTAAATCCCTGCGAGTTCCCCTGTAAGTGACCCTCGCCATCATATCAAAGGATTCTTCCCACTCATCTTCTTTGTACGTCAATGGATTAACTCCCTCCATTGACGTATCAAAAATCCTGGCAATATTCTCCCTAGAATAGCTTAATGTAGTCCCATCAACCGACGTATCAAACCCTTCCTGAGTGTCCTCCATTCTCGCCAAAAATTCTGCTCCCAGCAAATCTGCTGTTCTATTTTGCGGAGACTTCAGTGATAGAAAACCTCTGAGTCGTGAGGCTTCGAGAAGACGAAGGATTTCTGCAGATTCTGGGTCATTTGTGGTTTCGAAATCAACATACATTTCCACTTTCAAACGGTTTTTGAAATATTCCTCATTCATTTTGAAATGAGAAATATTTGTGGAAATGTATTTGGGTTTATAAGTTTTGGTGGTTTTTGAAGAGGATGCCATTTGAAGGTTTTGTGAATTTGAAAAGGATTTGACAATATATGCAGATTTTCTAGGAATGGAAAGTAAAAAGATTTAGGGAAGAAGAAGATGTATTTATAGGGGGGGAAGATTGGAAAGAGAAACCGCCATTTTTGAAAATATGAATTAATCTTAGCCATTTATTCAAAAAGTTTTTACTGAGTATTAATCAACGGTTAAAAACTAAGAAAAACGATTAGAATTCAGCGCGTGAATTGTAATCGCCTTTGGAATGCGTAAATAGTTACTTTATAGACTGTTGATTTGACCGGTATAGGTTACTTTATTCAGAGAAGTAAGTATACCTGACGTCAGCCATGTGATATCTTACTTCAACTAAAGGTTTCCGAAACAGATGAGTTTGAAAAACAGATTAGCTTAAAACCAGATGAGTTTTAGAAAGTCATCTGATAGAGTAACCTGTCTTATCCTGAAAACCAACAGTTTAGATGTAACTTTTTAGCAATTTTTTAAAACAAGTTTAAAGAAAACAGACTCTGATTTACTTTCCTAAAACAAATTTGTTCTCCCCCTTTTTTTTTTTTTTTTTTTTAAATTTATTAAGGAACAAAAGAAGTAGAATAAAGGAGTTTGAATAAAAGAATGAAACAGTGTTATCTGTGACCTGTTCCTGCAAAGACATAGACTCAAAAGAAACCATCAGAAGCTTAAGATAAATCAGATAGGATGTAAATAGTCATCTGTTTTCTCAGGAGATCAGCTGACTATTGTGTCCTTGTCTGATTTATTCAATGTCAGACAAGTAATTATCAATTCAGATAAGGTCAATATGACTAATCCTTGATTCTTGATTCCTAAAAGGAGATCAATGATATCAGCTACCTGATTGTCCTTTGACACATATCTAGTCTGATAATTCTTTCTAGACATTAATTTAAAGAAAAGAAAAGAGAAGAAATAAGGAAACAGATGCACACAAATTAGAAACCAGCTAAAGATGCATCAAGTAATCCTAATTCTAAACACATTTCTTTAAACCTAGATTCAGCTAATGGTTTTGTAAGAATGTCAGCTTTTTGTGATTCAGTGGCAATTTTCTCAATTCTAATGTCATTCTTTTCAACATGATCCCTAATGAAATGATGCCTAATATCTATATGCTTACATCTAGAATGTAAAACAGGATTGTAAGTCATTGCTATTGCACTATTACTATCATAGTAAATAGGAAATAGTGATGTTTGAATATTATAGTCTCTAAGTCGTTGTTGACTAATCCAGAGGAGTTGAGAGCAACAACTTCCAGTGCCATGTATTGACTTCGATTGTGGAGGTGGCAACAGATGTCATTTCTTAGATAACCAAGAAATTAATTTGTTGCCTAAGAATTGACAAGTTCAGAAGTGGATTTTCTATCAATCTTACATCCTCCAAAGTCTGAATCAATAACTGTCAACTCAAAGTTGTCATCACCGGGTACCATAACCCTACTTGCAAGGTTCCTTTGAGATATCTAAGAATTTTCTTAGCGAGTCTCTAGATGAGTTTTCTTGGGATTAGACTGAAATCTTGCACATACCCCGATTTGCAAAGGCTATGTCTGGTCTACTTGCAGTGAGATAGAGAAGAGATCAATCAGTCCACGATACTCCGTTGCATCGGTGGGTATCCCCTCGCTCATCGAATCCATTGAGAAGTTAGTTGCCATAGGTATTTTAACTTCTCTGCTAGTAGTCATTCCAAATTTCTCAATCAGATCCTTAGCATACTTAGACTGATGTATAAATATTCCCTTACTCATCTGTTTAATTTGTAAGCCTAGAAAGTATGTTAATTCTCCCATCACTGACATTTCAAACCTGTTTTTCATGAGAATGCTAAACTCTTCACATAATTTCAGATTAGGTGAACCAAAAATTATGTCATCTACATAAATTTGAACTAGTAAGATGTTGCCATCTACTTCCTTTCTAAACAAAGTTCTATCAATCTTACCTTTAGAAAAACCATTTGATGTCAAGAAATCAGACAGAGTATCATACCAAGCTCTGGGAGCTTGTTTCAATCCATATAGAGCTTTGTTGAGTTTATAGACCTTGTTATTGGTCTTAAACCCAGGAGGCTGCTCTACATAGACCTCTTCAAGTAACACACCATTAAGAAAAGCAGACTTAACATCCATTTGAAAGACTTTGAAAGACTTATATGCAGCAAATGCCAAGAACAATCTTATTGCCTCTAATCTGGCAACTGGAGCATAGGTTTCATCATAGTCTATTCCCTCAGACTATGAATAACCTTGTGCAACCAGTCTTGCCTTATTTCGAACAATAATATTGTTCTCATCTGTTTTATTTTTAAACACCCACTTGGTGCCTATAATCTTTCGGTGTAAAGGTCTTTCCACTAGATCCCATACATTTTGCCTTTCAAACTGATGCAGTTCTTCTGCATGGTGTTATCCGATTTGGGTGCGATAATGTTTCCTCAATAGACTTGGGTTCAAGAAGCGATACATAACAAATCGAAAAGACTTTGAGTCTAACATCATTCGTAATCGCACACTACTAGATGGATCTCCTATAATCGATCGGATGGATGATAGCTTCTCATCCTTTTGCCTATATGAGGAGAAGGATCCTCATCTTGAGTCTCGATCGGCAACTCATCGACTCAACCTCGGTGGCGTTCCCCCTTCATCGGGTGTCTCGTCTTTGATCGGTGATGTCAAAGGTGTGTGCGATCGAAGGAGTCGATCGAAGTTGTCTTCGATTATCGGATGGGGATTCTTCTTCATCGATTCTCGAATCAAGACTAGGTAGATAGACAGTTCTATGTTTAGTCTTGGATAATTCAATTTTATCTAGATTTTCAGAAATTTGATTCACTTTATCTGAGAAGGAATACAACTCATCAAAAACAACATGAGGTGTTTCTTCCACACAAAGGGTTGTCTTGTTAAAAACTCTAAATGCCTTTGAAATATTAGAATATCCCAAGAATATTCCATCAGCTGTTTTAGCATCAAAAGTTCTTAACTTAGATTTCCCATTGTTATGAATGAAAAACTTACAACCAAAAGCTTTGAAATATGAGATCCTTGGAATCTTACCCTTCCAAATCTCATAAGGAGTCTTACCCTTGTCTTTGACAACTAAGCACCTGTTCTGGGTATAGCAAGCTGTGTTGATGGCATCTGCCCAGAACCTATGAGGGGTATTATACTCACCAACATGCTCATTTGCTTCCTTCAAAGTTCTATTCCTTCTTTCAACCACTCCATTTTGTTGAGGAGTTCTTGCTGAAGATGTATCATGAATAATGCCAAACTCATTGAAGAAATTAGATAAACAAGAATTCAAAAATTATGTACCCTTATCACTCCTAATTATAATAATATTAACTCCCTTCTCATTCTGAATTTGTCTGAACAGATCAGGAATCTTGTTCATAGTCTCATTTTTCTTGAAAAGAAATATAACCCAAGTGTATCTAGAAAAGTCATCTACTACAACAAGAGTATATTTCCTTCCACTGAAATTGAGAGGTGTAACAGGTCCAAACAGATCCAGATGAAGGAGTTGCAACACTCTTTCAGATGAGGAGGAGTTAATACTCTTAAATGAGTGTCTAGGCTGTTTACCTTTTTGACAAGCATCACATTTAAGATCAGTTGATAAAAGTTTTCAGGTAATCCCTTGACAAGGTTCTTCTTAGCTTGACTTACTAAGGGTCTTGAAATTCAGATGACTAAGCCTCTTGTGCCATAGCCGGTGATATCTTCTCCACCCTTAGCCATCGACAAGTATCATGGGGACAACTATTAAAGTTGGCCACATAGACATTACCATGTCGAAGCCGATTAATAGTACCTTATCTCGAGGGATTATCCAAAATATCACATTTATCCCTTGAAAATTTTACAAGAAAACCTTTATCACAAAGCTGAGAAACAGAGATAATGATTATGTTTCAAACCTTCAACAAAATATACCTCGAGATACCTGAATATCCTTGATAATCAAAGTACCTACACCTTTAGTCGACCACAATTATTATCACCAAATAAAACTCTTGGACCATCAATGCTTTGAAAATTTGATAATGACTTCTTGTTATGGGTCATATGTTGTGAATGACCACTATCAATGTACCATATTGAAGCTAAGATCTCTTCCTTGAGTGATGATCCTGTGAATCTGTAAAACAGATTAGTTTTGAGGTACCCTAGTGATCTTGGGTCCTTTTGGGTCAAGAATCACTTTAGGAATCCAAATAAACATCTCATCTGTAGACAATAAATCAGACTCAGATTTTCTACCAAGTCTGTCTACAATTATATCATTTTTAAATGACAACTTGTTGTATTCAGATTGGGTAATTTTCCTAAACTTAGGAAATCTAGGATAACATTTGCTCCTTCCATCAAAAGAATTATAATAAGAAAATCTTCTTATTTTGGTTCTTGGATTCCTTCTAGTCTGATAGGGATTCTTCAGCTGAATTCTTGGTTTCAGACTGGAAGTTGTAGTCCTTATCTGACTAGTTGGTTTCCATGGACCAATTTTAATATTCTTTGATTGACCAGATGCTTTCACAAATTTCCTAGGTTTTTGAACATCTGATTTATTGTTCCTATCATAACCAAGTCCTGTCTTATCATGAGATTTTTGAGAAATATTAAAAATATGATCTATTACTGATTGTGAATTATTAAGCTGACTAATTTTGAAGACAAGCTTGTCATTGTCTTTCTTAATTAATTCATTTTCAGCACATACTACTTCAAATTTATCTTTTAAAGTTTTCAGTTCATTTTCTAGCCTTTCAGGTAAACTGGCTGATGTACTAGCTTCAGTCTGATGAAAACATTTCCCCTTGAATGTTTCCTCAGTCTCAAAGTTGTTCATCACCTGCTTGCCTTTATTTAGAATTTGAATCTGATCCTTTAAAATTAAATTCTCTGTCTCTAGCTGTTTATAAGCAGCTAAAGATGTCTTTAAATCTCTCAATAACTCATGAATAACAGTTTGGTCATGATCAGATGCAGACTGACAAGAATCATTATCTGAAGATGAATAGTAGATTACCTCATTAGCCATGAGACAGATCTCGTCATCTGATCCAAAATCAGATGATGATGATTTCTTTGTCTCTTTTTCTTCAGCCAACAAAGCTCTTTGATCTGCAAATCTCCTGTCTCTTTTCTTCCTCTTTTCTTCCCTTTCTTTAGGAGTCAGTTGAGGACAGTCATAGCTGAAATGTCACGGCTTGTTGCATGTATAACAAATGTCACTCCTATCTCGATCTCGGGACTCGGAAGTATTTCTTCGACAGGTGATCTCGTATCTTCTTGTGCGGCTCTTGTTTTTGTCATCATCTCAAGATTTATCCACCTTCCTATCTCGATCCGGATCTTTGTCTATCTCTACCTGCAAATCTCAATTTATTTCTCTTATACTTCATTCTCAATTTATCATACCTTTTTGTAAGTAAAGCCATCTGCTCTTTCAAAGATAGATCAGCTCCTACAGATTCTGTTGACATCTTGTCTTCTTTACTGACAAAGGCAACATACTTGGATGAGGTGCTCGACTCCATCTCATCTTCCTCATCTTCTATCTGGATATCATACTCTAAAGCTTTAAGATGAGAAAATAAAGTATGATGAGTAATAGAGGATAAATCTTGAGTTGCTTTAAGGATATTGGATTTTTCCCTCCATCTCTTGGTTAATGATCTCAGAATCTTGTTATTAATCTCCTTCTCTGAATAATTCTTTCCAAGGTCAGCTGCTTTGTTGAGAAGATTGGTCAACCTAACATCAAACTGATCTACAGACTCATTTTCTTTCATCTTGAATGTTTCAAATGTATGCAATACTGACTGTAGCTTGTTCTCCTTAACTTGATCAGATCCTTCACAAACATTAGCTAAGGTTTGCCACATTTCTTTGGCTGTTTTACATCTCTTAACCTTCTCTATCCAATCTTTACTCAGAGTCTCAATGATTTCTGTTCTAGCTACTTGGTCAAGATTGTGAACCTTCCTTTCATCATTAGTCAATTCAGAACTCTTCTTTTCTTGTCTAGTTCTTGATTCAGCTGATTCTGCTCCAGTGCTGGTGCCTCCATGATAAAACTTTATAGGACCTTCCTCAAGGACCTCTTCCATTCTATCATGAATGGCCTTCAGATGATTTTCCATCCTAAATTTCCAATAATCATACTCTTCAATGGAAAATTCAGGAAGATTCCTAGACTTATTACTTTTACCTGATGACATGATGAAACAAAGACAAAATACTCCACAAAAGCTTATTAGTAGCACAGTTAGGAATGAAAGAAAATGAAGAAAATCAAGATAATTCCAGAATTTGTTCAAGACCTAAAATCAATATCAGAACAGCTTAACACTGCTCTGATACCACTTGTTGGTCCCGGAAAGTTGAGTTGATTAAAACCTTGAGTAAGCTTTTTAGAACAAAATCTAGAAAGGGGGGGGGTTTGAATAGATTTTGTAGATTTTTCAAATCTTTCAAAACCAATTCAAAATATCAGATTAAGCACAGCGGATATGAATGAATTCTCAACTTTTTACAAGATCAAAAGCAAGGTTGATATTCAGATTTTAGTTAAGATTCTGAACTTTAATCTTGAATTACCACAATTGTAAATCAAACAGAAACTAAAGAAAGCAAGAAAAAACACCAGGATTTATAGTGGTTCGGATTTTAATAATCCTACATCCACTCTCCTTCTTCAATTTGAAGAAGGGACATCTCTTGCTTACTTTCTCACTTCCAGCTTACAACTTACAACTTGTACAATTCTTCAAATCTTCAATCTCCTAAACTCTTCTTCTAGAAATCTAACTATTACAGTGTGTATTGGATTTTGAAGATTACAAGAAAAGTGTTCTAAAAACACTTAGAACTTTTTGAAAACTCACTAGAAATACTTGAAAAGATTGTGATTGAAATCTGAGTAGTGAATAGTGTAAATCGAATATGCATAAGTGTTCTATATCTAAAAATGAAAAACCTAGACCTATATATAAGTCTGGAAAGTCAGTTAGTTTGTTAGTTAGTTCTAACAAACTTGAAACTGCTTAACAAACTTAATCTTGTAAACTGCTTAAGACCTCGGCTGATTCTTCCTACTCGTCTGCAGCTGACTTGGTGAAGACTAGCCTTTCTTATTCTACTCAGCTTATCTTGACCTCGTCTGAGCTCTTTATACTTGTCTCCTGCAGATGATTCGGATTGAGGTTGTCTCCAGATGACTTGTCATTCCTCGTCTCCAGCTGACTTGAACTAATCTTGACCTAGTCTGATCAGCTTCGTACTAGAACTTAGTCTTCAGTTCTTTATCATAGTCTGCTCATCTGGAACAGTCTTTTAATTCATCAAAACAATCTTGGTCTAACACAGTAAATAGGAACAGCTGATGTTTGAATATTATAATCTCTAAGCTGTTGACTAATCCAGAGGAGTTTAGAGCAACAACTTCCAGCTGCCATGTATTCAGCATCAGTTGTGGAGATGGCAACAAATGTCTATTTCTTAGATAACCAAGAAATTAATTTGTTGCCTAAGAATTGGCAAGTTCCTGAAGTGGATTTCCTATCAATCTTACATCCTCAAAAATCTGGATTTGAATAACCTGTCAGCTCAAAGTTGTCATCAGCTGGGTACCATAACCCTAATTGCAAGGTTCCTTTGAGATATTTAAGAATTTTCTTAGCCGTCTCCAGATGAGCTAGGGATTAGACTGGAATCTTGCACATACCCCAACTGCAAAGCCTATATCTGGCCTACTTGCAGTGAGATAGAGAAGAGATCCAATTAGTCCATGATACTCCGTTGCATCTGTGGGTATTCCCTGCTCATCTGAATCCATAGAGAAGTTAGTTGCCATAGGTATTTTAACTTCTCTGCTAGTAGTCATTCCAAATTTCTCAATCAGATCCTTAGCATATTTAGACTGATGTATAAATATACCCTTACTCATCTGTTTAATCTGTAAGCCTAGAAAGTATGTTAATTCACCCATCATTGACATTTCAAACCTGTTTTTCTTGAGAATGCTAAACTCTTCACATAATTTCAGATTAGGCGAACAAAAGATTATGTCATCTACATAAATTTGAACTAATAAGATGTTACCATCTACTTCCTTTCTAAACAAAGTTCTATCAATCTTTCCTTCTGAAAAACCATTTGATGTCAAGAAATCAGAAAAGGTATCATACCAAGCTCTGGGAGCTTGTTTCAGTCCATATAGAGCTTTGTTGAGTTTATAGACCTTATTATTGATCTTAAACCCAGGAGGTTGCTCCACATAGACTTCCTCAAGCAACACACCATTAAGGAAGGCAGACTTAACATCCATTTGAAAGACTTTGAAAGATTTATATGCAGCAAATGCCAAGAACAACCTTATTGCTTCTAGTCTGGCAACTGGAGCATAGGTTTCATCATAGTCTATCCCCTCGGACTGTGAGTAACCTTGTGCAACCAATCTTGCCTTATTCCAAACAATAATGTTGTTCTCATCTGTTTTGTTTTTAAACACCCATTTGGTGCCTATAATCTTTCTGTGTAAGGGTCTTTCCACTAATTCCCAAACATTTTGTCTTTCAAACTGATGCAGTTCTTCCTGCATGGCAGTTATCCAGTTTGGATCTGAGAGAGCTTCTTCAATAGACTTGGGTTCAAGAAGCGACACATAACAGCTGAAAAGACTTTCAGAGTCCAGCATCATTCGTGTCTGCACACTACTAGATGAGTTCCTATAATCTGATCAGATGGATGGTAGCTTCTCATCCTTTTGCCTATATGAGGAGAAGGATCCTCATCTTGAGTCTCATTAGGCAACTCCTCTGACTCTACCTCAGCTGACGTTCCCCCTTCATCAGCTGACCCCCGCTGATCAGCTGACGTCAAGGGTGTCTGTTCTGATGGAGTCTGATCAGAAGTTGTCTTCTGATTATCAGATGGGGATTCTTCTTCATCTGATTCTGAATCAAGACTAGGTAGATAGACAGTTCTATGTTTAGTCTTGGTCAGTTCAATTTTATCTAGACTTTCAGAAATTTGATTCACTTTATCTGATAAGGAATACAACTCATCAAAAACAACATGAGGGGTTTCTTCCACACAAAGGGTTGTCTTGTTAAAAACTCTAAATGCCTTGGAAGTGTTAGAATATCCCAAGAATATTCCATCATCTGCCTTAGCATCAAAATTCTCAACTTAGATTTCCCATTGTTATTGATAAAACACTTACAACCAAAAGCTCTGAAATATGAGATTCTTGGAATCTTACCCTTCCAAATCTCATATGGAGTCTTAACCTTGTCTTTAACAACCAAGCACCTGTTCTGGGTATAACAAGTTGTGTTGATGGCTTCAGCCCAGAACTTGTGAGGGGTGTCATGCTCAGCTAACATGCTCCTGACTGCTTTCTTCAAGGTTCTATTCCTTCTTTCAACCACTCCATTTTGTTGAGGGGTTCTTGCTGAAGATGTCTCATGAATAATTCCACACTCATTGAAAAAGTTAGATAAACAAGAATTCAAAAATTTTGTGCCCTTATCACTCCTTATTTTAATAATATTAACACCCTTTTCGTTCTGAATCTATCTGAACAGATCAGGGATCTTGTTTATAGTCTTATTTTTCTTGAAAAGAAATATAACCCAATTGTATCTAGAAAAGTCATCTACTACAACAAGAGTATATTTCCTTTCACTGAAACTGAGAGGAGAAACAGGTCCAAACAGATCCAGATGAAGTAGTTGTAAAACTTTTTCAGATGAAGAGGAGTTAATACTCTTAAATGAGTGTCTAGGCTGTTTACCTTTCTGACAAGCATCACATTTAAGATCAGTAGATAAAAGTTTCTCAGGTAATCCCTTGACAAGATTCTTTTTAGCCAGCTTACTAAGGGTCTTGAAATTCAGATGACTAAGCCTCTTGTGCCATAGCCAGCTGAGGTCTTCTCCACCCTTAGCTATCAGACAGGTATCTTTGTGGCAACTATTAAAGTTGGCCACATAGATATTACCATGTTTGAAGCGAGTTAAAAGTACTTTATCTGAGGAATTATCTAAGATATCACAATTATCCTTTGAAAATTTGGCAAGAAAACCTTTATCACAAAGCTGGGAAATAGATAGCAGATTATGTTTTAAACCTTCAACAAAATATACCTCAGATACCTGATTATCCTTGATAATCAGAGTACCTACACCTTTAGTCTGACCACAATTATTATCTCCAAATAATACTCTTGGACCATCAATGCTTTGGAAATTTGATAACAGCCTCTTGTTATGGGTCATGTGTTGTGAACAACCACTATCAATGTACCATATGGAAGCTAAAATCTCTTCCTTGAGTGATGATCCCTGTGAATCCTGAAAAACAGATTAGTTATAAGGTACCCTAGTGATCTTGGGTCCTTGAAGGTCAAGCATCACTTTAGGTAACCAGATAAAAATCTCATTTCCAGATAATAAATCAGACTTGGTCTTTCTACTAAATCTGTCTACAATTGTATCACTTTTAAATGATAACTTGTTGTATTCAGATTTAGTAATTTTCCTAAACTTAGGAAATGTGGGATAACATCTGCTTCTTCCATCAAAAGGATTATAATAAGAATTTCTTCTTATTTTGGTTCTTGGATTTCTCTTAGTCTGATAAGGAGTCCTCAGCTGAATTTTTGTTTTCAAGCTGGGAAATGCAGTCCTTACTTGACTGATTGGTTTCCAAGGGCCAATTTTAACCTCTTTTGATTGATCAGATGCTTTTACAAATTTTCTAGGTTTCTGGACATCTGATTTATTATTTCTGTCATAACCAAGACCTGTTTTGTCATGGGATTTTTGAGATGTATTAAAGATATGATCTATTGCTGATTGTGAATTATTAAGTTGACTAATTTTGAAGACTAGCTTCTCATTGTCTTTCTTAATTAATTCATTTTCAGTACAGATTACTTCAAATTTATCTTTTAAAGATTTCAATTCACTTTCTAATCTTTCAGGTAAGCTGGCTGATGTACTAGCCTCAGCCTGGGGAAAACATTCCCCCTTGAATGTTTCCTCAGTTCTGGATAGTTCATCACCTGCTTTCCTTTAATTAGAATCTGAATTTGATCCTTTAAAGCCAAATTCTCTGTCTCTAGTTGTTTATAAGCAGCCAGAGATGTCTTTAAATCTCTCAATAATTCATGAATAACAGTTTGATCATAATCAAATACAGACTGACAGGAATCATTATCAGAAGATGAATAATAGACTACCTCTTTAGCCATGAGACAGATTTCATCATCTGATCCGAAATCAGATGAGGATGATGATGATGATGATTTCTTTGACTCCTTTTCTTCAGCCAACAGATCCCTTTGATCTGCAAATCTCATGTCTCTCTTTTTCCTTTTCTCTTCCCTTTCTTTAGGAGTCAGTTGAGGACAATCATAGCTGAAGTGTCCTGGCTTGTTGCATGTGTAGCAAGTGTCACTCCTGTCTGATCTAGGGCTGGAAGGATTTCTTTTGACAGGTGATCTGAATCTTCTCGTCTGGCTCCTGCTTTTGTCATCATCTATAGACTCATCTTCCTTTCTTCTTGATTTGGATCTTGATCTATCCTTACCTGCAAATCTCAATTTATTTCGTTTATACTTCATTCTTAATCTGTCATACCTTTTGGTGAGCAGAGCCATCCGCTCTTTCGGAGATAGGTCGGCTCCCTCTGAGACTCGGTTGACATCTTGTCTTCTTTTTTTGACAAAGGCAACAAATTTGGATGAGGTGCTCGACTCCATCTCATCCTCCTCATCTTCTATTTGAATGTTATACTCTAGGGCTTTAAGATGAGAGACAACAAAGTATGGTGAGTAATAGAAGATAAATTACGAGTTGCTTTAAGGATATTGGATTTCTCTCTCCATCTCTTGGTTAATGATCTCAGTATCTTGTTATTAATCTCCTTCTCTCGTATAGTTCTTCCCAAGGTCATTTTGCTTTGTTGAGGAGATTTCGTCAACCTTACATCTAACTAATCAACCTTTCATTTTTCTTCATTTTGAATGTATCAAATGCGTGTAAGTTTCACTTATTCTCTTTTACTTGAACGATATCGGACATTTGCGAGTTTGCCACATTTCTTTTGCGGTTTGACATCTCTAAACCTTCTCAATCCAATCTTTACTTAAAGTCTCAATGATTTCGATCCTACTTGGTCTAGATTGTGGATCTTTCTTTCATCATTTGTCAATTGAACTCTTTTTCACTTTTCTTTTGCGGATTTGACAGTGCCTCCATGATAAAATTTTATAGGTCCTTCTTCAAGAACCTCTTCCATCCTATCATGGATGGCCTTGAGGTGATTCTTCATCGAGAATTTTCGGTAATCATAATCTTCAATAGAAAATTCAGGTAGATTCTGGACTTCTTTTTTTTCTAGATGACATGATGAGATAAAGAAACAAAATACTCCACAAAACTTATTAGTCATTTGTCAATAAAGAGAATGAAGAAAATCTTTTTTCAGAATCTTAGTTAAGACCTAAAATCAATATCGGAACAACTTAACACTTTGCTCCGATACCACTTGTTGGTCCCGATTAGTTAAAGTTGACTATGAAACTTTGAGTTATCCTTCTAGAACAAAATCTAGAAGGGGTTGAATAGATTTTGTAGATTTTTCAAATCTTTTAAAACTAATTCAAAGTGGATGGAAATTCAAGATTAGATTCAACTTTAATAAGATCAAAAGAACACTGTTTTTTTAGATTTTAACTTTGATTCTAAAATTAATCTTTGAATGATAAAATGTAAAAAAACGAGAAAAGTAAATGAAAGCGATAAAGAACACTTTTATAGTGGTTTGGATTATAACAACCTACATCCACTCTCCTTCTTCAAGATAAAGAAACAAAATACTCTTACTTACTTTACAATCTTATAACTTACAACTTGATCTTCGACTCTTCAAAATGCTAACCTAACTTATGAAATCTAAATCTAAGAAAAAGAAGTGTATTTGAAGATGTGCAATGAAGTGTTCTACAAACACTTAGAAAAATCTATGAAGAAATCTTGAAAAACTATTTTGTGCTTTTTGAAAACTTGTGAGTTGAGAGAATAAATTTACGGAAAATAAGACCTGCGGTGTCAATTTTAAAAAGTCACCTATTTATCGAAAAGACAGTTAGTTTGTTAGTCGGTTCTAACAAGGGCTTCAACAAACTTAATCTTGAAAACTGCTCTAGACCTCAGTGATTGGAGTGTATAGTGTAAGAGTTATTAAGACCAATCAACAAAAATATCGAACCCAAGGGAAAAAGTATGCACATGAGGTCCTAGAAATACAAGTTCTTAGTGACTAGAGTTGCAACAATGGTTTGGTACAAAAACAACAAAACACAAGCAAAAATACAATACAACAAGGAGCAAGCAAATGATCGAACACTAAGAATGCGATAACAAATACAACAATAAATGGAGGAATAGAGGTGCTAGGATTAACATCCATCAATGAATCATCAATCAACAAGCTACAATTGAATCAAATTGCAAATCAACTAAGATAGAAAGCATAAACCATCATGAAATTAATCACTCCATTAAAATCACAATGCCTAATGTGAGTATCCTTAGTCTTTCCCATCTCTCAATGTAGAAATCCCCAATTCATACAATCATGCAAAATTGAAACTCGATCAACACCTAATCACGTTAGCTCAACTCTCGCCTATTGCTAGGGTGATCAACCATTAATCTAAAGAAGCAATTTTACACAAAGCACAATGAAGAATCACAATTAGGAAATAAACTAATGTGAGTATCCTTAGTGCAACTCATCTCTCGATTACGAAGCACCCAATCCACACATTCATACACAATTATCACCCGATTAATCTCGGATCACGTTAGCGCAACTCTCGTCTATAGCTAGGGTGATCAAACACTAATCTAAAGAGATAATTATGCATGAAGCACAAATGAGAATCACAATTAGTAAGCAATCTACTCAATTAATCTCCAATCATCAACAATTATAGCATCATCAATCAATTCATCATCAATTTCAATTAACCCAAGCACAAGAGAGTTAGCCCATGGTGAAATCCATGGGAAGAAGATAGAATTGATCAAACACAAAGCAAGTCACAACAAATAAGAAATTAAAGAGACAAAAGAGGAAAAACATCACCAAATGATCTTCAATCAACAAAAATAGGAATGCTTGAGTCCTCAACAACAATCTCCAAATGAATTACAAGCTTGAATTGAATGAATTACAAGGATCAAAAGCTAATCTATGGCTAATCTAGCGACAATCAAAGGAAATCTACATCTAAATCTAACTTCTACTCTAACTACAAGGGAAATTGGCTTGGGGCCTGAGAATTCGCCCCAAAACCGCTACTAACTGCTCTTATGAATGTTGTACTCTGTTTTTCGTCCAAGGGAGTTTAAAAAGAGAGAAAACTGAAAATCGGGTGCCTCGAGTCGAGGTTGGGGCCCTCGACTCGAGCTTGGGGCTTTTTTAAAAAATAAAATAAAAAATTTCCGCTGTTGGGGTTCGAACTCGGGACCTGTGGCGCGCATGGGCGAGCTCTTAGCCACCTCGGCTAGCAACGATCTTGTGAATAAGCTCGCTCTTTATAGTATATATCCAGCATCTGAAGTGTGGCCTGCCTTACAAAAATTTGAGAAAAATCGCTACTTCCAGGGATCGAACACGGGACCTGTGGCGCGAATAGGCGAGAGCTTTGCCGCTTGGGCCAGCCACGAACTTGATACAATCTCGCCTTTTGTAATATGTAAACCACTAAAGCGCGCCCAAAAATTCAACACTTCTTCCCTAAGCACCAACCTCGACCTGAGCTCCCTCGGGCTCGACCAATGGTCGAGTCCAGGGAATTTTCCCGGCCCGACTTGACCTCCAAACCCCCATTTTCGCCCGTCTCGTCCGTCTCTTCATTCTAAGAATCACGGTACTCTCGGTTTGGCAAAATTCCACCGATTTACCTGCAAAACGGACGAAAAACATCAAAAACTCACCAATAATACTTTTTAGGCAAAAGAGTGATACTTTTCACATTTAGGCATAAAAATCAACACTTTAGCTCACTTTTTGCACTAAAATAACCCCTAAAAACATGCATCAATTCACTCTAATCATACCCCCAAACTTGAATTGTTGCTCGTCCTCGAGCAACGTAGAACTAAGAACAAAGGAGTGAATTGATTGCAATTATGTCACATGGCACCATAGACGAGAAATAAGACAATCGAACTCATCAATGATCACTTATATCAATGCAACTCTCCACTAGCCATCAAGACAAATCATGCTCAAACAAATGCTCGATCAAATACTCAACACATTGCTCCTTCCATGGAGTGTTTCACTCTTCACTCAAGTGTATCAAGGTTTAAAGCACTCAATCATCAATTCACAAATAAGTACACCATATGCTTGCCACAAGACTTAATCTCAATCAAAATCATTTGTGTTCAATCAAGAATCAAAGAGGTCTTTCTTCTAGGTTGTAATGTAGGCTCTTTGGAAAGGTGGGATATTTATGGACAAGAGTGACTAAGTAGTAGAGACTTGAATGTAAACTAATCCATACAATGCACATCTCTTCACTTTCATCTAGCACACTCTTACTATTGAACTTCAATAATCAATCCACCATTCACTTGAGCTTTCTCTTTTTAAGCTCACAAATTGAATCATTTCATTTTTTTTTCATTTCACTTTTCTTCACAATTCAATCTTTCACAACCTTTCTTTTCTTCTTTCAAGCTTTCATCACTTAGCTCTTCTTTCTCCCACACTTAACAATCCAATCACCATCTATAACCAACAATCAAGCTCTACTAAGCATAGGACAAGAAGGCTCATAAAAATAGGCTAATGGCTTCAATTTCACTTGGCTTGCCAAAGAATAAGGATAATAGGCTCAACATGGCTCACTAAGGAAATCAAATGTATTTGGTAGGAAAATATTTGGCAAAGTAACTCATCATATCAAACATGGCCTCTTATCACTTTCAAGACATCACACAAATATCAATATCAACAAGTCTAGTGGCAAGTTCTAGTATACAAATCATGAATGATGCACTCACAAAGGATTACTATCAACCGTATAAGATGTACGATTATTAAGGCACAAAAGCTCACGGGCTTAAATTGAGCAATGAATCAAGCATCTTCAATCACATTCATCTTCACATAATTAATCAAGCAAGCTAGCTTCAAGCAACATATCAACTCATGATCAAATCAAATTTCAATATATCTTGCAAATCAAACATAAGTGCTCATGTACATAAATCCAAGCATACTCACTATATCAAGAATGATTCTAAAAGATATGCAATAAGTTCACAATGAAGCTCATGATGAATTAATCAATGCAAGAATACATGCAAGAAATTCAAGATACCAATATAGCATAATCATCAATAAGCACTAAGCTCAACAAATCCCAAAATCATATAAGATCACAAAGATAGGCAAAGAGAAAAACACCTCCCCCAAACTTAGACAAGTCTAAGTTTGAAAGGAAGTGTTGTACCATAAAGCCTTTAAATTCCATTTTCCTTTAAGCATGTAGGGATCATCAAGCTTCCTAGCTCTTTCCTTCTTGACCTTGCATTTCCTTGCACTTCCAATCTTTTCCCATCCATGTAGTGAGTGTACCTACAATTGGGCAAAAATAATCATCAAATAATCATCACTAAGAGATGCATTTATAGCCAAAATGACACACACCCCCAAACTTGAATGAAATCATGCATTCAAGGTTTGGCTCCAAATATATGCAACTCATAATGATATCAACAATAAGCTCAATATCCCAAATGTATCACTAAAGCAAAGAGCATTATTTCTAAAGCATGAGCAATTAAGTAGCAAGCTAAATCTCCCTCAAACAAAACAAAAACACTAATCTACCAAAAGCACAAAAAGAACAAATAAAAAGGATGGGTTGCCTCCCATCAAGCGCTATTTTTATTGTCCTTTGCCGGACTTATTCGTTCACATCCAACATCCTTCATCGGAATGGCCAAGGGTAACGATCCTCCTTCCCATTGTATCTCGATCTTTGTGCTTCAAGGTCTAGGAGGTTCACCGAATAGATAGGACAACCACCTATAGAAATGCAAAGTGTCCATGGTTGTCCCCCTTTTTCTCTTGTCATCCTCCTCTTCCATTCTTTTTCTTCAAGGATGCCCAAGCGTTTCTTTAATTCTTCCCTATAGTCAAAATTCACAAGAGGCAAAATTAAACCATTAGAAGAATCAATTTCAATTAAATCACAAATTGAAGAGTTAGAGGGTATAGAAATGCCCATTTCAATCTTCAATGCCTCCTTAGGTGCTTCTAGGTTCTCTTCTTCATTATAGCTCATGTCCATTAATGGACACTCCTCTTCCTCACTTTTGACAAGGAAATTTTCCACTTCAACCTCTTTGCTTGGACCCTCTACTACATCTCTTCTTTCACTTTCTTCCTCCCCTTCTTCTTCTTGATTCTCCATGATGGTCAAGTTCTTTACTTGGTGTAGGAAATTTTTGACTTGACACTTTATAAACGTGAAGTGGACTTCGGTGATCTCCATATTCCCCTCGATCCATGAATTGACCATTGCTTTGGTCTCATAGATTTCCTCATACAAGGGAAGCATTTCATCACACCTAGTGTCATTTTCCTCAATTCTTTCCAATAATACTCCAAGCATCTCTTGCAAGTTAGCTCTCACACCATGGAGTCCCCATTCTTCAATTTTAGGAGAAGCTTGTGGCATTGGATAGTCATTCTCATAGCTCCTCCTATCATCATAATAATCTTCCTCTTCCGATGCCCCTTGAAATTCGAATCCACAATATTGATTACATGCTTGATCATAAGGCTCATAATATTGGAACATCTCTTGAGGTGGGGGAGAAATTTCTTCACTTATCCAATCTTTATAATTGGATGGAACTTGTTGCCATTGAGAATTATCTTCATAGTTCCTCCAATCATTGTAGCTCAATTCTTCAAAATGTGAAGAATACACCCTACTATCTTGATAATATTCTTGATTCCACAAGTATGAGTTGTATCCTTCCATCTAGACAAGATAGCAAAGTATCAAATTCCAACAAAAATAACAAAACAAACACAAAGGCAACAAGTAGTCACTTCAAACAATTCCTAAGTCTCACTTAAGGCGCAAAAACTAATTCCCCGGCAACGGCGCCATTTGATTGGAGTGTATAGTGTAAGAGTTATTAAGACCAATCAACAAAAATATCGAACCCAAGGGAAAAAGTATGCACATGAGGTCCTAGAAATACAAGTTCTTAGTGACTAGAGTTGCAACAATGGTTTGGTACAAAAACAACAAAACACAAGCAAAAATACAATACAACAAGGAGCAAGCAAATGATCGAACACTAAGAATGCGATAACAAATACAACAATAAATGGAGGAATAGAGGTGCTAGGATTAACATCCATCAATGAATCATCAATCAACAAGCTACAATTGAATCAAATTGCAAATCAACTAAGATAGAAAGCATAAACCATCATGAAATTAATCACTCCATTAAAATCACAATGCCTAATGTGAGTATCCTTAGTCTTTCCCATCTCTCAATGTAGAAATCCCCAATTCATACAATCATGCAAAATTGAAACTCGATCAACACCTAATCACGTTAGCTCAACTCTCGCCTATTGCTAGGGTGATCAACCATTAATCTAAAGAAGCAATTTTACACAAAGCACAATGAAGAATCACAATTAGGAAATAAACTAATGTGAGTATCCTTAGTGCAACTCATCTCTCGATTACGAAGCACCCAATCCACACATTCATACACAATTATCACCCGATTAATCTCGGATCACGTTAGCGCAACTCTCGTCTATAGCTAGGGTGATCAAACACTAATCTAAAGAGATAATTATGCATGAAGCACAAATGAGAATCACAATTAGTAAGCAATCTACTCAATTAATCTCCAATCATCAACAATTATAGCATCATCAATCAATTCATCATCAATTTCAATTAACCCAAGCACAAGAGAGTTAGCCCATGGTGAAATCCATGGGAAGAAGATAGAATTGATCAAACACAAAGCAAGTCACAACAAATAAGAAATTAAAGAGACAAAAGAGGAAAAACATCACCAAATGATCTTCAATCAACAAAAATAGGAATGCTTGAGTCCTCAACAACAATCTCCAATTGAATTACAAGCTTGAATTGAATGAATTACAAGGATCAAATGCTAATCTATGGCTAATCTAGCGACAATCAAAGGAAATCTACATCTAAATCTAACTTCTACTCTAACTACAAGGGAAATTGGCTTGGGGCCTGAGAATTCGCCCCAAAACCGCTACTAACTGCTCTTATGAATGTTGTACTCTGTTTTTCGTCCAAGGGAGTTTAAAAAGAGAGAAAACTGAAAATCGGGTGCCTCGAGTCGAGGTTGGGGCCCTCGACTCGAGCTTGGGGCTTTTTAAAAAAAAAAATAAAATAAAAAATTTCCGCTGTTGGGGTTCGAACTCGGGACCTGTGGCGCGCATGGGCGAGAGCTTTGCCGCTTGGGCCAGCCACGAACTTGATACAATCTCGCCTTTTGTAATATGTAAACCACTAAAGCGCGCCCAAAAATTCAACACTTCTTCCCTAAGCACCAACCTCGACCTGAGCTCCCTCGGGCTCGACCAATGGTCGAGTCCAGGGAATTTTCCCGGCCCGACTTGACCTCCAAACCCCCATTTTCGCCCGTCTCGTCCGTCTCTTCATTCTAAGAATCACGGTACTCTCGGTTTGGCAAAATTCCACCGATTTACCTGCAAAACGGACGAAAAACATCAAAAACTCACCAATAATACTTTTTAGGCAAAAGAGTGATACTTTTCACATTTAGGCATAAAAATCAACACTTTAGCTCACTTTTTGCACTAAAATAACCCCTAAAAACATGCATCAATTCACTCTAATCACTCAGCTGTCTTTGCTCTACTCGTCTGCAGCTGACTCGGTGAAGATTCGCCTTTCTTATTCTACTCAGCTTGTATTGACCCCGTCTGAGCTCTTCATGTTCGTCTCCTGCAGATGACTAGACTCAAGCTCGTCTCCAGACGACTTGTACTCTTCCAGACCTCAGCTGACTAGATTGGTTCTCGACCCCGTCTGATCAGCTTTGCTTATGGTCTCAATCTCAGCTTGTTCTATAGGTCGTCTGATCCTCTGAGCTGCTTCATTTAACTCATCAAAACTTCTTGATCCAACATTTATTGCTTTTGTTTACTTACCTGTTTTCTTTCAAATTCCAGTTACCAAATCAATGATTGATTTCAGAATCAAAGTTAAAACTAAAATATCAGTTTGCTTTTGATCTTAGTAAAGTTGAGATTAAATTGAATTTCCGCTGTGTTACTTTGGTATTTTGAATAAGTTTTAAAAGATTTGTAAAAAAAAATCTATAAAATCTATTCAAACCCCCCTTCTAGATTTTATCCGAGAAGCCTAACTCAAGTCTTCTTAATCAACTCAACTAATCGGGACCAACATAGTCCTTTAACAAGATTCTTTTTAGCCAGCTTACTAAGGGTTTTGAAGTTCAGATGACTAAGCCTTTTGTGCCATAGCCAGCTGAGGTCATCTCCACCCTTAGCTACAAGACATGTATCTTTGGGGCAACTATTAAAGTTAGCCACATAGACATTCCCATGTCTGAAGCCAGTTAAAAGTACCTTGTCTAAGGAGCTATCTAAGATATCACACTTATCTTTAGAAAATTTTACAAGAAAACCTTTATCACAGAGTTGAGAAATAGATAATAGATTATGCTTTAAACCTTCTACAAAATAAACATCAGACACCTGGACATCCCTTATAATCAAAGTATTAACTCCCTTAGTTTGTCCACAGTTATTGTCTCCAAAAAGAACTCTGGGGTCATCAATATTCTGAAAGTTTGATAATAGCTTCTTCTTACAAGTCATGTGCTGAGAACAGCCACTGTCTATGTACCAAATTGAAGCTAGAATCTCTTCTTTAAGTGATAGTCCCTGTGATTCCTGTAAAACAGATTAGGTATGAGGTACCCTAGTGATCTTGGGTCCTTGAAGGTCAAAAATCACTTTAGGTAACCAGACAAACATCTCATTATTCAATAATAAATCAGATTTGATCTGTCTACCAAATCTGTTTATTGTATTCAGATTTAGTGATTTTCTTAAACTTAGGAAAAGTGGGATAACATCTACTTCTCCCGTCAATTTCTTCTAATCTTAGTTCTTGAAACCTCTTAGTCTGATATGGACTCCTCAATTGAATTTTAGTTTTCAGATTAGGAGATGCGGTCCTTATCTGACTTAGTGGTTTCCAAGGACCAATTTTAATTTCTTTTGAAGTTTTAGATGCCTTCACAAATTTCCTTGGTTTTTGAATATCTGATTTATTATTCTTATCATAACCAAGTCCTATCTTATCATGGGATTTTTGAGAAGTGCTAAAGATGTGGTCTATGACTGATTGTGAGTTATTAAGTTGGCTCATTTTGAAGACAAACTTCTCATTGTCCTTCTTAATTGACTCATTTTCAGTACAAACCATTTCAAATTTGTCTTTTAAAGATTTTAATTCATTTTCTAGTCTTACAGATAGACTAGTTGATGTACAGCCTGGGGTAAACATTCCCCCTTGAATGTTTCCTCAGACTCAGAGTAGTCCACAACTTGTTTGCCTTTGACTAGAGTCTGAATCTGATCTTTCAAAGTCAAATTTCAGTCTCTAACTGTTTATAAGCACTTAGAGACATCTTTAGATCCTTCAATAATCCTTTGATGACAGTTTGGTCACTATCTAAGACAGATTTATACGAATCCTTATCAGATGAAGAGTAATAAACTACCTCTTTGGCCATCAGACAGACTTCATCGTCTGAACCAAAATCAGATGAAGATGATGAGGATGATGATGACTTTCTTGACTCCTTTTCTTCAGCAAGGAGAGCTCTTTGATCTGCAAACCGCCTATCTCTTTTCTTTCTTTTCTCCTCTCTTTCCTTGGGAGTCAGCTGGGGACAATCATAACTGAAATGACCTAGCATGTTACAGGTGTAACAAGTATCTCCCCTATCTGATTTAGGACTGATAGGATTCCATTTTGCAGGTGATTTGAATCTTCTTGTCTGACTCTTTTTCTTGTCATCGTCTGTTGAGTCATCCTCCTTTCTTCTTGATCCTTATCTGGATCTATCCTTCTCTACAAACCTCAGCTTATTACATTTATATTTCATTCTCAATCTATCATACCTTTTTGTGAGCAACGCCATTTTCTCCTTTAGAGATAAGTCAGCTCCTATTGACTCAGCTACTGTCTTGTCTTCTTTGTTGACAAAGGCAACAGACTTAGATGAGGTGCTTGACTCCATCTCGTCTTCCTCATCTTCTATCTGGATATCATATTCTAAAGCTTTTAGATGTGAAAATAAAGTATGATGTGTAATAGAGGATAAGTTTTGAGTTGCTTAGAGGATATTTGACTTCTCTCTCCATCTTTTGGTCAAAGACCTGAGTATTTTGTTGTTAATCTCCTTCTCTATATAATTCTTCCCTAAATCTGTTGCTTTATTGAGAAGATTTGTCAATCTCACATCCAGCTGATCTATTGTTTCATTCTCTTTCATCTTAAATGTATCAAAAGCATGTAGCACTGATTGCAGCTTATTTTCCTTCACTTGGTCTGATCCCTCACACACACTGGCAAGGGTCTCCCATATCTCCTTAGCCGATTTACACCTCTTGACCTTCTCTATCCAATCTTTGCTTAGAGTTTCTATGATCTCTGTCCTAGCTACTTGATCCAAGTTATGAATTTTCCTTTCATCACTAGTCAGCTCTGAACTCTTCTTTTCTTGTCTGACTCTGGTCTCAGCTGCAGCAGTACCATCATTGGTCCCTCCATGATAGAATTTAATAGGTCCATCTTCAAGAACCTCTTCCATCCTGTCATGAATGGCCTTAAGATGGTTCTCCATCCTAAATATCTAATAATCATACTCCTCGATTGAAAATTCAGGCAAGCTTCTGGACTTCTTGCTTTTCACAAACGACATGTTGAAACAAAGAAAAACTTAACAAGAACTTGTTAGTAGCAAGGTTAGTGGTTTGAAGATAACGAAGATGATCAAGAAACAATTTCAGAAACTTTATCAAGACCTTAAATCAATATCAGAACAACTTAACACTGCTCTGATACCACTTGTTGGTCCCACGAATTGAGTATATTAAAAAGAACCTTGAAACAACCTTCTAGGGAAAATCTAGAAGGGGGGGGGGGGTTGTTGAATAGATTTTCCAACTTTTCCAAAAACTAGAAAATCAATTCAAGGAAACAAAGTTTACACAGCGGAAAGTAAGTTTAAACTCAATTTTAACCGGATCAAAAGCAACCTGATTACAAGTCTGATTGTGAATCTGAAATTGAGTTTGATTAAAAATTGAAATTGATTAAGAACAGAGAAGTAGGAAAGAAGTAAAGAACACAACAATTTATAGTGATTCGGATCTAACTGATCCTACATCCACTCTCCTTCTTCAACTTGAAGAAGGGTCTCGTCAACTACTTACTTACTCACTCGCAATTGTATAACTTACAACTTTTCAATGATGATCTTCTAATCTTCAACCTATCTTCGACTCCTAAACTTTTCTGGAAATTCTAACTATACAGTGCAAGAGTGTGTTGAAGATGTACAAAGTAGTGTTCTACAAACACTTAGAACTTGTGAAAAATCTCTTTGAAAAATTGGGTGAATTCTTAGAAAGCTTGTGAATTATGAATGTGCGAATGCAGAATGAATTCGTCAGAAAATAAAGTTGTGCCTAGACCTATTTATAAGCCTGGGAGACAGTTAGTTTGTTGTAACAAACTAAAACTGTCTAACAAACTTAATCTTGATATCTGCCCTGACTTCAGCTGATCTTGGTCTAGTCGTCTGCAGCTGACTTGGTGAAGACTCGCCTTTCTTATTCTACTCAGCTTGTCTTGACCTCGTCTGAGCTCTTCATAGTTGTCTTCTACTGATGACTTGTCTCAAGCTCGTCTCCAGATGACCTCTGTCTCTTCAATCCTCAGCTGATTTATCCAGCTCTACCTAGTCTGATCAGCCTAGTACTGGATCTTCATCTCAACTGTTCTTCGAAGTTGGCTGATCATCGGAGTTGATCCTTGTCTGACTTCTTTTAACTCGTTAAAACTTCTTCTTATCTAACACCTTGAGGGAAAGGGCCAACTTGAGCATTGAAATTGTTCCCATGACCTCCATTTTCTACTCTTCCTTCTCCATTTCCATGCAACTCCTCAACTTGAGGTTCACCAACCACTCTCTCCTCATTCCTTAGCTCTTCACCTTCCATAGCTTCCCTTCGTCTTCAACCACGATTTCTTCTCAAAGTAGCTTCTATCTCCAGATTGAGTGGCAAGGGTGGAATACCACTTGACCTTGTTATCATACACCTACAATACCACCAATCCAAGTATCAATTCACTTGAGCAACCTCTTCCTCATGAACTCTTGTAAATGTCACTTCGTCACCATTTGAGCCCAACTTAAGCTCTCCTTTTTCCACATTAATCATAGCCTTGCCCGTTGCAAGAAAAGGTCGACCAAGAATGATCGGTTCCTCAAGTTCCTCCTTCATGTCTAATACAATAAAATCCATCGGGAATATGAGTTTACCAACCCCTACTAACACATCTTCAATAATCCCAAATGGTTGAGCATAATATTGATCCGCTAATTGAAGATTGATGTTCGTAGGAATCACCTCCCCTAAATCCAATTGCTTGAACACGGACAATGGCATCACATTAATACTTGCTCCTAGATCACACAAGCCTTGAATTTTTACCTTCTCTCCAATCTCACATGGGATAATGAAACTTCCGGGATCCTTCTTCTTTTGTGGCAAGTGTCTCTCCAAGATGTCTTTGCATTCTTCCACTAGCTTGAGCATCCCCTTCTCATCCCAACTCCTTTTCTTGGACATAATTTCTCTCTAGAACTTCTTATAATGTGGAACTTGTTCAAGGGCCTCCAAAAGTGGGATATCGACATGCAAATTCTTGAAAATCTCTAAAAACTTACCAAACTCTTCATCAAGTTTCTTCCTCTCTAGTCTCTTTGGAAACGGAACCGGATTAGCCTTCATTGAAACTCCCCATTCATTCTTCGATTTTTCTTCCTTCTTTGCATTTCCCCTCACTTTCACCTCTTCTTCACTTTTCTTCTCCTCCACAACCACTCTTTCTTGTCTCTCTTCTTCTTCATTCACCACCTTCTCTTCAAACTCTCCTTCTTTGGACATTTTTGGACCTTCATAGCTAGTGCCACTCCTTAGCTTGATTGCACTACAAAACTCTTTAGGGTTTGGCTCGGTAGTGGATGGATACTTTCCTTTGTTTTGTAGATGGTCCACCGTAGATGAGAGCTTCCCAACCGTAGTAGCAAGTTGCCCTACCTGATGCTCGATCGTCTTGAAATGAGTGTCCATTTGCTTCCCTATATCATCAAGCCTTGAGTCATTAGCTTCCAACTTCTTCACAATCAACCCCAAAATCTCCTCCGTGGTAGCCTTTCCTTCATTGTTTGGAGCCTTTGCACCCGGATCAAATCCGGGAGGAAATTGAACGGCGGCTCTCGGATTGGCATATAAAAAATTTTAGTGTCTCCTCCATGTATTCCCATTAAATTGAGCTTGCGGTTGAGGTTGATAGCTTCCTTGTGGCCTATTTTGGTAAGGCATTTGGTAAGGCCTTCCTCCTTGATAATTCCCTTGAAAGTTTCCTCCTTGATAGCCTCCTTGGAATGGAGGCCTACCCATATAACTCACTTCTTCAACCGGCAATGAACTTGGAGCAACATCAACATGGGGAACGGATGGACTCACACTTGCTTGGCCTTGTGAAGTAGTAAGAGCTCCCAATCGGTCCATCATAGTCATCATCATACTCTTCATACTCTCGATTTCATCAACTTGTGACACTCTATGGTGTGCTCCCCTATTAACCGACACTTGGAATGAATCTTAAGCTATGTTCTCCATTATTTCATTCACTTGGCCCACGGTTTTAGACCAAATCGATCCATTAGCACAAGCATTCAAAAATGACCTATCCCCATCCGTCAAACCATTGCAAAAGTACATAATGGTTTGCTCCTCCGGAAAACCGTGTTGAGGACAATTGATAAGTAACATGTCATACCTCTCCCACGCCTCCGGTATTGTCTCCCTATTCTTTTGTCGGAAGTGGGAAATAGCCTCCTTAGCTTGCACGGTCTTTGATGGTGGGTAGAAATTCATCAAAAATTTCTTCGACAACTCCTCCCATGTACGTACGGTCCCGGGCAGTAATGAATTAAGCCATGCTTTTGCTCTTCCTTTCAATGTAAAGGCAAAGAGCCTCAACTTCTTCGCATCTTCAGGTACCCCATGGTATTTTGTAGTGTCGGCAATCTCAAGAAATTGTGCCATATGTTGAAGTGGGCACTCATTTTCATCTCTTCCTTCAAATTGCTTCTCCCTAAGCATTCTCACCAAAGCGGGACTTATCTCAAAGTTATTAGCATCTATCCTCGGCCTTGCTATCCCATCATAGTGCTCTCTAAGTTGTGGTTCAAAGAATTCTCTCAAAGGCCTTCCTTGAGGTGGTGGCTCATTTACGGGTTGTGGTTGGGCATTTGGTATGTGAGGTGGCTCATGATATCGTGGCTCTTGATTATGAGGTATATGGGGATAGTATGGTGGAAATTATTGTGGATGAGGTGGATAGTAGGGATATTGATGAGCTTGAGGTGGATAAGGATATGGATTTTGGTAGGGGTAATTTTGTGGTGGCATCCCTTGAGGGAAAGGGCCAACTTGAGCATGAAAATGATTCCCATTACCTCCATTCTCTACTCCTCCTTCTCCTTGTCCATGTACCTCCTCTACTTGAGGGTCACCCACTAGTCTCTCCTCATGCCTTTGATCTTCTCCTTCCATAGCTTCCCTTCTTCTTCTCACACGATTTCTTCTCAACGTAGCCTCAATTTCCGGATTTAGTGGCAAGGGTGGAACACCACTTGATCTTGTTAGCATACACCTACAATGCCACAAATCCAAGTATCAAATTCTAACCAATAAAATCAACAAAAACAAAAACAACAACAACAAATAGCCTAATGTGAGTATCCTTAGTCTTTCCCATCTCTCAATGTAGAAATCCCCAATTCATACAATCATGCAAAATTGAAACTCAATCAACACCTAATCACGTTAGCTCAACTCTCGCCTATTGCTAGGGTGATTAAACATTAATCTAAAGAGACAATTTTACACAAAGCACAATTAAAAATCACAATTAGGAAACAAACTAATGTGAGTATCCTTAGTGCAACTAATCTCTCGATTACGAAGCACCCAATCCACACATTCATACACAATTATCACCCGATTAATCCCGGATCACGTTAGCGCAACTCTCGTCTATAGCTAGGGTGATCAAACACTAATCTAAAGAGATAATTATGCATGAAGCACAATTAAGAATCACAATTAGGAAGCAATCTAATTCAATTGATCACAATTATCAACAATCATAGCTTGAGGCAATCACTTCATCCCTAATTTCAATTATCCCAAGCACAAAGCTATTAGCCCATGGTGCTACAAGCAAAAGCCATGGGTAGAAAATCTAAGAAAGCAATTAACAATCTAATCACTACAATCAATGAATTAAAGAGAACAAAGGGTAAGAACATCACCAATTAAGCTTCAATATACAAAAATAAGAATGATTAATCTTCTACAATGCTTCAATCCAACTTCAATTCTCCCAACTCACAGCTGCAAACTTCAATTACAATAAATCAAACTACTAATCTAGTGGACTAAATGTAGAATCTATTCTAATTCTAACAATCTATGGCAATTACAAGTGAATTCAAGCTACAAAATGCAAAATTCGCCCAAAGAAACTCCTAGAAACTGCTCTAAACTGCTAGAATGAAGATATGCTCCGTTTTGGCTTCCAATGGCTTTAAAACTGAATTTTTCGGTTTTGAGCACTCCTCGAGTCGAGCTTCAGGCCCTCGAGTCGAGGCCTAAGAGTCGCTAACACGTTTCTTCAAAATATCTCCTACCTCGAGTCGAGGCTCAGCCCTCGAGTCGAGGATCCGGCAATTTTTTCATCCCTCGACTCGATTGATGCATGTTTTTAGGGCCAATTTTAGTGCAAAAAGTGAGCTAAAGTGTGATTTTTTTGCCTAAATGTGAAAAGTATCACTCTTTTGCCTAAAAAGTATTACTTTGTGAGTTTTTGATGTTTTTCGGCCGTTTTGCAGGTAAATCGATGGAATTTTGCCAAACCGAGAGTACCGGTATTCTTAGAATGAAAAGACGAACATACGGGACGAAAACGGGGGCCAGGCCCGAAGCCCTTCTCGATAAAAATTCCCTGGTCTCGGGCTGAAATTGAGGGTGCACAGACCTCGACTCGAGGTTCATGCTGGAGGGAAACATTTTCAAAAAGACAGCGAGCTCGACTCGAGGGAGGAGCCTCGAGTCGAGGGATGAGAAAATTGCAGGATCCTCGACTCGAGGGCTGAGCCTCGACTCGAGGCAGGAGATATTTTGAAGAAACGTGTTAGCGACTCTTAGGCCTGAAGCTTGACTCAAGGAGTGCTCAAAACCGAAAAATTCAGTTTTAAAGCCATTGGAAGCCAAAACAGAGCAGTTTCTAGGAGTTTCTTTGGGCAAATTTTACATTTTGTAGCTTGAATTCACTAGTAATTGCCATAGATTGTTAGAATTAGAATAGATTCTATATTTAGTCCACTAGATTAGTAGTTTGATTGATTGTAATTGAAGTTTGCAGCTGTGATTTGGGAGAATTGAAGTTGGATTGAAGCATTGTAGAAGACTAATCATTCTTAATTTTGCCTATTGAAGTTTAATTGGTGATGTTCTTACCCTTTGTTCTCTTTAATTCATTGCTTGTAGTGATTAGATTGTTAATTGCTTTCTTAGATTTTCTACCCATGGCTTTTGCTTGTAGCACCATGGGACTAATAGCTTTGTGCTTGGGATAATTGAAATTAGGGATGAAGTGATTGCCTCATGCTATGATTGTTGATAATTGTGATCAATTGAATTAGTTTGCTTCCTAATTGTGATTCTTAATTGTGCTTCATGAAAAATTGTCTCTTTTGATTAATGGTTGATCACCCTAGCAATAGGCGATAGTTGAGCTAACGTGATTAGGTGTTAATCGGGTTTCAATTTTGCATGATTGTATGAATTGGGGACTTCTACATTGAGAGATGGGAAGAACTAAGGATACTCACATTAGGCATTGTGATATTAATGGAGTGATTAATTTCATGATGGTTTATGCTTTCTAATTTGATTGATTTGCATTTGGATACAATCATAGCTTGTTAATCATGGATTCCTTGATGGAGATTATCCCTTGCACCCAATTCCCCCATTGATTTTAGTATATTTGATCTTGCATTCTAGGTGTTTGATAAATTGTTTGCATAATCTTGCCATTTAATTTCTTGCATTTTGTAGTGATTTAGTCCAAAAACTTGTTGCAACTTTAGCCATTTAGAACTCTTATCCTTGAATTTCGTTTGCATACTTTCTCCCTTGGGTTCGATATTTTGTTGATTGGTCTTAATAACTCTTACCCTATACACTCTTTTCTCGCGCGGGGCTTCGGCCCCGACCCCCATTTTCGTCCCATATGATCGTCTCTTCATTCTAAGCTTAATGCTACTCTCGGTTTGGCAAAATTCCACCGAATTACCTGCAAAATGGACGAAAAACATCAAAATCTCACAAATAATACTTTTTAGGCAAAAGAGTGATACTTTTCACATTTAGGCACAAAAACTAACACTTTAGCTCACTTTTTGCACTAAAATAGGCCCTAAAAACATGTATTAGTTCACTCCAATCATACCCCCAAACTTGAATTGTTGCTCGTCCTCGAGCAACGTAGAAACTAAGAACAAAGGAGTGAATTGATTGCAATTATGTCACATGGCACCATAGACGAAATAAAAGATAATCGAACTCATCAATGAACACTTGTATCAATGCAACTATCCACTAGCCATCAAGATAGATCACGCTCAAATGAATGCTCAATCAAATACTCAACATATTGCTCCTTCCATGGAGTGTTTCACTCTTCACTTAAGTGTATCAAGGTATAAAGCACTCAATCATCAAATTAACAAATAAGTACATCATATGCTTGCCAAAAGACTTAATCTTAATCAAAATCACTGGTGATCAATCAAGAATCAAAGAGGTCTTTCTCTAGGTTGTAATGTAGGCTCTTTGAAAAGGTGAGATGTTTTTGGATAAGAGTGACTAAGTAGTAGAGACTTGAATGTAAGCTAATCAATACACAACACATCTCTTCACTTTTCATCTAGCACACTTTTTCTCTTGAACTTCAATGATTAATCCACCATTCACTTGAGCTTTCTCTTTTTAAGCTCACAAATTGAATTTTCTTTTCACTTCATTTTTTTCACAATTCAATTTTTCACAACCTTTCTTTTATGCTTCATTCATCACTTAGCTCATCATCTTCCCACACTTATCAATCAAATCACCATCATTAGCCAACATTCAAACTCTACTAAGCATAGGACAATAACACTCATAAAAATAGGCTAAAATGGTTCCTATCTCACTTGGCTTGCCAAAGAATAAGAATCATAAGGCTCAACATGGCTCACTAAGGAAATCACATGTATTTGGTGGGAAAATATTTGGCAAAGTAACTCATCATATCAAACACGGCCTCTTATCACTTTGAAAACATCACACAAAGATCAATTTCAACAAATCTAGTGGCAAGTTCTAGCATACAAATCCATGAATGATGCACTCACAAAGAAATATGTATCAACCGTATAAGATGTACGATCATTAAGGCACATAAGCTCACGGCTTAAATTGAGCAATGAATCAAGTATCATCAATCACATTCATCCTTACACAATCACTCAAGAAGGCTAGCATCAAATTACAAATCTACTCATGATCAAATCAAAATCCAACTAGTCTTGCTAATCAAGCTCAAGTGCTCATGTACATAAGTCCAAGCATACTCACTACTACATGAATGATACTAAAAAATATATCAATGAATCCACAATTAAGCTCAAGTCGAAGAATATGGAATCATAGGAATAAAGAATCCAAAGAAATAATCAAGTCACAATCATCAATAGATAATAAGCTCAAATAAATCAAGGAAATCATA
Source organism: Paraleonurus japonicus (assembly GCA_030762865.1). Taxonomy (NCBI): domain Eukaryota; kingdom Viridiplantae; phylum Streptophyta; class Magnoliopsida; order Lamiales; family Lamiaceae; genus Paraleonurus; species Paraleonurus japonicus. Next base: position 15,585,477 of record CM061055.1, on the reverse strand, counting down.
GCATCAATAAAATCTTCCATCAATCCAAAACATCAAATTCATCAAATCATCACATCAACAAGTCAATCAACAAACAAAATCACCAAACACCTCCCCCAAACTTAGACAAGTCTAAGTTTGAAAGGAAGTGTTTTACCCATAAGCCTTTAATCTTCCTCTTCCTTTAAGCCTCCTAGAGCTCCTCGAATCATAGCAATTCATCACACCTACAAAGATCACAAAAAAAACACATTAAACAAAGCACACACACAAAACAATAAAAATAACAAAGAACAAAGAATGAGTTGTCTCCCATCTAGCGCTAGGTTTAACGTCCTTTGCCGGACGGAACTCTCATAATTTTCACTACCTAAATAGGGCACATCCTTGAGATCAAGAGCATCCAAAACCTCTTTTTGTAAGTGAACATGATAAAGCTTCAACCGATGCCCATTCACTATAAACCTTTCATCCTTATCATTCATTACTTCAAAGTATCCATTCGGAAAAACCTTCACAACACGAAAAGGTCCACTCCATCTTGATTTGAGTTTACCGGGAAAAAGCTTCAACCTTGAGTTGAATAGTCACTATGCCAATTTCAAGCTTTAACAGCACCCAATCAACAACGGTTTTACACAAAACAGCTGTTAAAAATCTAAAAACCGCTGTTATAACCAAAACCGCTGTTATTGATTTGCGCGGATTCATGATAAAAAGCGGTTCCAATTAACATGTTGTTATATTACTGATGTTAATTCAAGACCCATTTTCTTTTTCTTTTTTCAATTAAATTTAATAGATAATTTTCATTTTAAACTTTAAAAAAAAAAAAGAAAGACCCCTTCGTGCTCCCAGTCCAACCCTAGCCCCCAAAATTGTTCCCCCAAACTTCCGATCGATCGGCGTCTACCATCCGCCGTCTACCACCGGCATCTACCATCCGCCGTCTACCACCGGCGTCTACCATCCCCCAAATCTTCCAGAAGCTTCTCGATCAGGTCCGAGTACTCGCCGCCGCGAAGAGTGTCGCGAGTCTGCGGGAGGTGGAGGAGATCGTCGAGCGATTCGTGGATTAATTTTCATTTTAAGAAAAAGGACAACTCCGGCGACGATTCTACCAAATCCCTAGTAACATCATCGACGAGGTATATTCCCCCCGTAAATTTCATGATTTTCCTTATTTTCGAGGACAAATGGGATTAATTGCTGAGAGAATTGTTTATCTGATGATTTCACTGTATTATTGCTAAGGAAATTGTTGATTGTTGAGTAAAGCATGCTTACTATGGAAATGGCTTCAGCATTATGCTGTTTAATTGTTGAATTGAGGGTATTGAGTGTGTGTAGTAATGGTGAATATTAATATGTGCTTTTCCTTGTTAATGGCTTCAATATGGACAAATCTCTATGAGCCAAATCAATTTTGTTTAATATGTGTAGTAATGCTGTATTAATATGTGCTTTTCCTTACTACGGAAATGGCTTCAGCATTATACTATGGACAAATCCCTGTTAATGCTGGTTTTTCCTTAAACTCTGTGCTTCAATATTGTTGAAATTAGAATTAACCTTGTGTGCTGCCCCTATGAGCCAAATCACTGTCATCAATTCAAGAAAAGTACAGGAAAGCATATATAATATAATTGCCTACTCTGTTAAAATTGTAAGATTTGGATTTCAGATTTCTCAACCTATCATTTTCTTAATGTTATGTTTTTTGATCACTCCTTTTTGTGTAATTTATTATATATGTTTAGCTCTGTTGTTTATCGTGGTGTATGTTTATTTTGATTTTTTATGCTTGTAGAATGCATACAAATTTGTAGGTTATAAATGATTGGTTTCATTCGTCATCTTTTCCCGTTAGTGATTCCATCAATGCTTAAGCATGGCGCATTAGCTTAGGCGGCACGAAAGAAATGATATTAAAGTCTTAGCGCATATTTTATGACCCCATCTTGCAGACTTTACTTTGAATTATGATGAGATTTCATGGGATTAAAGAACTCTTAGTACTACATTCTGGAACTTTCAGGATCTAAAAAAGAAGCCGAAGTACCTGGTAACATTTACAGTTGGTTTGAATCAAAAGAACAATATTAATGCAGCTATGAAAAAGGTAAGTCATTATAGAATTTCATTATTGCCCAAGTGGATTCCTTTTGTTAAAGTTGCAATGCGTTAATGCTAATTATGCACAGTTCTCTGAGGATTTTCAAATTATGCTATTCCATTATGATGGCCAGCCAAGTGAATGGGATCAATTTGAGTGGTCACAGAGTGCCATTCATGTCAGTGTTAGGAAACAAACAAAATGGTAAGTGTGTAGGTGCTTACCAGCTTTTGTTCATTTTTTATTGCTTGAGAATGCTTTAAAAGTAATTCTCTCTCATTTTTTTTAAATGAAAGAGCATTCAATAGATAATTTCGAAACTCAATTTTTTACGTAATCTGCAATAACATTAGTCTTGCATAAATGTCATATTATCCTGATAATGGAACATTTAGAAGTATGCTTCGAGCTGATAAAGCTTCAATTTTTATTCAGATACTTGAAATTCCAAACTGACTAATGAGGACAATGTTCATTTTATAGGAAAATTATGTTCTGTACTCGATGACTTCTTCATTTTTTGTTTCTTAGGTGGTATGCAAAGAGATTTTTGCATCCAGATGTTGTAGCTGCATATGATTACATTTTCATTTGGGATGAAGATCTTGGAGTTGAACACTTCAATGCTGAAAAGTAATTATAGTTTTATTTGGCAGTCTGTAATGCTTAATATTTTATGTTTCATGATGTTTTTAGCTTCTGAACTGATGCCAGAGTATGACTTTGTCTCCTAGGCCAGAGTATCGAGGGAATATAAGGCCACAAACATTACATTTTTTATGCTGACCAATTTATGGCTGACCGTCTGAGGAGACAAAGTCTGCAATCACTTTATTTATCAATTGATTTCTTTTTGTACCTTATAATGTGTGTTTCTACTACGTAGTTCGTGGAAAAAAGTTACATGAAAGCTGAAATTGATAAAGTTCGAGAAGAGTGGGCTGAATGCGTACAACCATATATATTTGAGTAGAGACTTGAAGTTGGGGGTGTCAAGGTATTATCTCTTGGATATATTTCTTTGCAGATTGAGTGTTCTATTTTCTTTGATTGTGTACCTCGTTCTCTCTGTTGTAGGTTTCAAAGAAATGCGGAGAGGATAGTGCAGAGGCATGTGTTGTGGTCATAATCTTTTGGATGGTGTGGTTTGCCTAGACTCGTGAAATTTATATTTTATGTTGAATATCTAGTATTGATTAACTTAACTCATGATATTTTGGATGTGTAATCGTTTAGTTGAATGAATGTGAATCATTTAATTGAATTATTTGATGAATAGTTTGTATTTTAATGCATTTAGACTTTAATATTTTATGAAATTTTAATTTATATTTTAATTGATGAATGGTGGTATTTTATTAAAATTTGAAAAATATTAATATGGGTAATAATTACCCATTTCTAATATATATAAGGATATAACAGCGGTTATTAACCGCTGTTAAACAATAATTTTAACTTCATGTTTTTAATATACAACATCGGTTAAAAACTGATGTAGTAACTAGTTACAACAGCGGTTTTTATCCGCTGTCGTAGGTGCCCAGAACCGATGTTGTAGGAATACGGAGGAGTTCATTCGAAGTTCAAACAACATCGGGTATTAGGATACAACATCGGGTAAAAACCGCTGTTATAGGTACCTATAACATCACTTTCAAACCGCTGTCTAAAGGTGTTGTGTTTTAACATCACCAGCTAAGACAACGGTTTTTTATCCTGTTTAACATCAGTCAAAAACCGCTGTCTTTCCACAAATTTGTCATAGTGAGTAGCACTTGATCTCCTTCTTTGAACTCCTTCCTTCTAAGTCTTGCATCATGCCACTTCTTGGTCTTTTCCTTGAAAATCTTTGAACTCTCATAAGCTTTCATCCTAAACTTATCCAACTCATGTAATTGTAGAGCCCTCTTCTCTCCCACAAGCTCTTCATCAAAATTCAACTTTTTTAGAGCCCAAAATGCTTTATACTCTAACTCCACCGGAAGATGACAAGCCTTTCCATACACTAATTGATAGGGAGACATGTCAAGAGGCGTCTTAAAGGCGGTTCGATACGCCCATAATGTGTCATAAAGCTTTGTTTCCCAATCCTTTCTACTTGTCCTCACCGTCTTCTCCAAGATACCTTTAATCAAGCGGTTAGACACCTCGGCTAAGCCATTCGTATGCGGGTGGTAAGGAGTAGCAATCTTGTGTTTAACATCATACCTTAACAAAAGCTTCTCCATGGCCTTGTTAACAAAATGGCTACCACCGTCACTTATCAAAATCCTTGGAACCCCAAACCGTGTAAAGATCCTCTTCAAGAAGGTTATCACCACTTTGGAATCATTGCTTTTGGTTGGAATGGCTTCTATCCATTTAGAAACATAGTCAACCCCTACAAGGATATATTGATACCCCTCCGACGGTGGAAATGGCCCCATAAAGTCAACTCCCCATACATCAAAAATTTCCACTTCTAAAATGTTGCTCAATGGCATCTCATCCCTCTTGTTAAGGTTCTCTATCCGTTGGCACTTGTCACATTCCTTGATGAGTCTCTCGCAATCCTTGAAGATGGTTGGCCAATAGAATCCCGCCAATAAAATCTTCCTCACGGTCTTGGAAGTGCTATAATGACCTCCACAAGGTAAAGAGTGGCAATGTTTCATGATTTCCTCCCCTTCCTTTCTTGTCACACACCTATGAAGTACTCCGTCCACCCCCACCTTGAAGAGGTATGGATCATCCCAAACGAAATGTTTGACCCGGTTGTAAAAAAACCTTCCTTTCAAAGGGATTCATCTCCGGTGGCAATTCTCCACTTGCTAAGAAATTCGCATAATCGGCAAACCATGGAACATCCCCTTCCTTTACCACACTCATGACTTCTTCAATATTTAGCAATCCTTCATCGGGAAATATCTCTTCAACTTCCTTGACATCCCTTTCCATCTCTTCTACTCCTTCAAGTCTAGAAAGGTGATCCGCTATGACATTTTCACTACCCTTTTTATCTACTATCTCCATGTCAAATTCTTGCAACAATAATATCCAACGAATCAACCTAGGCTTAGCATCCTTTTTCGACATGAGATACCGAATAGCGGCATGGTCGGTGTACACAATAGTTTTCGACCCTATAAGATAGGGTCGAAACTTATCAAAAGCGTACACCACCGCAAGCATTTCTTTCTCGGTAGTGGTGTAATTGACTTGGGCCGGATTGAAAGTCTTGGAGGCATAATAGATAGCATGAAACCTCTTCTCTCTCAATTGTCCTAAGACGACCCCCATAGCGAAATCACTTGCATCACACATGATAATGAAGGGCTTTGTCCAATCCGGAGTAATTAGAATGGGTGCACTCGTCAAGGCTTCCTTCAAAGACCTAAAAGCAATCAAACAATCATCATTAAACTCAAATGGCACATCTTTTTCTAAGAGATGAGATAAGGGTTTAGAAATTTGAGAGAAATTCTTAATGAATCGCCGATAGAACCCGGCATGTCCAAGGAAAGATCGAATTCCTTTCTCATCCTTAGGTGGAAGCAACTTCTCAATAGCCACAATTTTTGCCTTATCCACTTGCAATCCCTTCGATGATACATGATGTCTCAACACAATGCCTTCCTTGACCATGAAATGACATTTTTCCCAATTTAGCACCAAGTTTGTATCTTCACACCTTTGCAAAACAATGTCAAGATTAGTAAGGCAATTATCAAATGACTCACCAAATATGGAAAAATCATCCATAAATACTTCCATGATTTTCTCAATTAAGCCATGAAAAATTGACATCATGCATCTTTGGAAAGTTGCGGGAGCATTGCAAAGACCAAATGGCATTCTTTTCCAAGCAAACGGCCCATACGTGCAAGTAAAAGTAGTCTTTTCTTGGTCTTCCGGTGCAATCATAATTTGATTGTAACCGGAATAACCATCTAAGAAACAATAGTACTCAAATCCACTTAACCTATCAAGCATTTGATCTAGAAAAGGTAAGGGAAAGTGGTCCTTGCACGTGGCCTTATTAAGTTCTCTATAGTCAACACAAACTCGCCACCCCGTAGCTACCCTTGTTGCAATTGATTCATCATTTTCACCCTTTATTACCGTAATCCCCCCTTTCTTGGCTACAACATGCAATGGAGAGACCCACGGACTATCGGAAATAGGAAAAATCATATTAGCATCTAACAATTTCACAACTTCTTTCCTAATTACCTCTTGAATATTAGTGTTCACTCTCCTTTGGGGTTGAACTACGGGTTTATGGTCCTTTTCAAGCCTAATCCTATGCATACAAATTGAAGGATTTATACCTCTTAAGTCATCAATGGACCAACCTATGGCGGATTTGTGCTTACGAAGAACATCAAGTAATTTAGTTACCTCATCGGATGTAAGATATGACGATACAATTACCGGGCAACCTTCATTTTCCTCAAATAAGCATACTTCAAGTGCTCGGGTAGTGGCTTAAGGGCTCCTTTCACTTTCTCTTCAATTGGCTTCCCATCTTCATTGTTCTCCCAAGGTTGATTGGGAAAACCTTCAAACTTTATCTCTTTCACCTCCTCCACTTCCAATGCATACCTATCACCATCATAAGAAACACAAGATTCATTAAGCACATGATTATATGATGGAATAACATAATCTTTAGAGAAAAGAGTATAAGAAGAGTCCTCCCAAGCCTCTTGAAGGCATGAATCAATCACATCCACTACATGGCATTCCTCCTTCTCCATGGGGTGCTTCATCACATCCTTCATTGAAAAATGAAGCTCTTCATCATCAAGCTTCAAAGTAAGCCTTCCTTCATTCGCATGAAACACCGCTCTTGCGGTAGCTAGAAACGGCCTCCCTAGTATCAATGGTACATCTTTATCTTCCTCCATTTCGAGTACCACAAAGTCCGCCGGAAACACAAAATCTTCTACCTTGACCAAAACATCCTCCACAATACCTTTTGGAATAGTAGTTGACCCATCGGCAAGTTGAAGAGTTACGGTAGTGGCTCCTAACTTTCCTTGGTTGAGCCTCTTAAACATGGAAAATGGCATCAAGTTAATACTTGCCCCCAAGTCACACAAGGCATGCTTCTCCAACCCATTACCAAGATCACATAAAAGAGTAAAGCTACCCGGATCCTTCAACTTTGGTGGAAGCTCTTGTTGAAGAACGGCACTACACTCCTTGGTCAATTTCACTAACTCCGGCTCTTCAATCCTCCTCCTTTTTGCTAGCAAATCTTTAAGAAACTTAGTATAGTGAGGCATTTGCTCAAGGGCCTCCGCAAATGGAATATTGATATACAAAGTTTTGAAAACCTCAAGGAAACGAGCAAACTTCTCATCTAATGCTTTCTTCATGTACCGTTGAGGATAAGGCACGGGAACAACCGTCTTTGGAACCCCTTTTTCATTCTTCTCAACAACCTTTTGCCTCGCTCTCTCTTCCCTTGCCATCAACCACTTTGGCTTCTTCTTCTCTTCCTCCTCCATCACCTCTTGCTTTTCTTCATCACAACTTTCATAATGCTTCTCCTCTTCATCACCATTTGAAGGCAATTTTGGTCCTTCATACCTTGCACCACTCCTAAGCTCAATAGCTTGACAATACTCCTTTGATTCTTTCTTTTGCAAGTCATCCACCGTAGACGAGAGCTTCCCAACCGTAGTAGCAAGTTGCCCTACTTGATGCTCGATCGTCTTGAAACGAGTGTCCATATGATTGGAGTGAATTGATACATGTTTTTAGGGCCTATTTTAGTGCAAAAAGTGAGTTAAAGTGTTAGTTTTTGTGCCTAAATGTGAAAAGTATCACTCTTTTGCCTAAAAAGTATTATTTGTGAGATTTTGATGTTTTTCGTCCATTTTGTAGGTAATTCGGTGGAATTTTGCCAAACCGAGAGTACCATTAGGCTTAGAATGAAGAGACGATCATATGGAACGAAAACGGGGGTCGGGGCCGAAGCCCCGCGCGAGAAAATTACCCTGGACTCGAGCTCTGGTCGAGGAGCAAGAGCCTCGAGTCGAGGGCTATGCAGAAAGAACCAAAATCAGAAGAAAAATAGGCACCTCGAGTCGAGGCATGACCCTCGAGTCGAGGGAGGTGAAAAAGGCAGGGACCTCGAGTCGAGGCCTGACCCTCGACTCGAGGGGGAGGTTTTTCCAAAATTTGTATTTAAAGCAGGGCAGTTCATAGAGAGCAGATAGAAAGTTCATAATAGCAGTTAGTAGCGGTTTTAGGGCGATTTCTCAGGCCCCAAGCCAATTTTCCATTCTAGGTTGAGTAGAAATTAGAATTAGATTAGAATTCAATTGATTGTTGTTAGATTAGCATTAGATTAGCATTGGATCCTTGTAATTCTTTCAATTCAAGCTTGTAATTCATTTGGAGATTGTTGTTGAAGACTCAAGCATTCTTCTTTTTGTTAATTGCATTTGGTGATGTTTTTCCTCTTTTGTCTCTTTAATTTCTTAATTGTTGTGATTTGCTTTGTGTTTGATCAATTCTATCTTCTTCCCATGGATTTCTCCATGGGCTAACTCTCTTGTGCTTGGGTTAATTGAAATTGATGATGAATTGATTGATGATGCTATAATTGTTGATGATTGGAGATCAATTGAGTAGATTGCTTACTAATTCTGATTCTCAATTGTGGTTCATGCATAATTATCTCTTTAGATTAGTGTTTGATCACCCTAGCTATAGACGAGAGTTGCGCTAACGTGATCCGGGATTAATCGGGTGATAATTGTGTATGAATTTGTGGATTGGGTGTTTCGTAATCGAGAGATTAGTTGCACTAAGGATACTCACATTAGTTTGTTTCCTAATTGTGATTCTTAATTGTGCTTTGTGTAAAATTGTCTCTTTAGATTAATGGTTAATCACCCTAGCAATAGGCGAGACTTGAGCTAACGTGATTAGGTGTTGATCGAGTTTCAATTTTGCATGATTGTATGAATTGGGGATTTCTACATTGAGAGATGGGAAAGACTAAGGATACTCACATTAGGCATTGTGATTTTAATGGAGTGATTAATTTCATGATGGTTTATGCTTTCTATCTTAGTTGATTTGCAATTTGATTCAATTGTAGCTTGTTGATTGATGATTCATTGATGGATGTTAATCCTAGCACCTCTATCCTACCATTTATTGTTGTTGTTATCGCATTCTAAGTGTTCGCTCATGTGCTTGCTTGTTATTGTTTTGAATTTTTGCAAGTGTTTTGTTGTTTTTGTTCCAAACCATTGTTGCAACTCTAGTCACTAAGAACTTGTATTTCTAGGGCATCATGTGCATACTTTTTCCCTTGGGTTCGATATTTTGTTGATTGGTCTTAATAACTCTTACCCTATACACTTCAATCAAGCTTCTATCTCCAGATTGAGTGGCATGGGTGGAATACCACTTGACCTTGTTATCATACACCTACAATACCACTAATCCAAGTATCAAATTCCAACAAAAATAAAACAAAAACAAAAATAAAAACAACAAGTAGCCACGTCAAACAATCCCTAAGTCTCACTTATAGGCGCAAAAAGTAACCCCCCGGCAGCTCCATTTTTGAAATTTTTCTCCCTCCATCATATCCCTCGACTCGAGGCCTCTGTCCCTCGACCAGAGGTCGAGTCCAGGGCATTTTTTTCGGACGGGACTCCGGCTCCGACCCCCGTTTTCGTCCGTCTTGTCCGTCTCTTCATTCTAAGCATGCCGGTACTCTTGGTTTGGCAAAATTCCACCGATTTACCTGTACAACGGACGAAAAATATCAAATACTCATCAAGTAATACTTTTTAGGCAAAGAGTGATACTCTACACATTTATGCACAAAAATTAACACTTTTAATCACTTTTTGCACCAAAATAAGCCTCAAAATCATGCATCAATTCACTCCAATCAGGAACCTTGTAATTATTGTCATCTCAACATAGATGAAGCTAGGTGATCCCAAGTCAAGTAATTATTGTCATCAAGAATAAACTCAGTAAATTCTCTCTTAGTAATATCAGACATCTTTCCACTACAATTATTAGGACCTAAAAATTAGATATAATATTAAAGAGGCAACAAAAATATTCCAACATATCGTAAACCATATATGCCTTGCATAACTCTTGCACAATCAATTCAATCTAAATATATACATAGAATAGAATCAATTTTAAAATATTCACAATCCCTTAATTATCTCTAACAACCTTTTTCAATAAATAAATATTTTTCAATATAAATATAACTGAGCATGTAGCAAGGCAGCGGGGAGTATTATAAATATAACTGAGTATGACTAATTCCTTTTTATATTTCAATATATATATAAAAGAACATGTAACAGGGTAGCGAGGAGTATTATAAATATAACTGAACATGAATTCTAATTCTTTTTATCAAATACTACCATTAATTAGCATTATCATATACTATCTATCTATATATGCGTATATCAATTATTGATGGAAGGATAATTAAAATAAATCAATACACGAATCCAGTACCTCAATTAAAGAAGGCCGATGATGCTGAGAGCCGGAAGGGATTTGTTTGAGAGCCAAAATTCGTAAAAAATTTATTTGAGAGCCGGAAGCGATTCCTAATTGGTAGAACACTCGTGGTGATAACGTGTTATAAAATAAAAAACTAGAAGAACAAGAATTTGTTTATCCAGTTCGTCAAGAATGACTACGTCTGGGGGCGAAACAAGCCAGGAGATATTTCACTATATTTTTTGTAGTACATCACGATACAATAATGCAGATGTATAAATAGAAAGATAATTGAAATGTAACCCTAAAAGCCCATTAGACATCTTGGCCCATTAAATATCTTTCCTAACAAGTAATGTCCGTAATTTATAATATATTTACAACAATTGGCAGATTTTTAATCCACATGTAAATTTTATTCTTTTTTCCGAATAAATTAGGGATTGATTATTTGTCAAAAATTAAACATTTGGTAAAAAAATTAATTAATAAACATAAAATGACAAATATAACCTTGGCCAAATATAATTTGAGTTGGGTATTAATTTGTCAATTTTACATAGTTCGAGTTGTAATTTGTTATAAAATATAATACAAATTGCAAATTGTAAAATCTATAAATATATAATACATCATTGAATTACCATATATAATTTTTTCGCCTTTTTTCTCTGGCCATAGATTTGAACTTAATTATTATCTTGACCGTTAATTTTTTCTTCAATACATAAATGACAGGTTTGACTCTAATATTTTTTATCCTTAAATATATTCTTAATCTTAGCAATTTATTTTACATTTGCATACAAGTAGTTTTGACTCTTATTACTCCATTTATTTGTCATCTAATTATACGATAATTTATTTCTTAATTAATTATTACATGTTTGCCTATTTAATGCCCAACAACAACATCAAAAATATATTCTTAAATTTTCTATGAGTTTTATCTTACAATTTCTCCCTCTACTTTTGTTCATAAATTTTGGGTTCATTATCTTTTTATGTAAATTATAGATATTTATTTTGATTTATCTTCCTAGTATTTTTCTCCATTTTCTCAATTTTTGTACCAGGTGAGTTTAACAACATATATTTGTTAATTGTAGTCATTTTTTTATTTTATTATTGTTTTTCATTATTTTTAGCAGATCTGATAATTATTACAGTTCAATTCAAGATGGTGTCCAATGATCTACTTAAAAATTTAAAGATACCATCAATCGAATATCATACGAATATTGAAGATCTCCACATTAACGGTGAACTTGCTTCTTTAAAGAATATTTGAAACAATCAATGTTTCGATCCTCTGCAAAATGAAAGCCACAATATTTAGGGTAAAAATTAAAAAAAAATATATATATATATATATATATATATATATCGATTAAAACTCGGTAAATAATGTTAATCACTGTGCGAAGCACAATTACTTCAAAAAACTAGTTACAATGCAGGTTACAAATTGTAATTAACTCTATATCTTATTGTATTGTATATATATATATATGTATACATATATATATAAATATTTTCTTTGTTCCAGAATTTTTTTCCGTGTGTCCAAAAATAACTTTGACGCCCTTAAAATTGAAATTCTTCATAAACTCTACTCTTACAATATCCCTAATTTTACACAATCAGCAATAGATCACATCTTTAATACATCTCAAAAATCCCATGACAAAACAGGTCTTGGTTATGATAGAAATAGTAAATCAGACGTTCAAAAACCTAGGAAATTTGTAAAAGCATCTGATCACTCAAAAGAGGTTAGAATTGGTCCTTGGAAACCAATTAGTCAAGTAAGGACTGCATCTCCCAGCTTGAAAACAAAAATTCAGCTGAGGACTCCTTATCAGACTAAGAGAAATCCATGAACCAAAATAAGAAGAAATTCTTATTATAATCCTTTTGATGGGAGAAGCAGATGTTATCCCACATTTCCTAAGTTCAGGAAAATTATTAAATCTGAATACAACAAATTATCATTTAAAAGTGATACAATTGTAGACAGATTTGGTAGAGAGACCAAGTCTGATTTATTATTTGGAAATTAGATTTTTGTCTGGTTACCTAAAGTGATGCTTGACCTTCAAGGACCCAAGATCACTAGGGTACCTTATAACTAATCTGTTTTTAAGGATTCACAGGGATCATCACTCAAGGAAGAGATCTTAGCTTCCATATGGTACACTGATAGTGGTTGTTCACAACACATGACTTATAACAAGAGGCTACTATCAAATTTCCAGAGCATTGATGGTCTAAGAGTATTGTTTGGAGACAATAATTGTGGACAGACTAAAGGAGTAGGTACTCTGATTATCAAGGATATTCAGGTATCTGAGGTATATTTTGTTGAAGTTTTGAAACATAATCTGCTATCTGTTTCCCAGCTTTGTGATAAAGGTTTTCTTGTCAAATTTTCTAAGGATAAATGTGATATCTTAGATAGTTCCTCAGATAAGGTACTTTTAACTGGCTTCAGACATGGTAATGTCTATGTGGCCAACTTTAATAGTTGTCCTAAAGATACTTGTCTGATAGCTAAGGGTGGAGATGATCTCAGCTGGCTATGGCACAAAAGCTTAGTCATCTGAATTTCAAGACCCTTAGTAAGCTGGCCAAAAAGAACCTTGTTAAGGGATTACCTGAGAAACTTTTATCTACTGATCTTAAATGTGATGCTTGTCAAAAAGGTAAACAACCTAGACACTCATTTAAGATTATTAACACCTCTTCATCTGAAAGAGTTTTACAACTACTTCACCTGGATTTGTTTGGACCTGTTTCTCCTCTCAGTTTCAGTGGAAGGAAATATACTCTTGTTATAGTAGATGATTTTTCTAGATACACTTGGGTTATATTTCTTTTCAAGAAAAATGAGACTATTAACAAGATCCCTGATCTGTTCAGACAGATTCAAAATGAAAAGGGTATTAATATTATTAAAATAAGAAGTGATAAGGGCACAGAATTTTTGAAATCTTGTTTATCTAACTTTTTCAATGAGTGTGGAATTATTCATGAGACATCATCAGCAAGAACTCCTCAACAAAATGGAGTGGTTGAAAGAAGGAATAGAACCTTGAAAGAAGCAGCCAGGAGCATGTTAGCTGAGTATGAAACCCCTCACAGGTTCTGGGCTGAAGCCATCAACACAGCTTGTTATACCCAGAACAGGTGCTTGGTTGTTAAAGACAAGGGTAAGACTCCATATGAGATTTGGAAGGGTAAGATTCCAAGAATCTCATATTTCAGAGCTTTTGGTTGTAAATATTTCATCCATAACAATGAGAAATCTAAGTAGAACCTTTGATGCTAAAGCAGCTGATGGAATATTTTTGGGATATTCCAACACTTCCAAGGCATTTTGAGTTTTCAACAAGACAACCCTTTGTGTGGAAGAAACTCCTCATGTTGTTTTTGATGAGTTGTATTCCTTCTTAGATAAAGTGAATCAAATTTCTAAAAGTCTAGAAAAAATTGAACTATCCAAGACTAAACATAGAACTGTCTATCTACCTAGTCTTGATTCAGACTCGAATGAAGAAGAATCCCCATCTGATAATCAGAAGACAACTTCCGATCAGACTGATGAAGGGGGAACGTCAGCTCAGGTAGAGTCAGAGGAGTTGCCTACTGAGTCTCAAGATGAGGATCCTTCTACTCATATAGGCAAAAGGATGAGAAGCTACCATCCATCTGATCAGATTATTGGAGACCCATCTAGTAGTGTGCAAACACGAATGATGCTGGATTCTAAAAGTCTGTTCAACTGTTACGTGTCGCTTCTTGAACCCAAGTCTATTGAGGAAACTCTATCTGATCCAAACTGGATAATAGCCATGCAGGAGGAACTGCATCAGTTTGAAAGGCAAAATGTTTGGGAATTAGTGGAAAGACCCTTACATCAAAAGATTATAGGCACCAAATGAGTGTTTAAAAACAAAACAGATGAGAACAACATTATTGTTCGTAATAAGGCAAGATTGGTAGCTCAAGGTTACTCACAGTGTGAGGAGATAGACTATGATGAAACATATGCTCCAGTTGCCAGATTAGAAGCAATAAGGATGTTCTTGGCATTTGCTGCATATAAATCTTTCAAAGTCATTCAAATGGATGTTAAGTCTGCCTTCCTTAATGGTGTGTTACTTGAGGAAGTCTATGTGGAGCAGCCTCCTGGGTTTAAGATCAATAACAAGGTCTACAAACCCAACAAAGCTCTATATGGACTGAAACAAGCTCCCAGGGCTTGGTATGATACCTTATCTGATTTCTTGATATCAAATGGTTTTTCAAAAGGTAAGATTGATAGAACTTTGTTTAGGAAGGAAGTAGATGGTAACATCTTATTAGTTCAAATTTATGTAGATGACATAATCTTTGGTTCACCTAATCTGAAATTATGTGAAGAGTTTAGTATTCTCATGAAAAACAGGTTTGAAATGTCAATAATGGGTGAATTAACATACTTTCTAGGCTTACAGATTAAACAAATGAGTAAGGGTATTTTTATACATCAGTCTAAATATGCTAAGGACCTAATTGAGAAATTTGGGATGACTACTAGTAGAGAAGTTAAGATACCTATGGCAACTAACTTCTCTATGGATTCAGATGAGCAGGGGATACTCACGGATGCAACGGAATATCGTGGACTGATTGGATCTCTTCTCTATCTCACTGCAAGTAGGCCAGACATAGCCTTTGCAGTTGGGGTATGTGCAAGGTTCCAGTCTAATCCCAAGAAAACTCATCTGGAGACTGCTAAGAAAATTCTTAAATATCTCAAAGGAACTTTGCAAGTAGGGTTATGGTACCCAGCTGATGTCAACTTTGAGCTGGCTGGTTATTCAGATTCAGACTTTGGGGGATGTAAGATTGATAGGAAATCCACTTCAAGTGCTTGTCAATTCTTAGGCAACAAATTAATTTCTTGGTTATCTAAGAAACAGACATCTGTTGCCACCTCCACAACTGAAGTTGAATACATGGCAGCTAGAAGTTGTTGCTCTCAACTCCTCTGGATTAGTCAACAGCTTAGAGATTATAATATTCAAACATCATCTGTTCCTATTTACTGTGATAGTAATAGTGCAATAGCTATGACTTACAATCCTGTTCTGCATTCTAGATGTAAGCATATAGACATTACACATCATTTCATTAGAGATCATGTGGAAAAGAATGACATTAGAATTGAGAAGATAGCCACTGAGTCACAAAGAGCAGACATTCTTACAAAACCATTAGCTGAGTCTAGGTTTAAAGAATTATGCTTAGAGTTAGGATTACTTGATGCATCATTAGCTGATTTTTAATTGCTTACATCTGTTAAATGTATTCCTTATTTCTGGTCATTTCTATTCTTTAAATTAATGTCTGGAAAGAATTATCAGACTAGATATGAGTTAAAGGACAATCAGGTTGCTGATATCATTGATTTCCTTTTTAGGAATCAAGAATCAAGGATTAGTCATATTGACCTTATCTGACTTGATGATTACTTATCTGACATTCGGTAAATCAGACTAGGGCACAATAGTCACCTGTTTTCTAGAAAATAGATGATTATCTGCACCTTATCTGATCTACCTCAGCTACTAAATAGTTTTTGATGAGTTTGCTTGCAGGAACAGGTGTAGCAGTTCTATCTCTCAATCTCTTCAATCAGAAAATCCTCACCTTTGTCCTTCCTCAAAATCTATTGTTTTCAAATAAATTTCATAAGTCTGCTTATTTCATAATAATTTGTACTAGTGAATAAATTGAAAATACTGTGTTAAGTGTTGTTTTAAAAATTTTGTTTTTCAAAATCAGACTAGGAGAAATTTTTTTTACAAGACAAGGTCATTTTGATCAAGTCTGATATTAACCTAGTCTGAAATAGAAAACCTGTTTGCAAAGAAAGGCATCTTTTTTACTACGTCAGGTATACTAATTAATTCTGATAAAGCAAGCCTATTAGCCGTCTAATCCGTAGGATAAACGGTTACTTTTTACACAATTCAAGACGCGTTCATGCCACGCGCCTGATTTCGAAGCGACTTTCTCGCTAAACCGTTGATGTTTTATGATTGGAGTAGTTTTCCGGGTAAGTGTTATTAAGACCAATCAACAAAATATCGAACCCATGGGAAAAAGTATGGACATGAGGCCCTAGAAATACGAGTTTTTAGTGACTAGAGTTGCAACAATGGTTGGCACTAACACTACCAAACACTTGAAAAATACAAACTAAAACAAGCAAACAAATGATCGAACACTAAGAATGCGATAACAAAAACAACAATAAATGGTGGGATAGAGGTGCTAGGATTAACATCCATCAATGAATCATCAATCAACAAGCAACAATTAAATCAAATTGCAAATCAACTAAGATAGAAAGCATAAACCATCATGAAATTAATCACTCCATTAAAATCACAATGCCTAATGTGAGCATTCTTAGTCTTTCCCATCTCTCAATGTAGAAATTCCCAATTCATACAATCATGCAAAATTGAAACTCGATCAACACCTAATCACATTAGCTCAACTATCGCCTATTGCTAGGGTGATTAACCATTAATCTAAAGAGACAATTTTACACAAAGCACAATTAAGAATCACAATTAGGAAATAAACTAATGTGAGTATTCTTAGTGCAACTAATCTCTCGATTACGAAACACCCAATCCACGCATTCATACACAATTATAACCCGATTAATCCCGGATCACGTTAGTGCAACTCTCGTCTATAGATAAGGTGATCAAACACTAATCTAAAGAGATAATTATGCATGAAGCACAATTGAGAATCACAATTAGTAAGCAATCTACTCAATTGATCTCCAATCATCAACAATTATAACATCATCAATCAAATCATCATCAATTTTAATTAACCCAAGCACAAGAGATTTAGCCCATGGTGAAATCCATGGGAAGAAGATAGAATTGAACAAACATTAAGCAAATCACAACAATTAACAAATTAAAGAGACAAAAGAGGAAAAACATCACCAAATGATCTTCAATCAACAAAATTAGGAATGCTTGAGTCTTCAACACCAATCTCCAAATGAAATACAAGCTTGAATTGAAAGAATTACAATGATCAAAGGCTAATCTATGCTAATCTACCACAATCAATGGAAATCTAATCCTAAATCTAACTTCTACTCTAACTACAAGGGAAATTGGCTTGGGGCTTGAGAAATCGCCCCAAAACCGCTACTAACTGCTATTATTAATTCTGTATAAGTTGTCTCCCAAATGCTCTGCTTCAGCCTTTGAATAGGCGAAATTTTGAAAAACCACCCCTCGAGTCGAGGGTCAGGCCTCGACTCGAGGTTTCTGCTTTTGTCCCATCCCTCGACTCGAGGTTCAGCCCTCGAGTCGAGGCGCCTGTTTTTCTTCTAATTTTGGTCCTTTCTGCATATCCCTCGACTCGAGGCTTTTGTCCCTCGATCAGAGCTCGAGTCCAGGGCACTTTTCTCGCGTGGGGCTTTGGCCCTGACCCCCGTTTTCGTCCGATATGATCATCTCTTCATTCTAAGCCTAATGGTACTTTCGGATTGGCAAAATTCCACCAAATTACCTGCAAAATGGACGAAAAACATCAAAATCTCACAAATAGTACTTTTTAAGCAAGAGAGTGATACTTTTCACATTTAGGCACAAAAACTAACACTTTAGCTCACTTTTTGCACTAAAATAGGCCCTAAAATCATGCATCAATTCACTTCAATCATACCCCCAAACTTGAATTTTTGCTCGTCCTCGAGCAATGTAGAAACTAAGAACAAAGGAGTGAATTGATTGCAATTATATCACATGGCACTATAGACGAAGTATAAGACAATCAAACTCATCAATGATCATAAATATCAATGCAAACTATCCACTAGCCATCAAGATGAATCATACTCAAATAAATGCTCAATCAAATACTCAATACATTGCTCCTTCCATGGAGTGTTTCACTCTTCACTCAAGTGTATTAAGGTATCAAGCACTCAATCATCAAATTCATGAACTTGCACAGCATAAGCTTGCCAAAAGACTTAATCTCAATCAAAATCACTTGTGATCACTCAAGAATCAAAGAGGTCTTTCTCTTAGGTTGTAATGTAGGCTCTTCGGAAAGGTGGGATGTATTTGGATAAGAGTGACTAAGTAGTAGAGACTTGAATGTAAGCTAATCAACACAAATGCACATCTCTTCTCTCTTCATCAAGCAACACTCTTCCTTTTGACTTCAATGATCAATCCACCATTCACTTGAGCTTTCTCTTTTTAAGCTCACAAATTGAATTTTTCCTTCACTTCATTTCCACATACTCGTCTTCACAATTCAATTTTTCACAACCTTTTTCTTCTTTCAATATCATCACTTAGCTCATCATCTTCCCACACTTAGCAATCAAATCACCATCATTAGCCAACAATCAAGCTAAACTAAATATAGGACAAGAAAGGCTCATAAAAATAGGTTAAATGGTTTCAATCTCACTTGGCTTGCCAAAGAATAAAGATCATAAGCTCAACATGGCTTACTAAGGAAATCAAATGTATTTGGTGGGGAAAAATTTGGCAAAGTGACTCATCATTCCAAACATGGCCGCTTATCATTTTCAAGACATCACACAAAGATCAATATCAACAAGTCTAGTGGCAAGTTCTAGCATACAAATCATTAATGATGCACTCACAAAGAGATATCAAATCAACCGTATAAGATGTACGATTATTAAAGCACAAAAGCTCACGGCTTACATAGAGCAATGAATCAAGCATTTTAAATCACATTCATCTTCACATAATAAATCAAGAATGCTAGCTTCAAGCTACATGTCAACTCATGATCAAATCAAAATCCAATATATCTTGCAAATCAAGCATAAGTGCACATGTAAATAATCCCAAGCATACTCACTACATAAAAAATGATACTCAAAGATATGCAATAAATCCACAATTAAGCTTAAGACACATCTAGCCCTAAAAATAGATGCAAGAAATCCAAGATACCAATATAGCTTAATCAACAATAAGCAATAAGCTCAAAAAACCCCATAATCATATAAGAGCACAAAAGATAGGCAAAGAAAGAGAAACACCTCCCCCAAACTTAGACAAGTCTAAGTTTGAAAGGAAGTGTTGTACCAATAAGCTTTTAAACTCCATCTTTCCTCAAGCATGTGTAGGACTCTTCAAGCTTTAATGCACTTTCCTTCTTGATCTTGCATTTCCTTGCAAATCCAATCGCTTTTTCAATCCACGTAGTGAGCATACCTACAATCGGGCATAAGAATCTTCAAATAATTACCACTAAGAGATGCAAAAACCAAATAACGACCAACACCCCCAAACTTGAATGATAACATGAATTCAAGGTTTAGAATGAGAGTGATAAGAATATATGCAACTTCTAATGGTATCAACAATTAAGCTCATAACTATATGAATCTCAAAGCACCTAGCATACTTTCCTAAGCATAAGCAATTAAGTAGCAAGCCAAATCTCCCAAAATAAAACAAAAACACTAATCTACAAAAAACACACAAAAGCAAATAAAAAGGATGGGTTGCCTCCCATCAAGCGCTATTTTTATTGTCCTTTGCCGGACTTATTTGTTCACTTCAAAACGTCCTTCATCGGAATGGCCAAGGGTAGCGATCCTCCTTGCCATTGTATCTCAATCGTTGTGCTTCAAGGTCTAGGAGGTTCACCGAATAGACAGGACAACCACATATAAATATGCTTAATGTCCATGGTTGTCCCCTTATCTCTCTTTCCATCCTTCTTCTCCATTCTTCCTTCCTTTCAAGGATGCCCAAGCGTTTCTTCAACTCTTCCCTATAGTCAAAATTCACAAGAGGCATAATCAAATCATTAGAAGCATCATTATCAATTAAATCACAAATTGAAGAGTTAGAGGGTATAGAAATGCTCATTTCGATCTTCAAGGTTTTATTCGATGCTCTTTGATTTTCTTCCTCATTATAGCTCATGTCCCTCTTCCTCAATTTTGACAAGGAAGTCTTCTACTTTTACCTCTTCGCTTGGACCCTCTCCTACATCTCCTTCAATTGTATTTTCTTCCTCCCCTTCTTCTTCTTGATTCTCCATGACGGTTAAGTTCTTCACTTGGCCTAGGAAATATTTGAGTTGACTCTTAATAAACATGAAATGAACTTCGGTGATCTCCATGTTCCCCTCTATCCATGAATTAACCTTTGCTTTGGTCTCATAAGTGTCCTTATACAAGGGAAGCATTTCATCACATCTAGGGTCATTTTCCTCAAATTTTTCCAACAGAACTCCAAGCATCTCTTGCAAGCTAGCTCTCACATCATGGAGTCCTCATTCTTCATTATGAAAAGAAGCTTGTGGCATTTGGTAGTCATACTCATAACTTCTCCTATCATCATAGTAAGCCCTTTCTTCTTGAAATTCATATCAACATGGATCGAATTGATCATAACGCTCATCGTATGGGAACATCTCTTGATGTTGGGGAGAAATTTCTTCATAAATCCAATCTTCATAATTGGATGGAACTTGTTGCAATTGAGAATTATCATCAAAGCTCATCCAATTATTGTATCCAAAATTTTCAAAGTGTGGAGGATATACCATGCTCTCTTGATAATGATATTGATTCCATGCATATGAGTTGTATCCCTCCATCTAGACAAGATAGCAAAGTATCAAATTCAAATAAAAATAACAACACAAACAAAAACAAAAAGGCAACAAGTAGTCACTTCAAACAATTCCTAAGTCTCACTTAAGGCGCAATAACTAATTCCCCGGCAACGACGCCATTTGATTGGAGTAGTTTTTCGGGTAAGTGTTATTAAGACCAATCAACAAAATATTGAACCCATGGGAAAAAGTATGCACTTGAGGCCCTAGAAATACGAGTTTTTAGTGACTAGAGTTGCAACAATGGTTGGCACTAACACTACCAAACACTTGCAAAATATAAACTAAAACAAGCAAACAAATGATTGAACACTAAGAATGCAATAACAAAAACAACAATAAATGGTGGGATAGAGGTGCTAGGATTAACATCCATCAATGAATCATCAATCAACAAGCTACAATTGAATCAAATTGCAAATCAACTAAGATATAAAGCATAAACCATCATGAAATTAATCACTCCATTAAAATCACAATGCCTAATGTGAGCATTCTTAGTCTTTCCCATCTCTCAATGTAGAAATTTTCAATTCATACAATCATGCAAAATTGAAACTCGATCAACACCTAATCACGTTAGCTCAAATCTCGCCTATTGCTAGGGTGATTAACCATTAATCTAAAGTGATAATTTTACACAAAGCACAATTAAGAATCACAATTAGGAAACAAACTAATGTGAGTATTCTTAGTGCAACTAATCTCTCGATTACGAAACACCCAATCCACGCATTCATACACAATTATAACCCGATTAATCCCGGATCACATTAGCGCAACTCTCGTCTATAGCTAGGGTGATCAAACACTAATCTAAAGAGATAATTATGCATGAAGCACAATTGAGAATCACAATTAGTAAGCAATCTACTCAATTGATCTCCAATCATCAACAATTATAGCATCATCAATCAAATCATCATCAATTTCAATTAACCCAAGCACAAGAGATTTAGCCCATGGTGAAATCCATGGGAAGAAGATAGAATTGAACAAACATTAAGCAAATCACAACAATTAAGAAATTAAAGAGACAAAAGAGGAAAAACATCACCAAATGATCTTCAATCAACAATAATAGGAATGCTTGAGTCTTCAACACGAATCTCCAAATGAAATACAAGATTGAATTGAAAGAATTACAATGATCAAAGGCTAATCTACCACAATTAATGAAAATCTAATCCTAAATCTAACTTCTACTCTAACTACAAGGGAAATTGGCTTGGGGCTTGAGAAATCGCACCAAAACTGCTACTAACTGCTATTATGAATTCTGTATATGTTGTCTCCCAAATGCTCTGCTTCAGCCTTTAAATAGGCGAAATTTTAAAAAACCACCCCCTCGAGTCGAGGTTTCTGCTTTTGTCCCATCCCTCGACTCGAAGTTCAGCCCTCGAGTCGAGGCGCCTGTTTCTTCTAATTTTGGTACTTTCTGCATATCCCTCACTCGAGGCTTTTGTCCCTCGATCAGAGCTCGAGTCCAGGGCACTTTTCTCGCGCGGGGTTTTGGCCCCGACCCCCGTTTTCGTCCGATATGATCGTCTCTTCATTCTAAGCCTAATGGTACTTTCGGATTGGCAAAATTCCACCGAATTACCTGCAAAATGGACGAAAAACATCAAAATCTCACAAATAGTACTTTTTAAGCAAGAGAGTGATACTTTTCACATTTAGGCACAAAAACTAACACTTTAGCTCACTTTTTGCACTAAAATAGGCCCTAAAAACATGCATCAATTCACTCCAATTATTTTACACGCTCCATTTTTAATCAACGGTTAAAATTCAAATCCCTAAAAATGTGCCATGTATCATCTTCCCAACTTTCCCTCTCTCTCCCTAGGATTTAAAAACTTACCTTCTTCGTTTTAAAATTTCACTTTCACATTCTCCTGTTCAGAAAATTACTGCAGAATTCTCAAACTCTCAAAAATCTCTCAATGGCATCTTCTTCTTCCCAAACACCAAAACCCCCTACTTTCATAACCTCTGCAAAATCTGATTTCAAAATGAATTCAGAAACTGTGAAAAACAAACTCAAAGCTGAGATGTTTGTCGTTTTTTAAACAACCAATGATAGAGAATCCAGAGAAATCTTAGGATTATTGGAAGCTTCGAGGTTGAGAGGATTTTGCTCACTCAAATCACCACAAAACAAAACTGCAGATTTCATTGGAGCAGAGTATCTGGCCAACAGCGTGTTCACAGAGAACAGCTTCACGACTACTGTAGAGGGTACTCAACTGGAGTATACGAAGGAAAATGTGGCAAGGATTCTTGATACTTCAATGGAAGGGGTAAATCCCCTGACGTATAAGGAGGATGAATGGGATGAGTTGTTTGATATTTTCGCAAGGGTCACCTACAGAGGGACAAGGAGAGACTTGAAGAAACACCTTCTGAGGAGAAAATTCAGACTGCTGATGATAATTGTGACAAAGTCAATCTTGGGACATCAAAGTTCCCATGATGGAGTGACTAAATCACGTTTGTGCTGTATGAGGGAAATTTTTGATGGAGTTAGGGTGCATTGGGTTGATCTGTTGTTTAGAAGGCTGAAGGAGGAGAAGCTGAGGCTACTATACAACCCTAATGGAGGAGACTGGACAGCTTCTTCAACTGTGAGCTTGTTTAACAAGATCACAGTGTTGATGGAAGGTCTGAACAAGAGGTTTGAGACGAGGGAAGGACTGAAAAAGTATTCTAAACAGAAGGGGTTATTAACAAAGAATGAAAGGATAGGTGGATTGCCTAACTCGGATGATGAGTCGGATGATGCAAGGAGGCAGAGAGAGCAGGAAGCAGCCGCGGTGGCTCAGAGGCAAGCGGCTGAACCTCAAATTCCAACAGCTGAGGCTGCTGAGCCTGCAACAGAAGCTCTACCAGCCGAGGATCCAGCTGTAGTTGAAGTGACAGCTGAGGAGGCAGCAACTGCGGTAAGGTCTCCAAGGAGGAGGTCGAGGAGAAGGCTAGTCAAAGCTGCTGAAAAGAAGCCAACAGCAGAGCCATCTGAAGCTGCTTCTAGCCAACACTCAGATGAAGACAACCAGTTTATCCTTCAGAGGAGGTCCTCCAGGACATCAGAATCTTCAGGCAGCTCTGGTCGTCAGATGGAAGCCTCTACCCTACTTCCTGAAGAGGTTCCAGTTCTGGAGATTGCAGCTGAGGTTGCAAAGCTGGACGTTCCTTCTTCTCCAGCCAAGGAAGCTGCACTCTCTCCTATTCAGGAGGAAGGTACCAACTCATCTCTCTCCCTAACTCAATCCCCACCTGGCAATGAAGAGGTGTGCCCGGCTGGCACCTCAGAGCCTCTTCAACAGCCACAGTTGCCCCATATCATCAGTCCAACTCCCATAGTCCAAACACCAGCTGAAACCACCACAACCCCATATGAAACCACCCCTCCTCCCACCCAACCTGAAACCAGCCCCATTCCCACCATCATCCCACAATCTGAACAACCAACCTCATCTACCATACCCCTATCTGAAACTCAACTTCCCACCTCTCCACATACACAAACCACACCTCCACCAGAAATAGACATAACTTCCTACTCCTTCCTAGAGGATATCCAGATGAGCTCGCCAGTTCCTCTCCCCCAAATTTCTGAACCCCATACTCCCACTTCCTCCTCATCCGAATCCTCTTCTGAGGATGAGGATAGTGATCTAAGCCCCACTTCAGCCATCTCTTCTATCATAGCTCAAATGGAAAAGAAAATAAAGCAAGCTTTTGAGAAAAAGATGAAAAAGAAGATGAAGAAGATGGTAAAGGCAGTCACCGAAACGATAATCTCAAACATGAGGGATGTAGAGGTAAATCTCACTCAAAAAATTACCTCTATTACTAACTCTGTTCTTGCTGAGAAGGTGAAAGCCTTGGAGGAGGAGGTACAAGGGCTGAAGAATCAGGTCACAGATTACAACGCCATAGTGGTGGACTCATTGGCTCTGGATAAGTCAGACTTCAGAGTCAAATGCAAGGATCTTGAGACGAAGCTGACTATCCTAGCTGATGAAGTCAAAAAGGGGGAAGAGGAGGTGAAAGAAAGAGAGCAGACCCTCACAGCTGTAGTGAATGAGACGAGGAAAGAAGTTGGTACAAAAGCCAGCACAACTGAGCTGGAGGCAGCCAGGGAAGAAGCTCGCATCAAATCTGATGAACTGGCGGCACTTCAGCTGAGGGTCAGCCAACTGGAGGAAGCATTAAGGGAGGATGAGGTGAGGAGAAAGAAGGAAGAGGAAGACAGGTCTGCCCAGCTGCTTGTTAAAATTAATGAGTCTGAAAAATCAGCAGCTGAGGTGAAAGGGAAAGGCAAGGGAAAGCTTGTTGAAGAGCCAGCTCCAGCCAGAGTGCTAAGTCCCAAGCCCACCATGACTGAAAAGAGAAAAAGGGAGCCTGACTATTCAAATCTGCCTGAGGAATAGATCAGCAGGATCATGAGAGAGCAGGCGTTTTATGGTGAAAGGGAGAGGAAGAAGCTGAAAAAGAAAAATAAAGGGCTTGAGATGAGGTGGAGAAAAGAGGTAAGGAAATGGGAGATGAAAGGGGCAGACGAAGCCGACTTCAGACCTTATCATCGGACACTCAACCCTCCAAAGGTCGTCGCTGGCAAACTATTCAAAGAGTACAAGGAAAAGAATCTGGACGCCAGATGGATGTATCACTGGTACATCTTGAAGGGGTCTGATTCTGCAGCTCAAAATGAGGACCTGAGGTGGCATGAGTGGATTGAAAAAGAGGACAAAGATCTTTACCAAAGGCTGATTGTCGAAGCAGATAAGTTTTTCAATGCCGATCTATGTTCCCCAGCCTATGAGACAGGCAGACCCATGACCAACCCAGATGGCTCTATTGACATGAATTGGATTAAAGGCATCATTGCCAAAGCTGAAGTAGAGTCGGGGTTGAAGGATGAAGAAGAGTTCAAGAAGCTAAGGAAAAGGGTCTTCACCTGGTTGGCCATTCCTGAAGCTAATCAGTGGGGAGTCTGATCACATGATCATTTTCTTTTCTTTATCTTCTTATGTTTGATCTTTTTGTATCTTGTAAATTTGATGTGAATAAACATATGTTTGACTGATGAGTTTTACTTGTCTTATTTTTCTTAAAGTTTTTTTCTTGCTTTAAGAAAACTTAAATTTTTTTTTCTAAGTATAAATCATCTGAGAAATTTATCATCTCAGACTTAAAATTTTCAAAATTTTTCTAAGTCTAAAATTTTCTAAGTCCTAAGACTTAAAAGTTTTTTAAAGTCTAAAACACTTAAATTTTTATTAGTGCTTTATGAATCTGATTAAAGTGAAAATGTGTTCTGATATACCTATTTGTTAAATCTTGATTAACTCTAAACTAATTTCAGCTGTGAGTGTGTCTCTTTCTTGTAGGTTTTAACTTCATAAAAAAGGGGGAAATTGTTAGATCAAATAAAGTTTTGATGAGTTAAAAGAAGTTGTAGTTCAGATGACCAGACAACCTTGAAGAACAGCTGAGATCAGGTGCTTATACTAAGCTGATCAAACTAGGTGAAGGACTGGTTAAGTCAGCTGGAGGTCAGAAGTTGCAAGTCATCTGGAGATAAGCTCAAGTCTAGTCATCTGCAGGAGAAAAGTATGAAGAGCTCAGACGAGGTCAAGACAAGATGTGTAGAATAAGAAAAGCAAGTCTTCACCAAGTCAGCTGCAGACGAGTAGAAGAAATCAGATGAGGTCAAGAGCAGTTTTCAAGATTAAATTTGTTGAGCAGTTTTCAGTTTGTTAGAACTGACTAACAAACTAACTATCTTTTCAGACTTATAAATAGGTCTAGTTTTATTTTTTTTTAAATACTTATGCCAATTTGATTCACACACTATTCACTATTCAGATTTCAATCTCAATTCACAAGTGTTTTCAAAAGAGTTTTCAAAAGATTCAAGTGTTTATAGAACACTTCTCCTGTAATCTTCAAAATCCAATATTCACTGTAAGTGTTAGATTCACAAGAAGAAGTTAGGAGTATTTTGAAGATTTGAAGAAAGTTGTAAGTTGTAAGCTGTAAGTTTGTAAAGTAAGTAAGTAAGCAGATAGTAGAGACCCTTCTTCAAGTTGAAGAAGGAGAGTGGATGTAGGATTGTTATAATCCGAACCACTAAAAATCTGGTGTTCTTTATTGCTTTCTTTTACTTACTTATTATTTTAATTTCCAGTTTATGAATTGAAGGTTAATTTCAGAATCAAAGTTAAAATCTGAATATCAGTCTACTTTTGATCTTAATAAAGTTGAGTTTAATATTGAATTTCCGCTGTGTTAATC
Source organism: Paraleonurus japonicus (assembly GCA_030762865.1). Taxonomy (NCBI): domain Eukaryota; kingdom Viridiplantae; phylum Streptophyta; class Magnoliopsida; order Lamiales; family Lamiaceae; genus Paraleonurus; species Paraleonurus japonicus. Next base: position 15,557,870 of record CM061055.1, on the reverse strand, counting down.
TGGTACTTTGAATCAATTTTGAAAGATTTGAAAAATCTACAAAATCTATTCAACCCCCCTTCTAGATTTTGTCCTAGAAGGTTAACTCAAATTTTCTTAATCAACTCAACCAATCGGGACCAACACCATTTTTAGAAAGAAAATCAATTGTAAGAATAAATATACCCAGACAGAAATTATGTGTAATTTGTTTCTTAACATAAAGTCATGAGCAAACAGTATGGTTCTAAATTGGTAAATCAACTAATTGATAGAAGAATTTTTCATGCTGGTTAATTTGAATATTTATAGTAGTATGTGTAATTATCTCAAATGTAGTATCATTCTTAATTTTTAAACTCGTAATTGTTCATTTGTCTAAATATTATGTTTATCTAATGACTATAAATAGTATAACACAAGAACTTATTCCAATACAATCATATCTTACTTCAATATCTAAGTTTTCATAATGACAACAAAGAAGAAAATAAATATTAATACATTAATTTTTGGTCCTAAATTTATTGTCCCATAACTTTGATGGTTAATTTCCTATTTGAAATCTTTGACCAAAAAATAAGGTATTTTAAAAAAATTACTTATTACAAAAGATTTTCAAATTAATTTAGAGTTGGAATATTAATGTATTCAATATAAATAAATTATATAATTCAAGTCGAGCTAACTTGAAAATTAAGGCACCGTCCCAATAAAAAAAATAATTAAGAAAATTATGATATTGGAATTTGGTTCTATTTCCTTTTTATGAAAATCCTACATTATCATATTGTTATTTATAATACTTATGTTTGAGATATATTGATTTACTACAAGAACTTAAAGTTCTCTATGTCTATCATTCTTCTGTTACTTTTACATGTGAGTTTCTTATTTTGTTTCTATTGTATAATATTATTATGCATAAGTTTATTTGCTTATTATAATTTTGATGAAAACGTAGAGATTTAGAAAAATCATGTATGTCCCCTAATTTATGTCCCCTAGGTTCAAGGGCGATTCTTCCCGCTCTATTGAGGAGGAATGGTGGTCTCCGGTTTTGAGCCAGTTGGTTGCTGACTTAGTGAAGATTGAGTTGACCTCAGCAAGCATGCCCCCGCTAATACTCCCTCTTTGTTCCCTTGCCCTGGAAGTCCCCGCCTCCCAGGAAGAAGTCTGCATAGCTCATGCCATGGAGAAGGATGTGGAGCAGGTCGCCGCAGGTGCTGAGGCTGAAGAAACCTCTAACTCTCCTGATTAACTCTTGGTATTTCATAAACAATTATTTTGACTGGGTTGTAATGAATACTCTTCTCTTCTCTCTATTTTCTCCATGCCGGTTTGGCATCATGAATTATGTTCTCCCCTCTGTTGAGAGTTTATACTTTATTTTTGAACTTTGTTGCCCCCTTGTCGGGGGCTTTTTACTATGAATAGACGTAGTCTCTCCCTCGCCGGGAGTTTATTCTCATATATGTTGTTCATCCTCCCTTGCCGGGAGTTTATTTTCATTATTGTTATTTATCCTTCCTTGCTGGGGACTTATCATTGCATGCATGCTTGTGTCCTCCCTTGCGGGGAGTTGCATGTTTCTTATCTGCAATTTTCATGGTTGATTTTGCTGCATGTTTTTCAAACTGTTTAGCTCTTTAAGCTGTTAGCTTGAATGCATGACTTAAGCACTAGGACCATAATACTAGTTGTAGCGTGAATGTATCATTTTTCTCGTATGTTGATAACCCATTTGCTTGAAATCCCCTTTTTCATCCCTAGGGGTTTATGCTTTAGGTTCTCAGGTTTTCCCTTGACTTCGTAGTCTAGGAGTTCCTCTAGATAGCTTTTATAAGCTCAAGGTTATATTTTCTTTTAGGTTTAACATAGTTTCCTTTCGAAAAAACTAGTTAAAACCATCTTTCTCAAGTTCAGGTAAGTTCAAACCATTTTCGTAGGTTTAACTTAGTGCTTCCGAAGCTTCCATAGCTTCCTTCTTCAGAAATCTTCCTTCTAGGTTTGAGCTAACCAAACCCTTTCTGTAGGTTTACGTTAGCCAATACCTTTTCATAGGTTCAATTTTGGCTTCCTCTTATGAAACCTTTTCCTCAAGTTTAAGTAACTTAATCTAACCTGGAAAAACCCTTGCTAGGTTTAGGTTAGTTAAGATATTTCCTATCTTCGAGGTTTCCTCTTAACCTTCCTCCTTTATGACCCCCTTCGGGTCTGAGTTGGGTAAAACCTTTCTGTAGGTTTCTATTTTCTAATCCTTCAACCCTTCTCGGGCTCTAAGTTGCCCAGACCTTCTCTGTAGGCTCGGCTTAAACTCTCTAAAAAGACCTTTATCTAGGCTTGAAGTTTGGCTTCTCTTTAAGCCACTTTTGCCCTTGATTTGGCACACTTTCTAGGGTTAGTTAAATCCTTTCTATAGATTTAACACCACTCTTTTTCGAAAAAGCTTTTCTCGAGATTACGCTAGTTAACACCTTTTTACAAGTTTTAACTTAGTTTCTCCTTGGGAGACCTTCTTCAGGTAAAACCTGATTTAGGCCCCTCTTTTGCTGGTTCGCCTTAGGCTCTCTCTGAGCCATGTCTTGAATTCTTGTTTTCTAGGGCTGGAATATACTCAAGCCTCTTAAACGACTTAGACTTTTAGCTGTAGAACCCTCTTTCCTGGGTTCCCACTAATATTGCACTTCCTCATAGGTCCACCTTAATTCCTCTAGGAAATACCCTTTCTTATTTTAGATAAGTTCACCCCTCTTTCGCAGGTTTAACTTATCCTTTCTGAAGCTTTCTTAGCCTGCATTCTGAAAATCTCATATGGGCTTGAGCTGATTAAGCCTTTGCCACAGAAAACTATCTCTTAGTTAGATTTTGGTAAATCTAACTTGATTTTTCAAGGCCTTCGTAGCCTTTAAGTAACATAGTCCTCTCTGGACGTAGGTAGGTTTAACCTCTGTAGGTTCAATTCGACATTTTCAAAACTGTCGTATTTTCAAATCTTGAAAGCCCTTTCTGAGTGCTGGTTTAATCAAGTCCTTCTCGTAGATTTGATCAAGGCTTTTCTCAAGGCCATATCTCATATTCGGCCTTTAGTCCGTTAAACCCTTGCTGTAGGTTTAACTTAGTTCTCCGAAGCTATTTCTTAATTCTTGCAACCCTCTCTGGGCACAGGTGATGTTAAACCTTATCTGTAGGTTTAATTTATTGTTTCGAAGCTATCTTTTAGCTTCTCTTCTCGTAACCCTCTCTGGGTTTAAGTGAAATAAACCCTTTATGTAGGTTTAACTTAATGTTTTGAAGCTATTTCTTAGCTTCTTTTCTCGTAACCCTTTATGGGATTAGGTGGACCCTCTCTGTAGGTTTAACTTAATGTTTCGAAGCTATCTCTTAGCTTATTTTCTCGTAACCCCTCTCTGGGGTTAGGTGGGTTAAACCCTCTCTGTAGGTTTAACTTAATGTTTCGAAACTATCTCTTAGCTTCTTTTCTCGAAACCCCTCTCTGGGATTAGGTGGGTTAAACCCTCTCTGTAGGTTTAACTTAGTGTTTAAAAGCTATCTCTTAGCTTCTTTTCTCATAACCTCTCTCTGGGGTTAGGTGGGTTAAACCCTCTCTACAGGTTTAACTTAATGTTTCGAAGCTATCTCTTAGCTTCTTTTCTCGAAACCCCTCTCTGGGATTAAGTGGGTTAAACCCTCTCTGTAGGTTTAACTTCATGTTTCGAAGCTATCTATTAGCTTCTTTTCTTGTAACCCCTCTCTGGGGTTAGGTGGGTTAAACCCTCTTTGTAGGTTTAACTTAATGTTTCGAAGCTATCTCTTAGCTTCTTTTCTCGAAACCCCTCTCTGGGATTAAGTGGGTTAAACTCTCTCTGTAGGTTTAACTTAATGTTTCGAAGCTATCTCTTAGCTTCTTTTCTCGAAACCCCTCTCTGGGATTAGGTGGGTTAAACCCTCTCTGTAGGTTTAACTTAATGTTTTGAAGCTATCTCTTAGCTTCGTTTCTAGAAATCCCTCTCTGGGATTAGGTGGGTTAAACCCTCTCTGTAGGTTTAACTTAATGTTTCGAAGCTATCTCTTAGCTTCTCTTCTCGTTGTTTGATGTGAATTCATTTCGTGAATGCTCATCGTATTTCCCATTGAATGTTTCCTGTGCATTTTATTCATTCATCTAATTTTTTCGAAAGGTATTAATTCGCATATGATCAATCGTGTGTTGTGATGCAATCGGATTGAATAGCATGCAATCATATTTTTCAATCATAATCAACAAAAGAATAGACTGATAAACTCATGAATAATGAAAAATCGCTTTCCTTAATTGATAAACAGGTTTGTTCCATTGACCATAATCGATCAACATAAGTCAAGAGATAACTCGGCCGGCCTCTTTAAAAAACCTCCCTAGTAAAACCCAGTGGGAAACCCGCAGGCAAGAGAAAAAAAGTACCAGTGGAACGAAATTACATCAACTTTAGAATTCAAATAACATGAATAAAACAACTCTTACATAAAAAGAACCACCTACTTGCAGCGAGGCGGGTACTTTCTTCAGGTGTAAAATCTCTTCAATCGGCAGACATTCCAGGGTCTAGCCAGCTGATTTTCATCCATATCTTGCAATTCATAAGTGCCTCCTCGGAGGACTTTAGTCACCTTGTACGGCCCCTCCCACTTGGGATCGAGCTTTCCGATACTTTTCAGCGCATCAGCTTGTCTTAGCACCAAGTCTCCCTCTTCAAACCTCCTACTTATGACCTTCTGATCATAAGCTGCTTTTATACGGTTTTTGTACTTCTCAACTTTCAGGTGGGCTATTTCCCGCTCCTCCTCTAGCATGTCTAAGTTTTCTCTCATCAGCTCTTCATTTCTCCCCTCCTGGAAGTGGGCTAAGCGATGTGTCTTCATCCCCACTTCAGAAGGTATGACCGCAGCCGCCCCATACACTAAGTGAAATGGGGACTCCTCTGTTAGCTCTCTAGGGGTGGTTCGGTAATCCCACAGAACTGACTCTAGCTCATCGACCCACCTCCCTCCAGCTTTGTCCAGCCGGGCACGTATTCCGTTCACGATAGTTCTGCTGGTGACCTCTACCTGGCCATTAGCCTGGGGGTGTGCCACCAACGTGAATCTCTGAACAATCTTCAGGTTATCACACCATTCCCGCACCATGTTTCCCATAAACTGGGTTCCATTATCTGATACCAGGATTCTAGGTATGCCAAACCTGCAGCAAATATATCTCCATAAAAATTTGATTATGTTACCTTTCTCGATCCTCGCTAGAGGTACAGCTTCGACCCACTTGCTAAAGTAGTCCACTGCAACCACCAGGAACTTCCGTTGGCCCACTGCAATCGGGAATGGGCCCACCAGGTCTATCCCCCACTTCGAGAAGGGACATGGAGATGCATGGCTCCCATCTCCTTTGCAGGGAGGTGGATCAGACAGCCATGTTTTTGGCATTTCTCGCACTTCTTTACCCAATCTTTGACATCCTGGGTCATGGTAGGCCAGAAGTATCAACCCCTCAAGGCTTTCCGGACTACTGTCCGAGCCCCTACATGGTCAGCGCAACAACCTTCATGTATATCTTTGATTACGTACCTCCTTTCTTGAGGGGATAAACACCTCAAGTAAGGCTATGTGAAGGACCGTCGGTACATCTTATCTCCGATCATCGTGTACCGGATTCTCTAGTTCTGAGCTTTCCTTTTATCTGGGCAGCTCTCCGGGTTCTACAACACTCGATAAATGCTGGTTCTCCAATCATCTTCAGCTCCGATAACCCCTATTAAGGAAACCGTAGCCTCTGCTTCTGCAGTCACCAGGGTGGTCTTCCCCCCTCCCTTCAGTGTTGCAGAACTCGCGAGCTTTGACAGGCTATCCGCTCTGGAGTTTTCCTCTCGAGGTATTTGTCTGACCTCAAAGGAGCTGAACCTTCCCTGCAGCTCCACTACTCGCCAAAGGTAGGCTATCATTTTCTCGTCCTTGGACTCGTACCCACCTGTACTTGCTGGGTTACAAGTTGGGAATCTGAAAATATGACCACCTGACCTGCTCCCAGCTCGGCGGCCATCTCCGCTCCTCGAATCAGGGCCTCGTACTCGGCTCCGTTGTTGGAGGTAATGAATTCAAACCTCACTGCAACTTGTGTTTCCTGGCCTTCCGGATCAATAATTACGATCCCCACTCCACAACCCTGCATAAATACAGAGCCGTCAACATATGCCTTCTATTCTCCTTCCTCCAGCGCACGCGTACCCTCCTAAATGAAGTCAGACAGGGCTTGTACTTTAATGGTCCTCCGTTGCTCAAAATCCGTTCATATTCTCCCAGTTCGACGGCCACTTGACCATCCTCCCTGAGAGATCAGCTCTTCCACCTGTTTCAGAAGGTAGTTAGTCTGAACAATGACCTTATGTGAATAAAATAAGGTCGTAACCTCCGAGCCGTGATCATTATAGTCAGGGCTGCCTTCTCTATCTCCGAGTATCTCTCTTCTGCTCCTTGAATGAGTTTACTGATGTAGTAAATAGGTTTCCGGGTTAACCCCTCCTCCCTCACCAGCACGGAGCTAAGTGAGACCCCACCTACAGAGAGGTAGAGATAAAGTGTCTCCCCTGGTACTGGCTTTATCAGTGTAGGTAGCTGAGCTAGGTGCTGTTTAAGCTCCTCAAATGCCTGTTGGCATCGTTCATCTCACTCGAACTTGGATCATTTCCTCAGAATCCTGAAGAAGGGGTGACTCCTCTCTGCAGATCTGGCTATGAATCTGCTCAACACTGTAATTCTTCCATTCAGTCTCTGCAGCTCCTTGATGTTAGTGGGAGGTTGCATATTGAGCATGGCTTTCACCTTGGCGGGGTTAACCTCGATTCCTCATTGGGTCACCATATATCCGAGGAATTTCCCAGATTTCACTCCAAAAGAACACTTGGCCGGATTCAGCTTCATGCCATTTTTTCTTAGCACAGAAAAAACTTCCTCCAGATCGGCCACGTGCTCCCCAGCTTTCGCACTTTTCACAAGCATATCATCAACGTAGACTTCCATGTTCCTCCTTAGCTGGTCTTTGAACATCTTGTCAACCATTCTCTGATAAGTTGCTCCTGCATTCTTCAATCCAAAGGGCATTCTAATATAGCAAAAAGTTCCACTAGCAATAATGAAACTTACCTTTGGAATATCTAAAGGGAAAATTTGTATCTGATGGTAGCCTTGATAGGCGTCCATCATACTTAGCAGCTTAAATCCAGATGTGGAATCAACCATTCGGTCAATCCTAGGCAAAGGATAATTATCCTTAGGGCAAGCTTTGTTAAGATCTCGAAAATCTATGCACATTCTCCATTTCCCCCTGGTTTGGTGATTGGAGTAGTATTTCCGGGCAAGCGGTATTAAGACCAATCGCAAATATCGAACCCAAGGGAGTAAGTATGCAAGCGAGGCCCTAAGGATACAAGTTCTAAATGACTATTGTTGTAAGAATGGGTTTAGGACTAGATTCTACAAAAATATGGCAAGAATTAAAATCTAAAACTAATGCAAGCAATTGATCAAACACTTAAAATGCAATATTAAATGAGCTAAATCAAATGAGGGAATGGGGTGCAAGGGATAATCTCCATCAAGGAATCCATCATTAACAAGCACAAACTGATATGGGAAGAATATGCTTTGTTTTTTGATCCAAGTGACTTAAAACCAGAATTTTTCGGTTTTGGGGCCCTCGAGTCGAGGCCTTAGAGTTGCTAATGCTACTGTGCCGAAAATCATCCTGCCTCAAGTCGAGGCTCAGCCCTCGACTTGAGGAATCCGCATTTTCCACATCCCTCGACTTGAGGCTCCTCCCTCGAGTCGAGGCAGCTGCAAATTTTGAATTCTCTTCCCTCCATCCTATCCCTCGACTCGAGGCCTCTGGCCCTTGACCAGAGGTCTAGTCCAGGGCATTTTTTCGGATGGGACTCTGGCCTCGACCCCTGTTTTCATTCGTCTTGTCCGTCTCTTCATTCTAAGCATGCCGGTACTCTCGGTTTTGCCAAATTCCACCGATTTACCTGAAAAAACGGACGAAAAACATCAAATACTCATCAAGTAATACTTTTTAGGCAAATAAGTGATACTCTACACATTTATGCACAAAAACTAACACTTTGATCACTTTTTGCACTCAAATAAGCTTTAAAATCATGCATCAATTCACTTCAATCATAATACCCCCAAACTTGAAGTGTTGCTCGTTCTCGAGCAACGTAGAAACTAAGCACAAAGGAGTGAATTGATTGCAATTATGTCACATGGCACCATAGAAGAAATAGCAGACAATCGAACTCATCAATGAACATAAGTATCAATGCAAACATCCACTAGCAATCAAGATAAATCATGCTCAAATAAGTGCTCAATAAAACACTTAACACATTGCTCCTTCCATGAAGTGTTTCACTCTTCCCTTAAGTGTATAAAGGTTAAATGCACTCGATCATCAAATTCATAAATATGCACACCATATGCTTGCCAATGGACTTAATCTCAATCAAAATCATTTGTGTTCAATCAAGAATCAAAGAGGTGTTTCTCTTAGGTTGTAATGTAGGCTCTTTGGAAAGGTGAGATGTATTTGGATAAGAGTGACTAAGTAGTAGAGGCTTGAATGAAAGCTAATCAATACAAAATAAATCTCTTCAATCATTGATCAATCAACTCTTTCTTTTCCACTTCAAGATCAATCACCACCATTCACTTGAGCTTTCTTTCTTTTTAAGCTCACAAATTGAATTTTGCTTTTTTTCACTTCACACATTTTTTCTTCACAATTCAATTTTTCTTCACAACCCTTTTTTTTCTTTCAAGTATTCATCACTTAGCTCATCATTTTCCACCACACTTAGCAATCAACTCACCATCTATAGCCAACCGTCAAGCTCTACTAAACATGGGATAAGAAGGCTCATCAAAATAGGCTAATGACTTTAATTTCACTTGGCTTGCCAAAGAATAAGGATCACAAGCTCAAAATGGCTCACTAAGGAAATCAAATATATTTTGTGGGGAGAAATTTGGCAAAATGACTAAACATAGCAAACATGGCCTCGTATCACTTTCATGAAATCACACAAAGATCAAATTCAACAAGTCTAATGGCAAGTTCTAGCATACAAATCCATGAATGATGCACTCACAAAGAAATCATATAAACCGTATAAGATGTACGATTATTAAGGCACAAAAGCTCACGGGCTAAAATTGAGCAATGAATCAAGTATCATCAATCACATTCATTTTTGCACAGTTAATCAATCATACTAGCTTCAAGCTACAAATCTACACATGATCAAATCAAAATTCAACATATCTTGCAAATCAAGCACAAGTGCTCATGTACATATGTCCAAGCATACTCACTACATCAAGAATGATACTAAAAGATATGCAATAAATCCACAATTAAGCTCAAAATAAGACTAGCCCAAAAATAATAGGAATCCAAAAAAAAAAAATCAATAGAATGTAACCATCATAAGACAATAAACTCAGTAAGATCAAAGCATCATAACCATCATCCATAAAGTCATCACAAATCCAAAACATCATCATCACATCAAATCCAACTCATAGAGTACAATCACCAATCAACATCAAATCATACAAATCACTAACGAGATTAGAAACTAAATAACTAGAGGAGAGGGATGAGAAAGTAGGGAGTAACCCTAATAGTCAGACGGCGGCGGAGGAGGAGGGTAGGGGCCCGACCCGAAGTTCCAGGAGCTAAACTGCTGGAGGAGCGCATACATATCCTGCTGAGTCTTATGAGTCTCCTCCATCATCCGATAACACTCATCTTGGCGAGTCAGGCACTCGAGCTGCATACGCTGGTTGTCTGCCCACATCTCCTCCGTCAGAGTCCACGGCCTCTGTGATGAGCTCCCAGCCTCGTACTCCCGACTCCTCATCTCATCCTGCCAGTACATGTTAAGCTTTGGCTTATAATCCTCGTCCATATGTACTGGCTCATCCTCCTGATCCTTCTCCTCCTCGTCATCCTCATCATCCTCTCTATCTCCTACCTCAGCTCCCTCAGCGGCACCATCACCTTCATCATCATCAGACCCAGACTGTTGTCCCTCCTCATCATCATCTTCATCCTGAGGTTAACTCCATGCTCACGGGTATGGGCATCAATCGCCTCTGTGTGTCGCTGTGACAACATACGGAGATTGATGGTCATGAACGCTGGAGCACCGAAGACAGTAGTCAACCTCTTGTTTGGAAGAGGGAATCGGCCACCAAGGTGCTGCTGGAAGCACCATGTCCTACCAATACGGTTGAGCGTCCTCATGCGCCGCAAGGTGTCTATGGTGAGATCGGGGCCCTCCAGTGCTCTAAGGTTGTGAGTAGGGATGCCGAAGTGCTCGGCAATCAGAGTGATCATGCCCCCGAAGTTAATCTTCTTGAATTTGGTGCTAGTAGCCTGCTCAAAAAGGTAGCATAAGTAAGCAGCGGCGTTGAACCGGATCCCGTGTAGGAAGCACCAGATCACATAAAGCTCCTCTGAAACCACAGCTCCACCCTCTGATCTCGCGAAGATGGTGCTCGCGAGGATCTTCTCCAAGTATCTCACCACTGGGTTTCGAATATGAATGCTCTTCAATTTTCCCGGAATAAATTGTTGCTGACCCGGTGCCCCTGAGTCTGAGATTCTTCAACAAAACTTCTTGGCATTGTACTCCTTTCTGATGTTGAGTAGGGATCTATCTGGGTCTGTGGGCGCTCCAATGATCTCGTTGACCTCGTCCAAGGTCAACATATACTCGTTACCCATGAGCTCGAAAGTGATACCCTAGGGAATTTGGCCCTCTTGGCCTTATCAATCTTGACGGTGCATAAGAACTCGAGAGTGAGTCTAAGATACGTCCTCGGCCTCTTCATCAAGAAGCCTCCCATACCGATCTGCTCAAATAAACGAGGAATGTCCTCAATCCCCACAGCCGTCATGCAATCATGGTCAACAAGGCGGGTCTTGACCACCTTGTTATATAACTCGGTATACAATATAATGTGCTTCCTCCATTTGAAATCGTCCCACTGAATATCGATCTCAGCGGGCATCTTGTGAGCAAATCTGATATCCCTCTCTCGTCTTCGGATTTCCTCATCCGAGAAGTTATGTCCGTCAACTCCTCTAAACATATCTCCTGCAAAAATTCCCAAAGGCAAACATCAATCACCACAAATAGAAATACGAGCAAAGATTAATATCCAACTAGCCATGAACGAGTCAACAGGCACCAAAATCTCCAATCAACAACAACCCCTAGTGACTGAGCAATAATCCTCAGCAACTGATCAAATAGTCAACTCAGTACATACAATTAATAGAAGTGTTCAAATAATTCTCAAAACATGCATACATAACTAGAATGGCTTCAACAATTAACAATCACCACTAAGCTCACTAAAAATCATGCAATTAAGCTCCAAAAATTGTATCTAAAAATCATGAGCCAACTAGCAAGTATTTAGACAAATAATCATCGACAAATAATACACTTCTATCAATAATCAATTCAACATGACCAAGTAATCACAAATAATATCACTAGGAATTTCTCAAATACGCCAAAAATCAATCCCCAAGCCAAAATCCACAAATAAATGGGCAATACATCACAATCATTCCTAAGCATGCTTCTAATCTCATCAATCAATCCAAATAATCTCACAAAGACTCCAAATTCGTTCATATCAATCATGCATACAAGGTGTTCGAATAAATGCCCAAAAGAGAAATCAAATTCTATAAAAATCTAGCATAATCCTAAACACCCATGCAATAATCACCCATAATGACGAAATTGAAGGCCAAATGAGTAAGAATAACATATCTTGGTGTTAATTTCGGCCTAAGAATGATTTTGGAAGAAACCCAAGCAATTCCACACAAAAACCCCTAAATTGACTCAACAAACCCTCAAAATTGAACCTTGATGCAATGTGTATGAATATGGTGTGAAAAGATGGTGAATGATCGGTGAGATTAAGCAAAAATGTCGGAAATCCTTTAGGGTATGAAAGGGGATCGGGACTTAGGGGTATTCCGCGAGTCGTGCATGTGTGGAACTGAGTTGCTCTGCATCTTTTAAAATAAAACACCAGCCTCGAGTCGAGGCTCCGCCCTTGACTCGAGGGATCCCAAATTTTGAAAAGCCTCGACTCGGGGTCCCACCCTCGACTCGAGGGATGTGCAGATTTTGAAAAATTGGCTAAGTATTGAACCCTCGACCAGGGGGATGAGCAACCTCGACCCTGGGTCGAGACCAGGGAATTTTTACGGATTCCCGGGCCCGACCTGACTCTCGAAACTCCTAAAAATGACCTCTACGACCTGAATGAACCCAAATATGCAAGAATTTACCATTTTGGTCCCTCGATTTAAGCCCGGTCGCTCATTCGATCGAGGAGACCGGGTTCTCTTCCTTTTTGCTCATTTTTTCACCAACTTTTATGCTTTTCATCCTTTTTGATCTTGAATTCCCTTGCAATTTCGATCTCTTTTCCAATCAACGGACTGAGTGTACCTACAATTGAGCAAAAATAATCATCACATACTCATCACTAAGAGATGCATTTCAACCATAAATGATCAACACCCCCAAACTTGAATGATGACATGAATTCAAAGTTTGGAATGAGAGTGATACAAATATGCAACTCTAAATGATATCACAAATAAGCTCAACACATCAATTATACTCCAAAGCAAATAGCATAATTTCCTAAGCATGAGCAAAACCAATCCATAGCAAAATCCTCCAAGTAATGACCAAGAACAAAAACACAAAACAAACACACCAAATCAATAAAAGGATGGGTTGCCTCCCATCTAGCGCTAGGTTTAACGTCCTTTGCCGGACGAAACTCAAAGAGTTCATACTTCCCTTTCATCGACAAAATGGAGATCATTCTTGTGCCTCACTATGGTCTTTTGCAAAGAGGCAACATCCCCACTTGTCTTCTAGGAGTAGCTTTCCTCCTTCTTTTATTTCCTTCACAGTTAACACCTCCTTAAGTCTTTCAACACCAAGGAGACGGCTCCAATCGGACTCACTCCACACCACTTGATCTCCTACTTCAAAGCTTGCTTCCTTCTTCTCAAGTGGTGTCCTCTTCTCCACTAACACCCCCAAACTTGAGTACATCCTTCTCAACATCTTCTATCTTCTTTTCACCGGGGTCAAGCAAAGTGTCCAAAATTACTTTTTCCTTACTAGAAGCATCCAAAGAAACACAAGACTTGTTAGCAATTATTTTAAAAGAGGGAAGGAAATGCTCATTAACTAAAGGAATCGAAGAAGTAATAAGTGTAGAAACTTCCCTTTCAATGGAAGGGCATAAATCGATAATCTCTATGTATCTACAAGACTTCTTTTCCACCTTGCTTTGAGCAACCTCTTCCTCATGAACTCATGTAAATGTCACTTCCTCTCCATTAGAGCTCAACTTAAGCTCCCCTTTCTCAACATTGATCATAGCTTTGCCCGTGGCAAGAAAAGGTCGACCAAGTATGATCGGTGCCTTAAGCTCCTCCTTCATGTCAAGAACAATGAAATCAACCGGGAATATGAGCTTGTCAACCCCTACCAATGCATCTTCAATAATCCCAAAATGGATGAGCATATGATTGATCCGCTAATTGAAGATTGATGTTTGTAGGAATCACCTCTCCTAGCTCCAACTTCTCAAACACGGACAAAGGCATGACATTTATACTTGCTCCTAAGTCACACAAGCCTTGAATGTTCACATTCTCTCCTATCTTGCATGGAATAATGAAGCTCCCCGGATCCTTTCTCTTTTGAGGTAAGTGTCTCTCCAAGATCTGCTTGCACTCCTCCACTAGCTTAAGCATACCCTTTTCATCCCAACTCCTCTTCTTAGACATGATCTCTCTCAAGAACTTCTTGCAGTGGGGAATATGTTCAAGGGCATTCAATATTGGAAGATCAACATGCAAGCTCTAGAAAACTTCTAAAAACATACCAAATTCTTCATCAAGCTTTTTCCTCCCAAGTCTTTGAGGAAATGGAACCGGATTAGCCTTCATAGGAACTCCCTATGCATCTTTCTTGGATTCTTCCCTTGCTTTCACCTCTTCACTTGCCTTCTTTTCCACAACCACACTCTCTCCACTAGCTTCTTTCTCTTTCACCACCTCTTTCTTATGATCCACTTCCTTGGGCATTTTTGGGCCTTCATAGCTACAACCACTTCTAAGTTGGATAGCACTACAAAACTCTTTAGGATTAGGCTCGGTAGTGGATGGATACTTCCCCTTGTTTTGCAAGTGATCCACCGTAGAAGAAAGTTTACCAACCGTAGTAGCTAATTGCCCCACTTGACGCTCTACAATCTTGAACCTCGTTGTTGGAAGCACCGGATCGCCGACTCTAATTGATTATCTAATTCGAAATCACATGAAAAAATGCAGCAGAAATAAAACATACCTTTTCACCTTGATAGGTGAATTCGAACCAGTTCTAAGGTCAGAACTGCGGATCAAGGATGAGGCACGAACCTCACGATCTTCTGCCATATCCCTATCCCTTTCCCTTGGACGTCGAGTGGTCGACGATCCTCCAAGGAATCAGAACACTCAAAGGAGGCTCTGATATAGAGTTTATTAATAGGCTACAACAGGGACCCTAAGGAGGAATTAGGGTTGGGCCTCCTGATGGGCCAAAACATCCTATGTTCAATCCGAACACTCAACTTAAGCCCATCAATTATAACTCGGTCCACTAAAGAGTTATAATTGAATTACCGTCCTAATCCTATATTATAATATGGGCTCCTTTATTATGTGTACGTTTATTTTCCCGTGTTTAAGATATCAAATGTCCATAAATTAATTAAATTACTGAAAACTTAATTAATTTATATATAATTCCAAGAGTAGTACCACTAATCTTTATTATTATGTCGGATTAAATCCACCTGCAGGGTTTACATAATAATCTTTATGAGCTCCTCAAGAGGACATCATCATCCTAAATAATTAGGACACGGATTCCTTCTATAATCAACAACAGTACACCATATAAACAGTGTTATCTCCCAATTCACCGAGCCTATTGATTTAACAAATCTCACCCATTGGCAAATTAAAAAAACAAACACTGAGTACCCGTGCCCATTATTATATAGGGATTAAGAAGACGTACATCCATAATAACAGAGGTCTTGTTCTTTTATATAGTCGGTACAAATTGAACAACCTCATATGGTCCTTCTCAATACATACAAAATATACTAGTGTAATTTTATAGTCAAGATAGACTAATACCAAATTACAACACAACTGTTCTAATGGTTTGTCCAAATCCATCTTGGTTGTGAGCTATTATTTATAATCTATAATGAACTGATAGCATGATCTTCTGTGTGACACCACACACCATGTTATCTACAATATAGATTAATCAAGACAAAAATAATGATATATGTAACCAACATATAAAGCAAGTATTTTGATCATAAAGAATCTCATATCAAAAAGATGTTCATACAAAAAGCTAGGCTTATAGTATACATCCTAACACTCGTATCCATTTGATTTCCTATATCATCAAGCCTTGAATTATTTGCCTCCAACCTCTTCACTATCATCCCCAAGAGCTCCTCCGTATTGGCCTTTCCTTCATTGTTAGGCGCTTTGGAACCCGGATCGAATCCGGGGGGAAATTGGACGGCGGCTCTAGGGTTGGCATAAGAAAAGTTTTCATGTCTCCTCCATGTGTTGCCATTGAATTGAGCTTGAGGTTGAGGTTGATAGCTTCCTTGTGGCCTATTTTGGTAAGGCATTTGGTAAGGTCTTCCTCCTTGAAAATTCCCTTGATAATTTCCTCCTTGATAACCTCCTTGGAATGGAGGCCTACCCATGTAGCTAACTTCTTCCGGCATAGGACTTGCACACATATCAACATGAGGAATGGATGGACTCACACTTGCTTGGCTTTGTGAAGTAGTAAGGGCTCCCAATCGGTCCATCATAGTCATCATCATGCTCTTCATCGACTCTATCTCCTCAACATGTGACACCCTATGGTGTGCTCCCCGATTAACTGACACTTGAAACGAATCTTGGGCTATGTTCTCTATTATCTCGTTCATTTGCCCAACCGTTTTCAACCAAATAGATCCATTGGCACAAGCATTCAAAAAACCACCTATCCCCATCCGTCAAACCATTGCAAAAGTACATAATGGTTTGTTCCTCCGGAAATCTGTGTTGAGGACAATTCACAAGTAGCATACCATACCTCTCCCACGCTCCGGTATTGTTTCTCCATTCTTTTGGCGGAAGTGGGAAATAGCCTCCTTAGCTTGCACGGTTTTGGATGGTGGGTAGAACTTCATTAGGAATCTCTTGGAAAAATCCTCTCATTTACGTACGGTCCCGGGAGGTAATGAATTAAGCCATGCTTTAGCTCTCCCCTTAAGTGTAAAGGCAAAAAGCCTCAACTTCTTTGCATCTTCGGGTACCCCGTTGTACTTGGTTGTGTCGGAAATCTAATAAAATTGTGACATATGTTGATGTGGGCACTCATCTTCATCTTTGCCTTCGAATTGCTTCTCCCTAAGCATCCTCACTAGAGCGGGATGTATCTCGAAATTATTCGCATCTATCCTCGGTCTTACTATCCCATCATAGTGCTCTCTAAGTTGTGGCTCAAAAAACTCTCTCAATGACCTCCCTTGTGGTGGTGGCTCATTCATGGGTTGTGGTTGAGGATTTGGAATGTGTGGTGGTTCATGGTATCGTGGCTCTTGATTGTATGGCATTTGAGGGTAATATGGTGGAAATTGTTGTGGATGAGGTGGATAGTATAGGAATTGGTGAGCTTATGGAGGGTAGGGGTAGAGTATGGATTTTGGTAGGGAAAGTGTTGTGGTGGCATCCCTTGAGGGAAAGGGCCAACTTGAGCATTGAAATTATTCCCTTGACCTCCATTTTCTACTCTTCCTTCTCCATGTCCATGCAACTCCTCAACTTGAGGTTCACCAACCACTCTCTCCTCATTCCTTAGATCTTCTCCTTCCATAGCTTCCCTTCTTCGTCTACCACGATTTTTTCTCAACGTAGCTTCTATCTCTGGATTGAGTGGCAAGGGTGGAATACCACTTAACCTTGTTATCATACACCTACAATACCACCAATCCAAGTATCAAATTCCAACAAAATAAAGCACACACAAACAAAAATAAAAACAACAAGTAGCCACGTCAAACAATCCCTAAGTCTCACTTATAGGCGCAAAAACTAACTCCCCGGCAACGGGGCCATATGATTGGAGTAGTATTTCCGGACAATCGGTATTAAGACCAATCGCAAATATCGAACCCAAGGGAGTAAGTATGCAAGCGAGGCCCTAAGGATACAATTTCTAAATGACTATTGTTGTAAGAATGGGTTTAGGACTAGATTCTACAAAAATTTGGCAAGAATTAAAATCTAAAACTAATGCAAGCAATTGATCAAACACTTAAAATGCAATATCAAATGAGCTAAATCAAATGGGGGAATGAGGTGCAAGGGATAATCTCCATCAAGGAATCCATGATTAACAAGCTATAATTGTATCCAAATGCAAATCAATCAAATTAGAAAGCATAAATCATCATGAAATTAATCACTCAATTAAAATCACAATGCCTAATATGAGTATTCTTAGTCCTTCCCATCTCTCAATGTAGAAGTCCCCAATTCATACAATCATGCAAAATTGTAACCCGATTAACACCTAATCACGTTAGCTCAACTCTCACCTATTGCTAGGGTGATCAACCATTAATCTAAAGATACAATTTTACATGAAGCACAATTAAGAATCACCATTAGGAAGCAATCTAATTCAATTGATAACAATTATCAACAATTATAGCATGAGGCAATCACATCATCCCCAATTTCAATTATCCCAAGCACAAAGCTATTAGCCCATGGTGCTAAGTGCAAAAGCCATGGGTGAAAAATCTAGGAAAGCAATTAACAAGCTAATCAACACAAACAAGGAATAACGAGAGAAAAGTAGAAGAACATCACCAATTGGTCTTGAATTAACAAAAATAAGAATGCTTCAATCCTCCACAATGCTTGGAATTCAATTCTCTACTCTTCAATTACAACTTGAAACTCAAAATCTAATGGATCAAAATGCTAATCTAATGATTACAAGCTTGAATCTAATTAAATTCTATCAATCTAATGCAATTACAAGTATAATTAAGCTAGGAAATGATAAATTCGCTCAGGAAAATACCTAGAAACTGCTCTAAACTGATATGGGAAGAATATGCTCTGTTTTTGGATCCAAGTGACTTAAAACCAGAATTTTTCGGTTTTGGGGCCCCATCGAGTCGAGGCCTAAGAGTTGCTAATGCGACTTTACCGAAAATTATCCTGCCTCGAGTCGAGGCTCAGCCCTCGACTCCAGGGATCCGCATTTTCCACATCCCTCGCCTCGAGTCGAGGCAGCTGCAAATTTTGAATTCTCTTCCCTCCATCCTATCCCTCGACTCAAGGCCTCTGGCCCTCGACCAGAGATCGAGTCCAGGGCATTTTTCGGATGGGACTCCGGCCCCGACCCCCATTTTTTTCTGTCTTGTCCGTCTCTTCATTTTAAGCATGCCGGTACTCTCGGTTTGGCCAAATTCCACCGATTTACCTGAAAAACGGATGAAAAACATCAAATACTCATCAAGTAATACTTTTTAGGCAAATAAGTGATACTCTACACATTTATGTACAAAAACTAACACTTTGATCACTTTTTGTACTCAAATAAGCCTCAAAATCATGCATCAATTCACTCTAATCATTTTGCCACCAACACTGCATTGGATAACCAGGTGGGAAACTGGATTCGTTTGACATGTCCTGCCTCCAGCAGCTTCTCTGCTTCAGCCTTCGTAATGGCATCCTTTTCTGGTCCAAAGACCCTTAGTTTCTGCTTTACTGGCTTAGCTTTAGGGTCCACATTCAGGTAATGCATCGCCACTTCCTCTGGAATACCTATCATGTCAGCGGAAGAAAAGGCAAACACATCTGCATTTCTTCATAAAGCTGTTACCAGGTCTCTCTCCAGCTCTGGCTCTAGGTGGACTCCGATCCTTGTTGTGTATCCCTTCTTATCTGGATACAACTCGACCATCATCAGCTCTTCTTCAGCTCTCATTTTTGGAGGGTCATCTTCCTCCGTGATCTTACATCTCTTGGATTCGCGATCCACCTCCTTGTCTCTTTTCAGGCTGCGGTGCAGCTCGTTGTCGGCCATCTTCACTGCCTCCACTTAGCATTTTCTAGACTGCAACTGGTCACCAGCTACTTCACCCACCTCATCATTCACTGGAAACTTGAGTTTCATGTGATAGGTTGATATGACCATCTGAAATAAATTCAATACTGGCCTACCAAAGATCATGTTGTAAAATGAGGGTACATCAACAATAAAAAAATTCGCCATAACCACCCTCCTCCGTGGAGCTTCACCTAGCCCCACCTGGAGGGTTACCTGACCAAGAGGGTGCACTGCTGCTCCTGTAAATCCATATAACGATGTATCCACCGGTTGCATTTCTATGTTTAAGTTCATCTTCTTGAAGCATTCCAAGAAAATGATATCTGCTGAGCTCCCCGTATCTATGAAGATCCTCGCAACAGTGTATCCGGCCTGTTAGATCATGATTATTTTGATGAGTTAAAAGATTAATTCAGATGAGCAGATGACATTGTAGAACAGTGGAGACTGAGTTCTAGTACTAAGCTGATCAGACTAGCTCAAGAATGGTTCAAGTCAGCTGAAGACTAGAAATCACAAGTCATCTGAAGACAAGCTCGAGTCTAGTCGTCTGCAGGAGACAAATATGAAGAGCTCAAACGAGGTCAAGACAAGCTGAGTAGAATAAGAAAGGCAAGTCTTCACCAAGTCAGCTGCAGATGAGTAGATTAAAATCAGCCGAGGAGCAAGCGGTTTTCAAGATTAAGTTTGTTAAAGCAGTTTCTAGTTTGTTAGAACTAACTAACAAACTAACTGTCTTTTCAGACTTATAAATAGGTCTAGGCACTTCATTCTAGATATAGAATACATAGAATACACAAGTTTTCCAGCAAGTTATTTTTCTAAAATCACAAAGTTCTCAAAAGCAAAAAATAGTTTTCCAGAATTTCTTCATAGAATTTTTCAAGTGTTTATAGAACACTTCACTTCACATCTTCAAATACACTTCTTATTTTTAAAGTTAGATTTCAGAAGTTAGCATTTTTGAAGAGTTGAAGATCAAGTTGTAAGTTGTAAAGATTGTAAAGTAAGTAAGCAGCTAGTGGAGACCCTTCTTCAAAGTTTGGAGAAGGAGAGTGGATGTAGGATTGTTATAATCCGAACCACTATAAAATCTGGTGTTCTTTACTGCCTTCATTTAATTTCTGTTCAAGTTACAATTTGTTATTCAAGGTTTAATTTCAGAATTAAAGTTAAGATATGAATATCAGTGTTGCTTTTGATCTTATTAAAAGTTGAGATTAATCTTAAAATTCCATTGTGTATTTTGGTCCTTTGAATAAATTTTTGATAGATTTGAAAAATCTCAAAAATCTATTCAACCCCCTCCTAGATTTTTGCTAGAAGGCTGATACACTTCTCACCTAATCTACTCAACTAACCGGGACCAACAAGTGGTATCAGAGTAGTGTTAAGCTGTTATGATATTGATTTTAGGTCTTAAATAAGATTCTGAAATTTTCTTGATTTTCTTCATTTCCTTCATTGCTACTAACAGTGCTACTAATTAGTTTGTGGAGTATTTTGTTTCTTTGTTTCATCATGTCATCAGGGAAAAATAAGAAGTCTAGGAATCTTCCTGAATTCTCTATTGAAGATTATGATTACTGGAAATTTAGGATGGAGAATCACCTAAAGGCCATTCATGATAGGATGGAAGAGGTTCTTGAAGAGGGACCTATAAAATTTTATCATGGATGCACCAGCACTGGAGCTGAGTCAGCTGAATCCAGGACCAGACAAGAAAAGAAGAGTTCTGAATTAACAAATGATGAAAGAAAGGTCCACAATCTTGACCAAGTAGCTCGAACTGAAATCATTGAGACTCTAAGTAAGGACTGGATAGAAAAGGTTAAGAGATGCAAAACTGCCAAAGAGATGTGGCAGACTCTAGTCAATGTGTGTGAAGGATCTGAACTAGTCAAAGAAAACAAGCTGCAATCAGTCTTGCATGCATTTGAGACATTCAAAATGAAGGAGAATGGGTCTGTGGATCAGTTAGATGTAAGGTTGACCAATCTTCTC
Source organism: Paraleonurus japonicus (assembly GCA_030762865.1). NCBI lineage: Eukaryota > Viridiplantae > Streptophyta > Magnoliopsida > Lamiales > Lamiaceae > Paraleonurus > Paraleonurus japonicus. The sequence goes on along the minus strand of CM061055.1, from coordinate 15,536,529 downwards.
AACAAAGCAGCTGACCTTGGGAAGAGTTATACAGAAAAAGAGGTTAATAATAAGATTCTGAGATCATTAACCAAGTGATGGAGGGAGAAATCCAATATTCTTAAGGCTACTCAAGATTTATCTTCTATTACTCACCATACTTTGTTTTCACATCTTAAAGCTCTAGAATATGATATTCAAATAGAAGACGAGGAGGATGAGATGGAGTCAAGCACCTCATCTAAGTCTGTTGCCTTTATCAGTAAAGAAGACAAGGTTTCAACAGAGTCTGTAGGAGCTGATCTATCTTTGAAGGAGCAGATGGCTCTACTCACTAAAAGGTATGATAAACTGAGAATGAAGTATAAAAGAAATAAATTGAGATTTGCAGGAAAGGATAAATCAAGATCCAGATCAGGTAAATGTTAGGATGTATACTATAAGCCTAGCTTTTGTATGAACATCTTTTTGAGTATGAACATCTTTTAATATAAGATTCATTATGATCAAAATACTTATTGTTTATGATTGTTATATATATCATTATTTTGTCCGGGTTAATCTATACTGTAGATAACATGGTGTGTGGTGTCACACAGAAGATTATGCTATCAGTTCCTTATAGATTATAAATAATAGCTCACAACCAAGATGGATTTGGACAAACCATTGGAACGGTTGTAGTGTAATTTGGTATTAGTCTATCTTGACTATAAAGTTACACTAGTACATTTTGTATGTATTGAGCAGGACCATATGAGGTTGTTCAATTTGTACTGACTATATAAAAGAACAAGACCTCTGTTGTTATGGATGTACGTCTTCTTAATCCCTATATAATAATGGGCACGTGTACTCAATGTATGTTTCTTTGATTTGCCAATGGGTGAGATTTATTAAATTAATAGGCTCGGTGAATTGGGAGATAACATTGTTTATATGGTGTGTTGTTGATTATAGAAGGAATCCGTGTCCTAATTATTTAGGATGATGATGTCCCCTTGAGGAGCTCATAAAGATTATTATGTAAACCCGCAGTGGATTTAATCCGACATAATAATAAAGATGAGTGGTACTACTCTTGGAATTAGATATAAATTAATTAAGTTGTCAGTAATTTAATTAATTTATGGACATTCGATATCTTAAACATGGGAAAATAAACGTACACATAATAAAGGAGCCCATATTATAATATGGGATTAGGACGGTAATTCAATTATAACTCTTTAGTGGACTGAGTTATAATTGATGGGCTTAAGTAAAGTGTTCGGACTGAACACAGGATATTTAGGCCCATCAGGAGGCCCAACCCTAATTCCTCCTTAGGGTCCCTGTTGTAGCCTATAAATAAACCCTAACATCAGAGCCTCCAGCGGGTGAAAAAACGTGTGATCAGAGAGAGGCGGATTCTGATTCCTTGGAGGATCGTCGACCACTCGACGTCCAAGGGAAAGGGATAGGAATACGGCAGAAGACCGTGAGGTTCGAGGCTCATCCTTCGATCGCAGTTCTGACCTTAGAACTGGTTCGTCTTCACCTATTACGGTGAATAAAGGTACAATTCTATCCGCTGCGTTTATGTGACTGCGATCCCGAATCTGATAATTTCATAGAGTGGGCGATCGGTGGTTCCAACAATTGGTATCAAAGCCGTGTTTTCTGACTCTATGCAATTGATTCAGTTATTCATAGATCTGATTTATTAGGATTGCATGATTATTGTAAATCTATTATAATAGGGTTTCTTGATCTGTTATAATAGGGTTTCTTGATCTGTTATAATAGGGTTTTCTTGATCTGTTTTTATAGAGTTCATGATCTGATATTGAATAGGATTGCATGGTATTTGTAAATATGTCATATTAGGGTTTGCATGATTATCATAAATCTGTTATATTAGGGATTCGATGTGAATCGTAGATTTTTTTTTGGGTATGCGAATATTCTGATATTTTTTGCAGGAACCCTAAATCCAACTATTATGGTCAGCATGTATGTTTATGTATGTATTAAACCCTCGGACCTGTCGAGGTTTTTGTTTTGGGTTGGTGAATGATTGTAATAGTTATAACCACGGCGGTCTGTCGTGTAGGTTTTATTTCGATCTAGATGATGTATAGGATCGTTGGATAAAACTGTAATAGGAACAGATTAGGATGGTCGATGGAGGAACCAGTTCGATAGCAAAGAATCGATGGATTTTTTTTCGATCCCCGCGACCTGAGCGGCCAGGTCGATCCCCATTTGGCAGGGCGCTGCCCCGCACCCCGTTTGACGGCGAACATTCAAGAACATGGGATCATGAAAGAGGCCATAATAGTTGAAATTTTATTTTCCATATTTATTCTTTCTCATATGTGTTATTGTGTTTACAATGCTTTATGTGTTTCATATATTGTGCATATTAATATCCCTCATGTTAAATAACTAAGTGGGAGAGGGGTTATTTTTCAACAAATCCCATAGCCTCCATTTCTGGTTTGTAAGTGATGCATTCAAACATGAACGTTGGTTTTAAGTGCCTTCTTCCATATCGGATGTGTATCAAACTTCCTTATGGATAATTATAAGTAAGTTATTTAGGAGCGTGTTATCTTCTCCATCTGAAGAGGTACAAACCTAGGTAATTGACTTGGTATTAAGAAATGGTATACACTTAGATGCATATAACAGTATCCTCCCCATCGGAGTAAGTGCTGTTATTTGTATGGCTAAAGACAAACCAACTATTAATTTTTATTTTGTTTGACAAAATGATGAAAATAATGGGTAAAACCTCCTCTTGCAAATGATTGAATTAGTATACGTCCACACTATCGTGGCATACAAACATCACGGTGTTTTGAGGTGTTGGTGAATTTAATTGTATTGTTTGAGGGAAACAATATTAATTTAAATTCTTAATTTTGATCATAATGCATTTACGTGTTTCTCAGGATTTATCATAGCTTTAAATCCACTTCTTTGTTATTCTTAAAGAAAACAAACTTCTTGGTCCTAATTATATTGATTGGAAAAGAAACTTGGACATTGTCTTGATCATTTGAAGAGTACAAGTTTGTACTCACCGAGGTTTGTCTGAAAAACCCGATGAAAACTCTAGTGAAGAGGAGAAAGAAGCTTATAAGAAGCGGGTCAAGGCGAGATGAGATGGCGCGGTGTTACATTTTGGCTTCTATGTCAAATGTGCTGCAACATCGGCATCGAGCCATGACCTCTCGCTTATGAGATGATGCTCAATCTCAAAGAACTCTTCGGACACCAGAGTCGGGTTGCCAGGCAAGAGGCCATGAGAAACTTAATGACGACCACCATAACTGAGGGGACACCCGTAAGGGATCATATCCTCAAGATGATGGCTCATTTGAATGAGATGGAAGTCCTTGGAGCTGAAATCGATGGGGAAACCCAGTGTCGATATCGTTCTCCGTGACGCTGCCTAAGAGTTTTGAGCGATTTCGCCTGAACTACAACATGAACAAAAGGTTGTATTCGATGGCAGAACTTCTGACAGAACTCCAAGCAGCAGAAGGTTATTTCGTCAAGCTTCTCAAGCTTATATTGCTGAAAATGTTTCTACATCTAAGTCAAAAGGCAAAGTGATGAAGAAAAAGAAACAAGCTGGTTTGGCAAAGAAAACGGGTGAACCAAAGAAAATTGGTCCACCAAATGGCGTGAAGAAGCCTAAGGGCAAATGTTTTTGTGTGCAAGCCCAGGACATTGGAAGGTAGATTGCCCCGTAAAAAGGAAAAAGAAGGTATATCTTATTCACTAACTATTGAAACATGTTTTGCGGTGTTATCTACCGGCACCTGGTGTGTAGATACGGGAGCCACTGATCATGTCTGCAATTCTTTGCAGGGGTTCCAGGAAACCAAGCAACTTAGTGAGGGTGAGATTACCATCTACATGGGCGACGCTACGAAAGTAGCAATTAATTCTTGATGTGGAAGATGTTTATTTATTTTTGATAAGAATAAGACTTTGGTTTTGAGAAATTGTCTTTACGTACCTTGTTTTAGAAAGAACTTGATTTCAGTTTCTAAGTTATTTTTGGATGGATATTCTGTTTCTTTTGATAGCAAAGTGGTTGTCAAGAAAAATAGTGCTATTATCATTGCTCGCACGTTGATTGGCAATTTATATACTCTTAATCCAATAACTCCCACAAAGCAACAAATGGAAATTAATAGTACATCTTCTAACTCAAATAAGCGAAAAGAACCTTCAAAAATGAACCAAACATATCTTTGGCATCTAAGATTAGGTCACATTAACTTGAGTAGGATTCAAAGGTTGATAGCCGATGGACCTTTGAGTTCATTGGAAGTAGAAAACTATCCGACCTGCGAGTCCTGCTTGGAAGGAAAAATGACCAAAAGGCCTTTTAAAGCCAAGGGGTATAGAGCCAAAGAAGTGTTGGAATTGGTTCATTCTGATTTATGTGGTCCTATGTCTACTCAAGCAAGGGGTGGTTTCGAATATTTTGTCTCTTTTATAGATGATTATTCAAGATATGAATATATTTATTTGATGCGCCGCAAGTCTGAGTGCTTTGATAAATTCAAAGAGTACAAGGCTGATGTGGAGAAGCGTCATGGTAAATATATCAAAACACTACGATCTGATCGTGGTGGCGAGTACCTCTTAGGAGAGTTTAGGAATTACTTATCAGAAGCTGGGATTCAATCCCAATTGTCTGCACCTGGTACACCCCAACAGAATGGTGTGGCAGAACGAAGGAATAGGACACTCTTGGAAATGGTTAGATCGATGATGACCTATTCGGAATTGCCGAGTTCGTTTTGGGGGTATGCCCTGGAAACGACAGCGTACATTTTGAACTTGGTTCCTTCTAAGACAGTATCTTCTACTCCCATAGAATTGTGGAATGGGCGTAAGCCTAGTCTGAAACATATTCGGATTTGGGGTAGTCCAGCACATGTGCTGAAAGGAGATGCAGATAAGTTGGAATCTCGTACAGAAGTTCGGCTGTTTGTGGGCTATCCTAGAGGAACGAAAGGTGGTTTGGTTTATAGTCCTAAAGATCAGAGGGTAATTGTTAGCACAAATGCCCGATTTTTAGAAGAGGACTATGTAATGGACCACAAGCCCATGAGTAAAATTATTTTAGAAGAAATAAGGGGAGAAACTTCTACCTTAGTACCAAGAGTACAAGATGAGATACCACATGGGTCAGCACCATCTGCTACTAATGATACACTATTACCACAAGTGCCTCGTCGTAGTGGGAGGGTTGTTAGACAACCTGATAGATTCATGTTTTTGGGAGAGTCTTCGGACTTAGTACCTGGTGAACACGAATCGGATCCCTGGAGCTACGATGAAGCACTCCAAGATAAAGATGCAGAATCTTGGCAAAAAGCAATGAAATCTGAATTAGAATCTATGGATTCTAATCAAGTCTGGGAGCTAGTAGAACCACCAAATGGTGTAAAAGCCATTGGCTGTAAGTGGGTCTACAAAAGAAAAAGAGGATCAGACGGGAAAGTAGAAACTTTCAAAGCAAGGCTTGTAGCGAAGGGGTACACTCAAAAAGAAGGAATCGATTATGAGGAAACCTTTTCGCCGGTAGTCATGCTTAAGTCTATCCGGATTCTTTTGTCTATTGCTGCTCATATGAATTATGAGGTTTGGCAAATGGATGTCAAGACAACTTTCCTTAATGGAAGTCTTGAAGAAAACATCTATATGAAGCAACCAGAAGGATTCATTGCAAAGGGCAAAGAGCATCTTGTGTGTAAGCTTAATCGGTCCATTTATGGGTTGAAACAAGCTTCGAGATCTTGGAAAATCCGTTTTGATGAGGTAATCCAGTCTTATGGATTTATTCAATGTCCAGATGAGTCATGTGTATACAAGAAGAGTGACAGAAACGTGGTGGTATTTCTTGTACTATACGTAGATGACATCTTGCTCATTGGCAACAATGTCAAGGTGTTGTCAGACGTAAAGGTATGGTTGTCCAAGCAGTTTGATATGAAGGACTTGGGAGAAGTTGGACATATTCTTGGGATCAAAGTTATAAGGGATCGCAAGAAAAGAATGTTATGCTTATCTCAAGCTTCATACATTGATACTATCTTGGCTCGTTTTAGCATGCAAAACTCCAAGAAAGGTTTTCTACCTTTTCGACATGGAGTACCTTTATCTAAAGAGATGTGTCCTAAGACACCAAAGGAGATAGAGGACATGAAGGCAGTTCATTATGCTTCGACTGCAGGAAGCCTAATGTATGCAATGCTATGTACAAGGCCAGATATCTGTTTTGCCGTGGGCATGGTTAGCAGATATCAAAGTAACCCAGGACAAGGACATTGGACTGCGGTAAAGCATATTTTAAAGTACCTGAAAAGGACTAGAAATTATATGCTGGTTTACCAAGCAGACACTTTACTTCCTGAGGGTTACACAGACTCTAATTTCCAGTCGGATAGGGACAACAGTAAATCTACCTCGGGTTATGTGTTTACCTTGGGAGGTGGAGCCATAGTATGGAGGAGTGTAAAGCAGAAATGCGTTTCGGACTCCACCATGGAAGCTGAGTATGTAGCAGCCTCTAAGGCAGCCAAAGAAGCTGTATGGCTCAGAAACTTCTTGATGGACTTAGAAGTGATTCCTAGTTTGCCTAAAGCTATCACAATTTATTGTGATAACAGTGGTACAGTGGCAAACTCGAAGGAACCACGAGCCCACAAAGCAAGCAAACACATTGAGCGCAAGTACCACCTAATACGAGACCTCATAAAACAAGGAGAAGTTGTTATCGCCAAGATTGCATCAGCAGATAACCTAGCAGATCCTTTCACAAAGGCTCTTCCAGCGAAAGCTTTTGATGGGCATGTTGAAGGGATGAGAATCAGATGTATGGCAGCAATTATGGAAGCATAGTCTTTTAGTATAAGTGGGAGATTGTTAGGATGTATACTATAAGCCTAGCTTTTGTATGAACATCTTTTTGAGTATGAACATCTTTTTAATATAAGATTCATTATGATCAAAATACTTATTGTTTATGATTGTTATATATATCATTATTTTGTCCGGGTTAATCTATACTATAGATAACATGGTGTGTGGTGTCACACAGAAGATTATGCTATCAGTTCCTTATAGATTATAAATAATAGCTCACAACCAAGATGGATTTGGACAAACCATTGGAACGGTTGTAGTGTAATTTGGTATTAGTCTATCTTGACTTTAAAGTTACACTAGTACATTTTGTATGTATTGAGCAGGACCATATGAGGTTATTCAATTTGTACTGACTATATAAAAGAACAAGACCTCTGTTGTTATGAATGTACGTCTTCTTAATCCCTATATAATAATGGGCACGTGTACTCAATGTATGTTTCTTTGATTTGCCAATGGGTGAGATTTATTAAATTAATAGGCTCGGTGAATTGGGAGATAGCATTGTTTATATGGTGTGCTGTTGATTATAGAAGGAATCTGTGTCCTAATTATTTAGGATGATGATGTCCCCTTGAGGAGCTCATAAAGATTATTATGTAAACCCTGCAGGTGGATTTAATCCGACATAATAATAAAGATGAGTGGTACTACTCTTGGAATTAGATATAAATTAATTAAGTTGTCAGTAATTTAATTAATTTATGAACATTCGATATCTTAAACACGGGGAAATAAACGTACACATAATAAAGGAGCCCATATTATAATATGGGATTAGGACGGTAATTCAATTATAACTCTTTAGTGGAATGAGTTATAATTGATGGGCTTAAGTAAAGTGTTCGGACTGAACACAGGATATTTAGGCCCATCAGGAGGCCCAACCCTAATTCCTCCTTAGGGTCCCTGTTGTAGCCTATAAATAAACCCTAACATCAGAGGCTCCAGCGGGTGAAAAAACGTGTGATCAGAGAGAGGCGGATTCTGATTCCTTGGAGGATCGTCGACCACTCGACGTCCAAGGGAAAGGGATAGGAATACGGCAGAAGACCGTGAGGTTCGAGGCTCATCCTTCGATCGCAGTTCTGACCTTAGAACTGGTTCGTCTTCACCTATTACAGTGAATAAAGGTACAATTCTATCCGTTGCGTTTATGTGACTGCGATCCCGAATCTGATAATTTCATAGAGTGGGCGATCGGTGGTTCCAACATTAAAAAGGAAGATGAGTCAACAGATGATGACAAAAGCAGAAGCCAGACAAGAAGATACAGATCACCTGTCAGAAGAAATCCTTCCAGCCCAAGATCAGACAGGAGTGATACTTGTTACACATGCAACAAGCCAGGACATTTCAGCTATGATTGTCCTCAACTGACTCCTAAAGAAAGGGAAGAAAAGAGGAAGAAGAGAGACAGGAGATTTGCAGACCAAAGGGCTTTATTGGCTGAAGAAAAGGAGCCAAAGAGATCATCATCATCATCATCATCCTCATCTGATTTCGGATCAGATGATGAAATCTGTCTCATGGCTAATGAGGTAATCTACTATTCATCTTCTGATAATGATTCTTGTCAGTATGCATCTGATCATGACCAAACTGTTATCCATGAGTTATTGAGAGATTTAAAGACATCTCTGGCTGCTTATAAACAGCTAGAGACGGAAAATTTGGCTTTAAAGGATCAAATTCAAATTCTAATTAAAGGCAAGCAGGTGATGAATTGTTCATAAACTGAGGAAACATTCAAGGGGGAATGTTTTCCTCAAGCTGAGGCTAGTACATCAGCCAGCTTACCTGAAAGGTTAGAAAATGAATTGAAAAACTTAAAAGACAAATTTGAAGTAGTCTGTGCTGAAAATGAATCAATTAAGAAAGACAATGAGAAGCTTGTCTTCAAAATTAGTCAACTTAATAATTCACAGTCAGCAATAGACCATATCTTTAACACATCTCAAAAATTCCATGACAAAACAGGTCTTGGTTATGATAGAAATAATAAATCAGATGTACAAAAACCTAGGAAATTTGTGAAAGCATCTGATCAATCAAAAGAGGTTAAAATTGGTCCTTGGAAACCAACTAGTCAAGTAAGGACTGCATCTCCCAGTCTGAAAAAAAAAAATTCAGCTAAGGACTCCTTATCAGACTTGGAGAAACCCAAGAACCAAAGTAAGAAGAAATTCTTATTATAATCCTTTTGATGGAAGGAGCAGATGTTACCCCACATTTTCTAAGTTTAGGAAAATTACTCAATCTGAATACAACAAGTTATCATTCAAAAGTGATACAATTGTAGACAGATTTGGTAGAAAAATCGAGTCTGATTTATTGTTTAAAGATGAGATGTTTATTTGGTTACCTAAAGTGATACTTGACCTTCAAGGACCCAAGATCACTAGGGTACCTTACAACTGGTCTGTTTTTCAGGATACACAGGGATCATCACTCAAGGAAGAGATCTTAGCTTCAATATGGTACATTGATAGCGGCTGTTCACAACACATGACCCATAACAAGAGGCTGTTATCAAATTTCCAAAGCATTGATGGTCCAAGAGTTTTATTTGGGGACAATAATTGTGGTCAGACTAAAGGTGTAGGTACTCTGATTATCAAGGATATTCAGGTATCTGAAGTATATTATGTTGAAGGTTTGAAACATAATCTGTTATCTGTTTCCCAGCTTTGTGATAAAGGTTTTCTTGTCAAATTTTCAAGGGATAAATTTGATATTTTAGATAATCATTCAAATAAGGTACTTTTAACTGGCTTCAGACATGGTAATGTCTATGTGGCCAACTTTAATAGTTGTCCCAAAGATACCTGTCTGATAGCTAAGGGTGGAGAAGATCTCAGCTGGCTATGGCACAAGAGGCTTAGTCATCTGAATTTCAAAACACTTAGTAAGCTGGCTAAAAAGAACCTTGTCAAGGGATTACCTGAAAAACTTTTATCCACTGATTTTAAATGTGATGCTTGTCAGAAAGGTAAACAGCCTAGACACTCATTTAAGAGTATTAACTCCTCTTTATCTGAAAGAGTGTTGCAACTACTTCATCTGAATCTGTTTGGACCTGTTTCTCCTCTCAGTTTCAGTGGAAGGAAATATACTCTTGTTGTAGTAGATGATTTTTCTAGATACACTTGGGTTATATTTCTTTTCAAGAAAAATGAGACTATGAACAAGATTCCTGCTCTGTTCAGACAGATTCAGAATGAAAAGGGTGTTGATATTATTAAAATAAGGAGTGATAAGGGCACAAAATTTTTGAATTCTTGTTTATCTAACTTTTTCAATGAGTGTGGAATTATTCATGAGACATCTTCAGCAAGAACTCCTCAACAAAATGGAGTGGTTGAAAGAAGGAATAGAACTTTGAAGGGAGCAGCCAGGAGCATGTTGGCTGAGTATGATACCCCACACAGGTTCTGGGCTGAAGCCATCAACACAGCTTGCTATACCCAGAACAGGTGCATAGTTGTCAAAGACAAGGGTAAGACTCCATATGAGATTTGGAATGGTAAGATTCCAAGAATCTCATATTTCAAAGCTTTTGGTTGTAAGTGTTTTATCCATAACAATGGGAAATCTAAGTTAAAAACTTTTGATGCTAAGGCAGCTGATGGAATATTCTTGGGATATTCTAACACTTCGAAGGCATTTAGGGTTTTTAACAAGACAACCCTTTGTGTGGAGGAAACCCCTCATGTTGTTTTTTATGAGTTGTATTCTTTCTCAGATAAAGTGAATCAAATTTCTGAAAATCTAGATAAAATTGAACTGTATAAGACTAAACATAGAACTGTCTATCTACCTAGTCTTGATTCAAAATCAGACGAAGAAGAATCTCCATCTGATAATCAGATGACAACTTCTGATCAGACTCCATCAGATCAGACACCCTTGACGTCAGCTGATCAGCGGGGAGCAGCTGATGAAGGGGGAACGTCAGCTGAGGTTGAGTTAAAGGAGTTGTCTACTGAGACTCAAGATGAGGCTCCTTTTCCTCACATAGGCAAAAGGATGAGAAGCTACCATCCATCTGATCAGATTATAGGAGACCCATCTAGTAGTGTGCAGACACGAATGATGCTGGACTCTGAAAGTCTTTTCAGCTGTTATGTGTCGCTTCTTGAACCCAAGTCTATTGAGGAAGCTCTATCAGACCCAAACTGGATAACTGCCATGCAGGAGGAACTGCATCAGTTTGAAAGGCAAAGTGTATGGGAACTAGTGAAAAGACCCTTACACAGAAAGATTATAGGCACCAAATGGGTGTTCAAAAACAAAACAGATGAGAACAACATTATTGTTCGAAATAAGGCAAGATTGGTTGCACAAGGTTACTCACAGTCTGAGGGGATAAACTATGATGAAACCTATGCTCCAGTTGCCAGATTAGAAGCAATAAGGTTGTTCTTAGCATTTGCTGCATATAAATCTTTCAAAGTCTTTCAAATGGATGTTAAGTCTGCCTTCCTTAATGGTGTGTTGCTTGAGGAAGTCTATGTGGAGCAGCCTCCTGGGTTTAAGATCAATAACAAGGTCTATAAACTCAACAAAGCTCTATATGGACTGAAACAAGCTCCCAGAGCTTGGTATGATACCTTATCTGATTTCTTGACATCAAATGGATTTTCAAAAGGTAAGATTCATAGAACTTTGTTTAGAAAGGAAGTAGATGGAAACATCTTACTAGTTCAAATTTATGTAGATGACATAATCTTTGGTTCACCTAATCTGAAATTATGTGAAGAGTTTAGCATTCTCATGAAAAACAGGTTTGAAATGTCAATGATGGGCGAATTAACATACTTTCTAGGCTTACAGATTAAACAGATGAGTAAGGGTATATTTATACATCAGTCTAAATATGCTAAGGATCTGATTTAGAGATTTGGAATGACAACTAACTTCTCTATGGATTCAGATGAACAGGGAATACCCACTGATGCAATGGAGTATCGTGGACTGATTGGATCTCTTCTCTATCTCACTGCAAGTAGACCAGACATAGCATTTGCAGTTGGGGTATGTGCAAGATTCCAGTCTAATCCCAAGAAAACTCATCTGGAGACGGCTAAGAAAATTCTTAAATATCTCAAAGGAACTTTGCAAGTAGGGTTATGGTACCCAGCTGATGACAATTTTGAGCTGACAGGTTATTCAGATTCAGATTTTGGAGGATGAAAGATTGATAGGAAATCCACTTCAGGGACTTGTCAATTCTTAGGCAACAAATTAATTTCTTGGTTATCTAAGAAAAAGACATTTGTTGCCACCTCCACAACTGAAGCTGAATACATAGCAGCTGGAAGTTGTTGCTCACAACTCCTCTGGATTAGTCAACAGCTTAGAGATTATAATATTCAAACATCAGTTGTTCCTATTTACTGTGATAGTAATAGTGCAATAGCAATGACTTACAATCCTGTTCTGCATTCTAGATGTAAGCATATAGACATTAGGCATCATTTCATTAGAGATCATGTTGAGAAAAATAACATTAGGATTGAGAAGATTGCCACTGAGTCACAAAGAGCTGACATTCTTACAAAACCATTAGCTGAGTCTAGGTTTAAAGAATTGTGCTTACAATTAGGATTACTTGATGCATCTTTAGCTGGTTTCTAATTTGCTTGCATCTGATTATTATATTCCTTATTTCTGGTCATTTCTTTTCTTTAAATCAATGTCTAGAAAGAATTATCAGACTAGATATGAGTCAAAGGACAATCAGGTAGCTGATATCATTGATCTCCTTTTTAGGAATCAAGAATCAAGGATTAGTCATATTGACCTTATCTGACTTGATAATTACTTATCTGACATTTGGTAAATCAGATGAGGGCACAATAGTCAGCTGATCTCCTGAAGAAATAGATGACTATCTGCACCCTATTTGATCTACCTCAAGCTACTAATGGTTTTCCTTGAGTCTATGTATTTGCAGGAATAGGTCACAGATCATACTGTTTCACCTCATCTGTTCTCAAATATTTAATTCTGACACCTTTGTTTCTAAATAAACTCCATATTTTTCTCCATAAATTTTTTTTTGATTGGATGGAAGACCTAACTTTAGAAAATTAAATCTGAGCCTGTTTATTTAAATTTTTAAACTTACTAAAAAGTTAAAATTAAACTGTTTTTTAAATCAGACAGGTTACTTTATCAGATAACTCTATAAACTCATCTGTTTTGAAAACCCTTATACGAAGTAAGATAACCCTGAGCTGACGTCAGGGATACTTACTTCCCTGCATAAAGTAACCTATACCTGTCAAATCAACAGTCTATAAAGTAACTTTTTACGCATTTCAAAGATTAGTGAACTACACGCACTGAATCCCAATCGTTTATCCAAGTTTTAACCGTTGATTCAGCACAGTAATTTATTTCAAATAAACGGCTTAGATTAAGATTAATTTTTAAAGCGGTTTATCTCTCCAAACTCTCCCTCCTATAAATTCATCATCTTCATCAATTATACCCTTTTCCACTTTCAGAAAACTCACATATTCTCAAACACTTTTATCCCACAAAATTTCAATGGCATCTTCTTCCAAAACCACCAAAACCTACAAACCTACATATATCTCCACAAATATCTCTCATTTCAAAATGAATGAGGAATTTTATAAAAATCGTTTGAAGGCAGAAATGTATGTCGATTTTGAAACAACCCATGATTCAGAATCTGCAGAAATTCTTCATCTCCTAGAAGCATCCAGGCTCAGGGGATTTCTCTCAATGAAATCTCCCCAGAACAGGAAAGCAGATTTGTTGGGGGCAGAGTTTCTAGCCAGGATGAATGATACCCAAGATGGGTTTGATACATCAGTGGATGGGACGACATTGCGCTATACCAGGGAGAACATCTCCAGGATTTTTGATACGTCAATGGAGGGGATTAATCCATTGACGTATAAGGAGGATGAGTGGGAAGAATCTTTTGATTTGATGGCAAGGGTGTCTCAGAGGGGAACAAGAAGGGATTTGAAAAAGAATTTATTAAGAAGGAAGTATAGATTGTTGATGACAGTGGTAACGAAGGCGGTGTTGGGTGAGCAAAGCTCACATGATGGGTTAACCAAACCCAGATTGTGTGTGATGCGAGCCATTTTGGATGGTGTACAGGTTAACTGGGTAGAATTGTTGATTTACAAGCTCAGGGAAGAGAAGAAACGACTCACGTTCAAGTCGTCTGCAGAGGGCTGGATACCAACCTCAATAGTCAGCCTCTTCAACAAGATAACTATTTTGATTGAAGGGCTGAATAGAGAGGCTGACTGGAGAGTGGGTACGAAAAATACTCCAAGCAAAAGGGAATCCTCACCAAGGATGATAAGCTTGGAGGAAATCCAGACTCGGACGATGAGTCTGATGCAGCCAGGGTCCAAAGGCTGGAGGCAGCAGCTGCAGAAGCACAGAGGCCAGCAGCTGAACCAGCTGAGCCAGCCGAGGTCCCTCAGGCTGAGATCGAAGCAGAGGGACATGAGGAGACAGCAGCTGAGGTAGCCCCTCAAGAAGAATTAACAGAAACAGCTGCTGCAGTCCCCAGGGTCTCTCAGAGAAGAAAGAAGAGGAGGCTGGTGAAAGCCGTGAAGAAGAAGAAGGGGGAAAGCTCATCTGCTGCTTCGGCCAAAGTTGCCTCAGAAGGAGAAGAAGAAGAGGAAGCTGAAATCCCTCTGGTGAGGAGGCCGAGACGAGCAACTCAGAGCTCAGAGGGCTCAACCAAATCTGGTGGCTCTGAGCAGCAGATGGAGTTGTTAACCCTGCTACCAGAGGAGGTCCCAGTCCTTCAGATAGCAGCTGAGGTTGGTCAGCTGGAGGTTCCCCCTCCCCAACCAAGGAAGCTGCTCTCTCCCCTATCCCAGAAGCAGGTACAAGTCTTTCCCCATCTCCTCAATTATCACCCGCACCCGGCAATGAAGAAATACCTCAAGCTGACATTTCTGAGCCTCAAACTCAGCCTGACATCCCATCTGTCCAAACAGGCGATGAAGGGGTATCCCAGGCTGGTACCTCAGAGCCTCTCCAACAGCCTACAATCCCAACAGTCCAAACACAAACCTTACCCACAGAACCTGAACATACCTCACCTCCACCACCAACACCAACAGAACCATCTCCCTTACCCTCATCTGAACAAATTACTCTCCCAACAGTCCAAGCATCCCCTGTCCCAATCATATCCTACTCCTCTCTTCCAGCTATCCAAACTCAATCTATCCCTCTCCCATCTACTCAAACAGAACCAATCCCATCTTCATCTGATTCCTCAACTGAGGATGATGACACTGATCTAAGCCCCACCTCTGCCATCTCCTCCATTCTCTCCCTTGTCGAGAAAAAGATAAATTCTACCTTCAGAAGGAAGATGAAAAGGAGAACAAAGAGAATGGTCGAAGCTGTTACAGATACGATGCTAGCCAGCATGAAGGAAGTAGAGGTAACTTTGTCTGATAAAATTTTAAGTGTTACTAACTCTGTGCTGGCTGGCAAAGTGAAAGAAATGGAAGATGAGCTGAAAGCATTAAAAGAAGAGGTTAAAGGGTACAATCAGCTGGTGGTGAATGAGCTGGCAGTGGATCACTCTGACTTCAGGGCCAAGTGCAACTTATTGGATGCAAAACTTACAAACTTGGCAGCTGAAGTTAAAAAGGGGGAAAAAGCTGAAGCTGAAAAGAGACAAGCCCTCACAGCTGTGGTCGAGGAGACCAGGAAAGATGTAGGCATGAAGGCCAACACAGCTGATCTGGAGGCAACCAGGGAGGAAGCTCGAATCAAATCTGATGAGCTGGCTGCACTCCAGCTGAGGGTAAGTCAACTTGAAGAAGCGATAAAGGAGGATGAAGAGAAGAGAAGGAGAGAGGAGGAGGAGAGATCAGAAAAACTCTTGGCTCAGTTAAAAGAAGCTGAATCTGAAGAAGCCAAGGGGAAGAGAAAAGAAGTAGCAGTCAGTGAGCCAAAATCAGCTGACATCATTACAAGGGCTGCTGCTAAGGGGAAAGGAAAGAGGGAAGCCGATTATTCCAATCTCTCAGATGAGCAGATCAAGAGAATTAAAAGAGAGATGGAATTCTATGGCAAGAAAGAGAAGAAGAGGCAGAGAAAGAAGAAAGACTCTAATGTCTTCTGGAGTGCTGCTGTGTGAAAATAGATGATCAGAGATCAAGGCAGCGGGAAATTCAGGCCATTCCACAATACGTCTGCTCCTCCTAAGCTGGCTGCTGGAAAATATGCAGCTGAGTACAGAGAGAAAAATCTGGAGGGAATGTGGATATACTACTGGTATATTCTCAAGGGCCCCGGAGCATCTCAGCAAGATCCAGATTTGGCTTGGCATGAGTGGATGGAGAAGGTAGATGTGGAGTTCTATCATCGGCTGCTAGAAGAAGCAGATGTGGAGTTCAATGTCAACCTAATCTCTCCAGCTTTTGAGTATGCCATCTCTGCCAAGAAACCAGATGGATCCCTGGACCTAGACTGGGTCAAGGGAATTTTGAAGAAGGCAGAGGCTGAATCTGGGCTCGCCCAAGGAGAAGATCTGAAGCAGCTTAGGAAGCGTGTATTCAAATGGCTGATGATCCCAGATGAAGATCAGTGGGAAGATTAATAGAAACAGGACTTCACTTTTCCTTATCTTTCTTTTCTATTATCTTTCCTTTGTAATTTTTGTAAATCCAATATGAATATACTTTGGTTGATTCGTCTTACTTGTTGTATTTTCATAAAGTTTTTTTAAGAAAAACTTAAAATTTTCCTAAGTATAAATCATCTGAGAATTTTATCTCTCAGACTTAAAAACTTTTTCATAAAAATTTTATCTAAGTCTTAAGACTCATTTTTAAAAAAAAAATATTTCTAAAAGAGTCTAAAAGACTTAATTTCTTAAAGTGCTTTTAATGTGAATGAATCTGTTGTGATGTAAAGAATGTGCTCTGATATACCTATCTAATAATCTTGATTAACTCTAAACTAACTTCAGCTGTGAGTGTGTCTCTTTCTTGTAGGTTTTAACTTCATCAAAAAGGGGGAAATTGTTAGATCATGATTGTTTTGATGAGTTAAAAGATTAATTCAGATGAGCAGATGACATTGTAGAACAGTGGAGAGTGAGTTCTAGTACTAAGCTGATCAGACTAGGTCAAGAATGGTTCAAGTCAGCTGAAGACTAGAAATCACAAGTCATCTAAAGACAAGCTCGAGTCTAGTCGTCTGCAGGAGACAAATATGAAGAGCTCAGACGAGGTCAAGACAAGCTGAGTAGAATAAGAAAGGCAAGTCTTCACCAAGTCAGCTGCAGATGAGTAGATTAAAATCAGCCGAGGAGCAAGCGGTTTTCAAGATTAAGTTTGTTAAAGCAGTTTCTAGTTTGTTATAACTAACTAACAAACTAACTGTCTTTTCAAACTTATAAATAGGTCTAGGCACTTCATTCTAGATACAGAATACATAGAACACACAAGTTTTCCAGCAAGTTATTTTTCTAAAATCACAAAGTTCTCAAAAAGCACAAAATAGTTTTCCAGAATTTCTTCATAGAATTTTTCAAGTGTTTATAGAACACTTCACTTCACATCTTCAAATACACTTCTTATTTTTAAAGTTAGATTTCAGAAGTTTGATTAGCATTTTTGAAGAGTTGAAGATCAAGTTGTAAGTTGTAAAGATTGTATAGTAAGTAAGTAAGCAGCTAGTGGAGACCCTTCTTCAAAGTTTGGAGAAGGAGAGTGGATGTAGGATTGTTATAATCCGAACCACTATAAAATCTGGTGTTCTTTACTGCTTTCATTTAATTTCTGTTCAAGTTACAATTTGTTATTCAAGGTTTAATTTCAGAATTAAAGTTAAGATCTGAATATCAGTGTTGCTTTTGATCTTATTAAAAGTTGAGATTAATCTTAAAATTCCGCTGTGTACTTTGGTACTTTGAATAAATTTTTGATAGATTTGAAAAATCTCAAAAATCTATTCAAACCCCCCTTCTAGATTTTTGCTAGAAGGCTGATACACTTCTCACCTAATCTACTCAACTAACCGGGACCAACACGGCCACATCGGTTGTGATGACTAACGCGTCACTGTGGTCCTCCTTCCTGAGACCTCCATCCTCGGGACCAAAATGGATCCGGGGTGTAGGTCCTACCTCCTTCTGGAACATCTCTCTTGACATTTTTCCCACCTCTCTCCTCAGGATCCTCTCTCCAGCTTTTCGTGCTCGGAACGAGTCTCCCTCGGCTGGACCTCCTACTATCATTTGGATCAGTCCTCTTTTCTGGGAGGGTCTTTCCTCCTGCCTCCCTTCGATCATCTTTCATTTCTCCTCAGCTTTGTCATCAATCTCCTTCTTTTTTTGCCCCCTGGAGCTAACAGGGTCTCTCTAGACAAACTCTTTAAGATGACCTGCTTGAATCATCCTCTCAATCTCATCACGCAAGTGAAAATAATTGTTGGTGTCATGCCCATATTCATTATAGAAACGATAAAACATATCTGACTTGGGCTTCAGAGGCCCTCTGGATCGTGTCCATGGAAACTTCATTTCAGGATGGTCAGATGCTATCTCCAGCAGCTCCACCGATTCGAGCTTTAGGGTGGTGTATCTGTCAAACCTGGAGCGAGGTCCAAATTTTGCCGCTTTCTCCGGCTCTACCGTTGAGCTTTTCTTCGTTGGCTCTTTCTTCTTCTCAAGTCCACCTGGCTTGACCTCGGCTCTCTTCGCCTTCCTCACTTCCTCCAGTGTGACGTACTTCTCCGCTCTTCTTAGCAATTCATCGAACGTCTGGACTGGCTTCTTTGCCAGGGAGGAAAATAGGTCTCCATCTCAGAGATTACTAGTAAAAGCATTGATTTTTACCTCAGGAGTGGCGGTTGGAACCTCTAGTGCCGCCTGATTGAACCTCTTCATGAAGGCTCGTAGGCTTTCATTTTCTCCTTGCTTCATGTTGAACAATGTCAGTGTAGCTCTAGGTTGCCTCCTTGCACTAGCGAACTAGTGCAAGAATAGTTCTTCGAACTGCTCAAAGGAGTTGATGGAATTGGGCTCCAGCTAGCTAAACCACTGCTGGGCCGCTTTAGATAGAGTAGTAAGAAAGACCCTGCACTTCACACCCACCCATATCGATGGAGGAGGGCCGAATTTTCAAATCTCACCAAATGGTCATAAGGGTCAGTTGTACCATCATATTCATAGTTAAGAAGTTTAAAATTGTTAGGTAGTTCATCTTGTAAAATATTCTCAGTAAATTGGCAACCTGTGACAGGTCGAGGCATACTAACCCGGTTTTCCATCTGGTGCTTCATGTTATCCATCTGCTTTCTTAGGGACCTGATCTGGTCCTTCATGGCTTCTGATTGGGTATCTCCTATACCCTTTTTCTCATCCTCGATCTTACTCCCTCGCTGCAAGGGGGTTGTCTCCCTCCCCCGTGCAGCTTCCTCCGGACCAGCCTCCCTTGGTCTGGGAACTGCTGATCTCCTTTCTTGGACTCCTTCTTCTCCCAGGACCTCTTCCTAGTTTCTGGACTCCACCTCTCTTCTTCATTCTTCCTGATGCTCGTCCTGCCTACTCCCCCCAGGCTGGGATCAAGCAGGCAGGTTTCCCAGTCCTGCTTCTCCTGTCCTTCTTGCAGGTGGGGTTCTTCCCCCCTCCATCATTGCCCTTACTACAGCTCGAGCTATCATGCCATCCAGCTGCTCCTGAGTGAGAGCAATGGGGGCAGCTGGTTCTGGCATTCTTTGAGGTATCCCCCTGGCTGGAGCATTGGTGGCTCCGGGGACTCCCACTATAGGGATTCCTTCTGGAATCACAGAGGAAGAAGCGGGTAGGTTAGCCTCTCTCTCTCTAGCAGCAGCTCCTACTCCTGGGTGGCGCTGGCCAAGGGTTGAGCTTTCATCTCGCACCACTGTAACAAGCGGTGCTCCTCCAGTGTTGGGCACAGCAACGGGTGCCACGGGGTTGGATGCAGCTTCGTCCTATGTTGGGTTTGCGGGGGCTGTCCTTCATCAAGCCGGTACTAGTGCAATCGGTCTCATGGGTGTACGTTCACCAGTCATGATGTCTTTCTTTCAGAAAATCAGAAAAGAAAAGAAGTTGAAACTCACGTCTCAACTCTTTCTTCCCACAGACAGCACCAATTGATGCGTAAAAACTTACCTGGGCCCATTTTCCCACCTGAGTTCCACGTGGGTAAAGCCTTTACACAATAAGATTCATAGCCTTTCTCGAACGTACCTGCAAAAAACACGCCAGAGGGTTCTCCGGCGTAGGCACTCCGTCGCTCAAGTCAGATCACCGGAAAAAACTCAAGAAAGTACGTAGGAAGTAGCTAAGTAAGAGTGATAGTTATCCGATACCGTTACCTCCCTTCTGAGAGTGTTATTTATACGTACTTTGTGGAGTAATAACCGTCATTACAGTTTCATGGTATGATCCCGCACGTTCCTTCATGGTGTCGTGCACTGATATCTTTTATCTCAAGAAATTTACATTGTGCCTACGATTTCCCTCCCTGGATGGAGGTTGGACCCAATCAATGAGGAATATAAGGAATATTTCTTGACTTGGGCCCTAATTATCTCAACTGCTTGTTATCTCTCACATTTCTCGATCTTATCAGATAAGTGGCTGACATCGGCCTGGGCAATACCCGTGTGCGGGCTTCAAATCTCGCCTGGGCCTCAAGGCCCACCTGCAGCTAAGTCTGGGCCTCGCGTCCCACCTGTAGTTAGGTTTGGGCCTTGTAGCCCACCTACAATTAGATCAGGGCCTCGTGACCCATCTGTACTCAGGCTTAGGCCTCGGGGCCCGCCTGTAACTAGGTTTGGGCTTCACACCCACTCTGCGGTTGATCTGGGCTCGAGCCCATCTCAGGTTTTCCTTCCTCTATCGAGGGTATTCGATTATGTCACTGGGCCCTATTGGGCGGGGCATATTTGGGCCCTACATGTAGTTGGGCCTGACATTTTTATCCGCATCAATTAGTAATGAGTTTGTGTTTAAATCTTTGCATGTCTTTTTGGCAATATTTATGACATTCTCAATCATTTATGTATAAACTTTAAATTTAAGGAATAATAAATTGAGTGATATTTTAATTTGAATGTAATTTGTAATATAATGAACTTTATTTATGCAAAATAATACACTATATACATTACTATTTTTATATTAATTTTTTTAATATGTTGTTTATTATTGGATTTTTTGTAAAATAGTAGAACTGATATTTGGTATATGCATGTTTGTAATGAGTTCGTGTTTATGTTTTTGCATGATTTTTTTGGCAATATATATACTCAATCATTTACGTACAAACTTTGATAAACTTCGATCCTTTTGTTAGATCAGAAGAAGTTTTGATGAGTTAGAAGTAGTTAGATTAGAATCAACTCATGTAAAGTAAGATGATCAGCTGATTGTATAGAACAGCTGATGTAAAGAATTCTAGTGCTAGGCTGATCAGACTAGGTAGAGCTAGAGTAGTTAGCTGAGGTCGAGAAAGAGATGGTCATCTGAAGACGAGCTTGAGATAGTCATCTGCTGGAGACAATAGTGAAGAACTCAAGACGAGGTCAAGACCAGCTGAGTAGAATAAGAAAGGCGAGTCTTCATCAAGTCAGCTGCAGACTACTAGACCATGATCAGCAGAAGTCTAGGCAGCTTTCAAGAATAAGTTTGTTAAACGGTTTTTAGTTTGTTACAACAAACTAACCGTTTCTCAGGCTTATAAATAAGTTTAGGCACAGTACTAAACACAATTAATCAACTCACTCGTTTATATTACTCACAAAATTTTTCAAGAGCATTCAAAAGTTTTCAAAGTATTATTCAAAAGTTCTAAGTGTTTATAGAACACTCACTTGTGTATCTTCAACTCTTCTGCACTGTAATCTTCAAGTTTCCAGAACGATAGGCAGATTGAAGATAGGATTAAAGAAGAGATTCTTCACTTCCTTGTAATTGTAATGTTGTAAGCAATAAAGGTAGTAAGTAAGTCGAGGCCCTTCTTCAAGTTGAAGAAGGAGAGTGGATGTAGGATCTGTTTGATCCGAACCACTATAATTCCTGGTGTTCTTTGCTTCTTATTTTACTTATCTTGTTATTCATCAAATATTCAAACAAATTCAATTTCAGATTTGTATTCAGATTTCTTTTTGATCCTAAGAGATTGAGTTAAAAATTGTTTCCGCTGTTCAGCTTTGATACTTTGAATAGATAATCTTGTATTTCAAAAAGATTTAAAAATCTATTCAACCCCCCCCCTTCTAGATTTTTACTAGGAGATGATCTAAGCTCTTTGATATTCACTCAATCTGTAGGCCAACAAGTGGTATCAGAGCAATGTTAAAGTTGTTCTAAATATTTTTTTTTGGTCAAAGTAATCTTTGAATTTTTCAAATCTTGAAATTAATTTGTTCTTGAATATACTCTGTTGATTTTTGTGTTGATTACTAACCATGTCTTAAAGTAGTGAAAGAAAGGTTAAAAACCTTCCAGAATTTGACATAGAGGATTATGATTATTGGAAATTTCGCATGGAGAATCATCTGAAATCGATCCATCCTCGCATGGAAAGTGTCTTGTCTGATGGGCCGATAAAATTCTATCATGGTGGAGTTAGTGATGGAGCGAGCAGCTCGGAATCACGGGCTCAGATAGTGAAGAAAGTGTCTGAATTAACCAACGATGAGAGAAAAGTGTACAACCTGGATCAGGTGGCAAGAAACAAGATTATTGTCACACTTAGCAGGGAGTGGTACGAGAAGATTAAGAAGTGTAAAACAGCCAAAGAAATGTGGGACACCCTAGCCAACATGTGCGAAGGCACAGATCAGGTGAAGGAGAAAAAGCTCCAAGTTGTTCTCCATCTTTTTGATGTCTTTAAAATGAAAGAGGGTGAAACTATTGATCAGCTGGATATGCAAATGACCAATCTGATCAATAGAGCCACTGATCTTGGAAATATTTACACTGAAAAAGAAATCAATAATAAAATCCTTAGATCTCTAACCAAGCGTTGGAGGGAAAAAGGAAATTTGATTAAAGCTACAAAAGATATCTCTACTATGACACATTACACTTTGTTTTCTCACTTGAAGGGTTATGAGTTTGACATACAGGTAGAAGATGAGGAAGATGAGTTGGAGTCAAGCACCTCATCTATGACTGTTGCCTTTGTCAACAAAGAAGACAAGACTGTAGCTGAGCCTAAAGGAGTTGATCTATCCTTGAAGGAATAGATGACTTTGCTAACAAAAATGTATGATCGATTAAGGATGAAATATAAGCGAAACAAGTTAAAATTTGCAGAGAAGGACAGATCCAGATCCAAGAGGAAAGATGATGAATCAACAGATGATGACAAAAGAAAAAATCAGACAAGAAGATATAAATCTCCTGTAAGAAAGAATCCTATCAGTCCTTGTTGGATCAAGAAGTTTTGATGAGTTAAAAGAAGCAACTCAGATGATCAGGCGACCTGAAGAATAGCTGAGATTGAGACCTTAAGCTAAGCTGATCAGACAGGGTCGAGAACCAATCAAGTCAGCTGAGGTCTGGAAGATTACAAGTCGTCTGGAGACGAGCTTGAGTCTAGTCATCTGCAGGAGATAAACATGAAGAGCTCAGACGAGGTCAAGACAAGCTGAGTAGAATAAGAAAGGCGAGTCTTCACCAAGTCAGCTGCAGAAGAGTAGAGTAAAATCAGCTGAGGTCTAGAGCAGTTTTCAAGATTAAGTTTGTTAAAGCAGTTTTCAGTTTGTTAGAACTGACTAACAAACTAACTGTCTTTTCAGACTTATAAATAGGTCTAGGCACTTCATTAAGCAGATACACTACATACAGAATATTCAGAATACACAGAACACACAAGTTATTTTCCAAAAATTATTCTCTCAAATCACAAGTTTTCAAAAAGCACAGAGTAGTTTTCCAAGATTTCTTCATAGATTTTTCTAAGTGTTTGTAGAACACTTCCTTGCACATCTTCAAATACACTTCTTTATCTTAGAGTTAGATTTCATAATTTTGGTTAGAGTTTTGAAGAAGTTGAAGATCAGATTGTAAGTTGTAAGTTGTACAATTGTGAAGTAAGTAAGTAAGCAGATAGTGGAGACCCTTCTTCAAGTTGGAGAAGGAGAGTGGATGTAGGATTGTTATAATCTGAACCACTATAAAATCTGGTGTTCTTTACTGCTTTTCTTTACTTATCTGTTCAATTTCCAATTTATTGTTCAAGGATTAATTTCAGAATCAAAGTTAAAATCTGAATATCAGTTTGCTTTTGATCTTAATAAAGTTGAGTTTAATATTGAATTTCGCTGTGTACATCTTGTACTTTGAAACGATTTTGAAAGATTTGAAAAATCTACAAAATCTATTCAACCCCCCCTTCTAGATTTTGTCCTAGAAGGTTAACTCAAAGTTTCTTAATCAACTCAAGAAATCGGGACCTACAAGTGGTATCAGAGCAGTGTTAAGTTGTTCTGATATTGATTTTAGGTCTTAACTAAGATTCTGAAATTTTCTTGATTTTCTTCATCTACTTTATTGTTACTAACAGTGCTACTAATAAGTTTTTGTGGAGTATTTTGTTTCTTTATCTCATCATGTCTTCAGGCAAGAGCAAGAAATCCAGGAATCTACCTAAATTTTCTAGTGAAGATTATGATTATTGGAAATTCAGAATGGAGAATCATCTCAAGGCCATCCATGATAGGATGGAGGAGGTTCTTGAAGAAGGACCTATAAAATTTTTTCATGGAGGCACTAGCACTGGCACTGAATCAGCTGAATCCAGAACCAGACAAGAGAAAAAGAGTTCTGAATTGACAAATGATGAAAGAAAGATCCACAATCTAGATCAAGTAGCTCAAACTGAAATCATTGAGACTCTAAGTAAAGACTGGATTGAGAAGGTTAAGAGATGAAAAACAGCCAAAGAAATGTGGCAAACTCTGGCAAATGTCTGTGAGGGATCAGATCAAGTAAAAGAGAATAAATTGCAGTCGGTCTTACACGCATTTGAAACATTCAAAATGAAGGAAAATGAATCTGTGGATCAGTTAGATGTAAGGTTGACAAATCTCCTCAACAAAGCAGCTGACCTTGGAAAGAACTATACAGAGAAGGAGATTAATAACAAGATACTGAGATCATTAACCAAGAGATGGAGAGAAAAAATCCAATATCCTTAAAGCAACTCAAAATTTATCTTCTATTACTCACTATACCTTGTTCTCTCATCTTAAAGCTCTAGAGTATGACATTCAAATAGAGGATGTAGAAGATGAGATGGAGTCGAGCACATTATCCAACTCTCTTGCCTTTGTCAGCAAAGAAGACAAGATGTCAACTGAGTCTGTAGGAGTTGACCTATCTCTGAAGGAGCAGATGGCTCTGCTCACCAAAAGGTATGACAGATTAAGAATGAAGTATAAACGAAATAAATTGAGATTTGCAGGTAAGGACAGATCAAGATCCAAATCAAGAAGAAAGGAAGATGAGTCTACAAATGATGACAAAAGCAGGAGCCAGACGAGAAGATTTAGATCACCTGTCAAAAGAAATCCTTCCAGCCCTAAATCAGACAGGAGTGACACATGCTATACATGCAACAAGCCAGGACACTTCAGCTATGATTGTCCTCAACTGACTCCTAAAGAAAGGGAAGAGAAAAGGAAAAAGAGAGACACGAGATTTGCAGATCAAAGGGCTCTCTTAGCTGAGAAAAAGGAGTCAAGAAAATCATTATCATCATCATCCTCATCTGATTTTGAATCAGATGATGAAATCTATCACATGGCTAAAGAGGTAGTCTATTACTCATCTTCTGATAATGATTCCTGTCAGTCTGCATCTGATAATGATCAAACTGTTATTCATGAATTATTGAGAGACTTAAAGACATCTCTGGCTGCTTATAAACAGCTAGAGACAGAGAATTTGGCTTTAAAGGATCAAATTCAAATTCTAATTAAAGGAAAGCAGGTGATGAACTATCCAGAAACTGAGGAAACATTCAAGGGGGAATGTTTTCCCCAAGCTGAGGCTAGTACATCAGCCAGCTTACCTGAAAGATTATAAAGTGAATTGAAAACTTTAAAAGACAAATTTGAATTAATTTGTGCTGAAAATGAATTAATTAAGAAAGACAATGAGAAGTTAGTCTTCAAAATTAGTCAACTTAATAATTCACAATCAGCAATAGATCACATCTTTAATACATCTCAAAAATTCCATGACAAAACAGGTCTTGGTTATGATAGAAATAGTAAATCAGATGTACAAAAACCTAGGAAATTTGTAAAAGCATCTGATCAATCAAAAGAGGTTAAAATTGGTCCTTGGAAACCAATTAGTCAAGTAAGGACTGTGTCTCCCAGCTTGAAAACAAAAATTCAGCTGAGGACTCCTTATCAGACTAAGAGAAATCCAAGAACCAAAATAAGAAGGAATTTTTATTATAATCCTTTTGATGGGAGAAGCAGATGTTATCCCACATTTCCTAAGTTTAGAAAAATTACTAAATCTAAATACAACAAGCTATCATTTAAAAGTGATACAATTGTAGACAGATTTGGTAGAGAGACCAAGTCTGATTTATTATTTGGAGATGAGATTTTTGTCTGGTTACCTAAAGTGATGCTTGACCTTCAAGGACCCAAGATAACTAATCTGTTTTTCAGGATTCACAAGGATCATCACTCAAGGAAAAAATCTTAGCTTCCATATGGTACATTGATAGTGGTTGTTCACAACACATGACTCATAACAAGAGGTTGTTATCAAATTTCCAGAGCATTGATGGTCCAAGAGTATTATTTGGAGATAATAATTGTGATCAGACTAAAGGAGTAGGTACTCTGATTATCAAGGATATTCAGGTATCTGAGGTATATTTTGTTGAAGGATTGAAACATAATCTGCTATCTGTTTCCCAGCTTTGTGATAAAGGTTTTCTTGTCAAATTTTCTAAGGATAAATGTGATAACTTAGATAATTCCTCAGATAAGGTACTTTTTAACTGGCTTCAGACATGGTAATGTCTATGTGGCCAACTTTAATAGTTGTCCCAAAGATACTTGTGTGATAGCTAAGGGTGGAGATGATCTCAGCTGGCTATGGCACAAGAGGCTTAGTCATCTGAATTTCAAGACCCTTAGTAAGCTGGCTAAAAAGAACCTTGTTAAGGGATTACCTGAGAAACTTTTATCTACTGATCTTAAATGTGATGCTTGTCAGAAAGGTAAACAGCCTAGACACTCATTTAAGAGTATTAACTCCTCTTCATCTGAAAGAGTGTTGCAACTACTTCATCTGGATCTGTTTGGACCTGTTTCTCCTCTCAGTTTCAGTGGAAGGAAATATACTCTTGTTGTAGTAGATGACTTTTCTAGATACACTTGGGTTATATTTCTTTTCAAGAAAAATGCGACTATAAACAAAATCCCTGATCTGTTCAGACAGATTCAGAATGAAAAGGGTGTTAATATTATTAAAATAAGGAGTGATAAGGGCACAGAATTTCTGAATTCTTGTTTATCTAACTTTTTCAATGAGTGTGGAATTATTCATAAGACATCTTCAGCAAGAACTCCTCAACAAAATGGAGTGGTTGAAAGAAGGAATAGAACTTTGAAGGAAGCAGTCAGGAGCATGTTAGCTGAGTATGAAACCCCTCACAGGTTCTGGGCTGAAGCCATCAACACAGCTTGTTATACCCAGAACAGGTGCTTGGTTGTTAAAGACAAGGGTAAGACTCCATATGAGATTTGGAAGGGTAAGATTCCAAGAATCTCATATTTCAGAGCTTTTGGTTGTAAGTATTTTATCCATAACAATGGGAAATCTAAGTTAAGAACTTTTGATGCTAAGGCAGCTGATGGAATATTCTTGGGATATTCCAACACTTCCAAAGCATTTAGAGTTTTTAACAAGACAACCCTTTGTGTGGAGGAAACCCCTCATGTTGTTTTTGATGAGTTGTGTTCCTTCTCAGATAAAGTGAATCAAATTTCTGAAAGTCTAGATAAAATTGAACTGACCAAGACTAAACATAGAATTGTCTATCTACCTAGTCTTGATTCAGAATCAGACGAAGAAGAATCCCCATCTGATAATCAGAAGACAACTTCTAATCAGACTCCATCAGAATAGACACCCTTGACATCAGCTGATCAGCGGGGGTCAGCTGATGAAGGGGGAACGTCAGCTAAGGTAGAGTCAGAGAAGTTGCCTACTGAGACTCAAGATGAGGATCCTTCTCCTCACATAGGCAAAAGGATGAGAAGCTACCATCCATCTGATCAGATTATAGGAGACCCATCTAGTAGTGTGCAGACACGAATGATGCTGGACTCTGAAAGTCTGTTCAGCTGCTATGTATCGCTTCTTGAACCCAAGTCTATTGAGGAAGCTCTATCTGATCCAAATTGGATAACTGCCATGCAGGAGGAACTGCATCAGTATGAAAGGCAAAATGTTTGGAAATTAGTGGAAAGACCCTTACATAGAAAGATTATATGCACCAAATGGGTGTTCAAAAACAAAACAGATGAGAACAACATTATTGTTCGAAATAAGACAAGATTGGTTGCTCAAGGTTACTCACAGTCTGAGGGGATAGACTATGATGAAACCTATGCTCCAGTTGTCAGATTAGAAGCAATAAGGTTGTTCTTGGCATTTGCTGCATATAAATCTTTCAAAGTCTTTCAAATGGATGTTAAGTTTGCCTTCCTTAATGGTGTGTTGCTTGAGGAAGTCTATGTGGAGCAGCCTCCTGGGTTTAAGATCAATAACAAGGTCTATAAACTCAACAAAGCTCTATATGGACTGAAACAAGCTCCTAGAGCTTCGTATGATACCTTATCTGATTCAAAAGGTAAGATTGATAGGACTTTGTTTAGAAAGGAAGTAGATGGTAACTTCTTATTAGTTCAAATTTATGTAGATGACATAATCTTTGGTTCACCTAATCTGAAACTATGTGAAGAGTTTAACATTCTCCTGAAAAACAGGTTTGAAATGTCAATGATGGGTGAATTAACATACTTTCTAGGCTTACAGATTAAACAGAAGAGTAAGGGTATATTTATACATCAGTCTAAATATGTTAAGGATCTGATTGAGAAATTTGGGATGACTACTAGCAGAGAAGTTAAAATACCTATGACAACTAACTTCTCTATAGATTCAGATGAGCAGGGGATACCCACAGATGCAACGGAGTATCGTGGACTGATTGGATCTCTTCTCTATCTCACTGCAAGTAGGCCAGATATAGCCTTTGCGGTTGGGGTATGTGCAAGATTTCAATCTAATCCCAAGAAAACTCATCTGGAGACGGCTAAGAAAATCCTTAAATATCTCAAAGGAACCTTGCAAGTAGGGTTATGGTACCCAGCTAATGACAACTTTGAGGTGACAGGCTATTCAGATTCAGACTTTGGGGGATGTAAGATTGATAGGAAATCCACTTCAGGAACTTGTCAATTCTTAGGCAACAAATTAATTTCTTGGCTATCTAAGAAACAGACATCTATTGCCACCTCCACAACTGAAGCAGAATACATGGCAGCTGGAAGTTGTTGCTCTCAACTCCTCTGGATTAGTCAATAGCTTAGAGATTATAATATTCAAACATCAGTTGTTCCTATTTACTGTGATAGTAATAGTGCAATAGCTATGACTTACAATCCTGTTCTGCATTCTAGATGCAAGCATATAGACAATAGGCATCATTTCATTAGAGATCATGTTGAGAAGAATGACATTAGAATTGAAAAGATAGCCACTGAGTCACAAAGAGCAGACATTCTTACAAAACCTTTAGCTGAGTCTAGATTTACAGAATTGTGCTTAGAATTAGGATTACTTGATGTATCTTTATCTGATTTTTAAATTGCTTGCATCTGATTAATGTATTCCTTATTTCTAGTTATTTTTTTTCTTTAAATCAATGTCTAGAAAGAATTATCAGGCTAGATATGAGTCAAAGGACAATCAGGTAGCTGATATCATTGATTTCCTTCTTAGGAATCAAGAATCAAGGATTAGTCATATTGACCTTATCTGACATGATAATTACTTATCTGACATTTGGTAAATCAGACGAGGGCACAATAGTCAGCTGATTTCCTGAGAATCAGATGACTATCTGCACCCTATCTGATATACCTCAAGCTACTAATGGTTTTCCTTAAGTCTATGTCTTTGCAGGAATAGGTCACAAGATCAGACTGTTTCACCACATCTTTCCTCAATCTTTTATTCAGACACCGTTGTTCCTAAATAAACTCTATTTTTTTTCATAAAATTTCTTTTGGATTGATTGGTTGGAAAACCTATCTTTAGAAAATTAAGTCTGAGCTTGTTTATTTAAATGTTTTTTTAAGATTACTAAAAAAAACTAAGCTGTTTTTAAAATCAGACAGGTTACTTTATTAGATGACTTTACAAACCCATCTGTTTTTAAAACCCATCTGTTTTGAAAACCCTTATTCGAAGAAATTTAACCCTAGGCTGACGTCAGGTATACTTACTTTCCTGCATAAAGTAGCCTACATCTGTCAAATCAACAGTCTATAAAGTAACTATTTACGCATTCCAAAGGCGAGTAACATCCACGCGCTGAATCCCAATCGTTTATCCTGAGTTTTAACCGTTGATTCATGCGCAGTAAAAACTTTTTAAATAAACGGCTTAAATCAATTTAAATTTTCTAAAAGGCAGTTTCTCTTTCTAATTTTCCCTCCTATAAATACGTCTTCTTCCTCAATCTAACCTTTTCACTTTCAGAAACCATACATACACTCTGCTAAATTTTCAAAAACTCTCAGTTTATTTTCATGAGCACTTCCCAAAAACCAGTTGGAGTTACATCAACCATGGTGGAGGTACATAATGATACGTACAACAAGAAGATTAAGTCTGAGATGTATGTTGATTTTTGAGACGGCTACTGATGGTGAATCAAGGGAGATATTGGATTTATTGGAGAGGGCGGGATTGAGGACTTTGTGTTCCAAGAAATCCCCCTCCAATAAAACTTTGGACATGAGAGGGATCGAGTTCTACGTTAATGGGACATTAGAGAATGGAGTATTCAAGACCAGAGTCTACGGCGAGGTTCTAACTGTAACTCCGGTGGAGGTGGCCCGCATTTTTTACACCAGCAGTGAGGGAGTTAACCCCCTCACATACAAATCAGATGACTGGGTAGAATCATTTGAGATGATTGCCTGGAATTCGATGAAGGACCGGCGATCGGAGCTGAAGAAGAAGATGCTCCGGCGGAGATATCGTCTTCTGATGACGATTGTAACTAAAGTCATTCTTGGGGAACAGAGTTCCCATGATGGGCTAACCAGACCCAGGCTGTGTGTTATGAGGGCTATAATCGACGGAGTTCAAGCCAACTAGGCTGGGATGCTACTGGAGAAGTTTGAAACAGAGAGGAAAAGGCTGGAGGTGGTAGGCGGAAAGTGGCAGGCGAGGTCAATCACCAGTCTATTCAATAAGGTGACGGTGATTCTGGAGGACCTGCTGACAGCCGAAATAAACTGGGCTGATGGAGTCAGACCCTACACAAAACAGAAAGGGATCCTGACTAAGGATGAGCCGCTTGGGGCTCCAGCTGACTCGGATGAAGGAGGAGCTGAGGTCGGAGCTCAGGTTCCAGCAGCTGAGGAAGCTGAGGAGGAGGAAGAAGAGGAAAGAGAGGAGGAGCAGCCGACGGTGAGCTCAGCTGAGGCTTCACAGCCGATGAAGCTGAAGGAGAAGACCAAGAGAAGGAGGAGGTTGGTGAAAACCTCAGAGCTGGGGGGAACGTCTGCTGATCAGCCGAGTCTTCTGCCTGAAGAGGAAATGACGCTGGAGATAGCAGCCCAGGTGGTCCAATCAGAGGAGGTTCAAGACATCAGCTCTGAGAGGACCCCCTCCCCCACTCCCAGGCAGGTGCAATTCTCCCCCTCCCCCTCTCCAGCCCACTCTAGCAATGAAGAGGTGACCCAGGCTGGCACCTCCGAGTGGATGTAAGATTGTTATAATCCAAACCACTATAAAATCTGGTGTTCTTTACTGCTTTTCTTTACTTATCTGTTCAATTTCCAATTTATTGTTCAAGGATTAATTTCAGAATCAAAGTTAAAATCTGAATATCAGTTTGTTTTTTATCTTAATAAAGTTGAGTTTAATATTGAATTCCGCTGTGTACATCTGGTACTTTGAATCGATTTTGAAAGATTTGAAAAATCTACAAAATCTATTCAACCTCCCCTTCTAGATTTTATCCTAGAAGGTTAACTCAAAGTTTCTTAATCAACTCAACAAATCGGGACCAACAGTCCTAAATCAGACCGGGGAGATACTTGTTACACCTGTAACAAGCCAAGGCACTTCAGCTATGACTGTCCCCAGCTGACTCCTAAAGAAAGAGAGGAGAAAAGGAAGAAGAGAGATAGGCGTTTTGCAGATCAGAGAGCTCTTCTTGCTGAGGAGAAAGAATCAAGAAAATTATCATTATCTTCATCTGATTTTGGATCAGACGATGAAGTATGTTTAATAGCCAAAGAGGTAGACTACTATTCCTCAACTAATAATGAATCTTACAAATCTGTCTCATTCAATGACCAAACTGTGATCAAGGGACTATTGAAAGATTTAAAGATATCTCTAAGTGCTTATAAACAATTAGAGGCCGAAAATTTAACTTTAAAAGACCATGTTCAAACTCTAATTAAGGGCAAACAAGTTGTAACCTATTATGAGTCTGAGGAAACATTCAAGGGGGAATGTTTACCCCAGGCTGAAGCTAGTACTTCAGCTAGTCTGTCTGAAAGATTAGAGAATGAATTGAAATCTTTAGAAACTAAATTTGAGGTGGTATGCAATGAAAATGAGTTAATTAAGAAGGCCAATGAGAAGCTTGTCTACAAAATGAGCCAGCTTAATAACTCACAATTAGCCATAGACCGTATCTTTAGAACTTCTCAAAAATCCCATGATAAAACAGGACTTGGTTATGATAGGAATAATAAATCAGAAGTTTCAAAACCAACGAAATTTGTGAAAGCTGCTGAAACATCAAAAGAAATAAAAAATGGACCTTGGAAACCACAGAGTCAGATGAGGACTGCATCTCCTAATCTAAAAAATAAAATTCAGGTGAGGAATCCAAATCTGAGAAAGAGGGTTCCAAGAACCAAGACTAAGAGGAATTCTTATTATAGTTCTTTTGATGGGAGGAGCAGATGCTATCCCTTATTTCCAAAGTTTAAGAAAGTCACCAAATCTGACTTCAATAAATTCTCATTTAAATGTGATGTACTTGTGGACAGATTTGATAGACAACTTCAATCTGATTTGTTATTAAAGAATGAGATGTTTGTCTGGATACCTAAAGTGATTGTTGGCATAAAAGGACTCAAGATCACTAGGGTACCTCATACTTAATCTGTCTTGCAGGAATCCCAGGGGCTATCATTAAAAGAAGAGATTTTAGCTTCCATCTGGTACATAGACAGTTGCTGTTGATAGCACGTGACTTGTGAGAAGAAGTTATTATCAAATTTTCAGAATATTGATGGTCCTAGAGTCTTGTTTGGAGATAATAACTGTGGACAGACTAAGGGAGTTGGTACATTATTTATAAGGGATGTCCATGTATCTGAGGTTTATTTTGTAGAAGGTTTAAAGCATAATTTGTTGTCTGTTTCTCAACTCTGTGATAAAGGTTTTCATGTTAGATTTTCTAAAGATAAGTGTGATATCTTAGATAGTTCCTCAGACAAGGTACTCTTAACTGGTTTCAGACATGGTAATGTCTATGTGGCTAATTTTAATAGTTGCCCCAAAGATACATGTCTTATAGCTAAAGGTGGAGATGATCTCAGTTGGCTATGGCATAAAAGGCTTAGTCATCTGAATTTCAAAACCCTTAGCAAAATAGCTAAGAGGAATCTTATTAAAGGACTACCTGAGAAGCTTTGTTCAACTGATCAGAAATGTGATGCTTGTCAAAAAGGTAAACAGCCCAGGCACTCTTTTAAAAGTATTAACACATCCTCATCTGAAAGAGTTTTACAACTCCTTCATCTTGATTTGTTTGGACCTGTTTCACCACTCAGCTTTAGTGGAAGGAAATATACTCTTGTTGTTGTTGATGACTTTTCTAGATACACTTGGGTAATATTTCTTTTCAAAAAGAATGAGACTATGAACAAGATCCCTGATCTATTCAAACAAATTCAAAATAAGAAGGGTGTTAATATTATTAAAATTAGGTGTGACAAGGGAACGAATTCTTATTTATCTAACTATCTGAATGAAAATGGTATAGTACATGAGACTTCTTCAGCTAGAACACCACAACAGAATGGAGTTGTGGAGAGAAGAAATTGGACTCTCAAAGAAGCAGCCACAAGCATGCTAGCTAAGTATGGAACGCCGCATAGGTTCTGGGCTGAGGCTATCAACACAGCTTGCTACACTCAGAACAGATGCTTACCAGTCAAGAATAAGGGTAAGACACCTTATGAGCTTTGAAAAGGTAAGGTTCCAAGAATCTCATACTTTCGTGCTTTTGGGTGTAAATGCTTTATCCATAACAATGGGAAGTCTAAACTTAGGACATTTGATGCTAAGGCAGCTGATGGGATATTCTTGGGATATTCCAACACTTCCAAAGCTTTCAGTGTCTTTAATAAGATAACTCTTTGTGTGGAGGAAACTCCTCATGTGGTATTTGATGAATTGCATTCTTTTTCGGATAAAGTGAATCAAGTTACCAATGACCTAGATAAAATTGAACTAAATAAAACTAAATAAAGAACATCTTATCTGCCTAGTTTTGATTCAGATTCAGAAGATGAAGAATCCCCATCTGAGAATCAGAAGGCAACTCCTCTTCAGGTTCCATCTGAGGAGACTCCCTTGACATCATCAGATCAGCCAGGGTCAGTAGATGAAGGGGGAACGTCTGCTCAGGAAGAATCAATTGAGTTACCTACTGAGTCTACAGATGAGGGTACTTCAACTCAAGTAGGCAAAAAGATGAGAAGTTATCATCCAGCTGATCAGATCATTGGGGATCCATCTAGTAGTGTTCAGTCACGAACGATGTTAGATTCTCAAAGTATGTTTAGCTACTATGTTTCACTTCTCGACCCTAAGTCTATTGAGGAGGCTATATCTGATCCAAACTGGATAACAGCCATGCAGGAAGAACTGCATCAGTTTGAAAGGCAAAATGTTTGGGAACTAGTGGACAAACCCTTACATAGAAAGATTATAGGCACCAAATGGGTGTTTAAGAATAAAACTGATGAAAACAACATTATTGTTCGTAATAAGGCAAGATTGGTAGCATAGGGATACTCACAGTCTGAGGGGATAGACTATGATGAAATCTATGCTCCAGTTGCCAGATTAGAAGCAATAAGGTTGTTTTTAGCATTTGCTGCCTATAAATGTTTCAAGGTCTTTCAGATGGATGTCAAGTCTGCCTTTCTGAATGGTGTGTTACTTGAAGAGGTATATGTAGAACAACACCCAGGGTTTAGGATTAATAATAAGGTCTATAAACTCCACAAGGCTCTATATGGACTAAAGCAAGCACCCAGAGCTTGGTATGATACCCTGTCTGAATTCTTGATATCAAGTGGATTCTCAAAAGGTAAGATAAACAGAACTTTGTTTAGAAAGAAAATAGATGGTAACATCTTATTGGTTCAAATTTATGTAGATGATATCATATTTGGTTCACCTAATCTGACCTTGTGTGAAGAATTCCGTGTTCTCATGAAAAAACAGGTTTGAAATGTCTATGATGGGAGAATTAACTTACTTTCTAGGCTTGCAAATTAA
Organism: Paraleonurus japonicus; assembly: GCA_030762865.1. Classification (NCBI taxonomy): domain Eukaryota; kingdom Viridiplantae; phylum Streptophyta; class Magnoliopsida; order Lamiales; family Lamiaceae; genus Paraleonurus; species Paraleonurus japonicus. The sequence goes on along the minus strand of CM061055.1, from coordinate 15,500,723 downwards.
ACAGACGAGTAGAGGCATATTTATACATTCGACTAAGTATACTACGGACCTTATAGATAAATTTGGGATGATACTAGTAGGGAAGATAAAATACCTATGGCAACTAACTTCTCTATGGATTCAGATGAACAAGGGATACCCACGAATGCAACGGAGTATCGTGGATTGATTGGATCCCTGTAATATCTCACTACAAGTAGGCCAAACATAACCTTTACAGTCGGGGTATGTGCAAGATTCCAATCAAATCCCAAGAAAACTCATCTGGAGACGACTAAGAAAATTCTTAAATATCTTAAAGGGACTTTGCAGGGTGGGCTGTGGTACCCGTCTGATGACAACTTCGAGCTTTCAGGATATTCAGACTCAGATTTTGGAGGCTATAAAATTGATAGGAAGTCCACATCTGGAACTTGTCAATTTTTAGGCAACAAGTTAATTTCTTGGTTATCTAAGAAATAGACATCTGTTGCAACCTCCACAACTGAAGCTAAATACATGGCAGCTGGTAGTTGTTGCTCTCAGCTTCTCTGGATTAGTCAGCAGCTTAGGGATTATAACACTTTTACATCATCTGTTCCTATTTACTGTGATAGTAATAGTGCAATAGACATGACATACAACCCAGTCTTGCATTCTAGGTGTAAGCATATAGATATAAGGCATCACTTGATTAGAGATCATGTTGAAAAGAATGACATTAGAATAGAAAAGATAGCAATTGAGTCTCAGAGAGCAGATATACTTACAAAACCCTTAGCTGAATCCAGATTTAAGGAATTATGTTTAAAGTTAGGATTACTTGATGCATCCTTAGCTGATTTATAATTTCTATTGTTTGTATCTTGTATTTCCTTTCTTTTTCTTTCTTTAAATCTTGTCTAGAAAGAATTGTCAGACTTGATATGTGTCAAAGGACAATCACAGAGCTGATATCATTGATCTCCTTCTTAGGAATCAAGGATTAGTCATATTGACCTTATCTGACTTGACAATTGCTTATCTGACATCAAGTAAATCAGACAAGGACACAATAGTCAGCTGATTTCTTCAAAACAGATGACCAATTGCATCCTATCTGACTTACTTTGGGTACTAATGGTTTCTTAAGTTTGTGTATCTGCAGGAATAGGTAATAGATCAACATTGTTAGATCAGCTTGAATCTTCTAAACTGATAAACCTCCTCATCTGATCACATCTTTCTTTGTTTTCTCCAAAAGCTTGTTTTCAAAATTATTCTCTCAACTCATCTATTTCAAAACTTTTCAGATGAGTTGTGTCTTTGAAAACCCAGTTGGGTCTAATATTGTTATATACTAGTTATATTTGAATATAAGACTTAGTTTATTTAAACTAAAAGGCACTGATTAACTCGTCTTAAATATTGTTTTAAAAAAAGGGATCATGCTAGGCTGTTTTCTTGAAAAACAGACGAGGTCTTTTCTCAGACTAAGTCAACAAAGCCCTTGTCTGTTTTAGAAAACCTTTGTGCAAAGAAAGGTAAACCTAGGCTTACGTCAGGTATACTTACTTCTCTACATAAAGTAACCCTACTAGCCGTCAAATTCGCAGCCTATACAATTACTTTTTACGCATTTCAAAGTCAAGTTAATCTCACGTGCCGGACCCCAAATGTTTATCTTATTTTTAACCGTTGATCTAGTACAGTAAATCATTTTGAATAAACGAACCAGATTAAAATTCACTTTACACGTGGACTCTCTCTCCAATTTTCCCTCCTATAAAACCATTTTCTTCTTCATTTACCTCTTTTCACTTTCAGAAAATCGATTTACATTCTGTAAAAACTCCCAACTTACCAAACCTCTGTAAAATCCTTTTATGAACCGTAAATTCATTGGTCTTACATCCACAATGGTGAATTTCAACAAGGAGGCCTACAATAAAAAGATTAAATCGGAGATGTATGTCGACTTCAATACAGCCTCCGATGAAGAGTCTCTTGAGATTCTGAGGCTCCTGGAGAGATCAAGACTAAGGACCTTCTGTTCGAAGAAATCAGAGAAGAACAAAACCCTCGATATGAGAGGGATTGAGTTCTACATTAATGGAGTCTACGAAAATGGCATATACAAGTTGAAGGTTGATGATGAGGATGTAGTTGTTACAAGGGAAGAAGTTGCTAGAATCTTTGATACTAATGCCGAAGGAGTGAATCCCCTGACTTACAAAGACGAAGATTGGGTGGAATCATTCGAGATGATTGCCCGATCGTCGTGCAGGAATCGAAGGAAAGAATTGAAGAAAAATATGCTTAGGAGGAAGTATCGTCTGCTGATGAAGATACTGACTAAGTGTATTTTGGGGGAGCAAAACTCCCATGATGGTTTGACGAGGCTCAGGTTAAACTGTCTAAGGGTAATTCTAGGCGGGGTACAAGATAATTGGGCTGAGCTGTTGCTGGGAAGGCTGGAGATGGAGAAAGACAGGCTTATCTGTGTTGACGGGGAGTGGACTGCCAAATCTATCACAAGCCTGTTCAACAAGATCACCATCTTATTGGAGGATCTACTGGCGGACGACCTCAACTGGGCAGATGGGGTGAAGAGTTACACCAAGCAAAAAGGACTCCTCACCAAAAATGAGCTGATAGGAGGGCCAGCATATTATGATGGAGAAGCAGCTGAGGAGAGGGTAGCTGAGCCCTCAGCTGAGGAGGAACAGCCGACGGAGCCGACCGTGAGCTCAATTGAGGCCTCACAGCCAATGAAGCTGAAGGAGAAGGCACCAAAGCGGAGAAGGCTAGTAAAAGCCTTAGAGAAGGAAGGGGCATCGTCTGCTACACCACCCAGTCTGCTGACCGAGGAAGTACAAACCCTGGAGGTGGCTGCAGCAGCCGTAGAGCAAGCCCAGGACATCCAGGAGATAAGCCCTGAAAGGACTCCCTCTCCCGAGAAGAAGGAAAAAGCTGTAAAGGTAATATCTTTTGGAACCTCTTCTAGTATGTCTTCTTCTACGTCTTCTCCCTCCCCCTCATCTGCCCACCCTGGCGATGAAGAGGTGTCCAAGGCTGGCACCTCGGAGCCTCTGCAATAGCCTACCTCTCCCTCAGTCCAAATTGAAACCCCATCTACCTCCTTACCCCAAACTCAAACCACACCTTCCCCATCTCCAGCTGTATCTTTACCCTTACCCATCGTCTTTGTCTACTCTCCTACTCCTCTAACCACAATCTCCCCTCCTACCATCTTACCTACCACCTCATCTCCTCCCCCACAAGCAGCCGAGACTGCACCCTCCTCATCCCAGCCAACATCGTCTCTGCCTCCACCATCTGAAATACCACCACTACCATCTGATATCCAACCTCCATAAGTCTAATCAACTCCCAAGTCCAAATCCCGGATATCTCCCACAATATTTTTGGAGATATTCGGATGAGCTCCCCTTCTCCTAAAACCCCCTCATCTCCCTCCTCATCCGACTCCTCCAAGGAGGAAGACTCAGACAGTACCCTGTCTGCCATCTCATTTGCCTTCCAGAACCTACAACAGAAAATTACTCAGAAGGTAGAGAGACTTGTGGCAAAGAAGACGAAACACATTGTCAGGGCAGTGACGGAGACAATGTTGACCAACATGAGGATAGACGATGTCAATATTTCAAGGAACCTATATGATAAAACTGGCTCAGTGTTGGTCAACAGTCTGAGGAGCTTGGAGGAGGAGGTCAAGCTGTTGAAAGCGAAGGTGGCCGAGGACAACGCAGTCGTGGTAAATGCACTAACCAGCGACAAATCAAACTTCTGAGTGTGTTGTTCCTCCCTGGAATCTCAGCTACGAGCCCTATCAGATGAAGTTAAAAAGGGGGAAGTAGCTGGGCAGGAAAGACTGGAGGCCCTCACAGCTAATGTCAAGGCCAATTCTGACAAGCTACAAATTAAGGCAGACACAGCTAAGCTGGAGGCGGCGAAGGCAGAAATGAAGGAAAAAGCAGAAGAGCTTGCTGCCCTTCAGTTGAGGGTGACTCAGATCGAAGATGCCATCCGGGAAGACGAGAAGAGGAGGAAGAAAGAGGAGGAAGAGAAGTCAGAGCAGTTGATGGCCAGACTCAAAGAATCAGAGAAGATATCTGAGGCCAAAGGCAAAGGGAAGGGGAAAGCATTTGAGAAAGAGCCAGCCGAGGTTATCATTTCCAAATCATCCAAGGCTGAGAAGAAGAAGAGAGAGCTGGACTAGTCCAATCTGTCTGAGGAGCAGAGATCAGAAGAATTAAAGCAGAGAAGGAGTGGTTCCGGGAAAGAGAGAAGAAGAGACAGAGAAAGCTTGGCAAAGGGGCTGAGATGAAGTGGGATAGGGGAATCAGGAAGTGGATGTCCAAAGCAGCCGATGAAGCAGACTTCCGTCCCTACCACCGCTCATCTGCCCCTCCAAAGATGGTCTCGGTTCAATACACGAAGGAGTATCGGGATAAAAATATGGATGCCAGATGGATGTACTATTGATACATCTTGAAGGCATCTGCGATTGGAGCTGAAGATGAAGGTCTCCGGTGGCACGAATGGATGGAAAAAGAAGACCCGAGCCTCTATGGAAGGCTACTCGATGAGGCCAGCGATGTATTCAACTGCGACCTAATTGCCCCAGCCTACGAGCATGCCAAGCCTAAGCTGAACGCTGATGGGACTATTGATCTGAACTGGGTGAAGACAGTCATCACCAAAGCCGAGATCGAGTATGGACTCACAGATGAAGAGGAGCTGAAGAAGATCACAAAAAGAGTCTTTACTTGGCTGGAGATCCCAGAAGTAGATCGATGGGGTGTCTGATAAGACATGATTTTCTTTTCCCTATTTTTCTTTCTTATCTGCACCAATGTGTAAAATGTGTAAATCATCTGTGAATACACTTTATCTTATTGACTCATCTTGTCTTATATTTTTTTTAAGCTTTCTTTACTGCTTTCAAAGAAAACTTAAAAATTTTCTAAGTGTTAATCATCTGAAGAAACTTCCATCTCAGATTAAAATTTTCTAAAATTTTCTAAGTCCTAAGACTTAAAACATTTCTAAGTACTAATCATCTGATAAAGTTTTAAGACTTAAAACTTTTCTAAAATTTTTCTAAGTATGAATTAAGTGCTCTTATATGAATGAATATGAACTAAATGATTATGTGTTCTAATGTGCTCATCTGATTATCCTGAATAACCTTGACTAACATCAGCTGTGAGCTTGTTTCTTTCTTGCAGTTTTAACTTCATCAAAAAGGGGAAAATTGTTAGATCAGAAGAAGTTTTGATGAGTTAAAAGTAGTTAGATTAGAATCAACTCATGTAAAGTAAGATGACCAGCTGATCGTATAGAACAGCTGATGTAAAGAATTCTAGTGCTAGGCTGACAAGACTAGGTAGAGCTAGAGTAGTCAGTTGAGGTCGAGAAAGAGACGGTCATCTGAAGACGAGCTTGAGATAGTCATCTGCTGGAGACAATAATGAGGAGCTCAAGACGAGCTCAAGACCAGTGATTGGAGTGAATTGATGCATGTTTTTAAGGGGTATTTTAGTGCAAAAAGTGAGCTAAAGTGTTAGTTTTTGTGCTTAAAAGTGTAAAGTATCACTCTTTTGCTTAAAAAGTATTATTTGTGAGTTTTTGATGTTTTTCGTCCATTTTGCAGGTAATTCGGTGGAAGTTTGCCAATCCGAGAGTATCAGTGGGCTTAGAATGAAGAGACGATCGTATCGGACGAAACCAGGGGTCGGGGCCAAAGCCCCGCTCAAGAAAAGTGCCCTGGACTCGAGCTCTGGTCGAGGAGCAAGAGCCTTGAGTTGAGGGCTGTGCTGAAAAGACTAAAATCGAAGACAGGCAGAAGCCTCGATTCGAGAGCTGACCCTCGAGTCGAGGGAGAGGAAAAATGCATGGGCCTCGAGTCGAGGCCTGACCCTCGACTCGAGGGGGAGATTTTTTAGAATTTCGTTCTTTAAAGGGTCTAAAGCAGAGCATTCCAGATAGAACATTCATAATAGCAGTTAGTAGCGGTTATGGGGCGATTTCTCAGGCCCCAAGCCATTTCTCCCTTGTAGGTAGATTAGAGATAGAATTAGATTTAGATTTCAATTGATTTTTGGTAGATTATCCATAGATTAGCTCTAGATCCTTGTTATTCCTTCAATTCAAGCTTGGATTTCATTTGAAGATTTGTATTGAGCACTCAAGCATTCCTATTGTTGTTGATTGAAGATCATTTGGTGATGTTTTTCCTCTTTTCTCTCTTTAATTTCTTAATTGTTGTGATTTTTTTTATGTTAGTGCAATTCTATCTTTTTCCCATGGGTATTGTTTGTGGTACCGTGGGCTAACTCTCTTGTGCTTGGGTTAATGGAAATTGATGATGATTTGATTGACTATGCTATGATTGTTGATGATTGGAGATCAATTGAGTAGATTGCTTACTAATTGTGATTTTCAATTGTGCTTCATGCATAATTATCTCTTTAGATTAGTGTTTGATCACCCTAGCTATAGGCGAGAGCTGCGCTAACGTGATCCGGGATTAATCGGGTTATAATTGTGTATGAATGCGTGGATTGGGTGCTTCGAAATCGAGAGATTAGTTGCACTAAGGATACTCACATTAGTTTGTTTCCTAATTGTGATTCTTAATTGTGCTTCATGTAAAATTGTCGCTTTAGATTAATGGTTGATCACCCTAGCAATAGGCGAGAGTTGAGCTAACGTGATTAGGTGTTGATCAGGTTACAATTTTGCATGATTGTATGAATTGGAGATTTCTACATTGAGAAATGGGAAAGATTAAGAATACTCACATTAGGCATTGTGATTTTAATGGAGTGATTAATCTCATGATGGTTTTACGCTTTCTATCCTAGTTGATTTGCAATTTGATTCAATTGTAGCTTGTTGATTGATGATTCATTGATGGATGTTAATCCTAGCACCTCTATCCCACCATTTATTGTTGTTTTTGTTCTCGCATCGTAAGTGTTCGATCATTTGTTTGCTTGATTTTAGTTTGTATTTTGCAAGTGTTTGGTAGTGTTAGTGACATCCCTTGTTGTATCAATAGTCACTAAGAACTCGTATTTCTAGGGCCTCATGTGCATACTTTTTCCCATGGGTTCGATATTTGTTGATTGGTCTTAATAACGCTTACCCGAAAAAACTACTCCAATCAACCAGCTGAGTAGAATAAGAAAGACGAGTCTTCACCAAGTCAGCTGCAAACGACTAGACCAAGATCAGCTGAAGTCTAGGCAGTTTTCAAGAATAAGTTTGTTAAACGGTTTTTAGTTTGTTACAACAAACTAACCGTTTCTCAGGCTTATAAATAAGTTTAGGCACAGTTCTAAACACAATTAATCAACTCACTCGTTTACATTACTCACGAAATTTTTCAAGAGCATTCAAAAGTTTTCAAAGTATTATTCAAAAGTTTTAAGTGTTTATAGAACACTCACTTGTGTATCTTCAACACTTCTGCACTGTAATCTTCAAGTTTCCAGAAAGATAGGCAGATTGAAGATAGGTTTAAAGAAGAGATTCTTCACTTTCTTGTAATTGTAACGTTATAAGCAAGAAAGGTAGTAAGTAAGTCGAGGCCCTTCTTCGAGTTGAAGAAGGAGAGTGGATGTAGGATCTGTTTGATCCGAACCACTATAATTCCTGATGTTCTTTGCTTCTTATTTTACTTATCTTGTTATTCATCAAATGTTCAAACAAATTCAATTTCAGATTCGTATTCAAATTGTTTTTTGATCCTAAGATGTAATATCCCAAAATCACTACGTGAATTATTTATATTTATAAATTGAGTATTAGTATTAATAATTAGCTTTTAACCAAATTATATAAATCTTTTAAAATAGAAAATATATAATATAATATATATTATATAATATTATATAATATTATATAATATATAATATATAATATATAATATATATATATATAGTGTGGTATGCGTAGGTGTGCGTGTGGTGTGCGTGTGTTTACTATATATTATATATATATATATATATATATATATATATATAATATTATATAGTTATAATAATATAATAATAATATAATATAATAAAATTGAAACTTACCTTAGAAGTTTGCTAGCCAAGGCGGTGGAAACATTAGATAGGAATAAGGAAAGAAAGAAGAAAGAATGAGAGGAAGGGAGAAAAGAATGGCGCAGGAGAGGGAAGAGAGAGAGAAAGGCGAGGGAGAAGAGACATAGAAAGAGAGAAATCTCGAAGCATTTTGGTAGGTATTCGATCTTCGTTAATTGTGGTATTATATATCAAAATGCTCGTATTCACTTGTAGATTATAGAATTATAATTAGTTTGTTGATGTGACGCTCGTAGCGTCTGGAATTGTAGATTATTAAGAGTATATGTTATTTGTAGGATATGAGGAGAAACTTGAGACCATTAAGTTTGTGCATTATCAAGGAGTTGAGGATCATTAAGGGGATACTGCATTGTATCATTTGTTGCAACTATTGTTTTTAAGGTGAGGGCAATCTCCACTCTTAATCGAGTTTAACATTCAATGTTATGATTGCTATGTTAAATTGCATTATTAATCAAGACGGGTAGTAACCCGCACTATGTTCAAGCCGGGTAATGGCCCGTACAATGTTCAAGCCGGGTAATGGCCCGTACTATGTGCAAGCCGGGTAATGGCCCGTGTATATGTTCAAGATGGGTAATGACCCATATTATGTTCAAGCCGGGTAATGGCCCGTACAATGTTCAAGCCGGGTAATGGTCCGTACTATGTGATAAAGCATTAAATGTTCTCATGAGCCTTATATATGGAAAATATCATATACCGCTTACGAATGTTGTTTAACTGTGCAATCATTGATGTTTCCCTCACTGGGTGTATTTTCAAACACTCATCCCCCCACAATTATGATTTTCTACAGGTCAAAGGAGCTCGAGCAGGGTACGAGGCGATGGTTGCATGTAATTTATTGTGCGTCATTTTCCGCTGTAAATCTCAAATGATTATTTTGTAATAAATCTCGTTTATTCAATTACAATTTTCTCTTTAATTAAGTTAACGGGCCAATTTGGTAGCGCCTCAGCTATTATGTGTTATTTTTAAATTCGGGGCGTTACAAATGGTATCAGAGCATTTCGGTTCTGTACCTGCTACTATTTAAAAAAAAAATTATTTATAATTATAAGTCAACTTCTCTTTTAAAAGATAGTTTGTAAATTACTTGCTTCCATCTTCCCTGTCTCGACAGCTCCACAAGGTATAAGGTATTATTATGTTCAGTTTTATTAAAATTTTGGCTTTATATACAACTGTGGGTTTAGAATTTTTTTTTAAATTTAATTGCAATTTTTGGTGCATGTGTACCCCATTAGATAATTATAAGTTGTTTGATATGGGATATGTAGTGGACTATAAGCCTGATTTTAGTTACCTTATTTCTGCATGATGTCATTATAGTCAATATACCTAGTGTAATCGCCTCCATTGAGCCGCTGAACCGCGGTAGCGTGTGCTCGTGAGCGTGTGTGGTCATGCTGGTACATTGATGTGTAGTGCATGTGCAGTGAGTTTAAGTTTTGTGGTTTAGATTTGGAGCAATAATTTAAGAATGAAATTTGTAGTGCTTATGCAGTGACTTAGTGAAATTTGTTATTCTGATATGAATTTTGGATTATATATGGTGTAGTAGTTATTATGCAATTGAGTTACCTTTTAGCACTTAGTATGAGGAAAATAGAATGATGAATGAGTATGAGGAAAATAGAATGATGAATATAATACGATCTATGCATTGTGTGATAGAAATTATTTTGGGTTAACTCCCTAAATAAGAATTAATAGTATAGATGTGAACCACATTTGGAATTAGAAGGAAGAAATAATTAATAGGATAATCTAGAATGGAGAATAAGTTGTGATGACTTAAGCTATAACAAAATTTCGAGGACGAAATTTTTACAAGGTGGGTAGATTGTAATATCCCAAAATCACTACGTGAATTATTTATATTTATAAATTGAGTATTAGTATTAATAATTAGCTTTTAACCAAATTATATAAATCTTTTAAAATAGAAAATATATAATATAATATATATTATATAATATTATATAATATATAATATATAATATATATATAGGAGTGTGGTATGCGTAGGTGTGCGTGTGTTTACTATATATATATATATATATATATATATATATATAATATTATATAGTTATAATAATATAATAATAATATAATATAATAAAATTGAAACTTACCTTAGAAGTTTGCTAGCCAAGGCGGTGGAAACATTAGATAGGAATAAGGAAAGAAAGAAGAAAGAATGAGAGGAAGGGAGAAAAGAATGGCGCAGGAGAGGGAAGAGAGAGAGAAAGGCGAGGGAGAAGAGACAGAGAAAGAGAGAGAAATCTCGAAGCATTTTGGTAGGTATTCGATCTTCGTTAATTGTGGTATTATATATCAAAATGCTCGTATTCACTTGTAGATTATAGAATTGTAATTAGTTTGTTGATGTGACGCTCGTAGCGTCTGGAATTGTAGATTATTAAGAGTATATGTTATTTGTAGGATATGAGGAGAAACTTGAGACCATTAAGTTTGTGCATTATCAAGGAGTTGAGGATCATTAAGGGGATACTGCATTGTATCATTTGTTGCAACTATTGTTTTTAAGGTGAGGGCAATCTCCACTCTTAATCGAGTTTAACATTCAATGTTATGATTGCTATGTTAAATTGCATTATTAATCAAGACGGGTAGTAACCCGCACTATGTTCAAGCCGGGTAATGGCCCGTACAATGTTCAAGCCGGGTAATGGCCCGTACTATGTGCAAGCCGGGTAATGGCCCGTGTATATGTTCAAGATGGGTAATGACCCATATTATGTTCAAGCCGGGTAATGGCCCGTACAATGTTCAAGCCGGGTAATGGTCCGTACTATGTGATAAAGCATTAAATGTTCTCATGAGCCTTATATATGGAAAATATCATATACCGCTTACGAATGTTGTTTAACTGTGCAATCATTGATGTTTCCCTCACTGGGTGTATTTTCAAACACTCATCCCCCCACAGTTATGATTTTCTACAGGTCAAAGGAGCTCGAGCAGGGTACGAGGCGATGGTTGCATGTAATTTATTGTGCGTCATTTTCCGCTGTAAATCTCAAATGATTATTTTGTAATAAATCTCGTTTATTCAATTACAATTTTCTCTTTAATTAAGTTAACGGGCCAATTTGGTAGCGCCTCAGCTATTATGTGTTATTTTTAAATTCGGGGCGTTACATAAGAGATTGAGTTAAAAATTATTTCCGCTGTTCAGCTTTGATACTTTGAATAGATAATCTTGTCTTTCAAAAAGATTTAAAAATATATTCAGCCCCCCCCCCCTTTCTAGATTTTTACTAGGAGGTGATCTAAGCTCTTTGATATTCATTCAATCCGTGGGCCAACACCTTTCGATGAACAAAAATTATTATTCATTTCATACAGTTGAAATTGCTCTTATTTTTTATGAAAAAAAATTTGTTATTGTACAGGTTGATAATGGAAAAAACTCTCATTTAAATTCAGATATATATGACAATTAGTCTTGTGTGATATTTTACGTAAATTAATTTTTTGGATTCTTATATACAAGATTGAAAACTATGGATCAGTTATTATTCTATTATATTGTTCAGTTGTTCATTTCTATAGAGATGAGGAAGAACAAATTAAAATTCAAGAAAATTTTGGGACTACCAAACTAGAGGCTGAAAATGATGTTGTTTTTCGTGCCATCAATCATCTTATGAAAAAATATAATATCTCTGTAAATGATATTATTTAATTGTAAAAATAAAATCACCATGAAAATTTTACCATATAAATATGAGGAATAATAAATTGAGTGATATTTAATTTGAATATGGTTTGTAATATAATGAACTTTATTTATGAGACTTTTTTTTTTATCGGTAATGCTAGTTGTTAGTAGTTAGTTCACCAAGTGCTCAAACACTCCTAGAAATCTCCAAGCCACCTTACAGCTCCATTAATTCATTCTCAAAGGGAATCGAACCTGAGTCACCCACTGACACTTATACTAATAACATAAATTTCAATTCACTATTAAACAATGAATCTAATAACAAAAGGTTAGTCTCATATATTTACAATATACTTAATTAGTACTCCCTCCGTCCCGGAGACATTTGCACAGTTGACTTTTTCAATAATTTTTGTGTGAGAGTTATTAGTAATACGTTTACAAAAGTTGAAAAAATCGTTGAAAAATAGTAATACTAATAACTCTCACACAAAAATCGTTGAAAAAGTCAACTGTGCAAATGTCTCCGGGACGAAGGGAGTATTATTTTTTATATGTTACAGAATAGAGGTATGTATACTATATTTTATAAAAAAGGGTCTGTGACTAATATTTAAAACACAAAAATAAAATTTTCAAATACTTCAATAGATATAATACAATAATTTTTCTTGCTACAAATGTAACGCCCCGAACCCGGATAATTCCACTTACTTATCCAAATTCGAGTCGTCACTTAGTGAAAGGAAAAAAGTAAGACAAAGATATTTTTTTTTTTAAAGAAAAGGAATCGATAAAGGAGAATATAAAAGAAAACAATGAGATGATCCTTAACTTAAAGTATTCAGCATCAAATTAAAATCCTAATCATTAAAACAGGAACATAATTAACCGTAGCAGCGGAGAAAGTATTGTGAGTTTAAGTTTTAGCAAAAGCAGATAGAGGGTCTAAAATTTGCAGATAGGAAAATAAAAGCATTTAAGCATTCAAATATTATATGGTGGGGGAAGGTCGAGTCTACTGCTGCTCCCAGTACTCCATCGGCTCACCTGAAAAAAATATTTAAAAAGGGGCATGAGAATTTGAATTTCTCAGTGTGGGTAGCCCGCACGCTATCATGCATACAGTTTAATATCATACAGACCAATCATATTATTTCAGAAAATAGTAAACACTGAGACGGACCACCTCCGCTCATAAAACAACCGAGATGAAACCAACATCGCTCGTAAAAACATCCGAGATGATACCAATATCGCTCGTAAAAGCATCCGAGACGATACCAACATCGCTCGTAAATACATCCGAGACGATACCAACATCGCTCGTAAAAACATCCGAGACGATACCAACATCGCTCGTAAAAACATCCGAGACGATACCAACATCGCTCGTAAATACATCTGAGACGATACCAACATCGCTCGTAAAAACATCCGAGACGATACCAACATCGCTCGTAAAAACATCCGAGACGATACCAACATCGCTCGTAAACCAAATATGATTTAGCAATGATATTTCAACTATGACATAAATTAAGGCAATACGGTTAGTGCCACCCACCTTAAAAAGATGTTCGAAAGTATGACTTGAAAGGGGAAAACGTCCGAGCAAATCACCGACCGGTCGTACTCGTTCCTAAAGAAAACTTTTGGGTTTTAGTTTCTTATCGAGGAATAAATACAGTGCGTTGGTCCCAAAGGACTTTTGATTACTTATAGGTCTTTTGTCTTTTAGTCGTAAATTATTAGAACTCTAATTTTTCGACACAAGAATATATATGTATATATATAAGACTCTTACTAACATGCTCCTAAGTATGACACGTAAAAATGAAAAACACCTTTTCAAAAGTAGTAATTCAAGCATTATGACAACTTTCGACTGCCCACTCTCGACTTTGGGGCATTTTCTAAAATATAAATAAATCATCTAAAAAATATGGCAATGTACAGTAGACACTCTCTTGAAGTGTATATCACACATAAAATATGGTCTCATTATAAAGGTATACGAAAATTGGGTTTTTGAATTTATTTTTTAGATCGAAACAGTGTTCCAGAAAGTTTTCAGTGTTGAGACACCATCGAAATAATTTTCTTAATAATACTAAAACACTCCCGAAAATTATAAAATTTTTACAGTAGATACCTTATGAAGTCACCAACATTTCCTTAGTTTTGACTTTAGACAAAATACAAAGGGAAAAGGGTGTTTTGGTTCATTCTTGGAAAAGGGACAGAAACATTTCTGCCTTTCCAGTCACGTACCAACTAGAGAAATAATTTTTGTAAAACTATTTATACTACTCCTAAAATCATGGAAAAATCCAGAAACTAAGCTAACATCATGTAGTATTTTATTTTGATTTTTACAAAAATAATAACCGAAGTGAGGAGTGCCAGAAAAATCGAAGAGTCACAAAAATGTCACAGATTGACACACTAACTTCAAAAATTCATAGATTATTGAATATAACTCCAAAATGCATGAGACCAGTGGCAAATAAAAGCTATATCGTCCTAAATTCTAAATATGCAGACAAACTTTCCAAAGTAGTAAGTTACGAAAACGTATCAGTTTAAACTTCTGACGGGAAAACAGGTAGTTCATCTATTCACATGCTATGGACACTTAAAAACTTATTCTCACCTTCAAAACCATGAAACCTTCAACTCTTTCATGAAAACAAACATGCTACCAAGAAATAAACAAGACCTCAAGAAAACACATGCCATTTTCTCCATTAAGAGTTTTAAAGAAGAGAGTTAAGGTTTGAGGTGTGGTCACCTTTGTAGTCTTTCTTTAAAAAGGCTAGGGTCAAATGCCTTCTTCAAGCTCTTCCTAGGAATGGCTCTACTCCTTTGCACCTTGAAGGAAGATGAAATGGCTTGAGGTGAGGGTTGGATGTGTGTATGTGGGAAAAGTTAGGAGAAGAAGAAGGTTTTCCTCCTCCCTTGTGAAGATGGCCAAAAATGGGGGTGAAGGGGAAGAGGAGTGCTTCCTTTCTTTTGATGACTTGAATAAGGGGAAGAAGTGGTGCCCAAGTAATTTTAAAAAAAAACATGTGGGAGAAAGTGGAGGGTCAAGATTGAAGCAAGTGGATGGTGGGATGGAAGGGAGGACAAAAGAATTAATTAAAAGGAGGGGGTACAAGTACTATGGGTCAACACACTTTGTCTTGGTATGTTGGCCCTTGAAGATGGCTGCAAAACCTCCCCTTGGACGTCCAAATAGTGGGCCCCACAAGCCTTTGGCTTGTGGTGGCCCTTCGGTTCAGGGCGTGCGGTTCGGTACTGAAAAACGGGGCTCCATTTGGAATTTCGGGGCTTCGGAAGTTACGTTTCGTTCATTTAGTCACTAAATAATTTTATAATCTTAAAAGTTTGTAATTAAGGAGGCTTTTAACTTATTTTATTAATTCGGTTCTCGGTTGGTTCGATTTTTGTTCGGTAGATTCGAAATTCGGCATTTTTAGGGTTTTTCGCCCAATTTCGGCGACTATATTAAAACTCTCGAGTTATTAGTACAAACGGATTATTCACTTCTTTTAGACTTGAATTTTATCCACCTTTCGACTATCGAGTACCGGTTCGATTAGTATTAGGTTTCTAGAGTACTGTCAGTTCGGTTCTGCCCGTCCGTTATCCAAAATTGAAAATTTTGAATAACAAAGAAGTTTCCTTTTCGAAAGAAAAATCAAGCATAACATAACACTCACGCAAGTAAATAAATAAATCATAATTTGGGTCCTGGTATTACATCCTACCCACCTTCAAAGAAATTTCGTCCCGAAATTTGGCTTACCTAATCAAATCTAGGTCTTGCGGGTATTTTTCTAAAATCTCGTCCTCCCTCTCCCAAGTGGCTTCTTCCTTCCCGTGTCTACTATTAAAACCAAAGGAATTTCTCGATTCCTAAGTTTGTGCATTTTTCTTCCTAGGATTTTCGCAGGTGTCTCTCCATATGTCAGGTCTCGTCCCAATTCTAAGTCTCTCGAAGTTGATAATGTGCTCGGGGTCACCTACATACTTCCCGATTGAAGAAACATGGAAAACGTTGTGTACTTGGGATAGGTCGGGGGGGTAGAGCTAGCGATAAGCTACGTCTCCAACCTTCTCTAGTATATCAAAAGGTCCGATGTAGCGGGGTTTCGATTTGCCTCTTTTCCCAAAGCGGATCAATCCTTTCATTGGTGCTACCTTGAGGAATACCTTTTCTCCAACTTCAAAATGTAGGTCCTTCCGGCGAGTATCGGCGCACGATTTTTCGACGGTCTTGTGCAGCCTTAATCCTTTCTTAATCCAGAAACAATTTCCACCGATTTGTTCCTCGAGTTCGGCCCTAAAATCTTACGAACTCCTACTTCGTCCCAACAGATGGGTGATCTGCATCTCTTCCCGTAAAGTGCCTCAAAGGGTGACATTTGAATCGTAGCTTGGTAACTGTTATTGTAGGCGAATTCCACAAGTGGTAGGTGAGTCTCCCAGTTTCCTTCGAAATCCATAGCACATGCCCTCAACATATCCTCCAAAGTCTGAATGGTTCTTTCTGACTGTCCGTCTGACTGCGGGTGGTAAGCAGTGCTGAAGTTTAATTGCGTTCCCAAGGCTTGCTGCAGGCTCTTCCAAAACTTAGAGGTGAAGCGAGGATCTCTATCGGAAACTATCGAAACTGGTACACCGTGCAGTCTAACAATTTGCTCTATGTACAGCTGGGCTAGTTTGTCTAAGGAATAAGTCATGTGCATCGGTATGAAGTGCGCGGTTTTGGTAAGTCTATCTACAACTACCCAAATAGCATCATGATTCCTTACGGTCTTGGGAAAACCTGTGACGAAATCCATGGTGATATTTTCCTATTTCCACTCGGGTATTTCTAAAGGGTGACGTAGCCCAGATGGTCGCTGATGGTCGACTTTGACTTGTTGGCAGGTCAGGCATTTCCTTACGAAGTGGGCTATCGTCCTTTTCATACCCCTCCACCAAAAAGTCTCTCTCAGTCCTCGGTACATCTTCGTCTCTCCAGGGTGTACGGAGTATGGAGTGTTGTGTGCTTCTTTCAGAATTTCATCCCTCAGTCCTTCGTCCTTTGGCACACAAATTCGTCCTTCGAACATTAGGGTTCCATCGGTGCTCAAGGTAAAGCCTTCGATGGTTCCCTTCTCAACTCGGAATCTCATTCCTTCGAGGAATTTATCCTTTCTCTGAGCATCTCTGAGCCTCTCTCTCAGGGTTGGTTGTAGCGTGATAGCATAGATCACGGCATCTGTACAACATTGTCTAGTGAACTCCAGGTTCATTCGAGCAAAGTCCCTGGTTAGTGCCATTTGTCCTGTTTGCATGGCGTTGACTGTCGCAAATTCCCTTCCTACTCAAGGCGTCGGCCACAACATTCGCTTTCCCGGGGTGGTAGTGGATCGTGCAATCATAGTCCTTTACTAGCTCGAGCCATCTCCTTTGGCGCATGTTTAACTCTTTTTGTGTGAAGAAATACTTCAAGCTCTTATGGTCTGTGTAGATCTCGCACTTCCCCCCGTAAAGGTAGTGCCTCCAGATCTTTAGAGCATGAACTACTGCAGCCAGTTCCAAGTCGTGGGTTGGGTAGTTCTGTTCGCGGGTCTTCAGCTGTCGTGACGCATATGCAATGACCTTTCCATGTTGCATAAGGACACATCCCAAACCAGACAAGGATGCATCGGTGTATATCACAAATCCCTCGGTTCCATCGGGGATAGTTAACACTGGTGAAGAAGTTAATTTCTTCTTGAGCTCTTGGAAACTTTCCTCACATGCAGGCGTCCAAGCAAACTTCTGGTTCTTCTTGGTTAGGTGCGTCAGGGGTTTTGCAATTCGTGAGAAGTCCTGGATGAATCTTCTATAGTATCCCGCTAATCCAAGAAAACTTCTTATTTCGTTGGCATTAGTTGGGGTCTTCCAGTCCATTATGGCTTCTAACTTTACGGGGTCCATCTCAATCCCCTTAGATGAGATTATGTGTCCCAAAAACATAACTCGGTCGATCCAAAACTCACACTTGCTGAACTTTGCATATAACTTTTCACGTCTCATTGTTTCCAAAACAATCCTGAGGTGTTCTTCGTGTTGGTCCTTGTCCTTGGAGTATATCAGTATGTCATCGATGAACACAATGACAAATTGATCTAGGAATTGGTGGAACACCCGGTTCATCAAATCCATGAATATAGTCGGAGCGTTTGTTACTCCAAAAGGCATCACTGTAAACTCGTAGTGTCCATAACGAGTCCTGAAGGCCGTCTTTGGGATATCACTCTCCTTGACCTTCAGTTGGTGATAGCCAGACCTCAAATCGATCTTCGAAAACACGCTGGCATTCTTCAATTTATCGAACAAGTCCTCAATCCTTGGCAAAGGGTACTTGTTCTTGATGGTCAGCTGATTCAACCCTTTATAGTCGATGCACATTCTGAGAGTTCCATCCTTCTTCTTTACGAATAGAACAGGTGCTCCCCAGGGTGAAACGCTGGGCCTGATGAATTTCTTCTCCAGGAGTTCTTGGAGTTGTTCTTTCAACTCTTCTAGCTCCTTTGGCGCCATTCGGTACGGTGCCTTTGACACAGGCATAGCTCCTGGTGTCAATTCGATGGAGAATTCTATCTGTCGATCAGGCGGTACTCCTGACAATTCCTCTGGAAACACATCTGGGTATTCTCTCACAATGGGTACGTTCATTAGCATCTTTTCATCTTTCTTTACTACTGCGACGTTGACTAAGTATCCTTTGCATCCTTCTTTCTGTAAAAGCTTCTTGGCTTTCATCGCAGAGATTACCTGAATCCCAGACTTGGCTCGAGTTCCACGAAAAGTGTAACGTTGTCCATTTTTATCCTCAAAGTCTATTTCTCGGCTTGCACATCTTATAGTCGCTTTATGCCTAACAAGTCAGTCTATTCCCAAAATTAAGTAGAAATCTTTCATCTTAAGGACGTGAAGATTAGATTCTATCTGGTGTCCATCCTAATTAGGTGCAGAGAGAAAAGAATATTTATTACATATAGATAGGTATGATCAAATTCAAAAACAGAACCCAATTACATTGAATTAATAGTTCGCTAGCACCAGTTATACAATTGGAGTCTTCGGAACCGGAACGTACTGTCTAACTCAGCAGCACAGTTGCGAACTCTATCTTTCGTAAGTTAGGGAACTAGCGACGCTCATCATCAAACAATAATTGAGTAAAAGTAAGCGGATAGAATAAAGTGAATCGTACAATACGAATCACACGACAGCATATATAGATAATGAAAACACGGGGAGGTAATCCTACAACCCGAAAGTACATACATCAAAAATAATAATAAAAGGTTCATGCTAAGCCTCTATCTACTGGTCTAGATACTACAAGGAACCTAAGAAACAAAACAATGGAGAAAGCCAAGATCCTACGGATCTTGTTGGGCCCAGGGCGGCTAGGGTCTCGGTTAGTCCCGGCCGGTTCGGTTACGGATCCCTCGTCGGCTAGGATGGGGACTCTCTCTTCAGACGGGTCAGTCTCATCTAGCCCACCCGGAAATCCACTCTCCTCCCATAGATTGCGCGCCTCCTCCCGAGCTCCCTTTGCGTCCTGGCGGTAGTACTCCAACCTATCCACAATCTGTGATCGCTTCTCCCTCAAGCGATCAACTTTCTCCTGTTGCTCCCTCAGTTTCTTCTCTGCTTTCTCGACCTCGAGGTCTACGTTCTTCAGGTCAACTGCATAGATCGCAGCGCACTGCTCATAAGTGGAGCTGCGATAAGTCGCCCTCCGTGACTCCTCGCAAGCCTCTAAGGCTGCCCCGATCTCATAGTGTAGCTCGCGGATGTACAGAGTGAGGCGTACGGGGTAGTAGTAGTGTGAGTCGCATTCCTGTATGCGATCGAAAACAGTAGCAGCGTGTTTCGCGAACTCAGGTCGCAAGGCCTGTCGCAACCGACAGATCGCGGTCGTCTCTGAGTCACAGTGGCCCTCAAGCTCTGCAATATCCCTCATATCCTGAAAACGGTGCGTAAAGTCGATGACCGACTCGTTCCTAGCCTGACATATAGTAACGTATTCGTGTGCGTAGTCAATCGAGTCCTAAGTTTCGTAAAAAGGAGTTCTAAGTCAAGGATTCTAACGGTGCTAAGGAAAAGAAAAAAAATAGCTACATATAGTAAGGTACATATATATAGCGTTGCAATACACACATACATGAGATCTAACATCATACATCTCACACATGTTACGATTTCATCGTCAAGCATACTACTTTCACACATTTTTTTTTCTTTTGAGTCCATACTACGATTCTTATGAAACATTCACAACAGATACTTAAAAGGAAAACAAGAAACTTTGTACCTCGGAGTTCTGTTTGCGGCGGCAGACTTCCTTCCCACACCGTCCTAACTAGGTCTTTACACTTATGATAAAATTTTTACAAGTACGAGCACGAAAAATTTTGAATAAAACTTTCTTTTTGCATAAAAATTTCATTTGGTCCGAAGTTTTGAGCCTAAGCTCTGATACCACCTGTAATGCCCCGAACCCGGATAATTCCGCTTACTTATCCAAATTCGAGTCGTCACTTAGTGAAAGGGAAAAAGTAAGACAAAGATATTTTTTTTTTAAAGAAAAGGAATCGATAAAGGAGAATATAAAAGAAAACAATGAGATGATCCTTAACTTAAAGTATTCAGCATCAAATTAAAATCCTAATCATTAAAACAGGAACATAATTAACCGTAGCAGCGGAGAAAGTATTGTGAGTTTAAGTTTTAGCAAAAGCAGATAGAGGGTCTAAAATTTGCAGATAGGAAAATAAAAGCATTTAAGCATTCAAATATTATATGGTGGGGGAAGGCCGAGTCTACTGCTGCTCCCAGTACTCCATCGGCTCACCTGAAAAAAATATTTAAAAAGGGGCATGAGAATTTGAATTTCTCAGTGTGGGTAGCCCGCACGCTATCATGCATACAGTTTAATATCATACAGACCAATCATATTATTTCAGAAAATAGTAAATACTGAGACGGACCACCTCCGCTCATAAAACAACCGAGACGATACCAACATCGCTCGTAAAAACATCCGAGACGATACCAACATCGCTCGTAAAAGCATCCGAGACGATACCAACATTGCTCGTAAATACATCCGAGACGATACCAACATCGCTCGTAAAAACATCCGAGACGATACCAATATCGCTCGTAAAAACATCCGAGACGATACCAACATTGCTCGTAAATACATCCGAGACGATACCAACATCGCTCGTAAAAACATCCGAGACGATATCAACATCGCTCGTAAAAATATCCGAGACGATACCAACATCGCTCGTAAACCAAATATGATTTAGCAATGATATTTCAACTATGACATAAATTAAGGCAATACGGTTAGTGTCACCCACCTTAAAAAGAAGTTCGAAAGTATGACTTGAAAGGGAAAAACGTCCGAGCAAATCACCGACCGGTCGTACTCGTTCCTAAAGAAAACTTTTGGGTTTTAGTTTCTTATCGAGGAATAAATACAGTGCGTTGGTCCCAAAGGACTTTTGATTACTTATACGTCTTTTGTCTTTCAGTCATAAATTATTAGAACTCTAATTTTTCGACACAAGAATATATATGTATATATATAAGACTCTTACTAACATGCTCCTAAGTATGACACGTAAAAATGGAAAACACCTTTTCAAAAGTAGTAATTCAAGCATTATGACAACTTTCGACTGCCCACTCTCGACTTTCGGGCATTTTCTAAAATATAAATAAATCATCTAAAAAATATAGCAATGTACAGTAGACACTCTCTTGAAGTGTATATCACACATAAAATATGGTCTCATTATAAAGGTATACGAAAATTGGGTTTTTGAATTTATTTTCTAGGTCGAAACAGTTTTCCAGAAAGTTTTCAGTGTTGAGACACCATCGAAATAATTTTCTTAATAATACTAAAACACTCCCGAAAATTATGAAATTTTTACAGTATATACCTTATGAAGTCACCAACATTTCCTTAGTTTTGACTTTAGACAATATACAAAGGGAAAAGGGTGTTTTGGTTCATTCTTGGAAAAGGGACAGAAACATTTCTGCCTTTCCAGTCACGTACCAACTAGAGAACTAATTTTTGTAAAACTATTTAGACTACTCCTAAAATCATGGAAAAATCCAGAAATGAAGCTAACATTATGTAGTATTTCATTTTGATTTTTACAAAAATAATAACCGAAGTGAGGAGTGCCAGAAAAATCGAAGATTCACAAAAATGTCACAGATTGACACACTAACTTCAAAAATTCATAGATTATTGAATATAACTCCAAAATGCATGAGACCAGTGACAAATAAAATCTATTTCGTCCTACATTCTAAATATGCAGACAAACTTGCCAAAGTAGTAAGTTACGAAAACGTATCAGTTTAAACTTCTGACGGGAAAACAGGTAGTTCATCTATTCACATGCTATGGACACTTAAAAACTTATTCTCACCTTCAAAACCATGAAACCTTCAACTCTTTCATGAAAACAAACATGCTACCAAGAAATAAACAAGACCTCAAGAAAACACATGCCATTTTCTCCATTAAGAGTTTTAAAGAAGAGAGTTAAGGTTTGAGGTGTGGTCACCTTTGTAGTCTTTCTTTAAAAAGGCTAGGGCCAAATGCCTTCTTCAAGCTCTTCCTAGGAATGGCTCTACTCCTTTGCACCTTGAAGGAAGATGAAATGGCTTGAGGTGAGGGTTGGATGTGTGTATGTGGGAAAAGTTGGGAGAAGAAGAAGGTTTTCCTCCTCCCTTGTGAAGATGGCCAAAAATGGGGGTGAAGGGGAAGAGGAGTGCTTCCTTTCTTTTGATGACTTGAATAAGGGGGAGAAGTGGTGCCCAAGTAATTTAAAAATAAACATGTGGGAGAAAGTGGAGGGTCAAGATTGAAGCAAGTGGATGGTGGGATGGAAGGGAGGACAAAAGAATTAATTAAAAGGAGGGGGTACAAGTACTATGGGTCAACACACTTTGTCTTGGTGTGTTGGCCCTTGAAGATGGCTGCAAAACCTCCCCTTGGACGTCCAAATAGTGGGCCCCACAAGCCTTTGGCTTGTGGTGGCCCTTCGGTTCAGGGCGTGCGGTTCGGTACTGAAAAACGGGGCTCCGTTTGGAATTTCGGGGCTCCGGAAGTTACGTTTCGTTCGTTTAGTCACTAAATAATTTTATAATCTTAAAAGTTTGTAATTTAGGAGGCTTTTAACTTATTTTATTAATTCGGTTCTCGGTTGGTTCGATTTTTGTTCGGTAGATTCGAAATTCGGCATTTTTAGGGTTTTTCGCCCAATTTCGGCGACTATATTAAAACTCTCGAGTTATTAGTATAAACGGATTATTCACTTCTTTTAGACTTGAATTTTATCCACCTTTCGACTATCGAGTACCGGTTCGATTAGTATTAGGTTTCTAGAGTATTGTCAGTTCGGTTCTGCTCTTCCGTTACCTAAAATCGAAAATTTTGAATAACAAAGAAGTTTCCTTTTCGAAAGAAAAATCAAGCATAACATAACACTCACGCAAGTAAATAAATAAATCATAATTTGGGTCCGGGTATTACAACAAAAATTAAAGTGTATTTAATAGCAAACATCTTATAATTTTTAACAATTATATGTAACAATGTCCATACTTCAGAATTTTTAAACACTCTAAAATGCTCTGGCGTGCCTGATCATAAAACCAGTTTAAAAATTGGTACGCCAGTAATATTGTTGAGGAATATTGATCATTCGAAGGGGTTATGTAATGGAACGAGGTAAATTTTTTTTATTAATGTTATTTATTTATAGTTTTGTTAAGATTTATAATTATATTTGTTAACAATAATATATTTAATATTTCTGTCAATTTTCAATTTTTTTATTTAATATTAGGTTGGTGATTACACGATTGAGAGATAAAATAATTGAAGGAATGGTTTTGACTGGTAACAGTGCTGGTGAATTGGTTTTGATAGCAAAACTATCATTTAACTCATTTGGATGCAAGGTTTCCCCTTTAAATTTTAGTGCATATAGTTTCCATTAATTATATCATATGCTATGTCAATCAATAAAAGTTAAGGACAATCATTCTGTCACATCAGATTATTTTTGAAGAAACTGGTGTTCAGTCATTGTCAACTATATGTTGCAATTTCAAGGATTACTAATCGAGGTGGTTTGAAGATCTTATTGTGTAACAGTAATGATAACAAATGTAATAAGAGAAAGAATGTCGTATTCTGTGAGGTTTTTAGAAACCTTTAACTTTTGGGATATTTGTTAAATAAAAATTTTATTATCTACAAAATTTATGTTTGTTTTATGATTTATTAATTTTTCACACACTAATTATTGTATTATTGATTAAATTTTATAATAAAATATTAATATTATTGAAAATACAAAATAAATTATTCATTAAACAACCGTGCGAAGCACGATTACGGGACAATACTAGTATATATATATATATATATATATATATATATATATATATATATATATATATAACGAGCAACTCTTTATGATGATCTAACGCACTCCACTTAGAAATGAATTTAAAATAATTTTATTTCACTTATTTAATTTTTTAATTAATTAGTGGATTTTACTAGGTCTCACTAGGACGGCACAAGATAGTCTTATTTAAGACAAATTCTTATATGAAATATTTCACGGATCTAGGATCCGTGAAATAATCCATACCCAAATCCGGTTTGACTAAATGGGTCGTATATATATATATATATATATATATATATATATATATATATATATATATGGTTTTTTACGGTTCATTTTCACTTTTCCCCCATTTTCAAATTTTTACCGTGTTCTTCTGTATTTCCCGCGATGATCATGAGTGGTTTCTCCACAGTTTCAAGGCAATTTTTTGACAGTTTCTACGGCATATCTCAGTTGTATTTATAGGTGGTTTCCACGGTTTTGTCTTATTTTTCGTTCGAAGGATCCTAGACGACGAGAGGTATTGTTCGAAGTTTTTTTTCTTTGTGTAATTTTTTTATTTTGTTTCTGTTAGTGAACGTTCTCTTCTGATTTTATGTGTATTATTATCGCATTATTTCTGTTCTAGTTCTGGTTTTTGTTAGTCCGAAACCCTAGCTTTTGGAGTTAGGGTATCTACTGTTTTTATGTGGTGTAGGTGATCTACTTTTTTTTGTTGGTGTATCAATATTTTTTTTGCTCGTTCTCTGCTGGTGTTTGGTATTTCTGGTGTTTTTGTTAATGTATTTTGTTTTTTTTTTTATTTTTATTGTTTTACAGATCTGTATTCGTTTCTGTTTCTGCTTTATCATTCATATAAAATAACTTTTGTAAATGTATTACTATGAAATAACTCTCACACAAAAACCGTTAAAAAAGTCAAGTGTGAAAGGTTCTCTGGGACGGAGGGAGTAACATTTTGTGTTTATTATTTATTTTTCTTGAGATGTAACTTTTTTTTTATCTTTATGTGTTTACACATAGTTTATTTCTTTATTTATTTTATATTACAGATTTTAATGTCATTCTGTAGATATGGGCATTACACTTTGTTCGTTGTGAATCTTGTGTCGGGTAAATTACAATATTTGGACAACCTTGTCCATGTTGAAAAGAAGACGTACAAGACATGTATACGTTTGTTGGTTAGTTTATATTTTTATTTTTACTTATACTGTTGTTTTTTATATATATATATATATATATATATATATATTCTTTGTGTTTGTTTTGTTATCTTATTACTGTCTTTTTTGGCTTTGTTCACCGAAAATGTTTATGGTAAGATTGATGAAGAAAAGGAATCATCCCAGAGTTAGTGATGTCAATGTATTTATCATTGAAGACGTGAAGCTGAAATGGAAGTCAAAGGATGTGAACAGGGATTGTGGTCTCTTTTTGATGCACCATATCATGAATTTTCATGGTGAAGTTTATGATGAGTCTGATCTTTCAAATGTATGTTTTTAATTTTTAGTCTTCTTTTTCTTGTTTTTTTGTGTGCTTGTGTTTATTCATTGCTTTTGTTTTTTGTTTCTTTTGTTTTGTAGGCTGGTATGAGGATATTTTATAGAGCTAAATTATGCTCTATCGTGGTTGAATCTCAAACTAACGTTCTGAGGGACAGGGTCTTTCAGAATATACTTGCATTTTATGAGAAGAAATCACTAGGTGTTGGTACAGTGAAAGATCCCGTTGCTGCTGCTGAGAAAAATCGGAAGGCTGATACTGTTGCATATGAAAGGAGGAAGATTTTAAGGCCGGGGGTTAAAAAAGACTGATAAATACTTTGTTGTCTAATTTTATTTTTCCTACTAAGTTTCTGATTAGGGGGGCTGATGAATACTCTATTTTTTATGGTGAAGTTTGGTTGGGGTATGTGGTTATTTTGTTGCCTATTGCTGGTGGCAGTTCTTTTTTTTGTTTTTGGTAAAAACTCATGATGTTTGCTGGTAATTAGTGCTTAGACTGATCCTTTTTTGTGTTCTTTAGGTTGGCAGTGTCTGCATATATTTTAGGATTGTGTATGTACATTTGTATTAATATTTTAGTCTTTTTATCATAGTTGATGTGTTCTTTTATGGGATATTTATTTGTGTATGTTTTTTTTTGTCCCTCTGTAATATATCTATTTTCTTGACAGGGATGTAGAAAAAATGTATGTTGGGCAATCACCCATCATAAGGTATACATCATATATAAAATTATTCAGAGTAACATAGTTAAAATATGTATTGTAACATAGTTTTTGTAATTCATTTTTTTTTATTTTAAAAAATACAAACAATATTTATCACATATCAAGTTTATAATGAAGACTCTGGTGCTAGGGGAGTATGCATATGGAGGTAATTCATATTGCATAACTATTATCTTCTTTCTAATGTAGTATAGCATATAAAACTAAATCGATATAAATATAATATATACTGTAACATAATTATAAACGAATAGTAACATAGTTTGTTCTAAACTATAACATATATAAACATGCAACATATACACATTTCAACTAATTATGCCAATTATAGTTATAGTAACACAATTAGACTGTTAATATAACATAGTTTTGGTTAAATAGTAATATTGTATCTAACATAAAAAATTTAATAACCAAAATAAAATGTTTAATAATAATGTGCAATAATGCCACAATTTTTGAACTGATACAATTGGAAATTAAAATAAATGGGGGTTTGGGGTTGCAGTGCCAAATTCTTTTGCTATTGTTGCTGCTCTTTTTTTGCTTCTAGTGAAATGGTTCTTTACCCGTGCTTTCCGTCCCTTTGTGATTGATCGTTGAGGGTCCAATATAGTCATTCTATCTTCAATCTCAGCAGATGTTTGAGGTTGCTCTCTAGAGACTAATGTCTTAATAACCAGTGAGTCTCTTTCATAACTATCTTCGAGGAATTTCCGTGCATCCTCATTTTTTTCTGATTCTAAAATCAGATTATAGCTCTTCCTTGCCATATCATATCTCCATGGAATTGTACTACGAGTTTGATTCGCTGTTAGTCCCCTGTTTTTGTCCCAAAAAATTGTTTTTGCATTTTTTGTCCACCTCCTACATATGTATGCATTTGGTATTGTCTACACTGAGTTAATATGTAGTGCCTATATTAAATGACAACATAGTATGTCACATTCCTCAAATTTCTTGCAGCTACACTGCACACAAACCATATTTTTTTCAAAGATCACCCTATTGACCATACTCTGTGCAGTAACATCATATATCAAAGTAGTGTCCTCTCTTCCTATCTCCTGTGAAGTGCATGATAGGCTCTTGAGAAATTCTTTTTCAGAAATATTGAAAATAGCAAGTGTGTAAGCTTCTGAAGCATGCTTCACTATTCCATTAATTTCCAAAGAAGATCATGTCTTCTTACGTTGGCATTGGAATTCATCATTTCTCTCTCTTGTTCTCCATACTGTGTTATTGAAAATTTTATAAAAATCTGTCAACCCAGTGCTCCTTCTTGAATTGAATGAGATGGAACTATATGTGCTTTAACTTCTTTGTGAAGATAGTATTCGAGCAGAGAAAAAGTCTTTGCTCAACACAGTGCACCACTTTTCATTCAAACTATAGAGTCTTTTAAACCAAGCATTATCTTGCAAGTTGTAATCTGTGATCATCCCATTCCAACAACTCTCGAACTCATCCCTATCTCTATAGCCCGATAAACACTTATTGAATGCATCTTTAAATGCGTTATTTCCCTTGAGCTTTGCAAATCTGCTAACTGCATTCTGCTGGAGGTGCCACAGGCATAGCCTATGTCGTGCTTCCGGGAAAACCTGTGGCATCACAAACTGTAATGAAATAGTAATGGTAACACATTTATACCTATAAAGTAGAGCCGGCAATTTAGGCCCGGCCCGCCCGCATATTTACATAGGCTGGGCCAGGATAATTATAGGCCCGAAAAAATCGGGCCGTTTTGGCCCGGCCCATTTGGCCCGACGGGCTTTACGAGCCCGGCCCGACGGGCCGCGGGCCGGCCCGTTGGCCCGTGACTTTATTTTTTTTATATTTTTTTTTAGTTTTTTTTAATATTTCAAAGTATAAATAAATCAATGTTGATATATTAAATCAATATTAAATTAGTAACTAATAGTTATAATTTATAATTTATATGAGAATGTGTTGTTTGGTTAATATGGAAGACGTGAAATGCAATCATATGTCGTGGCGAACAGATTGTGAGATAGAAAATTATGAAAGATCTTTATTCATCTAAATTTGTTAGTGGCATTTGATAGACTAACATATATATTCTGTATAAATTGGATTTGACCTCACGAATATCTCTTGCTTGAACCATTTTAGTTTAATAAAATTTTCAACTTTTTGATCAATTTTTTTTATAATTTATAATATTTTCAAATTATGAAAGTGAACCCTATCATATCAACATTTAATTGAGTCATTGATACTTTTATTTGGACTTTTGAATTTTAATGGACTAATATTATGAGCTTATGAATTATGATAGTTTATGTATTTCACATTAACTTATTTTAAATTCTTTTTGTATAGATTTATTAGTAATGTGTAAGTGATAATTAAACTTATTTTTTTTATAAATAAACATTATATGATCACTATTTTAATACAATTGTTATATATAATTTTTTTTGTAAATTTAAAAAAAAAAAGTAATGGGCCGGGCCGGCCCGATAGCCCGATGGCCCATACAGGGCCAGGCTGGGCCTCCATTTTGCAGGCCCGATCAAATTTTGGCCCGGCCCGGCCCGAAAATTTCGTTTGGCCCGGTGGGTTGGGCCGGGCCAGCCCGGCCCGTCCGATTTGCCACCTCTACTATAAAGTAACATTATATATTTCATATAGTAACGCATGTGATAGTTATCAGAGTAAGTACTGATTATATCAGTTGTAATGAATTAAAATCATACTTTCTCTATTGCATATGCAATTGCTAGATCCTGATCAGTGAATATTGTTACTGGACTTCTCTCACCCATTGATTTCTTGAACACCGTAAAATGCCACTCAAAAGTGTTTGTCTTTTCGTCGGATAAGAATGTTATACCAAACACGATATTTTTTCAGTGATTGTTTATCCCAATGAATGGTGCACAAATCAGATCATACTTGTTAGTTTTATAAGTGGTGTCAAGCATAAGAACATTGCCATATATTCCATAATCTTCCTTCATCATCGAGTCCCTCCTGCCCTCATCATTCATTTGTACCTTGTAAAAGAACTCACTTTCCTCATCTGACTGATTTTGTATTAGTTCCATGAACGTTTTTGCATCACCACCTTCTATGTTGCTTCTCTTGTGACGATCAACAAAGTTCATGTGGTCCTTCATTGTATGCCCAACTTGGTCTTCTCCTCCAGCACTATAAGCTAGATATCTGAAAGAGTTAGCTGGTTTTATACCAGATGTCACCATCTCCTTGATAGCATTAGCCTTCCTACCTGTAATTGCCCTTTCTGAACGATGTAAATGACTCCATTCTTTTCTTGTTAATGGATGATTGTGATCTATTATGTGTTTTGGTACCTTATATCTTCCATCTTCAGTAATTCTTGCTCTCAGTTGCGCCTTGCAATTAGTTCTCGTTTCCCCCCATTTTATATTCTTTGTAGACTTTCGTAGAAGTACATCATCAGTTTTGTTCTTTAAACCGCTAGAAGAACACAGGTACAATTTAGATTTTATTGTGTTGCTTCCATCAGAAGAAACAATCCCTGTTGACTTACGGACACTAAATCTCAATGAACGGGCATGTGCACAGTATAGATCATACATCTGATCTATTGTGTCTCTTCTAATTCCAATAAGTGAACCAACATATTCATCATTTTGTAAGTTATGTTCACTGGTTTGAGTGTTAGAATCATTCAACATCTCTGTTGATTCCACAATAATCATCCCTACAAGGCATCAGTTTAGGATAACTCTGTTTAGTGTATATAGTAACATATATCATTATTAAAGTACTCCCTCCGTCTTATTTTTGTTTGCTCAAAATCCAAAAATGGACGTCTTATTTTTGTTTTCCCATACCATAAATGGCAAAAAAACTTTACTACCCTCTCAAACAAAACCCTTACAAATACCCTTTAATTACACTCAATGTCACTCACTTAACCAATTTAATTAAATCATAAAGTTTTCAATTAGCCCACTTAAAACATAAATAAAAGTCTAATTAAATTAAAAAATATTTAATCGGCCCATGTTGGTCCCGAGATTGAGTGTTTAAGAGAAACCAAGTACACCTTCCATAGATAATCTAGAAGGGGGAATTGAATAGATTATCTAAATCTTTTGCAAAATTTAGATTATCAATTCAAGAAACCAGAGATGAACAGCAAAAATAGTTTTAGACTCAATCTTTTAAAAACGGATCAAAAAGCAATCTGAAATTAGTTTGTTTGAACAACAGATTATTAACAGAAAAAGTAAATGACAAACGATTTATAGTAGTTCAGATCAAAAGATCCTACATCCACTCTCCTCCTTCAACTTGAAGAAGGGCCTCGACTCACGTACTTATTTACTTACTCACTGGTGATTACAATTACAATGATATGATGATCTTCGTCTTCAACCTATCTTCAAACTATCAATCTATCTAGATAATCTGAAAAGTACAGTGCAGAATGTGTTTGAAGATATACAGAGAAGTGTTCTTTAAACACTTAGAAAATTATGAGAATCTTATTGAATAGTGCTAAGAGTCCTTCTAAGAACTGTGCTTACTTCTATTTATAAGCCTGTAAGACGGTTAGTTTGTTGTAACAAACTAAAAACCACTTAACAAACTTTTCTTTAAAATCGTCTTGACTTCAGCTGATCTTGAGTTAGTCCTCTGCTGCTGACTTGGTGTAGACTAGCCTTTCTTATTCTACTCAGCTGGTCTTGACCTCTTCTTGAGCTCTTCATTATTCTCTCCAACAAATGACTTCTTCAAGACTGTCTTCAGATGACCTTCTTCTTCCTGACCTTAGCTGACTTCATTAGTTTTACCTAGTCTGATCAACCTAGTACTAATGCTTACTATATCAGCTGTTCTATACATTCTCCTGGTCATCTTATTTACATGAGCTTGTCTAGTCTAAACAATTTAACTTATCAAAACTAGAAACCTGATCTAACAGCCCAAAACCCATCTAAACCCTAGCCCAACTAGCCCAAGTACATATATTCCCATCAATTGTCAATACCTTATTTCTCTCGCCTCTCTCTCTCTCTCTCTCTCTCTCTCTCTCTCTCTCTCTCTTCTCTCTGGTGCGTTCTCAATTTTTCATCTTTATCCGACATTTACAATCGGAGATGGAGAGTTCTTCTAAGCATATAATGCAATCTCCTATGTCTGATTCTGATTGTTTGGTGTTGCCATCCACTGCGGAGTGTTTGATGTCGGAAACTGAATCAATTCTGATTTATTGGTGGAAATTTACAAAAAATGATACGGTGGTGCCGGAATCGCTCTTCCCTGACTCAATGATGCCGGAATCTCTCGTCCTTGACTCAGTGGTGCCAGAATCGCTCGTTGATAACTCAGTGGTGCCGGAGTTATTGGAGGGAATTATTACTGTTCTGTTTTTTTATTTACTGCATGCAATATTTTATTGGTGTCAGGTTTTTTTTGTCGGCACACTTAATGCATCACAGTCTAGCTATGCTCATTTAATTAAAAGGGGTGATTAATTGTTAAGCAATAAAGTAATTTTTTTTTTCAATAAAGTTAGTAATACCAATATACCCTTCACTTTATACATTTAAATACTATTAAACATCACTTTTCTTAATCTTTGTGCTACTTCTCAATGTGCAATCTAAATTCAGACGGAGGGAGTATATAGTAACACCCGTTAGTGAATATAGTAACACATGTAATTTTTAAAAGTAACACAAAAATATTATTTTCGAAGTAGTAACCATGTTCACCCCATGCAGTAACATACATATGTGAAATAAGTAACATATTTTTTTATTACGCAATTTAATGTTGAGTTTGTATTTTTCTGTGATTTTTGTTGTATAATACAATCACCCAGTGTCGCATGTGAGAATTAACACAATACCCTCGCAGAATTATCAGCTGCGATTATCTGGCAATGTTCAAAATAATCATCCATGGTTCTTTTTTTTTTGTTCGCGTTTACTCGTCTCGATCTTTTGATTGCATCTTCGATGTTATTTTTGTCGATCTTTAGTGTCTTAGCGCCTCATCGTCGTCGCTGCTCTGCGTCGTTTTCTTTGTGCTGCAATTTCTTGACCTATCTTGCATGATATTTCGTTTTCAACCAGTTTTCTGGCCGCGACCCGCGAGTTTATTTTCTTTCATTTTTTAATTGATATTGCATGGTGAAATATTTCACAAGAGACTTGCTCCTTATTTAATTAGGGCAGACACATAATATTGTTGAGATGAACGAGTAATGTATTCTTCGTAACCCTAGCTGACTAATTTTTCACAAAATATTTATTTCTTATATATAGGGTCATTGTATGTTGCAATTATATAATATATATATATATATATATATATATATATATATATATATAACCTTATAAAGTTAAACTTAGGAAAGCTTATGTGGCAAAGCCACATTCTTCTATTTCAAAATCATTCTCCTCTCATTCACTTAAGTTTTAAAAATTGATCTCAACCATCTATTTTAAAATTTTTAATCTCAACCATTCATTTATTTACATATTAGTCTATAAATAATTGACATATCTATCATTTGTTTCTCATCACAAACCCTAATTCCTTCTTTCTCTCCTTCTCTGGCCAATTTTTCTCATTCATCTTTCTAACCTCTTTCATTAATTCTTTTTTGCAGATATATATTAATTCATATGTCATATGGTTATAATCTCTTTTTTGTTTATTTATGAATGTGCTAATCTATTTTTTTTTCCTTTTTTTTTTTGATTATTTTTGCACATTCATATATCGAAAATTATGATGGGTATTTTCGTTGCTTTATGTTTCTTTTTTTCGGAAATTCATATATGTTTCTGTTGATGTTATGACGAGTGTTACTCAGAATGTGCCAACATTCTGGTCACAACATCAGAATTCGTCCTTCCACTTTTACTAACCCTTAACCCACGTTTTGTCTTGTTCATTGACTTGTTCTTTCAGGATTGAAGACTTACGGCAGTTACCGAAGTCATGCGGTTGAAAGAGGCAAGCAAGAGAAGTTATAAAGATCATGGGGAAGTTACATAGAAGTTACCTATTTTCAAGGGAGATGTGGAAGTTATCTTCAAGCACTAAGAGTGTCCAGAATTCTATAAATACACGCTGCTTATGAAGATTAAAACTCGAAGTTGAGGGAAACACAATCTAGCATAGTCTATTGGCATAGATTATAGAGTTTATTGTTCGTTTCATACTCGATACTTCCGTTGGTGAATGTTCCAACATTTCACTCAACATTGGGTCATTATTTGTATTAGTGATAGGTTAGATTGAATATTATCTAGTCACTATATACGTAGATCCATTCACGGTGTAGCTTATGTTTTCACCGATTGTATCACTTAACAATTACTAGTGATAATACGTCGTTTGGCAGTATAGACTTATTTATAGTCTATACGAAAATTTTGATATCCATCTTGTAACGTGTTTAAGACTTCATTTGTGTAATTGTTCATTTATTTTTTGCGTGTGTTGTTCTTGAATGTGCCAACATTCGTGACAACATTTCGCAAAACACGACGCACACCGTCAATTGCTTTTGAGCCATAAAACTCGTTATCCTGAGTTTAGATCCTGTGTTTGGTGTGATTTATTGCAATGGATTATCCTATGACAGCTCCAATTAGGCCACCCGTTCTAGATGGTACAAATTATGCAATTTGGAAGCCTAAGATGCGTATGTACATCAAGTCCATTGATGAACGTGCATGGAGGAGTATATTATTTGGATGGACTCCACCGATTGTTCCGGCTGATGACAATACTGAAACTCAAATAAAAAAGGAGTTAGAATGGACAAATGATGAGGTGACAACGGCCAGCTTCAATTCGAAGGCACTCAATGCCTTATTTACCTCTACGGATGTATCCATGTTCAAAATAATTTCTAATTGTGTATCTCGCAAAAGATGCATGGGAGAGATTACAAGAACATTGTGAAGGATCCGAGAGTGTAAGAAGGACGAAGTTGAGGATGCTTGGAACCAAGTTCGAAAATCTAAGGATGAAGGAAGATGAGACCATATCATCTTACAATGAGAGGATTACTGAGATTTCCAATGAATCTCAAGCACTTGGTGAAGCCATATCCAATACAAGGTTAGTACATAAAATCTTAAGAAACTGTTCCTAAACGTTTTGATGCTAAGATATGTGCTATTGAGGAAGCCAAGAATACGATGCTATAACTCAAAATGAATTGATTAGTATTTTGAAAACGCACGAAATGAATTTTTCCCAAAGAGATAGTGAGAAATCCGAAAGGAAAATTTCTGTTTTCAAAGGAGAGACTTCTTCATGTGTTGATAAACAACCGTTTGTTCTTGAAATAGATTCTCGATGAAGATGTTGGTGACAATTGTGCCGACAATTTGAAAACATTGCTTTCTTAACTAAGCGAGTTTAATTCTTTTTTGAAAAAGAGAGCAAATAGACTTAGAAATAATTTG
This sequence comes from Paraleonurus japonicus, assembly GCA_030762865.1. Classification (NCBI taxonomy): domain Eukaryota; kingdom Viridiplantae; phylum Streptophyta; class Magnoliopsida; order Lamiales; family Lamiaceae; genus Paraleonurus; species Paraleonurus japonicus. Next base: position 15,465,711 of record CM061055.1, on the reverse strand, counting down.
CAAATTAAGAATCAAGAGAGAGAACAGACTGGTAGTTCACGCCAATCACACGATAGAAATCGGAATGTTAATCAACCTAGGCAATTTGATAGAGGTAACAAGATCAAATATGATCCGAATATAGGAAAAATGTTAAATGTGATGCATGTTCTGGTTTTGGTCATTATGCTAATGAATGTGCCAACACTCTTTTGAGAAAAAGGGTAAACTTCAATGCTACCTTAAGTGATGAGTCGATTGTGAAGATGATTGATAAGAATGAAGAATATGTTTTTTCTCGCAAGAATTATATATGATGATACTCTTGATGATTTCTTTGGATGATTCGATGTTGAGTCAAATGTGCCAACATTTGAGGAAACATTGGAGGTTCGAGAATTTAATTGTTTCTCAAGTTCTTGTGTAGATGAAGCGGTACTTCTAATATTGTTTGCAAAGATTGTAAGTTCGAGTTATCTAAAGCTTGAAAAGGAGTTGGAATCCACTCGAGAAAGCCTTAAGGGACATGACTATTGAAGAGTCATATCAAAAGGATTTGGTGATAAAGCTTGAGGTCATACTAACAAGGAAAGATGCGGAGTTATGCAACCTCAAAGAACGGCTCAAAGGAACAACACTTTGAATTTCAAAAGATATTGAAAGTTCAGCCAAACTTGATGAGGCACTAACAATTGGAAGTACAAGTAGACATGGTGCAGGTTATAATGGTAATATCACTCAGTTTTTAAACAATAACAAACCTGTTGTGTTTACAAAACCTTTCGTTGAAACCGAAAAGTTGAAAAATGATTCTAAAAAGAAGGATGTTTGTCATTATTGTTTTCTTGAGGGTCACAAACGACCAAACTGTTTTAGAATGAGGCGGGATAAAAGTTTTCTAAAATGTCTTTGAAAATGTTGCCACATTTCGCTCAACATTCAAAACAAACTGTTCAAAAATCTTTTCAAAAACTGTTCAAAAATCTACTTGGGTGAAAAAGTCACATCTTGTGTATGTAATGTTGTCTATACATCTTTAAAAGCATGTGTTAGGGACTATGGTATTTTGATAGTGGATGTTCTAGACACATGACCGGTGAGGAAAGTTATCTCACTGATTATAAGGCATATGATGGTGGAAATGTTACATATGGAGGAGGTTCAAAAGGTAAAATTATTGGTATAGGTACATTGAATGTTCCTGGTTTTCCTAACTTGACAAAAGTCTTACATGTTAAAGGTTTACTTGCAAATTTGATTAGTATTAGTCAATTATGTGATGATGACTTGCATGTGAAGTTTGACAAAAGTTCATGCTATGTGCTAAACAGTGATGATAAATGTCTTATGGTTGGTAATAGATCGGTTGATAATTGCTATTTAATCGATTCAAATCAAGCATGCTTTAATGCTCAAACTGATGAAAGTGTATTTTGGCATCAAAAACTTGGACATGCTCATTTTAGAAACATAATCAAATTGTTAAAATTTGATGTTGTTAAAGGTCTGCCTAAGTTACAAGTACGCATGTCAAATGTATGTGGATCATGTCAAAGTGGTAAGCAAGTCAAAATGTCACATGAAATATTGACACAATGTACTACGAAACATTGCTTTGAACTTTTGCATATGGATTTAATGGGACCAATGGAGACTGAAAGCATTGGTGGAAAGAGATATTCTTTTGTCATAGTAGATGATTATTCAAGGTTTACATGGATTGAGTTTCTTAAAGAGAAATCAGATGCTTTTGATGTATTCAAAATTCTTTATAAAAGGTTTAAGAATGTGTATAACACTAAGATAAAGAGAATAAGGTCTGATCATGGTAGGGAGTTTGAGAACAGTTTATTCACTAAATTTTGTGAAGATAAAGGCATAATACAAGAATTCTCTTCTCCTAAAACACCTCAACAAAATGGTGTAGCCGAAAGGAAAAATAGAACTCTACAAGAGATGGCTAGAGTAATGCTTTTATCCAAGAAACTTTCAAAAAGGTTTTGGGCTGAAGCTTTGAATACTGCCTGTCATATTTCAAATAGAGTTTATCTTAGACCTAATTCCACAAAGACACCTTATGAATTTTTGAATGACAAAAAGTCTAATCTGAAATACTTTCATGTCTTTGGATGTGTTTGCTACATTCTGAATGATAGAGACCAACTTCATAAATTTGATTCAAAAAGTGACAAGGGTTTCTTTCTTGGTTATGCTAGAAACAATAGAGCTTTTAGGATTTATAATCTTAGGACTGATACTGTTCAAGAGTCTATGAATGTTGTTTTTTATAATAATGCAAGTCTTGCAGATAATGCCATTGAAGAAGATGTAACTGATCTTATTGAGCAGATGCAAAGTTCTGGAATTTCTGAATCAATTGAGAATGTTGCTACAAATGTGCCCACATCTGAAGCAACATCACCTCAACATCCAGAAATTAATATAACTATGTCTTATCCTGCTATAGTACCATCTTCCAGGATTCTCAAAAATCATCCACAACAACAGATCATAGGTAAACCACAATCAGGTGTACAAACGAGGAGAAAATTGAGTTTTGATGCAAGACATGTGGTAAGATCGATCTGTATGACATCTATGTGTAACAAGGTGAACTTTGAATGTTTTCATTCCTTCAATGAACCTAAAAATGTTGATGAAGCTATGAAAGATGAAAACTAGATTAATGCAATGCACGAGGAGTTAAATCAATTTGAGAGGAATGATGTTTGGATACTTGTGCCTAGGCCTGATAATGTGAATGTAATTGATACAAAATGGATTTTCAAAAACAAAACTGATGAATCTGGTAATGTTGTAAGAAACAAAGCTAGATTAGTAGCTCAAGGCTATACACAAGTAGAAGGAATTGATTTTGATGAGACTTTTGCTCCTGTTGCTAGAATTAAGTCCATAAGACTGTTACTTGCTATTGCATGCTACATTGATATAAAACTGCATCAAATGGATGTTAAAACCGCATTTCTAAATGGAATTCTTATGGAAGAAGCATATGTAGAACAACCTAAGGGGTTTGAGAATCATGAATTTCCTGATCATGTTTATAAGCTTAAGAAAGCTTTATATGGTTTAAAGCAAGCACCTAGGACATGGTATGGTAGATTAACTGATTTTCTAGTTGAATTCGGTTTTTATAGAGGTGAAGCTGATAGGACCTTGTTTATTAAACATTCTGGATTTGATATTATGATTGCTCAAGTATATGTTGATGACATTGTGTTTGGTTCTACATGTGAGAAAATGCTTGAATTATTTGTGCATGAAATGACCACTACCTTTGAAATGTCGATGGTTGGAGACTTGAATTACTTTTTAGGTCTTCAAATTAAACAATGCAAGGATGGTATTTTCTTTTGTCAAAGCAAATATGCCAAAAATCTTGTGAAAAGGTTTGGTTTAGACAATGCTAAACACATGAAGACACCTATGGGATCGACACAAAAATTGTGTAAAGACAGTGTTGGCACAAATGTTGACCCAACATTATATAGGTCGATGATTGGTAGTCTTTTGTATCTGACTTCTAGTAGGCCAGACATCATGTTTAGTGTTTGTTTATGTGCACGTTATCAAGCTGATCCTAAAGAATCTCATATGAATTCGGTTAAGAGAATAATTCGATATGTGGCAGGCACATGTGATTATGGAATATGGTATAGCAAAGACACTAATTGTTCTTTGATTGGCTATAGTGATGATGATTGGGCAGGTGATAGTGATGATAGGAAGAGTACAAGTGGTGGATGTTTCTACATGGGTAACAATCTTTTTTTCTTGGCATAGCCGAAAACAAAATTGTGTTTCCCTATCTACGGCTGAATCCGAATACATAGCCACGGGAATTGTTGTACTCAACTTCTTTGGCTTAAGAAGATGTTCGATGACTACGGTTTGGAGAGCAAGACTCTTACTTGTTTATTGTGATAATACAAGTGCAATTAATATATCTAAGAACCCCTGTGCAACATTCGTTAACTAAGCATATAAGTATTAGACACCGGTTTATTAGGGACCTTGTAGAAAAAGAAGTTGTAAAGTTGGAATACATTTCTCTTGAAAAGCAGTTACGGAGACATTTTTACTAAAGCCCTTGATAATGAGAGGTTTTCTTCTCTTAGAAAATCTCTAGGTTTATGCACTAATTAGACCTATATTTGCTGTGTGTTGTGACAAATGTGCCAACGTTTGTAACAACACTAGAACAATTTATTTAAATTTTTCTAAGTATTGTAATATTTAGTGTTTTTGAACTCTCTTGTGTAAATAGTATTAGAACCTGTGATAAAAATATATTGTCCTGGACATACTTCTCTCAAATGCAATTGAATAAACTCATAATTAGATGCTATGTCATTGAGTAACTATGGGACACGGAGTTGACTACTACGATGTTCTCTTTTCAAAAGATGACTTTAATGCATCAATATATTCACAATCCATTGAGTAATTATTGGACACGGAGCTGACAACTACGATGATCTCTTCTGGAAAAATGGATCAATGTGAATAAGTGGGTAAAGCAAAATATAGTGCAACACAAATGAATTTATTTCATGTAAAAACTGTGTTGAGAAGTGTGTGTGCCGACATTCAGTGAATAACATTCTGGTTCTCATATGTATATTTACCTCTATGAGTTTGAAAATTTCCGAATATTATTTTATGAAGATTTATTTATTTTAAATTGTTCCCAGCAATATTATATAGTCTAATTTAATTAATTATGCAGTTATTTTCAGGCGGTTTTTAGCATGTCATTAAAATAAACTTCCAACATTTGATAATGCCCTAATTTTTAGGGATGTGATTAAATCTTATATTTTAACTTCGATGTGTTCACAACTTCTGCAATCTTTCTATTCCCTATTTAAGGACCGTAATACTCAGTGTGCTCTATACATTATATCTAAGTTTTGAATTTTAAGCACAAAAGTTCAAAGGTATTATTGATTATATTACTTAGTATTATTCAGCCTATTAATATTCAAATTGATTATTTAATTAATATAATTTGAATAGTGTTTACAGAGTATTAATTATCATGGCTGATGGAAAGGGCTCTTCACCTTCACAACACTCAAACTCTCCAGCAACTTCATCTTCTTCTCGAAACCTTCGACTTCTTGCAACAATGGCCTCAGAAAATGTCTCCGACAGTGTTGGCGCACCAGTCCCAACATCACCCACATCAATTAGGGTTGGATCATTGGATGTGCCAATATCGCCAACACATGCTGATATTCCCGTCGAACAACCATCAGAAATTCCGATTTTGGGCGGAACGCCACAAAATCCGGTTAGCGGCGAAGCTAGCGAAGCCCCCGTTCTCGAGACTTACCCAATGACGGTTGAGCTAGCTGAAGGAGCCACCCTCGATCAGATCGTCTATGCGTTCAAAACCCTCACTAAGCGACGATTTACCCGTTGTCAAGGTAGGCGGCGTGGAGGTTGATTTTCATTGCAGTACAAACACTTAGTGTTTACACCGCCACAATCACCGCAAGATGCTCCAAGTAGAAGACCCGTCAGTGACTCGGACCGACACTTTGGTGAACTCACCGCTCGCTTTGAAACCGTTCGACAAAAGGCAACAAGCTCCGGGGACGCGGTCGGAAAAGGCGTTCTTACCGAACCATGGGCAAAAGGGTGGATTACTCGAAAAAGGGAAAAAGCGAAGCATGATGATGGTGTTGCTTCAAAGCCGATTCTAGTATTTGATTCAGATAAATGCGAAGAAGAAATGAGGGAAGCTAGTCGAGAGAAAGAAACGAGCGGTCAAGCCTCTGTTCGGTGCTCGGCCGAGGGAGTACGAGGATTGAAATGAATCAAACATTGGTGAAATGGCTGCTCGCTTGGAAAAGAGGAGTAAAAGCGAAATGATCCGCGAGGATGTGCGAGAGGATGTTGGCACACCAATGCACACATCGTCCCTCGACTCGAGTCTTCTTCATCCGAACCAAGTAAGGCTAAATCGATGAGGTACATACCGATTCTCTCTCGAATATGACTTCATCGATTTCGATGATAGCTATAATGGTGTGGATAGTGATAAGTTTAGGACTTTAAGAACTAGACTGGTTGTTGGAGAGAGGATAATTAAAATGGATGACTTTGTTTCTATGAATTTGGTTGGTTATCCGGAAGAAAGATCTTTGATGTTTGCACTTCAATTTGCCACTCCTTATCCGATTGAATGGGTATATGAATTTTATGCAAACTTAAAGGGCGGTATTTCTAGGGTCGATTCCAAGAATTATGGAAAGGTCAAATTTAGGGGAAAGGTGATTGAGGTTACTCTGCTAAGATTAACGAGTTCTCTTAGAACTAGGGATGATGAAGATCCTCCTATTGATAACTGGATGAAGTGATTAGTGTTATCTTTGGGGGAAGGATTACCGCTTGGAGGTATAGAATGAATTCTCGGTTTTGACAAGTCTATATAGTGTCTTGCACAAGCTAATTGTGTACAATTGGCTGCCATCATCCAACACCACTACCTTTACTTCGAACAAGTTTGTACTTATGTACAAAATTGGCCACTTGCAAAGATTTAATCTTGGGAAGACAATTTTTGACAATATGATGACATATTCGGAAGGGTGTCAAGTAAAGGACTTTTGCCGTATCCTAGTCTGATTTTTATGATGATTTCAGCTCTTGGGTTTCAAAGGGAAAATTCGGAGATAATAAGTTCGTTTGCTCGAGTTTAGGGATCTCACATGTCTCAAGACTGGACCACGTGTGATTGATCGCCCTACAGAGATCCTAATGCACCTGAACACGAAGTTCCCTCTTGATCAACCAGCCCGATGTGCCGAGAAATGTTGGCACACACGCGCGCCAACACTCCGCAATTACAGCCACAATTCATCCGAGATCGATTGCTATGACTGAAAATTCAATCGCTAATGCCAAATGTACGTTGAGCAACCTTGAAATGCACAAAGAGGGTCTGGGAAGCACTACTTTCTACTATCACGGGGGAGTAGGACACGATGTTCTTTGCTCAAGTTGATGCTCAGTGCGGATATTCTTGATGTTCTTCTTGAAGCAGTGAAGATGGAAATGCTAATGGTGATGGAACCGAAGGAGGACCAGATCTTTGATATATCGGGGAGCTGGAACAAGTGCAGCTCTGAAGTGCGAGACTGAAAAGAAACCCGAGAATGCGCCGGAGAATGTGCCCACAAATCCAGGACAACAATGATGGACCCGGCTCGAACATGGACGTAGATCTTTGAGAAGATAGATACGATAGGGTGGGATGATGAAGATCTCATTGTGATGTATGATGATTTGGATGATTGGGGACATTAAGCAAGGGGGAGCTTTCGAAGATAGAGAAGCTTGGAGATAGGGGAGTTCGTGCGAGACTCTTGAAGATGCATTTGTTATTCTTTCTGAGCCCAATCCTCTCCTAAACCTTCATTTATAAGTTTTATCTATTTTTGTAAAGACTCAATTTATTTTTCTGTTTTTATGTTTATGTCTTTTCGAACTTATATTACGTGTTAGCTATTTTGATGAACTTAATAGTATTTTGGTATTTAGTTAAGTTCGTGATACTATGCTCTGATTTTATTTTTGTTATGTTGTTTTTTTTGTTAAGTATTTTTTGTCTTAGAGCTCTGATTTTTGTATTAATGTGTTTTATGGTTAAGCTCTGATTTAAGTTTTGTTAAGTCTAGTATTTTGTCTTTGTTTTATTGCTCTGATTTTATATTGTTTTATGTTAGCTCTAATTTTGTTTAGTCTATGTTTTGTTCATAGTATAAGTCCTTGTGATGTTAAGTGTTTATTGTTTTTATTTATGTTCGTTTTGGCTAAGTAAAAAGATGTCATTTACTTGATATTAATTTACTTATCTCTATTGTGTACACATTCTGCATTTTGTTGCAACATCAGGTGTGTTCCAGTAGAAATGTCGAATTGGGGGAGATTGTTGATGTTATGACGAGTGTTACTCAGAATGTGCCAACATTCTGGTCACAACATCAGAATTCGTCCTTCCACTTTCACTAACCCTTAACCCACGTTTTGTCTTGTTCATTGACTTGTTCTTTCAGGATTGAAGACTTACGGCAGTTACCGAAGTCATGCGGTTGAAAGAGGCAAGCAAGAGAAGTTATAAAGATCATGGGAAGTTACATAGAAGTTACCTATTTTCAAGGGAGATGTGGAAGTTATCTTCAAGCACTAAGAGTGTCCAGAATTCTATAAATACACGCTGCTTATGAAGATTAAAACTCGAAGTTGAGGGAAACACAATCTAGCATAGTCTATTGGCATAGATTATAGAGTTTATTGTTCGTTTCATACTCGATACTTCCATTGGTGAATGTTCCAACATTTCACTCAACATTGGGTCATTATTTGTATTAGTGATAGGTTAGATTGAATATTATCTAGTCACTATATACGTAGATCCATTCACGGTGTAGCTTATGTTTTCACCGATTGTATCACTTAACAATTACTAGTGATAATACGCCGTTTGGCAGTATAGACTTATTTATAGTCTATACGAAAATTTTGATATCCATCTTGCAACGTGTTTAAGACTTCCGCTGTGTATTTCTGTTCATTTATTTTTGTCTGTGTTGTTCTTCGAATGTGCCAACATTCGTGACAACATTTCGCAAAACACGTACACACACCGTCAGTTTCTTTTATTTTTTTTATTTTTTGCAGATTCATATTTTAAAGATTTTGATTGGTATTTCAATTTTTAACTGGACTAGATGTACCCTTTAAAAAAAAAAAAACTAGACTAGATGTATATTTTATATAAGGAGTTAATTTTAATGTCTTTCTTTATTTTTTAATTGATTTTTTTTTTCAGGAACAGAGTTTTGCAGAGTCAATTATGAGTCATTTGGAAGAGAAATAAATTAACAGATACAAATTAGTTTTTTTATTTTTCTAAAGGAGCATTTCACTTTTTCTGGATTAATATTGTGAAATCCCTTAGCGGTGGGATATTGGATAGAAGAGGAGAACTGTATATCAAGGTGTCATAGTTGTGATTATTTTTTGAAGAGTCATAATTAAAGTCAATAATTGGTATATATTTATGAATATATGATGGACCACTAATTATTTTAAAGAATATGATTGATATATTTTTTAATTATATTTAATTTTAATTTAGAATACAATTTTATTAGAGTTAAAGTTAATTTTGTATGTTGTAAATTATTGTGTATTTATTCAACTATTTATTTACTTTAAACAAAATATTCGGGCAAAAAGAAGTGAAATAATATAAGGAATATATATATATATATATATATATATATATATATATATATATTGAATATGAGAAAAATATAATATTTTTTTGTATTAAGCATAATTACTTATAATTAAACAAAAATACAATTCTACCATTTCAAACTAAACTCTTACAAACATCTCTTATTTACACCAATTCTACACTATAGTTAAATTTTTTTCATTTAATTATTCACTCAAATAACGTTGAAAAATTCATTTATCGTTTACCTTACACTTTTCAAAACTAATAAACAATACTTTTATTAAAATTCGTGTCATTTAATTTTGAACAATTTAAAGAATTTAATAATTAAATTCGTGTTATTTAATAAATCAAAATTTTAATTAAAACATATCAAGAGTAACACATAAAAAAAATCTTAAATAATTTGTGTGTTTGACTTTATTTTTTGTTAAATAAAAGAGATACGGTAAAATAATATATGAAAAATTTAAATATAAGTGACAACTCGATGTGGGTTTTGAATTTTGAAATTTTGAAGGTGTCACCCAACTAATTTTGAGATATTTAATACAAAATCTCCTTATTCAATTTCTAATTTTCTCATAATTTTGAATTTTTAAAATTTTAAATTATTTTTTTAAAAAATAAAAGATGTTTGTAAGAATTTAATTTGAGAGAACAAAATTGTTCTTTTTGCTGTGTTAGGTATAGAAAAATAAAATTATAACGTCAAGTTTTTAATCTTGAGCAATATAAATTGTAATGGCGGAAGTTATATATTAAATTTATTTAAAAGGTTACGTTTTAATGATGCTAGATGCATGTTATTCTCCATTTAAAGACAATTTATGTTAATCATGCAAAACCAATCCAAATTAAATAATTATATAATTAAATTATTTTTTAAAAAATTACTATATTTTAAATAATTAAATAATTTCTTAAATATGTATTTCTTTTAAAAATATATATATATAAATTTCTCTTCAACCCCACATATACGCGGGTTTTATACTAGTATATATATATATATATATATATATATATATATATATAAGACCTTGTTCGATATTTTATAATTTCTAATTATTTTAGGTTATTTTAAAAAGTAGTTCTAAAAAATATGATAGATGAATTTCATATGGAAAAATAAAAGGTCTTTAATTGGTAGGTGGATTGATTATTCTATCTTTCAAATTTTAATTAAATTCAAAACTTCTACTCTAATAGTACAATTTTGATAGTATTGGAGTATTACTTTGAAGGCCATTAATTGTACGTAGATTTCAGTTTACATATAAAATAATTAAATTATGTAATATAATAAATTAGTATTAGGCCACACAAATTTCGCGAGATAATGAAAAAAAATTTATTATTAAATAAATTAATTATACGTTATATAATCTATGTATATCACAAAATAAATTAAATATACATTGTATAATCCATATATATTACCAAATAAATTAAATATACGTTTTCTGAAGACTATTTATATAATTTGTATATATCACTAAATAAATTAAATATATACTTATTTTCTGCAGATTATTTATATAATCTGTATATATATCACCAAATAAGTTAAATATACGTTTGCTTTCTGCACACATTTTATATAATTTGTATATATCATCAAATAAATTAAATAATATCTACATAATCTGCATATATTATCAAATCTATTACCTTATAAAGCTAAACCTAAAAAAGCTTTTGTGGCAAAGCCACATTCTTCTATTTCAAAATCCCTCTCTTCTCATTCATTTAAGTTTTTAAAATTAAGCTATTTCAAAATTCCTCTCTTCTCATTCATTTAAGTTTTAAAAATTGATCTCAACCATTTATTTATATTTTTTAATCTTAACCATTGATCTCATTCCATATTATTCTATATAAATCTCTAAGCTCTAATTTGTTTCTCATTAAAAATCCTAAATTTTTTCTTCTCTCCTTTTATTTTATCATATTTATATTTTAATTCAGTAATTTCATTATTTAATAATGAATTGCTAATCTCTTCTTTCTTTTTTTTGATTGCAGAACACATATAACATGAGATGATCTTCATAGTATTTAGTTTTTTTTTTCGTTGTTTTATAATGAGTTGTTAGTCTTTTTTTTTGTGTTTTTTTAATTTTATTGCAGATACAAGTTGCAGATTATAGAAAATGTAAGTATCGTCAGATGATTTTCATCGTATTGGTTTTTTTAATATTTTGTTATTTTTGCAGACTTTGGATATCCGATTTGATGTTACTATACAAATAAAAGAATTTTGTATACTGACTAATTATGATTAGTACTACAAACAATTTCTGGTAAGTTTTTCCTTTCTTTTTGGTTAAAACTAGATTATGATTTTCTTTCTACATGTTCATATGTTCGTTTATTGAAGTTTTGATCTATATATTTTTTTTATTGTAGATTGCAAACTAATGATTGATTCGATCAGCTGGACGATCGACAATTTAGAAGACTATGAAGAATATTTTATTTTTATTTGTATCCATTAGAATTAAAAATTTTACTTTTTTATAGGATTAATTAATTTATAGATTTTGTTTTGAGTGATTTTAAATTTGTGTATTGTAAATATTGATAATTATATATCAATCACTTTATTTATTTACAAGTTTTTGGCGATATAAATCTATTTTATTTGCATTTAATTTGATATTTTACTTTTGTATATTGTTGTAAACTTCTTTTGTAATTAATTTTAAGGAATACAATTCATACAATATTGAGGAAGCATGCATATATTTAATTTACGTTAAAATTTTGAAATTTTAAATCTGATTGTTCAATTTGTATTCAGATATTTGAAAATGTATATTTAATTTATTTGGTGATATATAGACTATATAAATATATTTAATTTATTTGGTGATATATACAAATTATATAATAGGCTGCAGAAAGCAAGCATATATTTAATTTACGTTTAAAATTTTGAAATTTTAAACCAGATTGTTCAATTTGTATTCATATATTTGAAAAGTGTATATTTAATTTATTTAATGATATATACCGTTTATATAGATATATTTAATTAATTTATTTGGTGATATATACAAATTATATAATAGTCCGCAGAAAGCAAGCGTATATTTAAATTTATTATGTAATGTAAATATGTAAAAACAAAAAATAAAATTTTTAAATATGATTTTATTTCATATGTAAATATGATTTTACTACTAAATTAAATATACACTTTCCAAATATTTGAATACAAATTGAACAACTTGATTTAAAATTTTAAAATTTTAAACGTAGATTTTGTATCTTCACTTAATGAATTTTTATATCTCAATGTGATGCATCCAAATAAATGGACGGATGAGAATAAATATTATGGATGAGATCAATACTTAAAACTTAAATGAATGAGAAGGGAGGGATTTTAAAATAGAAGATTGTGGCTTTGCCACATAAGCTTTACTAAGTTTAGCTTTTATATATATATATATATATATATATATAGATTATATAACGTATAGTTAATTTATTTAATAATATATTTTTTTCATTATCCCGCAAAATATATATATTTTGCTAGTGTATATATATATATATATATATATATCACAAAATAAATTAAATATATATTGTATAATCCATATATATTACAAAATAAATTACATATACATATTCTGCAGATTATCTATATAATAGGTATATATCACTAAATAAATTAAATATATACTTGCTTTCTACAGATCATTTATATAATGTATATATATCACCAAATAAGTTAAATATACACTTACTTTCTGCACACATTTTATATAATTTGTATGTATCATCAAATAAATTAAATATATATACATAATCTGTATATATCATCAAATAAATTAAATATACACTTTCCAAATATTTGAATACAAATTGAACAACTTGACTTAAAATTTTAAACGTAGATTTTGTATCTTCACTTAATGAATTTTTATATCTCAATGTGATGCTTCCAAATAAATGGAGGATAAGATTAAAACTTATAAAATTGATGGATGAGATTAATACTTAAAACTTAAATGAATGAGAGGAGAGGGATTTTTGAAATAGAAGAATGTGGTTTGACACATAAACTTTACTATGTTTAGCTTTATAAGGTTACTAGTATTAAGCCCCGCAAAATTTGCGGGATGATGAAAGTAAAAATTTTATATAAAATAAAAAAATTAAATTAAAATATTTATAATACACGATATATTTAAATTAAATTAAAAATATAATTTAAATATGTAAAGAGTGAAATTAAATATATAAAATATTAATAAATCCAAGTATTTATATTTCACATAATAAGACTATACTTGTAATTATAATTTTAAAAAATTTCTTTATAAACAACACTATTTGTATAATTTCATGGTCTTCCATCGGAAATAAAATATAAAAATTCAGTCATCTTTTGATTTTGACTTAAAAGACTCAACATATATATAAATAGTTTAAATATACTTCATTTTTAAATAGTTTAATTTAGTTTAAAAATATAATATACTCTCTTCTAAGAAATCGACAATTTAGTTTTTATATTTTAAATTATTCTACCCATATAATTTCATTATAAAATAATAACAAATTTGTGAAATAATAAATATTAAAGCATCATATATTGCATAATATGTGGAGCTAAATTATCGATTAATACTTTAATGATAAGCTTGACTATAATTAATATTAATTTGATATATTTTGAATCAATCTGTAATTAATTCAATTTTAATTCTATTATTTATTTGATTTGAATAAAATATTATATATTCATATATCATTACAATATCCATTCAACCTCCTCCTAAAATACATCCTAAAAAATAGGAATTCAATTTTATATTTTTTGTAAAAAACAAATTGGTCAATAATGTGTAAAATTTTTAACTATTTAAATCTATCAATCACTTATAGAAGAAATGACAACAAATATTGAAAAAAATAATAAAGCATATGATGTAATATCCCAAAATCACTACGTAAACTATATATATTTGTATATAATTATTTTTTAATAAATTGAGTATTAATATTAATAATTAGCCTTTAATTAAATTATATAAATTTATTTAAAATAGAAAATATAATATATATTATATTATAATATATTTTATATATATATATATATATATATAGAAGTGTGGGTGCGTGTGTTCTATGTATATAATATATTATATAATATAATAATAATAATATTAAAATATTGAAAACTTCCTTATTAAGCTAAAGGTTAGGCGGCTCATAGATATACATGCGCACACTATCAGATAAAGAAATTAGAAGGAAAGAAAAACAAAGAAAGAAGGAAAGAAAAAAGAGAGGGCGCAGGAGAGGAAAGAAAGAGAGGGAGAGAGAAGGGAGAAAGAAAGAGAAGGGAGAGGGAAGAGAGAGAGATTTCAAAGCATTTTGGTAAGTATTTGATCTTCATTAATTATGGTATTATATATCAAAATATTTGTATTCACTCATAGATTCTAGAATTATAGTTAGTTTATTGATCTGACGCTCATAGCGTCTGGAATTGGAGATTATTAAGAGTATATGTTATTTGTAGGATATGAGGAGAAACTTGAGACCTTTAGGATTATGCATTATCAAGGAGTTGAGGATCATTAATGGGGTATTGCTTGTATCATTTGTTGCAACTACTGTTTTTGAGGTGAGGGCAATTTCCACTCTTAATTGAGTTTAACATTCAATGTTATGATTGCTATGTTAAATTGCATTATTAATCAAGACGGGTAATAACCCGCACTATGTTCAAGCCGGGTAATGGCCCGTACTATGTGCAAGCCGGGTAATGGCCCGTAATATTATGTTCAAGTCGGGTAATGGCCCGTGATATTATGTTCAAGCCGGGTAATGGCCCGTACAATGTTCAAGCCGGGTAATGGCCCGTACTATGTGATAAAGTATTAAATGTTCTCATGAGCTTTTTTTATATGAAAATATCATATGCTGCATACGAATGTTGTTTAACTGTGCAATCATTGATGTTTTCCTCACTGGGTGTATTTTCAAACACTCATCCCCCCACAGTTATGATTTTCTACAGGTCAAAGGAGTCGAGCAGGGCACGAGGCGATGGTTGCATGTAATTTATTGTGCGTTGTTTTCCGCTGTAAATCTGAAATGATTATTTTGTAATAAATCCCGTTTATTCAATTTCAATTTTCTTTTTAAATACGTTAACGGACCAATTTGGTAGCGCTTCGGCTGTTATGTGTTACTATTAAATTCGGGGCGTTACATATGAAGCTCCAAAAATAATAATCTTCGAAAAAATAAAATATAAAACAACGAAAGTACCGAACATAATTTCAAAATATGAATATGCAAAGATATAAAAAAAGAAATTGGTCATAAGTCAACTAAATATATTATTCAACTTGTATAATATCTCATGTATATAAGTTTGATGGGGCAAGATTCATTTTCCTTATAATTTCTGTTGCATTAACGCATTATTAATAGTGGAAGAATTCTTCAAAATTCTCAATTGAGGTAAGCTAAATATTCTTTACATGCTTTCGAAAAAAAATATATATTTTTTACATCGTTCATATAGTTGACTTTAAAATATAAATCTTTAAAAAAATTACAATCTTTAAAATATGAATCTGTAAAAAAAAATAAAAAACAAAACAAAAAAATTAAAATAAACTCTTATATGAAATATGCATCTATAGAATATGCACCTAGTATAATAAAAAAATAAAATACTAATCAAAATTTTCAAAATACGAAACAATTAAGAAAGACATTAAAGCATATGAATCTGCAAAAATAATATTTTTCGAAAGAAAAAGAAACATAAAGTAACGAAAATACCGATCATAATTTTCGAAATATGAATCTGCAAAAATAACCAAAAAAAGAAAAGAAATAGGTTAGCACGTTAGAACATATGAAATACATTAAATCGTAAAAAAAAAAAGATTAGAACGACATGACATATGAATTAATACACACCTGCAAAAAAGAATCAATGAAAGAAGTTAAAAAGATGAATGAGAAAATCAATCAGAGAAGGAGAGAAGAAAGAAATCAGAGTTTATGATTAAAAATAAATGAGAGGTATCAAATATTTATAGACTAATGTAAATACATGTATGACTGAGATTAAAACTTACAAAATCGATGGTTGAGATCAAGTTTTAAAACTTAAATGAAAGAGAGGAGAGAGATTTTGAAATAGAAGGATGTAGCTTTACCACATAAGCTTTTCATAGGTTTAGCTTTATAAGGTTATAGATATATACATATACTAGTATTAGGTCCCGCGAATTTCGCGGGATAATGAAAGAAAAATTATATATCTAATAAAAAAATTAAATTCAAATAGTTATACACTATCTATTTAAATTTAAAATATAATTTAAATATGTAAAAAGTAAAATTAAATATACAAAAAAATCACAAATTTATATTTTACATAAAAACACTATCTGTAACAATAATTTTGATTTTTTTTTTATAAATAAAATTATTTGTATATTTGCATGATTTTCCATACAAACCAAGATATAGAATTCAGTCTGCAAGATATATATATATATATATATATATATATATATATATAGTTTATATACTCCATGTTTAAATAGTTTAATTTAGTTTAGAAATATAATATACTCACTCATAAGAAATCAACAGTTTAATTTTTTTTAATTATTCTGCCTATATAATATCAGTATAAAATAAAAATAAATTTGCGAGACCCGATCAAAAAAAATATTAAAATATCATGTCTAGCATAATTTATGGAACTAAATTATCGACTAATACTTTAATGATAAGCTTGACTATAATTAATATCAATTGATATGTTTTGAATCAATATGTAATTAATTCAATTTTAATTCTATTATTCATTTGATTTGAATTAAAGATTATATTTTCATATATATCATTACAATGTCCATTGAACCTCCTCCTAAAAAATAGAAATTCAATTTTATATTTTTGCAAAAATATTTGGTCAATAATGTAATTTTTTTTAACTATCTATATAATTTGTATATATCACTAAATAAATTAAATATATATTTTCTGCATACTATCTATATAATTTGCATATATCACCAAATAAATTAAATATTCGCTTTACGTAGTCTATCTATATAATCTGTATATATATCACCAAATAAGTTAAATATACGCTTTATACAAACTATCTATATAATCTGTATATATTACCAAATAAATTAAATATATATTTTCTGCAAACTATTTATATAAATTAATTATGTATGTATCACAAAATATTTTTTTTTCTAATCTAATACGGTTGATCTTTCCAATCATTTAATCAATCAAATTTATATTAAGATTTATCACATATATATTATTTTATTATGTCACTTTTATTTAACAAAAAATAAAGTCAATAAAAACACACAAATTATTTTATTTTTTTTAAAAAAAAACTATTTCATTTGTTATATATTCTTGATATATTTTAATGAAAATTTTGAATTATTGTTTGTATTATTTGTTTAAAATATTTGTCTTTAATAGTCATAAATTTTGAATGATTCAAACTTCAAATTTCAAACACAGATTCTGATACATACTACCTCCATTACAATTTAAATTGTTTGTTTACATTTTTCAAAATTAGTTCTCACAATTAGTATAATGATGCTCATATTTGAATTTTTTTTTTTCGAAAGCAGCTCATATTTGAATTTAATCTCTTAGTTTGTAACAATTATTTAGGAAGAAATTAAATTGTCAAATTTGAAGTCCATCTTGGCAAAGCTAGTGTGCTTCCACGATGAGCAACTTTGAACGCTAATGGACTTATATCAATTAATTATTTCTCTCTTCCTGTAAACTAATCTCATCTTTAAGGTCTGAAGTTGCAAATCGCTGAAGATTGAGACATTTTCTCAAACGTTCTTTATTCAATGATAAAAATTAACAAAAATATCGATTATAATTTTTGAAATATGAATCTACAAAAACAATCAAAAAAGAAAAAAAAAAGAGAAACACATTAGAACATATGAAATAGATTAAATCGTAAATAAACAAAAAAAAAAAGTTAGAACGATATGACACATGAATTAATACATATCTACAAAAAAGAATAAATGAAAGAGATTAGAAATATGAATGAGAAAACCTATTAAAGAAGAAGAGAAAAAATAAATTAGGGTTTGTGATGAAAAATAAATGAGATGTATAAGTATTTATAGACTAATATGTAAAAAAAAAAATGGATGACTGAGATTAAAACTTATAAAATCGATGATTGAGATCAATACTTAAAACTTAAATGAATGAGATGAGAGAGATTTTCAAATAAAAGAATGTGACTTTGCCACATAAACTTTTTTAAGTTTAGCTTTATAAGGTTATAGATATATACTAGTATTAGGCCCCGCAAATTTCGCGGGATAATGAAAAAAATATATTATTGAATAAATTAACTATACATTATATAATCTATATATATCACAAAATAAATTAAATATATATTGTATAATCCATATATATTACCAAATAAATTATATATACATATTCTGCAGACTATCTATATAATAGGTATATATCACTAAATAAATTAAATATATACTTGCTTTCTGCAGATTATTTATATAATGTATATATATCACCAAATAAGTTAAATATACACTTGCTTTCTGCACATATTTTATATAATTTGTATGTATCATCAAATAAATTAAATATATCTACATAATCTGTATATATCATCAAATAAATTAAATATACACTTTCCAAATATTTGAATACAAATTGAACAACTTGACTTAAAATTTTAAACATAAATTTTGTATCTTTACTTAATGAATTTTTATATCTCAATGTGATGCATCCAAATAAATGGAGGATAAGATTAAAACTTATAATATTGATGAATGAGATCAATACTTAAAACTTAAATGAATCAGAGAGGAGGGGGATTTTGAAATAGAAGAATGTGGTTTGCCACATAAGCTTTACTATGCTTAGCTTTATAAGGTTATAAATAGATAGATAGATAGATATTATTCAAATAATATATTTCTCTAATATATATTTTAAACATTTATTTTGTAAATAAATTAAATTTATATTTTAAAATTAAATAATATACCATATAATAAACATATTGCACATCTTCAAAATATATAATTGTTAATTATATATACATATTATTTAAATTATAGAATAAAAATAAATTAATTAGGATTTCAGGATAAAAGATAAAAATAAGCCGAAATAATTTAGCTCATAAGTTAATAATTAGTGATGTCCTATTAAAAAAAATAAAATAGAATTCTAAAAGTATTAAATATAATAGATATTCAAAATATATAAAAAAACTTGTAAGTTGGTGTAGTTGGCAGTACTTGGCAATAATGAGGTGCACAATTTAAATCATATAATTATATATTTTTTTAATTGAACAAATAAAAAGTTAACAAATAAATTGAATTAACTAGATGCCCCAACCCATCAGTAAATTATATTTTTGGTCCCAAGAGAATGAGTGATCTGCAAAAAGGTCATTTTTGACACTTTTGGTCCCATTTTCGACATTTTTTGTACCGGAAAAAATTGCAATTTTGGTCCCAAGAGAATGATAAATTGCAGTTTTAGTACCAAGATAATGAGATAAAATTGCATTTTTTTCCTAAAAAATAATGGTCGAGACTATTTTTGCAAAACAAAAAAAATGGACCAAAAAAGAACGTTGGATTAACATTGTCGTTGAAAAATTCTCATGGGGCCAAAACTATTAATTTTTCCATATTTTAAACTCTTTATTAGTCTAATTAGGTATTATATTTAGAAGTCATAAGATCACATTTCAATGCAGAAGCGGGGCTTCCTTTAGCTAATAAGGATGGAGAGCTAACCCCTATATAAAGAAAAAGAAGAATCACTATACAAAATCAAAGTAACATAAACTTATCCTTTGTTGCCAAATCCATTTTATTGTCCCACTATTCCGACTGCTTTGGCGAATTTAACTCATCTTCACACATATCTGTCCAACTTTTAGAAGCCACAATTCGCATTGATTTAAGAACATTTTGTATCAGCATTTGAAGTAATCACGTTGCTGCTATCTTAAAGTGGCGAGGTCCGAACTCCGTTCTGGCTAGATTTATTTATAAGTTATATTCCCAAAAAACAGTTACCTTAGCACGGTTATTTCCTTTTCTGGCAGTAGCTTTAGAGGCATGGACAAGTGTTGAGCTAGCTACCAGAGTTCGAAGATAAAACCGCTTCCCCAGACTTGTCAACCATGACGTGGTCCTGGCCTCCATTGGAAGAGCTTCCATCATCTGCTCGACATTAGCATCAGAATTCTTATGAACCCGCGAGCTAATAGCTAGCGATATTCCCGTTACCTCATTTTCTTGTAGCAGCCGAAGCTTAGTTGGAACAATTAGAATTTAAACTTTCCTTATTTGCAATTGTTTTTAGTCAAGAGTTTTTAACTGTTTTAAACCCTTTTATCCCTATATTACTAATAGGAAGTTTGTTTTTACTTAGGTGTCAACTTGTGGTGAATCCTGCTTATGTGTCAATTTTTAAAGAGATTATTTATATGTAATGATTATGTGTCAATGTATAATTAGTCACCTATAATTATTAACATATTGAGTAAAATTATTAAAAAGGATTGACTCAATTAATTTAATTTATTTCACCTTATATATGTATATATATACAAATATAAGTATTATTAAAAAAATTTAATATAATCATATATGATACTATTTATTTCGAATATACTATATATATACTATTTGGAGTAATATTTATGCATCAATTATATAAAAAAAAAATCTATTAATCGTCTCTTTTTTATTAATAGTAAAATAAATTTGAAACAAATTTTATAATAAATTTTCACATAATTATAATAATTATAATTCCTAGCATGAATTGTCATACAATTAATATTACCATTATTTATATTTAATATTATAATTACACAAAATTTATACATATACATTATTTTAAGAGTCAATGACATGTACGTTCATTCTACTCCCCCTATTTACAAAGAGGTGCATGAACAGTAAAATCTTTCAAAGAGGTTCAAAAAAAGGTGTCAAAAGACTTCAATACCCTTTATTTCAAAATTCAAAATTTCAAATTACATTTCAAAATTTTAAAATTCAAATACATCAATCACATCACACTAAAAACAAAAATCCTCCCTAAAATTTTAAATTTCAAATTCCTAAAATCAATTACTTAAATCACCGGTTCTTCTTCTTATTCTCATCTTCTTCTTCTCCAACTCACAGCTTTTTTTCTTCAAATCTCCCGTTCTTGCTATTTTTTTCAAATCTCCGGTCCTAGCTATTTTTTTTTTCAAATCACCTGTTCTTGTTGTTTTTTCTTCAAATCTCCACGATTATTGAAAAAGTAACACTTGCCAATTTTAAAAAATATTTGCACAATAACAGAAAAAAATTGAACAATAATAAAATCTCAATAGAAAATAAATTATCACTCAAAATTTTGAAATATATTTGAACAATAGTGAAAAAATATTTGATCGATAGTAGAAAATTGTTTGCACAATGACAGAAAAATGTTTATAGAACACCAGAATATATATTAGAAAATTCTTGCACAATGACAGAAAAAATTTGCACAATATCAGAAAATATTTGCACAATAACTGAAAAATATTTGAACAATGATAGAAAAAAATTGCACAATACCAGAAAATATTTGCACAATAACCAAAAAATATTTGCACAGTAACCGAAAAATATTTGTACAATAATAAAAACTAAAATACAAACTAATTTGTATGTACCTAATTCAATGTATTATATAGATCATAATAAAATTTATAAAAAACCTTTGGGCTTTTTGTTATTGGAGGATAACAAAACATAGGCAGCACCAACAGCAATGGCAAATGGATTCAAGAAAACTAGAAAAACCGAATTAGCATATAATGTTGAAATTCTATAAACACAAAATATAATTTCACCCAATCCATACCTTGAGAATCCGATCAACCCCGTAACACAATCCCAGAAACAAGATAACACAAAATTTCATGAGAAGACCCAAAAATCGAGCATTAAGCGCAGAAACGTAAATTAACAGCGTGTACTATTTTGCGCTTAGAAAAGACTTGCCTTGGTTCCCGAGAGAGAAGATGGATCCCCCAGCGAAGGCGGCGGCCACGTGGCGGAGAACCTTCCAATCCTTGGCGGTTTCCTTGGCGATATCCTCTCCAATCTTTTTTGGGGGAAAGACCGAGAGGGCCGATTTTGGGGGCGAGAGAAGACGCCGCACCAACTTCGCCGCCGGTGACCCGGACGAAGACGTCAACCACTTGGCTTGGGTCGAACATGAGGGGAATATTGAAATGCATAAGTACTGCAAACAATTTTAATTTGAGGGGAATCCTTACTGTAATGTGGGAACTCCATTGCCGTTTTGAATCGGCAAGTGGCTATGTGTATTTTGAAAATTTGAAATTAAGGGATGGAAAACTGGGTATTTGTATTGGATAGTGAGAGAATCTGATGGGAAAGATATCGAGAGATTTTCGGGTATTGAGATGAGGGAGGAGAGAGAAAACTAAGGCTGAAAGATTTTGTCAAAAGGAATTAGGGGTATTTTTGCCAAAACACAGCCGCCTAAGAAAAGGTTGCACCTCTCCGTAATTAGATGCCCAAACTTGCACCTCCCTGTCATTAATTTTTATTTTATATATATATATATATATATATATATATATATATTTATTTGAAAATATTATATGTATAATATAATATTATAAAATTTATTTAACGAACATACAAGTGGTAGCTAATCTTAGTGTATATAGAGAAGTTTAGATAATTGAATTTCCTTCCAATGGTAATTTTTTTGGTTCAAGTACATGTCGACGAAGGATACAACGGAAAAAAGGAAACTGCATTAGCATAATACTCCATATTATAAAATCAAACAGAACCCTAATAATAATAATAAAAATTATTTATTTAGTTCAATTATTAGGGATATAATTATTTTCCTCTTGAATTCAGACGTTTGAATTCAAACTGCATTAGCATAATACTCCATCTGGTACTCCCTCGATCCGTTACTTTATATGTCCCAAAATAAATGTCTCATTTTATTCATTCACACAAACATATTTTTATTAGAGTATCAAAAGACACTTATACCCTTATTTTATACACTTAAATTTATACTTCCAAAATGATAATTTCCAACAATTTATTAGGGGCATTATTGGAACAAATAGAACATATTTGCATTAATTTATGCAGAGTAACACTTAAAAAAAACAAGAGTTCAGATCAAACGGAAACACTTATTTTGGAACGGAACTAACAAAAATAACATTTCTTTTCCAATCAAACTCTTCCCAATATTTTAAACGGGTATATAATTATGAAATTCGAACCTAACTAATTCTCAATTCGAACGGTTCAAAATACTAGGACTTACGTGAAACCACGTCGTAACATTTCTTAATAAAAATGTTATATGTGCAATCTAATAAAATACATCACACATAAAAAGTCAAACGCATCACTATCCCTTCAAATTTAACACCTCAGCTCCAAAAACAAGCGATACCGAGACGAGTATAAACCAATAAAAAAAATATCTAATTAATTAAAACAATTAAAATCAGCATGAGGCATAATTAGTACATGATCAAGTTACTTGAAAAGGTGGTTGTAGCTGTCTTTGCTCGCCTCCGAAATTGAATTCCAATCCCACAGCCTATCCGTGTACGGAAGAGCATTGATGCCCGGCCCAGCCGGCTGCATCGAGACGAAGTGTGAAAGAAGACCGGGGACATCGTTATTTTGATGATGGTTAACAGAATTATTAACAATCTTCTGGAGATCATCAATTGCATGGGGGGTAAAATCGGGCCTGTGATCATCACTGATCGGGCCTAACGTGTAATGTTGGTGTGAGAGAGCTAAAGAGGACGTGGCGCTGCTGTCTGAAGGCGTTGAAGAAGATACTTGTTGGTGTTTTCGGGCCGAGGATGTGGTTCTTGTTGGGATATATCTGGGGAGAGATGGATGGTCCTCTACTCCACCTCTTTTGTACACACGACAAAGGGAAATTTCAGCCTGTCCCATAAAAATAGATCTATAATTATTTTGGAAAAAATATGACTATGTTCAAAAAAAAAAAATTAAAATTGCAAATATATTTATATTCAAATATTTTTACGCGTCTTTTTAAATATTTTTTTATACTTTTGTTCAAATTTTTTAAATCTATTTGTAATTAATCGGTTTCTTTTGAACCTGACCCAATTATATAAATAAATTAAGAAATAAAAGTTGTTGGGTAAATTGCACTTTATTCCCAAGAGAATGATGGTCTCTAGCAATACGATCATTTTTATTTGGCATTTTTGGTCTTATAGTTTTTTCGATATTTTTTGTCCTAAGTTGTTTTGGTCGTAAGAGAATGATAAATTAAAGTTTTGATCCAAGACAATTAGGTAAAATTCCAGTTTTTGTCCTAGAAATTAACGGATGTGGTCAAATTTGAAAAAAAAAAAAAAAAAAGAACTATTTTCACACATAGGTAACAAAAGTGTATTGGACACATTCTTATGAGACAAAAACAATAATTTTCCTATAATTTTTTGTACTTGGAACATTTTCTATTTTGTTTTCTTGTTTTTTTGTTTTGATCAGTAAATATTCGCTCCCAAAGGGAATCGAATCCGGGTCTCTCATTAAAGTGAGGAGTCCGGTGGCCAGACGAGCTAAGCCACTTGATTTTGTTTTCCTATTTTGTCCTTATTTGTACTTGTTTTTTAAGACAATTACTAATACCTGAACATTGATTTGAAGTAAAAAAAAATATATATATATTAAATAGAGATAAAGATGAAATAAAATCTCAATAATTTATTTTATATAGTAACTAACTTATTTTTATGGAAGAGACAAAAAATAAAAAAACAAACCTATTTAAAAATATAGGAGGGTTTAAGTGTTTGTATATATCCACGTTGCAGGTAGCATTTAATTTTTTTAATGTGTTGTGAACATTGAATGGGTTTCAGTTTCATGAATGTCTTGTGAACATATTTAAGATTACATCTTCATTCATTCACAAGAGACACATGATATATATATATATATATCCTAACATTAATTTCATCTGTCACACTAAATTACTTTTGTTTCTTTTGAAATTTTGTTTCTTTTGAATTCTCTCATCATCTACTTTATTTCTTTCCGATCTTCATACAACACAAATTTATACTACCTAAAATTAATTAATTGGTTTAACTACAAATAAAATAACAATTTTTGCAAAAATTACAATTTAATCTAAAACTTCAATTTAATTTTCTTTTTTAGAGTTGAATCAAAAGGCAGATTTGTTCCTAAATACGTTTAACTATTTGTTGTCATTTGAGCAAATTTAAACATATCAAGACTATAATTATTCGTTGTTAGGTAATAACACATCATTCTAGAATGGGGAAAATCAGTCCACTGGTTCAAATTGCAAAAATAAAAATTAATTGAGATTACCACTATTGAAATTTCGCGAATTAGTGACGGATTTTTTCCGTTGGTAATTAATTAAGGAATTAACATTCATTAACGTATTACCAACTTAAAAAATCTGCAATTAAACCAAATTAATAGATGAACAAAATTTCAATTTAATTTTTCCGTTGGTATAAGTTTAATTATCAAAATTCAAAATTTTAAATTAATTGTAATTTGCATTAAAATTTTAAATTTATCTGCAATTAAACCAAATTAATAGATTCAGAGACATGAGATTTATTTATTAAAAAAACACATTAACAATAAACATATACTGTTAAAACTTGTTCATCGTATTAAATTGATATCGTTACATTAATTCATTAATACCATTACTCTTACAAACTAATACCACACTGCGATATTAGTTATAAGTGCAATGATATTACTATGATATTATTGAATGAAAATAATGATATCAATTTCTTTATACTGCGAACAAGTTTAGTTCACGGGAGATCCGTTCGTATACTAATATCAATTTCATACCTTCTGAAGACGCTCGGTTTCATGGTGTGGGAGACGGTACTCGTTCATGATCCAACTTGTTCGAATGCCTTTGGGAGCCTTACCGGAGTAGAAAACGAGGGTTTTCTTGAGGCCGATAGACCTTGAATTTTCAGCTCTGATCAATCTATCAGCGCCGGTCGCTTTCCAATAACCCGATGTGGTAACGCGGTTAGGCCGATCTCCATTCCTATACTTCCTATCTCGAGGTACATAAAAGTACCACTCCTTCTCCCCTATAGCCGCCATAGCTAATCAAGGACGTGAGGTGAGGTGAAATCAATACACATAAAACTCAATTATCTAAAATTAAATAACAATTCTGTGAATCGGGGTGCATTATGAACTTTTCTTTCACCATCATTGTCATGTACATTCATTATCTATGTCATGCACATGCACTATATATATCCCTGTCAATAGTGCATGATAGTGATAATAAAAATAAAATTTATGATGTGCACCAGTTCATACAAGTTTTTGACAAATTAATTACGACTAATATTCCCTTTGTACCACAATAATAAATTTACTTTCTGTTTTCCACAAAAATAGGTTATAGTTACTATATTTACTCTGTTATTTATTTTTTGTTTACATCTTTATACCTATTTTTTGCATCTTATTTTTTCTAAATCAATATTTAGGTACTTACATAAGGGTAAAATTAAAAAATAATACTAAAATTTAATGTATTAATCATAATAACTTTCATTTTTTCAATCTGTGTGAAAGATAACTATAGACCTATTTTTGTGGAATGGAGGGAGTATCAATTTGCAATCTATACTATTGTTTTGTAGCTTGTATAATATTTTTTCAATTGCAATGTAAGCCATACGAAATCGATCGATTACAATCTAAACTCTATTTTTATGCTATTTTTGACTAGCATGTAACTGGACTAGCCACAAAAATAGAGGTTAGATTGCATCGATCGATTTCGTATAGTATACTATCGCCTTTTAATTTGTATAAATTTTAATCGATTGCAATTTAAACTCTATTTTTGTGGTATTTTTCAGTCAGCACGTGATTGAATTAGTGGCCACAAAAGTAGAAATTAAATTGTAGTCGATCGATTTCGTATAGTATACTATCACTTTTTAACTTTTATAATTTTTTTTATTGTAATTTATATTCCACACAAAATTGATCAATTGCAACCTAAACTCTATTTTTGTGGTTTTTTTCGGTCATCACGTTATTGATTTAATGGCCAAAAAAGTAGAGATTCGGTTGCAATCGATCGATTTTGTATAGTATAAATTACAATCGGATAAAAAATGTTTTTAAAAAAAAAATATATATATATATATATATATATATATATATATATATATATATATATATATATATATATAACAGAGAAACAATTTGTACCAGGAAGCTCCCAAGGGTCATAGCGGTAAAGGTCTAGACATGTGATGAGTTCAACGTTGAAGCGCTTGCCCTCCACCTTACGGCGGAGGTAGAATTCGACAAGCTCTTCCTCGGTCGGGTGAAAGCGAAAGCCCGGCATCACGACGTCGTTTTCGTGCTCGTCGTGCTTGCTACTACTCATGTCTTCTTGATTGCTCATGGCGCCCATATAACTATGGCAAACCCTTAGTACATTCAAACAACAATCTATTTTTTTGTTGGGAAATTGTATATATTGTTTTTCTTCATGTAAGTTTTTGTTTTTGTTGTGGTGTGTAGGGTTAAGGGGTTAAGAGAGTAGATAAGATTCAAGAATTGGTGTAGATAGCTAGCTCAAGGCAAAATAGAGGAAGAGTCTCTCTCTCTCTCTAGAAGGGAAGATTACAGTGAGGAAGAAGAAATTAAAATGGAGTAAGGTGAAAGGAATTAATAGAAAAATCTACATAACAATTGAGGGCCTACATGGGAAGAAGATGAATTAAGGTGTTGAAGATGAGAAAGGGACATCACAATTGAAAGAGGACAGGGTGGCCAAGTCTCGTATTTGCCCCTCTTTAATTTGATTCCACCATTAATTTAATTTTGTTACTTTTTTGTGCTTCATTTCATGAAATAAGTTACGCTACGATTAGCACTACTTTTATAATTGTCTTCTTTTTCACTTTTTCTTTTTTTGGCATCTAAAATTAGGGAAAATGATTTTATTAGGTATATAATTTAGGGATTATGTGTTAAAGATAATATGTTTTCATATTTGATGAAAGTAGATCATTAATTATTTTTTCGGCAAATGTAGGTTCGTAAGATTTGAATTTTTGCAAATAAGGGCCCGTAAATTTTTTTTCTCGTACATTTTGAACTGTTAGTATAAAAAAAGACCTATATTTGTCAATTTTTTTTAATGGCATACATTGGCAAAAAAAAAAAAAAAAAAAACTTATGAACTTGCCTATGCCAAACTAAAAAATTATTATTTTTAAAACACAATCCTTTAAATTACGGGTATAAAAATATTTTATGACATCATCAGTTGTGAAGAGAAAATTGAACTATCTTGTCCAAAAGGGAAAACTAGAAAAAAAAGTAAAGTTTCTTTAATAATAACATTTACCCATAAAAAAAATATATATAAATTCTTATGTGAGAGTGGTGTTGTGCGGAATTGATCATAATATATACGAATTTAAGCTAACCGTACTTTTTCATCTTTAATCATTTACAAATTCAATCTGTATCCATTGTCGTATATTTTATTATATTAACTAATTTTGACAGTCTCATATGAATCTATATATCTCACAAAAAATAATTGCTTAAAAATAAGCAAGTCACGACAATATATTGCGACTTTCACTTCAATAATAAATTCTGGGAAATAATTCAACACATCGAATGGTAAATAAACATATATAATTAATATTGCACTCACTCTATCTCATACTCGTTGTGATATTTACTGTTTGATATAATTTTTAATGTAAGAGTTATTTAATACTCCCTCCGTCCCAGATTAGTTTTCATATTAATCTGGGCACGCATTTTAAGAAAAAATATTATGAGTGAAGTATTGAAGGGTAATTTTGTAAACTTTTATTATTAAAGTAAGAGAGGTGGTTTGATTGAGTGTAAAAAGTAATGACATATTGTGTAAATATATGAATATTGTGATGGTGAAGTTTAAGGAGGGGTTTCCTTTTTTTGGAATTTGAAAACTAATGGGGGACAAACCAAAAAGGAAAATATGAAAATTGATCTGGGATAGAGGGAGTAATATAAGTTACTTTTTGATGGGGGGTAGGGTAGTTTTTTCAACTTTAATAAGACAATTATTTAATAGTATTAAATTGTATTAGTGTGGAAAAAGTAGTGGCATATGATGCAATATTGTAGTATTTGAAGGGGATAAATAAAAGTGAAAAAATTGTTTTATTACCATTTACGGAAATGATGCAGCGACTACGAGATGAACCTTTTTTTAAAAATATCACAACGAGTATGGGACGGAGTGAGTAATAATTATTTAACAATTGTGTAATGTTAATATGTAATGAATTTATTTATAATTTTCTGTTTTATATATATACTCGATAAGGTTTTGTGATATGAAAATACTTTGATATAACATTTAAAAAATTAAAGTCGCGAATTGGTTTCACATGCAAATTTTCATATGCAACATCCATCTTAATTAAAAGCACTCGTTCTTTACGAATATTTTATTTCCGGCGTTATGCCTTTATATAAGATGATCTTTTCATTAAAACCCTTAAAAATCTTAATTTAATTAATATTTTTTCCTTTCCACCAAAAGTATGCTTACACTGTTTTTTTCAACAATTTATTTTGTTTTACCATTCAACAATCACTTAATTTTTTCACATTCTATTGATTTTATACTCATAAACAATCACTTAACTAGTTTCAAAAAAAAAAAAAAATCACTTAACTCATAAATGAGCCACATAATATCCCAAAATACTCTTATTTTATCCACTTTATCAACGTTTTTTTTTAAAACTTGCCAAGACTAAACGAGCATACTTTTAGTGGATGGAGGGAGTAGTTAGTTGGTCAAACATGGATAAATTCAAAAGGGGGCGAAATACTTCATAAAGTAAAGTCGGAAAGAAAAATGTGTAATTCAAAGGGGGCAAAGTGACAAAATATTATGAATTTAAGATATAAATATAAAAAATATACATAATAAAAAAAAAATTAAATCAAAGTGGGCCATCGCTCCTGGCTCTCCTAAATCGGTCCTTCGGGCAAAATTAATATAATGTAGCATAAATTAATTAATGAGGGTAGAAAATGAGGGTTCTGCTTTTACACCTAGTACATAAACTACTAATTCCCTTCTCTCTAGCAATAATATATCTCATGTCAACTAGCATTTGTTTACCAAGGGTCATCAATTGTCCGTACGAGTGTATAATGAAACTATAGTTTATAGCTTTTTTTTAACTGTTTTATTTTTAAATTACAGTCTTAAGTTTTGGGGCTAATATATATATATATATATATATGAAAAGTTAACAAGTTTTAGTATGAAATGAGATTGAAAGATATTAGTTATTTATGTTACTCTATCCGTCCCAGAGAAATTTTCATAGGAAGGAGTGCACACACTTTAATAAAAAAGAAGAATAATGATTGGGGTTTTGAAGAATAATTAATTTTAGAAAATTTTATGTATAAAGTAAAAAAAAAAAATATTGAGTTGTGTGTATGTGTGAGTAAAAAAGTTATGATATTTTGTGTAAATTAATGGAAATTGTTAGGGTGAAGTTTATAAAGAGTTTTTCATTTTAAGAATGTGAAACTTATAGTGGGACAAGTGAAAAAGAAAAGTGTGAAAGATTTTATGAGAGAGAATGAGTATAAGATATTGATTTTGAATGATATTAATTATTTCATTAAAAGATATTAATTATTTTATTTAAAAATATAATTACTTTTCTAAAACATCGTTTCACACAAAATCAACTCATAAAAATATGGGTAATTAGAACAAACAAAATGGATGCTGCCTCACAAACAAACAAAAAAAACATAAAAAATTATCATTTCACCATGATACGAACATATATAAGACCAATAAGTACTTTAATCAAATACTACAAACAACATGTCATATGGTTTTAACCAGGGATGGGTGGGTGGGGGGAGTATATGTTATACATATATATTAAAAAATTCATGCAAGATATTATTTAATAAAAAAGGAATTTAATTCTATAATTTTCATCAGGTATTTTTAATAAATGCTTAGTAATTTATAAGTGAATTTTAAATATTAACAACAATAATAAAATTATGATGAACTAAAAACATTAACAAAGAAAGCTAATTTATTTAAGGTGCATCTCCTGTGAACCAAATTTCAAGGAGAAACTTTATCCACATTGAAAAAATAGATCCAGTTTATCTTTCAGTTATCCTAATTAATACTCTTTAGTAATATAAGTAATACCTTTCAGTTACCATTACTAATACTTTTTGTAATATTGTCCTGTTGTAATATAACTATATAAGTCATAACTTTCAATTATCACAACTGATATTCTTTAATTATAAGTAATACTCTTTAGTTATCACGACTGCTACCCTTTAGTAATATATGACATACTCGTCAATTATCACAACTGATAATATCATTCACTTATTACAACTGATACCTTTTAATAAATGGATAAAATTTCACCATGAACATTTGTTCATAGTAGACTTTGCCTTTATTTAAATCCTAGGATATTTCGCCACTCAAAATTTGTGGGGATTAAAGAGAAATTATATATTATAGTAAATAATTGTATTTATACTAAATACCTATTTGTATATATTATTAAATAAATTAAATATACACATTTTGCAAACTATCTATATAATCTATATATATTATCAAATAAATTAAATATAGACTTTCTGCAAACTATTTATATAATTTGTATATATCACCAAATAAATTAAATAATGTGATGTATATATTATTAAATAAATTAAATATACACTTTTTGTAAATTATCTATAATTTGTATATATCACCAAATAAATTAAATATAGGCTTTCTCCAAACTATATATATAATTTGTATATATCATCAAATAAATTAAATAATGTAATGATGTTAACAAGTAATAACAAAATTATAGTAAATAATCATTTAATTAGATTCTTATATATTCGATTTTGTAAATCTTATAGATTAAGTGGGAAACTTATGCATATTTTATTCTAGGTACTATCTTAAGACCTTTATTACTATGAGATACCATCCAAAAATTAAAATACAATCTGATACAATTCTACATTTTCCATTCCTTTTACCCTCCCAATTCAACATTTTTGATTTTGGGCTGCTGACATAACGTCATTCTATATATAAGTTTTCCACCAAAACTCACAAATCAATTATTTCTCCCTCCGCCTCAGCCAAACACTATTTTTCTTTCATTCTCTCTCTCTTGTCCCACTACGCCACACCGCACTCTTGCCGCACCCACCGCCCCACCGCGTCCCACTGCTCTCTCTTTCTCTAACTCACTCAGACGGGAGACGGCCGTTGCTCACCCCTGAGATTGGCACTCGTCCACCACAGACGAAGATGAAGATGAACTGTCACGCCCGGTGGCTTCTCACGAGCGACGGCGGCTCTGCTCCTCGCGGCGGTCTCGCAATGGCAGCGGTGGCTTGCCGGTGGTAAACAGTTAGGAAGGTGGGCGGTGGAGATCTACGCCGCTGCGTGTCTCCCAGATCAGCGTCGCCGGACGATCTAGCTTCTTGCCTCCCTAGATTAAAAACTCACTGAGTCACCCAGCGACCCAGTGAGTCTGCATCCCAGCGACCCAACGAGTTTGCGATTCAATGACCACTACTAAAAAAACTCCCTTATAGTGACATTTTTTTAGTGACGTTTTTTAATATGTGTCACAATATTTTACATATATTGACACACTTAATATTTTATTAGATATTGTGACGCGTAATTAAAAAATTAAGCCCGCGCGCCTAAGAAGAAATTTTGCCCGCCTTATAATTTACTTGGAGAATAATTTTCTATCGTTATATCTCAATTAGCAACAAATCAATCTCACACATATATATTCCCTCAATATTATCATCGCCAAATCTTTAGCCCTAGAACCCTAGAATCATTCTCAGCGTCAGTTCATGGATCGTGATTCTAGAGAGCCTAGCTTTGCCAATTAATTGTGGGAGTTTCTCAGCGATCCTGCATCAATTCATCAAGAGAATCATTGATCGTGCACCAATTTATTTTCTGAAGAATTTGATTTCAGGCTTGTGCGATATTATTCTTTGAAGAAAAAAACAGGTTTGTTGATTCTTTATTTGTTTGAGGATTTCAAAATTTATTTTCTTATTTTTCTTAAATATGTTCATCTTGATTTTTATCAATTTGTTTCTCTAGATTCTCTAAATATACCGATAGGTTCTTTTGTGTTGATGTTCGGGATGAATTTCACAAATTATTTGAGTTCATGGTGTTTGTGATGGTATTTTTTTTTTTACAATTAAATATGTCATGGTTATGTGTTGCTTTTTTTTTTTTTTTTTTGTGGCAAGTTACTTTTCTATATTATGGTTAATGTCACTTCGCTTTGCTGTTGTAGTCAAAATTCTACAATTGGATAGGAATATAGGATTAAGTGTGGTAAGCAGAAACTTTGCACAGGAACATTTTATAGGCTATATGGGTCGGGCTTCGTCTGAAGAAAGGAATGGTGTAGCTTGTAGCTCGGGTGAGTATGGGGTATTTGGAAGCATCATAATATTATTATATTTAATAACCTTTGTATGAGTTCTTTGATTTCTGTTAGATGAGAATATGGAATTGGTTTAAATATAGGAAGGGTAGCAGTATGGCATATATATAGTTTGACTGAAAGTTTATGCGCTCTGCGTAAGATATCATATAGTGCCTTCTCAATTGGTGTCGTCCCGCGCTTCTCAGATTAGTTTAATTTGTAAGTAGAATAGAAGAGCGTTTTATCTGACTTAGAATTCTAGGGAAATTTTCCGAAGGCTGTTCTCGCATCTTTCAATTCCATGGACTTGTCGATCAAGAACGGTTGCTTGCCGGTAATCGGCGCAAACTCTGTTTCTGGGGGAGTCGGATTTCCTTTTGAATGATGTTGATTTTCTTTTGAACGTGTTTCTGGGGATGTCGGATTATTGCTAATTTGTTCTTGGTTTTGAGGGTATTGGATTATTGTTAATCTACTAATTTGGGGGTTATTGCTAATCTGTTTTTGGTTCTGGGGATGTCAGATTTCCATATGTTTGTTTCCATTTAGTTCTCTCAAACTTTCTGCAATTTCTTTGTGCAACATAGAAATGAATATGTGTTTTTAGCAATTATTACTAAATTCTTGGATTACAGCGAATTTGTTCTTAGTTTTGGGGGTATTGGATTACTGTTAATATGCTAATTTGGGGGTTATTGCTAATCTGTTCTTAGTTCTGGGAGTGTCAGATTTCCATATATTTGTTTCCATTTAGTTCTCCCTAAACTTTCTGCAATTTCTTTCTGCAACATAGAAATGAATTATGTGATTTTAGCAATTATTACTAAATTCTTGTTTAGTAAACTGGACTTAAGTTGATCATATGACTTGTTATCTGATCTGGAAGATATGTGGTTGAATAATATTGTTTCACTAGATTACAATAAATCTTAAGATTTTGAAGGCGGTAGACATTGCAGTACATGATAGAATAAATGTTAATATTTAATGATTATCAAATGAAACTACCATCTTACTTTCTACTAATGTTAGTGCATGCAGTCTATTATATTTGTGTTGATGGTTGTGAAAACCACTTCAACATTGACTCTGATTAAATGATGTAAGCAACGGAGCAGAGCTATTATAAGAATTGTATCTAAGTGCATAGTTTAGTCTTTCTAGAAATGAATTCAATACGATTATGGAAATTACGAGAGACTGATTAAAATGGTTTGGGTATATTATAGTATGATTTATTTTGTTATACATATATTAATCTCTCCAATAAGAAACATATATTCTAAGACCACATGAATATTGCTTGTTAGAAATCAAATTCCTATGATTCAGTTTATGGGACTGACTATAATGATTCAGAATTATCACAATATGTATCTGGTGTAAATCTCCTCCATTAATTTTGTTGTACACTCCTCTCTCCAATATATAGTGTACTGATATGATTTTAATACAATATACAATTTAGATGTTAAATCTTTTTGCTCACTGTTTTTGGGTCTAGAGGCCAAATGACCGCAGCATGTAAAATTTCATCTTCTTCCCTCTTTATTTATTACAATGACTTGAATTTTAACATGGTTCCTCGGGAGTATTCCATAGACAAAATCAAATTTCCTTTGTTATCTAAAATTTTTATTGATAATAGAATTCTAAAATGAACCCTTACTGTTATTTATCCCCTGTTTTGAGTTTAAGGATATAGAGATATTGTGAATAGTTAATGATCTTGTTTGGTTTAACTTGGCTGATCAATTTCTATTTGTTTCGTTCATTGCTTCATTGTTTTTATTTTCATTGAAAGTCTACTATGGTTATTTATTTGGTTCATTGCTATTGTGTTGTTGGTTTATTTTTGCTGTTGTGTTGTGGGTTTATTTTTGCTATGGTTCATTGTTGTTGTTCGTTTGGTTGCTTTATTTTTTGGGAGGTGAAAGTATTTTCTAATTCAAAAACTGATGGTAAAGTAATTTTTTAATATTTTAATTTGGTTTAAATTTGGTTGCAATTATCTTAATTTTTTTTTAAATTTTTAATAAATCCTTTGACTATATAATTTTTTGTTTTTAATGTAGTCTCCCTTACATACTATTACAGGTAACTTTTAGGTTACATCCATATCATGTGGCATTTTTCATTTACCTTTTAAATTATAAAAAATATACTATAATTTTAAAAAAATAAAAAATTAAATAAATTAAATTAAGATTTTTTTTAATAAAATCTAAAAATAATAAAATCAACTAAATCTTCAAAAATATTTAATACCTTCAAATATCTTTAAAAACTTAAGTAATTAAAATCTGAAGAAATATTTAAGAAGATCAACTAAATCTAAAATTATAATAAATTAAATAAATCAATTAAAAACTTAAAGAGTGATAGAAAAACAAAGATAGTTTGTTATAAATTAATTTTATTTTGAAGATTTAAATGATTTTTAATATTTTCAGATTTTACTTTTTTGAAGATTTAGTTGATTTTTTTATAGATTCTTAAAAGAAATCAGATTATGTTGTGGATTCATTGTTGTTCGTTTGATTGTTTTTTTTTTTTTTTGGCAACCTCTTTCCATATATCTTTTTACATATACACTGGTTGATTTTGAGATTCCTTAAACTATTCTTATACTATGTTCATTATCAAGCACAACTACAAGTGGGAATGGTAAAATGTTGGTTCTCATACTGTGTCCATATTGTCATGTGGTAGGTTTATTGTCTGTGGTAGGTTGCAGTGTTTGTTGGGAGTGTTGATACATCTGCAATTGAAACAAGAGGCTGATTCATAGTGCTGAGCAGGTATCACTCTAGAATTTCACTCTTCTATCCATTTTTGGGACTTTGGTATATATGTATGCTTCTTTTTTGCCTCATAATTTTTTTTTTAATTATTAATGTTCTATTTCTAACCTGGATGTTTTATTACCTAATGAGATTGTGATCTGATTTTTTTTTTATGCTTCTTTGAAATAACTTGTGTGTGGTTTTTTGGTAATAATTTAACCAGCTAGTATCATATTATTTTAATTTTTTCTTTCAATTTTTTTGTAAAATTTTATTAAATGTTCGGAAACACTTATGAATTAATTATCAATCACAGTTTAAATTGTAGATTATATTAGTTTAAGTTATTTTAACCTATAGTTTAAAGCTTTCATGGTATTTTGCTATGTTGGTAATCAATTAATCATATTTTGGTAATCAATTAATCATATTTTAAGTTCCTGACCAGATCCGATTATTATATTATTTTGCTATTATACAATCACAATTTAAATTCCAAATTGAATTATTTTGCAATTATAGGTTTTCACATAGTTACTAATGCTTTTCGAGTTGGGGAAATTCATCATTTTTTATTTTTAGAACAATTTAATTGCTAAGGAACATTACCCTTATAATTTTTTATTTGCGATTTTCTATAGAATTCTTAAATTAAATGTAATTGAGCATACGAAAGTATGAATACGGATAAGAGTTGGATGGACTTGCCAAGGTTGATGGATGCTTACAAGGATGGAGTGAAATTCTTTTTGGATTTTGCACTCTCTAATTCTAATGATGGTTCGATCTAGTGTCCTTGTAAAGTGTGCAAAAATGGCATATGTAGAGAACAAAAAATCGTTGAAGCACATTTGATAACTCAAGGTTTTGTGAAAGGATACACTAAATGGGTGTTTCATGGTTAGTCGCATTTTAATAGCGTGCCCATAGTTGATCCTTTTGCTGGCGGTATGAGTACCTCTGATAACATGATGGAGTTGCTACATGATCATTTTCCAATGTGTGATGAAGATAACCGTATGGGATATACATCGCAAACTGAGGACGAACCACCAAATGAAGAAGCTAAAAAGTTTTATAGGCTTCTTAAAGATGCTGAACAAGAACTATACCCTGGGTGCAGTAAGTTCTCTAAGTTGTCATTCATTGTGTGAATGCTTCAAATCAAGTGTCTTGAAAATTGGAGCGATAAGTCGTTTGACATGATGCTAGATTTACTAAGGGAATCTTTTCCAGAGGGAGTCCAACTTCCAAAGAACTATTATGAAACCTAGAAAACATTAAGAGATTTAGGTCTTCACTACCGTAAGATAGACTCGTGCATAAATGATTGTATGATATATTGGGGTGTGAATATAAGCAAGTCCACTTGGAAATCAGCGGTGGCCTAGGTTGATAAAGCGGCGACGATGATCGAGGGAACGGGTTATCAACTATGGCCTCATCGTCAGAAGAATCATCCTCCATAGTGAGCAAATTCGACAATAGAGGGGGGTACGGCAGCGCACAATGGTGCGAAGAGCGGCCGCATCGTTGACTTCGTACGTATGGCAGGAAGGTGTGCATCAGATGGCGGTGGTAGCTGATAAGGCGACGACGGTGGTCGTCTGTGCCTGAAACAACTGTGCGGCAACGGTAGCGTCTGCTGGGTTTGTGGCAGTGGCTGTATAAATGAGGGCTATGGAGAGGAGTCGGCGGTGGTTGTGCATAAGGCAGTGGAGTTAACAGGGCAGCATGGTTGTTTCTGGCCGCAACCTAGCGCTGAAGCAACTCCACCACAACAACGAGTTGATGTGTTAACTCGTCCAAACGGGTTGCCATGGCGGCTTCACGATTCGGATCACGGCTCGTTGGCATTGAGAACAGAAACCTGGATCTGGATACCAACTGATGTAGCGCAAGTGTACAATTCAAACGAGCACAAACAAAACATAAATAAAAATATTGAACTCACAAATAAAATAACGTTGGAGCAAATGATTCTTAGCTAATGGTGTTAGAATTGTCACTTGCGCTAATGGTGTCATTCATAGAGGCAAACAAGCTGAAGTTGCTACATCAGAGAAAAACATGGGCAATCAATCTTCTGCCTATACAAAGTTACTCTAGATTCTATTTATAACTAAACTAGGCCCATATTCGCTAAAAGCTCAATAAAATTAAAACTTAAAACTATATACTCCCTCCATCCCGGAAGAGTTTGAGGGAATATTATGCCACAAAGTTTAAAAAAAAGTGTATTTTTACTTTATGACTCATCAATTTAAGGGGCAAAACTACCAATTCTACTTTTTACTAACAAACCCCTTGTGAAAAGTGCCGTCAAAAGCTATAACAATAATTAAAAAAAAAACACATTCAATCTGAAATATTTTTTATACACCAAAATTCCCTCTAAATAAAAATCACCAAAATTCCCTCCTAATTGTTGAGAGGAGCTGTCTAATCAACATTTGAAACTTAAAATTTCCCTCGAACTATTGCAAGCATTACTCATAAATACCCTACACTATCATAAATTCACTTCCATTTACCATTACAAATCCACTGTATAATCAAAAACAAAAAGCTGGAGGATCTTGAGTTTGCATTCAATGAGCAGCAAAAAGGGAAGCAAGGAACTCACTCCATCAGAGAAAAACTTGATTGCCCAAAGTCTTATTTCAAATAGCACTAATGGTGTCATTCATAGAGGCAAACAAGCTGAAGTTGCTACATCATTTGGAGTGTCCCTGAGGACCGTTCAATATACCTGGGCAGCTGTAAAATAACAACAGTTAAATGGGCATCCTATAATTTCCAGTTTAAAAAAGTTAGGCATCGCACATACTGGAAAGGCTAATGTTGATTTGGATGAGGAAAAAATGAGGTCCATACCATTTGAAAAGAGGGGAACCATAAGAAGGTTAGCTAAGAAAATGCAATGCAGCAAAAGTACTATTGGTAAATGGGTAAAAAATGGGGTAATCAGAGCGCACACCAATGCAATCAAACCCGATCTTATAGTAGGAAAAAACATACAAAGGCTTAAGTATAGTTTGAATGCATTGGAAATTGACAGTCTCAACAATAAAATTAAGTTTCACATGCATAATGTGGTTCATATTGATGGGAAATGGTTTTACATAACAAGATCAAATGAGAGATATTACGTGTTGCCAGGTGAAACCGAGCCTCACAGGTCATGCAAATCCAAAAGGTTTATCACCAAGATTATGTTTATGTGTGCATTTGCGAGACCTCTATATTCAATTGATGGTGCACTTTTATTTGATGGAAATATAGGAATGTTTTCATTCACAATAGAAGAACCAGCTCAAAGAAACAGTAAAAATAGGGTTAGAGGCAGAATGGTGACAAAGCCAATCGACTCAATCACAAAATATGTGATCAAAGGCTGTCTAATTAACCAGGTATGCAAAAACTATCAGAAAATTATCATCATTTAGTTTTAGTGATATGTAACCCAAAACTAATATTATATGAATTTTCAAGCATTGACATTACTATTTGTATTAGTACACTATCAGAACTAAGCCATCATATAGTTTCAATCAAAAGTAAGTCTCCAGACTGAAAATTCATTAAGTTTTCAAGTT
The DNA here is from genome assembly GCA_030762865.1 of Paraleonurus japonicus. Classification (NCBI taxonomy): domain Eukaryota; kingdom Viridiplantae; phylum Streptophyta; class Magnoliopsida; order Lamiales; family Lamiaceae; genus Paraleonurus; species Paraleonurus japonicus. Next base: position 15,425,328 of record CM061055.1, on the reverse strand, counting down.
GTTGACATTACAAATTACAATTTTTTTTTACAGGTTATACCAGCAATAAAAGCAAAGTGGTTTGCTGGTGCAAGCAAATACATTTACATTCAACAAGATAATGCTAAGCCACATGTTAGCAACTTGGATCATGAGTTTAGATCTGTTGCAATCTCTGAAGATTTCAACATTGAACTTATTTGTCAGCCACCCAACTCCCCGGACACTAATGTAAATGACTTAGGATGGTTTAGGGCTATACAAAGTTTGCACGTGGACACAACATCATATAACGTGGATGATTTGGTGAAGAATATGATTTTATCTTTTGAAAATCCGACACACACTACACTTAACAATGTCTTCCTAAGTTTACTGGCTTGCATGATTGAGATCATGAAAGCAAAGGGGCATAACAACTATAAACTGCCACACATGAGCAAATCAACCTTAATTAGGGAAGGCAGACTACCATTGACACTAGAAGTGGATGGGGCACTTGTAAGAGAATGCATAGAGTATTTGGTAGAGGGTGCACACATTGAAAATGCAACATATGACTTTTAAGCCTTATTGACAAGTTTAGGGTATGATTAGTGTATAGAACTTACTTTTTGATATCATTTTGAATCAATCTTTGAAAAGATTGTTATGTTTCCAGTCTAAACATAGGGTTTAGAAGTCATCTAGGACGTGTTTATGCTGTAAACATGAAAATTATCTTACCTTTTGTATGTATTGACTTTCATAATGAAGGGTTTTTTTTTTTTTTTTTTTTGTAATTATCGAGTCAAATTCAGTCTCCTCAACTAAGAAATGACTTCTTAGTTGGTGATAATATAGTCATTAAAGATATTATTATCATTGTTTATGACAATTAAGTAGTCTCCAAAATAAAAAAAACTCAAGAAAGTTTCTTCTATGTTGACATTAATCATCATGTAAGTGAACCCTCAAAATAATTTCATCACTGGGTGTAATGAGTGAATTAATGTGTAATATATAATTAAGCCTCCTAAACACTAGGTGAATCAACCGAAGTGGTGGCAGAAATCATAGAGGACACAATTTGCATATTAATGAACCTCAGAAAAAATTCATCACAGGGAATGGATAAATCTATCAAGTGGTGGCATTAATATAGTTATCACAAATTATCCAATCCATTACATATTCATCACAATAATCCAATAATTTAATCACAGAATATTGTTCAACCCACAGGGACACCCACATAAAATTGTTCAACCTACAGGGATATGCAAGCCAACTATTTAATCACAACAAATTGCTCAACCTACAGGGACATGCAAGCCAACAGGTTTAATCACAGAAAATTGTTCAACCCACATAGATACCCATATAAAATTTTTCAACCCACAGGGACAAGCAAGCCAATAATTTAATCACAGAAAATTGCTCAACCCACAGGGACATGCAAGCCAACATGTTTAATCATAGAAAATTGCTCAACCCACAGGGATACCCATATAAAATTGTTCAACCCACGGGGACATGCAAACCAACAATTTAATCACAGAAAATTGCTCAACCCATAGGGACATGCAAGCCAACAGGTTTAATCACAGTAAATTGCTCATCCCACAGGGTCACCCACAAAAAATTTTAGAATTACAAAACTCGCATAGCATTGCTAAAACCCACATAAAATTACAAATTTTGACTATAAAATGGAGTTATACTGTAACATGAGCATAATAAGACACCATATAGCTAGGTATTTCATTATGTCTCGATGTATGTCGTCTTTCACCCCCTCCATCACTTTCTCCTCTGAATCCTTACTTCCATCGGCAAGTAGCACTTCGAATCCTCCGTCTCAGGGACACATAAATATTCCTCATCTTCGGAATCAGGAACAACAACATTATATATGTTAAAATTCGGCGAATCCATCTCCGTCTCAGGGATGGGTAACCAATTTTCATCTTCGGAATCAGGAACTACAACTTCATTATAGTAAAAAATATGTGAATCCAAAACATCAACGGACGCCAACTCCAAAGGAGGATCGGAGGACGTCTCGGTAATAGAGGAGGAGAGTGCTTTCATGGTGGATGTAGGGTTTTAGAGGGAGTGGTGATAGGAGAGAGATGGGGAATTAGATGAACATTCGAGAGAGGGAGAGAGGTAGCAACAACATTAGAGAAAGAGAAAATTAGGGGTTCTGATGAACATTTGAGAGAGAAGATAGAGATAGCGTACTAATGAGAGGGTTAGGATTAACATGGGCTAGATTAAAGTGGGTTGGATTAATAATGGGCTGATTAGTAAGTTAAGGTAATTAGTTAGATTTAATTATAGGAGAAAAGTAATGTCATGAAGGTAAATATGTGTATATTGTGAAGGTGAAGGTTGTAAAAAATATTTTCTTTTTTAGCTATGCAAGCTTTTGTGGGACAGATTAAAAAGAAAAGTATGCAAATTTTTCTAGAACGGAGGGAGTAATATATAAATAATAATAAATAATTAAATACAATCCCATCTCATCAATTTTCCATATCAACCAAATGATGCATTGGAGAATAAATCCTGTACTATTTATGTTGGTCCCGATTAGTTGAGTAGATAAGGTAAAACGAGTATCAGCCTTCTAGGAAAAATCTAGAGGGGGGGGGGTTGAATAGATTTTTCAGATTTTTCAAATCTTTCAAAATATATTCAAAGTACCAGATGTACACAATGGAATTCAATATTAATCTCAACTTTTAATAAGATCAAAAGCAACACTGATATTCAGATCTTAACTTTAATTCTGAAATTAAACTTTGAACAATAAATTGTAAATTGAACAGAAAGATAAATGAAAGCAGTAAAGAACACCAGATTTTATAGTGGTTCGGATTATAATAATCCTACATCCACTCTCCTTCTCCAACTTGAAGAAGGGTCTCCACTAGCTGCTTACTTACTTACTTTACAATCTTTACAACTTACAACTTGACCTTCAACTCTTCAAAAATGCTAATCAAACTTCTGAAATCTAACTCTAGGAATAAGAAGTGTATTTGAAGATGTGAAGTGAAGTGTTCTACAAACACTTAGAAAATTCTATAAAGAAATCTTGTGATTTTAGAGAATAAATTTTTGGAAAAGTGACTTGTGAATTCTGTGTATATTGTGTTTTGTAAAAGTTATGTGAAAAGAAGTATCTAGACCTATTTATAAGTCTGAAAAGTCAGTTAGTTTGTTAGTTAGTTCTAACAAACTGGAAACTGCTTTAACAAACTTAATTTTGAAAAATTGCTAGACCTCAGCTGTCCTGAGCTCTTCATGTTCGTATCCTGCAGATGACTAGATCTCAGCTGACTAGACTGGTTCTCGACCCCGTCTGATCAGCCTAGCTTAATCTCAGCTGTTCTTCAGGTCGCCTGATCAACTGAGCTGTTTCTTTTAACTCATCAAAACTTCTTGATCCAACAATTTCCCCCTTTTTGATGAAGTTAAAACCTATAAGGAAGAAACACACTCACAGCTGAAGTTAGTACTAGAATTAGTCAAAACAATCAGATAGGTATATCAAAGCACTTAATCTTATCAGAACAAATTCATTCATATTCAAATACTTTTTAAAAAAAATTAAGTCCTTTAGACTCTTTTAGAAATACTTAAAAAAAATTGAGTCTTAAGACTTAGAAAAATTTTTAGGAAAAAGTTTTTAAGTCTGAGATATAAAATTCTCAGATGATTTATACTTAGAAAATTTTTAAGTTTTTCTTAAAGGAAAAAAAAAAACTTTAAGAAAATAAGACAAGTAAATCACATGAGTCCAGATATATTCATTCACAAATTTACAGATTTACAAGTAGAAGAACTGATAGAAAATAAAAGATAAGGAAAGTAAATCCTGTTCTATCAGATTCCCCATCGGCTGGCCTCTGGAATGTTCAGCCAGTTGAAAATCCTCGCTCTTAGCTATTTAAGCTCATCTTCGTCTGTGAGCTCGGTTTCCCTTTCTGCTTTGGCTATAACCGATCTGACCCATTCCAGATCAGGAGAGCCGTCTTCTTTCAGCTTGGGGGTAACTTGCTCATAGGCTGGTGCAACTAAATCGCAGTTGAACACGTTGTGCGCCTCATCAAGCAGCTTCCCATAGAGATCGACATCCTCCTTTTCCATCCACTCGTGCCAGCTCATGTCTTCATCGGCTGCTCCAGATGGCGATGCCTTCAAGATGTACCAGTAGTACATCCATCTGGCATCCAGGGCCTGCTTCTTGTATTGGCTTGTATATTTCCCTGAGACCATCTTCGGAGGGGCTTAAGTGCGGTGGACAGGGCGGAAGTCCGCTTCATCTGCTGCTTTGGATACCCACTTCCGAGTATCCCTGTCCCACTTCAGCTCAGCTTTCCCCAGCTTCTTCAGCCTCTTCTTCTCCTGCTTCTCATACTTCTCCTTCTCATCATGGATTCTTCTTATCTGCTCAGCTGATAGGTTTGAGAAGTCAGGCTCCTTTCTTTTGCGCTCAGCTCTGGGGCTGATCAGCTGCTCAGCTGATGAAGACTTCTCTACTGCTTTGCCTTTACCCTTGCCCTTGGGTTTTTCTGATTCCTTCATCTTGGCCAGCAGAGCTTCCGATTTCTCTTCCTCCTCCTTCCTCCTCTTCTCCTCATCCTCTCGGATGACCTCCTCTATTTGGGTCACCCTCAGTTGCAAGGCTGCCAGCTCATCTGATTTTACTTTTAATTCTGCCTTGGCTGCCTCCAACTCAGCTGAGTCTGCCTTCGAGTCTATCTTGTCTGTGAGTGACAAGACTCCAGCTGTGAGGGTGTCCATCCTTCCTTCGACTCCTTCCCCCTTTTTAACTTCATTCTGGAGGGTCTGGAGTTGTCTTTCCAGAGCTGAGCAACGGACCCTAAAGTCATTCTGATCAGATGTGAGAGTGTTAACCAGGATCTCGTTGTGATCCAGGTCACTCAGCTGAGACCCAACAACAGTGCTGAGATTAGCTGATAGGTTTCGTGACATGTTGACCTCAGCAATCTGCATGTTGGCGAGCATCGTATCGGTGACTGCTCGAATCACCTTCCTCGTCTTCTTTTCCATCATCCTTTGAACTTGAGAGATAATCTTCTTGTGCATATCTTCAAAGGCTGATGAAATAGCAAGGATTGGACTAGCCTCCTCCTCTGATGCAGATGAGGAAGAGGTGGTGGGAGAAGTTGGACTGGGGGAGCTCATGTGGATATCCCCAAAGATATTTGAGGTATCCACTGGCTGGGGTTCGGATGGGAGGGATGAAGTGGGGGCGTACGATGGGGGAGGGGGATTTTGGTGGAGGTGAAGATGGTGGGGGTGGAATTTGTGAAGTAGTGGGTGGAGGAGATGGGGTTGTCTGGGGTAAGATGGGTTGGGTTTGGGAGGATGTGGGTAAGGCTGGTGGGGAGATAGATATGGGGGTTGGGGCGAATACTGGTCCTGTTAGGAAGGACAACATCTGAGATGGGGATGGTGGAGAGGATGAAGTTTGGGTTTGGGGGAGGGTAGATGAGGTTGGGACTTGGACTATTTCGGGAGTAGGCTGTTTTTTAGGCTCTGAGGTGCCGGCTGGGACACCTCTTCATCGCAGAGTGGGGTGGAGAGGGGGAGGGTGAGAATTGTACATTTGTGGTGGGGGAGGGTGTCCTCTCTGAGCTTATCTCCTGTACCTCCTCCGATTGGACCACCTGAGCTGCTATCTGCAGCGTGGTTACCTCTTCAGGTAGAAGACTTGGCTGGTCAGCAGACGTCCCACCCAGCTCCGAGGTTTTAACCAACCTCCTCCTCCTCCTTGGGGCCTTCTCCTTGACTTCATCGGGTGTGAAGCCTCGGTGAGCTCACCATGACAGCTCTTCCTCTCTCTCTTCTTCTTCCTCCTCCTCAGCTTCTTCAGCAGCTGGTGTCTGAGCTCCTACCTCAGCTCCACCTTCGTCTGAATCAGCTGGGATCCCAAGAGGTTCATCCTTTGTCAGAATCCCCTTTTGTTTTGTATAGGGCACGACTCCATCCGCCGATTGATCTCGGTGACAAAGAGTCCTCCATGATCACCGTCACTTTGTTAAATAAGCCGGTGATCGACCTCGCCCCGCCACTTCCCACTCACAACCTCCAATCTTTTCCTTTCGGTCTCCGGCTTTTCAAAGAAAGATCCCAGCCCAGTTGGCTTGGACTCCGTCTAATATAGTCGTCATGACGCACAGCCTGGGTCTGGTCAGCCCATCATGAGAACTCTGTTCTCCAAGAATGACCTTTGTTACGATGGTCATCAGAAGGCGATACTTCCGTCGGAGCATTTTCTTCTTCAGCTCCGATCGCCGGTCCCTCATCGAATTTCGGGCAATCATCTCGAATGATTCTACCCATTCATCAGACTTATAAGTGAGGGGGTTCACTCCTTCACTACTGGTGTCAAATATGCGTGCCATCTCCGCCGGAGTAACCGTCAAAACCTCTCCATATACCCTGGTTTTTAACAAACCATTTTCATACGTCCCATTGACGTAGAATTCTATCCCTCGCATATCCAGAGTTTTATTGGAGGGGGATTTCTTGGAACAAAATGTCCTCAATCCAGCCCTCTCCAATAATCCCAAAATCTCCCTTGATTCATCATCGGAAGTTGTTTCGAAGTCGACGTACATCTCCGATTTGATCTTCTTATTGTATGTGTCATTATGAACCTCCACCATGGTTGAAGTAAATCCTATTTGTTTCTGGGAAGTGCTCATGAAATGATCAACTAAGGGTTTTGAAAATTTTGCAGAGTGTTTGTATGAATTTCTGAAAGTGAAAAAGTTTGTTTGAGGAAGAAGATGTATTTATAGGGGGGAAGATTGGAAAGAGAAACCGCCATTTTAGAAAATTTCAATTAATCTGAGTTATTTATTTAAAAAGTTTTTACTGCGCATAAATCAACGGTTAAAAATTAAGATAAACGATTAGGATTCAGCGCGTGGATGTTACTCGCCTTTGGAATGCGTAAATAGTTACTTTATAGACTGTTGATTTGACAGATGTAGGTTACTTTATGCAGAGAAGTAAGTATTCCTGACGTCAGCCTAGGGTTACCTTGCTTCGACTAAGGGTTTGCAAAACAGATGAGTTTAGAAATAGATGGGTTTAAAAACAGATGGGTTTGAAAAGTCATCTGATAAAGTAACCTGTCTGATTTTAAAAACAGCTTAGGTTTAACTTTTTAGCAATCTTAAAGACAGTTTTAAATAAACAGACTCAGACTTAATTTTCTAAAATTAGGTTTTCCATCCAATCAATAAGAAAAAAAAATTTTATGAAGAAAATTATGGAGTTTATTTAGGAACAAAGGTTTCTGAATAAAGGATTGAGGTAAAGGAAATGAGGTGAAACAATCTGATCTTGTGACCTATTCCTGTAAAGACAAAGACTTAAGGAAAACCATTAGTAGCTTGAGGTAGATCAGATAGGGTGACTAATGTGCCCTCATCTGATTTACCAAATGTCAGATAAGTAATTATCAAGTCAGATAAGGTCAATATGACTAATCCTTGATTCTTGATTCCTAAAAAGGAGATCAATGATATCAGCTACCTGATTGTCCTTTGACTCATATCTAGTCTGATAATTCTTTCTAGACATTGATTTAAAGAAAATAAAAGACCAGAAATAAGGAATACAAATATCAGATGCAAGTAATTTAGAAACCAGCTAAGGATGCATCAAGTAATCCTAATTCTAAGCATAATTCTTTAAACTTAGACTCAGCTAATGGTTTTGTAAGAATGTCAGCTCTTTGTGACTCAGTGGCAATCTTCTCAATCCTAATGTCATTCTTCTCAACATGATCTCTAATGAAATGATGCCTAATATCTATATGCTTACATCTAGAATGCAGAATAGGATTGTAAGTCATTGCTATTGCAATACTACTATCACAGTAAATAGGAACAGCTGATGTTTGAATATTATAATCTCTAAGCTGTTGACTAATCCAGAGGAGTTGAGAGCAACAACTTCCAGCTGCCATGTATTCAGCTTCAGTTGTGGAGGTGACAACAGATGTCTGTTTCTTGGATAACTAAGAAATTAATTTGTTGCCTAAAAATTGACAAGTTCCTGAAGTGGATTTCCTATCAATCTTACATCCTCCAAAGTCTGAATCTGAATCTGAATAACCTGTAAGCTCAAGGTTGTCATCAGCTGGGTACCATAACCCTACTTGCAAGGTTCCTTTGAGATATTTTAGAATTTTCTTAGCCATCTCCAGATGAGTTTTCTTGGGATTAGACTGGAATCTTGCACATACCCCAACTGCAAAGGCTATGTCTGGCCTACTTGCAGTGAGATAGAGAAGATATCCAATCAGTCCACGATACTCCGTTGCATCTGTGGGTATCCCCTGCTCATCTGAATCCATAGAGAAGTTAGTTGCCATGGGTATTATAACTTCTCTGCTAGTAGTCATTCCAAACTTCTCAATCAGATCCTTATCATATTTAGACTGATGTATAAATATACCCGTACTCATCTGTTTAATCTGTAAGCCTAGAAAGTATGTTAATTCGCCCATCATTGACATTTCAAACCTGTTTTTCATGAGAATGCTAAACTCTTCACATAATTTCAGATTAGGTGAACCAAAGATTATGTCATCTACATAAATTTGAACTAATAAGATGTTCCCATCTACTTCCTTTCTAAACAAAGTTCTATCAATCTTGCCTTTTGAAAAACCATTTGATGTCAAGAAATCAGATAAGGTATCATACCAAGCTCTGGGAGCTTGTTTTAGTCCATATAGAGCTTTGTTGAGTTTATAGACCTTGTTATTGATCTTAAACCCAGGAGGCTGCTCCACATAGACCTCCTCAAGCAACACACCATTAAGGAAGACAGACTTAACATCCATTTGAAAGACTTTGAAAGATTTATATGCAGCAAATGCCAAGAACAACCTTATTGCCTCTAGTCTGGCAACTGGAGCATAGGTTTCATCATAGTCTATCCCCTCAGACTGTGAGTAACCTTGTGCAACCAATCTTGCTTTATTTCGAACAATAATGTTGTTCTCATCTGTTTTGTTTTTAAACACCCATTTGGTGCCTATAATCTTTCTGTGTAAAGGTCTTTCCACAAGTTCCCATACATTTTCCCATACAGTTCAATTTTATCTAGACTTTCAGAAATTTGATTCACTTTATCTGAGAAAGAATACAACTCATCAAAAACAACATGAGGGGTTTCCTCCACACAAAGGGTTGTCATGTTAAAAACTCTAAATGCATTGGAAGTGTTAGAATATCCCAAGAATATTCCATCAGCTGCCTTAGCATCAAAAGTTCTTAACTTAGATTTCCCATTGTTATGGATAAAACACTTACAACCAAAAGCTCTGAAATATGAGATTCTTGGAATCTTACCCTTCCAAATCTTATATGGAGTCTTACCCTTGTCTTTGACAACTAAGCACCTGTTCTGGGTGTAACAAGCTGTGTTGATGGCTTCAGCCCAGAACCTGTGGGGGGTCTCATACTCAGCTAACATGCTCCTGGCTGCTTCCTTCAAAGTTCTATTCCTTCTTTCAACCACTCCATTTTGTTGAGGAGTTCTTGCTGAAGATGTCTCATGAATAATTCCACACTCATTGAAAAAGTTAGATAAACAGGAATTCAAAAATTCTGTGCATTTATCACTCCTTATTTTAATAATATTAACACCCTTTTCATTCTGAATCTGTCTGAACAGATTAGGGATCTTGTTCATAGTCTCATTTTTCTTGAAAAGAAATATAACCCAAGTGTATCTAGAAAAGTCATCTACTACAACAAGAGTATATTTCCTTCCACTGAAACTGAGAGGAGAAACAGGTCTAAACAAATCCAGATGAAGTAGTTGCAACACTCTTTCAGATGAAGAGGAGTTAATACTCTTAAATGAGTGTCTAGGTTGTTTACCTTTCTGACAGGCATCACATTTAAGATCAGTGGATAAAAGTTTTTCAGGTAATCCCTTGACAAGGTTCTTTTTAGCCAGCTTACTAAGGGTCTTGAAATTCAGATGATTAAGCCTCTTGTGCCATAGCCAGCTGAGATCTTCTCCACCCTTAGCTATCAGACAAGTATCCTTAGGACAACTATTAAAGTTGGCCACATAGACATTACCATATCTGAAGCCAGTTAAAAGTACCTTATCTGAAGAATTATCTAAAATATCACATTTATCCCTTGAAAATTTGACAAGAAAACCTTTATCACAAAGCTGGGAAACAGATAACAGATTATGTTTCAAACCTTCAACAAAATATACCTCAGATACCTGAATATCCTTGATAATCAGAGTACCTACACCTTTAGTCTGACCACAATTATTATCACCAAATAAGACTCTTGGACCATCAATGCTTTGGAAATTTGATAACAGCCTCTTGTTATGGGTCATGTGTTGTGAACAACCACTATCAATGTACCATATAGAAGCTAAGATCTCTTCCTTGAGTGATGATCCCTGTGAATCCTGAAAAACAGATCAGTTGTAAGGTACCCTAGTGATCTTGGGTCCTTGAAGGTCAAGTATCACTTTAGGTAACCAAATAAACATCTCATCTCCAAACAATAAATCAGACTAGGTTTTTCTACCAAATCTGTCTACAATTGTATCACTTTTGAAGGATAACTTGTTGTATTCAGATTTAGTAATTTTCCTAAACTTAGGAAATGTGAGATAACATCTGCTCCTTCCATCAAAAGGATTATAATAAGAATTTCTTCTTATTTTGGTTCTTGGATTTGTCCTAGTCTGATAAGGAGTCCTCAGCTGAATTTTTGTTTTCAAGCTGGGAGATGCAGTCCTTACTTGACTAATTGGTTTCCACGGACCAATTTTAACCTCTTTTGATTGATCAGATGCTTTCACAAATTTCCTAGGTTTTTGTACATCTGATTTATTATTTCTATCATAACCAAGACCTGTTTTGTCATGGGATTTTTGAGATGTATTAAAGATATGATCTATTGCTGATTGTGAATTATTAAGTTGACTAATTTTGAAGACTAGCTTCTCATTGTCTTTCTTAATTGATTCATTTTCAGCACAAACCACTTCAAATTTGTCTTTTAAAGTTTTTAATTCATTTTCTAATCATTCAAGCAAGTTGGCTGATGCACTAGCCTCAGTCTGGGGAAAACATTCCCCCTTGAATGTTTTCTCAGTTTCTGAACAGTTCATCACCTGCTTGCCTTTAATTAGAATTTGAATTTGATCCTTTAAAGCCAAATTCTCTGTCTCTAGCTGTTTATAAGCAACCAAAGATGTCTTTAAATCTCTTAATAATTCATGAATAACAGTTTGGTCATGATCAGATGCAGACTGATATGAATCATTATCAGAAGATGAATAGTAGATTACCTCTTTAGCCATGAGACAGATTTCATCATCTGATCCGAAATCAGATGAGGATGATGATGATGATTTCTTTGGCTCCTTTTCTTCAGCCAATAAAGCCCTTTGATCTGCAAATCACTTGTCTCTCTTTTTCCTTTTCTCCTCCCTTTCTTTAGGAGTCAGTTGAGGACAATCATAGCTGAAGTGTCCTGGCTTGTTGCATGTGTAACAGGTATCACTCCTTTCTGATCTAAGGCTGGAAGGATTTCTTCTGACAGGTGATCTGTATCTTCTTGTCTGGCTCCTGCTTTTATCATCATCTGTAGACTCATCTTCCTTTCTTCTTGATCTGGATCTTGATTTATCCTTACCTGCAAATCTCAATTTATTTCTTTTATACTTCATTCTCAATTTATCATACCTTTTGGTGAGCAGAGCCATCTGCTCCTTCAAAGATAGATCAGCTCCTACAGACTCTGTTGACATCTTGTCTTCTTTGCTGACAAATGCAACAGACTTGGATGAAGTGCTCGACTCCATCTCATTCTCCTCATCTTCTATTTGAATATCATATTCTAGAGCTTTAAGATGAGAAAATAAAGTATGGTGAGTAATAGAAGATAAATCTTGAGTAGCTTTAAGGATATTGGATTTCTCCCTCCATCTCTTGGTTAATGATCTCAGAATCTTGTTGTTAATCTCCTTCTCTGTATAATTCTTTCCAAGGTCAGCTGCTTTGTTGAGGAGATTAATCAACCTTACATCTAACTGATCCACAGACTCATTTTTCTTCATTTTGAATGTCTCAAATACATGCAAGACTGACTGCAGCTTGTTCTCTTTTACTTGTTCAGATCCTTCACAGACATTTGCTAGAGTCTGCCACATTTCTTTGGCAGTTTTACATCTCTTAACCTTCTCTATCCAATCTTTACTTAGAGTCTCAATGATTTCAGTTCGAGCCACTTGGTCAAGATTGTGGATCTTTCTTTCATCATTTGTCAATTCAGAACTCTTTTTCTCTTGTCTGGTCCTGGATTCAGCTGACTCAGCTCCAGTGCTAGTGCCTCCATGATAAAATTTTATAGGTCCCTCTTCAAGAACCTCTTCCATCATATCATGAATGGCCTTAAGGTGATTCTCCATCCTAAATTTCCAATAATCATAACCTTCAATAGAGAATTCAGGAAGATTCCTAGACTTCTTGCTTTTTCCTGATGACATGATGAGATAAAAAAATAAAATACTCCACAAACTAATTAGTAGCACTGTTAGTAGCAAATAAGAGAATGAAGAAAATCAAGATAATTTCAGAATCTTATTTAAGACCTAAAATCAATATCAGAACAGCTTAACACTGCTCTGATACCACTTGTTGGTCCCGATTAGTTGAGTAGATAAGGTAAAACGAGTATCAGCCTTCTAGGAAAAATCTAGAGGGGGGGGGGGTTGAATAGATTTTTCAGATTTTTCAAATCTTTCAAAATATATTCAAAGTACCAGATGTACACACAGCGGAATTCAATATTAATCTCAACTTTTAATAAGATCAAAAGTAACACTGATATTCAGATCTTAACTTTAATTCTGAAATTAAACTTTGAACAATAAATTGTAAATTGAACAGAAAGATAAATGAAAGCAGTAAAGAACACCAGATTTTATAGTGGTTCGGATTATAACAATCCTACATCCACTCTCCTTCTCCAACTTGAAGAAGGGTCTCCACTAGCTGCTTACTTACTTACTTTACAATCTTTACAACTTACAACTTGATCTTCAACTCTTCAAAAATACTAATCAAACTTCTGAAATCTAACTCTAGGAATAAGAAGTGTATTTGAAGATGTGAAGTGAAGTGTTCTACAAACACTTAGAAAATTCTATAAAGAAATCTTGTGATTTGAAAACTTGTGATTTTAGAGAATAAATTTTTGGAAAAGTGACTTGTGAATTCTGTGTATATTGTGTTTTGTAAAAGTTATGTGAAAAGAAGTATCTAGACCTATTTATAAGTCTGAAAAGTCAGTTAGTTTGTTAGTTAGTTCTAACAAACTGGAAACTGCTTTAACAAACTTAATTTTGAAAAACTACTAGACCTCAGCTGTCATTGCTCTACTCGTCTGCAGCTTACTCGGTGAAGATTCGCCTTTCTTACTCTACTCAGCTTATCTTGACCTCGTCTGAGCTCTTCATGTTCGTATCCTGCAGATGACTAGATCTCAGCTGACTAGACTGGTTCTCGACCCCGTCTGATCAACCTAGCTTAATCTCAGCTGTTCTTCAGGTTGTCTGATCAACTGAGCTGTTTCTTTTAACTCATCAAAACTTCTTGATCCAACAATTTATTAAATTCTGTAAGTTTTTCTTGATTGGCATGAAAGAGTTCTGAAAGTTGAGTTTGTGATTCTGTGTTTTTTCTTAATTTTCTTTATGAATGTTGAGTTTGGTGATACTGCACATGTGCAATGAATGAAGCTGCACATGTGCAGCAACAACTACAGAAATGGAAATGGAAAGTTGAGTTTGGTGATTCTGCACATTTTTTTCATTTATATTTGCGTATTAATTTTGAAATTTGAATGAGGTGATTTTGTATATTTTTTTTAAAGCGTATTGAGGCAACCTGGAAATGGAAAGTTGAGTTTGGTGATTCTATACATTTTTTTTATTTATGTTTGCGTATTGAGAATTATAATTTGAATTTTGAATGGAAAGGAAAAATGGAAAGCTGCAATGAATTGTATTTTTATTTTTTAATTCTTAATTTTGAATTTTACAATTATAATTTTTTGAATTAATAAATAAAAGTATGAAGGAAATTAAAAAGACTAACTTGGACTGCAGAAAAATAATGTGCAGAAAAGAATGGGAAAAAAAGTTGTGGAAATGAAAAGCTGCAGGACAAATGTGGAAATGAATTATGGGAAGGCCGATGGATGTCTAATCTGACTGCAGGAAAAGGATGTGTATTATTTCTGCAAAGGAAGGGTAAATTAGGCAGATTGTATCTAAAACTTGTATCCATAAGTAATTACGAAAAATATTGTATCTTATAGTATTAGGACTCTTAATATTGTACCCTATAGTCATTGACATTTTATTCTAATTTAATGCATATCTATATAATCTTATAATTTAGTATGGAAGATTAGATATGTGTAATATTTCTTAATAAATTTCATATTTGAATAAAGTTTCAGGATAATTTAAAATGTCAAATTTTACACGTAGATTTCGTATAATGATTAAATCACATATTTTTTTGAAAATTATGTATTAAAGAGATAAATTGAAATATATTTGTCAATATTTACAATTACGAAATTACAACTATTCAATACAAATTCAATCAATACATTTCTTAATTTTACAATAGATTAAAAGAAAGCCTCGAACAAAATAAATATAATAAACAAAAAAAATTAAATATCCTCCATAATCTTCTAAATATTTGATCGTTCCTCATCTTCATTGTAATCAGTCTTCCTCAATATGAAATCGTTAGATTATAGGAACACCAAAGAACAAGTATAAAGGTACAAATCAACCGATGATGAATGAATGAATCAACTAAAATATCTGTAAATAATACATCATATAATTTGCATAAAAAAATAAAAAATTATATATAATCAAAATTTATTTAGAGTCAATAACATGTAGGTGCAACCACCCCCCCTCTATTTACAAATAGGTGCATGAACAGTAAAATCTTTCAAAGAGGTTCAAAAAAAGATGTCAAAATGACTTCAATGCCCTTTATTTCAATATTCAAGATTCCAAATTACATTTCAAAATTTTAAAATTCAAATACATTAATCTCATCACACTGAAAACAAAACCCTCCCTAATAATTCATCACTCTTCTTCTTCTTCTTCTTCTTCTTCTTCTTCTTCTTCTTCTTCTTCTTCTTCTTCTTCTTCTTCTTCTTCTTCTTCTTCTTCTTCTTCTTCTTCTTCTTCTTCTTCTTCTTCTTCTTCTTCTTCTTCTTCTTCTTCTTCTTCTTCTTCTTCTTCTTCTTCTTCTTCTTCTTCTTCTTCTTCTTCTTCTTCTTCTTCTTCTTCTTCTTCTTCTTCTTCTTCTTCTTCTTCTTCTTCTTCTTCTTCTTCTTCTTCTTCTTCTTCTTCTTCTTCTTCTTCTTCTTCTTCTTCTTCTTCTTCTTCTTCTTCTTCTTCTTCTTCTTCTTCTTCTTCTTCTTCTTCTTCTTCTTCTTCTTCTTCTTCTTCTTCCCAGGAGTCGTATGCAACTCCCCTGTACTTCTCTTTCGGAGGTTAGGAGCCCACACTTGCATAATTTTAAAATTTTTTTGCACAATAACAGAAAAAAATTAAACGATAATAAAATCTAAATCAAAACAAATTATCACTCAATTTGCATAATAACACTTGCACAATGACAGAAAAAATTTGAACAATAACGAAAAATTATTTGCACTATAACAGAAAACATTTAAACAATGACAGAAAAATATTTGCACAATAACCAAAAAATATTTGCACAATAACAGAAAAATTTGAACAATGACAGAAAAATATTTGCACAATAACCAGAAAATATTTGCACAATGACAAAAAATATGTGCACAACACCAGAAAATATTTGTTATTTGAAAGTGAAATATTTCCACAAAATTTGCTAAGTATGACAAAACTCACAATATTGAGTGTGATTTTTGCATATAAAATTTTGAAATGTATTTGCACAATGGGGAAAAAAAATTTGAACAATGGTAGAAAAATATTTGTACAATAACTAAAAAATATTTGCACAATACCAGAAATTATTTGCTCCCAAAATGTCTAACAACATAACATAATTTAGTAAAGAAAAAAGTATGAGCAAAGAGAGACCAATAGAAAAATACTATTGAGGAAAAAAAGGTAAAAAAAAAAAAAATATCTCCACTTAGAGTAAGAACTTCACCCTTGTTGATGATAAAACCATTGGTTGAAATAAAGAGTTCTAGCGAGCAAATCTCCAACACACACCCCAACCTCCAACATACAAAAAACCAGAGAAAAAGAAAAAAGACCACAGGAATCAAATATAGGATTTCTGAACAGACAACACCAATTAGTTTCTGAGAAACAAAAAGAAACGGAAAAAGCACCAATGTGTGTGTGTGTTTATTTTTATAAATTAATAAACAGACCTATCTCAAATTTCTGCATCAACAAAACCGCAGCTCTGGCTCTCAACGAGTTCAACAATATGGAATTCATGGAAAATATGTGAAATAACGGCAGAACGCACAGCACGACGTCGTCCTGTTTCAAGTACAAATTAGGGTTCTCACCGTCCACTTGCTGAGCAACGCTTGTGACTAAGCTTTTGTGCGTCAAAATAACGCCCTTCGGCAATCCTGTTGTTCCCGACAAGAACGTCAGTGAAATGGCATCGTCCGGATCGATTTTCACCACCGGAGAGTAAGAGAAATAATTTTGAAATTTAGGAATGAGGAACAGGTATTTGAATCGAATTTGAAAACAAAATCAGAGAAAGTCAAAGAGAGAGAAAGATTTACGGATGTGAGAGGGGAGAGAGAAAGCTCACAGCTGAAAAAGAACCGTATCAATGGGACTGGATATATAGATCTGAGAAAAAAGAACTGTGTTGGAGAGAGAAATAGAAGAAGTCGAGAAAGTCAAAGAGAGAGAGAGATTTACAGATAATGAGGTGAGAGATGAGAAAGAAAGTGTTGGTCCCGGACGAGATGTGTAAGGAGGTGGAAAGTCTAGAAGGGGGGGTTGAATAGACTTTCCCACACTCAAAACTTTTTCGACTTTTCGTGAGCTGAGTGTGAGATTAGAAGGCTTTGAAGTCTTCTACAGCAAGGTACTCAGAGTGTGCTAGGTGAGATCAGCAGACTTCGGATACTCGAAGTCTTCTGATGGTGCGGAAGCTAATCTCGAGTGTATTTGAAAAACCTTTTTAATTAAAACCTTTGTTAAGATTATTTAGCGATTTTGATGCAGGTTTATTAAAACGATGATGAATGAGCTATTTATAAGTATGAATGCAGAAAGCTCGTAAAGACACAGAGATTTTTATAGTGGTTCGGATATAACGATCCTACGTCCACTCTCCCTGATTCCAAAGGGGCCTTACTATCCACCAAAACTCGGTCTTGTCTCCTCTAAACTCCTCGAGGATTCGACCACAGGAAGTTTAACAATTTCCTGCCCTTGATACAATCAATGTGATCTTCGAGTGTAAACTCTTAGATCTAAAATAATCAACCTTTTCTCGTACAGAGATAATGAAAGGTGATTTATACTTCCTTGACCAAAAATAAATCTCTTCAAGAATATTAGCGTATTGAATCGATTTCTGGTACGAAGAACTGTACGTGAAATGCTATGAGTGAAGATGGATTTTTTTTCTTGATGTTTCTTGCGCGTATCTTCAAAAAATCCTTCACTTCGGTTTTTATATGATCCTGAAATTGACTAGCCGTTAGACTAATTTGTCAATCAGGTCTTCGAAGAAATGGTAAGTGATCGTTGGAAGATTCATTTGACTTTGGATAATTGATTGTCTGATATCAATCAATTATATCCTGATTGATCTTGATTGATAATCCAATCTTCTCTAGATTGATTATGGATATCCCTGAATTATCCTTCTGACTTTTATTAACCCTTACGAATCTCTCAAAGTCAACTTTAGCAACCTTACACCTTGCTCCAGCACAGTTCAAAGCTTGCTGTAGCATGGATTCCAACCTTGCTATCTTCACTTAAACCTTTCTTGATAACACCCTTTTTATCATATGCCTTCCTTTATCTTCACGACGCCCTTCTAGATGACTTCGAATGAGATCTTTCTTAAATCCTTAAGTCTTCTTATCAGCAGCCTTCAGTTCTCAATCAATAGAGCTCTTCAGGTCAAGCCTAGCAAGTTTAACTATACTAAGACATAAACCCTATCTAGATCATCAGCTGACTAACAGGTTCAGCTGGTCCTATTACACTTAGGTTTTAGGAACATCATCAAAACATACAAATTCTAATCCTAATAAATTCCCCCTTTTTGATGATGTTAAAACCTCCTTGAGAACTGCACAAAAGTTAAGATGCACAAAATGAAGACAAGAAGAGACCTTTAAAAAGATCTCAAACAAAATCAAATGACAACGAGAAGTTGTCTTGGCGCAAAACATCCACTTCTATTAATATGGAGATATCAGTACATTTTACAGAAGTGAAATGCAAAAAGGAGCAAAAAAAATAACAAAGAATTGCATAAAAGAAAATAAACACAAACTTCATCAGCTTCCCAACCAGAAACCTTCATCTCTTCCTCAGTCATACCTTCGAAACCCTGTTGGAACATTCAGCCAATCGTATACTCTATCATAGAGTTCCCTGTTATCTGTTCCAATAGGTGGGCTGACCTCAGCCAAGCAGATTTTAAGCGCCCTGCGAACACTCAGCTGGTCGAACTTTCCATCTGCTGTGACTGGAGTAGGGATCTTCTCAAAATCTGGCGCTTGAAGGTTTAGGTTGAATTCAACAGAAGCTTTCAGAATCTCTCCCCAAAGATCACTGTGCTTTTCCTCCATCCAAGCAAAGAATGTTTCATTTGCTGTGGCCCCGACGCCGATACTTTTGCAGACATAGTATGAGCAGATGAAATCTCTCTTTGCTGCTTTCCAATCCTCAATCCTCTCCGGAGGGCAGCAATCATCCACAAATCCATCAGTGTTGTGGGGGAGGATACAATCTTCCTCAGCCTCTGCTCCAGCAGGCTTCTTTCCTTTCCTACTCTGCTTCTTCTTTGATACAGCTGGCTTTGCAGCAACTTTCTTTGGTATAAACATCTTCTTCTGTTTACTGTCCAACACATCCACCTCTTTTCCTTGCTTTCCGAGAAGTTTGATCATCTTGTGACTATCCTTTTCCTCCATCCTTCTAGTTTCCAAATCAGCAAGGAAAGCTTCCTCATGCAAAGCTTCCAACTCTTCTTCAGCAAACTTCTCTTTTTCAACTTTTTCAGACATATTAACCAACCTTCTCCTTTTTAATGGTTGGGAACTTTGACCTTCGCCCACACCAGCAGACTCTCGCAAAGCCCTCTTCAACTCTGCCTTCTCTTTCCTTTCCAGCAAAAAAATTTCTCACCTCCCTCAATTCTTTATCCTTTGCCTCATCTCTCTCAACCATCTCAGTTCTCAACTGGCCTTCCCCCTTTTTAACATCATTCAAAAGAGGGGTCCAGCGAGCTTCCATCTCCAGCATCTTGGAAAGAATATCCCGTCTGTACGCAGTAAACTTCTCTGTGAACTTCTTCAGCTCAGCAAACTCAGCTGCTATTGGTGAAGCAATCTTCTCATCGATTTTTAGCAGATGCTGAACAGCAGCAGTAGTGTCAGCTGTAGTAGCTGTAGCCGTCTCCGTCAATCTGGCATTCGCCTCTTGCACAGTAGCAATTTGTTTTCCCATCTCCAGCATAGAGGATTGAATGGCTGCATTCTGATCAATTCCTTCTCGTAACTGCGCTTCCATGGCACTGAGTTTCGTTAACTGATCCTCCATCTTTGTCCGAAATCTGTCCTCAATCGACTCTCTTTCAGCAAACACCTTCCTGAGAGTAGCTTCAGCTTTCTCACCTTCAGCCTTTACACTCTCAACGTGCTTTCTAACCTCATTTATGTTGTTCAACATCATGCCAGAAAGAGTTTCGATGATAGTCTCCTGTTGCTCAGAAAACATATCGACATCAGTTTGACGGATCAAAGAGGGGGCCGTCTGAATGGCAGCCTCAATGTAGGACTTTGAAGACTCAATAGACTCAGCAAGAGGAGTATATTTAGCAGCCAATACAGAAAACATTGAAGCATACTGTTGAGTTAACTCAGCAAACTTTGCAGAATAAGAGTTATACAAATCCTCATGAACAATAACAGGCATACAGTTGGGCAAGCGTACAGATGTAAAATCAGGAAGAGGAGGAGGGATAGAAGATACACCTTTCCTGATTTCTTTAGTCATCGTAAAGGGAGGAACATAACCATCCTCTGCAGGCTCCGGTTCATCTAACAATCGAGCAACTAGGCAAGCAATCTGATGGTCCGAGGTTAAATCAAATGCTCTGGCTACGCCCGCCTTGGTCTGTAGCTCAAACTCCCACAGAGAAAACTCATTGTGACCAATCTCATTTGCCAAGAGAATGAGATCATCAATCGCTCCAAGCCTTGCATTCTTCCATACCAGGATATCTACTAGCAAGCTACGCTCCTCCGGAAAATTCTGCAATCTGGGAAACTTGTTGTCTACCCAAGTAGAAGCCTCAGCCATCAAACACTGCTCAAACGATCCACGTATTCTACCAGCAAGGTCTACCATTTGTACTGACTCCATCGGATCTGTTCCGATCATATTTTCTCTATGATCACCCTCAGCAACCTGGGTGTTAGGCTCCGAAGCGGCACCCATACCCGCAACATCATCGCCAACTTCCATCGGTGCAGCGGACTTCGAAGAAGAAGTAATCTCAGAAAGAGAAGGAAACGGAATTGGTACCTGTTCCTTCTTACCAGCAGATTCATGAGAGACCATCTCTTCATCATCCGATATTGGAGAATCATCAACCTCCATTGTATCCACCGCAGACGAACCTTTCTTGCCAGAAGATACCTTAAGAGGCATCTGTGCTCCTCTGGTACGACTGCTCACAGAATCTTTCCGAGTTACCACAGTGAACCTCTTCGCCTTCCTCTGTGGTAATTGAGAGATTGGAATCTGATCTTCGCTACCAGAAGACTTCAAAGTCTTCTCCCCAGAACTAGCAGCCTTGGAACTTGCTGGGTTATCCGAATCCTTCACCATCTCATCTTTCCCAATATCATCAGTCGCAGGGGCAACCGCCAAAATTGGCAACATGTCAGCAGACTCTTCCTCAATTTCAGCTTAAACCTCATCATCATCAGAATCAGGAGGACCACTGAGCTCCTCATCCTTATTCAGCATGAACTTTGCCTTAGTGTATGGTCTCGTCCACTTAGGGTCCCACGCTGTGTTAGGCATCACCCTCTCCAGCAACACTGTAATCTTATTTGACATGGAAACGTACTGTTCTACAACCCATACCTTAACCTCTGGATGGCCATCCACCTCAGTCCGAAAGAACCGATTCTTTTCCTTCTGCAGAATCTCAAAAAATTTACTGACCCAATCACACTCCACGCCATCCACAATCGCCTTCAAAGCACAAAGATGCCTCTGACTCACTGAGTCCATACTCTGTCGTTCCCCAAACATAACCTTCACCATGATATCAAACAAAAATCTATATTTCCGCTTGAGATAAGCTTTCTTCAAGTCCGACACATGATGACGACATGAAGTTTTCGCTAGAGAGCGAAAGGCTTCGAGATGTTTTTCCGCCATATATGATTCTGGGTCAATGCCTTGAAGAGACAAACCCAAGTGTTCATGAACATCCTGCCGTCTGATGGTCAGACTTTGACCAAACACTGTCGTTTTAATGCTGTTCCGTCCAAACTCACCACGAACCAGAAACTGAACAACATAGGCATCAAGAGTCCATCGTTCTGAAGAATGAGCCGAACAGTACTGAAACAAACCCCGATCAGATAAGAGATTTAAAATCTCCACTGCTTCCCGCTGTCCAGTTGTTTGAAAACCCACCGATAATTCGCTTCTCACTTTCTCCGAAAGAGCCAAAGGGTCTAGAGTCTTGTGTTTTCCTGCAACCTTTTTCGAAGAAGAAGATTGTTTTGGAGCCAATGATATTAACGCAGAAATTTATCGAATTTCAGAAGGAAAAATAGAGAATGAAGATAATGAATAATGAAAGAGATAGAGAGACGAGAAAATCAATTTATAAGAGAGAAGAAGGAAACCGCTAAATTTTAAATTACAAAATAAGATTTGAACGTTGATTTGCATATTGCACGATCAGATCGAACGGTTACGGATTCAACGGTTCGAATTCTGAAAAGTGTGTGTCCTCAGCTCTGGATTTGAAAAAGGTATTTTCCAAAATTAAAAGATTTTTGGGTCCGCAGAAATAGGACGTAAAATAATATTTTAAGGAAAAATTACCCCATAATTTGTGGTTGAAAAGATTTGATTTGACAATTCACAAAATTACTTCCCAATGCTGAGGATAAACTAGGGAATAAAATATTCCGAAAATTAATTTAATCACATAGACTAAGGAATATTTTAGACCAAAATATTTTTTAAACAAATAAACAAGAGCAAAACGAGAGAGAGAGAAACATATCTGTCAATTGATATTGTAATTAACTGATACCACTTAGTACTGTAGTAGCAAGCTTTAGAACTTTCTGCAGCAGGTTTTTGAAGTTCTCTTCAGCAAGTTTAATGCTTTCTTCAGCAAGCTTTATCTTCTCTTCAGCAAGTTTAATGCTTTCTTCAGCAAGCCTAATGTTTTCTTCAGCAGGTTTTATACTTAGTAGCCTTTTTCAGCAATGTGTTAACACGATTTTCCTGGATCCAGTAGACCTAATTCTAAAGATAGATCTCTAAACCGTGCTTCTGCTAATGGTTTCGTCAGAATGTCTGCTCTCTGTTGATCTGTATGAATCTTTTCCATTCGAATGTTTTTCTTTTCGACATGATCTCTAATAAAGTGATGACGTATATCCACATGCTTGCATCTTGTGTGAAGTACTGGATTCTGAGTAATAGCAATGTCACTGTTGCTATCACAAAAGATAGGAATTTCTTTAGTGACAATGTGACAGTCTTGCAACTGTTGACTTATCCAAAGTAATTGTGAGCAACAGCTCCCGGCAGCCATATATTCTGCTTCTGTAGTTGACGTAGCCACTGAAGTTTGCTTCTTAGAAAACCAAGAAACTAGCTTACTTCCAAGAAATTGGCATGTGCCCGTGGTTGATTTTCTATCAATTCTACAACCACCATAATCTGAATCAGAATATCCACTGAGTTCCAGATTGTCATCAGCAGGGTACCAAAGGCCTAAGTTTACTGTACCCTTGAGATACTTTAAAATATTCTTTGCTGCATCCAAATGACTTTTCTTTGGATTGGCTTGAAATCTAGCGCATACTCCAACATCGAAGGAAATATCAGGTCTGCTTGCTGTTAGGTACAACAATGAACCTATTAATCCTCTGTACATAGTCTGATCAACACTTTCACCATCCTCATCTGGATCCATCTTATAGTTTGTTACCATTGGAGTCTTTGCATCCTTGCTTGTTAACATTCCAAACTTTTCTAGCATGTTTTTGGTATACTTTGCTTGGTTTATGAATATTCCTTTAGAAGTTTGCTTGACTTGAAGGCCTAGGAAATAATTCATTTCTCCCATCATAGACATTTCAAACTTACTTTGCATCAATTCACTAAATTTTTTACAAAGCTTCTTGTTTGGAGATCCAAAAATGATGTCGTCCACATAGATATGTACTAATAGAATATCTTGTTCTTCTTCAATTCTGAACAAGGTTCGATCAATCTTTCCTTTACTGAATCCATGATCAAGTAAAAACTGCGATAGTGTGTCATACTAAGCTCGAGGAGCTTGCTTTAGTCCATATAGAGCTTTCTTTAGACGGTAGACTTGATTTCCTTGAACAAAACCCGGGGGTTGTTCAACGTATACTTCTTCAGCAAGAACTCCATTTAGAAACGCAGACTTTACATCTATTTGATATACTCAATTTCATATATCTTTGCGTACGCAAGGAATAATCTTATAGCTTCCAATCTGCTCAAAGTGCGAATGTCTCGTCATAGTCAATTCCTTTCGATTGTGAGTAACCTTGTGCAACAAGCCTTGCTTTATTTCTCGTGACTTCATCTTTCTCATTTTTCTTGTTCTTGAAAACCCACTTCGTTCCAATCACTTTTTGATGTTTGGTCTATCAACAAGTACCCAAACATCTTGTCGTGTGAATTGATTGAGTTCATCTTGCATGGCCTCTATCCGGTTTGTGTCCAACGGTGCTTCTTCAATATTCTTAGGTTCTTGTAGAGAGACATAGCAGCTAAATAAACCATCTAGGTTTATTTTCCTTCTTGTTTTTACTCCATCTTGAGGATTTCCTAAGATTAAGTCACTAGGATGATCAGTCATCCAATTCCTTCTATTAGATACATTTAACTCTTCTGATGGTATTATTGGAACATCATCTTGCGTCATTCCCCCTTGATTTGATACATTCACATCTAGTGTTTCAGGTGAGTCATCGGCTGACCTTAGAGGTTTCTTCGGCAGGACTTTGTCTTGCTTGAGTCCATTGACGAGAAGTTTGCCGATCATCTTGAGAACGAGTCTAAAACGGGCAAGTGAACCCTTGACATATTTTGTCTTATCCTTGAGTTCTAGTTTCCCAAATCCTTCTGCTAGAGACTCTTCTCGTCCTTTATCCTTAGACTCAACAATAGATTCATTAAAAACCACATGAGGTGTTTCTTCCACAACAAGGGTTTTCCTGTTAAAAACCCGATAGGCCTTGCTTGTGCTGGAATATCCTAAAAATATTCCATCAGCAACCTTGGCATCAAAGGTTTTTAACTTGGATTTGCCATTATCATGAATGAAACACCTACAGCCAAAAACACGAAAGAAAGAGACACGGGGAATTCTACCTTTCCATAACTCATATGGTGTCTTTCCATGTTCTTTGGTCAGCAAGCTTCGATTCTCGAGTGTAGCATGTCAGTATTCTGACCTCCGCCTAAAACCTCTGAGGGACATTATACTCTGCTAGCATTGTTCTGGCAGCTTCCTTGAGTGTCCTATTTCTCCTCTCAGCAACACCATTTTGCTGTGGAGTGCGAGCCGCAGACGTTTCATGCTGAATCTCAGCTTCTTTGTAATACGTCGCTATGTGAGAGTTTAGGAATTTTGTTCCTTTGTCACTTCTGATCCTTACAATATTTTCTCCTTTCTCGTTTTGTAATCTCTTCAGTAATTCCGGTAACTTTGTGATGGTTTCATTTTTCTTGAACATAAATATCACCCATGTGAATCTTGAGTAGTCATCTACCACCACCAGAGTATATTTTCTACCACTGAAGCTTAATGGAGATACAGGACCAAATAGATCCATATGAAGTAATTGTAGTACCCTACTTGTCGTTGGTACAGAAACTTCTTTGAAAGATGCTCTAGTTTGCTTTCCCTTTTGACAAGAGTCACATATCTGATCTTTTGAGAAAACTTCATTTGGTAAACCTTCTACAAGAGACTTTCTAGCTATCTTGTTTAGCGTCTTGAAATTTATATGACTAAGCCTCTTGTGCCATAGCTAGCTGGCTTCTGAAGTACTCTTTGCTACAAGGCATGTATTGCTTGAATATTTCTGAAATTCTGCAACATAACATTGCCCTTTCTCAAGCCGGTTAAAAGTACCTGATCATTTAAACCACACAAAACAACACACAGAGATCTAGAAAACTTAACTGAGTATCCTTTATCGCAAAATTGTGAAACTGAAAGCAAGTTATGCTTTAGTCCTTCCACGTAGAAAACTTCCTCAACACGTACATCTCCAATGTATAGAGTCCCAACACCTTTGGTAATCCCAAAGTTATTGTCTCCAAATACCACCCGTGGGCCATTTGGTGATTTTATTGAGCTCAAGAGTTGCTTGTTTCCAGTCATATGCTTCGAACACCGACTGTCGATGTACCAGATAGTATTTCCAGCAACCTCTCTTTCATGTCCCACGACGTCCTGCACGTTTAGATAAGTTTTAGGTACCCTTTAGATTTGGGTCCTTGAGAGTTAGCACAGTCTTTAGGAATCCATAGGAATAGACTCTTCTTATCATATTCAGAAGATCTTATCCTTCTTCCATACATATTAACATAGACAATCTCATCCTTTGGTGCCTTCTTGAATTTATGCCTATGGGTGTCGACTGTGTTCCTTCCAGAAGACTTCTGACCCTTCTAAGGTCTTCTGTATGGAGTGATCAGCCGCTGTGCAATGGTTCGAGGGTTTTGATGATAAGGGTACGTTCTACTTGAGCCATCAAAAGATTTATATCTCACAGGCACAGAAGACTTAGTAGACCGTTTAGCAAGCTTTGAAGTTTGCTTAGGTTGTGTAGTCTTCAGCTGAGACTGTCTCCACAGAGATGGTTTCGGCTGATGTCTACTTTTCTGACCTTGCTGAGGTTTCTTAAGTTGGGATCCCCCCTTCTTTTGATACCCCATCAGTTGTTTAGGTTGTTGAGTATATCTACTCTTCTTCCCATTCAACTGATTTGCTGGGTCAGCAACCTTTTTACCCTTATCAATAGGTTTAGGTTTGGAACCCTCTCCTACCAAATCATTACCCTTAACATGTGTACTCTTCTTAAGTACACTTGTTTGAACCTGTAAGGATTGGGCAATGGTAAAACCAATTCCCTTCTTTATGTTAGGTGTTTGAGACGATTCAACTATTGTTTGAACTGCATGAGAAGCTTTGTTCAATTGTTCCAACCTCAAACTTAAACGTTCCTCACTCGATTTTATACGCTCATGCTGATGGAAAAGTTCATCGAACTTTGCTTGTAGAATTTTCAACTGATCAGTTTTCTCAAGATTCTCAGCAAGCAACCTTTCTACCAGCAGACCCTGTTCAGTGTACTTCATTTTAAGAGTGTTTAACTCTTCTGAAGTTATCTGATTAAGATCTGTTAGTGTCTCAGATGTCTTGCTAATAGGTTCTTGTGTAAGTAGATCAATTTTTCCTTTCAAGCTCACATTCTCCTTTTCCACACAGTTGTAAGCGTTTATAGCAGTTTTGAGATCTTCCATTAACTTATCAACAAAGTTATGGTCAAACTCTTCTGCAAAAGAAACACGAGAAGCTGACGAAGAACAGGAATCAGAAAGTACCTCATCTCCATTTGCCATAAGACACAAATCATTATCTGAAGAGAAGTCTGAAGATGATGTTGAATCACTTGAAAGAGTATCCTCCTCTTCAGCCACTAAAGCACGTTTGTCAGCAAACTTTCTGTTCCTCATCAATCTCTTTTCTTCTCTTTCTCTAGGAGTTAAATCTGGACAATCATAGCTGAAATGTCCCGATTTATGACAATTATAGCAAGCATCACTTCTTGAAGACCTTCTTGGACTAGAATCCCTTTTAGGAGAGAAATCTCTTCTTCGTGGACTATCTTCTCTTCTTCTTTCTGGAGTCTTGAACCTTCTGTCTTCTTTGGAATCTTCTGATCTCTTGTCTGAAGATTTGTTTCCGGATCTGAAACCGGCTTTCTTTGTATTCTTCCAATGTCTTCTATATTTCCCAAATTTTGAATTCATTTTATCAAACTTTCTAGTCAGCAAAGCCATTTGTTCTTTCAGGCTTAAATCCTCTCCAATAGGTTCTTTAGATGATTCATTTGAAGTGATTTTAAAAGCAACTTCCTTTCCCGTGGAATTTGAATTCCCTTCATCCTCGTCTTCTTCTTGTTTCAGATCGTATTCATGAGCTTTCAAATGTGAAAATAGCTCATGATGACTGATCTTGCTCAGTTCTTTCGTATCTTTAATCACTGTAATCTTGACTCTCCATTTGCTAGTTAGAGATCTCAATATTTTGTTGTTGATCTCCTTCTCAGTGTAAGATTTTCCCAAAGAACTTGCTTTATTGATGATATTTGTCAGTCTCAAGTCCAATTGATCTATTGTCTCATCAGGCTTCATCTTGAAGCTGTCAAATGAATGTAGAATGGACTGCAACTTGTTCTCTTTAATCTGCTCCGATCCTTCACACATGAGTGCTAGAGTTTCCCACATTTCTTTGGCAGTCTTACATGTCTTGACTTTCTCTGTAAGCTCTCTAGTTAATGTCTCTATGATCTCTGTCCGAGCAACTTGGTCGAGATTAAATAGTTTCCTTTCATCATTTGACATCTCACTTCTTTTCTTTTCAATCTTCTGTCGAGTAGATGCTTCTGCTCCACCGCTTCCAGAACTTACTGGTTCAAAGTAAAACTTTATCAGTCCATCTTCAAGAGTTTCAAGCATTCTATCATGAATTGCACCAAGATGATTTTCCATGCGAAATTTCCAGTAGTCATAGTCTTCAATAGAGAACTCTGGTAGCTTTCTTTTACTGCTCTTAAGGGAACTCATTGTTAGTAATAAAAATGATTATGCAATGAATGCAATGAGTTTTATGAAAAACAGTTTTTCAAAAAGATCTGTTCAGATGACCACAACAATCTTTCCTCAAAGACTATTGGTAACCAAAGCCAGTGGTCGGTTGAACCACTGCTCTGATACCACTTGTTGGTCCCGGACGAGATGTGTAAGGAGGTGGAAAGTCTAGAAGGGGGGGGTTGAATAAAATTTCCCACACTCAAAACTTTTTCGACTTTTCGTGAGCTGAGTGTGAGATTAGAAGGCTTTGAAGTCTTCTACAGCAAGGTACTCAGAGTGTGCTAGGTGAGTTCAGCAGACTTCGGATACTCGAAGTCTTCTGATGGTGCGGAAGCTAATCTCGAGTGTATTTGAAAAATCTTTTAAATTAAAACCTTTGTTAAGATTATTTAGCGATTTTGATGCAGGTTTATTAAAACGATGATGAATGAACAGTTTATAAGTATGAATGCAGAAAGCTCGTAAAGACACAGAGATTTTTATAGTGGTTCGGATATAACGATCCTACGTCCACTCTCCCTGATTCCACAGGGGCCTTACTATCCACCAAAACTCGGTCTTGTCTCCTCTAAACTCCTCGAGGATTCGACCACAGGAAGTTTAACAAGTTCCTGCCCTTGATACAATCAATGTGATCTTCGAGTGTAAACTCTTAGATCTAAAATAATCAACCTTTTCTCGTACAGAGATAATGAAAGGTGATTTATACTTCCTTGACCAAAAATAAATCTCTTCAAGAATATTAGCGTATTGAATCGATTTCTGGTACGAAGAACTGTACGTGAAATGCTATGAGTGAAGATGGATTTTTTTTCTTGATGTTTCTTGTGCGTATCTTCAAAAAATCCTTCACTTCGGTTTTTATATAATCCTGAAATTGACTAGCCGTTAGACTAATTTGTCAATCAGGTCTTCGAAGAAATGGTTAGTGATCGTTGGAAGATTCGTTTGACTTTGGATAATTGGTTGTCTGATATCAATCAATTATATCCTGATTGATCTTGATTGAGAATCCAATCTTCTCTAGATTGATTATGGATATCCCTGAATTATCCTTCTGACTTTTATTAACCCTTACGAATCTCTCAAAGTCAACTTTAGCAACCTTACACCTTGCTCCAGCACAGTTCAAAGCTTGCTGTAGCATGGATTCCAACCTTGCTATCTTCACTTAAACCTTTCTTGATAACACCCTTTTTATCATATGCCTTCCTTTATCTTCACGACGCCCTTCTAGATGACTTCGAACGAGATCTTTCTTAAATCCTTAAGTCTTCTTATCAGCAGCCTTCAGTTCTCAATCAATATAGCTCTTCAGGTCAAGCCTAGCAAGTTTAACTATACTAAGACATAATCCCTATCTAGATCATCAGCTGACTAACAGGTTCAGCTGGTCCTATTACACTTAGGTTTTAGGAACATCATCAAAACATACAAATTCTAATCCTAACAGAAAGTTAACAGCTAAAAAATTTGAAATAAAATAAGGGCATTTTTGACAAATTACAAAACCCTTAAAAAAGTGTTGCACCTCTTTGTAATTACAGCTTGAGACTTGCACTTGACTGTCATTATTTCATTTATTTAATGATAATCAAACAACAAATAAATATTATTAAGATGAACATAAAAAGATGATAGGATCTAAAAAAAACATTAATAAAACTAACAACTAATAATCAAACGATGAAATAAAAATAAAACCTGATTATGATGAAGATTATCAGATGATCGAATCAATCTGTCATCTGCAAAAAAAAAAATATATATAATAAATACAAAAGAAAATATTATGGTTTATAATGATACGACAACATAATTTAGGTCTGCAAAAAAAAAAAAAAAATTAGTGGCTCATAATTAAATAGTACATAGTCAGACAATAAAATCATTATGTAATTTGCAATATCACAAAGGAGGGATTAATATTTTTAATTATATGGCAACACAAATGAAAAAAAAAAAGAGAAGAAGAAATTTAGGATTCGTAGTGAAAAATAAATGAGTGATTATGAATTTATAGAAAATATGGAATGAGATGAATGGTTGAGATTAGAAGTTACAAATAAATGGTTGAGATCAATACTTAAAATTTAAATGGATGAGAGGAGCGAGATTTTGAAATAGAAGAGTGTGGCTTGCCACATAAATTTTCTTATGTTTAGTTTTATTAGGTTATAAAATATAGTTTTCAAATTTGTTTGGAAAAATATAGTATCTTTTAAAACGTTTTCTTTTTTAAGCATAATTGCATGCCTAGAATGTGATATTTTAAATTATCTCTCCTGTCTCTTCTCTCCTCTCTCATCCGCCATTTTTCTCTAAGTGTTCGCATATTCATTCTTCTCTCTCATATATCCCCTATATATCCCCTAACCACTTATTTTTTCTCTTTTCTCCTAATATGATTTGAAAGTCATTATTAAAATAATATTTAATAAAAATTTATTTGAAATACAAAATGGAAAGACCATTGAGATATAAACTAAGTTACATTTTGTACTTCATATAAATTTTAAATCATTAAGGGCAGTGACGGATCCACAACTACCATTGGGGGCACGTGCCCCCAGGAATTTTTTTTAAAAAAATTACTACTTGGTATAATATCGAATTCAGCTGGGTAATTCCACGCATTCACCTTCTCCATGAGTTGATAAACCTGCAAAAACACGCGTAGATGTATTCAATTATTCAAGCAGTTAATTCGTGATTATCCTTTTACCTTCGTTTTACCTTTATAGATGTAAAAACAGTAACGACAGTTACCAGTTCTCAGCTGGTTACTCATCGTGGACATCCCACCTCCGATCGTGGTCTCCCCACTCTATGGAGACTCCGTCCATCTCTTTTTCCCACCTCACTCGGACTGGGTTAAAGCTTTAGGATCCCATGAATATTCCTTTCTTAGGCCCTAATTTTCCTTAGATATCTCAACTGATTAGCTCAGTTGAATGTTTATTCGCAAATGTGGAGATACGGGCTTGGTGGTCCTATCTCCGAGGTCTGTTCCCTATCTGGGCTCGCGGCCCACCTGCAGCGTACTGGGCTCTCGGCCCAACTGCCACCGAGATGGGTTACTCTTCTACTTAGTCTTGCGCTCTAGAGGGATCTAATTTCATTTGGGCCCTATCTCTATTTGGGCCGGGTGATTAGGGTGAATTATTGCATGAGTTTTGAGGGATTTAAATGCATAAAATGATGAAAAGTATTACTGTTTAAGCTTAAAAGTATAGAGTATCCCTCTTTATGCTTAAAAGTATTACTAATGCATTCTGTTCGGTTTTTGTCTCGTTTTCAGTGTTTCCTGTGGAATTTGACGAAACGGAAAGTACCAAAATTCATATGGCGACGAGACGAACGTGTAGGGCAAAAATGGGGGTCGGAGGTGCCTATCGGGCCTAAAAAATTTCCTGGGCTCGACCTAGGGTCGAGCTTGGGAAGCCTCGAGTCGAGGGATTGGCCAGATTTAAAAAACCTAATTTTTCAGCCGCCTCGAGTCGAGGCCTGGCCCTCGAGTCGAGGGAGGCGTTTTTTGGAATTTTGTTATTTCTTCGACCAATTGGAGCACGACACGTGGCAAGGTGGTTATATACATATATATACACGGAAATACAGATTTACTGGACATTTTTTAGATCAAGAGGGAGAGAAGAAGATCAAAAACACACACCTTCACACATACATAGCTAGGGTTTTGATTTCTATTTCAATTTAGACGATCAATAGTTATTTCTTTATGTTTTGACGCCAATTAGGCGATATTCTTTCTTTAATTTCAGTTTTCTTGATTCAATTTCTTGTTATGACATTTGTCTGTTCAATTAATTTTATGGATTTATTTTCTTTAATTATGATCAACTAAATTCCTAGTGCTAGGGTGTTTTGATGCATAGGGGTAATTGATCTTGTGAGGAATTCTTATGGATGATTTTGATTGTTGATTAATTGATTGGATTAATGAGGTTTGATTGATTGATTGATTTAATTAATTTCTAATTCCATGCATAGTTGTTTACTTATCGCAAGGAGACTTTGGTATTTAGATAACTCATTTGGGTGAGGGAATTAGTTGGGTAATTAGAGTTAATATTGGGTTAACGCAAGGAGACTTGGTTAATTCCATTAGAAATACATCAACTCCACATTAATTGCTTGGATTAGTAGTCGGGTGATTAGTGAAGAGACCATAGGTAAGGTGCCTTAGTATCGAAGGGGAGACACGCTAGGGGAACCTATTGACTCGTGCTCTAGCCCCGGGAGGAAAGGGTGACTTAGTCCTCTCAAACTTTCGAGCTTAAATCGTAGCGTAATTCCTAGGCTTACCAAGTATGGAATTATTGTTTGATAAAAATTTTCTCTTATTTATTGATTGACATGACAAATGCTCATTTGAATTCGTTGCATGATTGATACCCATTTTGTTGATAAGCACCCGAGCACGTCTTTATTTTTTATTGAATTTCGTTGTTAGTAGAATTTAGTTATTTGATTAGTTAATTATTTGCATAAAATCAATTGATCCTATTATAAGACTTGTGTTATAATTGCGAATAAATTAGTAAATTTAGGGCTGTCTCACACTTGATTTCCGTGGATCAATAATTTAACCTGGTAACTTACTAGCTACACGATCTCTTTACACTTGAAGGGTGAGTGCTGGCTTTTAAGCCTATCACCGGACATATTTTCCCGTATATACCACTCCCCCTACTCCAGAAAATAGATTCGATTTACCTGGAGTATAAGGGAAATGAAATGGCCCTCTCTTTATATTCCGTTCATCATACCCACCTGCTCTCTTTCTGTAGTTTAGTAATCGCTACAACTTTCCACCCCTCTCGCCGCCATTACTTTCAAACTCCTGAGCGACGACTCGTATTCCGCGCGCTTTATCTGTTTATTACATTCGCGTGTTCACACGCAACCCTCAGCCTTCTCTTGTCAAATCAATATAAATTCCTTTTTTCTCTTCATTTTTACCCTTTTCCTTTCTTTCTCCTTCATCAGAATTTCCTCTCTTCTCCGCCTCTACCACTGATTTCCCAAATCTCCTTCTTCTCTGCATATTGTCTTGCTCGCTTTCTCCAGGTAAGATTCTCTTCTCATTTCTCTTCTACAAGTTTTCTTTAGAAAATTCACCGTTTAAAATATGTCTGAACCCAACAATTTGGAAAACCTTCCCGCCCCATGAAGTTCTCATCATTCTTCGATTCCTACCCTGAGGAACCCTCAACCCTCTTCTTCTGCCAAATCCGAGGGAGGAGATAAGACCCGCTACTGGGATTCTTACTCCGGCCCCTCCAAACTTGGAAAGAAATCCCACAACCGTTATCAAGTAGAGGGTTTAATCTTTGCTTCTTACTGGTTGACTATCCCTAGTCCACGTGATCATCCTAATTTGACTAATCTTCCCACTCTAGCCTTCTGGCATACCCAATTCGAAGCTGGGCTCAGCTCACCCCCTCCTAGGTTTTTGTGTGAGCTTTCAGATTTGTATCAGATTCCTCTCAATCAGTTCATCCCTAATGCTATTAGGATGATGATCTCCTTCTATGTTCTGATGAAAGGTAACGACATAAAGCCTACTGTCGAACTCTTTTTCTCTTAATATTCCTGCAAAACTATTGGCCCCTTTTACTACGTTAGTAATAGGGTAAAAGCTTGTGCTTGTTTCTAGGGAGATACCCTAATATCAATAAGGAATGGAGTAATCACTACTTTTTTTGTAACTCCCCCCTCTTCTTGGCCTTTCACATGCCATCGATGGGCTTACAAGAACCCGTCTCCACCTACTCTTCCCCTTCGAATTCATTCGGCGACTAACCGCCGCGTGATTGGAAATTTAAACTCCCATGTTACTCAACATGGGTATTTTTATCTGCCTGAGATTTGCTCAAATCCTCGACTCCTATCCCACTTCAAACTAAGCCCTGTGAATCTTCCTCTAGAACGCAATGACGATAAATATGTTACTTAACCTCTTCTAATCATTCGTGCACCTTTTCCTTTCTAATGCATATTTGATTTCCCTTTGCAGAGATGCTCTGGTTATCGAAAGTACTGGAAGGCCCTACGGGCTCCACTGATAGCACCCCCTCCAACTCAGTCCCACTTAATGAAGCTGCAGATGCTTCCCGAAGTTCCCCACCTCCAGAGATTGTAGAGGCTGACCTCCCACCTCTAAAGAAGGTCAAGACTGGGAAAGGCAAAGCACCAGTCAGCCAAAGCTCCTTACCTTCGGAAGGGACTCCACGCCACCGATATCACACCAGAAGAAGTCAAGGTGTCCCCCCTGCCCCTATAGATGTGGAATCTCATGCGGCCAGCTCCTCAGCCGCCAAATTTTTCAGCGAATTGATATCCTCTGAAGACTGTGAATGATTGTTAAGCCTTCCTCAAGATCAACAGCAAGTCTAGGCTGCCAGCCATTTTGCCCAGGTCCTCTTTATTCCATTATGTCCCTATTTTTAATGGGTTTTATGGTAAATAGTGTAGCACATTTATCTTGTTACCTGTGCAGCTAGGTATCTTACTCTCGGGATTGTGGAATCCCTCAAACCGTCTTCTTGCTCCCGATCTTAACGAGCTGGAGGATTCTCTTGCCTCTGAGAAGAAGAGCTCCCTTGCCCTCGTTTGTGTTCAGAAGCTGGAATTCAAGATATCCCTTTTCGAGTTGGAAGTATCCTCCCTGGGGGAGGAACTGAAGAAAGCCTAGGCGGCCAAGGAGGTTACCGAGAAAGAGATGCATGATCTGTTTGTCCACTACTCTTTGCAAGAATCTCAAATTCACCAGGAGGGTGCCCTGCAAGGTGCTCAATCCCTGCTCCAATCTCTATTCCAGGCTGAACCTGGCCAGAAATTCTAACAGTCCCTGGCTTTATCTCTCCGAAAGACTTATCACGAGCATTCAAGCTTCCTTGGTGATATGACCCCCCATCTTCGTTATGCATATGAGTATGGGTTTGATGCGGCCGTAGGACAGTACTCAGATCTAGCTTTTGCAGGGGAGTTTGATAAGGTAGCTCTGCTGGCCACTTTCCCCCCTCCTCCGGGCATTAAGGGCGACCCCACTCGAGATATCGAGGAGGAGTGGTGGCTTCCGGTGATGAGCCAAGCTGTTTCTAACCTTCTGCAAACAAAGATAGCTTCTGCCTCCCTGGCACCGATGAAGAAACCCCTCTGCCCTTTGCAGCTGGACCTCCCCGTCTCCGCCCTAGAAGTTTGTCTAGACCAGGCTAGAGAGGAAGATAAATCTGCCCAGATTCCGGAAGAACCTACTGGTTCCCCCTTCTCTTAATCTTTTAATTCTCGTTTCCATGAACAATTTCTGTTTATTAAGTATGAATGTAACAAATAATTTTCTTTTTGCTTGTCGGTGCCAGTTTATGCACCAAAACTTTGTTACTCCCTTGCCGGGAGGTTTTTGCCATGCTCTAATACTATCCTCCCTTTACGGGAATATTTCTTGTGCTATTCTTAATATATATCCCTCCCTCGCCAGGAGTTTTTGCTATATTGCCTTCTTGTTACCCTCCCTTGCCGGGAGTATTTGCCATTTAGGCTTTTCCTGCTCGTCTCCCTTGCTGGGAGTTGGTATTTTATTCGTACTTCATGCATGCTTACTATGTTTATCCTTAACTTTCGCTAGCTTGAGATTTGGCTTATCAACATAGGTTCTCTAGGCGAACTTTGCTGATTTTCCAAGTTCTTTAATGCTTCGTTTTTTTTTTTTTTTTTTTCATATCCCTAAGCCTTGACTTGTTTAGTCTTGCCTATGTTAAACCTGAGTAGGCCTCTAAGTTTGCATAGTAATTTCAAACAACCCTCCCGTTGTCTTAACTTTGTCAGGTAGAGTTTTGTGAAGCACTCAATTAAGCTTCATAGAATTTAACTTAGTTTTAACCTAGCTATCCTCTAGCCTTATATTTATTAAACTCTCCTCAGCTCTGGGATCTTTTGTTAAACTTCTAGGTGTTTAACTTAGATTTCTTGAGCTATCTCTTAGCTTTCATTTAGGCAACCTGACCTTGGTCTAGATTAGTTGGACTCTGTAGGTTTAGCTTTACCTTTTCTTGAAGCTATTTCTTAGCTTTTACTCTTGCAACCCTCTCTGGGTTTATAGTTTAGTTAAACACTGTAGGTTTAACTTAGTTTTTCTTCGAAGCTATCTCTTAGCTTGCAATTCTCGCAACCCTCTCTAGGTTTAGAATGTAGTTAAACACTGTAGGTTTAACTTAGATTTTCTTCGAAGCTATCTCTTAGCTTGCAATTCTCGCAACCCTCTCTGGGGTTAGAATGTAGTTAAACACTATAAGTTTAACTTAGTTTTTCTTCGAAGCTATCTCTTAGCTTGCAATTCTTGTAATCCTCTCTGGGTTTAGAATGTAGTTAAACACTGTATGTTTAAGTTAGTTTTTCTTCGAAGCTATCTCTTAGCTTGCAATTCTCGCAACCCTCTCTGGGTTTAGAATGTAGTTAAACACTGTAGGTTTTAACTTAGTTTTTCTTCGAAGCTATCTCTTAGCTTGCAATTCTCGCAGCCCTCTCTGTGTTTAGAATGTAGTTAATCACTGTAGGTTCCACTTAGTTTTTCTTCGAAGCTATCTCTTAAACTTCTAGGTGTTTAACTTAGATTTCTTGAGCTATCTCTTAGCTTTCATTTAGGCAACCTGACCTTGGTCTAGATTAGTTGGACTCTGTAGGTTTAGCTTTACCTTTTCTTGAAGCTATTTCTTAGCTTTTACTCTTGCAACCCTCTCTGGGTTTATAGTATAGTTAAACACTGTAGGTTTAACTTAGTTTTTCTTCGAAGCTATCTCTTAGCTTGCAATTCTCGCAACCCTCTCTGGGTTTAGAATGTAGTTAAACACTGTAGGTTTAACTTAGATTTTCTTCGAAGCTATCTCTTAGCTTGCAATTCTCGCAACCCTCTCTGGGGTTAGAATGTAGTTAAACACTATAAGTTTAACTTAGTTTTTCTTCGAAGCTATCTCTTAGCTTGCAATTCTTGTAATCCTCTCTGGGTTTAGAATGTAGTTAAACACTGTATGTTTAAGTTAGTTTTTCTTCGAAGCTATCTCTTAGCTTGCAATTCTCGCAACCCTCTCTGGGTTTAGAA
Source organism: Paraleonurus japonicus (assembly GCA_030762865.1). NCBI lineage: Eukaryota > Viridiplantae > Streptophyta > Magnoliopsida > Lamiales > Lamiaceae > Paraleonurus > Paraleonurus japonicus. The sequence goes on along the minus strand of CM061055.1, from coordinate 15,387,740 downwards.
TGTAGTTAAACACTGTAGGTTTTAACTTAGTTTTTCTTCGAAGCTATCTCTTAGCTTGCAATTCTCGCAGCCCTCTCTGGGTTTAGAATGTAGTTAATCACTGTAGGTTCCACTTAGTTTTTCTTCGAAGCTATCTCTTAGCTTGCACTTCTCGCAACCCTCTCTGGGTTTAGAATGTAGTTAAGCACTATAGGGTTAACTTAGCTTTTTGCGTATGAATACTCATCATATGTTCTCTTTTTATTACATGCGTTTTAGCATTTTACTCATTCATAAGAGTTATCAATTCTCATACAATCAATATGTGTTGTAATACAATTGTATCAAATATCGTGTAATTATATTATCTCGACGTTATCAATGATGTAATAAACTGGCAAAACTCGTGAATAATGAAGGATATTTCTCATTAATCAATAAATAAAGATGTTCCATTGACCATAATCAATCAACACAAGTCATAACTAACTTGGCCGGCTTCTTTAAAAATCTACCTACAGTAAAACCCAGTGGAAAACCCGTAGGCAGGGGAAAAAAGAGTACTAGTGGAACGAAATTACATCATGCTCAAGAATTCAAATAACATAAATGAAGCAACCTTAAAATAGAAAAAGGACCACCTACTTGCAGCGAGGTGGGTATCTCCTTCAAGCGTAAAATTTCTTTAAGTGACAGATATTCCAGGGCCTGGCAAGACAATTTCCCTCCATGTCTTGTAACTCATAAGCCCCTCCTCTAAGGACTTTGATCACTTCGTAAGGCCCTTCCCACTTCGGATCCAACTTTCCGATGTTCTTCAAGGCATCAGCCTGCCTTAGCACCAAGTCTCCTTCCTCGAACCTCCGGCTTACAACTTTCCGATCGTAAGCAGCCTTTACTCTATTCTTATATTTTTTAGCTTTTAAGTAAGCCATTTCTCTCTCTTCTTCCAGCATATCCAAATTTTCTCTCATTAGTTCCTCGTTCCTGCCTTCCTAGAAGTGGGCCAGATGATGCGTTTCCATTCCCACCTCAGAAGGTATCATTGCAGCTGCCCCATACATAGGTGAAAATGAGACTCTTCCGTTGGTTCTCTAGGGGTGGTTCGATAAGCCCATAAAACTGATTCCAGCTCATCTACCCACCTACTTCCTGCTTTATCCAGTCGGGTGCATATCCCATTTACAATCGTCATATTGGTCACCTCCATTTATCCATTGGCTTGGGGGTTTTCCACCGAGGTGAATCTCTGAATGATTTTCAGTTTATCACACCATTCTCGTACCATAATTCCTATGAATTGGGTCCCATTGTCTGACACCAGAATCCTGGGTACGCCAAACCTGTAGCAAATATATCTACATAAAAATTTGATTATATTACCTTCCTCGATCCTCGCTAGAGGTACGACTTCTACCCACTTGCTGAAGTAGTCCACTGCTACCACCAGAAATTTTCGCTGACCCACTGCTAACGGGAATTGGCCCACTAGATCTATTCCCCACTTCGCAATGGGACATAGCGAATGCATGACCCCCATCTCCTCTGTAGGAAGGTGGATGAGACATCCATGCTTTTGGCACTTCTCACATTTCTTTACCCAGTCTTTGGCATCCTGGTTCATGGTGGGCCAGAAATAACCGGCCCTTAAGGCTTTCTGAACTATTGCTCGAGCTCCTGCATGGTTAGCGCAACAACCTTCATGTATATCTTTAATAACGTACCTCCCTTCTTGGGTGGATAAACACCTCAAGTAAGGCTGTGTGAAAGACCGCCGATACATCCTATCTCCGATCATCGTGTATCGGATCCTCCATCTCTGATCTTTCTTCCTATCTGGGCAACTCTCCGGGTTCTGCAACACTCGATAAATATTAGTTCTCCAATCATCTTTCGCTCCGATGACCCCTATTGAAGGAGCCGTAGCTTCTGCTTCTGCAGTCACGAGGATAATCTTCCCACCTCCCTACAGTTTTGCTGAACTCGCTAGCTTATACAAGCTATCTGCTGTGGAATTTTCTTCCCGAGGTATCTGTTTAACCTCAAAAGAGCTAAATCTACTCTGCTGCTCTGCTACTCGCTGGAGATAAGCTATCATCTTCTCATCCTTTGCAGCATACCCACCTGTAACCTGCTGGGTTACCAGTTGGGAATCTGAAAACATGACCAGTCGTCCTGCTCCCAGCTCCGCGGCCATCTCTGCTCCTCGAATTAAGGCCTCATACTAAGCTTCGTTATTGGAGGTAATAAATTTGAACCTCACTGCAACATGCATCTCCTGACCTTCTGGGTCGATCATCACAATCCCAGTTGTTGGCCCACGGATTGAGTGATTAAGAAGAGCTTAGATCACCTCCTAGTGAAAATCTAAAAGAGGGGTTGAATAGATTTTCAAATCTTTTTTGAAGATCAGACTACCTATTCAAAGAGTCAAAGCCGAGCAGCGAAAATAAGTTTTAACTCAATCATTTAAGGATCAAAAAGCAATCTGAATATGAATCTGAAATTGATTTGATTGAATAGTTGATGAACAACAAGTAAGTAAAACAAGAAGTAAAGAACACCAGGAATTATAGTGGTTCGAATCAAATAGATCCTACGTCCACTCTCCTTCTTCAACTTGAAGAAGGGCCTCGACTGACTTACTACCTTTCTTACTTATAAAGTTACAAATACAACGAAGTGAAGATTCTTCTCTTCAATCCTATCTTCAATCTGTCTAACTCTCTAGAAACTTGAAGATCACAGTGCAGAGACTTTGAAGATATACAAGTAAGTGTTCTACAAACACTTAGAAACTTATGAAGAATTACTTTGAAAACTTTGAGAGTGCTCTTTAAAAATTTGTGAGTGTTGAGAAAATGAGAGTGTTGGTTATTCTATTCAGAACCGTGCCTAAACTTATTTATAAGCCTGTGAAACGGTTAGTTTGTTGTAATAAACTAAAAACCGTTCAACAAACTTATTCTTGAAAACTGCCTTGACTTCAGCTGATCTCAGGCTAGTCGTCTGCTGCTGACTTGGTGAAGACTTGCCTTTCTTATTCTACTCATCTGGTCTTGACCTCGTCTTGAGCTCTTCATTACTGTCTCCAACAGATGACTTTGTCAAGATCGTCTTCAGATGACCTCTTCTTTCATGACTTCAGCTGACTATTCTTGCTCTACCTAGTCTGATCAGCCTAGCACTAGAATTCATTACATCAGCTATTCTATACAATCAGCCGGTCATCTTACTTACATGAGCTGACTCTAATCTATATACTTTTAACCCATCAAAACTCCTTCTGATCTAACACCAGCTCCGCAGCCCTATATGGATACGGACCCATCTACATAAACTTTCCACTCTACTTCCTGCAGTGCACGTTTTCCTTCCTGAGTGAAGTCAGATAAGGCTTATGCTTTGATAGTCCTCCGCGGCTCAAGATCTACATCATACTCCCCCAGCTTGACGGCCCACTTGACCATCCTCCCTGAAAGATCAGCTCTGCCAATTACCTGTTTCAGAAGATAATTAGTCAGAACTATGACCTTATGTGAAAAGAAATAAGGTTGTAACCCCCGGGCCGTGACCATTGTAGTTAGGGCCGTTTTCTCTATCTCCGAGTATCTTTCTTCTGCTCCTTGGATGAATTTACTGATATAGTAAACTGGTTTCTGGGTTGACCCCTCCTCCCTCACCAAGACCGAGCTGAGTGATATCCCACCTTCAAAAAGGTAAAGGTAGAGTGTCTCCCCTGGTACTGGCTTCGTCAACATAGGTAACTGGGACAGATGTTGTTTGAGCGCCTCAAATGCTTGCTGGCACTGCTCATTCCACCTGAATCTGGATTCCTTCCTCAAAATTCTGAAGAAGGGGTAACTCCTTTCAGCAGATTTGACTATAAATCTGCTCAGTGCTGTAATCCTTCCGTTTAACCTCTGCAGCTCCTTGATATTAGTGGGGGGCTACATGTCGAGGACAACTTTCACCTTAGTAGGGTTGACTTCAATACCCCACTAGGTTACCATGTATTCGAGAAATTTTCCGGACCTCACTCCAAAAGAACACTTTGCTAGATTCAGCTTCATGCCGTTCATCCTTAGCACCGAAAAAGCTTCCTCCAGGTCCGCAACATGTCCTTCTGCCTTCATACTTTTTACCAGCATATTGTCTACATACACCTCAATGTTTCTCCCCAGTTGGTTTTTGAACATTTTGTCAACCATTCTTTGATAGGTTGCTCCTGCATTCTTTAGTCCAAAAGACATTCTAACATAATAAAAAGTTCTACTGGCGATAATGAAACTCACCTTAGGAATACCTGGAGGGAAGATTTGTATTTGATGGTAACCTTGATAGGCATCCATCATACTTAGCAATTCAAATCCGGAGGTGGAATCAACCAACTGGTCAATTCCGGGCAATAAATAATGATCTTTGGGACAAGCCTTATTTAAGTCTCGAAAATCTACACACATTCTCCATTTCCCACCTGGTTTCGCCACCAATACTGCATTAGACAGCCAGGCGGGGAACTGGATCCGCTTTACATGTCTCGCCTCTAGCAATTTCTCTACTTTTGCCTTTGTTATAGCGTCTTTTTCTGGTTCGACGACTATCAACTTCTGCTTAATTAGCTTAACCTTTGGATCCACGTTGAGATGGTGAATCGCAACCTCCTCTGGAATACCTGTCATGTTAGAAGGGGATAAAGCAAATATGTCTGCATTTCTCCACAGAGCTGCTACCAGCTCCTTCTCCACTCCCCGCTCCAGCTGGGCCCCGATCCTTATTGTATACCCCTTCTTGTCTGGATACAACTCAATCATCATCAGCTCTTCCTCAACTCTTATTTTTCGAGGGATCAGCTTCTTCCATGATTTTACATCTTTTGGATTCTCGATCAACCTCTTTGTCTATCTTCAGACCATGGTGCAGTTCTTTATCAGCCATCTTTGTTGCCTCTACGTAACATTTCCTGGACTGTAGCTGATCACCAGTGTCACATCCCCATTTTCTTAAATAATTTAGAAAGGTTTACAAGATAAAACAAACATTAAACATTGTAAAAACTTTCTCTTTTTAAAAAAAAGATTTAGAAAAAAAAATAAAAACATTTAGAACTTAAGGCGGAAAAGAAAACATAAGACACATCAAACTCATAGAATATTTCCAACAAAACTTAAGGGAATGTGAAAAATCATAAGTTTATAAATTCATACTCCCAATGAGATCATACAAGGAATAAAAAGTAGTGACTAAATTAATAAAGTTGTAAGAAGATGCCTAATTAATAAAATGAAGGCATGAAATAGAAATGATATTCATGTATCAAATAGTTTAAAGTCAAAACATGCCTACATGAGACTCTTCAAAATAAATTAGAATACGAATCTTTACGACAATTGAAAAAAAGTAAATAAATAGTCCTCATGCAATGAAAATCTTGTCCACCCGCCTTCCACCGAACACCATGTTTAATCTATAAATAATAATTAAATGATTGGGTTGAGCAACCAACTAGCTCAGTAGGGTCCCATTTGTCACAGTTAAGTAACAAGCATAATTAAAAACACATTCACATACCACATAATCATAGTATTTGTTGGCAAGCCAACCATAGTCATAGGATACGTTAGTACAACCCTTCCGCCGAAACATAATGCATACATAATCATAGTAATTCGGTCATTTCACCTAGACATAGTTCATAATGTTTGTTGGCAAAGCCCACCATAGTCATAGGAATTTGTTAGCAAGCTAACCGTAGTGTCATAGTAACATAGTAGTAAATAACATAATCAATCATACATAGCATTTAAAGATGACAAATGCGAGTATAAAATAAGAACCCTACCTCAAAGTTTTTGGATTGGAAGTCCGAGAGTACTAATAGGCTTAGCGAGGAAGAATCCCGTCACCTAAAATATTAAATACATATCTTAGAATATTGATTTAATTAACCATTAGAACCTAATAACTTATAAATTTTATTAAGTCCTAAAATTTTATTGAGTCATAAATAATACATTATAAATGTCTCAAATTTATTGCGAGTGAGAAAAAAAAAATTCCTTTGAGTGAGAGAAATTTTTTTAAATCTATTATGAGTGTAAAGGGTGTAATCTAATACATATATATGAGTATAAAATGTGTTAAAAAAATAATTTGGAACTAGATTATAAGTCTAGGAAAGTCTATATTATTATAGAAATACATATATAATCCAAATTAAAAATATTCGAGAAATGAATTCGTACCAATCTTATATCGAAAACTCTTTTCCACCGTAAGGCAGCGCTGCTGTTTTTTTTTCTCTCTTCTTCTTTTTTTTTTTTTTTTTTTTTTTGTGCGTAAAAGAAAGTTTACCAAAGAAAGACTTATATAGAGGTATATATATATTTTTAGGTCTAAGGTTTAGATTTATTGGGCTTGGGCTTTCCAGAAAGGCCTTTTAAATAAAAATTATAATAATATATTTTTAAATTTTTATAAATAAAAATCAGATCTATTATTTTTTTTAAAAAAACAATACATTAAATCTTTTATTGAAAAATTTATATTCTTATAACTAATATAATCAGGCTTATATTATTAGAATGAAATAAAATAAATAACATATTATATTTAGACCTTTATAATTAGAGTATTCAAATTATAGAATTTCTACTAATCTCTAAAATAAGTGGTCTAACAATTATTGAGTATTATTAAATTAAAAACTATTCTCATAATTAAATATTTGTCAAGTCTTAAATTAAATATTTTATGCACTCTTAGCAACATGTGGTGATCGTAATTTTCTCGGTGTTACATCCTACCCACCTAATAAAAATTTTCGTCCTAGAAAATTAAATCGTACCGTGGCTAAACAACTCTGCATACTTGGCGCGGAACTCATCCTCTCGCTCCCAAGTTGCTTCTTCCTCACTGCGACGATCCCATTGAACTTTTAGCATAGTTACGTCTTTGTTCCTTAAGCGATGTACCTTTCTATCCAAAATAGCAATGGGCTTCTCCTCATAAGTCACATCACTGTTTATCTCCAAAGTTGAATAATCAATCACATGTCCGGGGTCCTGCACATACTTCCTTAACATGGAGACATGAAATACATTGTGGATTGCCGAAAATTCTGGTGGCAAGGCTATCCGATAAGCCAAGTCACTAACTCTCTCTAAAATCTCAAATGGACCCACATATCTCGGTTTCAACTTCCCACGCTTACCAAAGCGCACCACTCCTTTACTAGGGGAGACCTTCAGGAATACCTTCTTACCTTCATTAAATTGCAAATCCTTACGACGACTATCTGCATAGGATTTCTGTCTATCCTGAGCCCGCTTGATATTCTCCTTCACTTTCTTCAACACCTCTACCATATCCTTCAACATCTCAGGACCCAATAATCTCCTCTCTCCAACCTCGTCCCAATACAAGGGCGATCGACACTTTCTACCATACAATGCCTCGTAAGACGCATTACCGATCGACGATTAAAAGTTATTATTGTAAGCAAATTCTACTAACGGTAAGTAATACTCCCAACTGAGGCTCATATCAAGCACACAAGCTCGCAACATATCTTCTAAAGTCTAGATAGTCCTCTCCGATTGTCCATCGGACTGCGGGTGATAGGCCGTAGTGAAACTCAACTTAGTGCCCAAGGCTAACTGCAAGCTCTTCCAAAACTATGACGTAAAACGAGTGTCTCGATCCGATACGATCGATACCGACACTCCATGTAAGTGAACTATTTCTCGGATGTAAATCTGTGCATACAGTTCCATCTTAAGAGTAGTCTTCACTGGAAGAAAGTGAGCAGACTTTGTCAGTCGATCCACAATAACCCATACTGAATTATTCCCTTTCACTGTTCTCGGCAATCCCGTAGCAAAATCCATCGTGATGTGCTCCCATTTCCATTCGGGGATCTTAAGTGGCTGGAGAAATCCCGATGGTCATTGGTGTTCGGCCATCACTTGCTGACACACCAAGCATTTCTCAACAAAATTTGCAACGTCTTTCTTCATTCCGTTCCACCAAAATATCTTTCTTAAGTCTTGATACATCTTAGTGCTACCCGGATGAGCAACGTAAGGCGTACTATGTGCTTCCTCAAGTATTATTTTCTTAATAGTTGCCTATTCAGGCACACAAATCCTTTCCTCATTGTACATTGCTCCATCATTAGCTATCGTAAATCCTTTACCCTCGCCTTTGAGCACTCGTTCCTTCGTTTTATATAGAAAATCATCTCCTTTGCCTCATATTCAGTTCCTTCTGTGTGAAAACGTACTTAAGACTTTTGTGGTCCGAGTAGATCTCACACTTTCCTCCGTACAAATAGTGTCTCTAGATCTTCAATGCGTGCACTACAGCTGCTGACTCCAAATCATGTGTCAGATAATTTACTTCATGAGTCCTCAATTGCCTTGAGGCGTAGGCAACCACTTTACCTTGTTGCATCAAAACACAATCAAGGCCCTATTTCGAAGCATCACTGTGGATTACGAACACTTAGTAGGATCCGGTATAGTCAAGACTAGTGCTGAAGTGAGTCTCCTCTTGAACTCTTGAAAACTCTCACACTTCTCACTCCATACAAAGTTCTCTCCATTTCTTGTCAGTTGCGTCAAAGATGTAGCGACCTTCGAAAATCCCTCAATGGATCTCCTATAATATCCTGCCAATCCCAAGAAACTACGAATCTCGTGAGCATTTATTGGTCTATTCCAATCATTAACGGCCTCAACCTTTGTTGGGAAAACTTCAATCCCTTTCGCTGTGATCACATGCCCAAGGAATGCCACTTGCCTCAACTAGAAATCGCACTTACTGAACTTGACATACAATTTCTCCTTGCGAAGCGTCTCCAAAACTATCCTTAGATGCTCTTCATGCTGCGCCTCATCTTGAGAGTACACCAAGATATCATCTATGAACACGATCATGAACTGATCTAAGTATGGATGAAAGACTCGATTCATCAAGTCCATGAACACTGCAGGCGCATTACACAAACCAAAAGGCATTACCACGAACTCGTAGTGTCCATATCGAGTCCGAAAGGCTGTCTTCATCACATCGCTTTCCTTGACCTTCAACTTATGGTATCCAGATCGAAGATCGATCTTAGAATACACTTCACTTCCCCTCAATTGATCAAATAGATCATCGATCCTTGGTAACGGGTACTTATTCTTGATGGTAAGTCTATTAAGCTCTCTGTAATCCATACACATTCTCAAAGTCCCATCCTTTTTCTTGACAAATAGGACAGGCGCTCCCCATGGTGAGACACTAGGCCGTATAAAACCAACAATTCTTGCAATTGAACCTTCAATTCCTATAGCTCTTTTGGTGCCATTCTGTAGGGAGCTTTTGACACTGGCGCAGCTCCCGGTGTCAAATCAATGGTGAACTCCTGGAAGTTGTTCAGAAAAGACATCCAAGTATTCTCGTACCATAGGTACATTTGCGATATTCACTTCCGGCTTCTGGTTTCCCACGATGTTGACCAGATATTCCAAACACTTATCTTTCTTCAACATTTTCATTGCCTTCATGGCACTAATCACTTGAGAAACGGTTCGAGACTGAACCCCATAGAAAGTAGTCTCATTTTCAGTAGGTGTATGTAGGATCACTCTATGCTCGTGACACTTAATATCAGCTCTATACTTACTAAGCCAATCCATACCAAGAATAACATCGAAATCCTTCATCTCTAGCACAAAGAGATCAGCCTCTAAAGCATGTTTATTAACATTTATCCTTACACCCCTAACCATAGTGTGAGAACTAATGATCTTATCCGAGGAAGTACTAACTATAAGTGGGTTCTTTACTCTAACACCCCTATTACCAATTAGAGCATGAAACTTAGCAAACATAAATGAATGGATAGCTCCAGTATCAAATAAAACATATGCAGGTATATTCATAACTGCAAGCATACCTGCCATAGTCCCCGGCTGCTGATCAGCCTCCTCGCGAGTCATAGCAAACATGCGAGCATTTCCACCCGCTCTAGTGTTAGGCCTCCTACCTTCTTCTCTGTTACGCATCTGCGGGCAGTTAGAGAGCATATGACCCTGTTCTTTGCACCTGAAACAACGATTTTGGCCCATAAGACATTCCCCGAGGAGTCTCTTCCCACACATGGCACAGGTGGGTCTCTCCACAAAATTATTTGGTGGCGCATTCCCTGCAACTTTCACATGTTTAGTAGAGGTAGGATTTCTGCTCGATCCTCCCCCATCCCATTTTCTTTTCCCTTGAAAGTTCGTTTCCTTTGGCTTAGGGACATCCATTGCTAAGCTTGCAGCAACCTCCTCAGCTCGGTCATAGGTCTCAGCCAAGGTAGTGAGTCCTTGGCCCGAAAGTACGTTCCTGATCTCTGAGTGAAGTCCATTCCGGAATCTTCTAACCTTCTTCACTTTTGTGTCTACTAAGTGTTGAGCAAACCGGCTTAAATCAGTGAAATTTCGTTCGTACTAAGATACTGACATATTCCTTTGCTTCATATTGAAAAACTCCATTTCTTTCTGGACTTGAAAAGATGGTGGGTAATACTTATCCGTGATGATTTTTCTGAATCTGGCCCAGGTGAGATTTTCTCGTTCTGCAACTGGCCTCATTCGCCAATATGAAGTCCACATATCCTTGCGTCCACCACCTGGAGGTGATTTTCCGGAGCTCGCTGGTGTTATGGTGCTTGTCATGGAGGCATCTTCCTATAAGAGCACGAGTATCTTAGAATATTGATCCATACGAGTTATAACTTATCGAATTTATCCATCAAAATAATTATAATCACATAATCCATAAATTGCTGAAATAATTCTCAAAAAATAATCTTTCATAATCCATAAAATCAAAGGTACTAATTTCAAGTCTCGAAACTAAAAACAATAATAAAAGATCTCATCCTTAATCTATTCTACTCTTCCATGGATCCAGGTCCTACATATCTCCCATCCTCAACAACTTTCCTAATTATCGTCTCTCTTTCTGGGATAGGCCTCTGTGGCCAACGACAACTCCTCTTCTGGGTCATCCTCGATACCTCCAGTCTTAAGCCATCTATAGGCCAACTCTGCAGCCACATCTCCAACTGTGGTCTCCATATCCCGTCTTTCCCTACTGGCTATAATTTCTCTAGCTTCCTGCTCCCATGCTGAAGGTAAGTCACCGTGTACTCAAGAAAATCCTTGGGGTTAAGAGGACTACGACCCTCTCTCTACAGCTGCACCATATCTACTTGGTACAAAATGGCGTAATTTCTAAAGTCCGAAACTCTCTTAATATTCCCTCTAGCGTCCATTTAAACTATCAATCACCACAATTGTTAGAGTTGAAAACGTGAATTAGTTTTGTCATATCTTAAGTACATAAATCATATACTCAGGACTTCCTTTCCAATTACTAAAACAATTCATACCTTAGAGCTGGTGTGGTGGTGGCGGTGGACGACTTGACTCACATGATGTGTATGCATGCAAAAATAATAATTTAATAATTTTTTTACAAGTCTACAAGAACGTAGACCTGCTCTGATACCACACTGTCACATCCCCATTTTCTTAAATAATTTAGAAAGGTTTACAAGATAAAACAAACATTAAACTTTGTAAAAATTTTCTCTTTTAAAAAAAAAAGATTTAGAAAGATTTAGAAAAATAAAAATAAAAACATTTAGAACTTAAGGCAAAAAAAAAACATAAGACACATCAAACTCATAGAATATTTCCAACAAAACTTAAGGGAATGTGAAAAATCATAAGTTTATAAATTCATACTCCCAATGAGATCATAAAAGGAAGAAAAAGTAGTGCCTAAATAATAAAACGAAGGCATGAAATAGAAATCGTGTTCATGTGTCAAATAGTTTAAAGTCAAAATATGCCTACATGAGACTCTTCAAAACAAATTAGAGTACAAATCTTTACGCAATTGAAAAAAAAAAAGTGAAGTAAATAAATAGTCCTCATGCAATGAAAATCTTGTCCACCCGCCTTCCACCGAATACCACACTTAATCTGTAAATAATAATTAAATGATTGGGGTGAACAACCAACTAGCTCAGTAGAGTCCCATTTGTCACAGTTAAATAACAAGCATAATTAAAAACGTATTCACATACCACATAATCATAGTGCTTGTTGGCAAGTTAACCATAGTGATAGGGTACGTTAGTAAAACCCTTCCGCTGAAACATAACGCATACATAATCATAGTAATTCGGTCATTTCACTGAGACATAGTTCATAATGTTTGTTGGCAAGGCCAACCATAGTCATAGGAATTTGTTAGCAAGCTAACCATAGTGTCATAGTAACATAGTAGTAAATAACATAATCAATCATGCATAGCATTTAAAGGTGACAAATGCGAGTATAAAATAAGAACCCTACCTCAAAATTCTTGGATTGGAAGTCCGAGAGTACTAATAGGCTTAGCGAGAAAGAATCCCGTCACCTAAAATATTAAATGCATATCTTAGAATATTAATTTAATTAACCATTAGAACCTAATAACTTATAAATTTTATTAAGTCCTAAAATTTTATTGAGTCATAAATAATACATTATAAATGTCTCAAATTTATTGCGAGTGAGAAAAAAAAATTCCTTTGAGTGAGAGAAAATTCCTTAAATCTATTATGATTGTAAAGGGTGTAACACCAATCTAAATACATAAACATGAGTATAAAAGTTGTTAAAAAAATAATTTGGAACTAGATTATAAGTCTAGGAAAGTCTAAGTTATTATTATAGAAATACATATATAATCCAAATTAAAAACATTCGAGAAATGAATTCGTACCAATCTTATATCGAAAAACCTTTTCTACCGAAAGGCAGCGATGCTGTCTTCTTCTTCTTCTTCTTCTTCTTCTTCTTCTTCTTCTTCTTCTTCTTCTTCTTCTTCTTCTTCTTCTTCTTCTTCTTCTTCTTCTTCTTCTTCTTCTTCTTCTTCTTCTTCTTCTTCTTCTTCTTCTTCTTCTTCTTCTTCTTCTTCTTCTTCTTCTTCTTCTTCTTCCTCTTCCTCTTCCTCTTCCTCTTCCTCTTCTTCCTCTTCCTCTTCCTCTTCTTCCTCTTCCTCTTCCTCTTCCTCTTCTTCTTCTTCTTCTTCTTCCTCTTCCTCTTCCTCTTCCTCTTCCTCCTCTTCTTCTTCTTCTTCTTCTTCAAGTTTACCAAAGAAAGACTTATATAGGTATATACATATTTTTAGGTCTAAGGTTTAAATTTATTGGGCTTGGGCTTTCCAGAAAGACATTTTTAATAAAAATAATAATAATAATATATTTTTAAATCTTTATAAATAAAAATTAGATCTATTATTTTTTTAAAAAAAACAATACATTAAATATTTTATTGAAAAATTAATATTCTTATCACTAATATAATTAGGCTTATAATATTAGAATGAAATAAAATAAATAACATATTATATTTAGACCTTTATAATTAGAGTATTCAAATTATAGAATTTCTGCTAATGTCTAAAATAAGTGGTCTAACAATTATTGAGTATTATTAAATTAAAAACTATTCTCATAATTAAATATTTGTCAAGTCTTAAATTAAATATTTTATGCACTCTTAGCAACATGTGGTGATCGTAATTTTATCGGTGTTACAACCAGCTATTTCACCCTCCTCATCATTCACTGGAAACTTGAGTTTCATGTGATATGTTGATATGAACACCTGGAACAAATTCAGTACTGGCCTACCAAAGATCATGTTATAAGATGATGGTACATCGACAATAAAAAAATTAGCCATTACCACCCTCCTTCATGGTGCTTCGCCAAGCCCCACCTGGAGGGTTACCTGGACCAGGGGGTGTACTGCCCCTCCTGTAAATCCATACAGCGCTGTGTCAACCGGCTGCAGTTCTGCATTCAGGTTCATTCTCTTGAAACAGTCTACGAAAATGATATCTGCTGAGCTCCCCGTATCTACAAAGATTCTCGAGACAGTATATCCTGCGACATCCGTAGTGATGACTAGAGCATTACTATGGACTTCTTTCCTGAGTCCTCCGTCCTCTGGACTAAAGTTGATTCGAGGTGTCTGGCCCACCTCTTTCTGATCCACCTCACTCGACATCTCCCCCAACTCTCTCCTCAGGATCCTCTCTCCAGCTTTGCGTGCACGGAAGGAGTCTCCCTCAGCTGGACCTCCAACTATCATTTGGATTAGTCCCCTCTTCTGGGAGGGTCTTTCCTCCTGCCTCCCTTCGATCATCTCTCCCTTCTCTTCAGCTTTATCATCAGCTTCCTTTCTTTTTTGTCCCCTGGAACTAATCTGATCCCTATAAATGAATTCTTTAAGATGACCTGCTTGGATCATCCTTTTAATCTCATCATGCAAGTGGAAACAATTATTAGTGTCATGCCCATATTCATTATGGAAACGACAAAATTTATCTGATGTGGGCTTCATCGGCCCTCTGGATCACGACCATGGAAATTTCATCTCTGGATGGTTTGATGTAACTTCCAATAGCTCCGCTGGCTCCCGCTTCAGCGGGGTGTACTTTTCAAACCTGGAGCGAGGTCCAGGTTTTCTTTGCAGACTCTTTCTTTTTCTCTGGTCCACCTGGCTTGACCTCTGCCCTCTTCGCTTTTCTCACTTACTCCAACGTGACGTATTTCTCTGCCCTCCTCAGCAGCCCATCAAATGTCTGAACAGGCTTTTTTGCTAAAGAAGAAAATAGGTCCCCATCTCGAAGGTTGCTAGTGAAAGCATTGATTTTAACCTCAAGGGTGGCAGTGGGAACCTCCAGTGCTGCCTAGTTGAATTTCTTCATGAAGGCACGCAGGCTCTCATTTTCTCCCTGCTTCATGTTGAACAATGTCAATGTAGCTCTAGGTTGTCTTCTCGCATTGGCGAACTGGTGTAAGAACAGTTCTCCGAATTCCTCGAAAGAGCCGATGGAGTTGGGCTGTAGTTGACTGAACCACTGCTAGGCTGCCTTGGACAGAGTGGTTAGAAAAACCCTGCATTTTATGCCCTCTCCATATCGATGGAGGAGGGCAGAATTTTCGAATCTCACCAAGTGATCGTAGGGGCCAATTGTGCCATCATATTCATAATTAAGAGGTTTAAAATTACTAGGCAACTCATCTTGTAAAATGCTCTCAATAAATTGACAACCTGTTTCGAAAATCTGCACCGTCGACTCGAGGTTGGGGCCCTCGAGTCGACGCTCCTTAAATCATGCCCACGACTCTCTTAAAAATACCCAAGCTCGACTCGAGCTTCCAGCCCTCGAGTCGAGGCTTCTTCAAATTTTGTAATTTTCTTCTTTGGTTGCACCCTCGGGTCCAGCTTCCTGGACCTCGACCAGAGGTCGAGTCCAGGGTGTTGGTCCCGTTTAGTTGAGTAGATTAGACAAAACTTGATCTAGCCTTCTAGGAAAAATCTAGAAGGGGGGAGGGGTTGAATAGATTTTTAGATTTTTACAAATCTTTCAAACTATATTCAAGACATTAGAATCACACAGCGGAAATCAAGATTAAACTCAACTTAATTCAGATCAAAAGCAAACTGATATTTTAGTTCTAACTTCAATTCTGAAATTGATCTTTGATTGAAAAACTGAAAATTGAAATAAACAGATAAGTAAAGCAAAGCAATAGAGAACACTACGATTTATAGTGGTTCGGATTATGAATAATCCTACATCCACTCTCTATCTTCAACTTGAAGAAGGGACTCTGCTTACCACTTACTTACTTTCAATCCAACTTACAACTTACAATTTGAGAAGATCTTCAAATCTTCAATCTCCTAAATTCTATTCTTGAATCTAACTATTACAGTGAATATCGAATTTTGAAGATTACGAGTAAAGTGTTCTATAAACACTTAGAAATATTTGAAAACTCTTTTGGAAAACTTGTGAATTAATTGTGAAGATAGAAATCTGAATAGTGAATAGTGTGTATATCGTGTTGCGTAAAGTTAGTTGAAAAAAAAATGAAAGTCTAGACCTATTTATAAGTCTGAAAAGAACAGTTAGTTTGTTAGTCAGTTCTAACAAACTGAAAAACTGCTCAACAAACTTAATCTTGAAAACTGCTTTGCTCCTCAGCTGATTTCTCCTACTCGTCTGCAGCTGACTTGGTGAAGACTCGCCTTTCTTATTCTACTCAGCTTATCTTGACCTTGTCTAAGCTCTCCATAATCGTCTCCTGCAGATGACCAGAATTGAGCTTGTCTTCAGATGACTTGCAATTTTCCAGTCTTCAGCTGACATGCTTAGTCGATGACCTAGTCTGATCAGCTTAGTACTTGGACTCAGTCTCAGCTGTTCTTCATAGTCGTCTGATCATTTGGGTTGCTTTTTCACTCATCAAAACCTTTCTTGATCTAACAATTTCTCCCTTTTTGATGATGTTAAAACTAAAAAAACATGCTCACAGCTGATGTTAGTCAAAGTTATTCAAGATACTCAGATTGGCATATCATTACACATTTATACTTCAAATCAGATTTATTCAAGTTTAAGCACTTAATTCACACTTAGAAAATTTTAAGAAAATGTTTTTAAGTCTTAAGAATTTAGACTTAGTAAAAAGTTTTAAGTCTAAAAAAATAACAACTTAGAAAAATTTTAAGACTTAGAAATTTTTTTTTTATTTTTTAGAAAATTTTTAAGTCTGAGATGAAAATTTTCTCAGATGTTTAACACCTTAAAAAAATTATGTTTTCTTAAAATAAAAAAAAAAGTATTAAAACATGTAATTCAGATATGTTCCAATCATCTCATTCAGATAAAGAGCACATTTACAAATTTACATATGGACCAGATTAAAAGATAAAAGATAAGAAAATTCAAGGCTTATCTTATCTATCCATCTATCCTTTTCTGGGAGCTGCATCCAGTCGAATATTCTCGTTCTCAGCTCAGCAATCTCCTTTGGATCAGTCAACTTCATCTGATTTATCCCATAGTTGATAGTTGATCTGATCCACTCCTTGTCGATTGAGCCATCATCGTTCAGCTTGATTGGGATGGATAAGTAGGCTGGAGCTAATAAGTCCACATTATACCATTCATCACCTTTGTTAAGTAATTTCTGGTATAAGTCTGGATTCTCCTTCTCCATCCAATCGTGCCATGCAATAATCTCATCCTTCGATGATGCTCCGACTCCCTGACATACATACCAGAAGAAAGTCCACTTAGCCTTATACTTCATGTATTCGGCTGCCCATGAAGGGTGCGCAATCATTCTTAGAGGAGCATCAGTTCTTTCCTGAGGCCTGACCTAAGCCTTGTCTGCATCTCCTCCTACTGTTGGGACTACCCATCTCTTCTGGGATCTGTCGAAGATCCTGCCAGCTTCCTTCGCAGATTTGATTTTCCTCTTAGCCTCTCTTCGACCATAGTAGATCTTCTCAGCTTTTATTCGCCTATCTCTCTCTACCTCAATCCTGATCTGCTCGACTGACTTCTCCAGTGGTCTTTTCCCGGCAGCTTTAGACATTAAGCTCTGTCTGACTGGAGATGAGATGCGCTCAAGCTCCTTCTCCTTCCCTCTTTCAGCTATAACCAGCTCTTTACCCTTGCCCTGTTCAGCTTCAGCTTTGGCCTTGGCCTCCTCCTTTCTTTCCCTGATCTTGGCCATGAATCTCTCTGATTTCAGTTCAACCTCTTTCTTTCTGGCCTGCTCATCTGCCCTTATTGCCTCCTCTATCTGCTCAATCCTTATCTTAAGGGCAGTGAGCTCGTCTATTTGGCTGGCTGTTGATAGCTTGATCTGATTGAGCTCGGCTTTGATAATCTCCACATCTTCCCCCTTTTTAACATCATCAAGTAGCATAGCAAGCTGCTCCTTGATAAGGGTAAAATAGGTGGAAGCTGAGGTTTGATTTCTTAAAATCTCATCAGCCAGGATTTGATTATCAGCTTGAACTTGGCTTTTCAGCTCTCCAACCTCTTTCTTAACCTCAGCCAACTCTTCTTTCACAGAAAATTTAATAGAATCTGAAATAGAGGATAAGAGATTTACCTCAGATGCTTTGAGCATTTCTTCCATAGTAACACTGACAGAATCCACGATGTCTGCAGTTTTTGATGTAAGCATCTGGGTGAATTTGTCTTCAACCCTTTTCTCTAGCTGGTTGAGGATAGAGGAGAAGGTGGATCCTGGGCTGCTGGGAGGAGCGGTAGGTGAGGTTTCTGGCAACCCAAGACGACCTCGCAAGTGGTTAAGGAGCTGCTCTTCAGACAATATGGAGGTTATGGAAGTGACTCCGGCAGACTCCAGCACTGCTTTCTCCCAGGAGATGAGGTTTTCCCAGCCAACCTCTTCAACGAATAAGCTCATCTCCTCTAGGTCTCCTGCTCTCAGCTGATGAACCAACCAGACCTCAATAGATTCCTTCATTACTTCAGAGTTGTACTGAAGTTTAGGAATGAATTCCATCAACCTCTTCTGGGCTTCAGATCAGAGGGAAACTTCAAAGCTTCCCATCGATGCATCTGGTTTGGGAGTGTGTATCGGGCTGATCTGGGGAGATGGAGTGGGATATTTGGTAGAAAGGAAGTCTAGGAAATCAAAAGGTTGAGAGGAGGTGGGAGGGATATCTGGGATTATTTGTTGAGGAGGTGGAGATTGTTGTGGAGATGAGGTGGGAGGTGGAGTGGTAGAAGGTTGAGATGAGATGGTTTGTGTTTGGACTATTTCGGGTGTAGACTGTTCAACAGGCTCAGAAGTACCAGCCTGGGATACTTCTTCATTGCCTGGGTGGGATGGTGATTTCTCAGAGGAGGAGATGTTTGAGGATGTACCTGCTGAGACCTGCTTTTCAGCAGATACTGTTCGTTCTGAGCTGGGCTCCTCCAGCACGTCTGCCTCCACTTCTGCTGCTGCCGCTATTTCCAGCGTGGCAGCCTCCTCCGATAATAAACTTGAGGGAGCAGCAGATGACTCTCCTCTAGTAGTTACATCTGCAGCTTTTACCAATCTCCTTCTGGGTCTCCTTTGAAGTGGAACAATAGGTCTGTCTTCTTCAAGCATGATGACCTCTGGTTCCACTCCAGCTGTCTCCTCAGCCGGTTGCTCCTCAGGTACCTCAACCTCAGTTGCTGGTACCTCAGCCTCGGGTACATCACCTCCTTGTACCTCGGCTGCTTGTCTCTGGGCACCTGCTGCTGCTGCTTCATTCCTCTGTGCCTGGGCCTCATCTGATTCGTCATCCGAATCTGGCAAACCACCAAGTCTTTCATGCTTTGTCAGCAATCCTTTTATGTTTTGAATATTTCTTCAAGCCTACTCTGGTTTCTACCCTCTTATTCAGCCCTTCCATCAGCACTGTGATTTTGTTAAAAAGACTCACAGTCGATTGAGCAGTCCAGTCTCCCTCATCAGGTTATACACAAATCTCAGCTTCTCTTCTTTCAATCTTCGGAATAGTAAGTCCACCCAATCTACCCTGACTCCATCATATATCGCCCTCATACAACACAACCGAGACTTAGTCACACCATCATGGGAGCTTTGATCTCCTAAGATTGATTTGGTCACAATTGTCATTAGTAATCTGTACTTCCTCCTAAGGAGATTCTTCTTGAGATCTCTCCTCGTCCCTCTGTAAGTTATCCTTGCAAAAATATCGAACGACTGTTCCCATTCGTCTTCCTTGTAATTCAATGGATTTACTTCATTCGCCATGGTATCAAAAATTCGGGCCACATTTTCTTTCGTATAAGATAACTGTGTACCTTCTACAGTGGTTTCAAAACCATTTTCTGAAAAGACACTGTTGACAAGGAATTCGGCTCTGATGAAATCCGCCGTTTTGTTTTCTGGTGATTTTGACGAGCAAAAACCTCTTAACCTTGATGCTTCCAGTAATCTCAGGATTTCTCCAGATTCCCTATCCCGTGTGGTATCAAAGTCGACATACATCTCGACTTTAAGTTTTTTTTTTACAGTTTTTGTGTTCATCTTAAATTCGGATTTGGCAGAGGTTAAATAGATGGGGGGTTTTGGTGTTTGAGAAGAAGTGGAAGCCATTTTGAGTAATTTTTTAGAGAAGGAAAATTTTGCAGTAAACTTTGAACAAGGAAAAATGTGAAAGTGAAATTTTGAAACGAAGAAGGTAAGTTTTTAAACCCTGAAGAGAGAGAGGGAAAATTGGGAAGTTGATACGTGTCACGATCTTAGAAAATAATTTTTATCCGTTGATTAATGAAAGCGCGTGTAAAATATCAACGTCATAGAGATAAAACCGCTTTGACTTCAGGCGTGTGGCATAAACGCGTCTTGAATAGTGTAAAAGTAACCGTTTATCCTATGGATTAGACGGCTAATAGGTTTGCTTTATACAGAGGTAATTAGTATACCTGACGTAAGCTAAAAGATGTCTTTCTTTGCAAATAGGTTTCCTATTTCAGACTGGGTTTTTATCAGACTTGGTCAAAAGTGACCTTGTCTTATATTTTGAAAAATTTCTTCGAGTCTGATTTTGAAAAATACAAAATTTTAATGCTAAAACTGAACACCATATTTTCAATCTAGTCATTTGTACAGATTATTTGGAAATAAGCAGACTTGAGATAGTTATTTTGGGAACAACAGTTTTCAAGGAATGAGTAAAACAAAGGTGAGGTGTTTTTTCTGATTGAAGAGTTTTAGAAATAGAGCTGGTACACCTGTTCCTACAAACAACTCATCAAAACTATCAGTAGCTGAGGTAGATCAGATAGGGTGCAGATAGTCGTCTGTTTTTCAAGAAATCGGCTGACTATTGTGCCATAGTCTGATTTACCGAATGTCAGATAAGGTCAATATGACTAATCCTTGATTCTTGATTCCTAAGAAGGAAATCAATGATATCAGTTACCTGATTGTCCTTTGACACATATCTATTCTGATAATTCTTTCTAGACATTGATTTAAAGAAAGGAAAGAAAGAAATAAGGAAAATAATTAACAGATGCAAGTAATGATAATAAAAAATCAGTCAATGATGCATCAAGTAATCCTAATTCTAAGCACATTTCTTTAAATCTAGACTCAACTAATGGTTTTGTAAGAATATCTGCTCTTTGTGATTCAGTGGCTATCTTTTCAATTCTAATATCATTCTTTTCCACATGATCTCTAATGAAATGATGTCTAATGTCTATATGCTTACACCTAGAATGCAGAACAGGATTGTAAGTCATGACTATTTCACTATTACTATCACAATAAATAGGAACAAATGATGTTTGAATATTATAATCTCTAAGCTGTTGATTAATCCAGAGGAGTTGAGAGCAACAACTTCCAGCTGCCATGTATTCAACTTCAGTTGTGGAGGTAGCAACAGATGTCTGATTCTTAGATAACCAAGAAATTAATTTGTTGCCTAAGAACTGACAAGTTCCTGAAGTGGATTTCCTATCAATCTTACAACCCCCAAAGTCTGAGTCTGAATAACCTGCCAGCTCAAAGTTGTCATCAGCTGGGTACCATAACCCAACATGCAAAGTTCCTTTGAGATATTTGAGGATTTTCTTAGCAGACTGCAGATGAGTTTTCTTGGGATTAGATTGGAATCTTGCACATACCCCAACTGCAAAGGCTATGTCTAGCCTACTTGCAGTGAGATAGAGAAGGGATCCAATCAGTCCACGATACTCTGTTGCATCCGTGGGTTTCCCCTGCTCATCTGAATCCATGGAGAAGTTAGTTGCCATAGGAATCTTAACTTCCGTACTAGTAGTCATCCCAAATTTCTCAATTAGATCCTTAGCATATTTAGTCTGATGTATAAAAATACCCTTACTCATCTGTTTAATCTGTAAGCCTAGAAAATATGTTAATTCGCCCATCATTGACATTTCAAACCTATTTTTCATGAGAACACTGAAATCTTCACATAATTTCAGATTAGGTGAACCAAAAATAATGTCATCTACATAAATTTGAACCAACAAGATGTTACCATCTACTTCCTTTCTAAACAGAGTCCTATCTATCTTACCTTTTGAAAATCCATTTGATATCAAGAAATCAGATAAGGTATCATACTAAGCCCTGGGAGCTTGTTTCAGTCCATATAAGGCCTTATTGAGTTTATAGACCATGTTATTTATCTTAAACCCAGGAGGTTGCTCCACATAGACTTCCTCAAGTAACACACCATTAAGGAAAACAGACTTAACATCCATTTGAAAGACTTTGAAAGATTTATAAGCAGCAAATGCCAAGAACAACCTTATTGCTTCTAATCTGGCAACTGGAGCATAGGTTTCATCATAGTCTATCCCTTCAGACTGTGAGTAACCTTGAGCTACCAATCTTGTTTTATTACGAACAATAATGTTGTTCTCATCTGTTTTATTTTTAAACACCCATTTGGTGCCTATAATCTTTCTATGTAAGGGTCTTGCCACTAATTCCCAAAAATTCTACCTTTCAAACTGATGCAGTTCTTCCTGCATGGCTGTTATCTAGTTTGGATCTAATAGAGCTTCCTCAATAGACTTAGGTTCGAGAAGTGATACATAACAACTGAACAAACTCTCAGAGTCCAGCATCATTCGTGTCTGCACACTACTCGATGGGTCTCCAATAATCTGGTCAGATGGATGATAATTTCTCATCCTCTTGCCTATTTGAGTAGAAGAATCCTCATCTTGAGACTCAGCAGGCAACTCATCTGACTCTACCTGGGCTGACGTTCCCCCTTCATCTGCTGACCCCCGCTGATCAGCTGATGTCAAGGGTGTCTCCCCAGATGGAGTCTGATCAGGAGTTATCTTCTGACTATCAGATGGGAATTCTTCTTCATCTGAATCTGAATCAAGACTAGGTAGATAGACTGTTCTATGTTTAGTTTTGGTTAGTTCAATCTTATCTAGACCATTAGAAATTTGATTCACTTTATCTGAGAAGGAATACAATTCATCAAAAACCACATGAGGAGTTTCCTTCACACAAAGAGTTGTCTTGTTGAAAACTCTAAATGCCTTGGAAGTGTTGGAATATCCCAAGAATATTCCATCAGCTGCCTTAGCATCAAAAGTTCTCAGCTTAGACTTCCCATTGTTATGGATGAAACATTTACAACCAAAAGCTCTAAAATATGAGATTCTTGGAATCTTACCCTTCCAAATCTCATATGGAGTCTTACCCTTGTCTTTAACAACCAAGCATCTGTTCTGGGTATAACAAGCTGTATTGATGGCTTCAGCCCAGAACCTGTGAGGGGTTTCATACTCGGCTAACATGCTCCTGGCTGCCTCCTTCAAGGTTCTATTCCTTCTTTCAACCACTCCATTTTGTTGTGGAGTTCTTGCTGATGATGTCTCATGAATAATTCCACACTCATTGAAAAAGTTAGATAAACAAGAATTTAAAAATTCAGTGCCTTTATCACTCCTGATTTTAATAATATTAACACCCTTCTCATTTTGAATATGTCTGAACAGATCAGGAATCTTGTTTATAGTCTCATTTTTCTTGAAAAGAAATATAACCCAAGTGTATCTAGAAAAATCATCTACCACAACAAGAGTATATTTCCTTCCACTGAAGCTGAGAGGTGAAACAGGCCCAAACAGATCAAGATGAAGTATTTGTAATACTCTTTCAGACGATGAGGTGTTAATACTCTTAAATGAGTGTCTAGGCTGTTTACCTTTTTGACAAGCATCACACTTCAGATCAGTAGAATAAAGTTTCTCAGGCAATCCCTTAACAAGATTCTTTCTAGCCAGCTTACTAAGGGTCTTGAAGTTCAGATGACTAAGCCTCTTATGCCATAGCCAGCTGAGGTCATCTCCACCCTTAGCTATCAGACAAGTATCTTTAGGACAACTATTGAAGTTTGCCACATAGACATTACCATGTCTGAAGCCAGTTAGAAGTACCTTGTCTGAGGAACTATCTAACTATCTAAGATATCACATTTATCTTTAGAAAATTTTACAAGAAAACCTTTATCACAAAGTTGGGAAACAGATAATAGATTATGTTTTAAACCCTCTACAAAATATACCTCAGATACCTGAATATTCTTGATAATCAGAGTACCTACTCCTTTAGTCTGTCCACAATTGTTGTCTCCAAATAATACTCTAGGACCATCAATGTTTTGGAAATTTGATAGTAGCTTCTTGTTATAAGTTATATGTTGTGAGCAACCACTGTCTATGTACCATATAGAAGCTAAGATCTCTTCCTTGAGTGATGTTCCCTGTGAATCCTGAAAAACAGATTAGTTATAAGGTACCCTAGTGATATTGGGTCCTCGAAGGTCAAACATGACTTTGGGTAACCAAACAAATATCTCATTTCCTAATAATAAATCAGACTTGAGTTACCTACCAAATCTGTCTACAATTATATCACTTGAAGGCGATAATTTATTGTATTCAGATTTAGTAATTTTCTTAAACTTAGGAAAAGTAGGATAGCATCTGCTTCTCCCATCAAAGGGACTATAAAAAAAATTTCTTCTTATCTTAGTTCTTGGATCAGACTGGGAGATGCAGTCCTTATCTGACTAAGTGGTTTCCAAGGACCAATTCTAATCTCTTTTGGGTTTTCTGATGCCTTCACAAATTTTCTAGGTTTCTGAACATCTGATTTATTATTCCTATCATAACCAAGACCTGTTTTGTCATGGGATTTTTGAGAAGTATTAAAGATGTGATCTATTGCTGATTGTGAATTATTAAGTTGACTTATTTTGAAGACAAACTTCTCATTGTCTTTCTTAATTAATTCATTTTCAGCACAGATCGTCTCAAATTTGTCTTTTAAAGATTTCAATTCATTTTCTAATCTTTCAGACAAGCTGGCTGACGCACTAGCCTCAGCCTGGGTTAAACATTTCCCCTTGAATGTTTCCTCAGATTCTGAGTAGTTCACCACTTGCTTGCCTTTGGCTAGAATCTGAATTTGATCTTTTAATGTCAAATTTTATGTCTCTAGCTGTTTATAAGCAGCCAAGGACATCTTTAAATCTTTCAATAATCCTTGAATAACAGTTTGATCATTATCTGAAACAGATTTACAGGAATCATTATCAGAAGAAGAATAATAGACTACCTCTTTAGCCATAAGACAAACTTCATCGTCTGATCCAAAATCAGATGAGGATGATGATGATGATAATTTTCTTGATTCCTTTTCTTCAGCCAGAAGAGCCCTTTTATTTGCAAATCTCCTGTCTCTCTTTTTCCTTTTCTCTTCCCTTTCCTTAGGAGTCAGCTGAGGACAATCATAGCTGAAGTGTCCTGGCTTGTTAGAAGTGTAGCAAGTGTCACTCCTATCTAATTTAGGGCTAGTAGGATTTCTTTTAGCAGGAGATCTGAACCTCCTTGTCTGGCTCCTACTTTTGTTATCATCTGTTGAGTCATCTTCCTTTCTTCTTGACTTGGATCTAGATCTGTCCTTACCTGCAAACCTCAATTTGTTACGCTTATATTTCATTCTTAATCTATCATACCTTTTGGTGAGCAACGCCATCTGCTCCTTCAGAGATAGATCAGCTCATACAGATTCAGCTGTCATCTTGTCTTCTTTGTTGACAAAGGCAACAAATTTGGATGAGGTGCTTGACTCCATCTCATCTTCTTCATCTTCTATCTGAATGTCATACTCTAAAACTTTAAGATGAGAAAATAAGGTATGATGAGTAATAGAAGATAAATTTTGGGTTGCTTTAAGGATATTAGACTTTTCTCTCCATCTCTTGGTTAAAGATCTCAGTATCTTATTATTGATCTCCTTTTCTGAATAGCTCTTTCCTAGATCAGCTGTTTTGTTGAGAAGATTTGTTAATCTCATATCTAGCTGATCCACTGTTTCATTCTCCTTCATTTTGAAGGTATCAATGGCATGTAATACAGACTGCAGCTTATTCTCTTTTACTTGGTCAGATCCTTCACAAACATTTGCAAGTGTTTGCCACATCTCCTTGGCTGATTTGCATCTTTTGACTTTTTCAATCCAGTCTTTACTCAGAGTTTCAATGATTTCAGTCCTAGCTACCTGATCTAGGTTGTAAATTTTCCTCTCATCACTTGTCAGTTCTGAGCTCTTTTTCTCTTGTCTGACTCTTGATTCAACTTATTCAGTGCCATTGCTGGTGCCTCCATGATAAAATTTAATAGGTCCTTCTTCAAGAACCTCCTCCATCCTATCATGGATTGCCTTGAGATGATTTTCCATCTTGAATTTCCAGTAGTCATATTCTTCAATTGAAAATTCAGGTAGACTCCTGGATTTCTTATTCTTGCCAGATGACATGATGAGATAAGATAACAACAACTTACACAGACTGATTAGTAGCAGAGTTAGTGGAATAAAGAAGATGAAGAAAATCAAGAACAAATTTCAGAATCTTGGTTAAGACCTAAAATCAATATCAGAACAGCTTAACACTGCTCTGATACCACTTGTTGGTCCCGTTTAGTTGAGGAGATTAGACATAACTTGATCTAGCCTTCTACGAAAAATCTAGAAGGGGGGGTTGAATAGATTTTTAGATTTTACAAATCTTTCAAATTTTATTCAAGACACCAGAATCACACAACGGAAATCAAGATTAAACTCAACTTAATTCAGATCAAAAGTAAATTGATATTTTAGTTCGAACTACAATTCTGAAATTGATCTTTGATTGAAAAATTGAAAATTGAAATAAACAGATAAGTAAAGCAAAGCAATAGAGAACACTACGATTTATAGTGGTTCGGATTATGAATATTCCTACATCCACTCTCCTTCAACTTGAAGAAGGGACTCTGCTTACCACTTACTTACTTTCAAGCCACATATCAACTCATGATCAAATCAAAATTCAATATATCTTTCAAATCAAGCACAAGTGCACATGTACATAATCTCAAGCACACTCACTACATCAACAATGATCACTAAAAAATATGCAATAAATCCACAAATAAAACTCACTACAAATCAATCTCCTAAAAAAAATCATATGTAAGAAATCCAAGACACAAATATGCTTAATCATCCATATCATACCATAAGCAATGAAACATAACACATCCAAATCCATCAAATCATCCATAAAAAATCATCAAGTACCCAAATCTATAAAAGTCAAGAAAATAAGTACAACCCAAGTAACCACAATCAATTCAATACAAATCATCAAGAGGAAATAACTAAAGATAGCTAAATAGGACAAGAGGAGAGGGGAAGTGAAACTTCCTAATCATCAGTCGGAGGCGGAGGAGGAGGATGGTAGCCCGGGCCCAAGTTCCATGAGCTCATGTGCTGGAGGAGAGAGTACATGTCCTGCTGGTTCTTCAGGTACTCTTCTTGCATCCGCCGAGTCTCTTCGTTAAATCGTCCAGTCTCCTCCAAGACTCTGAAGCACTCATCCTGTCGTGTCAGGTACTCAAGCTGCATCCTCTGGCTGTCAGCCCACATCTCCTCTGTAAGTGTCCATGGCCTCTGCGACGAGCACCCAGCCTCATACTGTCATACTCCTCATCTTCCTCCATCCTCACCGGCTCCTCAACCGGCTCATCCTCTGCAGCCTCTTCCTCTTCATTCTCTTCATCTTCAACCTTTGCCTCTTTCTCTGATCCGGATCCTCCCTGTTCCTCTTCTTCTTCCTTATCCCGGTGGTTGACTCCGTGCTCCCTAGTGTAGGCATCTATCGCCTTTGTGTGCCACTGAGACCACATCCGGAAGTTGATCGTCACCTGCCCCGCAGCTCCGAACACTGTAGTAAGCCTCTTATTAGGAAGAGGAAATCGGCCTCCGAGGGCTACTGAAAACACCAAGTCCGACTGATGAGGTCCAACATCTTCATCCTCCTCAACGTATCAGCGGTCAAATCCGGCCCCTCTAGAGCTCTCATGTTATGTGTCGGAATACTGAATCGCTCCGCTATCAACGTGATAAGATTGAACTAACCAAAACTAACCAAATTGGGTGCTCTTCACCCTCTCAAAGAGATAGCACAAATAAGCGGCAGCATTGAACCAAACCCCGTGGAGGAAGCACCACATCATGTATAACTCCTCTGAAACTACAGCTCCTCCCTTAGATCGAGCAAAAATAGTGCAGGATAGGATCTTTTCCAAATATCTCATCACTGGGTTGCGGATCCGGGTACTCTTCGCGTCTCCAGAATTTTTTCGCGTTATACTCCCATCTCATCTTCAGTAATGAGCCGTCCGGATCGGTTGGTGCACCAAGAATCTCATTAATCTCGTTCACAGATAATGTGTACTCGTTCCCTAGTAGCTCAAAAGTGATCGCCCTTGGGAACTTAGCCTTCCTCGCCTTGTCGAAGGTCACCGTGCATAGAAACTCCAATGTAAGGCCCAAATAAGTCCGTGGCCTCTTAGCCAAAAATCCAGACATCCCAACTTGGTCAAATAGTCGGGGGATATCATCCTCAATTCCCATCGGGACCATGTAGTCGTGGTCTACAAGGCGGGTCTTCACCACCTTGTTATAGAGCTCGACATAAAGAATGGAGTTCTTCCTCCACTTGTAGTCATCTCAAATAATACCCAGTTGAGCCGGCATCCCATTAGCAAATCTCACGGCTCTCTCTCTCTTCCGAAAATCCTCATCGAGTAATCGTGACCATTGGCTCCACGAAATATTTTTCTACAAAATTCCCAAGGCAAAAATTTAGCATATATAGTAACAAAAAGGGCAACATTTGAAAGCAATTAAACATGAACGAGTCAAGCATCACAAACTTCAATCACCCATAATTCCTATGTGAATAATCAACTATCCCAATCAACTTGGTCAAAAATCTCAACTAAAGCAATTAGGCAATAGAAGTGCTCAATAAATCCACATATATGCATACTCAATTAAATGGCCTCAACAATCCAATATCAACAATTAAGCTCACAAAAATATGCAATTATGCTCAACAAAATTATCAAAACATAATATGGCCCTCAATCAAGTAATTTATCAACTATCATGCACTCCTATCATCAACTAAGCAAACATGACCAAATACCATATGTATTCACTTGGAATTCCCAAAACAATTATGCAAATCTCACTCTCTTGGCTAAAATTCACAAAGGCACCATACCAAATATCTGAAATAATCCTAATCATGCCTTCATATCCAATAATCAACCCAAACTAACCAACACATTCACCAAATTCGTCCAAAATAACACGCATACAAGGTGTTCGTAAAAATGCCACAATGAAATTCAACATTTAAAGTATAAAATTGGCACAATTCGATCCACACCCATGCATCAATCACATTAAGAACGAAATTAAAGGGTCAAGAGATGAGCAATACATACCTTATGTCAATAGAAATCGGAGTTGTGATGAAATTGGAGAACACCCACTTCAAACTACCAAAATCCCAAAATACTCTCACAAAACCCTCAAAAAAATTTGATTTTGATGGAATAGATGAAAGATATGTGATGGAAATAGTGTATGATCGGTGGAATTTGTGCAAGATGGGACGAAAAGGAAAAATCGCGCAGGGGATCGGGGTCTAGGGCACGACTCGTGACTGAGATGTCTGAAAACTGATGAGATTATTTAAAAATAGAACCAGCCTTGAGTCGTGCTTCACGCCCTAGACTCGAGGCATCTGAAAAATGCCCTCCCTCGAGTCGTGCTTTCAATTAAAAATCAGCCTCGACTCGAGGCTCAGACCTCGACTCGAGGGTGAAGTGATTTTTCGAAATTTTCCCTAAGTGTGAATCCCTTGACCAGAGGTTCGTGCACCTCGACCAGAGGTTGAGTCCAGGGAAATTTTACGAATTTCTTGACCCGGCCCGACCCCCGAAACTCCTAAAATCGACCCTATCGACCGCAACGAACCCAAATATGCACAAACTAACCTTTTTGGTCCCTCGATTTAAGCCCGGTCGCCCATTCGATCGAGGAGACCGGGGTCTCTCCCCTTTTGCTCAATTTTCCTTGATCTTGAATTTCCTTGCAATTCCAATCACTTTCCAATCAAATGTAGCAAGTGTACCTACAATCGAGCACTAAAATCATGAAATTCATTACCAATAAGAGATGCAAGTAACCATAAGAACACTCATCACCCCAAGCTTAAATGTTAGCATGATTTCAAAGTTTGGCACAAGAGTGATACAAATATATATGCAACTCTCAATGGTATCAATAAGCTCAATAATTCCAAATAATCCATAGAAAAATATCACAATCCCCTAAGCATGATCAATAAATTTTCCAAGTCAATTCTCCGAAACAAAACAAAAATAAAAGGCAACAAAAAGAACACAAACACACAAAAGCACATAAACACACAAAAGCAACAAAAAGGATGGGTTGCCTCCCATCTAGCGCTATGTTTAACGTCCTTTGCCGGATGGAACTCAAGGAGTTCATACTTCCCTTTCAATGAGGACATGAGGATCATCCTTGTGCCTTACTATATTTTTCTTTGCAAAAAGGCAACATCCCCATTTATCTTCCAATAGGAGCTTTCCTCCTTCTTTGATTTCTTTGACCGTCAAGACTTCTTTAAGTCATTCCACTCCTAGAAATCGACTCCAATTTGATTCACTCCACACCACTTGATCACTAACTACGAAACTTGCTTCTTTCTCCTTAAGTGGTATTTTTCTCTCTTCTAACACCCCCAAACTTGAGCATTGCTCAAGCTTGGTCACTTCGTTCACTCCTTCTTCGATCTTTCTATCTCCCGGATGTAGCAAAGGTTCAATAAGTGCTTTTTCCTTCCTAAGATCGTCAAGAGAAACACAAGACTTACTAGTAATCACTTTACAAGAAGGAATAAAATGCTCATTAATCAAAGAATTAGAAGAAGTAGAAGGTGTAGAATCATCCCTATCAATTGAAGGGTATAAATCAATGATCTCAATATATCCACACGTCTTCTTCTCCAAAGTACTTGGAGCATCTTCTTCCAATGGAGCTCTTGAAAAAGTCACCTCTTCTCCATTAAAGCTCAATTTGAGCTCCCCCTTTTTCAACTTTAATCATAGCTTTGCCGGTAGCAAGGAAAGGTCTACCAAGAATGATAGATGCCTCAAACTCTTCCATCATATCAAGCACTATAAAATCCACCGGGAAGATAAACTTGCCAACTCCCACTAATACATCTTCAACAATCCCAAAAGGATGAGCATAAGATTGATCCGCCAATTGAAGATTAATATTGGTAGGAGTCACCTCTCCTAACTTCAACTTCTTGAATATGGATAAAGGCATAACATTGATACTAGCTCCCAAATCACATAAGCCTTGCACTTTCCCATTCTCTCCAATTTTACAAGGAATAATAAAACTCCCCGGATCCTTAAGCTTTTGAGGTAGATGTCTCTCAAGAATCTCTTTGCATTCTTCCACCAATTTGATTACTCCCTTCTCATCACATCTTCTCTTCTTTGGCATTATTTCTCTAAAAAATTTCTTGTAATGGGAAATTTGCTCAAGGGCATCTAAAAGTGGAATATCAACATGAAAGCTTTTAAAAACCTCCAAAAACTTACCAAACTCCTCATCAAGCTTCTTTCTCCCAAGTCTTTGAGGATAGGGAACCGGAACGGGTTTCATGGGAACCCCCCATGCTTCTTTGGACTTCTCTTCTTCCTTTAATTCTTCCTTTGCTTTGATCTCTTCACTTTCCTTCTCAACAACCACACTTTCTTCAATCACCTCTTCTTTCTCCACCTCTTTCTCAACTTCAACTTCCTTGGGCATTTTTGGGCCTTCATATCCAGCACCACTCCTTAGTTGAATAGCACTACAAAACTTCTTTGGATTAGGCTCGGTGGTAGATGGATACTTCCCCTTATTTTGCAAATGATCCACCGTAGATGAAAGCTTTCCAACCGTTGTGGCCAATTGCCCAACTTGGTGCTCAATAGTCTTGAATCTTGTGTCCATTTGCTTCCCAATATCATCCAATCTTGAATCATTAGCCTCTAACCTCTTCACAATCATCCCAAGTAGCTCCTCCGTAGTTGTTTTCCCCTCATTATTAGGTGCTTTGGCACCCGGATCAAAACCGGGAGGAAATTGGACGGCGGCTCTTGGATTAACATATGAGAAATTTTCATGTCTCCTCCAATTGTTGGCATTAAATGGAGGTTGAGGTTGAGGTTGAAAATTACCTTGAGGCCTATTTTGATAAGGCACTTGATAGGGCCTTGCACCTTGGAAATTGCCTTGATAATTACTTTGATACCCTCCTTGGTATGGAGGCCTTCCCATGTAATTCACTTCTTCACTAGGCATAGGACTTGGACACAAATCAGCTTGAGGAATAGATGGACTCACACTTTGTTGAGCTTGAGAAGTAGTAAGGGCTCCTAAACGGTCCATCATAGTCATCATCATCATCTTCATAGACTCAATCTCCTCCACATGGGACACCCTATGATGAGCTCCTCGATTCACCGACACTTGGAAAGAATCTTGGGCAATATTCTCCATAATCTCATTCATTTGCCCCACCGTCTTTGACCAAATCGAACCATTAGCACATCCATTAAGAAAGGATCAATCACTATCCGTCAAGCCATTAGAAAAATACATGATCGTTTGCTCCTTCGGAAAGCCATGTTGTGGACAATTAATGAGCAACATCCCATATCTCTCCCATGCTTCCGGAATAGTCTCTCCATTCTTTTGACGAAAATGAGAAATAGCTTCCTTGGCTTGCATTGTCTTAGATGGAGGATAGAATTTCATCAAGAATCTTTTGCTAAAGTCCTCCCACGTACGAATGGTTCCGGGAGGGATAGAATTGAGCCTAGCTTTGGCTCTCCCCTTAAGAGTGAAGGCAAATAGCCTTAGCTTCTTGGCATCCTCGGACACTCTATTGTACTTCGTGGTGTCGGTAATCTCCAAAAATTGTGCCATGTGTTGATGAGGGCACTCTTCTTCATCTTTCCCTTCGAATTGCTTCTCTCTTAACATTCTCACAAGCTCTGGACTTATCTCAAAATTATTTGCTTCAATCCTCGGCCTTGCAATACCATCATAATGCTCATGAAGTTGAGGCTCAAAGAACTCCCTTAATGGCCTACCTTGAGGTGGAGGCTCTTGCATCGGTTGTGGTTGGGCTTGTGGAATATGAGGTGGCTCTTGATATCTCGGCTCATGTGGGTATGACATATGAGGATAATATGGTGGGAATTGTTGTGGATGAGGTGGATAATATGGATATTGGTGAGCTTGTGGAGGATAGGGGTATGGATTTTGGTAGGGAAATTGATGTGGTGGCATCCCTTGAGGGAAAGGGCCAACTTGAGCATTGTAAGGCAAGTTGTGCCCATTACCTCCTCCATTCTCTTGCACTCTCCCTTCTCCATTGCCATTAACCTCCTCAACATGAGGTTGACCAACTCTCTCTTCATTCATCAACTCTTCACCTTCCATCATTTCTCTACTCCTTCTCCCACGATTTCTACGAATAGTAACTTCAATTTCCGGATTGAGTGGCAAAGGTGGAATACCATTAGACCTTGTAATCATGCACCTACAAACCACCAATCCAAGTATCAAAATCAAACAAAAATAAAGAACAAAACAAAAACACAAAAACAACAAGTAGCCACTTCAAACAAATTCCTAAGTCTCACTTAAGGCGCCAAACCTAATCCCCGACAACGGCGCCATTTTGATTGCGGTAATTCGGGTAAGCAATATTAAGACAACCAAGTTTATTGAACCCAAGGGAAAAGTATGGCCATGAGTCCCTAGAAATGCAAGTTCTCAATGACTATTATTGCAATCACGGTTTCAAACCAATTACACTACAAAATGCTAGAATTAAAATCAAACAACACAACAAGCAATTAATCAAACAAGTGGTATGCTAGAACGAGTAACAAAAATCAATTGGGGATAAGGGTGCAAGGGATAATCTCCATCAAGGAATCATTGATCACAAGCTATGATTGAATTAAATTGCTAATCAACAAAGATAGGAAGCATAGAACCATCATGTAATCAAGTCTCCATTAATCACACAATGCCTAATGTGAGTATCCTTAGTGCAACTAATCTCTCAATTAAGAAGCACCCAATTCATACAATCATGGACAATTATAACCCGATTAATCCCTAATCACGTTAGCTCAACTCTCGCCTATTGCTAGGGTGATCAAACATTAATCTAAAGAGATAAAAATGTATGAAGCACAACTAGAATCACATTTAGGGCACTAACTATCTCAATTGATCAACAATCATCAACAATCATAGCACAAGGCAATCAAATCATCCTCAATTTCAATTATCCCAAGCACAAGTGGATTAGCCCATGGAGCAAAGTGCAAAATCCATGGGTACAAAATCTAATTGCATAATCAAATGGCTAATCACAACAATAAAGGAATAGAAATGAGTAGAGAGGAAGAACATCACCAATTAAGCCAAAATGAACAATATATTGAACGCTTGAATCTTCAAATGTAAACTCTTCTTCACTTGAATTACAACTTGGAATGAGAAAACTAATGGATCAAAGTACAATCTAATCAACAATTAATGGAAATCAATATAAATCTAACAATCTAATCAACCTAGATGGAGAATTAAGCTATGAAACTCAGAAATCGCCCTAAAAACTATAAGTAACTGCTATGGGGAAGGTTATGCTCTGTTTTACGCTCAAATGGTTTGAAAAGGAAGATTTTCGAAAATCTGCACCCTCGACTCGAGGTTGGGGCCCTCGAGTCGAGGCTCCTTAAATCGTGCCCACGACTCTCTTAAAAATACCCAGCCTCAACTCGAGCTTCAGCCCCTCGAGTCGAGCTTGCCGAATTTTTCTCACCTTTGACTCGAGCTTCCAGCCCTCGAGTCGAGGCTTCTTCAAATTTTGCAATTTTCTTCTTTGGCTGCACCCTCAGGTTGAGCTTCCTGGACCTCGACCAGAGGTCGAGTCCAGGGAATTTTCTCGACCCGACTTCCACCTCCGACCCCCGTTTTTGTCCGTTTCGTTCGTCTCTTCGCCATATGAATGCCGGTACTCTCAGTTTGGTTAAATTCCACCTATTTACCTGAAAATAGGACGAAAAACATCAAAAACTACACAAGTGATACTTTTCAAGCCAAAGAGTGATACCCTACACTTTTAAGATAAAAACCTAACACTTTTCACCACTTTTTGCACAAAAATACACCATCAAATCATGCATCAATCCACTCTCATCAATGCTCTCAGTAAATTGACAACCGGTAACAGGTCGAGGTACACTAACCCAGTTTTCCATTTGGTGCTTCATATTGTCCATCTGCTTTCTCAAGGATTTGATTTGCTCCTTCATAGCTTCCGACTGGGTATCTCTTATACCCTCTTCCTTGTCTATTTTACTCTCTCGCTGCTGGGGTGCTGTCTCTTTCCCCCTTGCAGCTTCTTCAGCACCAACGTCCCTCGCTCGAGGGACTGCGGATCTTCTTTCTTGGATTCCTTCAGCTCCCAGGACCTCTTCCTGGTTTCTGGACTCCACTTCCCTTCTTCGTTCTTCCTGATGCTCATCTTGTCTACACCCCTAGCCTGGGATCGAGTAGGCGGGTTCACTGATCCTGCTTCTCCTGTCCTTCCTGCAGGTGGGGCTTTGCCCCCTTTCAGTCATCGCTCTTGCGACAGCCCTGACTATCATGTCATCCAGCTGCTCCCGAGTGAGGTGATTGGAGTGAATTGATGCATGTTTTTAGGGCTTATTTTAGTGCAAAAAGTGATCTAAAGTGTTAGATTTTGTGCCTAAATGTGTAGAGTGTCACTGTTTTGCCTAAAAAGTATTACTTGTGAGATTATTGATGTTTTTCATCCGTTTTACAGGTAAATCGGTGGATTTTAGCAAAACCGAGAGTACCGATATTCCTAGGATGAAGAGACGAACGAGACTGATGAAAACGGAGGTCAGAGGCAGAGCCCCGGTCTAAAAAATGCCCTGGTCTCGACCTCTGGTCGAGGGCCAGAGGCCTCGACTCGAGGGATAAGACAAAAGGATGAAATTCAAAAAATAGAACAAGCCTCGACTCGAGGGCTGAGCCTCGAGTTGAGGGATCGGCGCCTCGACTCGAGGGGGTTGATTTTGCAGAATTTGCCTATTTAAAGGCTGGAACAGAGCTTAACTTGATATACAATTAGTAGAGCAGTTAGTGGCAGTTTTGGGGCGATTTCTTAGGCCGCAAGCCAATTTCTCCTTGTAGGTAGTGTAGATGGTAGATTTAGATTTAGATTTAGATTTCAATTTTTGTCGAGTAGATTAGCTTTAGATTAGCATTTGATCATTGTTGATTCCTCAATTCAAGCTTGTATTTGCATTGGAGATTTGTAGTGAGGACTCAAGCATTCCTCTTGTTGTGGATTAAATTCAATTGGTGATGTTCTTCCTCTCTTGTCTTTTCAATTTCTTAATTGTTGTGTTTTGTTTCTTCATTGCTCATCTAGATTCTCTTCCCATGGATTTTGCCCTTGGCACCATGGGCTAACTCTCTTGTGCTTGGGTTAATTGAAATTGAGAATGATTTGATTGTCTATGCTATGATTGTTGATGATTGGAGATCAATTGAGTAGATTGCTTCCTAATTGTGATTCTTATTTTGCTTCATGCATAATTATCTCTTTAGATTAATGTTTGATCACCCTAGCAATAGGCGAGAGTTGAGCTAACGTGATCCGGGATTAATCGGGTTTTAATTGTGTATGAATGTATGGATTGGATACTCACACTAGGCATTGTGTTATTAATGGAGTGATTAATTTCATGATGGTTTATGCTTTCTATCTTAGTTGTTTTGTAATGGGATTCAATAATAGCTTGTTGATCATTGATTCCTTGATGGATGTTAGCCCTAGCACCCCAATTCTCCCATTTATTGTTGTATTTGTGCTTGCATTTTAAGTGTTAGATCATTTGCCTCTTTGTAGTGTTGAGTTTATTTCTTGCATTTTGTTGTGTTTTTATCTCCAAGCTCACCTTGCAACAATAGTCATCGAGAACTCGTATTTCTAGGGCCTCACGTCATACTTTTTCCATTGGGTTCGATATTTTTGATTGGTCTTAATACAACTTACCTGACCACTACAAATCATGAGGGCAATGGTGGTAGCTGGTGTCGACATTGTTTGCGGTGTCCCTCTTGGAGGGACACTGGTACTTCCCTAGACTCCGACTATGGGGATTTCCTCCAGAATCGAAGGGGAAGTAGATAAGTTAGCTCCTTCGTCCCTGGCAGCAACTCCCACCCCTGGGTAATGCTGACCAGGAATTGCGCTATCATCCCGAACCACCATGATAGGCGGGATACTGCCACTGCCAGGCACGGCAGACGGCGGCGTGGGGTTGGGAATGGCCCCCTCCATGAGTAGGATTTGAAGGAGTTGTCCTCCCCCGAGCCGGTACCAATGCGATCGGCCTCATTGGTGTATGTTCACCAACCATGCTTTCTTTCTTTCGAGTAATGGAAAAGAAGTTGAAACTCACGTCTCAACTCTTCTTCCCACAGACGGTGCCAAATGATGCGTGAAAACTAACCTGGTATTTCCCCACATGGGATAATGCCGAGTTCAGCTGGGTAATTCCACGTATTACCTTATTCACGAGTTGATGAACCTGCAAAAACACGCCGGAGGGTTCTCCGGCGTAGGTACTCCGATGCTCAAGTCATATAACCGGAAAACTATTAAGAAAATTGTATTCAGTTATTAAAGCAGTTAATTCGTGATTATCCTTTTACTTTTGTTTTACCTTTATAGATGTAAAAACAGTAATGGCAGTTACTAGTTCTCAGCTGGTTACTCATCGTGGACGTCCCACCTCCGATCGTGGTTTCCCCACTCTCTGGAGACTCCATCCATCTCGTTTTCCCATCTCACTCGGACTGGGTCGAAGCTCTAGGATCCCAGGAATATTCCTTTCTTAGGCCTTAATTTTTCTTAGATATCTCAACTGATTAGCTCAACTCATCGTTAATTCGCAAATGTGGAGATACGGGCTTAGAGGCCCTATCTCCGAGGCCTGTTCCCTATCTGGGCTCGCGGCCCACCTACAGCGTATTGGGCTCTCGGCCCAAATACCATCGAGGTGGGTTACTCTTCTACTAGTCTTGCGCTCTAGAGGGATCGGACTGTATTAATTCTGGGCCTAATTTCATTTAGGCCCCATCTCT
Organism: Paraleonurus japonicus; assembly: GCA_030762865.1. Taxonomy (NCBI): domain Eukaryota; kingdom Viridiplantae; phylum Streptophyta; class Magnoliopsida; order Lamiales; family Lamiaceae; genus Paraleonurus; species Paraleonurus japonicus. Next base: position 15,349,636 of record CM061055.1, on the reverse strand, counting down.
ATTTGGGCCGGGCATATTTTCCCGTATCACCTATTATTACTCTTGCCAATAAAATAATACTCATTTCTCTTATTCAATCAATACTCACATCATCGCCTTTTCTCTCACACATCCATTCTATTTCCTACTTTATTCTTACACAATACTACAAAATAATACAACATTAATCTATTAAACATTGATTTAACATAAAATAAATTCTCATCCTACCAAAATCCCAAAACAAACACATATTTTTACTGTTGGTCCCGAGATTGAGTGAATTAGAACTGATTAAGCAAACCTCCAAGAGATAATCTAGAAGGGGGGTTGAATAGATTATATAAATTTCTTTTAAAAGTTCAGATTAACAATTCAAACTCAACTTTCTTCCTACGGCCGTAGCATAAGGAATTGTCTTCATATCCTCTATCTCCTTTGGTGTCTTAGGACACATCTCCTTAGATAAAGGTACTCCATGTCGAAAAGGTAAAAAACCTTTCTTGGAGTTTTCATGCTAAAACGAGCTAGGATAGTATCAATGTATGAAGCTTGAGATAAGCATAACATTCTTTTCTTGCGATCCCTTATGACTTTGCTCCTAAGAATATGTCCAACTTCTCCCAAATCCTTCATATCAAAATGCTCGGACAACCATACCTTTACATCTGACAACACCTTGACATTGTTGCCAATGAGCAAGATGTCATCTACGTATAGTATAAGAAATACCGCCACGTTCCCATCACACTTCTTGTATACACATGACTCATTCGTACATTGAATGAATCCATAAGACTGGATTACCTCATCAAAATGGATGTTCCAAGATCTCGAAGCTTGTTTCAGTCCGTAAATGGACCGATTAAGCTTACACACAAGATGCTCTTTGCCCTTTGCAATGAATCCTTCTGGTTGCTTCATATAGATGTTTTCTTCAAGACTACCATCTAAGGAAAGCTGTCTTGACATCCATTTTCCAAACCTCATAATTCAAATGAGCAGCAATAGACAAAAGAATTCGGATAGACTTAAGCATGGCTACCGGCGAAAAGGTTTCCTCATAATCGATTCCTTCTTTTTTAGTGTACCCCTTCGCAACAAGCCTTGCTTTAAAAGTTTCTACATTCCCATCTGATCCTCTTTTTCTTTTGTAGACCCACTTACAACCAATGGCTTTTACACCATTTGGTGGTTCTACTAGCTCCCAGACTTGATTAGAATCCATAGATTCTAATTCAGATTCAAGTTACAATTTGTTGTTCAAAGTTTAATTTCAGAATTAAAGTTAAGATCTGAATATCAGTGTTGCTTTTGATCGTATTATAAGTTGAGATTAATATTGAATTCCGCTGTGTACATCTGGTACTTTGAATATATTTTGAAAGATTTGAAAAATCTGAAAAATCTATTCACCCCCCCTTCTAGATTTTTCCTAGAAGGCTGATACTTGTTTTACCTAATCTACTCGACTATTCGGGACCAACACTTGATGCATCCTTAGCTGATTTTTAATTTCTATTGTTTGTATCTTGTATTTCCTTTCTTTCTTTCCTTTCTTTAAATCACTGTCTAGAAAGAATTATCAGACTTGATATGTGTTAGAGGACAATCACAGAGCTGATATCATTGATCTCCTTCTTAGGAATCAAGGATTAGTCATATTGACCTTATCTGACTTGACAATTGCTTATCTGACATCAAGTAAATCAGACAAGGACACAATAGTCAGTTGACTTCTATCAAATATTCTGCCAGCCTCCTTTGCCGATTTAATTTTCCTTCTGGCTTCCCTCCGGCCATAATACACCTTCTCAGCCTTGATCCGTCGGTCCCTTTCTGCCTCTATCCTAAGCTGCTCGGCTGATTTCTCAAGTGGCCTCCTTCCAGCAGCTTTGGACATCAGGCTCTGCCTGATAGGCGACACGACCTTCTCTGCCTCCTTCTCTTTCTCTTTCTCCACCACCACCAGCTCTTTCCCTTTCCCTTTCTCAGCCTCAGCTTTGGCTCTAGCCTCCTCCTTTCTCTCTCTAATCTTAGCCATGAACCTTTCAGACTTCAGCTCAGCTTCTTTCTTTCTGGCCAGCTCATTTGCCTTGATTGCCTCCTCAATCTGCTCAATTCTAATCTTAAGGGCAGTGAGCTCATCTGCTTGGTTGGCTGCTGATAGTTTGATCTGGTTGAGCTCGGCTTTCACGATCTCCGCATCTTCCCCCTTTTTAACATCATCAAGTAGCATAGCAAGCTGCTCCTTGATAACAGTAAAATAGGTGGAAGCTGAGGATTGATTAAGTAGGATCTCATCGGCCAGCAGCTGATTGTCAGCTTGGGTTTGAATTTTCAGCTCTCCAACCTCCTTCTTTACTTCAGCCAACTCTTCTTTGACAGTCAACTTAACAGAATTGGAAATAGAAGATAGGAGATTTACCTCAGATGCTTTTAGCATGTCCTCCATTGTTACACTGACAGAGTCTACAATGTCTGCAGTCTTCATCATTAGCATCTGGGTGAACTTATCTTCTACCCTCTTCTCCAGCTGATTTAGAATTGAAGAGAAGGTGGATCCGGGGCTGCTGGGAGGGGCGGCTGGTGAAGTTTCAGGCATGCCAAGGCGGCTTCTCAGGAAATTCAGGAGCTGCTCCTCTGATAGGATAATTGATATAAATGAGATTCCAGCAGACTCCAGAATGACCTTCTCCCAGGAGATGAAGTTGTCCCAGCCTACTTCATCAGAGAACAGGCTTATTTCCTCTAGGTCTCCCGTTCACAAATGATGGACCAGCCAGATCTCAATGGATTCCTTCATTACTTCAGGGTTAAACTGAAGTTCGGGAATCAGCTCAGCTAACCTCCTTCTGGCGTCTGATCATAGGGAGAGCTCGAAGCTTTCTACAGAGCCATCAGGTCTGGGAGTGTGTATTGGACTGATTTGGGGTGAGGGAGTGGGATATTTAGTGGAGAGGAAGTCGAGGAAATCGAAAGGTTGAGTAGTGGTGGGAGGGATATTAAGTGTGGGAGATAAGGTGGGAGGTATTTCAGGTATGGGAGATGAGGTGGGAGGTAAAGTAGTTTGAATTTGGATAATATCGGGAGTAGGCTGTTTCAGAGGCTCAGAAGTACCAGCCTGAGATACTCCTTCATTGCCAAGGTGGGTGGGGGATTTATCTGACGAAGAGATGTTGGAAGATGTACCTGGAGAGGCTTGCCTCTAGGCAGATGCGGTTCGCTCTGAGCTGGGATCCTCCAGTACTTCCGTCTCTGCCTCAACTGCTGCTGCTATTTGTAGTGTCGCAGCTTCTTCTGGCAGCAGACTAGAGGGAATTGTGAAGGACTCTCCAACTATATCAGCAGTCTTGACCAGCCTCCTCTTGGACCTCCTTTGGAGTGGAACGTCAGGTTGAGCGACCTCTGGTTCCACTCCAGCTGCTTCTTCAGCTGGCTGTGCTGCTGCTGGTGCCTCTACTTTGGCTGCCGATATCTCAGCCTCACGTACCTCAACTTCTGGTACCTCAGCTAGCTGTCTCTGCACCCCAGCTGCTGCAGCCTCATTTCTTTGAGCCCTTGCCTCATCCGACTCGTCGTCTGAATCTGGCAGACCACCCAGTCTCTCATTCTTTGTTAGCAGACCCTTCTGCTTTGAGAATTTTTTCTTTCCTTCCCTTGTCTGGACCCTCTTGTTCAGCCCATCCATCAGTACTGTGATCTTGTTAAACAGACTCACAGTAGACTGAGGAACCCAATCACCAACAGTAGGATTAAACACCAACCTTGTTTTCTCCTCCCTCAACCTCTTAAACAATAGCTCAACCTAATCAACCCTGACTCCGTCGAAGATAGGCCGCATACAACACAGCCTAGACTTCGTCACTCCGTCATGCGAACTCTGATCACCCAGAATTGACTTAGTCACGATTGTCATCAAATGTTAAGTAAAGAAAAGATTGTATTTAGTTTTGATGTGTTAAAAGTGTGAAATAGGATGACCAGCTGAGTGTCTTGTATAGACAGCTGAAGTATAATAAACCTAAGTATAAAAGTCAGACTAGGTAAAGATAACAGACAAGGACAAATCTCAGATGAGGACAGGAAATCAGATGAGGATCAGATACTCGACAAGGATAACGCATAGAAAACTGTTGACATGCAATACTATAAATAATCACCCAGACAAGGAATGAAGACAAGGACAAGAAGAAGCAAGTATCAGACGATGAAGTGTTAGAGAAATTTTACACAAGTTTCAAGAAGCGGGTTCAACTAACCAAGAGGAAGTTACAGGATTCAGTTATATTGTTATAACTAATCAAAACAAAATTCAAGGAGGTTACAACTACCAAATGAAGATCTCTATAAATAGGGATAGAAATTAGTTTAGAATTAACTTTTGATACTTTGCACTCATCGATATACACAATTTGTATTCACAAGTCAAAAATATTATACACATTCACAAACGTTTTATACGTTTTCCAGTTTTAGTGTTTGTAGAACACTTTTCACATTAGATCTTCAAGCCATAGATATCCAGAATTAGGAAGAATTCTTTGTAAGGCTGAAGATTCACCATTGTAAGTAAGTCAGCGAGAAAGAAGAAAGTAAGTAAGTGAAGGCCCTTCTTCAAGGTTGAAGAAGGAGAGTGGATGTAGGATTGTTATAATCCAAACCACTATAAATACTGTGTTCTTTACTGCTTTGATTTTCTTACGTGTATCTTTTCAATTTTGTTTATTATTAATTACGGATTATTTTCAGGATTAAAGTTAAATCTATAATATAAATTGCTTTTGATCTTGTTGAAGTTGAGATTAATCATTCTTTTCCGCTGTGTCCTTTGATACTTTGAATCAGTTTTGGAAGATTTGAAAAATCAACAAAATCTATTCAACCCCCCTTCTAGATTTTGTTCTAGAAGGATAATTCAAGTTTTAATCAACTCAACTAATCGGGACCAACATCAAAAGTCTATACTTTCTTCTCAGCATGTGTTTTTTCAGGTCTCTCCTCGTTCCCCTATACGTAACCCTCGCAAATAAATCAAAAGATTGTTCCCATTCTTCCTCCTTATACACCAACAGATTTATGCCTTCAGCAGATGTATCCAAAATCCGAGCCACATTCTCCTTAGTAAACTCCAATCGAGTACCCTCTACTGTAATACTAAAACCATTTTCAGAGAACTCACTATTCGCCAGGAACTCTGCACCTATGAAGTCCATTGTCCTGTTTTCTGCCGATTTCAATGAACAGAATCCTCGCAACCTTGATGCTTCCAACAGGCCTAATATCTCGCTGGATTCCCTGTCTTGGGTGGTTTCAAAGTCGACATACATCTCGGCTTTGAGTTTATTCCGGACTGCCTCTGTATTCATTTTGAAATTTGAAACGGATGTAGTTATATAGGTGGGAGGTTTAGGGGTTTGGGATGAAGAAGAAGCCATTTGAATAAGTTTTTGTAAGAAGGGTATTTTTACAGAGGATTTTGATAAGTGAAATGTGAAAGTGAAAAAATTTTAATGAAGAAGGTAAGATTTTAAACTCAGAGGAGAGAGAGGGAAAGTTTAGGAATGCAAAACGTGGCACGATCTTAGAGTTTTAATTTTAAACCGTTGATTTTAAAAGGCGCGTGTAAAACATCGACGGTTTAGCAAGAAAATCGATTAAAATTCAGGCGCGTGGCCTTTACGCATCTTGAATTGTGTAAAAAGTAACCATTTATCCTACGGATTAGACGACTAATAGACTTACTTTATCAGAAGTAATTAGTATACCTGACGTAAGCAATGAGGTGCCTTACTTAACACTCAGGTATTCTATTTCAGACTTGGTAAAATCAGACTTGGTCCAACTGACCTTGTCTTATATTTTTCAAAAATTTCCTCCTAGTCTAATTTTGAAACAAAACTTAACAAAGGATTTACAGTGTAGTTACAAAGTACAGAACTCTTTAAATACACAGACTTAAGAATTTTATTTGAAAACAAAGATTTTGTGGGGAAACAAGGTTGAAGGTTTTCTGAATAAAGAGATTTATGAAACTAATCTGGTATACCTGTTCCTGCAAACAAACTCATCAAAACTATTAGTAGCTGGGGTAGATCAGATAGGGTGCAGGTAATCATCTGTTTTCTAGAAACCAGATGACTACTGTGCCCTAATCTGATTTACCAAATGTCAGATAAGTAATCATCAAGTCAGATAAGGTCAATATGACTAATCCTTGATTCTTGATTCCTAAAAAGGAGATCAATGATATCAGCTACCTGATTGTCCTTTGACTCAAATCTAGTCTGATAATTCTTTCTAGACATTGATTTAAAGAAAAGAAATGACCAGAAATAAGGAATACTCTTATCAAATGCAAACACTTTAGAAACCAGCTAAGGATGCATCAAGTAGTCCTAGTTCTAAGCACAATTCTTTAAACCTAGTCTCAGCTAATGGTTTTGTAAGAATGTCTTCTCTTTGTGATTCAGTGGCTATTTTCTCAATCCTAATATCATTCTTCTCAACATGATCTCTAATGAAATGATGTCTAATATCTATATGCTTACATCTAGAATGCAGAACAGGATTGTAAGTCATTGCTATTGCACTATTACTATCACAGTAAATAGGAACAGCTGATGTTTGAATATTATAATCTCTAAGCTGTTGACTAATCCAGAGGAGTTGTGAGCAAAAACTTCCAGCTGCCATGTATTCAGCTTCAGTTGTGGAGGTGGCAACAGATGTCTGCTTCTTAGATAACCAAGAAATTAATTTGTTGCCTAAGAATTGACAAGTTCCTGAAGTGGATTTCCTATCAATCTTACATCCTCCAAAGTCTTAATCTGAATAACCTGTCAGCTCAAGGTTGTCATCAGCTGGGTACCATAACCCTACTTGCAAGGTTCCTTTGAGATATTTTAGAATTTTCTTAGCTGTCTCCAGATGAGTTTTCTTGGGATTAGACTGGAATCTTGCACATACCCCAACTGCAAAGGCTATGTCTGGCCTACTTGCAGTGAGATAGAGAAGGGATCCAATCAGTCCACGATACTCCGTTGCATCTGTGGGTATCCCCTGCTCATCTGAATCCATAGAAAAGTTAGTTGCCAGAGGTATTTTAACTTCTCTGCTAGTAGTCATTCCAAATTTCTCAATCAGATCCTTAGCATACTTAGACTGATGTATGAATATACCCTTACTCATCTGTTTAATTTGTAAGCCTAGAAAGTATGTTAATTCACCCATCATTGACATTTCAAACCTGTTTTTCATGAGAATGCTAAACTCTTCACATAATTTCAGATTAGGTGATCCAAAGATTATGTCATCTACATAAATTTGAACTAATAAGATGTTACCATCTACTTCCTTTCTAAACAAAGTTCTATCAATCTTGCCTTTTGAAAATCCATTTGATGTCAAGAAATAAGACAAGGTATCATACCAAGCTCTGGGAGCTTGTTTCAGTCCATATAGAGATTTGTTGAGTTTATAGACCTTGTTATTGATCTTAAACCCAGGAGGCTGCTACACATAGACTTCCTCAAGCAACACACCATTAAGGAATGCAGACTTAACATCCATTTGAAAGACTTTGAAAGATTTATATGCAGCAAATGCCAAGAACAACCTTATTGCTTCTAATCTGGCAACTGGAGCATAGGTTTCATCATAGTCTATCCCCTCAGACTGTGAGTAACCTTGTGCAACCAATCTTACCTTATTTCGAACAATAATGTTGTTCTCATCTGTTTTGTTCTTAAACACCCATTTGGTGCCTATAATCTTTCTATGTAAGGGTCTTTCCACTAGATCCCATACATTTTGCCTTTCAAACTGATTCAGTTCCTCCTGCATGGCAGTTATCCAGTTTGGATCTGATAGAGCTTCCTCAATAGACTTGGGTTCAAGGAGCGACACATAACAGCTGAATAGACTTTCAGAGTCCATCATCATTCGTGTCTGCACACTACTAGATGGGTCTCCTATAATCTGATCAGATGGATGGTAGCTTCTCATCCTTTTACCTATGTGAGGAGAAGAATCCTCATCTTGAGTCTGAGTAGGCAACTCCTCTGACTCAACCTCAGCTGACGTTCCCCCTTCATCAGCTGACCCCCTCTGATCAGCTGATGTCAAGGGTGTCTGATCTAATGGAGTCTGATCAGAAGTTGTCTTCTGATTATTAGATGGGGATTCTTCTTCATCTGATTCTGAATCAAGACTAGGTAGATAGACAGTTCTATGTTTAGTCTTGGACAGTTCAATTTTATCTAGACTTTCAAAAATTTGATTCACTTTATCTGAGAAAGAATATAACTCATCAAAAACAACATGAGGGATTTCCTCCACACAAAGGGTTGTCTTGTTAAAAACTCTAAATGCCTTGCAAGTGTTAGAATATCCTAAGAATATTCCATCAGCTGCCTTAGAATCAAAAGTTCTTAACTTAGATTTCCCATTGTTATGGATAAAACACTTACAACCAAAAGCTTTGAAATATGAGATTCTTGGAATCTTACCCTTCCAAATCTCATATGGAGTCTTACCCTTGTCTTTAACAACTAAGCACCTGTTCTGGGTATAGCAAGCTGTGTTGATGGCTTCAGCCCAGAACCTGTGTGGGGTTTCATACTCAGCTAACATGCTCTTGGCTTCTTCCTTCAAAGTTCTATTCCTTCTTTCAACCACTCCATTTTGTTGAGGAGTTCTTGCTGAAGATGTCTCATGAATAATTCCACACTCATTGAAAAAGTTAGATAAACAAAAATTCAAAAATTTTGTGCCCTTATCACTCCTTATTTTAATAATATTAACACCCTTTTCATTCTGAATCTGTCTGAACAGATTAGGGATCTTGTTCATAGTCTCATTTTTCTTGAAAAGAAATATAACCCAGGTGTATCTAGAAAAGTCATCTACTACAACAAGAGTATATTTCCTTCCACTGAAACTGAGAGGAGAAACAGGTCCAAACAGATCCAGATGAAGTAGTTGCAACACTCTTTCAGATGAAGAGGAGTTAATACTCTTAAATGAGTGTCTAGGCTGTTTACCTTTCTGACAAGCATCACATTTAAGTTCAGTGGATAAAAGTTTATCAGGTAATCCTTTGACAAGGTTCTTTTTAGCCAGCTTACTAAGGGTCTTGAAATTCAGATGACTAAGCCTCTTGTGCCATAGCCAGCTGAGATCTTCTCCTCCCTTAGCTATCAGACAGGGTATCTTTGGGACAACTATTAAAGTTGGTCACATAGACATTACCATGTCTGAAGCCAGTTAACAGTACTTTATCTGAGGAATTATCTAAAATATCACATTTATCCCTTGAAAATTTGACAAGAAAACCTTTATCACAAAGTTGGGAAACAAATAACAGATTATGTTTTAAACCTTCAACAAAATATACCTCAGATACCTGAATATCCTTGATAATCAGAGTACCTACACCTTTAGTCTGACCATAATTATTGTCACCAAATAAGACTCTTGGACCATCAATGCTTTGGAAATTTGACGACAGCCTCTTGTTATGGGTCATGTGTTGTGAACAGCCACTATCAATGTACCATATTGAATCTAAGATCTCTTCCTTGAGTGATGATCCCTGTGTATCCTGAAAAACAGATCAGTTGTAAGGTACCCTAGTGATCTTGGGCCCTTGAAGGTCAAGTATCACTTTAGGTAACCAAATAAACATCTCATCTCCAGACAATAAATCAGACTTGATCTTTCTACCAAATCTGTCCACAATTGTATCACTTTTGAATGATAACTTGTTGTATTCAGATTGAGTAATTTTCCTAAACTTAGGAAATGTGGGATAACATCTGCTCCTTCCATTAAAAGGATTATAATGAGAATTTCTTCTTATTTTGGTTCTTGGGTTTCTCCTAGTCTGATAAGGAGTCCTCAGCTGAATTTTTGTTTCCAGGCTGGGAGATGCAGTCCTTACCTGACTAGTTGGTTTCCAAGGACCAACTTTAACCTCTTTTGATTGATCAGATGCTTTCACAAATTTTCTAGGTTTTTGTACATCTGATTTATTGTTCCTATCATAACCAAGACCTGTTTTGTCATGGGATTTCTTAGAGGTATTAAAGATATGGTCTATTGCTGACTGTGAGTTATTAAGTTGACTAATTTTGAAGACAAGCTTCTCATTGTCTTTCTTAATTGATTCATTTTCAGCACATACTACTTCAAATTTGTCTTTTAAAGTTTTCAACTCATTTTCTAATCTTTCAGGTAAGCTGGCTGATGTACTAGCCTTAGCATGGGGAAAACATTCCCCCTTGAATGTTTCCTCAGTTTCTGAACAGTTCATCACCTGCTTGCCTTTAATTAGAATTTGAATTTGATCCTTTAAAGCCAAATTTTCTGTCTCTAGCTGTTTATAAGAATGTCTCAAATGCATGCAAGACTGACTGCAGCTTGTTTTCTTTGACTTGTTCAGATCCTTCACAAACATTGGCTAGAGTCTGCAACATTTCTTTAGCAGTTTTGCATCTCTTAACCTTCTCTATCCAATCTTTACTTAGAGTCTCAATGATTTCAGTTCGAGCTACTTGATCAAGATTGTGGACCTTTCTTTCATCATTTGTCAACTCAGAACTCTTTTTCTCCTGTCTGGTTCTGGACTCAGCTGACTCAGCTCCAGTGCTGGTGCCTCCATGATAAAATTTTATAGGTCCCTCTTCAAGAACCTCTTCCATCCTATCATGAATGACCTTTAGGTGATTCTCCATCCTAAATTTCCAGTAATCATAATCTTCAATAGAGAACTTAGGAAGATTCTGAAATTAAACTTTGAACAACAAATTGTAACTTGAACAGAAAGATAAATGAAAGCAGTAAAGAACATCAGATTTTATAGTGGTTCGGATTATAACAATCCTACATCCACTCTCCTTCTCCAAACATTGAAGAAATGTCTCCACTAGCTGGTTACTTACTTACTTTACAATCTTTACAACTTACAACTTGATCTTCAACTCTTCAAAAATGCTAATCAACCTTCTAAAATCTAACTCTACGAATAGGAAGTGTTTTTGAAGATGTGAAGTGAAGTGTTCTACAAACACTTGAAAATATTTGAAAACTCTTTTAAAAATTCTTTGTGAACAGAAGAGTGAATAATGTGAAAAATCAGATTTGCATAAGTGTTTTGAAAAATAAATTCTAGACCTATTTATAAGTCTGAAAAGACAGTTAGTTTGTTAGTTAATTCTAACAAACTGGAAACTGCTCAACAAACTTAATCTTGAAAACTGCTCTTGATCTCAGCTGATTTCACTCTACTCGTCTACAGCTGACTTGGTGAAGACTTGTCTTTCTTATTCTACACAGCTTGTCTTGACCTCATCTGAGCTCTTCATGATCATCTCCTGCAGATGACTAGACTTGAGCTTGTCTCCAGATGACATGCAAACTTTGATCTTCAGCTGACTTAATCAGTCCTTGACCTAGTCTGATCAGCTTAGTACTGAACTCTTGATCTGAGTTGTTCCTCAACGTTGTCTGCTCATCTCGATTGTTCTTTTAACTCATCAAAACTCTACTTGATCTAACATCAAGTAATCCTAATTCCAATACACAATTCCTTAAACCTAGATTCTGCTAAGGGTTTTGTAAGTAGATCTGCTCTCTGAGACTCAGTTGCTATCTTTTCTATTCTAATGTCATTCTTCTCAACATGATCTCTAATGAAGTGATGTCTGATATCTATATGTTTACACCTAGAATGCAAGACAGGGTTGTATGTCATAGCTATTGCACTATTACTATCACAATAAATAGGAACAGATGATGTTAGAATATTATAATCCCTAAGCTGCTGACTAATCCAGAGAAGCTGAGAGCAACAACTACCAGCTGCCATGTATTCAGCTTCAGTTGTGGAGGTTGCAGCAGATGTTTGTTTCTTAGATAACCAAGAAATTAATTTGTTGCCTAAAAATTGACAAGTTCCAGAGGTGGATTTCCTATCAATTTTACAGCCTCCAAAATCTTAGTCTGAATAACCCGATAGCTCGAAGTTGTCATCAGATGGGTACCACAACCCAACCTGCAAAGTCCCTTTAAGATATTTAAGTATTTTCTTAGTCGTATCCAGATGAGTTTTCTTGGGATTTGATTGGAATCTTGTACATACCTTAACTGCAAAAGCTATGTCAGGCCTACTTGCAGTGAGATATAGAAGGGATCCAATCAGTCCACGATACTCCGTTGCATCTGTGGGTATCCCCTGCTCATCTGAATCCATAGAGAAGTTAGTTGCCATAGGTATTTTAACTTCCCTACTAGTAGTCATCCCAAATTCATCCACAAGGTCTTTAACATACTTAGTCTGATGTATGAATATGCCCTTACTCGTCTGTTTAATTTGCAAGCCTAGAAAATATGTTAATTCACCCATCATAGACATCTCAAACCTGTTTTTCATGAGAACACTAAATTCTTCACACAAGGTCAGATTAGGTGAACCAAATATGATGTCATCCATATAAATTTGAACTAATAAGATGTTGCCATCTATTTCTTTTCTAAACAAAGTTCTGTCTATCTTACCTTTTGAGAAACCACTTGATATCAAGAATTCAGACAGGGTATCATACCAAGCCCTAGGTGCTTGTTTCAGTCCATATAGAGCCTTATGGAGTTTATAGACCTTGTAATTAATCCTTAACCCTGGGGGCTGTTCTACATAGACCTCTTCAAGTAACAAACCATTCAGAAATATAGACTTAACATCCATTTGAAAGACCTTTGTTAGATCAGAAAAGATTTTGATGAGTTAAAAAGGATCAACTCAGATGATCAAACGACTTCTAAGAACAGCTGAGGTAAAGGTCCGATACTAGACTGACCAGACTAGGAGGAGCTGGATAAATCAACTGAGGTCTGGAAAATTAGAGATCATCTGGAGACAAGCTCAAGTTAAGTCATCTGCAGGAGACGATTATGAAGAGCTCAGATGAGGTTAAGACAAGCTGAGTAGAATAAGAAAGGCAAGTCTTCACCAAGTCAGCTGCAGACGAGTTGTGAAAGATCAGCTGAAGATGAGAACGGTTATCAAGATTAAGTTTGTTAAGCAGTTTTAGTATGTTAAAACTAACTAACAAACTAACTGTCTTTCCAGACTTATAAATAGGTCTAGGTTTTACTTTATTAAAGACAACACTCTAACACAACACATCAATCACAATACTCAGATTTTGATTCTGCATTTTCACTTCGATTCACAAGTTTTTCAAAGTTCTAAGTGTTTATAGAACACTTTACTGTATATCTTCAAAACTCACCTATCACTGCAAAGTTAGATTCCCAGAAGAGTCTAGGAGTTTGAAGATTTGTAGATTTTTGTAAGTTGTAAAATTGTACGTTGGAAAGTGATTAAGTAAGTAGTAGAAGAGACCCTTCTTCAAGTTGAAGAAGGAGAGTGGATGTAGGATCAGTTAGATCCGAACCACTATAAGTCGTCTTGTTCTTTATTGCTTTCAATTACTTATCTGTTCTTATTCAATTTCAATTTCAATTTCAACTTTTAATCAAAGTTCAATTTCAGAATTAAAATTAGACAAATTATCAGTTTGCTTTTGATCCGGTTAAAGTTGAGTTTAAAAACAAATTCTGTTGTGTTAATGATTGGTGTGTATAGGGTAAGAGTTATTAAGACCAATTAACAAAATATCGAACCCAAGGGAGAAAGTATGCAAACGAAATTCAAGGATAAGAGTTCTAAATGGCTAAAGTTGCAACAAGTTTTTGGACTAAATCACTACAAAATGCAAGAAATTAAATGACAAGATTATGCAAACAATTTATCAAACACCTAGAATGCAAGATCAAATATACTAAAATCAATGGGGGAATTGGGTGCAAGGGATAATCTCCATCAAGGAATACATGATTAACAAGCTATGATTGTATCCAAATGCAAATCAATCAAATTAGAAAGCATAAACCATCATGAAATTAATCACTCCATTAATATCACAATGCCTAATGTGAGTATCTTTAGTTCTTCCCATCTCTCAATGTAGAAGTCCCCAATTCATACAATCATGCAAAATTGAAACCCGATTAACACCTAATCACGTTAGCTCAACTCTCGCCTATTGCTAGGGTGATCAACCATTAATCAAAAGAGACAATTCTTCATGAAGCACAATGAAGAATCACAATTAGGAAGCAAGATAATTCCATTGATCACAATTATCAACAATCATAGCATGAGGCAATCACTTAATCCCTAATTTCAATTATCCCAAGCAGAAGCTATTAGCCCATGGTGCTACAAGCAAAAGCCATGGGTAGAAAATCTAAGAAAGCAATTAACAATCTAATCACTACAAGCAATGAATTAAAGAGAACAAAGGGTAAGAACATCACCAATTAAACTTCAATAGGCAAAAATAAGAATGATTAATCTTTTACAATGCTTCAATCCAACTTCAATTCTCCCAAATCACAGCTGCAAACTTCAAATACAATCTATCAAACTACTAATATAGTGGACTAAATGTAGAATCTATTCTAATTCTAACAATCTATGGCAATTACAATTGAATTCAAGCTACAAAAATGCAAAATTCGCCCAAAGAAACTCCTAGAAACTGCTCTAAACTGCTAGAATGAATATCTCCTCTGTTTTGGCTTCCAATGGCTTTAAAACTGAATTTTTTGGTTTTGGGCACTCCTCGAGTCGAGCTTCAGGCCCTCGAGTCGATGCCTAAGAGTCGCTAACACGTTTCTTAGAAATATCTCCTGCCTCGAGTTGAGGCTCAGCCCTCGAGTCGAGGATCCTACAATTTTCTCATCCCTCGACTCGAGGCTCCTCCCTCAAGTCGAGCTCGCTGTCTTTTTGAAAATGTTTCCCTCCAGCATGAACCTCGAATCGAGTTCTGTGCACCCTCGATTTCAACCCGAGACCAGGGAATTTTTATCGAGAAGGGCTTTGGGCCCGACCCCCGTTGTCATCCCGTATGTTCATCTTTTCATTCTAAGAATACCGGTACTCTCGGTTTGGCAAAATTCCACTGATTTACCTGCAAAACAGGCGAAAAACATCAAAAACTCACAAAGTAATACTTTTTAGGCAAAAGAGTGATACTTTTCACATTTAGGCACAAAAATCACACTTTAGCTCACTTTTTGCACTAAAATTGGCCCTAAAACATGTATCAATTCACTCCAATCATACCCCCAAACTTGAATTGTTGCTCGTCCTCGAGCAACGTAGAAACTAAGAACAAAGGAGTGAATTGATTGCAATTATGTCACATGGCACTATAGACGAAAAATAAGACAATCGAACTCATCAATGAACACTTGTATCAATGCAACTATCCACTAGCAATCAAGATGAATCATGCTCAAACAAATGCTCAATCAAATACTCCACACATTGCTCCTTCCATGGAGTGATTCACTCTTCACTCAAGTGTATCAAGGTATAAAGCACTCAATCATCAAATTCATAAACTTGCACAACATATGCTTGCCACAAGACTTAATCTCAATCAAAATCAATTGTGATCAATCAAGAATCAAAGAGGTCTTTCTCTAGGTTGTAATGTAGGCTCTTTGGAAAGGTGGGATGTTTATGGATAAGAGTGACTAAATAGTAGAGACATGAATGTAAGTTAATCAATACAATACACAATCTCTTCAGTTTTCATCAAGCACACTTTTTCTTTTTGAACTTCAATGATAAATCCACCATTCACTTAAGCTTTCTCTTTTTAAGCTTACACATTGAATTTTTCTTTTCATTCACTTCACTTTTTTTCACAATTCAATTCTTCTTTTCACAACCTTTTTTTTTTTTCTTTTATGCTTCATTCATCACTTAGCTCATCATCTTCCCACACTTAGCAATCAAATCACCATCATTAGCCAACATTCAAGCTCAACTAAATATATGATAAGAAAGGTTCATAAAAATAGGCTAGAATGGTTTCAATTTCACTTGGCTTGCCAAAGAATATGGATCATAAGGCTCAACATGGCTCACTAAGGAAATCAAATGTATTTGGTAGGAAAAATTATTTGGCAAAGTGACTAAACATATCAAACATGGCCTCTTATAACTTTCAAAACATCACACAAAGATCAATATCAACAAGTCTAGTGGCAAGTTCTAGCATACAAATCATGAATGATGCACTCACAACAGATTAATCAACCGTATAAGATGTACGATTATTAAGGCACAAAAACTCACGGGCTTAAATTGAGCAATGAATCAAGCATTATCAATCACATTCATCTTCACATAATAAATCAAGAAAGCTAGCATCAAGTTACAAATCTACTCATGATCATATCAAAATCCAACTAGTCTTGCAAATCAAGCACAAGTGCTCATGTACATAAGTCCAAGCATACTCACTACTACATGAATGATACTAAAAAATATGTCAATGAATCCACAATGAAGCTCAAGTCAAAGAATATGGAATCATAGGAATAAAAGCTCAAGTCAAAGAATATGGAATCATAGGAATAAAGAATCCAAAGAAATCATCAAGTCACAATTATCAATAGACAATAAGCTTAAAAAGATCAAGGACATCATAGCATCCATAAAATCATCCATCAATTCAAAACATCAAATTCATCACATCATCACATCAACAAGTCCATCAACAAACAATCACCAAGATAAGAGTACAATCCACCAAAACATAAGCATCTAAAATCTAAGGAGAGGGAATGAGGGATAGGGGGTAGCCCTAGTAGTCGGACGGCGGCGGTGGAGGAGGATAGCTCGGCCCGAAGTTCCACGAGCTCATTTGTTGAAGGAGGGCATACATATCGTTTTGAGTCTTCATTGATTCCTCTTGCATCTTCCTAGTCTCTTCATTGAACCTACGAGACTCCTCCATCATCCGGTACATCTCATCCTGACGGGTCAGACTCTCAATGTGCATCCTCTGACTGTCTGCCCACATCTCCTCAGTCAAAACCCACGGCCTCTGAGATGAACTCCCTGCCTCGTACTCTCAACTCCTCATCTCATCCTGCCAGTACATATTGATCTCTGGCTGATACTCCTCTTCCATCTGGACAGGCGGCTCTTCTTGCTCTGGCTCCTCGTCATCCTCGTCTTCAGACTCAACCTCCTCCTCAACCTCTGCTTTAACTGCATCTCCCTCATCATCAGAAGAATCAGAATCTGACCCTGACTGCTGGCCTGCCTGATCATCGTCATCCCCTTCATCTCTAAGCACATCCCCATGCTCCCTCATGTAGGCATCTATGGCATCGGTGTGACGCTGCGACCACATGTGCAGGTTAATGGTCACAAAAGCAGTGGATCCAAAAACCGTCGTCAACCTCTTATTAGGAAGAGGGAATCGGCCACCATGGTGCTGCTGAAAACACCACGTCCTCCCGATACGATCCAATGTCCTCATGCGTCTCATCGTGTCTGTAGTAAGATCTGGACCATCTAATGCCGCGAGGTTATGAGTCGGAATCCCAAGATGCTCAACTATCAGAGTAATCATCCCACCAAAATTGATCTTCTTAAATTTTGTGCTCGTCGCTCTCTCAAACAA
Source organism: Paraleonurus japonicus (assembly GCA_030762865.1). Taxonomy (NCBI): domain Eukaryota; kingdom Viridiplantae; phylum Streptophyta; class Magnoliopsida; order Lamiales; family Lamiaceae; genus Paraleonurus; species Paraleonurus japonicus. Next base: position 15,332,102 of record CM061055.1, on the reverse strand, counting down.
ATAGCAGAGGTATGCAGCTGCGTTGAACCTCACTCTATGTAAGAAGCACCACAAGACATATAGCTCTTCAGAGACTACGGCTCCTCCTTCCGATCTCGCGAATATGGTACTCGCGAGGATCTTCTCTAAGTATCGGACCACCGGGTTCCGAATGTGCGTGCTCTTAGACTTCCCCGGCACAAACTCGGGTTGACTTGGAGCCCCCGAATCAGAAATACGCCTCCAGAACTTTTTGGCATTGTACTCCTCTCTAATGTTGAGCAATGATCTATCAGGGTCAGTAGGCGCTCCGAGTAGCTCATTGATCTCGTCCAAAGTCAATTCATATTTGTTCCCCATAAGCTCAAAAGTGATCTTCCTTGCAAACTTATTCCTCCTCGCCTTGTGGACTTTAACTGTGCATAAAAAATCGAGAGTGAGTCCAAGATGGGCCCGAGGCCTCTTAGCTAGAAAGCCTCCCATGCCTACTTGCTCGAACAATCGAGGGATATCATCCTCAATCCCCATGGAGAGCATGCAATTATGATCAACTAGACGAGTTTTGACCACCTCCTTATACAACTCAGCATACAGGATGATATGCTTTCTCCACTTATAGTCATCCCATTGAATTCCCAATTCAGCGAGCATCCGGTGTGCAAAACATATTGCTTCTTCTCTCTCTCGGATCTCAGCATCCGAATAATTGTGGCCATCCACTCCCTTAAACATGATTCCTGCACAAATAATCCCAATAGCACAAATTAGTCACACAATTAAAATGCTAGCTCAAAATATCACTCTACCATGGACGAGTCAACAACACTATATCCAAACTCAACAACATTCCTAGTGACTAGGCAACTAAATCCTCAACAAATGGTCAATGAGTCAATCAAAGCACATAAAATCAATAGAAGTGCTCAACTAATCCTCAAAATATACATACTTATCTAGATGGCTTCACAATAAGCACCAAAGAAACTAAGCTCAACGAATAATCATGCAATTAAGCTCCAAAAATCATATCTCCAAAACATGAACCAACTAGCAAGCATTTAGACAATCAAGCATTAGTCACAATCAACTTCTATCATTATCAAAACCTCAAATAGACCAACTATCCCACAATTGCACTAGACATCCTATCATGCTCAAAAATCACAATTCAAGCCAAATTCACAAATAAACGAGCAACACAATATCTACAATCCTAAACATGTTCCTACAATCCTCAATTAACTCAAAAATTCTCCATAAAGGCTTCAATTTATCAATATCAATCATGCATACCAAGTGTTTGACAAAATGCCCAAATAAAATTCTAATTCAAATAAATTCATGCAATTTCATCAACACCCAAGCATCACTCATACACCAATCATGAAATTGAAAGCCAAAAGAGAAGAAATTACATACCTTTTTGAAGAAATTCGGCTAGAAATGATAAGAATAGGACACCTACGAACTTTCCACTAAAAACCCCAAATTTGGTTTCACAAACCCTCAAAATCCAATCTTGGATGCAATGATATGATAATATGATGAAATTGTGATGATTAATCGGTGACAAAGGTTGGGAAGTGTCGAAAATATGGAGAAACGGCGAAGAGGAACAGTAATTTGGGGTAAACCCTCGAGTCGTGGAATGTTATGACTGAATCGCGATTTTTATAGCAGACACCAGCCTCGAGTCGAGGGTCAGGCCGCGACTTGAGGAACACCGATTTTTCAAAAGCCTCGACTCGAGGTTTCTCCCTCGAGTCGAGGGATGTGCCGTTTTCAAAAAATTTTCTAAGTCTCAATGCCTCGACTCGAGGACTATGCAAGCTCGACCTAGGGTCGAGACCAGGGAATTTTTTACGATTCCTGGGCCCGACCCGACCCCCGAAACTCCTAAAATCGACCTCTACGCCCCTAACGAACCCAAATATGCAAGAAATTACCGTGTTGGTCCCTCGATTTAAGCCCGGTCGCTCATTCGATCGAGGAGATCGGGTTCTCTTCCCTTATGCTCATTTCACCAACTTTTAAGCTCTCCTTTCCTTCTCGATTCCTTGATTCCCTTGAAATTACGTTCCTTTTCACTCCAAGTAGTGAGTATACCTACACACGGCCATCATAAATCATCAAATAATCTTCACTAAGAGATGCATTTCTACCCTAAATAACACACACCCCCAAACTTGAATGAAGATATGCATTCAAAATTAAGTATGGGAATGATACAATTATGCAACCCTTAAATGATATAAACACTTAAGCTCAATATCCCAATATACTATCCATCAACTAACATCTTCTCCTAAGCATGAGCAATTCCCAAGAATCCAAGGCAAAAATCCACAAAAAGAAAGACAAAACACAAACACAAAACAAACACACCAAAGCAATAAAAAGATGGGTTGCCTCCCATCTAGCGCTAGGTTTAACGTCCTTTGCCGGACGGAACTCAAGGAGTTCACACTTCCCTTTCTTTGTCAATGTAGAGACCGGCTTTGTGCTACACTAGGTGTTCCTTTGCAAAAAGGCAACACCCCCACTTATCCTCTAGGAGTAGCTTTCCTCCTTCTTTGATTTCTTTCACCGTAAGCACCTCTTTCGGTCTTTCAACACCAAGTAGCCGACTCCAATTTGATTCACACCACACCACTTGATCTCCTACTTCAAACTTTTCCTACCTTTTCTCAAGTGGTGCCTTTTTCTCAATCAATACCCCCAAACTTGAGCCATGCTCAAATTTGGTCAACTCTTTTTCACTTTCTTCTTTCTTCTCTTGTTCACCGGGGTCAAGCAAAGGGCCCTTTATCGATTTCTCCTTCCTACAATCATCAAGGGAAACACAATACTTGTTAGAGATGATTTTACAAGAGGGAAGGAAATGCTCATTAACTAAAGGATAAGTAGAAGTAATAGGTGTAGAAACTTCCCTTTCAATGGAAGGGCATTCATCAACAATCTCTATGTATCCACACGTTTTCTTCTCTACCTTGCTTTGAGCAACCTCTTCCTCATGAACTCTTGTAAATGTCACTTCGTCACCATTTGAGCTCAACTTAAGCTCTCTTTTTTCCACATTAATCATAGTCTTGCCCGTTGCAAGAAAAGGTCGACCAAGAATGATCGGTGCCTCAAGTTCCTCCTTCATGTCTAATACAATAAAATCCACCGGGAATATGAGTTTACCAACCCCTACTAATACATCTTCAATTATCCCAAATGGTTGAGCATATGATTGATCCGCTAATTGAAGATTGATGTTCGTAGGAATCACCTCCCCTAAATCCAATTGCTTGAACACGGACAATGGCATCACATTAATACTTGCTCCTAGATCACATAAGCCTTAAATATTTACCTTCTCTCCAATCTCACATGGGATAATGAAGCTTCCGGGATCCTTCTTCTTTTGTGGCAAGTGTCTCTCCAAGATGTCTTTGCATTCTTCCACTAGCTTGAGCATCCCCTTCTCATCCCAACTCCTTTTGTTGGACATAATTTCTCCCAAGAACTTCTTATAATGTGGAACTTGTTCAAGGGCCTCCAAAAGTGGGATATCGACATGCAAATTCTTGAAAATCTCTAAAAACCTACCAAACTCTTCATCAAGTTTCTTCCTCTCTAGTCTCTTTGAAAATGGAACCGGATTAGCCTTCATTGGAACTCCCTATTCATTCTTCGATTTTTCTTCCTTCTTTGCCTTTCCCCTCACTTTCACCTCTTCTTCACTTTTCTTCTCCTCCACAACCACTCTTTCTTGTCTCTCTCCTTCTTCATTCACCCCCTCTTCTTCAAACTCCTCTTCTTTGGACATTTTTGGACCTTCATAGCTAGTGCCACTCCTTAGCTTGATTGCACTACAAAACTCTTTAGGGTTTGGCTCGGTAGTGGATGGATACTTTCCTTTATTTTGTAGATGGTCCACCATAGATGAGAGCTTCCCAACCGTAGTAGCAAGTTGCCCTACTTGATGCTCGATCGTCTTGAAACGAGTGTCCATTTGCTTCCCTATATCATCAAGCCTTGAGTCATTAGCTTCCAACTTCTTCACAATCAACCCCAAAATCTCCTCCGTGGTAGCCTTTCCTTCATTGTTTGGAGCCTTTGCACCCGGATCAAATCCGGGAGGAAATTGAACGGCGGCTCTCGGATTGGCATATGAAAAATTTTCGTGTCTCCTCCATGTATTCCCATTAAATTGAGCTTGCGGTTGAGGTTGATAGCTTTCTTGTGGCCTATTTTGATAAGACATTTGGTAAGGCCTTCCTCCTTGATAGTTCCCTTGAAAGTTTCCTCCTTGATAGCCTCCTTGGAATGGAGGCCTACCCATATAACTCACTTCTTCAACCGACAATGAACTTAGACCAACATCAACATGAGGAACGGATGGACTCACACTTGCTTGGCTTTGTGAAGTAGTAAGAGCTCCCAATCGGTCCATGATAGTCATCATCATACTCTTCATACTCTCGATCTCATCAACTTGTGACACTCTATGGTGTGCTCCCCTATTAACCGACACTTGGAATGAATCTTGAGCTATGTTCTCCATTATTTCATTCATTTGCCCCACGGTTTTAGACCAAATCGATCCATTAGCACAAGCATTCAAAAATGACCTATCCCCATCCGTCAAACCATTGCAAAAGTACATAATGGTTTGCTCCTCTGGAAAACCGTGTTGAGGACAATTGATAAGTAACATGCCATACCTCTCCCACGCCTCCGGTATTGTCTCCCCATTCTTTTGTCGGAAGTGGGAAATAGCCTTCTTAGCTTGCACGGTCTTTGATGGTGGGTAAAACTTCATCAAAAATTTCTTCGACAACTCTTCCTATGTACGTACGGTCCCGGGCGGTAATGAATTAAGCCATGCTTTTGCTCTTCCTTTCAATGTAAAGGCAAAGAGCCTCAACTTTTTCGCATCTTCGGGTACCCCATGGTATTTTGTAGTGTCGACAATCTCAAGAAATTGTGCCATATGTTGATGTGGGCACTTATTTTCTTCTCTTCCTTCAAATTGCTTCTCCCTAAGCATTCTCACCAAAGCGGGACTTATCTCAAAGTTATTAGCATCTATCCTCGGCCTTGCTATCCCATCATAGTGCTCTCTAAGTTGTGGTTCAAAGAATTCTCTCAAAGGCCTTCCTTGAGATGGTGGCTCATTTACGGGTTGTGGTTGGGCATTTGGTATGTGAGGTGGCTCATGATATCGTGGCTCTTGATTATACGGCATATGGGGATAGTATGGTGGAAATTGTTGTGGATGAGGTGGATAGTAGGGATATTGATGAGCTTGAGGTGGATAAGGATATGGATTTTGGTAGGGGTAATTTTGTGGTGGCATCCCTTGAGGGAAAGGGCCAACTTGAGCATGGAAATGATTCCCATTACCTCCATTCTCTACTCCTCCTTCTCCTTGTCCATGCACTTCCTCTACTTGAGGATCACCCACTAGTCTCTCCTCATGCCTTTGATCTTCTCCTTCCATAGCTTCCCTTCTTCTTCTCACACGATTTCTTCTCAACGTAGCCTCAATTTTCGGATTTAGTGGCAAGGGTGGAAGACCACTTGATCTTGTTAGCATACACCTACAATGCCACAAATCCAAGTATCAAATTCCAACCAATAAATTAACTAAAACAAAAACAAAAGCAACAATTAGCCACTTCAAACAATCCTCAAATCTCACTTATAGGCGCAAAAACTAACTCCCCAGCAACGGCGCCATTTGATTGGTGTGTATAGGGTAAGAGTTATTAAGACCAATCAACAAAATATCGAACCCAAGGGAGAAAGTATGCAAACGAAATTCAAGGATAAGAGTTCTAAATGACTAAAGTTGCAACAAATTTTTGGACTAAATCACTACAAAATGCAAGAAATTAAATGGCAAGATTATGCAAATAATTTATCAAACACCTAGAATGCAAGATCAAATATACTAAAATCAATGGAGGAATTGGATGCAAGGGATAATCTCCATCAAGGAATACATGATTAACAAGCTATGATTGTATCCAAATGCAAATCAATCAAATTAGAAAGCATAAACCATCATGAAATTAATCACTCCATTAATATCACAATGCCTAATATGAGTATCCTTAGTTCTTCCCATCTCTCAATGTAGAAGTCCCCAATTCATACAATCATGCAAAATTGAAACCCGATTAACACCTAATCACGTTAGCTCAACTCTCGCCTATTGCTAGGGTGATCAACCATTAATCAAAAGAGACAATTTTTCATGAAGCACAATGAAGAATCACAATTAGGAAGCAAGCTAATCCATCGAGTCGAGGCCTAAGAGTCGCTAACATGTTTCTTCAAAATATCTCCTGCCTCGAGTCGAGGCTCAGCCCTCGAGTCGAGGATCCTGCAATTTTCTCATCCCTCGACTCGAGGCTCCTCCCTCGAGTCAAGCTCGCTATCTTTTTGAAAATGTTTCCCTCCAGCATGAACCTCGAGTCGAGGTCTGTGCACCCTCGATTTCAGCCCAAGACCAGGGAATTTTTATCGAGAAGGGCTTCGGGCCCGACCCCCGTTTTCGTCCCGTATGTTCATCTTTTCATTCTAAGAATACCGGTACTCTCGGTTTGGAAAAATTCCACCGATTTACCTGCAAAACGGGCGAAAAACATAAAAAACTCACAAAGTAATACTTTTTAGGCAAAAGAGTGATATTTTTCACATTTAGGCACAAAAATCACACTTTAGCTCACTTTTTGCACTAAAATTGGCCCTAAAAACATGTATCAATTCACTCCAATCAGTTAACTTTGGTTTCTTGAATTAATTTTCTAAGATTTGTAAAAACTTGGAAAATCTATTTAACCCCCCCTTCTATATTTTCCCTAGAAGGCTGGTTCAAGTTTTCTTTTGTATACTCAACTAAGTGGGACCAACAACCTTGAAAGATTTATAAGCAGCAAATGCCAAAAATAGCCTTATTGCTTCTAATCTGGCAACTGGAGCATAGGTTTCATCATAGTCTATCCCCTCAGACTGTGAGTAACCTTGTGCTACCAATTTTGCCTTATTACGAACAATAATGTTGTCTTCATCAGTTTTATTTTTAAACACCCATTTGGTGCCTATAATCTTTCTATGTAAGGGTCTGTCCACCAGTTCCCAAACATTTTGCCTTTCAAACTGATGCAGTTCTTCCTGCATGGCTGTTATCCAGTTTGGATCAGATAGAGCCTCCTCAATAGACTTAGGCTCGAGAAGTGACACATAGCAACTGAACATACTTTGGAAATCTAACATTGTTCGTGTCTGAACACTACTAGATGGATCCCCAATGATCTGAACAGCTGGATGATAACTTCTCATCCTCTTGCCTGCTTGGGTTGAAGTACCTGTTGGAACCACCGGATCACATGCATGTAAACGCAACAGAAAGAAAATCATACCTATTCACCGTAATAGGTGAAGTCGAACCAGTTCTAAGGACAGAACTGCGGATCAAGGATGAGCCACGAACCTCACGATCTTCTGCCGTATTCCTATCTCTATCCCTTGGACGTCGTGTGGTCGATGATCTTCCAAGGAATCAGAATCCGCCTCTTTCTGATCTTACATTTTTTTCGCACGCCTGGTGGCTCTGATATAGGGTTTATTTATAGGCTACAACAGGGACCCTAATGAGGAATTAGGGTTGGGCAACCTGATGGGCCTAAACGTCCTGTGTTCAGTCCGAACACTCCACTTAAGCCCATCAATTATAACTCGGTCTACTAAAGAGTTATAATTGAATTACCGTCCTAATCCCATATTACAATATGGGCTCCTTTATTATGTGTACGTTTATTTCCCCGTGTTTAAGATATCTAATGTCCATAAATTAATTAAGTTACTGACAACTTAATTAATTTACATCTAATTCCAAGTGTAGTACCACTCATCTTTATTATCATGTCAGATTAAATCCACCTGCAGGGTTTACATGATAATCTTTATGAGCTCCTCAAGGGGACATCATCATCCTAAATAATTAGGACACATATTCCTACTATAATCAACATCACACCATATAAACAGTGCTATCTCCCAATTCACCGAGCCTATTGATTTAATAAATCTCACCCATTGGCAAATTAAAGAAACATACACTGAGTACATGTGCCCGTTATTATATAGGGATTAAGAAGACGTACATTCATAATAACAGAGGTCTTGTTCTTTTATATAGTCAGTACAAATTGAACAACCTCATATGGTCCTGCTCAATACATACAAAATGTACTAGTGTAATTTTATAGTCAAGATAGACTAATCAACTGATTCTTCCTGAGCAGACGTTCCCCTTTCATCTACTGACCCTAACTGATCAGATGATGTCAAGGGTGTCTCCTAAGATGGAACCTGAAGAGGAGTTGCCTTCTGATTCTCAGATGGGGATTCTTCATCATCTGAATCTGAATCAAAACTAGGCAAATAGATTATCCTATGTTTAGTTTTAGTCAGTTCAATTTTATCTAGATCATCTATAATTTGATTCACTTTATCTGAAAAAGTATGCAATTCATCAAATACCACATGAGGAGTTTCCTCCACACAAAGAGTTGTCTTATTGAAGACTCTGAAAGCTTTGGAAGTGTTGGAATATCCCAAGAATATTCCATCAGCTGCCTTAGCATCAAAAGTCCTCAGGTTAGACATCTCATTGTTATGGATGAGCATTTATACCCAAAAGCACGAAAGTATGAGATTCTAGGAACCTTACCTTTCCAAAGCTCATAAGGTGTCTTACTCTTGCTCTTGACTGGTAAGTAGTTGTTCTGAGTGTAGCAAGCAGTGTTGATGGCCTCAGCCAAGAACCTATGAGGTGTTCCATACTGAGCTAGCATGCTCCTGGCTGCTTCTTTGAGAGTTCTATTTCTTCTCTCCACAACTCCATTCTGCTGTGGTGTTCTAGCTGAAGAAGTCTCATGAATTATACCATTCTCATTCAGATAGTTAGATAAACAAGAATTCAAGAATTCAGTTCCCTTATCACTCCTAAATTTTAATAATATTAACACCCTTCTCATTTTGAATTTGTCTGAACAGATCAGGGATCTTGTTCACTGTCTCATTCATTTTGAAAAGAAATATTACTCAAGTGTATCTAGAAAAGTCATCAACAACTACAAGGGTATACTTCCTTCCACTAAAGCTGAGTGGTGTAACAGGTCCAAACAAATCAAGATGAAGGAGTTGTAAAACCCTTTCAGATGAAGATGTGTTAGATCAAGAAGGGTTTGATGAGTTAAAAGAAGTAATTCAGATGAACAGATGACTATGAAGAACAGCTGAGGTCAAGGTCTAGTACTGAGCTGATCAGACTAGGTCGAGAACTGGACAAGTCAGCTGAAGACTGTAAAGTTGCAAGTCATCTGGAGACAAGCTCAAGTCTAGTCATCTGCAGGAGACGAGTATGAAGAGCTCGGACGAGGTCAAGACGAGCTGAGTAGAATAAGAAAGGCGAGTCTTCACCAAGTCAGCTGCAGACGAGTAGCGGAAAAAAAAACAGCTGAGGATAAGAGTAGTATCCAAGATTAAGTTTGTTGAGCAGTTTTAGTTTGATAGAACTAACTAAAAAACTAACTGTCTTTTCAGACTTATAAATAGGTCTAGTTTCATTTTTCAAATACAGAACTACATCACGAATAACACATTATCCACGATATTCAGATTTCTATCTTCACAATCAATTCACAAGTTTTCAAAAGAGTTTTCAAAAAGTTCTAAGTGTTTATAGAACACTTTACTTGTAATCTTTCAAGTTCACTACTCACTGTAATAGTTAGGTTTTAAAGAAGAATTTAGGAGATTGAAGATTTGAAGATCTTCACAAGTTGTAAACTGTAAGTTGGATTGAAAGTAAGTGGTAAGCAGAGTGCCTTCTTCAAGTTGAAGAAGGAGAGTGGATGTAGGATTATTCATAATCCGAACCACTATAAATCTTGGTGTTCTTTATTGCTTTACTTTACTTAATCCGTTTCTTTCAATTTCAGTTTATCAATCAAAGATTAATTTCAGAATTCAAGTTAGACTAAATATCAGTGTGCTTTTGATCTAAATAAAGTTGAGTTTAAAATAGAATTCCGCTGTGTAACTTTGGTGTTTTGAATAAGTTTTGAAAGATTTGTAAAATCTGAAAAATCTATTCAACCCCCCCTTCTAGATTTTTCCTAGAAGGTTGATTCAAGTTTCCTTTAATCTACTCAACTTAGTGGGACCAACAAGATGTGTTAATACTTTTAAAGGAGTGTCTGGGCTGTTTACCTTTTTGACAAGCATCACATTTCAGATCAGTTGAACTAAGCTTCTCAGGTTGTCCTTTTACAAGATTCTTCTTAGCTAGTTTGCTAAGGGTTTTGAAATTCAGATGACTAAGCCTTTTATGCCATAGCCAACTGAGATCATCTCCACCTTTAGCTACCAGACATGTATCTTTGGGGAAACTATTAAAATTAGCCACATAGACATTTCCATGTCTGAAACCAGTTAAGAGTACCTTGTCTGAGGAACTATCTAAGATATCACACTTATCTTTAGAAAATTTAACAAGAAAGTCTTTATCACAGAGTTGAAAAATAGACAACAAATTATGCTTTAAACCTTCTACAAAATAAACCTCAGATACCTGGACATCCCTTATAATTAATGTACCAACTCCCTTAGTCTGTCCACAGTTATTATCTCAAAACAAGACTCTAGGACCATCAATATTATGAAAGTTTGATAATAGCTTCTTATCACAAGTCATGTGCTGTGAACAGCCACTGTCTATGTACCAGATGGAAGCTAGAATCTCTTCTTTTAATGACAGTCCCTGGGATTCCTGCAAGACAGATTAAGTATGAGGTACCCTAGTGATCTTGGGTCCTTTGAGGTCAATGATGGTATCCAAACAAATATTTCACTTTTTAACAATAAACCAGATTGTATTTGCCTACCAAATCTGTCTACAAATACATCACATTTCAATGAGAATTTATTGTAGTCAGATTTAGTAACTTTCTTTAACTTTGGAAAAATGGGATAGCATCTGCTTCTCCCATCAAAAGAACTATAATAAGAATTTCTTCTAATCTTGGTTCTGGGAACCCTCTTGGTCAGATCTGGATTCCTTTTCTGAATTTTATTTTTCAGATTAGGTGATGCAGTCCTCATCTGACTCTGTGGTTTCCAAGGCCCAATTTTAACTTCTTTTGATGTTTCAGCAGCCTTCACAAATTCCTTGGTTTTTGAACTTCTGATTTATTATTTCTATCATAGCCAAGTCCTGTTTTATCATGAGATCTTTCAGAAGTTCTAAAGATATGGTCTATGACTTATTGTGAGTTATTAAGTTGGCTCATTTTGAAGACAAGCTTCTCATTGGCCTTCTTAATTAACTCATTTTCATTACAGACCACTTCAAATTTATCTTTCAAAGATTTCAATTCATTCTATAATCTTTCAGGCAGACTAGCTGATGTACTAGCCTCATCTTGGGGTAAACATTCCCCCTTGAATGTTTCCTCAGACTTAGAATAGTTTACAACTTGTTTGCCTTTAACTAGAGTCTGAATTTGTTCTTTCAAAGTAAAATTTTCAGTCTCTAATTGTTTATAAGCACTTAGAGACATCTTTAAATCTTTCAAAAGTCCTTTGATAACAATTTGGTCATTGTCTGAGTCAGATTTGTAAGAATCATTATCAGATGAGGAATAGTAATCTACCTCTTTGGCCATCAGACAGATTTCATCGTCTGATCCAAAATCAGATGATGATGATGACTTTCTTGACTCTTTCTCCTCAGCAAGAAGAGCTCTCTGATCTGCAAAACGTCTATCTCTCTTTTTCCTTTTCTCCTCTCTTTCTTTAGGAGTCAGCTGGGGACAGTCATAGCTGAAGTGCCCTGGCTTGTTACAGGTGTAACAAGTATCTCCCCGGTCTAATTTAGGACTAATAGGATTCCTTTTTGCAGGAGATTTATACCTTCTTGTCTGATCTCTTCTTTTGTCATCATCTATTGACTCATCATCTTTCCTCTTTGATCTGTATCCTTCTCTGCAAATTTCAACTTATTACGCTTATATTTCATCCTTAATCGATCATACCTTTTTGTTAGCAAATCCATCTGTTCCTTCAAGGATAGATCAGCTCCTTTAGGCTCAGCTATAGTCTTGTCTTCTCTATTGACAAAGGCAAGAGTCTTAGATGAGGTGCTTGACTCCATCTCATCTTCCTTATCTTCAATCTGAATATCATATTCTAGAGCTTTAAGATGAGAAAATAAGGTATGATGAGAGATTGAGGACAAATTCTGAGTTTCTTTGAGGATATTGACCTCTTCTCTCCATCTTTTACTCAAAGATCTGAGTATCTTGTTATTGATTTCCTTTTTTGTATAATTCTTTCCCAAATCTGCAGCTTTGTTGAGAAGATTTGTCAATCTGACATCCAGTTGTTCAACAGTTTCACTTTCTTTCATCTTGAATGTATCAAATGCATGCAACACTGATTGTAATTTATCCTCCTTTACTTGATCAGATCCCTCGCACACATTAGCAAGTATTTCCCACATTTCCTTCGCTGTTTTACATCTTTTAACTTTTTCAATCCAATCTTTACTCAGTGTCTCGATAATCTCAGTCCTTGCCACTTGATTTAGATTATGGATCTTCCTCTCATCATTAGTCAGCTCAGCACTTTTCTTCTCTTGCCCAACCCTCGTTTCTGCAGTTCCAGTTCCATCACTTGTACCTCCATAATAGAATTTTATTGGACCTTCCTCAAGAACTTCCTCCATTCGATCATGGATTGCTTTCAGATGATTTTCCATTCTGAATTTCCAATAATCATAATCCTCAATAGAGAACTCAGGTAGGCTCCTGGTTTTCTTACTTTTAACAGATGACATAGTGAATCAAGAAACTCAACAAGAACATGTTAGCAAGGTTAGTAAATCGAAAATAGAGAGAATGGACAAAAACAATTCTAGAAACTTTTCAAGACCACAAATCTATATCAGAAACAGCTTAACACTGCTCTGATACCACTTGTTGGTCCCACAGATTGAGTGGTTTATTAAAGAGCTTAGATAACCTTCTAGTGAAAATCTAGAAGGGGGGGTTGAATACATTTTCAAATCCTATTTCAAAGACTAGATTATCAATTCAAAGTATCAAAGCTTATGCAACGGAAAACAATTTTAACTCAATCTCTAAGGATCAAAAGTAATCTGATTAAGAATCTGAAATTGAGTTTGTTTGAATGTTTCATTAAAAGCAAGATAAGTAATCAAAACGGTAAAGAACACCAAGTCTTATAGTGATTCGGATCAAACAGATCCCACATCCACTCTCGTTCTTCAACTTGAAGAAGGGCCTTGATTGTCGTCATTTTATCGTAGATATACCACACCAACCAGTTATCAAACCCAAGGAAATTAGGAGAGCAAGGATCCCTAGAGATACAAGCTTTGCGGAATTATCGAGTCAATCACGGGATTATGCTATAAACTTAGATCAACAAATAAAACCAACAAACAAGCAAGATCAATTAACTAAAGAACAAGCAACTATAAAAGCAATTAAACTAGAAAGCGAATAACACGAGACAAATACCAAGGAGAAACAAGTGCTCGGGTGCAATTCACCAAAGAATCATCAATTACGGATCAAACAAGATTGGAAAATCCACATGCAAGAGAATGATAAGGTCAATCACGTATGAAGCACTCAACCGTACTGGATAAGCCTAGGAAGAGCACACAATAAGCACGTAGATTATCTTAGAGACGACACTCTAAGCCCCCTCACTAATTACCCAATTAATAATCAAGCAATTACATACCCTTATGCCGATTCTAATGGAATTAACCAAGTCTCCTTAAGTTAACCCAATATTGATATTGGTCACACCTCTACTCCTATCACCATAATCAATACCCATGGCAATCAAGAGTGAAAATAAGAAATCCATACCAATTGCAATAAAATAAATGAGAGATAAGAGAGATAACACCTGAAATTCTTCAAAACTTGAAATAAATTTGCAATTCATACAAAATCCTTGAATCCTTGCTTGAAATTGTAATTACAATAAAATAAACTAATGATCTAAGCTAGATATCTATTGGGCAATGGAAATTAAATTCTATCTTATGGAGATTTAAAGGCAATTAACTAATATAAGCTAGTGTGTGAAAAAGTGTTAAAGAGTGTGTGTGATTTTCTATCTAATTCTATGGGATTGTTAATCCCCTAATGATCTATATCCTCATTCTCAGAAATTGGCTATATATAGTGAGGGATTATGTAAGTTTTAAGTTATTGCAATAAGGCCCCAAAAATATGAAAAATTTAGGAAAAGAATAACGCAACAAATCTGTGCTTTCAACTCGGTTGGCAATGTGCGCCTCGGTCCGAGGCAGAAATGGGGCTTAAACCGAGTTAACGTTCTGCTTCTCAAAATTTGCCTCGACATGCCTTGACATGCCTCAACTCGGTTGTGTGGAGACCTCGGCTCGGGTAATAGGATTGCACCTCAGATCGATGGAGATTGAGCGCTGGATCGAGTTGCATGGTTAACGGTTGATTGGAAATGTGCTACGCGGCGACGGCTGGAACTGTGACGGCGATGGCTAGGCGCTGGTTTACATCGGTGATGGTGAAGTAAACGACGATGGCACCGGTGATTGGGTAATTGATGGGCGGCGATGATTGGTGGTTCTGTGTCGAGGCGGTGGTGATTGGTCGTGGAGCGTCGCCAGTGATGGAGGTTGTGTTTCGCGACGGTGACTGGCCGTGGATAACGGATCTATGGTGGTGGTAATTGGTTGATTGATGATTGTTGCAGATTTGATGATTTGGGGGTAGGGCGCGTTACGGTGAAAATCTTGAAGAAGATGATGGATGAACTTCTCAATTTCGTGGGTGCGATGATTGCATAGTTGTGGGTGTATTCTCTGATTCGATGGGTGTGCAATTTTGGGTAATTTGCTTGCCACAACTTCGTTCGGCCGTATTTTCTTCATATGAACTCCGTTTGACCCGATTCTTTTTGTGTTGTGAAGCTCTCTCGGCCCTCTTTCCAACCATATAATTTCTCATTTGAATTGAATACAACAAATGTCCTCAATTTGCACTCAAAATTGACCTCAACCTACAAATTAAATACTCAAACCACCAAATCAAATAATTAAATGCAATTAACCAATTAAATGTGAATTAACATGAAAATGATATCAAATTGAGATAATTAAGCACACAATAATCATGCAATTTTCACATTAATCAACTCCCCAAAACTTAAGGTTGTTGCTTGTCCCGAGCAACGAAATTTAAGAACAAGGGGGAAAATTGCATAGGCTCACTTAATACATGGACTTATCAACACAATCATGCAATCAAGCAATCTTCTTCAAATAAATTATCAAGCCAAAGAGCAACTAATCACCATCACATGTTTTGTGCTTCAACAATAGCAAATTCGAACAAATTGTCTACCAAAATTTCACAAGATATGTGTTTCACATTCATCACTCAAAAGTGTATAGGGCAAATATACTCTCAATCAATCAAATCAAACAAGTGCACTATCATAGGCTTGCCACAAGTCTACATTTTCTACCACACAAAAATGATCAATCAAGGAATCAACAAGGTCTTTATATTTGGTTGTAATGTAGGTTCTTTGGTAGAGGTGGAAGATTTGGATAAGTGACTTGTAAACTAGTGGAGCGAGAGGTCAAGACGCCTAGGAACATCTCTTACTCTCAAGAGAAAGTGCAATTGTACGGGTTGCACCCATAATACTCAACTCACACAATTTACTCGTTTTCTTTACAACTCATTCTTCTCACTCAATAGTCATAGAACTCTTTATTCTCTTTTTCATTCAATCAAACACAATATGTCCAAGAGATTTTTTCTTTTCTTCTCTTCATCATTTCTTTTCTAATCACATCTCTTTTTTTTTTTTTTTCAAGTGCACAATTTTTTCTCATCTTTTTCTTTTCATTTCACAACTCAAATTTTTCCACCACTCTTCTTTCAAAGCACAAATTAACCTCTTTAAAAGCATTACACTCCACTAGTTATTGGGGACAATTAGGCTCATAAAAGATAAAAGGCTAATTCCGTAGGTTTGCCAAAGAAATAAGTCTAAATAAGCTCAAAGTGGCTAACTACGGAATAATATCATTTGGTAGGATAAATTTGGCCAAGTGACTAAATCAATTCAAAGATGGCCTTGTATCACATTCCAAAACTTAACACCTAAGTAGCTTTTAATTAATAAAAGTGGCAAGTTCTAGAGCACACAAGCATGATTGATACACACATCAAGGAAACACGACTCAAAATTATGCAAGTTAAGGCTCAAATCTCACAAGGTTATCAAGGTAGACAAAATGCTCTCCTAATCAATGTTTATATACAAACACACATTACAATGACTAAATAACCCTCTAACTCAACTCATCATCCAATTCAAATCACAAGATCACCAATTAAGCATACAACAAGTCCACAATCAAGATCACCTTACTCAATTTCCCATCACAAATTACACATCCAAAATGATAAACTCAAAGATATGCAATAAATCCATAAATAAGCTCTAAATTCACAAAAAAATTTCCTCATGCTAATGAGAGGCAAGTTGGTGCAACGAAAATCGCTAAACTAACACACCTCCCCAAACTTTTTCATTGCTAAGCAATTAAAAGTTTGGTAAGATAGTTAGCTAATTGAGTTGCACACAACTACCCACTACTAAGAAATGAAAGCACAACACCAAAATCATATACAAGTATAGTATAACATGTAAGCTCAAAAACGAAGTGCGCCGGTGCAAATGGAAAAGCACGAAAAGAGGCACACCTCCCCCAAACTTGGACAAGTCCAAGTCTAGAGAAGGTGTTGTACCTAAAGGTCTTCAAGTACCCTCTCTCCTTCAAGCTTGCAAGCCTCACCAAGCCTCAAATGCACACTCTCAACTTCCTAACAAGAAAACACAAATACACTTACACACTTATTGAAATCAACGAAACAAAAACAACAAAAACGAGAAAAACGATGGGTTGCCTCCCATCCAGCACTATTTTTAACGTCCTATGCCGGACATTATTCATTAAATTCAAACTCCTTTTCATCGGAATGGCCAAGGATATCGGTCCTGCTTGCCATTATATCTCATCCTTTGGGCTTCAAGATAATGGTGGTTCTTATCATTGGTAGACCAGTCATCCATATCCTTGCACATTTTCAACAATAGACATTTATCTTGCTCTCTCACTCTCATCTTTCTCCGTTCTTCATTTTTTCCAAGGATGCCCAAGCACATCATTAATTCCTTCCTATAATCAAAGTTCACAAGAGGTAAAACAAAATCAATAGAAGCATCAATCTCAATTAAAGTACAAATTGAAGGGTTTGAAGGTTTAGAAATGCTTATTTCATTCTTCAATTCCTCATTTGGTGCTTCTAGATTTTCTTGTTCATTGTTGCTCATGTCCATCAATGGACATTCCTCTTCCTCACTTTCGACATGAAAATTTTCTCCTTCATCCTTCTTGCTTGGACCCTCCTCTTCTTCTTCCTCTTTCCATTTCCCTTCTTTATCTTCATTTTCATTTTCATTTTCTTCTCTTTCTTCTTGATGGTTCTCCATGATGATTATGCTCTTGACTTTGCATAGAAAGGCTTTGAGTTGACTTGTTAGAACATTGAATTGAGCTTTGGTGATTTCCATGTTCCCATCTATCATTTCTTCAACTTTTTCTTTTGTCTCATAGATGCTCTCATACAAGGGAAACAATTCTTCAAATCATGAGTCATCTTCCTCAATTCTCTCATCATGGATTCCCTATTCTTGATAATGAGAGGAAGCTTGTAGAATTTGATAGTCATACTCATAGCTTCTCCCATTATTGTAGCCATATCCTTCATAGTATGGAGGATAAACCATACTATTTTGATAATAGTATTAATTCCACGAGTATTGGTTATATCATACCTATGAAAGTCAAACGAGCCTCAAATTCCAACAAAGCAACCAAAAATAAAAAAACAACAACAAAACAAAATAAAAACTCAAGTAACTCCACTACACAAGCTCTAAGTCCCTCTTAGCGCTCTCAACTAACTCCCCGGCAACGGCGCCATTTGATTGTCGTCAATTTATCGTAGCAAGTATTTACGACCAACCAGTTATTGAACCCAAGGAAATTAGGAGAGCAAGGATCCCTAGAGCTACAAGCTTCGCGGAATTATCGAGTCAAACACGGGATTATGCTATAAACTTAGATCAACAAATAAAACCAACAAACAAGCAAGATCAATTAACTAAAGAACAAGCAACTATAAAAGCAATTAAACTAGAAAGCGAATAACACGAGATAAATACCAAGGAGAAACGAGTGCTCGGGTGCAATTCACCAAAGAATCAT
The DNA here is from genome assembly GCA_030762865.1 of Paraleonurus japonicus. Classification (NCBI taxonomy): domain Eukaryota; kingdom Viridiplantae; phylum Streptophyta; class Magnoliopsida; order Lamiales; family Lamiaceae; genus Paraleonurus; species Paraleonurus japonicus. Next base: position 15,313,687 of record CM061055.1, on the reverse strand, counting down.
CAATTACGGATCAAACAAGATTGGAAAATCCACATGCAAGAGAATGATAAGGTCAATCACGTATGAAGCACTCAACCGTACTGGATAAGCCTAGGAAGAACACACAATAAGCACGTAGATTGTCTTAGAGACGACACTCTAAGCCCCCTCACTAATTACCCAATTAATAATCAAGCAATTGCGTACCCTTATGCCGGTTCTAATGGAATTAACCAAGTCTCCTTGAGTTAACCCAGTATTGATATTGATCACACGTCTACTCCTAACACCTAAGCACCGATCTAATTACCCACGTCTCCATGCGATAATTAATCAAACAACAAAGGATCAAGTCATAGAAGAGCAATCAACACATACAAATCCCATAAGAATAATCAATCTCTCACAAAAAGGAAAATCCAATCAAATTATCACCATAATCAAGTCATCAATGGATCATCACACACAAACACTAAGAAAATTTAGCCAATCATCATTAATTCATCAATACCAATGGCAATCAAGAGTGAAAATAAGAAATCTACACCAATTGCAATAAAATAAAAGAGAGATAAGAGAGATAACACCTGAAATTCTTCAAAATTTGAAATAAATTTGCAATTCATACAAAATCCTTGAATCCTTGCTTGAAATTGAAATTACAATAAAATAAACTAATGATCAAAGCTAGATATCTATTGGGCAATGGAAATTAAATTCTAATCTATGGAGATTTAAAGGCAATTAACTAATCTAAGCTAGTGTATGAAAAAGTGTGAAAGAGTGTGTGTGATTTTCTATCTAATTCTATGGGATTGTTAATCCCCTAATGATCTATATCCTCATTCTCAGAAATTGGCTATATATAGTGAGGGATTATGTAAGTTTTAAGTTATTGCAATAAGGCCCCCAAAATATGAAAAATTTAGGAAAAGAATAATGCAACAAATCTGTGCTTTCAACTCGGTTGGCAATGTGCGCCTCGGTCCGAGGCAAAAATGGGGCTTAAACCGAGTTAACATTCTGCTTCTCAAAATTTGCCTCGACATGCCTTGACATGCCTCGACTCGGTTGCGTGGAGACCTCGGCTCGGGTAATAGGATTGCACCTCAGATCGAGGGAGATTGAGTGCTGGATTGAGTTGCGTGGTTCACGGCTGATTGGAAATGTGCTTCGCAGCGACGGCTGGAACTGTGACGGCGATGGCTGGGCGCTGGTTTGCATCGGTGATGGTGAAGTAAACGACGATGGCGCCGGTGATTGGGTAATTGATGGGCGGCGATGGTTGGTGGTTCTATGACGAGGCGGTGGCTTGAGGCGTGAAGTGGTGGTGATTGGCCGTGGAGCGTCACCGGTGATGGAGGTTGTGTTTCGCGGCGGTGACTGGCCGTGGATAACGGATCTATGGTTGTGGTAATATTAGGATGTATACTATAAGCCTAGCTTTTGTATGAACATCTTTTTGAGTATGAACATCTTTTTAATATAAGATTCATTATGATCAAAATACTTATTGTTTATGATTGTTATATATATCATTATTTTGTCCGGGTTAATCTATACTGTAGATAACATGGTGTGTGGTGTCACACAGAAGATTATGCTATCAGTTCCTTATAGATTATAAATAATAGCTCACAACCAAGATGGATTTGGACAAACTATTGGAACGGTTGTAGTGTAATTTGGTATTAGTCTATCTTGACTATAAAGTTACATTAGTACATTTTGTATGTATTGAGCAGGACCATATGAGGTTGTTCAATTTGTACTGACTATATAAAAGAACAAGACCTCTGTTGTTATGGATGTACGTCTTCTTAATCCCTATATAATAATGGGCACGTGTACTCGATGTATGTTTCTTTGATTTGCCAATGGGTGAGATTTATTAAATCAATAGGCTCGGTGAATTCGGAGATAGCATTGTTTATATGGTGTGCTGTTGATTATAGAAGGAATCCGTGTCCTAATTATTTAGGATGATGATGTCCCCTTGAGGAGCTCATAAATATTATTATGTAAACCCTGCAGGTGGATTTAATCCGACATAATAATAAAGATGAGTCGTACTACTCTTGGAATTAGATATAAATTAGTTAAGTTATCAGTAATTTAATTAATTTATGGACATTCGATATCTTAAACACGGGGAAATAAACGTACACATAATAATGGAGCCCATATTATAATATGGGATTAGGACGGTAATTCAATTATAATTCTTTAGTGGACTGAGTTATAATTGATGGGCTTAAGTAAAGTGTTCGGACTGAACACAGGATATTTAGGCCCATCAGGAGGCCCAACCCTAATTCCTCCTTAGGGTCCCTGTTGTAGCCTATAAATAAACCCTAACATCAGAGCCTCCAGCAAGTGAAAAAACGTGAGATCAGAGAGAGGCGGATTCTGATTACTTGGAGGATCGTCGACGACTCGACGTCCAAGGGAAAGGGATAGGAATACGGCAGAAGACCGTGAGGTTCGAGACTCTTCCTTCGATCGCATTTCTGACCTTAGAACTGGTTTGTCTACACCTATTATGGTGAATAAAGGTACAATTCTATCTACTGCGTTTATGTGATTACGATCCCGAATTTGATAATTTCGTAGAGTCGGCGATCGGTGGTTCCAATAGGTAATTGGTTGATTGATGATTGTTGCAGATTTGATAATTTAGGGGTAGGGCGCGATATGGTGAAAATCTTGAAGAAGATGATGGGTGAACTTCTCAATTTCGTGGGTGCGATGGTTGCCTAGTTGTGGTTGTATTCGCTGATTCGATGGGTGTATGCGATTTTGGGTGATTTGCTTGTCACAACTTCGTTCGGCCGTATTTTCTTCATACGAACTTCGTTTGACCCGATTCTTTTTGTGTTGCGAAGCTCTCTCGGCCCTCTTTCGAACCATATAATTTCTCGTTTGAATTGAATAAAAAAAATGTCCTCAATTTGCACTCAAAATTGGCCTCAACCTACAAATTAAATACTCAAACCACCAAATCAAATAATTAAATGCAATTAGCCAATTAAATGTGAATTAACATGAAAATTGAGACAATTAAGCACACAATAATCATGCAATTTTCACATTAATCAGGCCTCGATTACTTACTATCTTACTTACAACGTTACAAATACAAACTTGTGAAGATCTCTATCTTCGAACCTATTTTCAATCTGCCTATCTTCCTTGAAATTCGTAGATTACAGTGCAGAAGTGTTGAAGATATACAATTAAGTGTTCTATAAACACTTTGAACCTTTTGAATATTGCTTTGAAAACTTTTGTGTGATTTTAGAAAACTTGTGAGTGATGTGAATGGGAGTGCTGAAAGTTATTTTTGAAATTGTGCCTAAACATATTTATAAGCCTGAGAAACTGTTAGTTTGTTGTAACAAACTAAAAACTGCTTAACAACCTTATTCTTGAAAAATGCCTTGACCTCAGCTGATCTTGGTCTAATCGTCTGCAGTTGACTTGGTGAAGACTTGTCTTTCTTATTCTACTCAGCTTGTCTTGACCTTGTCTCGAGCTCTTCATTCTTGTCTCCAACAGACGATCATCACAAGCTCGTCTTCAGATTACCTTTACTTCTTCGACCTCAGCTGACTTTTCTAGCTCTGCCTAGTCTGGTCAGCCTAGTGCTAGAACTCTACCTCAGCTGTTCTATACAATTAGCTGGTCACCTTACTTTGCATGAGTTGATTCCAAGTCTGTCTTATTTTAATTCATCAAAACTTCTTCTGATCTAACAAGGTTTTACCCATTATTTTCATTATTTTATAAAAAAAAAGAATTAATAGTTGGTTTATCTTTAGCCATACAAATAACAGTACTTACTCCGATGGGGAGGATACTATCACATACACCTAAGTGTATACCATTTCTTAATACCAAGTCAATTATTTAGGTTTGTGCCTCTTCAGATGGAGAAGATAACACGCTCCAAAATAATTTTCTTATAATTATCCATAAGGAAGTTTGATCTAGTGATCCGCAAACAAACACATCTGATATGGAAGAAGGCACTTAAAGCCAACATTTATGTTTGAATGCATCACTTATAAACCAGAAATGCAGGCTATGGAATTTATGGAAGTTAATCCCTCTCCCACTTAGTTATTTATTATGAAGGATTTTAACATGCATAACATATGAGACACATAAAAGCATGCATAACATATGAGACACATAAAAACATGCATAACAAACAACACATATAAAAAGGAATAAATATGGAAAACATAAATTCCAACTATTATGGCCTCTTTGATAATCCAGTGTTCTTGAATGTTCGCCGTCATATGGGGATCAACGTAAGATTAACAATTCAAACTCAACTTTCAAAACTAAATCAAAATAGTTCAGCGGAAACAAGTTTATACTCAATCTATTAATTTGGATCTAAAAGCAATCTGATCAAAATTCAATGAACAAGTTATAATCGACTAAAATTCAAAGACAGAAAGTGAAGAACACCGGATTTATAGTGGTTCATATCTAAAGATCCTACATCCACTCTCCTTCAACCTTGAAGAAGGTCTCTTCTTTCTTACGGACTTACTGACTTTCTTCCGATTACAGATTACAATTTGTGAAGATCTTCGTCTTCGAATCACCTTCTAACTCTCAATCTATCTATCAAATCTATGAATGCAATGAAAATTATGTTTTGAAGGATTTACAGAAAGTATTCTATAAACACTTAGAAAATATTATCGAAAAACTTTTGAATGTAAGTGAGTACTCTCTAAAAATTGTGAGTTTCAGATATGTGCAAAAGTCCTTCTAAGGATTGTGCTTAGGCCTATTTATAGAGCTTAAGATGGTTAGTTTGTTGTAACAAACTTGTAACCGCTTAACAAACTTTTCTTTAAAGACTACCTTGACTTCAGCTGGTCTTCGACTTTGTCGTCTGACTTGACTTGGTGAAAGCCTGTCTTTCTTATTCTACTCAGTTGACTTCGACCTTGTCTTGAGCTCTTCATTAACCTCTTATTCAGATGACTTCTTCAAGACCGTCTTCAGATGACTATTCTGTTGGAACCACCGGATCACCGAGTCTATATGATTATCAGAATCGGGATCACATGTATGAAACATGCAGCGGAAAAGGAATCATACCTATTCACCTTAATAGGTGAAGACGAACTAGTTCTAAGGTCAGAATTATCGATCAAGGATAAACCACGAACCTTACGATCTTCTGCCGTATTCCTATCCCTTTCCCTTGGACGTCGTGTGGGCGACGATCTTCCAAGGGAGTCAGAATCTGCCTCCTCTTTTGTTACGTTTTTTTTCCACACGTCTATGAGGCTCTGAAGTAGGGTTTATTTATAGGCTACAACAGGGACCCTAAGGAGGAATTAGGGTTAGGCCTCTTGATGGGCATAGGTGTCCTGTGTTCACTCCGAACACTCCACTTAAGCCCATAAATTATAACTCGGTCCACTAAAGAGTTATAATTGAACTACCGTCCTAATCTCATATTACAATATGGGTTCCTTTATTATGTGTACGTTTATTTCCCCGTGCTTAAGAAATCGAATGTCCATAAATTAAATAAGTTACTGACAACTTAATTAGTTTACATCTAATTCCAAGAGTAGTACCACTCATCTTTATTATCATGACGGATTAAATCCACCTGCAGGGTTTACATGGTAATCTTTATGAGCTCCTCAAGGGGACATCATCATCCTAAATAATTAGGACACGGATTCCTTCTATAATCAACAACACACCATATAAACAGTGCTATCTCCCAATTCACCGAGCTTATTGATTTAATAAATCTCACCCATTGGCAAATTAAAGAAACAAACATCGAGTACACGTGCCCATTATTATATAGGGATTAAGAAGACGTACATCCATAACAACAGAGGTCTTGTTCTTTTATATAGTCAGTACAAATTGAACAACCTCATATGGTCTTGCTCAATACATACAAAATGTACTACTGTAACTTTATAGTCAAGATAGACTAATACAAAATTACACCACAACCGTTCCAATGGTTTGTCCAAGTCCATCTTGGTTGTGAGCTTTTATTTATAATCTATAAGGAACTGATATCATGATCTTTTGTGTGACACCACACACCATATTATCTACAATATAGACTAATCTAGACAAAAACAATGATATATGTAACAATCATAAAAGCAAGTATTTTGATCATAATGAATCTCATATCAAAAAGATGTTCATACAAAAAGCTAGGCTTATAGTATACATCCTAACATATTTAAGCTTATTGACCTCAGCTGCTCTAGTCCATCTCACCTAGTCTGATCAGCCAATTAAAGAAATGAACTACTTGAGCTGATGTTTACAATTTTAGCTGGTCATCCTACATTACATAAGCTCATCTAACCTATACATTTTAACTCATCAAAACTAAACCCGATCTATCAATTTTTCCCTTTTTGATGATGTTAAAACTACAAGGAAGAAATGAACTCATAGCTAGTGTTAGTCAAAGTTATTCAAGATAAACCAGTTAATCTCATTAGACACATAAGCAACTTTTCAATCAGATAAGTTCACATAAGAGCAATTACTCATACTTAAGTAACTTTTATACTTAGAAATATTTTTAAGAAAATATTCTGAGGCATAAAATTTTATTAGATGATTAACACTTAGAAAAACTTCTTTGAAACACTTTTTTTTTTTAAAAAAAATTATGAATGAGAAATATTGAACTTAAATACGTAAGACAGAGTAATTCAGATAGGTTCAAATATCTCATTTATACACATCAAAAGTTACATTTACAGATTGAGCAGATAAGATATGTAAAGGTATGGAAAAGTAAATCTTATCTAATCTGCCCAACGATCTTTCTCCGGAAGCTGCATCCTATTAATGACTCGGTTTCTTAGCTCCTTTATATGTTCTGGATCATATACCTTCATTATGTTTTGACCCTTAATGATAGTCGATCTAATCCAGTCTTTGTCAATCGATCCATCTTCAGTGACCTTGATCAGAATGGCTGAGTATGCTGGAGCAACTAGATCTACATTGTACCAATCATCTGCCTCTTCAATCAGCTTCTGATACAAGACTGGATTCTCCATCTCCATCCAGTCAGGCCAGGTGATGGTTTCATCTACAGACGAAGCTCCAACACCCTTGCACACATACCAAAAGAATGTCCATTTTGCCTCATACTTCATGTATTTATTCGCCCAAGATGGATGGACAATCATCTTTGGATGGGCATCTGTTCTGTGTGGTGGCCTGATGGATGCCTTATCAACTTCTCCAAGAGGTCCAGCAGCAGATGTAGGCAGGACCCATCTCTTGGAAGCTCGATCAAAGATCCTCCCAGCTTTCTTTGCTTCTTTGTTCTTCCTCCTCGCCTCCCTTCAGCCATAGAAGACCTTCTCAGCCTTAATATGCTTATCCCTGGCCTCCTCAATCCTGATCTGCTCAGCTGATTTCTCCAGTGGGTGTTTTCCAGTAGCTTTAGAAATAATGTGCAAGGATTGTCTGACTGGAGACACAACTGGTTCAAGCTCTTTTCCCTTTTCAGCTTCAAATGCCTTTGTCTTTGCTTTCTCAGCTTTCTCTTTCCTTTCTCTTATCTTGGCCATATATTTCTCGGACTATATCTAATCCTCCCTTCTCCTGGCCTGCTCATCTGCCTTGATTGCTTCTTCTATTTGTTCAATTCGAATCTTCAAGGCAGTAAGCTCGTCTGTTTGGCTACTCGCTGAGCTCTTTATCTGATCTACTTCAGCTCTGATTCTGCCATATCTTCCCCCTTTTTGACATCATCAAGAAGCGTCTGAAGTTGCTCCTTGACAATATTTAAGTAGGTAGAAGACGTAGTCTGATCTCTTAAAATTTCGTCAGCCAGAAGCTGATTGTCTGCTGCAACTTGTGCTCGAAGCCCTTCTAACTCCACTCTCACCTCACCAACCCTCTCATTCACAGACAAGTTAAGAGAATTTGATATATTATTCATTATGTTTACCTTAGATGCTTTTAACATATCCTCTATCGTGATGCTCACTGAATCCACAATGTCGGCTGTTTTGGTTTGAAGCATCTGGGCAAACTTCTCTTCCATTTTCACATCCTATTAATTTAAAATTGCCGAGAAGGCAGAGCCTGGACTGCTGGGGAAAAACTAAGGTGGCTTTTAACGTGATCAAAAAGCTGCTCCTCTGATAGGATGGTGGACACTGATGGTAGGCCTGCAGACTTAGAGACTTCTTTCTCCCAGAGGACCAAGTTCTCCCAACCAACTTCGTTAAAGAGCAGACTGAGCTCCTCCAGATCCCCAGCTCTCAGATGGTGTACCAAACATAACTTAATTAATTCCTTCATTACTTCATTGTTTGACTGAAGTTCATGAATCATTTCACTTAACCTCCTCCTCCCATCTGCCCTAAGGGATAACTCAAACTGGCCTATTGAGCCATCAGGCATGGGGGTATGAATTAGACTAATTTGTGGAGAGGGGGTTTGATATTCAGTGGAAATAAAATCTAGGAAATCATATGATTATGGTGCGGGTTGAGGTATGGGTTCAGAGGGTGTAGGATCTTATGTAGGTTGGGTGGTAGGTTGGATTTCCTCAGAGGATGTTTGGATTGTTTGGAGAGGTTGCTGAATTAGAGGCTCTGAGGTATCAGCCTTGGCTACCTTTTCATTGCCATGGTGGGGAGATTTTTCTGGGGATGAAGATAAAGATAAGGATGAGGATGTACCTTCTTCCATTTCCAAAATTGTTCGCTCAGCTGAGGTTCCCCCTGCTTTTGAGCTGCGATCCTCCAACACCACAGCTTCCTTCCTAGCTGTAGTTGTGCTTTCTAATGCAGAAGACTCTTTTAGCAAAAGAACAAGAGTAGCAGATGACTCTCCAGCTACTTTCTTAGTCGCGGCTTTCACCAGACTATGTCTCTTTGGAGCTTTAGCTTTCGACCTCTTCTTCCTTTGAGAAGACCCAGAGGGTGAGGAGACCTGCTCCTCAGGTACCTCCTTAGCTGAAGCAGCCTCAGCTGCCGGAATAGCTTCCGGATGAGCTGGTGCAACTACAGCTGGTCTTCTCATAGCTGCTTCCTCAAACTGTCTCCTCTGCTCCCTTGCATTGGCAGACTCATCGTCTGTATCTGGCATACCTCCAATGCATTTATTTTTTGTAAGCAATCCTTTTTGCTTCGTGTACTTCCTCACACCAGATTCCCAATCAGCAACTACCTTATACTCTTCCATGATAACAGTAATCTTGTTGAACAGGGAAGCTATTGAGTTAGTTGTCCATTCATCTCTTATCAACGAGAACCTTTTCTTCTCCTCCTTTAGCCTATCCAAAAACTGCCCAATCCATTCACACTTCACACCATCCAATATTGCCCGCATATAACAGAGTCTTGGCTTCGTGAGGCCATCATGTGAACTCTATTCACCCAGAATGCACTTGGTCAATATCGTCATCAAAAGTCGATATTTCCTTCTGAGCATAAACTTTTTCAACTCCTTCCTGGCTCCCTTGCAAGAATTCTTCGCTAGCATCTCAAACGATTCTACCCAATCGTCCTCCTTATATACCAATGGATTGATCCCTTCATCATGTGTTTCAAACAACTTGGCCAGAATTGATTTTGTGATTGACAACTGATGAGTTGTATTGACTCTAGTTTCGATTCCAGTTTCAGCAAATTGCCCATTCACATAGAACTCGACACCCAGCATATCTAGTGTCTTGTTCTTAGGAGATTGCTTCGAACAGAATCCTCTCAAACCAGAATTTTCCAACAAACGCAGGATTTCCCTTGATTCACTATCTTGAGTGGTGGTGAAATCAATGTACATCTCACTGTGAATCTTGCTTTTGAAAGCTTCACTGTTGAATTTTAAAGGGGTTTGTGTAGAAGATGAGGCCATTTTTGAAATCTTGGTAAGGTAATTTTGTTGAAAGTGTTTGCAGTAAAAACTTAGGGTTCAAGAGTGAAAGTTGAAACGAAATGAAGAAGAAGGTAAATATTTAAATGCGGAAGAGAGAGAGGTAAAACTGGGTAGAGGGGGCACCTAGCAAAACTGGATAAATCATGGCCTTTTATTGTGTATCGCGCGTGGAGTATATCAACGGCTAAATGAATTAGACGTTTCAACTCTGGCGCGTGGCATTAACTCAGTTTTGAAAATATAAAAAGTAATCGTCCAGGTTACTGATTAGACAGTTTTAGGGGGCACTTTATGCAGAGGTAGTAAGTATACCTAACGTAAGCCGAAATATACCTTTCTTTGCATAAAGGTTTACCTAATTCAGACTGGGTTTTATCAGACTTAGTAAAAAATGACCTTGTCTTAAGAATTTTGAAAAGACCTCCTAGTGAGATTACTTTTTGAAAATAAATTTTTTAAGTCTGAGTTAACTAAGCCATTATTAAATAAACTGAATCTCATATCTTTATATAACTCGTATATAAAGACACTTAATTCAGCTGGGGTTTTTCAAAAAGCAACTCATCTGAAAATTTTGAAATTGATAAGTTGTGAGAGTATTTTTTAAACCAATTAGAAAAGACAAGAAATTTGGTTTTGTTCAGATAAAGAAGGTTTTCAGACGCGAAGGTTTCAAAAAGAACCTATTAAACTGATCTAACAGTGTTGACTGAACTTGTTCCTGCAGATACACAAACTTGGGAAACCATTAGTATCTAGAGTAAGTCAGACAAGATGCACATACTCCTCTGATTTTATGAAAATCAGACAACTATCGTGTCCTTCTCTGATTTACTTGATGTCAGATAAGAAAATATCAAGTCAGATAAGGTCAATATGACTAATCCTTGATTCTTAATTCCTTAAAAGGAGATCAATGATATCAGCCCTGTGATTGCCTTTTGACACTTTTCAAGTATGATATTTCTTTCTAGACATGAGTAGAAAAACGAGATAGAGGAAGATAATACAAGATACACACAAAAGTAAATTACAAATCAACTAAGGATGCATCAAGTTATCCTAACTTTAAACATAATTCTTTAAACCTATACTCAGCTAATGGTTTAGTAAGTATATTAGTTCTTTGTAATTCAGTTGCTATCTTTTCTAGTCTGATATCATTCTTCTCAACATGATCTCTAATAAAGTGATGTCTAATATCTACATGCTTACATCTAGAATGCAACACAGGATCGTAAGTCTTTGCTATAGCACTATTACTGTCACAGAAAATAGGCACAGATGATGTGAGAATATTATAATCCCTAAGCTGCTGACTAATCCTGAGGAGCTGAGAGTAACAACTTCCAGCTGCCATGTATTCAACTTCGGTGGTGGATGTGGCAACAGAAGTCTGTTTCTTGGATAACCATGAGATCAGCTTATTACCCAAAAATTGATATGTTCCAGAAGTGGACTTCCTATCAATTTTACATCCACCAAAGTCCGAGTCTGAATAACCAGATAGCTTAAAGTTGTCATCAGATGGGTACCACAATCCAACCTGCAGTGTCCCTTTTAGATATTTCAGGATTTTCTTAGCTGTCTCCAGATGAGACTTTTTAGGATTTGATTGAAACCTTGCACATACCCCAACTGCAAAGGCTATATCAGGCCTACTTGCAGTGAGATACAACAAAGACCCTATTAGTCCACGATACTCCGTTACATCCATGGGTATCCTGTTCTCATCTAAATCCATAAAGAAGTTAGTTGTCATAGATATATTAACTTCTCTACTAGTAATCATCCCAAACCTATCTATTAGGTCCTTTGTATACTTAGTCTGATTTATGAATGTCCCTCTGCTCGTCTGTTTTATCTACAAGCCTAGAAAGTAGGTCAATTCTCCCATCATTGACATTTCAAACCTGTTTTTCATAAGATCACCGAATTCTTCACACAAAGTCAGATTAGGTGAACCAAAAATAATGTCATCTACATAGATTTGAACTAACAAAATATTACCATCAACTTCTTTTCTATCTATCTTTCCTTTAGAAAATCCATTTGATACCAAGAATTCAGATATAGTATCATACCTAGCACGAGGTGCTTGTTTAAGTCCATATAGTGCCATACTGAGTTTATAGACTTTATTATTTGTCCTAAACCCAGGAGGCTTTTCTACATAGACTTTCTCAAGCAACCCACCATTCAAGAAAGTAGACTTAACATCCATTTGTAAGACTTTGAAACCCTTATAGGCTGCAAAGGCTAAAAACAATCTTATTGATTCTAATCTTGCGACAGGAGCATAGGTCTCATCATAGTCTATCCCCTCTGACTATGAGTAACCTTGTGCTACTAGTCTAGCCTTATTACGAACAATAACATTATTTTCATCAGTTTTATTTTTGAAAACCCATTTGGTGCCTATAATTTTTCTATGAATGGGTCTGTCCACTAGCTCCCAAACATTCTGCCTTTCAAATTGATGCAGTTCTTCTTGCATGACAATTACCCAGCTTGGGTCAGATAAAGCCTCCTCAATAGACTTAGGCTCAAGAAGTGATACATAACAACTGAACATAGTCCTCGTCTAGACACTACTCGATGGATCCCCAATGATCTGCTCATCTGGATGATAACTTCTCATCTTTTTGCCTATTTGACTAGAAGTACCCACACCAGCTGACTCAGAAATTAACTCTTCTTGTTCCGCCTGAGTAGACATTCCCCCTTCATCTACTGACCTTGTCTTATCAGATGATGTCAAAGGTGTCTCCTCAGATGGAACAGATAGAGGAGTTCCTTTCTGATTCTCAGATGGGAGTTCTCTTCATCTGAATCTGAATCAAAACTAGGAAGATAAGTTTTCCTTTGTTTAGATTTGTTAAGTTCAAGTGTATTTAGATTATTAGAAATTTGATCAACCTTATCTAAGAAAGTATGAATTTCATCAAACACCACATGAGGTGTTTCTTCCACACAAAGAGATGTCTTGTTAAAGACTTTAAATGCCTTAGACGTCCATCTGCTACTTTGGCATCAAATGTCTTTCATTTAGACTTCCCATTGTTATGGATGAAACATTTACAACCAAAAGCATGAAAGTAAGAGATTCTTGGAACTTTACCTTTCCATAGCTCATATGGAGTCTTACCCTTGTCTTTTACAGGTAGACACCTATTCTGGGTATAGCAAGCTGTGTTGATTGCTTCAGCCCAGATCCTCTGTGGGGTTCCATATTCAACTAACATGCTCCTAGCTGTCTCTTTAAGTGTCCTGTTTTTTCTTTCAATAACACCATTTTGTTGTGGTGTTCGAGCAGATGATGTCTCATGTGTTATTCCATTCTCAGCAAAATAGTTAGATAACCAAGAATTTAAAAATTCAGTGCCCTTGTCACTCCTAATCTTAACAATATTAACACCTTTTTCATTTTGTATTTGTTTGAACAGATCTGAAATCTTGTTCATCGTCTCATTTTTCTTGAAAAGAAATAGTACCCAATCATATCTTGAATAGTCATCCACGACTACTAGGGTGTATTTCCTCCCACTAAAGCTGAGAGGTGAAACTGGTCCAAACAAATCCAAATGAAGGAGTTGTAACACTCTTTCAGATGAAATTGTGTTAATACTCTTAAAGGAGTTCCTTGGCTGTTTACCTTTCTGACAAGCATCACACTTTAGATCATTAGAGCATAATTTTTCAGGTAGTCCTTTAACAAGATTTTTCTTAGCTATCTTGTTAAGGGTCTTGAAGTTCAGATGACTAAGCCTCTTGTTCCATAGCCAGCTGAGATCATCTCCACTCTTAGGAATCAAACAGGTATCTTTAGGACAACTATTAAAGTTAGCCACATAGACATTACCGTGTCTGTAGCCAGTTAAGAAAACCTTGTCTGAAGGACTGTCTAAAATATCACATTTATCCCTAAAAAATCTAACTTTAAAACCTTTATCACAAAGTTGAGAAACAGATAACATGTCGTGCTTTAAACCTTCAACAAAATACACTTCTGATACCTGAACATCACTTATAATTAAGGTTCAAAACCTCTGGTCTGCCCATAGCTGTTGTCACCAAAAAGTACCCTTGGACCATCAATACTTTGAAAGTTTGAGAGCAGCCTATTTTCACAAGTCATGCGTTGAGAATAGCTACTATCAATGTACCAAATTGTAGCTAAAATCTCTTCCTTAGAAGATGGTCTTTGAGGTTCCTAAAAAATAAATTTAAGAGGTACCCTAGTGATCTTGGGTCCTTTTGGGTCAACATTCACTTTGGGTAACCATACAAACATATCATTCTTCAATAATAAGTCAGACTCAAGTTGTCTGCCAAATCTGTCAACATATATTTGAGTCTTGAATGCAATTTTGTTGAAATCAGATTTGGTTATCTTTTTTATCTTTTGAAACAGAGGATATCATCTGCTTCTACCATCAAAAGGACTATAAGAGAAAATCTTTTTAAACTTGGTTCTTGGAATCCTTTTCTTCAGATTAGGATTCCTCATTTGATTCTAATTGTTCAGATCAGGATAGGTAGTCCTAATCTGACTTTGAGGTTTCCAAGGTCCAATTTTAATTCCTTTTGAGGTTTCACCAGACTTGAAAAACTTCCTTGGTTTCAAAATTTCTGACTTATTATTTCTATTGTAACCAAGACCTGTTTTGCCATGAGACTTTTGTGCAGTTCTGAAAATGTGGTCTATAACTGATTGTGAATTATTAAGTTGACTCAATTTGAAGATAAGCTTCTCATTGGTCTTCTTAATTGATTCATTCTCATTACATACCACTGTGAATTTGTCTTTTCAAGATTTTAATTCATCATCTAATCTTTCAGAGAGACTAGCTGATGTACTAGCCTCAGCCTGGGGTATATATTCCCCCTTGAATGTATCCATAGACTCAAGATAGTTGACAACTTGTTTTCCTTTTATTAGAGTTTGGATTTGATCTTTCAAAGTCAAATTTTCAGCTTCTAACTGCTTATAAGCAATTAGAGACATTTTCAGATCTTTCAAAAGGCTTTTGATAACAGTCTGGTCATTATCTGAAACTGATTTGTAAGACTCATTATCAGACGAAGAGTAGTAATCTACCACTTTTACCATTAGACAAATTTCATCATCTGATCCGAAGTCAGACGATGAGGATGATGATGATGACTTCCTAGCTTCTCTTTCTTCAGAAAGAAGGACTCTCTGATCCGCAAAGCGTTTGTCTCTTTTCTTCCTCTTTTCTTCCCTTTTCTTGGGAGTCAGCTGAGGACAGTCATAGTTGTAGTGCCCTGGCTTTTTACAGGTTCTGATCTGGGCCTGCTAAGACTTTTCTTTCAGGAGACTTATACCTTCTTCTCTGATTCTTTCTTCTGTCATCATCTGTGGACTCCACATCATCTTTCCTTCTAGATCTTGATCTAGACCTGTCCTTCCCTGCAAATTTTGACTTATTACGTTTGTACTTCATCTTAAGACGATCATACCTTTTCGTCAATAAGACCATTTGCTCTTTCAATGAGAGATCTACTCCCTTTGACTCAACTACTGGCTTGTCTTCTTTATTGACAAAAGCAACTGTCTTAGATGAGGTACAGCCTCATCCTCTTCATCCTCGACCTAAATGTCAAACTCATAACCTTTTGAGTGAGAAAACAAGGTATAATGATTCATCGTGGATAAATCCTTCGTGGCTTTTATCAAATTCCCTTTTTCTCTCTAACGTTTTGTCAGAGATCTAAGAAATTTATTATTAATTTCCTTTTCAATGTAAATTTTGTGTAAATCAGTGGCTCTATTAATCAGATTGGTCTTTCTCATGTCCAGCTGATCAATGGATTCACCTTCCTTCATTTTAAAAACATCAAAGGAATGGAGAACAGTCTGGAGCATGTTCTCCTTTACCTGGTCTATGCCTCGCACATGTTAGCTAAGGTATCCCACATTTGTTTCACAATTTTACACTTCTTTATCTTTTCGTATCAATCTTTGTTGAGGGTGTTGGTCCCGAGATTGAGTATATAGTGAAAACAAGTACACCTTCCAGAGATAATCTAGAAGGGGGGGGGTTGAATAGATTATTTAAATCTTTTGCAAAATTTAGATTATCAATTCAGATTATCAAAGATGAACATTGGAAACAGTTTTAGACTCAATCTTTAGGAATAGGATCTAAAGCAGTCTGAAATAAATTCGAACAACAGATTATGAACAGAAATAAATGTAGAAAGTAGATGACACAGGACTTATAGTGGTTCAGATCAAATGATCCTACAACCACTCTCCTTCTTCAACTTGAAGAAGGGCCTCGACTCACTTACTTACTTACTCACTAATGATTACAATTACAAAAGTTGACGATCTTCATCTTTTATCTTTCTTCAAACTAATAACCTATCTAGAGAATCTGAAAAGTATAGTGCAGAATGTGTTTGAAGATATACAGAGAAATGTTCTTTAAACACATAGAAAATTATGAAATCTTTTGAAAACTTGTGAGTGCTTATCGAAAAATGTGAATATCAGAGTTAAGAGTGCTAAGAGAGTTCGTCTAAGAACTGTGTTTAGTTCTATTTATAAGCCTGTAAAACTGTTAGTTTGTTGTAACAAACTTAAAAACCGTTTAACAAACTTATCTTTAAAACCGTCTTGTCCTGTGCTGATCTTGAGTTAGTCGTCTGCTGCTGACTTGATGAAGACCTACCTTTCTTATTCTACTCAGCTGCTCTTGACCTCGTCTTGAGCTCTTCATTATTCTCTCCAATAGATGACTTCTTCAAGACTGTCTTTAGATGACCTTCTTCTTTCTGACCTCAGATGACTTCATTAGCTTTACCTAGTCTGATCAGCCTAATACTAATGCTTACTACATCAGTTGTTCTATACAGTCTCAGCTGGTCATCTTATTTACATGAGCTTGTCTAGTCTATACAAATTAATTCATCTAAACTAAAAACCTGATCTAACAATTCCCCCTTTTTGATGAAGTTAAAACTACAAGAAAGAAACAACCTCACAGCTGGTGTTAGTCAATGTTATTCAAGATAATCAGATAAGCATATAAGCATTTTTACTCAGATAAGTTCACATAAGAGCACCACTTCATACTTAAGAAAATATTCATACTTAGACAATTTTCATATTTAGAAAATTTTTCAATAAAAATTTAAGAGAATTTTTCAAGTTAAAAGTTTTATCAGATTATCAACACTTAGAAAAATTCTTAAACTTTTTAAGTTTTAAGACTTAGAAAATTTTACTCTCAAAGACTTAGAAAATTTTGAACTTCTGAAAGTAAAAAAAAAACATAAATCATAAAACATCAGATAAGTTCAAAACATCTCATATATTTATTAGATACAGATTACAATTTACAGATTGGAGCACTTAGATAATCAAAAGATAGAGAAAGATTAAGCTCTTATCTAAATTCCCCATCGGTCAGAGTCAGGCACCACTAGCCAGTCAAACACTCTCCTCCTTAGTTGCTTTAGGTCTTCCTCCTGAGTGAATCCAGACTAGGTCTCCGCCCTTTGTACGATTCCCTTGACCCAGTCTAGGTCAAGAGTCCCGTTAGCTTTCTTAGCTGGAACCGCGAACTCGAAGGCTGGAGTAATTAGGTTGACGTTAAACTCCACGTCATCTTCAATGAGCAGCTGACGATAGAAGTCTTCATCTACCTTTTCTATCCATTCATGCCATGCTAGGTTTGGATCCTGCTGAGTGACCCATGGAGCTTTGAGGATGTGCCAGAAGTACATCCACATTGCGTCCAGGTTATTATCTTTGTACTCCTTAGCATATTAACCACAAGCCATCTTAGGAGGAGCAGAGGTGGTGTGGTATGGACTGAAGCTTTCATCACCTTGGCCTTTCACCAGCCGTTTCCTTTCTGTTCTGCTCCAGGTGACGTTAGAATCTTTCTCTAGCTTCTTCAGCCTCCTCTTCTCTTTCTTTCTGAAGAACTCCTTTTCTAGTCTGATTCTCTTGATTTGTTCTTCGGAGAGATTCGAGAAGTCAGCTTCTCTCTTTCCCTTGCCCTTGGTAGCAGCCTTCAAACTAATATCAGCTGATCTGGGCTCATCAGATGCTACCTTCTTACCCTTGCCCTTGGCCTCAGATTGTTCAGATTCTCTGAGTCTGGCCAAGAGTCTTTTCGATCTCTCCTCCTCTTCCTTCTTCCTCTTCTGCTCGTCTTTCCTCATCGCTTCCTCGATCTGACTCACCCTCAGCTAGAGAGCAGTCAATTCATCAGACTTAATTCTGACATCCTCCTTGGCTGCCTCCAGATCAGCTCCACTGGCCTTGGTGCTCAGTTCTTTCCTCATCTCCTCAACTGCAGCTGTGAGGGCTTGTCTTCTTTCTTCCTCCACCTTTTCCCATTTTTTAACTTCATCGGACAAGTCTTTCAGCTCCATATTCAGATTGTTGCATTTAATTCTGAAGTCAGACTTGTCCAGGGCCAGCTCATCTACCACCATGGCGTTGTATTCTGTCACTTGATTTTTTAGCCCTTCCACCTCCTCCTCTAGTGCCTTCACTTTCTCAGCCAGGACAGAGTTAGTCAAGGAAGTAATTTGGTCAGTTAAATTTACCTCGACTTCCCTCTTGCTTGCTATCATCATTTCTATCACTGCCTCTACCATCCTCTTCGTCTTCTTCTTCATCTTCCTTGAGAAGGCATTCTTCATCTTCTTTTCAATTTTGGCGAAGATCGAAGAAAAGGCAGATGCGGGACTGAGGTCACTATCATCATCCTCAGATGAGGAGGGGTTTTTTGTTCTTTAGAGGGTGGTGGAGGGGAAGGGGAGCGGATCTGTATGTTTTGGAGAAAGGATTAGGAATGAGTTGAGAGAGGTGTTGATTGGACTTGGGGGAGTGGGGTGGTTTAAGTGTGTGGGAGGGGAGTAGATTGGGTTTCAATAAGTGGTATGGGAGATGATGAAGGTAGTGTAGGTGAGGTTTGAGCAGCTGATGATCGGGTTTGTTGGGTGGGAGATGATGTGGGTTGATCTGTAGATGGGATGGGTGGTGTGGTTTGGTCAGCTGGGGTGGGGGTTGGGATCTGTATAGTTGGGGATGGTGGTTGGACTGATGAGGGCAACTGAGGCTATTTCAGAGGCTCCGAGGTGCCAACCGGGCACACCTCTTCATTGTCAGGTGGGGATAGGGAGGAGATAGAGAGGGATGAGTTGGTACCTTCTTCCCTAATGGGAGATAGAGAACCTTCCTTGGTCGGAGATGGAGGCACCTCTACTTGGCTGACCTCTACTGTAGTTTGAAGGATGGGTACCTCCTCTGCCAGCAACGTTGTCTGCTCAGGTTGCTGTTCCACCTTCTCTGCCTGTGAAGACCCCTCATCGGACGATCCAGATGATCTGGATCTGCTCCTGTTAGATCAAGTGAAGTTTTGATGAGTTAAAAGATCAATCCAGATGAGCAGACAACGTTGAAGAAAAGCTAAGATCAGAGTTCAGTACTAAGCTGTTCAGACTAGGTCAAGGACTGATTAAGTCAGCTGGAGATCAGAAGTTACAAGTCATCTGGAGTAAAGCTCAAGTCTAGTCATCTGCAGGAGACGATTATGAAGAGCTCAGACGAGGTCAAGACAAGCTGAGTAGAATAAGAAAAGCGAGTCTTCACCAAGTCAGCTGCAAACGAGCAGAAGAAATCAGCTGAGGTCAAGAGCAGTTTTCAAGATTAAGTTTATTGAGCAGTTTTCAGTTTGTTAGAACTGACTAACAAACTAACTGTCTTTTCATACTTATAAATAGGTCTAGATTTTATTTCTCAAATGACACTTATGCAAATTTGAGTTTTCACACTATTCACTATTCACTATTCAGATCTCAATTCACAAAGTATTTTCAAAAGAGTTTTCAAAAATTTCAAGTGTTTATAGAACACTTCTTGTGTAATCTTCAAAATCCTTTATTCACTATAATTCTTAGATTCATCAGAAGGAGTTAGGAGTACTTTGAAGATTTGAAGAAAAGTTGTAAGTTGTAAGTTGTAAGCTGTGAAGTAAGAAAGTAGTAAGCAGGTCCCTTCTTCAAGTTGGAGAAGGAGAGTGGATGTAGGATTGTTATAATCCGAACCACTATAAAATCTAGTGTTCTTTACTGCTTTCATTTACTTATTTGTTCAGTTTCCAAGTTACTGTTCAAAGATTAATTTCGGAATCAAAGTTAAAATCTGAATATCAGTTTGCTTTTGATCTTAATAAAGTTGAGATTATCTTTAAAATTCCGATGTGTCACTTTGGTACTTTGAATAAATTTTGAAAAATTTGTAAAATCTGAAAAATCTATTCAACCCCCCCTTCTAGATTTTTCCTAGAAGGCTTATATACGTTTTACCTAATCTGCTCAACTAATCGGGACCAACAAGTGGTATCAGAGCAGTGTTAAGCTGTTCTGATATTGATTTCAGCTCTTAACTAACATTCTGGAATTTTCTTGATTTTCTTCATTCTCTTTATTGTTACTAACAGTGCTACTAATAAGTTTTTGTGGAGTATTTTTGTTTCTTTATCTCATCATGTCATCAGGAAAAAGCAAGAAGTCCAGGAATTTACCTGAATTTTCTATTGAAGATTATGATTACTGGAAATTCAGGATGGAGAATCACCTCAAGGCCATTCATGATAGGATGGAAGAGGTTCTTGAAGAAGGACCTATAAAATTTTATCATTGAGGCACTAACACTGGAGCTGAATCAGCTGAATCCAGGACCAGACAAGAGAAAAAGAGTTCTGAATTGACAAATGATGAAAGAAAGATCCACAATCTAGATCAAGTAGCTCGAACTGAAATCATTGAGACTTTAAGTAAAGATTGGATTGAGAAGGTTAAGAGATGCAAAACTGCCAAAGGAAATGTGGTAGACTCTGGCAAATGTTTGTGAAGGATCAGATCAAGTAAAAGAGAATAAGCTGCAGTCGGTCTTACACACATTTCATACGTTCAAAATGAAGGAAAATGAATCTGTGGATCAGTTAGATGTAAGGTTGACGAATCTCCTCAACAAAGCAGCTGACCTTGGGAAGAACTATACAGAGAAGGAGATTAATAACAAGATACTGAGATCATTAACCAAGAGATGGAGAGAGAAATCCAATATCCTTAAAGCTACTCAAAATTTATCTTTTATTACTCACCATACTTTGTTCTCTCATCTTAAAGCTCTAGAGTATGACATTCAGATAGAAGATGAGGAGGATGAGATAGAGTCGAGCACCTCATCCAAGTTTGTTGCCTTTGTCAGCAAAGAAGACAAGATGTCAACCGAGTCTGTAGGAGCTGACCTATCTCTGAAGGAGCAGATGGCTCTGCTTACCAAAAGGTATGACAGATTAAGAATGAAGTATAAAAGAAATAAATTGAGATTTGCAGGTAAGGATAGAGCAAGATCCAAATCAAGAAGAAAGGAAGACGAGTCTACAGATGATGACAAAAGTAGGAGCCAGACAAGAAGATTCAGATCACCTGTCAAAAGAAATCCTTCCAGCCCTAAATCAAACAGGAGTGATACTTGCTACACATGCAACAAGCCAGGACACTTCAGCTATGATTGTCCTCAACTGACTCCTAAAGAAAGGGAAGAGAAAAGGAAAAAGAGAGACAGGAGATTTGCAGATCAAAGGGCTCTGTTGGCTGAAGAAAATGAGTCAAGAAAATCATCATCATCATCATCCTCATCTGATTTCAGATCAGATGATGAAATCTATCTCATGGCTAAAGAGGTAGCCTATTATTCATTTCTGATAATGATTCCTGTCAGTCTGTATCTGATTATGATCAAACAGTTGTTCATGAATTATTGAGAGACTTAAAGACATCTCTGGCTGCTTATAAACAGCTAGAGACAGAAAATTTGGCTTTAAAGGATCAAATTCAAATTCTAATTAAAGGAAAGCAGGTGATGAACTATTAAGAAACTGAGGAAACATTCAAGGGGGAATGTCTTCCCCAGGCTGAGGCTAGTACATCACCCAGCTTACCTGAAAGATTAGAAAGTGAATTAAAAACTTTAAAAGACAAATTTGAATTAATCTGTGCTGAAAATGAATTAATTAAGAAAGACAATGAGAAGCTAGTCTTCAAATTTAGTCAACTTAATAATTCACAGTCAGCAATAGATCATATCTTTAATACATCTCAAAAAATCCCATGACAAAACAGGTCTTGGATATGATAGAAATAGTAAATCAGATGTTAAAAAACCTAGGAAATTTGTAAAAGCATCTGATCAATCAAAAGAGGTTAAAATTGGTCCTTGGAAACCAATTAGTCAAGTAAGGACTGCATCTCCCAGCTTGAAAACAAAAATTCAGCTGAGGACTCCTTATCAGACTAAGAGAAATCCAAGAACCAAAATAAGAAGAAAGTGATACAAGGACCCAAGAAATCCAAGAACCAAAATAAGAAGAAAATGAATACAACAAGTTGTCATTTAAATGTGATACAATTGTTGACAGATTTGGTAGAGAGACCAAGTCTGATTTATTATTTGGAGATGAGATTTTTATCTGGTTACCTAAAGTGATGCTTGACCTTCAAGGACCCAAGATCACTAGGGTACCTTATAACTAATCTGTTTTTCAGTATTCATAGGGATCATCACTCAAGGAAGAGTTTTTAGCTTCTATATGGTACATTGATAGTGGTTGTTCACAACACATGACTCATAACAAGAGGCTGTTATCAAATTTCCAAAGCATTGATGGTCCAAGAGTATTATTTGGAGACAATAATTGTGGTCAGACTAAAGGTGTAGGTACTCTGATTATCAAGGACATTCAGGTATCTGAGGTATATTTTGTTGAAGGTTTGAAACATAATCTGCTATCTGTTTCCCAGCTTTGTGATAAAGGTTTTCTTGTCAAATTTTCAAAGGATAAATGTGATATCTTAGATAATTCCTCAGATAAGGTACTTTTAACTGGCTTCAGACATGGTAATATCTATGTGGCCAACTTTAATAGTAGCTAAGGGTGGAGAGGATATCAGCTGGCTATGGCACAAGAGGCTTAGTCATCTGAATTACAAGACCCTTAGTAAGCTGGCTAAAAAGAATCTTGTCAAGGGATTACCTGAGAAACTTTTATCCACTGATCTTAAATGTGATGCTTGTCAGAAAGGTAAACAGCCTAGACACTCATTTAAGAGTATTAACTCCTCTTCATTTGAAAGAGTGTTGCAACTACTTCATCTGGATCTGTTTGGACCTATTTCTCCTCTCAGTTTCAGTGGAAGGAAATATACTCTTGTTGTAGTAGATGACTTTTCTAAATACACTTGGGTTATATTTCTTTTCAAGAAAAATGAGACTATAAACAAGATCCCTGATCTGTTCAGACAGATTCAGAATGAAAAGGGTGTTAATATTATTAAAATAAGGAGTGATAAGGGCACAGAATTTTTGAATTCTTGTTTAAGGATCTGAGAATTTTATTATTGATCTCCTTTTTTGTGTAGGACTTTCCAAAGTCTGCAGCCTTGTTGAGAAGATTTGTCAACCTAACATCCAATTGATCAATAGTTTCGCCTTCCTTCATTTTGAAAGTATCAAATGTGTGCAATACAGATTGAAGCTTGTTCTTCTTAACTTGATCTGACCCTTCACACATATTAGCCAAAGTTTCCCACATTTCTTTTGCAGTTTTGCACCTTTTAACCTTTTCGATCCAGTCTTTACTAAGCGTCTCTATTATCTCAGTTCTTGCTACCTGATCCAAGTTGTGAATCTTTCATTCATCGTTTGTCAGATCAGCTCCCTTCTTTTCTCGTCTGACTCTTGTTTCTGAAGATCCAGCACCATCACTTACAATTCCATGATAAAATTTTATGTGTCCTTCTTCTAAAAATTCTTCCATTCGATCATGAATAGCTTTTAGATTATTTTCCATCCTAAACTTCTAGTAATCATAATCTTCAATGGAGAATTCTGGTAGGCTACTAGTCTTTTACTTTTATTCGTAGACATGGTAAACAAGAAACTCAACAGAAACTTATTAGTAATGTTAGTGAATCAAAGATAAAGAAGATGATCCTAACACAATTTCAGAAACTTCAAGACAACAAAAATATCAGAAACAGCTTAACACTGCTCTGATACCACTTGTTGGTCCTGAGATTGAGTATATAGTGAAAACAAGTACAGCTTCCAGAGATAATCTAGAAGGGGGGTGGAATAGATTATCTAAATCTTTTGCAAAATTTAGATTATCAATTCAGATTATCAAAGGTGAACAACGGAAACAGTTTTAGACTCAATCTTTTGGAATAGGATCTAAAGTAGTCTGATATAAATTCGAACAACAGATTATCAACAGAAATAAATGCAAAAAGTAGATGACACAGGATTTATAGTGGTTTAGATCAAATTATCCTACATCCACTCTCCTTCTTCAACTTGAAGAAGGGCCTCGGCTCAATTACTTACTTACTTACTCACTGATGATTACAATTACAAAAGTTGACGATCTTCGTCTTCTATCTTTCTTCAAACTAAAAATCTATCTAGAGAATCTAAAAAGTACAGTGCAGAATGTGTTTGAAGATATACAGAGAAGTGTTCTTTAAACATTTAGAAAATTATGAAATCTTTTGAAAACTTGTGAGTGCTTATCGAAAAATGTGAATATTACAGTTAAGAGTGCTAAGAGAGTTGTTTAAAGAACTGTGCTTACTTCTATTTATAAGCCTGTAAGACGGTTAGTTTATTGTAACAAACTTAAAAACCATTTAATAAACTTATCTTTAAAACCGTCTTGTCCTGAGCTGATCTTGAGTTAGTCGTCTGCTGCTGACATGATGAAGACTTGCCTTTCTTATTCTACTCAGCTGGTCTTGACCTCGTCTTGAGCTCTTCATTATTCTCTCCAACAGATGACTTCTTCCAGACTGTCTTCAGATGACCTTCTTCTTCCTGACCTCAGCTGACTTCATTAGCTTTACCTAGTCTGATCAGCCTAGTACTAATGCTTACTACATCAGCTGTTCTATATAGTCTCAGTTGGTCATCTTATTTACATGAGTTTATCTAGTCTATACAATTTAACTCATCAAAACTAAAAACCTGATCTAACAGAGGGTAACGATGATCTCATTTCTAGCCACCTGATCAAGATTATACACTTTCTTTTCATCATTAGTTAGTTCAGATACCTTCTTCTCTACCTGAACTCGAGTCTCTGAGCTACTTGCTCCATTGCTGACGCCACCATGGAAGAAATTTATAGGTCCTTTAGAGTGTACGTCTTCCATTCAAGGATGAATGGATTGCAGATGATTCTCCATTCGAAACTTCCAGTAGTCATCTTCAATCTCAAAATCTGGAAGATTCTTGACTTTCCTATCGCTTGGAGACATAGTTAGTATATATCAAAATAACAAGGAGGGAATATTCAAAAGTAGATCTAAATCAAGAATTGAATAGAAAAATTATTTTGACCAAAAAAAATATTCAGAACAACTTTAACACTTCTCTGATACCACTTGTTAGTCCCGAGATTGAGTGAATTAAAACTGATTAAGCAAACCTCTTAGAGATAATCTAGGAGGGGGGTTGAATAGATTATCTAAATTTCATTCAAAATTCAGATTAACAATTCAAACTCAACTTTCAAAACTAAATCAAAGTACTTCAGCAGAAACAAGTTTATACTCAATCCATTAATTTGGATCTAAAAACAATCTGATCAAAATACAATGAACAAGTTATAATCGACTGAAATTCAAAGACAGAGAGTAAAGAACACCGGATTTATAGAGGTTTAGATCTAAAGATCCTACATCCACTCTCCTTCTTCAACCTTGAAGAAGGGTCTCTTCTTTCTTACTTACTTTCTTCCGATTACAGATTATAATTTGTGAAGATCTTCGTCTTCGAATCACCTTCTAACTATCAATCTATCTATCAAATCTATGAATACAGTGCATATTGCGTTTTGAAGAATTTATAGAAAGTGTTCTATAGACACTTAGAAAATATTATCGAAAAGCTTTTGAATGTAAGTGAGTACTCCCTAAAAATTGTGAGTTTCAGATATGTGCAAAAGTCCTTCTAAGGACTGTGCTTAGGCCTATTTATAGAGCTTAAGACGGTTAGTTTGTTGTAACAAATTTGTAACTTGTTAGATCAGAAGTAGTTTTGATGAGTTAAAGTGTATAGACTAGGATGATCTCATGTAGATAAGATGACCTACTGAATATGTGTAGCACAGCTAATGTGATGAACATTAGTGCTAGGCTGAACAGACTAAATAGAGCTAATGTAGTCAGCTGAAGTCCAGAAAGAGGAGGTCATTGATTGGAGTGAATTAATGCATGATTTGAGGGGGTATTTTAGTGCAAAAAGTGATTAAAAGTGTTAGATTTTGTGCCTAAATGTGTAGAGTATCACTACTTTACTTGAAAAGTATTACTTGATGGATTTTTAATATTTTTCGTCCCGTTTTCAGGTAAATCAGTGGAATTTGGCCAAACCGAGAGTACCGACATTCATAGGGCAAAGAGACGAATAAGACGGGTAAAAACGGGGGTCAGAGGCAGAAGTCGGGTCGAGAAAATTCCCTGGACTCGACCTCTGGTCAAAGGTCAGGGACCTCAACTCGAGGGTGTCGGCAGGAAGTTGAATTCAAAATTTTAAAGCAAGCACGACTCGAGGGCTGAGCCTCGAGTTGAGGATTAGGGCAGAATCGACAAGCTCGACTCGAGGGCTGAGCCTCGAGTCGAGGCTGGAGACTTTTTGATGAATCGTGGATGCGACTTAAGGAGCCTCGACTCAAGGGCCCCAACCTCGAGTCGAGGGTGCCGAAATTCAAAATTTTGAGATTTAAGGCCATTTGAGCGGAAATCAGAGCATACTCTCCATAACTTTCATTAGAGCAGTTATATTACATTTTTTAGGGCGAATTTCCAATTCCATAGCTTAATTCTCATTGTATCTTGATTAGATTGTTAGTTTTTGATAGATTTTCATCATTTGTACCTTAGATTAGCTTTTGATCCAATAGTTTTTTCCATTTCAATTTGTAATTCAAGTGGAGAAGAGATTGTATTTGAAGATTCTTTTGAAGATTGAAACATTCCTATTATTGATCATTTGGATTCAATTGGTGATGTTCTTCCACTTTACTTATTTCAATTCATTAATTGTTGTGATTAGCTTCTTAATTTTGCAATTAGATTTTGTACCCATGGGTTTTGATCTTTGCACCATGGGCTAATACTCTTGTGCTTGGGATAATTGAAATTGAGGATGATTTGATTGCCTATGCTATGATTGTTGATGATTGTTGATCAATTGAGATAGTTTGTTCCCTAATTGTGATTATAATTGTGCTTCATGCATTTTTATCTCTTTAGATTAATGTTTGATCACCCTAGCAAGAGGCGAGAATTGAGCTAACGTGATCCGAGATTAATCGGGTTATAATTGTGTATGATTGTATGAATTGGGTGCTTCTTAATTGAGAGATTAGTTGCACTAAGGATACTCACATTAGGCATTATGTGATTAATGGAGACTTAATTGCATGATGGTTTTATGCTTTCTATCTTAGTTGATTAGCAATTTGATTCAATCATAGCTTGTTGATCATTGATTCCTTGATGGATATTATCCCTAGCACCCCAATCCCCCATTGATTTTAGCTACTTGTTCTAGCATACCAAGTGTTTGATAAATTGCTTGCTTGTTGTTTGATTTTTTTTAATTCTAGCATTGTATTGAGTTTTTAGAGCCAATCCCGCATTTGCAACAATAGTCATAGAGAACTTGTATTCCTAGGACCTCATTGCATACTTTTTTCCTTGGGTTCGATATACTTGGTTGTCTTAAAATTGCTTGCCCGATACACGCAATCAATATGGCGCTATTGCCGGGGAATTAGTTTTTGCGCCTTAAGTGAGACTTAGGAATTATTTGAAGTGGCTACTTGTTGTTTTTGTATTTTTATTTTGTTCTTTATTTTTGTTGGATTTTGATACTTGGATTGGTGGTTTGTAGGTGCATGATTACAAGGTCTAGTGGTATTCCACCCTTGCCACTCAATCCGGAAATTGAAGCAACCATTCGAAGAAATCGTGGGAGAAGGAGAAGAGAAATGATGGAAGGTGAAGAGTTGATGCATGAAGAGAGAGTTGATGAACATCATGTTGAGGAGGTTAATGGCAATGGAGAGGGGAGAGTGCAAGAGAATAGAGGAGGTAATGGGCACAATTTGCCTTACAATGCTCAAGTTGACCCTTTCCCTCAAGGGATGCCACCACATCAATTTTCCTACCAAAATCCATACGCCTACCCTCCACAAGCTCACCAATATCCATACTATCCACCTCATCCAAAACAATTCCCACCATACTATCCTCATATGCTATGCCCCCATGAGCCACGATATCAAGAGCCACCTCATATTCCACAAGCCCAACCACAACTGATGCAAGAGCCTCCACCTCAATGTAGGCCATTAAGGGAATTCTTTGAGCCTCAACTTCGTGAACATTATGACAGAATTGCAAGGCCGAGAATTGAAGTGAATAATTTTGAGATAAGTCCTGCGCTTGTAAGGATGTTGAGAGAGAAGCAATTTGAAGGGAAAGATGAAGAAGAGTGCCCTCATCAACACATGGCACAATTTTTAGAGATTTCCGACACCACGAAGTACAATGGAGTGTCCGAGGATGCGAAGAAGCTAAGGTTATTTGTCTTCACTCTTAAAGGGAGAGCCAAAGCATGGCTCAATTCTATCCCTCCCGGAATCGTTCGTACGTGGGAGGACCTAAGCAACAGATTCTTGATGAAGTTTCATCCGCCATCAAAGACGGTGCAAGCCACGGAGGCAATTTCACATTTCTTCCAAAAGAATGGAGAGACTATACCGGAAGCTTGGGAGAGATACGGTATGTTGCTTATTAATTTTCCCCAACATGGCTTTCCTAAGGAACAAACAATCATGTATTTTTGCAATGGCTTGACGGATGGCGATCGTTCCTTTCTAAATGCATGTGCTAATGGTTCGATTTGGTCAAAGATGGTGGGAAAAATGAATGAGATTATGGAGAATATTGCCCAAGATTCTTTCCAAGTGTCGGTTAATCGTGGAGCTCATCATAGAGTGTCCCATGTGGAGGAGATTGAGTCTATGAAGACGATGATGATGACTATGATGGACCGTTTGGGAGCCCTTACTACTTCTCAAGCTCAAAGTCAACAAAATGTGAGCCCATCTATTCCTCAAGTTGATTTGTGTCCAAGTCCTATGCCTATTGAAGAAGTTAATTACATGGGAAGGCCTTCATACCAAGGAGGATATCAAGGCAATTTCCAAGGAGCAAGGCCATATCAAGTGTCTTATCAAAATAGGCCTCAAGGTAATTTTCAACCTCATCCTCAAGCTCCATTTAATGTCAACAATTGGAGGAGACACGAAAATTTTTCCTATGCTAATCCAAGAGTCGCCGTTCAATTTCCTCCCGTATTTGATCCGGGTGCCAAAGCACCTAATAATGAGGGGAAGGCAACTACGGAGGAGCTACTTGGGATGATTGTGAAGAGGTTAGAGGCGAGTGATTCAAGGCTAGATGACATTGGAAAGCAAATGGACACAAGATTCAAGACTATTGAGCATCAAGTGGGACAATTGGCCACAACGGTTGGGAAGCTTTCATCAACGGTGGATCATTTGTAAAACAAGGGGAAGTATCCATCTACCACCGAGCTAATCCAAAGGAATTTTGTAGTGCTATTCAATTAAGGAGTGGTGCTAGATATGAAGGCCCAAAGATGCAAAAAGAAGTGGAAGTTGAGAAAGAGGTGGAGAAAGAAGAAGTAAGTGAATAAGGTGTGGTTAATGAGAAAGAGGCAAGAGAAAATATCAAAGAAAAGGGAGAGTCTAAAGAAGAAGAGAAGTCGAAAGAAGCATGGGGAGTTCCCATGAAATCCACTCCGGTTCCCTATCCTCAAAGACTTTGGTGGAAGAAGCTTGATGTGGAGTTTGGTAAGTTTTTAGAGGTTTTTAAAAGCTTGAATGTTGATATTCCACTATTAGATGCCCTTGAGCAAATTCCCCATTACAAGAAATTTTTGAAAGAAATCATGTCAAAGAAGAGAAGATGGGATGAGAAGGGTATGATCAAATTGGTGGAAGAATGCAAGGAGATCCTTGAGTGACACCTACCTCAAAAGCTTAAGGATCCGGGGAGTTTTATTATTCCATGCGAAATTGGTGAGAATGGGAAAGTTCAAGGCTTATGTGACTTGGGAGCTAGTATAAATGTTATGCCTTTGTTCATTTTTAAGAAGTTGGAGTTAGGAGAGGCGACTCCTACAAATATCAATCTTCAATTGGCAGATCAATCTTATGCTCATCTTTTTAGGATTGTTGAAGATGTATTAGTAGGAGTTGGCAAGTTTATCTTCCCGGTTGATTTTATCGTGCTTGACATGAAGGAAGAACTTAAGGCACCTATCATTCTTGGTAGACCTTTCCTTGCTACCGGCAAAGCGATGATCAATGTTGAGAAAGGGGAGCTCAAATTGAGCTTTAATAGAGAAGAGGTGATGTTTTCTAGAGCTCCATTGGTAGAAGATGCTCCAAGTACTTTGGAGAAGAAGACGTGTGGATACATTGAGATCATCGATTTATACCCTTCCATTGACAGGGATGATTCTACACCTTCTACTTCTTCTAATTCTTTGATTAATGAGAATTTTATTCCTTCTTGTAAAGTGATTGCTAATAAATCTTGTGTTTCTCTTGATGATCTTAGGAAGAAGAAAGCACTCATGGAACCTTTGCTTGATCCGGGAGATAGAAAGCTTCAAGAAGGTGAGAAGAAGATGACCAAGCTTGAGCAATGCTCAAGTTTGGGGGTGTTAGAAGAGAGGAAGATGCCACTTGAGACGAAGGAAGTGTGTTTTGTAGTTGGAGATCAAGTGGTGTGGAGTGAATCAAATTGGAGTCGATTACTAGGAGTAGAGAGACTCGAGGAGGTCTTGATGGTGAAGAAGATCAAAGAAGGAGGAAAGCTCCTATTGGAAGACAAATGGGGATGTTGCCTTTTTGCAAAGGAAAATCTAGTGAGGCACAAGGATGATCCTCAAGTCTTCATGAAAAGGGAAGTATGAACTCCTTGAGTTCCGCCCGACAAAGGACGTAAAACCTAGCGCTAGATGGGAGGCAACCCATCCTTTTTGTTACTTTTGTGTGTTTGTGCTTTTTCTGTTTTTGGTCTTTGTTTTAGGAGAATTGGCTAGGAATTGAATTGCTCATGCTTAGGAGGTTATGATATCATGCAATGGGATTTATTTGGATTATTGAGCTTAATGATTCCATTTGGAGTTGCATATGTATTTGTATCACCCTTGTGCTAAACTTTGAAATCATGCTAACATTCAAGTTTGGGGGAGATGATCGTTTTATTGGCTAATTTGTGACTCTTTATGGTAATGATTTGATGATTCTTATACCTGATTGTAAGCGCACTTGCTACATTTGCTTGGAAAGAGATCGGAAGTGCAAGGAAATTCAAGACGAAAAAGGAAGAACTTAAAAGTTGGTGAAAATTAAGCAAAAAGGAAGAGACCCCGGTCTCCTCGATCGAATGAGCGACCGGGCTTAAATCGAGGAACCAAAAAGGTTAGTATTTGCATATTTGGGTTCGTTGGGGTCGTGAGGGTCATTTTTAGGAGTTTCGGGGGTCGGGCCAGGTCCGGGAATCCGTAAAAATCCCCTGGACTCGACCCCTGGTCGAGGGATCCATACTTTGGCAATTTTTGAAAAATTACTCATCCCTCGAGTCGAGGCGAAATTTTGAATAGGCAGCACGACTCGAGGGCTGAGCCTCTAGTCGAGGGTCTTCAATTTTTAGATGCCCCGAGTCGAGGGTTGGAGCACGACTCGAGGCTGGCAATTTTTTAAAAAACATATCAGTTCGCAGTCAGTTCACAGCCACGACTCGTGCTTGCCCCTTTCCCGATCCCCTTTGCATAGTTCACCATTTCCGACCATATTTTACACAATTTCACTGATAATTTCCCTTTTCCATTGCATATTCATCATCCATTTCATTAATCTCATATCTTGTGAGGGTTTTTGAAGGAAATTTGGTGATTTTTGGTGTTTTGAGTGGGTGTTCTTCTGTTGCATTTCAAGTCCGAATTTCCATCGAACAAGGTACGAATTCTCACTCCATTGCTCTTTAATTCCGTTCTTGGGTAGATTATTGCATGCGTAGTAGTTGAAATATGCCAATTTTGTGTTTTTAAATTTGAATTTCATTTGGGCAATTTGACGAACACCTTGTATGCATTGTCTTGTGGACAAAATTTGAGCTTTTGGATTGATAGATTGGATTGATTATTGAGTTAGAAGGCATGTTTAGGGTTAGTTGAGATGATTTATATTATGCCTTTGTGAATTTTTGGCCGTGGGAATGAATTTGCTTACATGTTTGAGAAGTCCTAGTGAAATACTTAGGGAAATTTTGGTCATATTTTCTTAGTAGATGATAGGAGTGCATGCTAGTTGATCGTTAGAGTTAATTTACTTGCTAGATGGCCATATTATTTTTGGATAATGTTGTTGAGCTTAATTGCATATCATTGTGAGCTTAAGGGTTGATATTGATTGTTGTGGCTATTCTATTGAGTATGCATATTTGTGGGGATTTATTGATGCACTTCTATTACCTTTTGCTTAGTTGAGACTTTTGACCAATTGTTTGAGATAGTTGCTTATTCACTTAGGAATGATTGTGATTGGAGTTGTGATGCTTGACTCGTTCATGTGCTTAATTGCTATCATATTTTGCTCGTATTGCTACTATTTGGTGCTAATTGTTGCCTTGGGAAATTTTGTAGGAAAAATGTTTTGAGGTGCCGACGGACATAACTATCATGATGAGGATTTCAGAAAGAGAGAGAGAGCCGTTAGATTCGCGAACAAGATGTCGGCTCAGTTGGGGATTCTGTGGGATGACTACAAGTGGAGAAAGCACTCGATCTTGTATGCCGAGATTTATAACAAGGTGGTGAAGACCCACCTTGTAGACCATGACTATATGGTCTCGATGGGGATAGAGGATGACATCCCCCGGTTGTTCAATTAGGTCGGCATTTCCGGATTTCTGGCTAAGAGGCCACGGACCTACTTGGGGCTCACTCTCGAGTTTCTGTTCACAGTTACCTTCGACAAGGTAAGGAAGGCAAAGTTCCCGAGAGCGATCACATTCGAGTTGATAGGGAACGAGTACACACTGACAGTGAATGAGATCAATGACATATTCGGTGCACCGACCGATCCGGATGGCTCCTTGCTGAATATGAGACAAGATTATAATGCCAAGAAATTCTGGAGATGGATATCGGATTCGGGGGCACCAGAGCAGCCACAATTCACCTCGGGAAAGTCGAAGAGTACCCGGATCCGCAACCCTGTTATGATGTATTTGGAGAAGATTCTTTCCGGCACGATATTTGCCCGTTCTAAGGGAGGAGCAGTTGTATCTGAGGAGTTATATGTTCTATGGTGCTTCCTCTATGGGGTTTGCTTTAATGCTGCCGCCTATTTGTGCTACCTATTCGAGAGGGTGAAGAGCACCCGATTCAAAAAGATTCATTTCGGAGGCTTGATTACAGTCATTGTCGAGCACATCGATATTCCGACGCACAACAAGAGAGCTTTGGAGGGGCCTGATTTGACCACTGACACGATGAGGCGGATTAAGACACTAGACCTCATCGGGACGACTTGGTGTTTTCAGCAGTACATCGGAGGCCGATTCCCTCTTCGTAATAAGAGGTTGACCATAGTATTCGGAGCCACAGGGCATGTGACTATCAACCTCCGGATGTGGTCGCAGCGGCACATTGAGGCGATCGATGCTTATACTCGGGAGCATGGAGTGAATCTCAATGATGATGATGATGAGGATGAGCAGCAGGTAGGGTCCGGATCTGAGGAAGAGGCTGAGGCCGAAGAGGAGAATGAAGAGGAAGAAGAAGTTGACGAGGATGAGCCGGTGAGGATGGAGGAGGACGAGGAGTACATGCCAGAGATCAATTACTACTTGCAGGATGAGATGCGGAGTCGCCAGTTCGAGGCTGGGAGCTCGTCACAGAGGCAGTGGACACTCACTGAAGAGATGTGGGCTGACAGTCAGATGATGCAGCTAGAGTGCCTCACACGACAGGATGAGTGTTTCCGAGTTATAGAGGAGACCCGTCGATTTAATGAAGAGACTACGGGGATGCAGGAAGAGTATCTGAAGAATCAG
Source organism: Paraleonurus japonicus (assembly GCA_030762865.1). Lineage (NCBI taxonomy): Eukaryota > Viridiplantae > Streptophyta > Magnoliopsida > Lamiales > Lamiaceae > Paraleonurus > Paraleonurus japonicus. Next base: position 15,279,496 of record CM061055.1, on the reverse strand, counting down.
CAAGACATGTACTCTCTCCTCCAGCAGATGAGCTCGTGGAAGTTCAGGCCGGGCCACTACCCTCCTCCACCGCCACCGATTAATGATTAGGGAGATTCCGCCTATTTCCTCATCTCTCTCATTTAGTTCATTTAGTTATCTCTTTGATGCCTCCTGGATGATTTGTATTGGATTGATTATGGTTGCTTTGGATTGTACTTAATGACTTGATTTTGATGGATTTAAGTACTTGATTTGTATGGATGATTATGATGTGTTTTGGATTTATTGAGCTTTTTGCTTATGATATGATAATTATGCTATATTTGTGTCTTGGATTCCTTGTATATTTTTGGGATTGATTTGCATTGAGCCTAATTGCGGATTTATTGCTTATCTTTGAGTTATCTTTGTTGACATAGTGAGTGTGCTTGAGATTATGTACATGTGCACTTATGCTTGATTTGCAAGATTTATTGGATTTTGATTTGATCATGAGTTGATATGTGGCTTGAAACTAGCATGATTGATAATTATGTGAAGATGAATGTGATTGAAAATGCTTGATTCATTGCTCAATTTAAGCGCGTGAGCTTTTGTGCCTTTATAATCGTACATCTTATACGGTTGATTTAATTTCAGGTGAGTGCATCATTCATGGATTTTTATGCTAGAACTTGCCTTTGGACTTGTTGAAATTGATCTTTGTGAGATGTCATGAAAGTGATAAAAGGCCATGTTTATATTGATAAGTCACTTAGCCAAATTTTTCCCCACCAAAAACATTTGATTTTCTTAGTGAGCTATTTTGAGCCTAGTATCCTTATTCTTTGGCAAGACAAGTGAAATTGAAACCATTTACCTATTTTTATGAACCTTATTGTCCTATGCTTGGTAGAGCTTGATTGTTGGCTAATAGATGGTGCATTGATTGTAAAGTGTGGTGGAAAGATGATGTGCTAAGTTGATTGAAAAAAAAAAGGTTGAGAAAAAAATTAAATTGTGAAAAAAAATGTGAATATGAAAAGAAGAAAAAATCAATTTGAGAGCTTATGTGAAAGAAAACTCAAAAGAATGGTTGTGTTTGAACTTTGAAATGCAAAAGAAAGAGTGTGATTGATGAAAGATTTGAAGAGAAATGTAGTGAAGTGTTAGCTATCATTCAAGTTCTCTATTATTTGAGTCATTCTTACCTAAAACATTCTACCAATTCCAAAGAGCTTACATTACAACCTTGATGAAAGACCTCTTTGATTCTTGATTGAACACAAATGATAGTGATTGAGATTGAGTCCTTTGGCAAGCTTATGGTGTGCATGTTTGTGAATTTGATGGTTGAGTGCATATTTACCTTGATACACTTGAGTGATGAGTGAAACACTCCATGGAAGGAGCAATATTTTGAGTATTTGAAGTTGCATTTGTTTGAGCATGATTCATCTTGATTGCTAGTTGAGAGGTTGCATTGAGACTTGAGTTCATTGATGAGTTCGATTGTCTTATATTTCTTCTATGGTGCCATGAGACATAGTTGCAATCAATCCACTCTTTTGTACTTATTTGCTACGTTCCTCGAGGACGAGCAACACTTTAAGTTTGGGGATATTATGATTGGAGTGAATTGATGCATGATTTGAGGGAGAATTTTAGTGCAAAAAGTGATCAAAAGTATTAGATTTTGTGCCTAAATGTGTAGAGTATCACTACTTTGCTTGAAAAGTATAACTTGATGGATTTTTGATGTTTTTCATCCCGTTTTCAGGTAAAATGGTGGAATTTGGCCAAACCGAGAGTACCGGCATTCATAGGGCGAAGAAATGAACAAGACGTGCGAAAATGGGGGTCAGAGGCGGAAGTCGGGTCGAGAAAATTCCCTAAACTCGACCTCTAGTCGAGTGCCGGGGACCTCGACTCGAGGGTGCCGGCAGGAAGTTGGAATTTAAAATTTTAAAGCAAGCTCGACTCGAGGGCCGAGCCTCGAGTCGAGGATCAGGGCAGAATTGGCAAGCTCGACTCGAGGGCTGAGCCTCGAGTCGAGGCTGGAGACTTTTTGAAGAATCGTGGATGCGACTTAAGGAGCCTCGACTCGAGGGCCCCAACCTCAAGTCGAGGGTGCCGAAATTCAAATTTTTGAGATCTAAGGCCATTTGAGCAGAAAATAGAGCATACTCTCCATAACCTTCATTAGAGCAATTATTTTACAGTTTTTAGGGCGAATTTCCAATTCCATAGCTTAATTCTCATTGTATCTTGATTTGATTGTTAGTTTTTGATAGATTTCCATCATTTGTACCTTAGATTAGCTTTTGATCCAATAGTTTTTTCCATTTCAATTTGTAATTCAAGTGGAGAAGAGATTGTATTTGAAGATTCTTTTGAAGATTGAAGCATTCCTATTATTGATCATTTGGATTCAATTGATGATGTTCTTCCACTTTACTCATTTCAATTCATTAATTGTTGTGATTAGCTTCTTAATTTTGCAATTAGATTTCTTACCCATGGGTTTTGCTCTTTGCACCATGGGCTAATACTCTTGTGCTTGGGATAATTAAAATTGAGGATGATTTGATTGCCTATGCTATGATTGTTGATGATTGTTGATCAATTGAGATAGTTTGTTCCGTAATTGTGATTCTAATTGTGCTTCATGCATTTTTATCTCTTTAGATTAATGTTTGATCACCCTAGCAAGAGGCGAGAATTGAGCTAACGTGATCCGAGATTAATCGGGTTATAATTGTGTATGATTGTACGAATTGGGTGCTTCTTTATTGAGAGATTAGTTGCTCTAAGGATACTCGCATTAGGCATTGTGTGATTAATGGAGACTTAATTGTACGATGGTTTTATGCTTTCTATCTTAGTTGATTAGCAATTTGATTCAATCATAGCTTGTTGATCATTGATTCCTTGATGGATATTATCCCTAGCACCCCAATCCCCCATTGATTTTAGCTATTTGTTCTAGCATACCAAGTGTTTGACAAATTGCTTGCTTGTTGTTTGATTTTTTTAATTCTAACATTGTATTGAGTTTTTAGAGCCAATCCCGCATTTGCAACAATAGTCATAGAGAACTTGTATTCCTAGGGCCTCATTGCATACTTTTTCCCTTGGGTTCGATATACTTGGTTGTGTTAAAATTGCTTGCCCAATACATGCAATCAGTCATCTGAAGACGATCTTGAAGAAGTCATTTGTTAAAGTGAATAATGAAGAACTCAAGACGAGGTCAAGATCAGCTAAGTAGAATAAGAAAGGCTAGTCTTCACCAAGTCAGCAGCAGACGACTAGCTCGAGATCAGTTGAAGTCAAGACAGTTTTCAAAAATAAATTTATTAAACGGTTTTAGTTTGTTATAACAAACTAACCGTCTCACAGGCTTATAAATAGAAGTAAGCACAGTTCTGAAAAAACACTTAGCATTCTCAATACAATATTGACGATTTCACAAGCACTCACAAGTTTTCAAAAGAATTTTCATAAGTTTCTAAGTGTTTATAGAACACTTTATTGTATATCTTCAAACTTCCTGCATTATACTTTATTAGTTTTTTAAATAGTTTGATAAATTGAAGATAGGATTGAAGGAAGAGATCATCACATCATTGTACTTGTAATCTCAGTGAGTAAGTAAGAAAGTAAGTCAGTCGAGGCCCTTCTTCAAGTTGAAGAAGGAGAGTGGATGTAGGATCAGTTTGATCTGAACCACTATAAATCCATGTGTTCTCTACTTCTTGTTTTTACTTATATGTTGATAATCAAATATTCAAACAAGTTAATTTCAGATTTAATTCAGATTACTTTTTTATCCTAAAAAGATTGAGTTTAAAATTGTTTCTGCTGTTCAGCTTTGATATCTTGAATAGATAATATGTTCTTTGCAAAAGATTTGAATAATCTATTCAATCCCCCCCCCCCCCCTCTAGATTATCTCTAGGAGGCGATCTAAGCTTGTTTTAATCACTCAATCTCGGGACCAACATAACCGCTTAACAAACTTTTCTTTAAAGACTACCTTGACTTCAGCTGGTCTTTGAGTTTGTCGTCTGACTTGACTTGGTGAAAGCCTACCTTTCTTATTCTACTCAGCTGACTTCTTCAAGACCGTCTTCAGATGATCTTCAAGCTTATTGACCTCAGCTGCTCTAGTCCATCTCACCTAGTCTGATCAGTCAATTAGAGAAATGAACTACTTCAGCTGATCTATACAATTTCAGCTGGTTATCCTACTTTACATAAGCTCATCTAACCTATACATTTAACTCATCAAAACTTAACCTGATCTAACATTTACTATTCATTAAAGATTTTACATCCCATGGATTTAAAGTCATCACTTCCCCGCACACTTAAATTCCGAAACAAACATAGCCTAATTATTTTTAGAAATTTTATATTGAAATTATAATTTATCGATTAAATGATCATGACACACCTAATAATTTTTTTAAGCAATTAAAATTTAATCTACAAAATAAAATCATAACATACCTAGTTATTTTTTAATTCAACAACTCAATATTATTGTTACAAATTACTAAATTATTTTTTAAATAATATGAATTACCGATATATGTGTTTTTTATTACTAATAAATAATTTTTGAATTTTGTAAAATAAAATTTTGTATGACACTTATTTCAATCTCGGGAATTTCAAAACTTATCTTTTAGTGATTGTTAATTGAACCCGATTTCATTTGTGAAATTTTACTCCGAATTATCTTTATCACTAAGGTTATTTTATTCTTCATGCATACTAGTTCACATTTCGTAAATCCGTAATTATTTCAAATTTATGACAATTGGTATCAACTAGCAATATTATTAGGATGATATAGATTGAATTCTTTCGAATTAAGTGACTAGGGCAATTAATTGAATGATTTGATTAGTGTTTAATTGTACATCAGTGTTGATTATATTGCGTTTTCCACCTTAATTGACATATCTGTGAGTTTTATAGTCGAGAAGGGAAGTGTTGCATGTTTTGCAGGATTTTACAAGCATTTCCATGCAAAAGGAAGACTTAAGCAAAAACGGGCTAGGAATGAGCTCTGGGTTTAAGAAACAGCAAGCATGTCCACATATTTTAAGAATACAAGGAAAGACTTGAAGATTTGAAGGGACAAAGAAGAGAGGATTGAAACACAAAAAAAATCGATCAAATCAGAGCACAAGAGTTCAAGTTACAAGTGTTCGAGCGTAGAAGGGACAAATGAGGTTACTCGAGCCGAGTCAGAAGGCACTCAAGCTGAGTTGAAGTCTTGAAGTAGGCTAGAGCATCGAAGTGTGCAACTCGACCCAAGTTGCTGGAAGAACTTGAGCCGAGTGGCCCATCTCGACCCGAGTTGGAAGCCAAAAATCCTCCAGCACCTGAGTTAATACGATCCCCCATACCCAACTCGACCCGAGTTAGATTCAACTCTAGTCGAGTTGGGTCTGAATTTGTACCCTGCGCAATTTTTGTTGAGATTTTTAATTTTTTAAGGACTTAACTGCAAATTCAAATACTTTGACCTAGTCCCCTACTATATATACTCTCTAATTTAGATGAAAAAAGGGAGACCTATTAGCTAGAAGATCATCTTTCCTTTCTTCCCCAACTTCAAACACTTTTCATAGTTTTCTTGTCTTGATTCACTAGTTTACCATAGAAATTGATAGAATAGCTAGTTGCTCTAAATTTTTAATAGTATTTACTCATTCCAAGCTTTAGCATCAAGTCTTGTATGGATTCTCAAGTGTTTTAACCTTTTTAAGCTATTAAGGTGATATCTATTGTTTCTTTATTTTCTTGTTATTTACTTGTTGGATTTCAATTCTATCACCAATATTATCATGGGTTATGTTAGATTGTCATTTGTTGCTATTGTTATGTCTCACTTAGCAATGGGCTAAGCCTTTTATGCTTTGGGGGGATGATTTGTGAAAGATCATGGTGTGATGTTATTGTTTATGCTCTGAGTATGCAATTAATTTGGTGATTAGCTTCTATTATTGCGTTTTGATTGATTGATTTGGTTGGGTAAATTTATAATCCTTGGATAAATGATTTAGACCACCAATAATATGTTGGAACCACCGAATCGCCGACTCTATGTGATTATCAGATTCGGGATCACAGGTATGAAAAACGCAGCGGAAAAAGAAGCATACCTATTCACCGTAATAGGTGAAGACGAACCAGTTCTAAGATTAGAACTGCCGATCAAAGGATGAACCTCGAACCTCACGATCTTCTGTCGTATTCCTATCCCTTTCCCCTGGACATCGTGTGGGCGACGATCTTCCAAGGAATCAGAATTCGCCTCCTCTTTTTTATGTTTTTAACACCCGTGGGAGGCTCTAAAGTATGGTTATTTATAGGCTACAACAAGGACCCTAAGGAGGAATTAGGTTGGGCCTCCTATGGGCTTAGGCGTCCTGTGTTCACCCCGAAAACTCCACTTAAGCCCATCAATTATAACTCGGTCCACTAAAGAGTTATAATTGAACTACCGTCCAAATCCCATATTATAATATGGGTTCCTTTATTATGTGTACGTTTATTTTTTCGTGTTTAAGATATCGAATGTCCATGAATTAAATAAGTTACTGACAACTTAATTAATTTACATCTAATTCCAAGAGTACTACCACTCATGTTTATTATCATGTCGGATTAAATCCACCTGCAGGGTTTACATGATAATCTTTATGAGCTCCTCAAAGGGATATCATCATCCTAAATAATTAGGACACGGATTCCTTCTATAATCAACAACACACCATATAAACAGTGTTATCTCCCAATTCATCGAGCTTATTGATTTAATAAATCTCACCCATTGGTAAATAAAAAAACAAACATTGAGTACACGTGTCCATTATTATATAGGGATTAAGAAGACGTATATCCATAATAAAAAAGGTCTTGTTCTTTTATATAGTTAGTACAAATTGAACAACCTCATATGGTCCTGCTCAATACATACAAAATGTAATAATGTAACTTTATAGTTAAGATAGACTAATACCAAATTACACCACAACCGTTCCAATGATTTGTCCAAATTCATCTTGGTTGTGAGCTATTATTTATAATCTATAAGGAAGTGATAACATGATCTTCTGTGTGACACCACACACCATATTATCTACAGTATAGACTAATCTGGACAGAAACAATGATATATGTAACAATCATAAAAAGCAAGTATTTTGATCATAATGAATCTCATATCATAAAAATGTTCACACAAAAAGCTAGACTTATAGTATACATCCTAACATAATATACATTAAGTTTCATCAAATAAACTTGGGTATTTAGTGAAAGGGAAGGGGTAGAGATTAGTAACCGTGTTGAACGTCTTTATTCCCTTACTACCTTAGGAGCTTTTGGTAGTTAATTATGTGTTAATTAACTCTAGTGATCACCCAAGCCTAAAAGAGATATGTGGTCATTTAAATTGTGGTAGCTTTTAGGTAACACCAATGAAATTGCATATGATAAGTTGTTTTGTCCTATTGAGCACCATTTGATTTCACACGGATTCCACCCGAAGCATATTTCACTTATTTGCACTTCTTTCTGATATTAATTTAATTGTTTAATTTCTTATCTTGTGTTTGTTAATTTTGATAATTGTCTATTTTATTTTTGTGTAAGAAAACCGGTTAGCTAATATAATATCTACGACAACGTGTAATTTTGAGGATCCATTATTTTCACAGTCCTTTGGGTTTGATACTACTTGGTCAAAACACTTCAATGTTATATACATTGATACCATACTCTTATAGTTTGTGTTTGTTGCTAAAATTTTGTGCAAAAATATTTCCAAGTCATTGAGCTTGCGTATTCGAAAATTTATTTAACCTTTATCCTAGTATTAATGCTTTTATCGTATTAAATTTAGATTGTATCAAAGTTATCCATTTAAAAAGGATCATTGAAGAGCTTGTTTCAATTGAATAACATTAAGGGATAAAATCAATACATAGAGTTTGAGTTAGTCCCAGAGAGTCAAGTTTATCAAAGTGAGTGAAATCTAGAAGGGGGGTTGAATAGATTTCATAATCTACCCAAATTTTTCCTTTCTTAAACAAAACAATAACTCTGTTGAAATTTAAGCAGCGGAACAATTTTATACTTAACTCTGTGATAATTCTTATTTAACAATTTGATTGTGAGAAATAATGAAGAATACATAAATACTTTGAAGATAAACAAAAAGTAAAGAACACAACGATGTATTCAGATTATCAAAATCCTACGTCCACTCTCCTTTCACAATCCTGTGAAAGGGACTTTACTACTTACTTACTCTTCTTCATTTACTTACATATTACAAAGAATATTTTCTTCAGCCTCTTGTACACTTTTCCTAACTTCTAGGAATTTTATGGGCTTGAAGATTTATAGAAAGTGTTCTATATACACTTTAGAAAACTATAAACATTGAAAAACTTATTGTGATTAGAAGAATGCTTGAATGTTTGTGAATATGTGTTACAAGTGTTATGGGAATCAAAAAGTGATTCTAGTTCTACTCTTGTGGTTGTAACCGTCTTGCTGACTCTTCAGCGTTAGTTGCAACTGAATAACTGATTCTTGTTGGTTGGAACCACTTCTTGGATAGTTATAACTGATTCTGTTATTTTGTTATAACTTCTTGAATTCTTTAACTTTCACTCTAGTCATCTGCTCCTTGAAATCTCAGACGATCTCATCCTTGTCTGATCATCTCATGCCTTCCTTCTCACTTAGCAAGTCTTGATCTTCTGTAGACATGTAGTTGTCTGCTTCTTTTACATTGTCTGGCTTGTCTTTGTCTGTCTCTCTTTCTTATAGCTCTCATCTGACCTACTGTACTTAGTCTATTAAAAGATTTTATTCTTTACTTCAGCTGTCTATACAATCATTCAGCTGATCATCTTATTTTACACTTTCATCTTAACTTCATCAAAACTTAAACATTTTTATCCTAACAATATCCCCCTTTTTGATGATGTTAAAACCACTCAAGGAAAAAAATGAATAAGTAAAATAAGAAAATAAAAAATAGTCAATCAAGACACTTAGTCAGATAGTCATATAAGTTAGTCAATCAGATAATTAAGTCAATCAAATCTCTCAGATAAATTAGTGTAGCAGTTTCAACAAGATAATCTTCTTAGGTTAATCAGTTATAGGATTAAGTCATTCAAGTTAGTTAAGACCAGATAACTTCATATCATAGAAACAGAGGTATTTTTCATATTCAGCATTCAAAAATACAAATTTAATCAGATTAGCCGAAGTAACATAACTGTACACCCAATCTTCTTCCTTCTTCTCGGCTTCAGCAATTTTCAGAAGAACTTTAGCTTTAATTTCTTCGTGCCTTAATCCTGAGAAATATAGATCTATATTCGTCTTTTCTTGGATAGGAAGCATTTGAAATGCTGATAAGCAAGCAGTCCTCTGACTTGCCACCTCAGCCCTAAGGACTTAAACCTGAGTACGAGAAACAGACGGGGATGGTTGATCTTCTTCTATGTCAGATGGAGAAGACTTGGTTAAGTCTATCTCCTCAATCTCTTTCTGCTGTCTCACCTCAGCTTGTGGGGGAATCTGCCCAATGTGGCTTCTCAGCTGGCACCTCGGATTCCACCATAGCTGGTATCTACTTCTCTAGCTCTTTCTGAGCTTTCTCTGCAGTCTCCATCTCTTCTGCAGACTCAACAACTTCCACATCTTTCATCACCTCCTCAGCTTCCTTCTCAACCATATCCTCCTTTCCAGTCTCTGCTTCTTCAGGTTGCTTCTCGGTTGGTTCCTTGGCAAGAGAAACGAAATATACTTTTTTCTCTAGGTAAGTAACAAACTGGTCTTCAGAGAATATATCTTCAAAAGATTTAAGACCAGCAGTTCTTAGAACCGTCTTCTCGCATATGGAGAGATTGTTTCCTCCTGCCTAACCAATGAGAATTGTTGTCTCTTCAAGGAACCCTGTTCTTAACCTCCTTAGCAGCCAGACATCAATCATTTCTTTAAGAAGCTCGGGCTCATCTGCTAAGGCAGGTTCCTTCCTTATAATGAATCTCTTCCCAAGGATTCGAAAAGAAGTTTCAGTTGGTCCCATATCCCTAGATGGGTTGGGTAGGTTAAGATAAAGTGCGGGTTCAGATGTGGTTGGGTGGTTAGGAAAGAGAAAGGGTCCGTAGATTTTTTAATAGGGGTGGGTGATGGTATTTCAGAACTAGGTCATTTTAGAGGCTCAGAAGCAGCGACCTTGTCTGCTTCATCATTGCCAGGGTGAGATGATTGGGGTTCTTCGTCTGGTCCTTCCTCAGATGAGGAAGATGAAGATAGTGCGGCTTTCTCAGATTTTTTAGTAGGGGTGGGTGATGGTATTTCTGAACTAGGTCATTTTAGAGGCTCAGAAGCAGCGACCTTGTCTGCTTCATCATTGCCAGGGTGAGATGATTGGGGTTCTTCGTCTGGTCCTTCCTCAGATGAGGAAGATGAAGATAGTGCGGCTTTCTCAGATTCCTCCCTTGAGGAAACCTCAATTCTTTCTTCAACAGCTGGGGCCTCCTCCTGCCCTGAGGTTCCAGCGACCTCAGATGAGACACTTCCCCCTTGAGAAGTTGTCCTTTCTTCTTCTTCTACTTCTTCTTACTTATCTGACTCCTCCTCCTCTGATGGTTCATCAACAAGGAGAGTGTCTGCTTTCTTGGACTTAGCCTTTTTTGGCTTTTGGACTGGAGCACCTGGGGCAGCTGGGGCGGCTTCATTTTCTTCTGAATCAGAAGTGCCAAATATCTTCTCATTCTTAATAAGTAAACCCTTCTACCTTGTGTACTTTTTCACACCAACCTCCCAATTCAGATTATCAGACCCCAACTTTGCCTCCAGGATCAAGGTGATCCTATTCATCATACTAGCTACTGTTTTCAGAGTCAATTTGTATTTATTTTCAGAGATTAACACCTTCTGGAATCTCTGAAACTCCTCATATAGCCTTGTGAACAGCAGTCTTGCCCATTTTACTTGAACTCCATCAACAATCGCCCTCAAGCAGCATATTATGGGCCTAGTCAATCCATCGTGGCTCTGCTGTTCTCCCAGTACACACTTAGTCAAAATAAGCATCAACATTCTATATTTACGCCTTAACATAGGCCTCTTCAAATTTTTCGTAGTTTCCTGGTGTGAATTCCTCCCCATCATTTTAAAACTTTCCAAATACTAATCACTTTTGTAATAGAAAGGATCTACACCCTCAGTACTCAAACCAAAAATCTCCCTGAACTCCTCAACAAAACCCTCTACATTCACCCTTTTTCCATCAGTTCGTACCATAGATTCAATAGAATTCTTCTTGTATGGTGCCCTAGTCAAGAACTCCACTGCCAGATCATCTAAAGTCTTGTTCTTCTCCGATTTCATCAAACAATATTTCTTCAAACCTTTGGATTCAAGGAGTTGTAAATTTTCCACTGATTCTGGGTCTGATGTGGTTTCCCAGTCAACATACATATTAGATTTCTTCTTTTCTCTGATGGTTTTGAGATCGTATACAAACTTGATTTTAGGTTGTCCACCATTGAAGAAGGTTTTAGTTTTAGGAGGGAAAGTAAGCTTTTGAGAGAGAGAGAGTATAAATACATGTTGTATGCGTAAACGACAATATACACAGAAAAATTCTATTTATATGGTATGAAAAATAATATAATAACATAAAAACTAATTATTGACTGAAAAAGTTTTGAAATGGGTTTAAGAGCCTATTAAAAAGTAATCATGGTTATGTTTTCAGAAAACTGTGTTAATTAATTATAGCCAAGTATTTATAAAGTCGCGCATGTATTATTGACGTTTCAAGTCACTGAACCACCTCCAAAATGTGTGCGTGAATGTCACTCAAGATTTTAAAAAGTCAATTTTATAAAAATTTCGGGTCCGAAGTTACTTTTCTGACACAGAAGTAACTTCTTACCTTTTTACCTTTTTATAATTTTGAAAAGATAAACTCCAATAATAAAATATTATAAAGAAGGTAATATATTTTCAGAAAATCAATTTTTTAAAAAAAAACAACTGAGTGAATTCATTATTAGATAAAAATAAGAATTTTGATATCATATCCACATATTAATTATGTGAACTAATATTCATAATTTGTAATTCAGAAAATAAAAGTGTAAGGATATAAATACTTCCTGTCTTAGTTTCTTTGTCAGGATAAGGTTTAATGTCCTCGTCTGTCTTTAGAAAATTTAGATGAGTGTTAATGAAATATTGATGTAATATCAATTAGATTAATGCTTCCTGAAAACAAAGACATTAGATAAACCATTAGTAGCTTTTTAGTAAATCGGACACGTTACTTATACTCATCTGTTTTTATTAAACAGACGACTAATGTGTACTTGTCTGAATTACTTGATGTAAAACAAGTAAATATCAAGTTAGCTAAGATCAATAGACTAATCCTTGATTCTTGATTCCTTAGAGGAGATCAATGATATCAGCTCTGTGATTGTCCATATGATACTCTTCAAATCTGATATTTCTTTCTTGACATAATAAAGAAAATAAGAGAGAGACTTGATAACAACAATTAGTAAATCACAAATTAACTAAAGATGCATTAAGTTGCCCTAACTCTACAGACAATTCTTTGAACCTAAACTCAGCTAATGGTTTTGTCAGTATGTCTGCTCTTTGTAATTCAGTAGATATCTTTTCTAATTTGATACTCCCTCCGTCCACGAAAAGTATGCTCATTTGGTTTTGACAGGTTTTAGAAAAACGTAGATAAAGTAGATAAAATAAGTGTATTTTAGGATATTGTGTGGTCCATTTATGAGTTAAGTGCTTTTTCATGAGTTTAAAGTCGATAACATATAAAGAAAGTAAGTGATGGTTGAATGGTGAAGCAAAAAAAATTGTTGAAAAAAACAGTGTGAGAATACTTTTGGTAGTATTCAAAATAGAATTACGAGTCATAGCAATTGCACTATTACTATCACAGAATATGGGTACAGATGAGGTGAAAATATTATAATCTCTATGTTGTTAGCTAATGCAGAGTAGTTGGGAACAACAACTTCCAGCTGCCATATATTCAGCCTCAGTAGTGGATGTGGCAACAGATGTCTGTTTCTTGGATAGCCAAGAAATCAGCTTGTTTCCAAGAAATTGACAAGTTCCAGAAGTGGATTTTCTATCAATTTTACAACCTCAAAAATCTGAGTCTGAATATCCAGATAGCTCGAAGTTGTCATCAGATGGGTACCATAACCCAATATTCAAGGTTCCTTAAGATATTTTAAGACTTTCTTAGCTGTCTCCAGACGAGACTTCTTAGGATTTGATTGGAACCTTGCATAAACTCCAACTACAAAAGATATATTTGGTCTACATGCAGTGAGATATAGTAAGGATCCAATCCGACCACGATACTCTGTTGCATCTGTTGGTTTCTCATTCTCATCTGAATCCATAGAGAAGTTAGTTACCACAGGTATCTTAGCTTCTCTACTAGTACTCATCCCAAATTTTTCAATCAGATCCTTTGTGTATTTGGTCTGATGAATGAATATCCCCTTACTCGTCTGTTTAACTTGCAAACTTAGAAAATAAGTCAATTCACCCATCATGGACATTTCAAACCTATTCTTCATGAGATTACTGAACTGTTCACATAATATCTGATTAGGTGAACCAAAGATAATGTCATCCACATAGATTTGAACAAGTAAGATATCTCCATCTACTTCTTTTCTAAATAATGTTCTATATATCTTACCTTTAGTGAAACCATTAAAAACCAAGAATTCAGACAACGTATCATACCAAGCATGTGGTGCTTGTTTAAGTCCATATAGAGCTTTGTTGAGTTTATAAACCTTATTATCGATTCAAAACCAAGGTGGTTGCTCTACATACACTTCCTCAAGCAATATTCCATTCAAGAAGGCTGATTTTACATCCATCTGAAAGATTTTAAAACCTTTATAAGCAGCAAATGCTAAGAACAATCTTATTGCTTCCAATCTGGCTACTAGAGCATAAGTTTCATCATAGTCTATCCCTCCAGACTGTGAATATCCTTGTGCTACCAGTCTTGCCTTATTGCGAACAATAACTTTGTTCTCATCTGTTTTATTTTTAAACACTCATTTTGTGCCTATAACTTTTCTGTGTAGGGGTCTATCCACTAGCTCCCAAACACTTTATCTTTCAAATTGATGCAATTCTTCTTGCATGGAAATTACCCAACTTGGATCTAATAATGATTCTTCAATAGACTTAGGTTCTAAAAGTGATACATAATAGCTAAACATACTTTGGGGATCTAACATTGTCCTTGTCTGGACTCCACTAGTAGGATCACCAATGATCTGTTCAGTTGGATGATAATTTTTCATCCTTTTGCCTATTTCAGAAGATTTTTCTTTATCTGTTTCAGGAATTAATTCTTCAAGTTCAACCTGAGTAGAAATTCTCCCTTCATCAGTTGACTCTGTCTGCTCTACTGGCATTGAAGGTGTCTCTTCAGATGGAACTGGCTGAGGAGTTTCTTTCTGAAAATCAGATGAGTGATCTTCCTCGTCTGATTCTGAATCAATATTAGGAAGATAGATTTTTACATATTTAGAATTGCTTAGTTCAAGTATATCTAGATCATCTGTTATCTGATTTACCTTGTCTGATGGAATGTGAACTTCATTAAACACTATAGAAAGAGTTTTCTCCACACAAAGGGTAGACTTATTAAACTCTAAATGCCTTAGATGTGCTGGAATATCCCAAATATATTCCATCAGCTACTTTGGCATCAAAAGTTCTTAATTTGGATTTCCCATTGTTATGGATGAAACATTTACAGCCAAAAGTATGGAAATAAGATACTCTTGGAAACTTACCCTTCTAGAGTTCATAGGGAGTCTTACCCTTGCCTTTTACGGGAAGACATCTGTTCTGAGTGTAGCAAGCTGTATTGACCGCTTCAACCCAGAACCTCTGAGGAGTTCCATATTTAGCTAGCATAGTCCTAGTTGCCTCTTTAAGTGTTCGATTCCTTCTTTCAACTACTCCATTTTGTTGTGGTGTTCTCGCAGATGATGTCTCATGAATAATACCATTCTCAAGCCGATAGTTAGATAGGCAAGAATTTAAAAACTCAGTACCTTTGTCACTCCTTATCTTGGTGATATTAAAACCCTTCTCATTTTGGATTTGTTTGAAAAGCTCAGGTATGCTGTTCATTTTCTCATTTTTCTTGAAAAGAAATAATACCAAAGTATATCTTGAATAATCATCCACAACTACTAGAGTATATTTCTTTCCACTAAAACTGAGTGGTGAAACAGATCCAAATAGATCCAGATGAAGGAGTTGTAAAACTCTTTTAGATGAGATTGTGTTAATACTCTTAAAGGAGTTCCTAGGCTGTTTGTCTATTTGACATGCATTACATTTCAAATCATCAGAGATCAATCTATCAAGTAATCCTTTGACATGATTCTTTTTCTTGATTTTGTTAAGGGTTTTGAAGTTTAGATGACTTAGCCTTTTGTGCCATAGTCAGCTAAGTTCTTCACCACCTTTAGCAATCAGACAAGCATCTTTGGGACAACTTTTAAAGTTTGCCACATAGATATTACCTTGTCTGATTCCAGTCAAAAGAATCTTACCATATAAACCATCTGATATTTCGCATTTTTCACGAGAAAATTTCACATTAAAACCTTTGTCACAAAATTGAGAAACAGACAGAAGATTATGTTTCAAACCTCCCACATAACAAACTTCCTATACTTGTATATCCCCAATTAACAAAGTGTCAACTCATTTGGTTTGACCAAAATTATTGTCACCAAACATGACACATGGCCCATCAATTGTTTGAAAGTTCGAGAGTAGACGTTTCTCATAGGTCATGTGTCTTGAATAACCACTATCAATGTACCAGATGACCTCAAGTACGTCTGCTCTTTCTTTTGGGCCCGTGTTATCCTGCAATCAAATATTAGTTTTTAGGTACCCTTTGAAGATTGGGTCATTTTAGTTTAATTTGACACTTGGGTATCCAGAGAAACACATCCAAATTCTTTAAAACAAAAGATTGTAGTTTTCTTCCATATCTATTGATTGTGGTATAATCAGGCAAGGGTTATTAAGACCAAACTAAGTATTGAACCCAAGGAATAAGATATGCAATGAGGCCCTAAGACATTAATTTTCAACAACTATTATTGCAAACAAGGTTTTGGTGTTAAATACACTACTCAAATGCTAGAATTAAAATCAATAAAAAATTATGCAATGAATTAGGCAAGAATTAAGCTAGAACAAGTAGCAAGCTAAGCAAACTTCAAGTATCAAATGGGGATAGGGTGTTTGGGATAATCTACACCATGGAATCAATGATCACAACTATAATTGCATCAAATTGCTATTCAACCAAGATAGAAAGTATGAACATCATGCAATAATGTCTCCATTCGTCACACAATGCCTAATATGAGTTCTCTTAGTGCAACTAATCTCTCAATTATGAAACACATAATTCAAACAATCATACACAATTATAACTCGATTAATCTCTAATCACGTTAGCTCAACTTTCATTTGTTGCTAGGGTGATCAAACACTAATACAAAGAGACAAAGAATGCATGTAGCACAATAAGCATCACAATTAGGATACCATCTATCTCAATTAAACAACAATCATCAACAATTATAGCAAGAGCAATCAAATCAACCTCAATTTCAATTATCCCAAGCACAAGAAAATTAGTCCATGGAGCAAAGTGCAAAGTCCATGGGTGACAAATCTAATTGTATGATCATCATGAGAATCAAAGCAATAAAGCAATAGAAATTAGAAAAGAGGAAGAACATCACCAAATTGACCAAATGAACACTGAATTGAATGCTTAATCTCCAAATGTAAACTTCTTCTTCAATGGATTTACAACTTCAAGTGACTAATCTAGTGGATTAAAGTCTAATCTACTCAACAATCAATGAAAATCTAACTACAACTATGAATCTAATGAACTATGGCTTGGAATTGGGAAAATCACCTCTAAACTACTAGGTAACTGCTCTTGAGTGAGTTATAATCTATTTTTCGTCCAACGGGATTAAAATGAGAATTTTTTGAAAATAGGGTGCCTCGACTCGAGCTTGGGCCCCTCGAGTTGAGCTTGGTGAAGTCATGCCCATGTTTTTATTAAAAATCACCAGCCTCGACTTGTGCTTCTCGCCCTCGAGTCGAGCTTCTTGCTTTAGCTCTACCCTCGACTTGAGCTTGGTGCCCTCGAGTCGAGGCCTTTCTCACTTAGCCAAATTTTCTGAATTGTCCCAGGCCTTGAGTCGAGGCTCCTCACCCTCGACTAGTGGTCGAGTCCAGGGAATTTTCCTAGGCTGATGTCCACCTCCGAACCCCATTTTCTCCCATCTCGTTCGTCTCATTCCCGTATAAATTCCGGTACTCTCGGTTCGGTCTAATTCCACCGATATACCTGGAAACGAGACAAAATATATCAAAAACTCATTAATTCCACACTTGTGATACCTTTCATACAAATAAGTGATACCTTATACCTTTAAGCTCAAAAACTAATACTTTTCATAACATTTTGCAATTAAACACCACATTATTCATGCACTTATCACTACTCATCAAACACCCCCAAACTTACAATGTTGCTCGTCCTCGAGCAATGAGAATATCCACATCAAGAAATGACCAAATCAAGATGAATCGAATAATTAATCACAAACATGCAATCGTTAACTCAACAAGTGTCAATTTTACAAGACAATGCATCATTACTCAATTTCCTATAAGAGCAATCAAGAATTGAGATAGCTCGTTCACCACAATCCTCATAGTCGTGTATTACTCACTCTCAAGTGTGTTTAGGTCATTGTAACTCTCGGAGGTCGAATACTTACATGACTCACCATAAGCTTGCCCATTATTTACATCTCTCACTTCTCACTCAAGTGTCTTGCTAGATCAAAAAGGTCTTTCTTTTGGATGTAACGTTAAGCTCTTTGGAAAGGTAGGGAACATTTGAAAATTGTGAGAGTGACTAAACATAGTGGAAAATATAGATCAATGCTAACAACTAGTGTTCACATCTTTCTTATAAACTTCACTTCAATGCAATCAATTCACTTGCTTCACTTAGCATTCCTCTTTATTGACTCTTTTGTAGTCATTCACATTCCTCTTTCCTTTCTTTTGTGCTTTTTTTTCTAGTACTTCGCCCTTGCATTCATCTCTTCATCATCTTTTTGTTAGAACCACCAGATCACCGACTCTATATGATTATCAGATTCGGGATCACATGTATGAAACACGCAGCGGAAAAGGAATCATACCTATTCACCTTAATAGGTGAACAGGAACCAATTCTAAGGTTAGAACTGCCGATCAAGGATGAACCACGAACCTCACAATTTTCTACCGTATTCCTATCCATTTTCCTTGGACGTCGTGTGGGCGACGATCTTCCAAGGGAGTCAAAATCTGCCTCCTCTTTTCTTATGTTTTTTTCACACATCTGGGAGGGTCTGAAGTAGGGTTTATTTATAGGCTACAACGAGGATCCTAAGGAGGAACTAGGGTTGGGCCTCCTGATTGGCCTAGGTGTCCTGTGTTCAGTCCGAACACTCCACTTAAGCCCATCAATTATAACTCGGTCCACTAAAGAGTTATAATTGAACTACCGTCCTAATCTCATATTACAATATGGGCTCCTTTATTATGTGTACATTTATTTCCCCGCGTTTAAGATATCGAATGTTCATAAATTAAATAAGTTACTGTCAACTCAATTAATTTACATCTAATTCCAAGAGTAGTACCACTCATCTTTATAATCATGTCGGATTAAATCCACCTGCAGGGTGTACATGATAATCTTTATGAGCTCCTCAAGGGGACATCATCATCCGAAATAATTAGGACACGGATTCCTTCTATAATCAACAACACACCATATAAATAGTGCTATATCCCAATTCACCGAGCCTATTGATTTAATAAATCTCACCCATTGGCAAATTAAAGAAACAAACACTGAGTACACGTGCCCATTATTATATAGGGATTAAGAATATGTACATCCATAATAATAGAGGTCTTGTTCTTTTATATAGTCAGTACAAATTGAACAACCTCATATGGTCCTACTCAATACATACAAAATGTACTAGTTTAAATTTATAGTCAAGATAAACTAATACCAAATTACACCACAACCGTTCAAATGATTTATCAAAATCCATCTTGGTTGTGAGCTATTATTTATAATCTATAAAGAACTGATAGCATGATCTTCTGTGTGATAGCACACACCATATTATCTACAGTATAGACTAATCTGGACAAAAATAATGATATTTGTAACAATCATAAAAAGCAAGTAATTTGATCATAATGAATCTCATATCAAAAAGATGTTCATATAAAAAGCTAGACTTATATATACATCCTAATACTTTTGTTAGGATTTGAATTTGTATGTTTTGATGATGTTCTTAAAACCTATGTGTAATAGGACCAGCTGAACCTGTTAGTCAGCTGATGATCTAGATAGGGTTTATGTCTTAGTACAGTTAAACTTGCTAGGCTTAACCTTTTGTATCAGATTGGTTGAGAACTAAAGGCTGCTGATAAGAAGACTTAAAGATCTAAGAGAGATTTCTTCGAAGTCATTTAGAAGGGCGTCATGAAGATCAAGAAGAGATGATAAGAGTTACGCAAAAAGAAGTATTGTCAAGAAAGGTTCAAGTGAAGATAGCAAGGTTGGAAACCATGCTACAGCAAGCTTTAGATGTGCTGGAGCAAGGTTGAAAGTTGCTAGAGTTGACTTCAAGAAATTCATCAGGGATAATGAAAGTCAGAAAGATAACTCTAAGATACTCGAAGTCAGTCAAGTGAAGATTTGATTATCAATCAAGATCAATCACGACATAATTGATTGGTATCAGAAAATCAATTATCCAAAGTCAAACAAATCTTCCAACGATCACTTACCATTTCTTTGAAAGATCTGATTGACACATTAACCTAACGGCTAGTCAAATTCAGTATCATAAAAACTGAAGTGAAGGATTTTCAAAAAGTGACACACGCGCGAGAAACATCAAGAACATTTTCCTTCATTCACTGCAATACACGCTTAACTCTTCATACCAGAAATTGATCGAACACGTTGAATTTTCTAAGAGATTTATTTTTGGTCAAGGAAGTGTAAATCACCTTTCATTATCTCAGTACGAGAAAAGGTTGATTGTTTTAGATCTAAGAGTTAAACACTCAAAGATCGAATCGATTGTACCAAGGGCAGGAACTTGTTAAACTTCCTGTGGTCGAATCCTCAAGGAGATTAGAGGAGACAAGACCGAGTTTGGTGGATAGTAAGGCCCCCTGTGGAATCGGGGAGAGTGGACGTAGGATCGTTATATCCGAACCACTATAAAAATCTCGTGTCTTTCTGACTTTCTCGCATTCATAATTATATCTACTCATTCATCATTGTTTTTATAAACCTGCATTAATCTTGCTAAGTATTCTTCTCAAAGGTTTTCTTTAAAAGGGTTTTTCAAATACACACGAGATTAGCTTCCGCACCATCAGAAGACTTCGAGTTTCCAAGTCTCTTTGATCTCACTTAGCACACTCGAGTACCTTGCCGCGAGAAGACTTTAAAGTCTTCTAACCTCACACTCAGCTCACGAAAAGTTGTAAAAAGTTTTGAGTGTGGTAAAGTCTATTCAACCCCCCCTTCTAGACTTTCCACCTCCTTGCACATCTCGTCCGGGACCAACAACTTTTGACTCTAAATGCTCAAATTGTTCTTTCTCTTCCACTTGTTACCCAAGTTCCTAGCACTAATCCTATTCTCCACTATGTGGGACTTTTTAGGCTCAAAAGTTTATAAGCTTGTAATTAGGCTAGCAAGAAGTCATGGCTTAAAGATTCAACTTGGTTAACTAGAGATTATCATCACAAGGGTAAGACATCTTTTGGCTCTAGCTCATTTTACAAACATGGCCTAATCTCATTTCTAGCAATTCACAAGAGTAATCATTCAAGCAAAAACCCGTGCAAGTTCTAGGAATCAATGCAAGCATCAACCACACACAATAATAAAAATCAAACAGTATTAATGTCACGGTTAGGCTCAAATCTCTCTAGATATTTTAATCATAGCTCACAAACTATCTCTATCTTCCTACTCTTTTCACAAGTCAAGTCACTCACACCATCTCATTCATTACCAACTTATTAAGAAAACAATCACACATTCATTACAAACCCATTCAACACATTCTCAAAATAATCATAGCATACATGGAATAGCAATGAAAATCAAGAACTCCAAGTCAATAAAAATGTCCCACAATTCATCAAATACTCAAATCCAACCTCAAACTCATGATTCCTCATCTCGTCTTGCCAATGATAGTTAATCTCGGGCCCCGGCTCTTCATCTTCTTCCATTCCTACCGGCTCATCCTCGGCCTCATCGCCTTCTTCCTCATCATTTTCTTCATCATCTCCCGATCCACCTTCCTTTTCTTCGTCTTCATCTTGGAGATTCACTCCATGCTCCCTAGTATAGGCTTCAATAGCATCGGTGTGCCTTTGCGACCGCATTCGGAGGTTGATCGTTACTTGACCCACCGAGCCAAACACCGTAGTGAGGCTTTTTTTAGGCAATGGAAACCGACCTCCTAGGTGTTGTTGAAGACACCATGTCCTCCCAATTAGGTCCAAGGACCTTATCCTCCTCATCGTGTCCGTGGATCCTTCCAATGCTCTCAAGTTATGAGTAGGAATCCCGAAATGCTTGGCTGTCAAGGTATTAAGACCCCCAAACTGGACTTTAGCGAATCGTGTTCTTTTCACCCTCTTAAATAGATAGCAAAGGTCAGAACCGTATTGAACCTCACCCCATGGAGGAAACACCACATCACGTGCAACTCCTCCGATACCACCACTCCTCCTTAAGATCGAGCAAAGATAGTACCCGATAGAATCTTCTCTAAATACCTCATCACGGGGTTCTGGATATGAGTACTCTTGGACTTTTCCGGTGTGAATGGTTATTGCACGGGAGCCCCGGAATCGGATATTCTCCTCCAAACCTTCTTAGCATTATATTATTTTCTTGGCTTCAAAAGTGTGTGATTGGAGTGTATAGGGTAAGAGTTATTAAGACCAATCAACAAAATATCGAACCCAAGGGAAAAAGTATGCACATGAAGTCCTAGAAATACAAGTTATTAGTGACTAGAGTTACAACAATGGTTTGGTACAAAAACAACAAAACACAAGCAAGAATACAATAAAACAACAAGCAAACAATAGATCGAACACTTAGAATGCGATAACAACAACAACAATAAATGGTGGGATAGAGGTGCTAGGATTAACATCCATCAATGAATCATCAATTAACAAGCTACAATTGAATCAAATTGCAAATCAACTAAGATAGAAAGCATAAACCATCATGAAATTAATCACTCCATTAAAATCACAATGCCTAATGTGAGTATCCTTAGTCTTTCCCATCTCTCAATGTAGAAATCCCCAATTCATACAATTATGCAAAATTGAATCCCGATCAACACCTAATCACGTTAGCTCAAATCTCGCCTATTGCTAGGGTGATCAACCATTAATCAAAAGAAATAATTTTACACAAAGCACAATTAAGAATCACAATTAGATAGAAAACTAATGTGAGTATCCTTAGTGCAACTAATCTCTCGATTCCGAAGCACCCAATCCACACATTCATACACAATTATCACCCGATTAATACCGGATCACGTTAACACAACTCTCGTCCATAGCTAGGGTGATCAAACACTAATCTAAAGAGATAATTATGCATGAAGCACAAATGAGAATCACAATTAGTAAGCAATCTACTCAATTGATCTCCAATCATCAACAATTATAGCATCATCAATCAATTCATGATAAATTTCAATTAACCCAAGCACAAGAGAGATTTAGCCCATGGTACCACAAACAATACCAATGGAAAGAAGATAGAATGGATCAAACACAAAGCAAATCACAACAATTAAGAAATTAAAGAGACAAACGAGGAAAAACATCACCAAATGATCTTCAATTAACCAAAATAGGAATGCTTGAGTCTTCAACAACAATCTCCAAATGAATTACAAGCTTGAATTGAAAGGATTACAAAATTAAATTCTATTCTAATGCTAATCTACCAACAATGAATGGAAATCTAATCCTAATTCTAACTTCTACTCTAATCTAATGAAGAAATTAGCTTGGGGCCTGAGAAATCGCCCCAAAACCGCTACTAACTGCTGCTATGAATTGGTTTTTTGTCATGCTCTGCTTCAGCCTTTAAATATTCGAAATTTAGAAAATCTTCCCCCTCGAGTCGAGGGTCATGCCTCGACTCGAGGTCCCTGCAAAATTCTCCTCCCTCGACTCGAGGGTCATGTCTCGAGTCGAGGCTGCTGCCTTTGTCTCATCCCTCGACTCGAGGTCCATGCCTCGAGTCGAGACTCCTGCTTTTCCTTCGATTTTGGTCCTTCCTGCATATCCCTCGACTCGAGGCTCTTGTCCCTCGACCAGAGCTCGAGTCCAGGGCACTTTTCTCGCACGGGGCTTCGGCCCCGACCCTCATTTTCGTCCCGGATGTCCGTCTCTTCATTCTAAGTCTAATGGTACTCTCGGTTTGGCAATAATCCACCAAATTACCTGCAAAATGGACGAAAAACATCAAAATCTCACAAATAATACTTTTTAGGCAAAAGAGTGATACTTTTCACATTTAGGCACAAAAACTAACACTTTAGCTCACTTTTTGCACTAAAATAAGCCCTAAAAACATGTATCAATTCACTCCAATCATACCCCCAAACTTGAATTGTTGCTCGTCCTCGAGCAACGTAGAAACTAAGAACAAAAGAGTGAATTGATTGCAATTATGTCACATGGCACCATAGACGAAAAATAAGACAATCGAACTCATCAATGATCACTTGTATCAATGCAACTATCCACTAGCCATCAAGATGAATCATGCTCAAACAAATGCTCAATCAAACACTTAACACATTGCTCCTTCCATGGAGTGTTTCACTCTTCACTCAAGTGTATCAAGGTTTAAAGCTCTCAATCATCAATTGCATGAACAAGTACACCATATGCTTGCCACAAGACTTAATCTCAATCAAAATCAATTATGATCAATCAAGAATCAAAGAGGTCTTTCTTCTAGGTTGTAATGTAGGCTCTTTGGAAAGGTGGGATGTTTTTGGATAAAAGTGACTAAGTAGTAGAGACTTGAATGAAAGCTAATCAATACAATGCACATCTCTTCACTTTTCATCAAGCAACACTCTTTCTTTAGAACTTCAATAATCAATCCACCATTCACTTGAGCTTTCTCTTTTAAAGCTCACAAATTGAATTTTTCTTTTCACTTCGTGCATTTTTTCACAATTCAATCTTTTCACAACCTTGCTTTCATCTTTTCTCACTATTCATCACTTAGCTCATCATCTTCCCACACTTAGCAATCAAATCACCATCATTAGCCAACATTCAAGCTCCACTAAATATAGGACAAGAAAGGCTCATCAAAATAGGCTAAATGGTTTCAATTTCACTTGGCTTGCCAAAGAATATGGAAAATAGGCTCAACATGGCTCACTAAGGAAATCAAATGTATTTGGTAGGAAAGTATTTGGCAAAATAACTCATCATATCAAACATGGCCTTTTATCACTTTCAAAACATCACACAAAGATCAATATCAACAAGTCTAGTAGCAAGTTCTAGTATACAAATCATGAATGATGCACTCACAAAGGATTACTATCAACCGTATAAGATGTACGATTATTAAGGCACAAAAACTCACGGGCTTAACTTGAGCAATGAATCAAGCATCTTCAATCACATTCATCTTCACATAATTAATCAAGCAACTAGCATCAAGCTACAACTCTACTCATGATCATATCAAAATCCAACTAGTCTTGCAAATCAAACTCAAATGCTCATGTACATAATCTCAAGCATACTCACTACCACATGAATGATACTAAATAATATGTCAATGAATCGACAATTAAGCTCAAGATAAAGAACATGGAATCATGGGAATAAAGAAATCCAAAGGATCATCAAGGTATAATCATCAATAGACAATAAGCTCAAAAATAGATCAAGGAAATCATAGCATCCATTAAATCATCCATCCAAAACATCAAATCATTAAATCATCACAAGTCATCAGAAGTCAATCAACACACACCATAATCAAAATAAAAGTACAATCCACCCAAATCATAAGCATCTAAATCTAAGAAGAGGAAATGAGGGATAAGGAATAGCCCTAGTAGTCGGAAGGCGGTGGTGGAGGAGGATAGCTTGGCCCGAAATTCCACGAGCTCATTTGTTGAAGGAGGGAATACATATCACTTTGTGTCTTCATTGATTCTTCTTGCATCCGTCTCGTATCTTCATTGAACCTACGTGACTCCTCCATCATCCGGTACATCTCATCCTGCCGGGTTAGACTCTCAATGTGCATCCTCTGACTGTCTGCCCACATCTCCTCTGTCAGAACCCATGGTCTGTGAGATGAACTCCCTGCCTCGTACTCTCTACTCCTCATCTCATCCTGCCAGTACATATTAATCTCTGGCTGATACTCCTCTTCCATCTGGACAGGCTGCTCTTCTTGCTCTGGCTCCTCGTCATCCTCATCCTCAGACTCAACCTCCTCAGCAACCTCCGCTCTATCTGCATCTCCATCATCATCAGAAGAAGAATCGTAATCTGACCCTAACTGCTGACCTGCCTGATCATCATCATCCCCCTCATCTCTAAGCACGTCCCCATGCTCCCTCGTATAGGCATCTATGGCATCGGTGTGACGCTGCGACCACATACGCAGGTTAATGTTCACAAATTCCTGAGATCCAAAAACCATCGTCAACCTCTTATTAGGAAGAGGAAACCGGCCACCATGATGCTGCTGTAGGCACCACATCCTCCCGATGCGATCTAGCGTCCTCATGTGCCTCATAGTCTCTGTAGTCAAATCTGGACCATCTAGTGCCACAAGGTTATGAGTCGGGATACCAAGGTGCTCAGCTATCAGAGTAATCATCCCACCAAAATTTATCTTCTTGAACTTAGTGCTCGTCGCTCTCTCTAATAAATAACAGAGGTATGCCGCCGCGTTGAACCTCACTCCATGTAAGAAACACCACAATACATATAGCTCTTCAGAGACCACGGCTCCTCCCTCTGATCTCGCGAAGATGGTACTCGCGAGGATCTTCTCTAAGTACCGGACCACCGGGTTCCGAATGTGTCTGCTCTTAGACTTCCCCGGCACAAACTCGGGTTGACTCGGAGCCCCCGAATCAGAAATACGCCTCCAGAACTTTTTGGCGTTGTACTCCTCTCTAATGTTGAGCAAAGATCTATCAGGGTCAGTAGGTGCTCCGAGTAGCTCATTGATCTCATCCAACGTCAATTCGTACTCGTTCCCCATGAGCTCAAAAGTGATCTTCCGTGCAAACTTGTTCCTCCTAGCCTTGTGGACTTTAACGGTGCATAAGAACTCGAGAGTGAGTCCAAGATATGTCCGAGGTCTCTTAGCTAGACAAACCTCCCATGCCTACTTGCTCGAACAATCTAGAGATATCATCTTCAATCCCCATAGAAAGCATGCAGTTATGATCAACGAGACGAGTCCTGACCACCTTCTTATACAACTCAGCATACAAAATAATGTGCTTTCTCCACTTGTAGTCATCCCACTGAATCCCCAATTCAGCAGGCATCCGGTGTGCAAAGCGTATAGCATCTTCTCTCTCTCGGATCTCAGCATCCGAATAATTGTGGCCATCCACTCCCCGAAACATGATTCCTGCACAAATAATCCCAATAGCACAAATGAGTCCAACAATAAAAAACTAGCTCGGAATATCACTCTATACCCTGGACGAATCAACAACAACATATCCAAACCTCAACAACATTCCTAGTGAATAAACAAGAAATCCTTAACAAGTGGTCAATGAGTCAATTGAAACATATAAAACAAATAGAAGTGATCAACTAATCCTCAAACTATATGCATACTTAGCTAGATGGCTTCACAACAAACACCAAAGAACTGATCTCAATGAAAAATCATGTAAATAAGCTCCAAAAATCATATCACCAAACATTAACCAACTAACAAGTATTTAGACAATTAAACATTACTCACAATCAACTTTTATCATCATCAAAAATCCCCAAATTGACTAAATATTCAACCATGCACTAGGAAATCCTATCATGCTCAATAATCACCTTCCAAGCCAAATTCACCCATAAACGAGCAACTCACACTATATACAATCCTAACATGCTCCTACAATCCTCAATTACTCAAAATAATCTCCCTAAAGGCTTCAATTGATCAACATAAATCATGCATATAAAGTGTTAGACAAAATGCCCAAATGAAAATCTAATTCAACTTAATTCATGCAATTTCATCAACACCCAAGCATCAACTATACACCAATCACGAAATTGAAAGCCAAAAGAAAAGAAATTACATACCTTTTCAAGGAAATTTGGCTTTGAATGCTAAGAACGAACACCTATGCACCTTCCACTCAAAACCCCTAAATTTGGATGAATAAACCCACAAATTCCACTCTTGGATGCAATACAATGATAATGCTATGATATTGGGATGATTAATCGGTGAAAACTGCTGGAAAATGTCGAATTTAGGGAAGAATGGCGTAAGGGAAAGTGAAAGGGGAAAAACCCTCGAGTCGTGACTGCTAAAACTTAATCGCGACTTTTATAACAGACACCAGCCTCGAGTCGAGGGTCAGGCCTTGACTCGAGGTTCCTCCCTCGAGTCGAGGGATGTGCCATTTCAAAAAAATTTCTAAGTCTCAGTACCTCGACTCGAGGTCTATGCAAGCTCGACCTTGGGTCGAGACCAGGGCATCTTTGACGATTCCTGGGCCCGACCCAACCCCCGAAACTCCCAAAATCGACCTCTACACACCTAATGAACCCAAATATACAAAAATTTACCATGTTGGTCCCTCGATTTAAGCCCGGTCGCTCATTCGATCGAGGAGACCGGGTTCTCTTCCTTAATGCTCATTTTCACCAACTTTTAAGCTTTCCTTTCTTCCCAATTCCTCGATTCCTTTGCAAATTCGATCCTTTCCAATCCTCGTAGTGAGTATACCTACACACGGCCAAAACAATTCATCAAAATAATCATCACTAAGAGATGCATTTCTACCCTAAATGATACACACCCCCAAACTTGAATGAAGTCATGCATTCAAGTTTGGCTCCAAATATATGCAACTCATAATGATATCAACAATTAAACTCAACAATATATGAATCTCAATGCATAGAGCATCATGTACTAAGAATAAGCAATTAAGTAGCACAAGCCAAATCTCCTAAAAAAAACAAAAACACTAGTCTACCAAAACACAAGAAAGAAAATAAAAAGGATGGGTTGCCTCACATCAATCGCTATTTTTAGTGTCCTATGCCGGACTTATTCTTCACATCCAACATCCTTCATCGGAATGGCCAAGGGTAGCGATCCTCCTTCCCATTGTATCTAGATCGTTGAGCTTCATAATCTAGGAGGTTCACCGAAAAGATAGGACAACCACCGATAGATATGCAAAGTGTCCATGGTTGTTCCCCTTTTCCTCTTGCCATCCTTCTCGATTCTTCTTTCCTTTCAAGGATGCCCAAGCGTTTCTTTAATTCTTCCCTATAGTCAAGATTCACAAGAGGTAAAATTAAATCATAAGAAGCATCATTTTCAATAAAATCACTATTTGAAGAGTTAGAGGGTATAGAAATGCTCATTTCGATCTTCAAAGCTTCATTCGATGCTCTTTGATTTTCTTCTTCATTAAAGCCCATGTCCATCAATGGACACTCCTCTTCCTCCTTTTTGACAAGGAAGTCTTCTACTTTTACCTCTTTGCTTGGACCCTTTTCTACATCTCTGCTTTCACTTTCTTCCTCCCCTTCTTTTTCTTGATTCTCCATGATAGTCATGTTCTTCACTTGGCGTAGGAAATCCTTGAGTTGACACTTGATAAACATGAAATGCACTCTGGTGATCTCCATGTTCCCCTTTATCCATGAATTGACCTTTTCTTTGGTCTCATACATTTCTTCATACAAGGGAAGCATTTCATCACACCTAGCATCATCTTCCTCAAATTTTTCCAACACAAATCCAAGCATCTCTTGCAATATGGCTCTTATATCATAGAGTCTCCATTCTTCAATTTGAGGAGAAGCTTGTGGCATTGGATAATCATTCTCATAGCTCCTCCTTTCATCATAGTAAGCTTCCTCTTCCGATGCCCCTTGAAATTCGAATCCACAATATTGATTGCATGCTTGATCATAAGGCTCATAGTACGGGAACATCTCTTGAGGTGGGGGAGAAATTTCTTCACTTATCCAATCTTCATAATTGGATGGAACTTGTTGCCATTGAGAATTATCTCCATAGTTCCTCCAATCATTGTAGCTCAATTCTTCAAACTGTGGAGAATACACCATACTATCTTGATAATATTCTTGATTCCACAAGTATGAGTTGTATCCTTCCATCTAGACAAGATTTCAAAGTATCAAATTCAATCAAAAATAACAAAACAAACACAAAGGCAACAAGTAGTCACTTCAAACAATTCCTAGGTCTCACTTAAGGCGCAAAAACTAATTCCCCGGCAACGGCGCCATTTGTTTGGAGTGTATAGGGTAAGAGTTATTAAGACCAATCAACAAAATATCGAACCCAAGGGAAAAAGTATGCACATGAGGTCCTAGAAATACAAGTTATTAGTGACTAGAGTTACAACAATGGTTTGATACAAAAACAACAAAACACAAGCAAGAATACAATATAACAACAAGCAAACAATAGATCGAACACTTAGAATGCGATAACAACAACAACAATAAATGGTGGGATAGAGGTGCTAGGATTAACATCCATCAATGAATCATCAATTAACAAGCTACAATTGAATCAAATTGCAAATCAACTAAGATAGAAAGCATAAACCATCATGAAATTAATCACTCCATTAAAATCACAATGCCTAATGTGAGTATCCTTAGTCTTTCCCATCTCTCAATGTAGAAATCCCCAATTCATACAATTATGCAAAATTGAATCCCGATCAACACCTAATCACGTTAGCTCAACTCTCGCCTATTGCTAGGGTGATCAACCATTAATCAAAAGAAACAATTTTACACAAAGCACAATTAAGAATCACAATTAGATAGAAAACTAATGTGAGTATCCTTAGTGCAACTAATCTCTCGATTCCGAAGCACCCAATCCACACATTCATACACAATTATCACCCGATTAATACCGGATCACGTTAGCGCAACTCTCATCCATAGCTAGGGTGATCAAACACTAATCTAAAGAGATAATTATGCATGAAGCACAAATGAGAATAACAATTAGTAAGCAATCTACTCAATTGATCTCCAATCATCAACAATTATAGCATCATCAATCAATTCATCAAAAATTTCAATTAACCCAAGCACAAGAGAGATTTAGCCCATGGTACCACAAACAATACCAATGGGAAGAAGATAGAATGGATCAAACACAAAGCAAATCACAACAATTAAGAAATTAAAGAGACAAAAGAGGAAAAACATCACCAAATGATCTTCAATTAACCAAAATAGGAATGCTTGAGTCTTCAACAACAATCTCCAAATGAATTACAAGCTTGAATTGAAAGGATTACAAAATTAAATGCTAATCTAATGCTAATCTACCAACAATGAATGGAAATCTAATCCTAATTCTAACTTCTACTCTAATCTAATGAAGAAATTGGCTTGGGGCCTGAGAAATCGCCCCAAAACCGCTACTAACTGCTGCTATGAATTGGTTTTTTGTCATGCTCTGCTTCAGCCTTTAAATATTCGAAATTTAGAAAATCTTCCCCCTCGAGTCGAGGGTCATGCCTCGACTCGAGGTCCCTGCAAAATTTTCCTCCCTCGACTCGAGGGTCATGTCTCGAGTCGAGGCTGCTGCCTTTGTCTCATCCCTCGACTCGAGGTCCATGCCTCGAGTCGAGACTCCTGCTTTTCCTTCGGATTTGGTCCTCCCTGCATATCCCTCGACTCGAGGCTCTTGTCCCTCGACCACAGCTCGAGTCCAGGGCACTTTTCTCGCACGGGGCTTCGGCCCCGACCCTCATTTTCGTCCCGGATGTCCGTCTCTTCATTCTAAGCCTAATGGTACTCTCGGTTTGGCAATAATCCACCGAATTACCTGCAAAATGGACGAAAAACATCAAAATCTCACAAATAATACTTTTTAGGCAAAAGAGTGATACTTTTCACATTTAGGCACAAAAACTAACACTTTAGCTCACTTTTTGCACTAAAATAAGCCCTAAAAACATGTATCAATTCACTCCAATCAGTGTGCCATTCGGGTCGGTCGGTGCTCTTAAAATCTCATTCACTTCATCCAGCGTCAAGGTGTATTCGTTCCCCATCAACTCAAAAGGTGATCGCTCTTGGAAACTTAGCCCTCCTTGCCTTATCAAATGTAATGGTGCACAAGAACTCCAAAGTTAGGCCCAAATACGTGTGAGGCCTCTTCGCCACAAACTCCGACATTCCCACTTGCTCAAACAAACGTGGGATGTCCTCCTCAATCCCCATAGCCACCATGCAATTATGGTCCACAAGCCCAGTTTTGACCACCTTGTCATGCAATTCTCCATAGAGGATCGAGTGTGTCCTCCATTTGTAGTCATCCCACAAAATTCCCACTTGGGCCGGCAACTTATTTGCAAATATCACCGCATTGACCACCTTTTTGGAAATCTCTATCGGAGTAGTCATGTCCGTCGGCTCCACGAAATATTTTCCTACAAAGCCATTAAGACAAGGTTAGCACCATTATCATTTCAAAAGTGGAAGGCACATCAAAAATGAGAATGAATGATTCTATGCATCTATCAAAGCTTCAACACTCAACTATTCCTTTGTGAATTAAGCAATTAACTCAAGCAACTTGGTCAAGCACACACACTCATTCACTTAGGCATAAGGAGTGCTCAAATTACCATAAAAATATGTATACTCAATTAAATGGACTTACTCAATTAACAACAACAATTAAGCTCAAAATAATATGCAATATCCTCACAAAAATTCAATCCAAAAATTGGCCATTTAACAAGTATTTTAATAAATGTCAATCACATATAATGCAACTCCATCCTAAAAATAATGCAACATGACCAATATCAATTATCCATTCACAAGGAATTCTAAGTAAATCATCCAAACTCATTCACAAGGCTAGGAATCAACTAGGTCTAATACAATAAGCTCTACTAATCATAAATATGATCTATTGTTCCTCAATTAATCCAAATTATCCACTAAGTCACTCAAATTCTTCCAAAAATATATGCACATAAGGTGTTCGATGAAATGCCTCAAAGAAACTCCTATTTCAAATCACAAAATTGGACATAACTATCAAAACCCATGCATCAATCAACACCATTACGAAATTAACAACGCCAAGAGAGGAGAAATTCATACCTTTCTTCAAAAGAATAGGACTTGGAAGTATTTTAGGTCACCCACTCACTTCTACACAAAAATCCCTAAAATTTCTTCTTAAAAACCCTCAGAGATTGAATTTTGATGATGGAATGGATGAGATATGGATTTAATTGTGTTAGTAATGGTGGAAATTTGGTGCAAGATTGGTGAATGATCGTGAAATCGCGTGAGAGAGAGAGAGATAGATAGGGCTTAATTTGAAGAGTGCAAATGGGGGAAAACTAACGTGATTTAAAAACAAACCCCAACCTTGAGTCGTGCTTCTCACCCTCAACTCGAGGTTGCTTGAATTTTACGCCCCTCGACTCGAGGTCCAACCCTCGAGTCATGCCTTCCTTTCAATTTTTGGCCTCGACTCGAGGCTTCACAGCTCGAGTCGAGCTTGCTGTTTTTTTGCAAATTTTTCCAAATAGCCTGAACCTCGAGTCGAGGCCCCTGTCACTCAATCAGAGGTCGAATCCAGGGAATTTTTCAAAATCCTGGACCCGGCTCGACTCCCGAAAGACCCAAAATCGACCCTAACGACCCTATCGAACCCTCTAATGCACATACTAACCTTTTTGGTCTCTTGATTTAAGCAAGGTCGCTCATTCGATCGAGAAAATCGGGGTCTCTTCCTTTTTGCCTTAATTCACCAATTAAGCTCAATCATCCCCATCATCAACAAGCACATTGCATCACTATACCTATGCATCATCAATTAAACTCCAAGCAATTTCTTCAAGAGCAACACAAACCAAAACAAAAACAACAAAAATCAAACACAAACACATAAAAATAATAAAGAATGAGTTGCCTCCCATCAAGCTCTAGGTTTAACGTCCTATACCGGACGGAACTCGAGGAGTTCATACTTCCCTTTCAATGACGACGTTAAGCACCTCCTTGTGCCTTACTAGAGTTTCTTTTGCGAATAAGCAACATCCCCACTTGTCTTCCAATAGAAGCTTCCCTCCTTCTTTGATTTCTTTCACAATCAAAACTTCTTTGAGTCTTTCTACTCCAAGCAATCTATTCCAATTAGACTCACTCCACACCACTTGATCACCAACCACAAAGCTTTCTTCTTTCTTCTTCTCAAGTGGCACCTTTCTTTCTTCTAACACCCCAAGTTTGGACACATTTCTCACTACTTCTACATTCTTTTCTTCTCCCTGATCAAGCAAGGGTGCATAAAGAACGTTTTCCTCCCTAAGATCATCAAGAGAAACACAAGACTAATTAGCAATGACATTACAAGAAGGAATAAGATGATCATTGATTAAAGAATTAGAAGAGTTAGAATCATCCCTATCCTTTGAAGGGCACAAGTCAATGATCTCTATATAGCCACATTTCTTCTTCTCCAAAGCACTTGGAGCATCTTCTTCTCATGGAGCTCTAGAAACTGTCACCTCTTCTCCATTAAAGCTCAATTTGAGCTCACCCTTCTCCACATTAGTCATGGCTCTTCCGGTAGCAATGGAAGGTATACCAAGAATGATAGGTGCCTCAAGTTCTTCCTTCATATCAAGCACTACAAAATCCACCAGAAAGATAAACTTGTCAATTCCCACTAACACATCTTCAATAATCCCATAAGGATGAGTGATTGCAGTAAAATCGGGCAAGTGATATTAAGACAACCAATTTATCGAACCCAAGGGAAAAGTATTGCAATGAGTCCCTAGAAATGTGAGTTTTCAATGACTATTGTTGCAAATACGGTTTTGAACCAATTACACTACTCAATGCTAGAATTAAAATCAATCACAATAACAAAGCTATGAATTAAACAAGTGATAGGCTAGAACAATTAGCAATCTAAAAATTCTCAAAAATCAATGGGGATAGGGGTGCAAGGGATAATCTCCATCAAGGAATCAATAATCACACACTATGATTGTATCAAATTGCTATTCAACTAAGATAGAAAGCATAAAACCATCATGCAATTAAGTCTCCATTAATCACACAATGCCTAAGGTGCGTATTCTTAGTGCAACTAATCTCTCAATTAAGAAGCACCTAATTCATACAATCATACACAATTATAACCCGATTAATCTCTAATCACGTTAGCTCAACTCTCGTATGTTGCTAGAGTGATCAAACACTAATCTAAAGAGATAAAAATGCATGAAGCACAATTAGAATCACAATTAGGGCATTGACTATCTCAATTGATCAACAACCATCAACAATCATAGCTCAAGCAATCAAATCATCCTCAATTTCAATTATTCCAAGCACAAGTGAATTAGCCCATGGAGTAAATTGCAAAATCCATGGGTGAAAAATCTAATTGCATAATCAAAATGCTAATCACAGCAATTAACCAAAAGAAATAAGTAGAGAGGAAGAACATCACCAATTAAGCCAAATTATCAATGTATTAAATGCTTGAATCTTCAAATATAAACTCCTCTTCACTTGAATTACAACTTGAATTGACTAAACTAATGGATCAAAGTCTAATCTAATCAACAATTAATGGAAATCTATCTAAAACTATCAATCTAATCAATCTAGAAGGAGGATTTGGCTAGGAAACTGAGAAATCGCCTAAAACCTGTAAGATAACTGCTATGGAGAATGGTATGCTCTGTTTTTCGTCCTAAGGGGTTTAAAAAGAGAGAAATTTGAATTTTGGAGGCCTCGAGTCGAGCTTGGGGTCTTTTAAAAAATAAATGAATCTTCAAATATAAACTCCTCTTCACTTGAATTACAACTTGAATTGACTTAACTAATAGATTAAAGTCTAATCTAATCAACAATTAATGAAAATCTATCTAAAACTATCAATATAATCAACCTAGAAGGAGAATTTGGCTAGGAAACTGAGAAATCGCCTAAAAACTGTAAGATAACTGCTATGGAGAATGGTATGCTCTGTTTTTCGTCCTAGGGGGTTTAAAAAGAGAGAAAATTGAATTTTGGAGGCCTCGAGTCGAGCTTGGGGTCTTTTAAAAAATAAATAAAAAATATCATAGGTCCAGGGGTCGAACTCGCATTTGTGGGACAAATGGCCGAGCTTCTTACCATCTCAGCTAGGCGCAATTATTGTAACAAGTCCGCTTTTCATTGTATATGTTCAGCTTCTGAAGCATGGCCTGCTCTTTAAAATAAATTAGGAAAATCCGCTTATTGCAGAACTCGCGTCTGTGGGACAGATGGCCGAGCTTCTTACCATCTTAGCTAGGCGCAATTATTGTAATAAGTCCGCTTTTCATTGCATATGTTTAGCTTCTGAAGCATGGCCTGCTCTTTAAAAAAAAGTTAGGAAAATCCACCTATTGCAGGGTTTGAACCTGGGGCAATGAAGTGCATGAAAAGGCAGCTCATCGCTTAGGCTAGACACGATCTTGTTAATAACTCGCCTTTTGTAGTATATATTTAGCTTCTCAAGCGTGGCCTGCTTTTAAAAAAATTAAGAATTTTGCTTCTAGCAGGGATCGAACACAGGACAACATGCGAGCTTGAGGAGCGCCTTACCGCCTTGGCTTGGCGCGATCATGGTCATAAAGGCGGCATTTATAATACATAAGCCACTTAAGCGCGCCCAAAATTTCACACTTCTTCCCTATGCACCAACCTCGACCCGAGGCGCCCCGGGCTCGACCAATGGTCGAGTCCAGGGAATTTTATGGACCCGACCTTCGCTTTTGTGACCTTCGCTTTTGTGATACCCGTATCTCTCATTAGTTATTTACCAATAAAATTTACACATTTTTATTAACTTATATGAGTGACATGTTATTTATTTATAATTCTTTTTATTTTACTCCTTAAGTTTTAAATATATGATTTTTTATTGAATTAGTAGTCATAAACTTCTATCTAAATTGTTAAATCTAAAGTAATATAAATAAATTGTCAACTACTTATAAGCCAATATACTTCATACAATTATTTATATAAACTTCTACAAGTAGCACTTGTAGCTTCGTACTAACTTATCTTGTTTTAAATATTGTATTAAATATATATATTTGTACCTACTTCGTGGTGAGACAATAATTAACTTTATTATAAGATTTTATTTAATTCTTTTTGTACTACTCAATTGTTATTACCTTTAGTGTTAATGTGAAAATTAATTATAATTGTGATACTCGAGCTTCTCATTACTCATTAACTAATATATTTCATGCATTGATTGTATTTTAATTAATTATGTGCTACTTGTGATTTTGAATTATTTTATCTTACATTATTTTATTGTGCTTTTAAATATTGAATTAATTATATATGTCTTTATATGTTTAGTGGTGAGAAAATTAATTTATAAATGATTGAGATTTTAGTGGTATTAATTAATTATAATACTAATTGTGTTATTAAAAATATATATATATATATATATATATATAATACGTACGGTGAGTAGTATATATATATAGTTAATAGTTAATAATAATAATAATAATAATAATAATAATAATAATAATAATAATAGTAATAAAAGAAATTAGGAAACTTACCTAGTAAGGAAAGCTTCCCAAATAAGCTAGGCTAAGGCGGTGGAATGTTCCCAAAACTATTAGATATATATGTTGAGAGGGATAGCTTATCCATCTAAGTTTTCTTAAAACCTGGAAGCCATATACACACGCACGCAGCGAGAGAAAGAAAGAAAATTAGGCGTAGAGAGAGAGAGACGTAGAGTGAGAGAGGAGGAGAGGGAGAGAGATTCTGGAGCATTTTGGTAAGTATTCGGTTTCCGTCAATCAATAAATTTTATACCGTTTTAAAGCTCGCGATGAGTAGAACAAAACCCTACCCTCAAATTATTAATAATTGTTCTTGTTTAAGTGAGGCTTTAAGGGAATTAAGGGTTTGATTTATCAACGTTTTATGGACTTGAGGTAAGTAGAAATTCATTTGCACCTACAATGCATAAATATAGTATTTTGTGAAGTATTAATGTTTAATTGATGATATGCGAATATTACGTTAATTGTGATATTTGATTGATATTCAATGATTATTATGAAAGAGCCTATGAGCTCAATATTTTATGTGGATTAAATATGTGAGTTCAGTGATTATCGTGAATTGAACCTGTGAGTTCCATGATTATTGTGAAACAAACTCTTGAGCTCTGTGATTATTATAGAAATGAATAGGGTGATTGAATTGGTGAGTTGTGAGTAGAAATGAATTAGGCGAGTAATTAGAAATGAATTGGGTGATTTCAAAAGAGAGTATTTATATCGACCACGTGGTGGCTTTTGTATTAAGCGTACGTCGGCATATACCAGTATGTCTGGAGACCCCAACACATGAGTAGAAATGAATTAGGCAAGTAGAAATGAATTAAGAGGGCAATTAGAAATGAATTAGGCGAGAACGATTAGAAATGAATTAGGTACACGATTAGAAATGAATTAGGCAAGAGCGATTAGAAATGAACTAGGTACGTGATTAGAAATCAATTAGGGGATTTCAAAGTGAGAACGGAAGGGGCGACCTAGGTTAAGGCGACCAGAGAGAATCTGGCGTATGCTACCTAGAGTAGGCCACCGAGTTCAATTGTTGCAGAATGAACCTGTAAGTTCAATGATCATCGTGAAATGAATTTGTGAATTATATGATTATTGCGGAAGTGGAAATGGTGTTATGAGCATGTAATTCTATTGTGTGTATATGCTGCATTGCATCATGCATATCATGCATTAACATGAAATTATATTTAAAGCATTTGACCACTGGTTATACATCGAGAACGGAAGGGGCGACCTAGGAGTTAAGGCGACCAGGGAGAACCTGGCGTATGCTACCTAGGGTAGGCCACCGTCTCGTATGATGATGTGTGATAACGGAAGGGGCGGCCTAGGAGTTAAGGCGACCAGAGAGAATCTGGCGTATGCTACCTAGAGTGGGCCACCGCCAACGGAAGGGGCGACCTAGGAGTTAAGGCGACCAGAGGAAAACTGGCGTATGCTACCTAGTATGGGCCACCGTCAGCGGAAGGGGCGACCTAGTTAAGGTGACCAGGGAGAACCTGGCGTATGCTACCTAGAGTAGGCCACCGCCATGTACGATGATGTGTGACAACGGAAGGGGCGACCTAGGAGTTCAGGCGACCAGAGGGAAACTGGCGTATGCTATCTAGTGTGGGCCACCGTCAGCAGAAAGGGCGACCTAGGAGTTAAGGCGACCAGGGAGAACCTGGCGTATGCTACCTAGAGTGGGCCACCGTCTCATATGATATGTTTATATTGAGCTCATGTCGGTGCATAGTAGTGAGTCAGGGGCCCTAACGAGTGTTTCATAAATAAATTGATGATTTTAAAGAGAGTGCTTTGTGCATTAGGAGGTTTTCGAACTAAACATCACATCATGCATAATTTCTACTTACTGAGATTTATAAATCTCACATAGTTTATGCATTGTAGGTAATCTGATAATTTGTGAAGTTGTGGTTCGACTGGACAAGCTGTGCAGCTCCTGCGAGGTTTTGAGTGGCTGTGTACATAGATGACGACTTTTTGGGTCAAACTGTGGGCTTGTATTTTGAGTTGTATTTTATTAAGTTTTGTATATAATGTAATGTGTCCTTTTTCTCATGTTAAGAAGTGTTCGTCGTCTTTCTGTCAAAGCATAAAAAAAAATCGCACGTGCGTACGTGTCATTTCTTATAAAATTATTCAAAACTCATTCTTCTTGTGAAATTAGTGTTTTTAATTGAGTTGTCAAAAGGTGGTCATGTCAGCTTTTGATCCCCGTTTTCACCCCACGAGTTCGTCTCTTCACCGTATGACTCCCGGTACTCTCAGTTCGGTCTAATTCCTCCGAAAACCCTAAAAATGAGACGAAACACTTCGAAAAATCGTTAATTCTCACACAATAATACCTTTAATGCAAAAGAGTCATGCTCTACACCTTTAAGCTCAAAAACTAATACTTTTTATCACTTTTTGCAATTAATTACCCCAAAAAGCATGCATCAATTCACTCTCATCAATGAGCATAAGATTGATCCGACAATTGAAGATTAATAGTGGTGGGAGTCACCTCTCCTAATTCCAACCTTTTGAATATGGATAAAGGCATCACATTGATACTAGCTCTCAAATCACGCAAGCCTTGCACTTTCCCATTCTCACCAATTTCACAAGGAATCACAAAACTCCCCGGATCCTTTAGCTTTTGAGGAAGATGTCTCTCAAGCATTTCCTTACATTCTTCCACCAATTTTATTGCTCCTTTCTCATCCCATTTTCTCTTCTTTGACATTATCTCCTTCAAAAATTTCTTGTAATAGGGAACTTGCTCAAGGGCTTCTAGAAGTGGGATATCAACATGCAAGTTTTTAAACACCTCCAAGAACTTATCAAATTCCTCATCTAGCTTCTTCTTCACAAGTCTTTGAGGATAGAGAACCGAAATAGGAGTCATTGACACTCCTCATGCATCTTTGGAGTTCTCTTCTTTCTTTGCTTTGATCACTTCTTCACTCCCTTTCTCAACCACACTCTCTTCAATAACCTCTTCTTTCTCAACCTCTTTTTCACCTTCAACTTCCTTGGGCATTTTAGGGCCTTTATATCTAACACCACTCCTTTATTGTATTGCACTACAAAACTCTCTTTGATTAGGCACGGTGGTAGACGGATATTTTCCCTTATTTTGCAAGTGATCCACCGGGGATGATAACTTTCCAACCGTTGAAGCTAATTGTCCCACTTGGTGCTCAATAGTCTTGAATCTAGAATCCATTTGCTTTCCAATATCATTTAATCTAGAGTCATTAGACTCTAGCCTCTTCACAATCATACCAAGTAGCTCATCCGTGGTTGTTTTCCCTTCATTGTTTAGAGCTTTTGCACCCGGATCAAAACCCGGTGAAAACGGAACGGCGGCTCTCGGATTAGCATAGGAGAAATTTCTATGTCTTCTCCAATTGTTAGCATTGTATGGAGCTTGAGGTTGAGGAGGAAAATTACCTTGAGACCGATTTTGATAAGGCATTTGATAGGGCCTTGCATTTTGGTAATTGCCTTGATAATTGCTTGGATATCCTCCTTGGTATGGAGGCCTCCCCATGTAATTCACTTCTTCCATAGGCATTGGACATTGACACAAATCAACTTGAGGCATTGGTGGATTTACACTTTGTTGAGCTTGAGAGGTTGTAAGAGCCCCTAATTGGTCCATCATTGTTAACATCATCGTCTTCATCGATTCAATCTCTTCCACATGGGACACTCTATGATGAGCTCCTCGATTCACCGTCACTTGGAAAGAGTCTTGGGCAATATTCTCCATGATCTCATTCATTTGTCCCTTCGTCTTTGACCAAATTCAACCATTAGCACAAGCATTGAGGAAGGATCTATCACCATCCGTAAGGCCATTGCAAATGTACATGATAGTTTGCTCCTCCGGGAAGCCATGTTGGGAGCATGCAATAAGCAATGTTCCATATCTTTTCCAAGCTTCCGGTATTGTCTCTCCACTCTTTTGACGAAAATGAGAGATAGCTTCTTTGGCTTGAACTATCTTAGATGATGGATAGAACTTCATGAGAAATCTCTTGCTAAAGTCCTCCCAAGTACGAACGGTTCCGGGAGGGATACAATTGAGTCAAGCTTTGACTCTCCCCTTAAGAGTGAAGGCAAAGAGCCTTAGCTTTTTAGCATCCTCGGACACTCCATTATACTTGGTGAGGGCACTCTTCTTCATCTTTTCCTTCAAATTGCTTCTCCCTCCACATCCTCAAGAGAGCCGGACTTATCTCAAAGTTATTAGCCTCGTTCCTTGGCCTTGCAATGCCATCATAATACTCACGAAGTTGAGGCTCAAAGAATTCCCTTAAAGGTCTACCTTGAGGTGGAGGATCTTGTTGGGCTTGTGGTACATGTGGTGGCTCTTGATATCTAGGCTCTTGGGGATATGACATTTGTGGATACTATGGTGGGAATTGTTGTGGATGAGTTGGATAGTATGGATATTGGTGAGCTTGTGGATGGTATGGGTATGGATTTTGGTATGGAAATGGATTTGGGGGCATCCCTTGAGGGAAAGGGCCAACTTGAGCATTGTAGGGTGGATTGTGCCCATTGCCTCCATGGTTCTCTTGCACTCCCCCATGACCATTTTCATTTCCATTTACCTCCTCCACATGAGGTTCACCAACTCTCTCTTCATTTACCATGGCTTCCTCTTCCATCATTTCTCTTCTCCTTCTCCCACGGTTTCTTCGAATGGTAGCTTCTATTGCTGGATTGAGTGGCTCGGGTTGTATACCACAAGATCTCGTGATCATGCACCTACACACCACAAATAAAAGTATCAAAATCAAATAAAAATAAAGAACAAAACAAAAATACAAAAGCAACAAGTAGCCAATTCCAACTAATCCTAAGTCTCACTTAAGCGCATAAACATATCCCCGGCAACAACGCCATTTTGATTATGGTATAATCGGGCAAGTGTTGTTAAGACCAAATCAAGTATCGAACCGAAGGGATAAGATATGCAATGAGGCCCTAAGACATGAGTTTTCAACAACTATTGTTGCAAGCAAGGTTTTGGTGCAAAATACACTACTCAAATGCTAGAATTATAATCAATCAAAAATTATGCAATGAATTAGGCAAGAATTAAGCTAGAACAAGTAGCAAGCTAAGCAAACT
This sequence comes from Paraleonurus japonicus, assembly GCA_030762865.1. Classification (NCBI taxonomy): domain Eukaryota; kingdom Viridiplantae; phylum Streptophyta; class Magnoliopsida; order Lamiales; family Lamiaceae; genus Paraleonurus; species Paraleonurus japonicus. Next base: position 15,237,158 of record CM061055.1, on the reverse strand, counting down.
TAAAAGTATCAAATGGGGATAGGGTGCTAGGGATAATCTCTACCAAGGAATCAATGATCACAACTATAATTGCATCAAATTTCTATTCAACCAAGATAGAAAGTATGAACATCATGCAATAATGTCTTCATTCATCACACAATGCCTAATGTAAGTATTCTTAGTACAACTAATCTCTCAATTAAGAAGCACCTAATTCATACAATCATACACAATTATAACTCGATTAATATCTAATCGCGTTAGCTCAACTTTCATTTGTTGCTAGGGTGATCAAACACTAATCAAAAGAGACAAAGAATGCATGTAGAACAATAAGCATCACAATTCGGAAACCATCTATCTCAATTAAACAACAATCATCAACAATTATAGCAAGAGCAATCAAATCATCCTTAATTTCAATTATCCCAAGCACAAGAGAATTAGCCCATGGAGCAAAGTGCAAAATCCATGGGTGACAAATCTAATTGCATGATCATTATGAGAATCAAAGCAATAAAGCAATAGAAATTAGAAAAGAGAAAGAACATCACCAAATTGACCAAATGAACAATGAATTGAATGCTTGATCTCCAAATGTAAACTTCTTCTTTAATGGATTTACAACTTCAAGTGACTAATCTAGTGGATTAAAGTATAATCTACTCAACAATCAATGAAAATCTAACTACAACTATGAATACAATGAACCAAGAAGGAGAAATTGGCTTGGAATTAGGAAAATCGCCTCTAAACTGCTAGGTAACTGCTCTTGAGTGAGTTATGCTCTATTTTTCGTCCAAGGGGATTAAAATGAGGATTTTCTGAAAATAGGGTGCCTCGACTCAAGCTTAGGCCCCTCGAGTCGAGCTTGGTGAAGTCGTGTCCACACTTTTATTAAATATCACCAGCCTTGATTCTTCTCCTCACTCACGAGTCGAGCTTCCTGCTTTAGCACTACCCTTGACTCGAGCTTGGTGCCCTCGAGTCGAGGCCTTTCTCACTTAGCTAAATTTTCCGAATTGTCCCAGGCCTCGAGTCGAGGCTCCTCGCCCTCGACCATTGGTCGAGTCCAGGGAATTTTCTCGGGCCGATGTCCACCTCCGACCCCCGTTTTCTCCCATCTCGTTGGTCTCATTCCCGTATGAATCCCGGTAGTCTCGATTAGGTCTAATTCCACCAAAATACCTGGAAACGAGACGAAACATATAAAAAATTCATTAATTCCACACTTGTGATACCTTTCATACAAATAAGTGATACCTTATACCTTTAAGCTCAAAAACTAATATTTTTCATCACTTTTTACAATTAAACACCATATTGTTTATGCACTTATCACTACTCATCATCTATCTACTAAAGTAAGACTATCAAGATCTATTTTATTCAGCTGATCTTTAGTCATAGTCTGATATTTTGGTAAAAATGGATATGATTTACTCCTACCATCAAAACTGTTATACTTCAGATGAGTTTTAGACTTCGTCTTTGGTTTAGCCTTAGAAACATTTTTCTTCATCTAATTTTCTTTCTAAATTGATTAGATGAGGTCATTTGTTCCTTAGACTTCCAAGGACCATTTTTAATCTCTCCTTGAGTATTAGTCGCTTTGACAAATACTCTTGGTTTAACATAGTCATTTTTCTTATTTCTATCAAAGACTAGACTAGTCTTATCACAAGCTTTTTGTGAAGAATTGAAGATTTTATCTATAGTCGCTTGAGAGTTTTTAAGATGTCAAAACTTAAAGCTTAGCTCTCTGTTGGTTTTCCTAATACTTACATTCTCGTTATAGATATTAGATAGTTTAAGTTTTAAGGTGCATAATTTATTTTCTAACTCATTATACTTATCAGACGAGGAGTTAGTAGAAATCTCAGGCTTACATTCCCCCTTGAATGAGCCTTCTGATTTCTCACTAGTCCTGATCTGACTTTCCTTAGTTAGAACTTGAATTTGTTCCTTCAAACTTAAATTCTCAGTCTCTATCTGTTTATAAGCAGATAAAGCAGTCTTCAAGTCTTTCATTTGTTTTGGATAAGACTCTAGTCTGATTCAGATAGTTTTCGCATTCATTTTCAGATGAAGAGTAATAGTTTACCTCTCGTGCCATAAGGCATATATCATCATCTGAACCGAAATCAGACGAAGATGATGATGATGAGGTTTTATGGACTTCTTCCTTCTCATATTACAATATGGGCTACTTTATTATGTGTACATTTATTTCCCCGTGTTTAAGATATCTAATGTCCATAAATTAAATAAGTTACTGACAACTTAATTAATTTACATCTAATTCCAAGAGTAGTACCACTCATCTTTATTATCATGTCGGATTAAATCCACCTGCAGGGTTTGCATGATAATCTTTATGAGCTCCTCCAGGGGATATCATCATCCTAAATAATTAGTATACGGATTCCTTCTATAATCAACAACACACCATATAAACAGTGATATCTCCCAATTCACCGAGCCTATTGATTTAATAAATCTCACCCATTGGCAAATTAAAGCAATAAACACTGAGTACATGTGCCCATTATTATATAGGGATTAAGAAGACGTACATCCATAATAACAGAGGTCTTGTTCTTTTATATAGTCAGTACAAATTGAACAACCTCATATGGTCCTGCTCAATACATACAAAATGTACTAGTGTAAATTTATAATCAAGATAGACTAATACCAAATTACACCACAACCGTTCCAATGGTTTGTCAAAATCCATCTTGGTTGTGAGTTATTGTTGGTCCCGATTAGTTGAGTTGATTAAAGAAAACCTTGAGTTAACCTTCTAGGATAAAATCTAGAAGGGGGGGTTGAATAGATTTTATAGATTTTTATCAAATCTTTTAAAACTTATTCAAAACTTCAAAGTAACACAGCGGAAAACAATTTTAATCTCAACTTTAATAAGATCAAAAGCAAACTGATATTTTAGTTTTAACTTTGATTCTGAAATCAATCTTTGATTTGTTAACTGGAATTTGAGAGAAACAAATAAGTAAACAAAAGTAGTAAAGAACACCAGATTTATAGTGGTTCGGATTATAAAAATCTTACATCCACTCTCTTTCTTCAAACTTTGAAGAAGGGTCTCTTCCACTAGCTTACTTACTCACTTTCCAATCGTACAGCTTACAAATTACAAATTGATCTTCAAATCTTCAATCTTCTAAAAAATCTAACTCTATAGTGATAAAAGGGTGTTTGAAGATGTTTATGAAAGTGTTCTATAAAACTTAGAAAAATCTATGAAGAAATCTTTGAAAAGAATTTTTGTGCTTTTTCGAAATCTTGTGAATTTTGAGAATCTATTCTTGAATGAATAATTCGTGTGATCTATCTCTTTTAATGAAATGCCTAGACCTATTTATAAGTCTGAAAAAAACAGTTAGTTTGTTAATTAGTTTTAACAAACTAGAAACTGCTCAACAAACTTATTCTTGTAAACTGTTCTAGACCTCAGCTGATTTTATTCTACTTGTCTGCAGCTGACTTGGTGAAGACTCGCCTTTCTTATTCTACTCAGCTTGTCTTGACCTCGTCTGAGCTCTTCATACTTGTCTCCTGCAGATGACTAGACTTGAGCTTGTCTCCAGACGACTTGCAACTATTCAGTCTTCAGCTGACTTGTTCCATCCTCAACCTAGTCTGATCAGCTTAGTATTCGGACTTAGTCTCAGCTATTCTTCATAGTCGTCTGATCATCTGAGCTGCTTCTTTTAACTCATCAAAACTTTCTTGATCTAACAATTTCCCCCTTTTTGATGAAGTTAAAACCTACAAGGAAGAAGCACACTCACAGCTGAATTTAGTTTAGAGTTGATCAAGATTATCAGATAGGCATATTAGAACACATTCATACTGAAAATCAGATTCATTCAAATTACAGCACTTAATTTACAACAGAAATTTTTTTAAGTCTTTTAGACTCTTCCATCATATTTAGTCTGTAAAAATTAAGTCTTAGGACTTAGAAAAATTTTTATAAAATTTTAAGTCTGAGAGATAAATTTCTCAGATGATTAATATTTTTTTTAAAAAAAAAATTTAGTTCTCTTAAAGTAGAAAAAAACTTTAAGAAATAAGATAAGTAAATCACATAGGTCAAAGTGAATTTATTCACATATCTACAATTTACAGATAGGGAGAACTGATAAAAATAGAGATAAGGAAAAGAAAATCCTGGTCTATCAAGTTCCCCATCGGCTTGCTTCTGGAATGTTCAGCCAGTTGAAAATCCTTGCTCTGAGCTGTTTGAGTTCATTTTCGTCTGTGAACTCGGATTCTCTTTCGGCTTTGATGATGACTGATTTAACCCATTCCATGTCTGGAGATCCATCTTCGTTCAGCTTAGGAGAGACTTGCTCATAGGCTGGGGCGACAAGATCGCAGTTGAAAACCTAATGTGCCTCATCGAGCAGTCTTCCGTACAGATCAGCATCCTCTCTTTCCATCCACTCATGCCATTGCATGTCTTCATCAGCTGCACCGGATTGAGATGCCTTCAAGATGTACCAAAAGTACATCCATCTGGCATCCAGAGCTTTATTTTTGTACTCGCTGGTGAACTGTCCAGACACCATCTTTGGAGGAGCTAATGAGCGGTGGATAGGTCGGAAGTCTGCTTCATCAGCTACTTTCGATACCCACTTTCGAGTGTCCCTGTCCCACTTCAGCTCCGCCTTACCCAGCTTCTTCAGTCTTTTCTTCTCCTGCTTCTCATACCTTTCTTTTTCAGCATGAATTCTTCTGATTTGCTCAGCTGAAAGGTTTGAGTTGTCAGGTTCTTTTCTTTTCCGCTCAGCTGGTCTGGTGCTGGTCAGCTGCTCAGCTGATGACTCCTTCTGAACTGCTGCTGCCTTCCCTTTACCTTTGCCCTTGGCCTCGGGTTTCTCAGTTTCCTTCATCTTGGCCAGCAGCTTCTCAGTCTTTTCCTCTTCCTCCTTCCTCCTCTTCTCCTCATCCTCTCGGATGGCATCTTTTATCTGGGCCACCCTCAGTTGCAAGGAAGCCAGCTCATCTGATTTGATCTTGATTTCAGCTTTGGCTGCCTCCAACTGAGCTGAGTCTGCCTTTGAGTCTAGCTTATTTGTGAGGGACATGACTCCAGCTGTGAGGGTGTCCATTCTTCCTTCAGCTCCTTCCCCCTTTTTGACTTCATCTTTCAGGGTCTGGAGCTGACCTTCCAATGCAGCACAACGAGTCCGGAAGTCTGATTGGTCTGAAGTGAGAGCATTGACCAGGACCTCGTTGTCTTCCGCCACTTTCTACTTGAGCACCTTCACCTCCTCTTCCAGGTTACTCAGTCGGGTACCAACAGCAGTGCCAAGGTTGGCTGATAGGTTGCGAGTGATGTTGACCTCGGCAATCTGCATGTTGGCGAGCATTGTATCGGTGACTGCTCGAATCACCTCCCTTGTCTTCTTCTCCATCAGCCTTTGGAGTTTAGTAATTATCTGCTTGTGTAGATCCTCAAAGGCTGAGGAGATGGCAAAGATTGGACTAGACTCCTCTCCAGAATCAGATGAGGAGGAGGGGGTGGGAGAAGTTGGACTAGGGGAGATCATGTGGATATCTCCAAAGATGTTGGAGGTATCCACGGGTTGGGGATCAGAGGGTTGGGAGGAAGTGGGGGCGTCTGATGGTGGTGGAGGGGAAATCTCAGGTGGGGGTGAAGATGGAGGGGGCGGTATTTCGGATGAAGTGGTCGGTGGAGAAGGGGTTGGCTGTGGGATAGTAGGTTGGGCTGCAGAGGGTTAGGGTGGGCTGTGAGAGAGAGTTGAGGAAGATGGGAGTAAGGCTGGGGGTGAGATGGTGGTTATGGGGGTGAGGGAGTAGACTGGTCCGGCTAGGAAAGAAAAGAAATCAGATGGGGAGGGAGGAGGAGATGAGGTTTGGGTTTGAGGGAGTGTGGCTGATGAGGTTTCAGCTTGGACTATAGTGGGAGTAAGCTATTTAAGAGGCTCAGAGGTGCCAGCCTGGGTCACCTCTTCATCGCCAGAGTGGGTTGGAGAGGGGGAGGGGGAGAATTGTACCTTACTGTGAGTAGGGGAAGGGGTCCTCTCAGAGCTGATTTCCTGTACATCCTCTGATTGGACCACCTTAGCTGCTATTTCCAACGTGAGTGCCTCTTCAGCCAGCAGGCTAGGCTGATCAGTAGCAGAGGTTCCCCCTAGCTCCGAGGTTTTCACCAACCTTCTCCTCCTCTTAGCTTTCTCCTTCAGCTTCATTAGCTGCGAAGCCTCAGCTGAGCTCACCGTCGGCTGCTCTTCTCTTTCCTCTTCTTCTTCTTCCTCCTCCGCTGAGGGATCCTGAGCCCTGTCCTCAGCTGCTCATTCGTCAGAGTCAGCTGGAGCCCCAAGCGGCTCATCCTTGGTTAGCAGCCCTTTTTATTTGGTGTAGGCTCTAACTCCATCAGTCCAGTTGATTTCGGCTGTCAGCATATCCTCCAGAATCACAGTCACCTTGTTGAACAGGCTAGTGATTGACTTCGCCTGCCATTTCCCACTTACTACCTCCAACCTCTTCCTTTCAGTTTCAAACCTTCCCAGCAGCATCCCAGCCCAGTTGGTTTGCACTCCATCTAGGATGGCCCTCATACAGCACAGCCTGGGTCTCGTCAGCCCATCATGGGAGTTTTGCTCCCCTAAAATGACCTTCGTCAATATCGTCATTAATAAACGATATCTCCATCGGAGCATTTTTTTCTTCAGTTCAGACCTCCTATCCCTCATTGAAACTCAGGCAATCATCTCGAATGATTCTACCCAGTCATCTGATTTATATGTGAAGGGGTTTACTCCTTCGCTGCTTGTTAGGATGTATACTATAAGCCTAGCTTTTGTATGAATATCTTTTTGAGTATGAACATCCTTTTAATATGAGATTCATTATGATCAAAATACTTATTGTTTATGATTGTTATATATATCATTATTTTGTCTAGATTAATCCATACTGTAGATAACATGGTGTGTGGTGTCACACAGAAGATCATGCTATCAGTTCCTTATAGATTATAAATAATAGCTCACAACCAAGATGGATTTGGACAAACCATTGGAACGGTTGTAGTGTAATTTGGTATTAGTCTATCTTGACTATAAAGTTACACTAGTACATTTTGTATGTATTGAGCAGGACCATATGAGGTTGTTCAATTTGTACTGACTATATAAAAGAACAAGACCTCTGTTGTTATGGATGTACGTCTTCATAATACCTATATAATAACGGGCACGTGTACTCAGTGTATGTTTCTTTGATTTGCCAATGGGTGAGACTTATTAAATCAATAGGCTCAGTGAATTGGGAGATAGCATTGTTTATATGGTGTGTTGTTGATTATAGAAGGAATCCGTGTCCTAATTATTTAGGATGATGATGTCCCCTTGAGGAGCTCATAAAGATTATTATGTAAACCCAGCAGGTGGATTTAATCCGACATAATAATAAAGATAAGTGGTACTACTCTTGGAATTAGATATAAATTAATTAAGTTGTCAGTAATTTAATTAATTTATGGACATTCGATATCTTAAACACGGGGAAATAAACGTACACATAATAAAGGAGCCCATATTATAATATGGGATTAAGACGGTAATTCTATTATAACTCTTTAGTGGACTGAGTTATAATTGATGAGCTTAAGTAAAGTGTTCGGACTGAACACAGGATATTTAGGCCCATCAGGAGGCCCAACCTTAATTCCTCCTTAGGGTCCCTGTTGTAGCCTATAAATAAACCCTAACATCAGTGCCTCCAGATGTGTGAATAAAATGTGAGATCAGAGAGAGGCGTATTCTGATTCCTTGGAGGATCGTCGACCACTCGACGTCTAAGGGAAAGGGATAGAAATACGGCAGAAGACCGTGAGGTTCGAGGCTCATTCTTCGATCGCAGTTCTGACCTTAGAACTGGTTCGTCTTCACCTATTACGGTGAATAAAGGTACAATTCTATCCGCTGTGTTTATGTGACTGCGATCGCGAATCTGATAATTTCATAGAGTCAGCGATCGGTGGTTCCAACACTGCTTGTGTCAAAAATCCACGCCACCTCTGCCGGAGTTACTGTCAACACCTCGCCGTAAACATGGGTTTTGAATATCCCATTTTCAAATGTCCCATTGACGTAGAACTCTATGCCTCTCATATCCAGAGTTTTATTGGAGTTGGATTTCTTGGAACAGAATATCCTCAATCCCGACCTCTCCAATAAATCAGGAATCTGTCTCGATTCTTCATCAGTGGTTGTATCAAAGTCGACGTACATCTCCGACTTGATCTTTTTGTTGAAGGTCTCAGTGTGTACTTCCAACATGGTTGAGGTTACTCCTAATCGTTTTTGGGTATGGCTCATAGAAGAATTTGACTAAGGGTTTTTGAAAATTTTCAGAGTATAAGTATAGTTTTCTGAAAGTGAAAAAGTTTGATTGAAGAAGAAGATGTATTTATAGGAGGGAAAATTGGAAAGAAAAAGCGCTTTTAGAAAATCTGATTTAATCTAAGCCGTTTATTTAAAAGGATTTACTGTGCTGAATCAACGGTTAAAAAAATCTGGATAAACAATTGGGATTCAGCGCGTGTAGGTTACTTGCCTTTGGAATGCGTAAATAGTTACTTTATAGACTGTTGATTTGACAGATGTAGGTTACTTTATGTAGAGAAGTAAGTATGCCTGACGTCAACCTAGGGTTACCTTACTTCGTATAAGGGTTTTCGAAAACAGATGAGTTTATAAAGTCATCTGATAAAGTAACTAGTCTGTTTTTAAAACAGTTTAGTTTTATCTTTTGGCAAACTTAAAGACTTAGAAATAAAATTTTAAATAAACAGGCTCAGATTTAATTTTCTAAAGTTAGGTTTTCCAACCAATCAATCCGATAAGAGTTTTATAAGAAAACACAATATATGGAGATTATTCAGAGGCAAAGGTGTCCGGATAAAAAGGTTTATGATAGATGAGGTGTAACAGTCTGAGTTATCAATATGATCTGTGACCTATTCCTGCAAAGACATAGACTTGAAGAAAACCATTAGTAACTTGAGGTAGATCAGATAGGGTGCAAATAGTCATCTGTTTCTCAAGAAATCAGCTGATTATTGTGCCCTAGTCTGATTTACCGAATGTCAGATAAGTAATTATCATGTCAGATAAGGTCAATATGACTAATCCTTGATTCTTGATTCCAAAATAGGAAATCAATGATATCAGCTACCTGATTGTCCTTTGACTCATATCTAGTTTGATAATTCTTTCTAGACATAGTAAACTTAAATTGAGAGAGACAAAGAATGAAAAACATAGAATTATAGATTAACTAAAGAAGCATCTAATAATCCTAATTCTACAGATAGTTCTTTAAACCTTGTTTCTGCCATTGGTTTTGTCAAGATGTCTGCTCTTTGGAAATTCGTCAAGATCTTCTCTAGTCTGATGTCACCTTTCTCTACATGGTCTCGGATGAAGTGGTGTCTGATATCTACATGCTTGCATCTCGTATGTAGGACTGGGTTCTGGGTAATAGTTATGGCACTATTACTATCACAAAAGATAGGTACATCTTTGGTGATAATGTTATAGTCCCTTAGCTGTTGACTTATCCAGATTAGTTGTGAACAACAACTTCCAGCTTCCATATACTCAGCTTCAGTTGTGGAAGTAGCTACAGAGGTTTGTTTCTTAGACAACCATGAAATCAGCTTACTACCAAGAAATTGGCAAGTACCAGATGTAGATTTTCTATCTATCTTACACCCACCAAAATCTGAGTCTGAGTATCCAAACAGCTCAAAGTTGTCATCGGCTGGATACCATAACCCAACATTTACAGTTCCTTTCAGATACTTAAGAATTGTCTTTGCTGCTTCAAGATGGCTTTTCTTAGGATTAGCTTGAAATCGAGCACAGACTCCAACTGCAAATGAAATATCAGGTATACTAGCAGTTAAATATAATAATGAACCAATTAGACCTCGATACTTAGTTTGATTAGTGTCTTCTCCCTTCTCATCTGGATCCATTGAAAAATTTGTCATCATAGATATCTTAGCTTCTCGGCTGGTACCTATTCCAAATTTATCAATAAGATCTTTTGTATATTTGGCTGGGTTGATGAAAATTCCCTTTGTCTGTTTGACTTGGAGTCCAAGAAAATAAGTCATCTCACCCATCATGGACATTTCAAATCTGCTTTTCATAAGATGACTAAATTCTTCACACAAAGATATGTTAGTTGATCCAAAAATTATATCGTCAACATAAATCTGAACTATAAAAGATCACACCATATTCTTTTCTAAAAAGAGTTCTATCAATTCTACCTTTAACAAAACCATTTTGAATTAAATAATCAGACAAGGTGTCATACCATGCTCTTGGTGCTTGTTTAAGTCCATATAGAGTTTTCCTTAGTTTATAAACCTTGTCTCATTTGACAAAACCAGGAGGTTGCTCTACATAAACTTCCTCAGCTAGGATTCCATTAAGAAATGCTGACTTAACATCCATTTGAAAAACTATGAATCTTTTAAAAGCAGCATAGGCTAAAAACAATCTTATGGCTACCAGACGAGCTACTGGTGCAAAGGTTTCATCATAATCAATACCCTCTGATTGTGAATAACCTTGAGCAACTAGTCTAGCCTTATTTCTAACCACAATATTGTTTTCATCCCTTTTGTTTTTAAAGACCCATTTAGTTCCAATGACTTTTTGATGATGAGGCCTTTCAACAAGCTCCCACACATCTTGTCTTTGAAACTGATTTAGTTCTTCTTGCATGGCATTAATCCAGTTGGAATCAGTTAGAGCTTCTGTAATAGATTTAGGTTCAAGTAATGACACATAGCAAATGAACATACAATCTTGATTTAGTTGGGTCCTCGTCTGGACACCAGAATCTAAATCTCCAATTATCTGCTCAGCTGGATGATATGACATTACTTTCTTACCTTTGTCGTTTATAGTGGATGATGTTTTGTCTAAATTATTTATTTCAGATGATCCTATGTTACCTTCAGATGACTCAATCTGATCATCTGGGTTGTTGGTCATCTGATCAACTGGTAAGGAAGAGCTTCCAGGTTCTTTTTCTGTGTTTGAATCTGGTTCTTCCTCTTCATCTGAGTCTGATTCTTGACTGTAGAATTTTATGGTTGATCTCTTGATAGTCATCTGATCCAGATCATCTGATATCTTTGTGATGTCCCCTGTCTTATTAAACTCAAAAAAAGATTCATCAAATACCACATGGGGTGTTTCTTCTACACACAAGGTTGTCTTATTAAAAACTCTATATGGCTTTGATACAGATGAGTATCCCAAGAATATCCCATCTGCTATCTTGGCATCAAAAGTTTTTAATTGAGATTTTTTATTGTTGTGTATGAAACATTTACAACCAAATATATGAAAATATAAAATTTTAGGGGATCTTCCCTTCCAACAATTACCAAAGTGTATTTTCTTCCACTAAAGCTGAGAGGTGATACTGGACCAAAAAGATCCATGTGAAGAAGTTCCAGAATCCTTTTTGAAGAAGGACTACTCATTGTTTTAAAAGAAGCTTTAGTCTGTTTTCCTTTTTTACAAGAATCACACACATGGTTCTTTGAAAATACTTTATCAGGGAAGCCTCTAACTAAAGCTTTCCTTGCTATTTTGTTAAGAGTTTTGAAGTTTAAGTGACCAAGACGTTTGTGCCATAGCCAACTTAAATCATCTGAACTCTTAGCAACAAGACAAGTATCTTTAGGACAACTTTTGAAATTAGCAACATAAATGTTACCTTGTCTGACTCCAGCTAATAGAATATTTCATTGATACCATCTAATACATAGCATGCATTATGAGTAAATTTGACACAAAACCCCTTGTCACAAAATTGTGAAACAGATAGCAAATTGTGCTTCAATCCTTCCACGTAGTAGACTTCATGTACTTGAATATCTCCTATCATCAGTGTTCCTACACCTTTGGTAAGTCCATAATTGTTATCTCCAAACATTACTCTTGGTCCATATATAGTCTGATAGTTAGAGAGTAATCGTCTTTCATAGGTCATATGCTTGGAACAACCACTGTCAATGTACCAGATGACCTCAAGAATATCTTCTCTTTCAAATTTCTTCTTATCTTCCTGCAATAACAAATTTAATGCTTAGGTACCCTTTGTATTTTGGGTCCTTTCATGTTAAGTTGACTTTTAGGAATCCAGACAAAGATATCAATGTTCCTCAAAACCATAGATTGAAGTTTACATCCATATCTATCTACTAAGATAAGACTTTCAAGATCAATCTTATTTAACTGATCTTTTGAAATTGTCTTAAATCTTGGTAAGAATGGATATGTTCTACTTCTTCCATCAAACCTATTCTACCTAGGATAAAACCTTGGCTTAGTCTTAGGTTTAACCTTAGGAGCTTCTTTCCTTATCTGTTTTTTCTTTTCAGAATTATCAGATGAGGTAATTAATTACTTAGGTTTCCAGGGACTAAATCTAGTTTCTATCTTCGGTTTAGTTGCTTTAACAAAACTCTAGGTTTTATTGGATCATTTTTCTTACTCCTATCAAAACCTAATCCAGTTTTATCACTAGACTTTTGTGAAGTATTGATGATTTTATCTATTGTGGTTTGAGAGTTATTTAGAAGTCCTAACTTGAGATTTAATTCTCTGTTAGTCTTCTTGTAACTCTCATTCTCAGAATAGATATTTGAAAATTTTATTTTCAAGAATTCAATTCCTGTTCTAACTTATCTGTCTTATCAGACAAGGTACTAGTGATCATCTCAGTCTGACATTCCCCCTTGAATGTACAGTCTGGTTTCTCACTGTCCTTAGTTTGATTGACCTTAGTTAGATCAGTAACTTGATTCTTTTAATTAAAATTTTCAGTCTCTATCTGTTTATAAGCAGATAGAGCAGTCTCCAAATCTTTCAAAAGTTTCTCAATAAGACTAGGCTCAGTTTCAGATAAGGTATCACAATCATTATCTGAGGATGAATAGTAATGTACCTCTTTTGCCATTAAACAGATGTCATCATCTGACCCAAAATCAGATGAGGATGAGGATGATGATGTCTTATGAACTTCTTCTTTCTCAGCCAGAAGAGCTCTCTGATCAGCATACCTTCTGTCTCGCTTTTTCCTCTTTTCTTCTCTCTCTCTGGCAGTGAGTTGAGGACAGTCATAACTATAGTGACCAGGCTTGTTGCATGTATAACAAATATCTCCTCTGTCTGTTTTAGGACTACTATCTCCTCTTCTGATTGGTGACTTATGCTTCCTTGTCTGATCCTTTTTCCTATCATTGTCTGAACTCTTTTCTTCTTTATCTGATCTGTAGTTCCTTTGACCTGATCTGTTTCTCTTGTTTCTTTTGTACTTTATTCTCAACCTTTCATATCTTTTTAACAGAAGAGCCATTTCCTCCTTAATAGACAAATCAAATGCCTTGGAGATCTTTTCAGATTTATCTTGATGAACAAATGCTACAGTCTTTCCAGATGTTGAAAATTCTGCTTCATCTTCTTCATCTTCGATTTGGATGTCATACTCTAATGCCTTCAGATGAGAAAATAAAGTGTGGTGTGAAATTGAAGATAGATTCTGAGTAGCTTTCAGAATATTAGCTTTCTCTCTCCATCTTTTGCTTAATGACTTTACCACCTTATTGTTGATTTCTTTCTCTGTATATGTTTTACCCAAATCAGCTGCCTTGTTCAGAAGATTAGTCGGCCCAACATCCAATTGATCAATGGATTCTCCTTCTTTCATCTTGAAAGTGTCAAACACATGTAGAACTGATTGTAATTTGTTTTCTTTGACCTGATCTGACCCTTCACAGATTCCAGCAAGAGTTTCCCACATTTCCTTGGCAGTCTTGCATCTTTTCACCTTTTCAATCCAATCCTTACTCAATGTTTCAATGATCTCTGTTCTAGCAACTTGATCCAGATTATGAATCTTTCTTTCATCACTTGTGAGTTCTGAGCTTTTCTTTTCTTGCCTCACTCTTGTTTCAGCTGATTCAGTGCCATTGCTGGTGCCTCCATGATAAAATTTAATAGGTCCTTCTTCCAGAACCTCCTCCATCCTATCATGGATAGCCTTGAGATGATTTTCCATTCTGAATTTCCAATAGTCATATTCTTCAATTGAAAATTCAGGTAGACTTCAGGATTTCTTGTTCTTGCCTGAAGACATGATGAGATAGGAAAACAAAGCACTCCACAATCTTGTTAGTAGAACTGTTAGTGATACAAAGAAAATGAAGATAAACAAGAACAAATTTTAGAATCTTGGTTAAGACCTAAAATCAATATCAGAACAGCTTAACACTGCTCTGATACCACTTGTTGGTCCCGATTAGTTGAGTTGATTAAAGAAAACCTTGAGTTAACCTTCTAGGATAAAATCTAGAAGAGGGGGGGGGGTTGAATAGATTTTATAGATTTTTAACAAATCTTTTAAAGCTTATTCAAAACTTCAAAGTAACACAACGGAAAACAATTTTAATCTCAACTTTAATAAGATCAAAAACAAACTGATATTTTAGTTATAACTTTGATTCTGAAATCAATCTTTGATTTGTTAACTGGAAATTGAGAGAAACAGATAAGTAAACAAAAGCAGTAAAGAACACCAGATTTATAGTGGTTCGGATTATAAAAATCCTATATCCACTCTCCTTCTTCAAACTTTGAAGAAGGGTCTCTTCCACTAGCTTACTTACTCACTTTTCAATCGTACAGCTTACAAATTACAAACTGATCTTCAAATCTTCAATCTTCTAAAAAATCTAACTCTATAGTGATAGAAGGGTGTTTGAAGATATTTATGAAAGTGTTCTATAAACACTTAGAAAAATCTATGAAGAAATCTTTGAAAACAATTTTTGTGCTTTTTCGAAATCTTGTGAATTTTGAGAATCTGTTCCTGAATGAATAATTCGTGTGATCTATCTCTTTTAATGAAATGCTTAGACCTATTTATAAGTCTGAAAAAAACAGTTAGTTTGTTAATTAGTTTTAACAAACTAGAAACTGCTCAACAAACTTATTCTTGAAAACTGCTCTAGACCTCAGCTGATTTTATTCTACTTGTCTGCAGCTGACTTGGTGAAGACTCGTCTTTCTTATTCTACTCAGCTTGTCTTGACCTCGTCTGAGCTCTTCATACTTGTCTCCTGCAGATGACTAGACTTGAGCTTGTCTCCAGACGACTTGCAACTATTCAGTCTTCAGCTGACTTGTTCCATCCTCAACCTAGTCTGATCAGCTTAGTATTCGGACTTAGTCTCAGCTGTTCTTCATAGTCGTCTGATCATCTGAGCTGTTTCTTTTAACTCATCAAAACTTTCTTGATCTAACAGCTATTATTTATTATCTATAAGAAACTGATAGCATGATCTTCTGTGTGACACCACACACCATATTATCTACAATATAGACTAATCTGGACAAAAATAATGATATATGTAACAATCATAAAAAACAAGTGATTTGATCATAATGAATCTCATATAAAAAAGATGTTCATACAAAAAACTAGGCTTATAGTATACATCCTAATACTTTTGACTCTAAATGCTCAAATTGTACTTTCTCTTCCACTTGTTACCCAAGTTCCTAGCACTAATCCTATTCTCCACTATGTGGGACTTTTTAGGCTCAAAAGTCTATAAGCTTGTAATTAGGCTAGCAAGAAGTCATGGCTTAAATGTTCAACTTGGTTAACTAGAGATTATCATCACAAGGGTAAGGCATCTTTTGGCTCTAGCTCATTTTACAAACATGGCCTAATCTCATTTCTAGCAATTCACAAGAGTAATCATTCAAGCAAAAATCCGGGCAAGTTCTAGGAATCAATGCAAGCATCAACCACACACAACAATGAAAATCAAACAGTATTAATGTCACGGTTAGGCTCAAATCTCTCCAGGTATTTTAATCATAGCTCACAAACTATCTCTATCTTCCTACTCTTTTCACAAGTCAAGTCACTCACATCATCTCATTCATTAACAACTTATTAAGAAAACAATCACACATTCATTACAAACCCATTCAACACATTCTCAAAATAATCATAACATACATGGAATAGCAATGAAAATCAAGAACTCCAAGTCAATAAAAACGTCCCACAATTCATAACATTCTCGGACTACTATCCCCTCGTCTGACTGGTGACTTAAACCTTCTAATATGATCCTTTTTCTTTTCTCCTTCAGAACCCTTATCTTCTCTTTCAGATTTATAGCCTCGTCTACCTGATATGTTCCTCTTATTTCTCTTATACTTCATTTTAAGGCTCTCATACCTTTTTATCCACAAGGTCATCTCTTCTTTCACGGATAAATCAGATGCCTTTGAAATTTTCTCAAGTTTCTCTTGGTGTAAGAAGGCAACTGTTTTCTCTGAGGTGGATGATTCTGCCTCATCTTCCTCATCTTCAATCTTAATGTCATATTCAAGTGCCTTCAGATAAGATAACAACGTATAATGAGAAATTGTGGACATATTCTGAGTAGCTTTGAGAATATTGGCTTTTTCCCTCCATCTTTTACTCAAGGCTCTAAGGATCTTATTGCTGATTTCCTTCTCTATATAGGACTTTCCCAAATTCGATGCTTTATTGAGAAGATTAGTCATTCTTATATCCATTTGGTCAATTGTTTCTCCATCCTTCATCTTAGATGTTTCAAAAGCATGTAACACAAATTGTAATTTATTTTCTTTAACCTGATCTGATCCTTCACATATATTGGCGAGAGTTTCCCACATCTCCTTTGCTATCTTTCAACGCTTTACTTTTTCGAACCAATCCTTGCTCAAGGTTTCAATGATTTCAGTTCTAGCGACTTGATCTAGGTTGTGAATCTTTCTTTCATCATTGGTTAGATCTGCACTCTTCTTTTCATGCCTAACTCTAGCTTTAGAAGATTTAGCCCCATCACTGACTACGCCATGGTAAAATTTGATGGGTCCTTCCTCGAGAATCTCCTCCATTCGATCATGAATGGCTTTCAGATGATTTTTCATTCCAAATTTTCATTAATCATAGTCTTCGATGGAGAAATCAGGCAGATTTCTTGATTTCTTGCTCTTAGGCCATGATGAAACTTGTTAACAAGGTTAGAGATCAAGGTAAAGAAAATCACAAGAACTTGAGTAAATAAGAATTACCAAGACCTAAAATATATCAGAAATAATTTAACACTGCTCTGATACCACTTGTTGGTCCCAGAGAGTCAAGTTTATCAAAGTGAGTGAAATCTAGAGGGGGGGGGGGGAGGGGGGAGATTTGAATAGATTTCACAATCTACCCAAATTTTTCCTATCTTAAACAAAACAATAACTCAGTTGAAATCAAATTTAAGCAGCAGAACAATTTTATACTTAACTCTTTGATAATTCTTACTTAATAGTTTGATTGTGAGAAATAATGAAGAATGGTTTTCAAAAAAAAAAAAGAAATAATGAAGAATACGCAAATACTTTGAAGATAAACAGAAAGTAAAGAACACAACGATGTATAGATGTTTGGATTATGAAAATCCTACGTCCACTCTCCTTTCACAATCCTGTGAAAGAGACTTTATTACTTACTTACTCTTCTTCACTTACTTACAGATTACAAAGAATACTTTTTTCAGCCTCTTGTACACTTTTCCTAACTTCTGGGTTTCTGGGCTTGAAGATGTATAGAAAGTGTTCCATAAAAACTTTAGAAAACTATAAACGTTGAAAAATGTTTTGTACTTATAAGAGTGCTTGAATGCTGATTGTTGTATTTATCATGCAAGCATTATTACGACCCAATCAATTTATGTTAGATCAAGAATGTTTTGATGAGTTAAAAGTAGATTCAGATGATCAAATGATTATGAAGATCATCCAAGGCTAAGTTCAAGTACTAAGCTGATCAGATTAGGTCATCAACTGAGCAAGACATCTGAAGTCTGGAAGAATGCAAGTCATCTGGAGACCAGCTCAAAGCTAGTCGTCTGCTGGAGACAAATATGAAGAGCTCAGACGAGGTCAAGACAAGCTGAGTAGAATAAGAAAGGCAAGTCTTCACCAAGTCAGCTGCAGATGAGTAGAGTAATATCAGCCGAGGAGCAAGCAGTTTTCAAGATTAAGTTTGTTAAAGCAGTTTCCAGTTCGTTAGAACTGACTAACAAACTAACTGTCTTTTCAGACTTATAAATAGGTCTAGGCACTTCATTCTGAATACACAGTTCACATAAATTATTTTTCAGAAAGTTATTCTCTCAAATCATAAGTTTTTGAAAAGCACAAAGTCGTTTTCCAAGATTTCTTCATAGATTTTACTAAGTGTTTGTAGAACACTTCCTTGAACATCTTCAAATACACTTCTTTATCTTAGAGCTAGATTTCACAGATTTGATTAGGAATTTGAAGAAGTTGAAGATCAGATTGTAAGTTGTAAGTTGTACGATTGTAAAGTAAGTAAGTAAGTGGATAGTGGAGACCCTTCTTCAAGTTGGAGAAGGAGAGTGGATGTAGTATTGTTATAATCCGAACCACTATAAAATCTGGTGTTCTTTACTGTTTTATTTACTTATCTGTTCAGTTTCCAATTTATTGATCAAAGATTAATTTCAGAATCAAAGTTAAAATCTGAATATCAGTTTGCTTTTGATCTTATTAAAGTTGAATCTAATCTTGAATTTCCGTTGTGTACATATGGTACTTTGAATAAGTTTTGTAAGATTTGAAAAATTTACAAAATCTATTCAACCCCCCCTTCTAGATTTTGTTCTAGAAGGTTAACTCAAAGTTTCATAATCAACTCAACTAATCGGGACCAACAATTTATCGAACCCATGAGACGTGATATGCAATGAGCCCTAGGACGCAAGTTGTCTATGACTATTGAATCAAGCTTGAGTTTAACTAAGCAATCTACTCAACAAGAATGATTAACAAACAATTAAGCTAGGAATTAAACTACAAAGTGAGCTATGAATTAAGCTAGAACAAAGAACAAGCTAAACAAACTTTCAAGTAATTTAAATGGGGAATGGGTGCTAGAGATAATCTCAACTAAGGAATCATTAATCACCACTATAATTGCCTCAAATTGTTATTCAACCAAGATAGAAAGTGTTGAACATCATGCTAAAATATCTCCATTAATCACATAATGCCTAATAGTGAGTATTTTTAATGCCACGTATCTCTCAATTACAAAGTACCAAATTCATACGATCATACACAATTATCACCCGATTAATTCCTAATCATGTTAGCTCAACTCTCGTTTGTTGCTAGGATGATCAAACACTAATAAAAAAGAGATAATACGTATGAAGCACAATAAGCATCAACAATTGGAGTACTATCTATCCCAATTAAATAACAATCATCAACAATTATAGCAAGAGCAATCAAATCATCCCTAATCTCAATTATATCAAGCACAAGAGGATTAGCCCATTGTGCAAAGAAAATTCCCATGTGTAAGCAAACAAATATCATGATCAACATGATAATCAAAACAATTAAGCAATAGAGATGGACAAAGAGAGAAAACATCACCAATTTGGCCAAATGAACTATAAATTGAATGCTAGAATCTTCACAAATATAAACTCTTCTTCAAAGGAATTACAATCTTCAAATGACTAATTCTAATGGATAAATCTCTAATCTAATGAACAATTAATTGAAATCTATCTATAAACTTGAATTTATGAATCAAGGAAGTGGAAAATAAGCTAAGAACTGCAAAAATCACCTAAAATTCGTAAAGTAACTGCCTAAAAATGAATGATGCTATATTTTTCACGTCCAAGGGGATTAAATGGGGAGAAAACTGATTTGGAGGTGCCTCGAGTCGAGCTTGGAGGCCTCGACTCGAGCTTGAGAAGCATTAGGCATAAATCAATCTCACTCGACTCGAGTGACCTAACTCCACTCGAGTCAGGATTAATTTTCTTGCTTTTCTTCATTTAAGTCATTATGCTCGACCAAAGCTACCTCGGGCTCAATCTATGGTCGAGTCCAGGGATTTTTAGACTTTCAACCTTCTCTTCCGACCCCCATTTTCACCCCACTTGTTTGTCTCGTCGCCATATGAATCCCGGTACTATTGGTTCGGTCTAATTCCTCCAAAAACCCTAAAAATGAGACGAAACACCTTGCAAATTCATTAGTTTACGCACAATAATACTTTAATTGCAAAAGAGTGATGCTCTACATTTTTAAGCACAAACTCTAACACTTTTCATCACATTTTGCAAAGGATCGCCTCAAAATCATGCAATCATTCACTCTCATCAAACACCCCAAACTTATGATGTTGCTCGTCCTCAAGCAACGAAACAATTAAGCACAAAAGAGTGAATTGATTGCAATTATGTCTCACGACACCATAGAAGAAAATAGGACAATCAAGCTCATCAATGAACTCAAGTCTCAATGCAAACTCTCAACTAGCAATCACAATGAATCATGCTCAAATAAATGTAAAATCCAATGCTCAAATCATTTCTCCTTCCATGGAGTGTTTCTCTCATCTCTCAAGTGTATCAAGGTAAAAATAACACTCAATCATCAATTCACAAACATGCATCCCATAAGCTTGCCAAAGGACTCAATCTCCATTATATTCTTTTATGTTTCAATCATGAATCAAATTAAGAGGTCTTTCATCTAGGTTGTAACGTTGGCTCTTTGGAATGGGTGCGTGAATTTAGGCAAAAGTGACTCATATTAGTGGAGAACTTTAATATTGACTAAGTAATTCAATACAACTTCTCTTTTAATCCTTCAACAATCAACTCTTTCTTCTTCATGTTCTTCAAAGTTCAATCACCACCCTTCTTTTGAGCTTTCTTTCAAATAAGGTCACAAATTGAATTCTTCTTCTTTTCACTTTCACAATTTCTCCTCAATTCAATTTTTTCATCTTTCAACCTTTTTTCATCTTTTTCTCACAATCAACTTAGCTCATCATCATTCCACCACACTTTTGCTTTCAATGCTCCATTCATTTAGCCAACAATCAAGCTCTACTAATAATAGGACAATAAGAGTCATAAAAATAGGCAAAATGGCTTCAATTTCATTAGACTTGCCAAAGAATAAGGATACTAAGCTCAAAAATGACTTATTAAGGAAATCAAATATTTTTTGTGGGGAAAAATTTGGCTAAGTGACTTCTCAATTCAAACATGGCCTCTTATCATATTCATGAAATCACATAAAGATCAATTTCAATACGTCTAAGGGCAAGTTCTAGCATACACATCCATGAATAATGCACTCACAAAAAAATTTCAACCGTAAAAGATGTACGATTCTTAAAGCACAAAAGCTCACGGGCTTAAATTGAGCAACAAATAAAATATTTTCAATCACATTCATCATCACATAATCATGAATCATGCTAGCTTCAAGCCATATATCTATTTATGATCACTTCAAAATTCAATTCATCCTCCAATCAAGCACAAGTGCACATATACATAATCTCAGACACATACATGTCTCAAATATAACTCAAATATATGCAAGAAATCCACAATTAAAGCTCAAAATTCATATCACACCTCAAATCATATAAGAGCACACAAGATAGGCAAGAAAAGAATAACACCTCCCCCAAACTTAGACAAGTCTAAGTTTGAGAGCAAGTGTTGTACCATTCCATTTTTCTTTCATACTTGTAGAGCTAACCAAGTCTCTTAGCAAATCCACTTCTTACAAAGATCACAAGCTACAATTATTCAAAGCAAGAAAATACAAAACAAACAAAAGAAAGCAAGAAAAGGAAGAGTTGCCTCCCATCTAGCACTAGGTTTAACGTCCTATGCCGGACGGAACTCAAGGAGTTCATACTCCCCTTTTCTTAAGAATGTTAGGCACCTCTTTTGGAATAAGAGGGTCCTTGTGCCTAACCAATGTCACCTTTGTCAATAGGGAACATCCCCATCTATCTTCTAGTAAAAGCTTCCCTCCATCTTGTACCTCTCTCACCAACAACACTTCTTTGTCCTGGAGTCTCTCCACTCTAAGCAATCTACTCCAATTGGATTCACTCCATACCACTTGATCTCCAACCACAAAGCTTTCCTCATTCTTCTTCTTAAGTGGCGCCTTTCTTTTTTCCAACACCCCCAAACTTGAGACTTCACTCCTTCATTCTTCCTCCCTTTGGAGGTGCCTCGAGTCGAGCTTGGGGGTCTCGACTCAAGCTTGAGAAGCATTAGTGTGTTTTTGGCATAAATCACTCACTCGACACGAGTGACCTGACTCCATCGAGTCAGGATTAATTTTCATGCTTTTCTTCATTAAAGTCATCAAGCTCGACCCGAGCTCCCTCTGGCTCGACCTATGGTCGAGTCCAGGGATTTTTGGACTTACGACCTTCGCTTCTGACCCCCCTTTTCACCCCCCTCATTCGTTTCATCGCTAAATGAATCTCGGTACTCTCGGTTTGGTCTAATTCCTCCAAAAACCCTGTAAATGAGACGAAAAACCTTGCAAAACCATTAGTTTCCACACAATAATACTTTAATTGCAAAAGAGTGATACTCTACATTTTAAAGTACAAACTCTAACACATTTCATCACATTTTGCAAAGGATCACCTCAAAAATCATGCAATCATTCACTCTCATCAAATGCGTGTGAATATGTGTTACAAGTGTTATGGGAATCAAAAAGTTATTCTAATTCTACTCTATGATCTATATATAAGAAACTCTGGTGATTGTAACCATCTTGCTGATTCTTTAACGTTAGTTGCAATTAAATAACTGATTCTTGTTGGTTGGAACCGCTTCTTGGATAGTTATAACTGATTCTATTATTTTGTTATAACTTCTTGAAATCTTTAACTTTCACTCTAGTCATCTGTTCCTTGAAATCTCAGACGATCTTATCCTTGTCTGATCATCTCATGCCTTCCTTTACACTTAGCATGTCTTGATCTTCTGTAGACATGTAGTTGTCCGCATCTTTTATATTATCTGGCTTGTCTTTGTCTGTCTCTCTTTTTTACTAGCTCTCATCTGACATATTGTACTTAGTCTATAACAAGATTTTATTCTTTACCTCAGCTATCTATACAATCATTCAGCTGGTCATCTTATTTTACACATTCATCTTAACTTTATAAAAACTAAAATATTTTTATCCTAACACTTTGTTATTTATTGAGAGTCATTGATTGCGTGTATCGGGTAAGCGATTTTAAGACAACTAAGTATATCGAACCCAAGGTAAAAAATATGGCCGTGAGTCCCTAGAAATACAAGTTCTCTATGACTATTATTGCAATTGTGGTTTTGGCTATAAAAACTAAATACAAAGCTAGAATTAAAAATCAAACAACAAGCAAGCAATTAATCAAACACTTGGTATGCTAGAACAAGTATCAAAAATCAATTGGGGATTGGGGTGCTCGGGATAATCTCCATCAAGGAATCAATGATCAACAAGCTATGATTGAATCATATAGCTAATCAACTAAGATAGAAAGCATAAAACCATCATGCAATTAAGTCTCCATTAATCACACAATGCCTAATGTGAGTATCCTTAGTGCAACTAATCTCTCAATTAAGAAGCAGCAAATTCATACAATCATACACAATTATAACCCGATTAATCCCTAATCACGTTAGCTCAACTCTCGCCTATTGCTAGGGTGATCAAACATTGATCTAAAGAGATAAAAATGCATGAAGCACAATTAGAATCACAATTAGGGTACAAACTATCTCAATTGATCAACAATCATAGCATAAGACAATCAAATCATCCTCAATTTCAATTATCCCAAGCACAAGAGTATTAGCCCATGGAGCAAAGTGCAAAATCCATGGGTAGAAAATCTAATTGCACAATCAAAAAGCTAATCACAACAATTAAGAAATTTAAATGAGAAAAGAGGAAGAACATCACCAATTGAATCCAAAATGATCAATAATAGGAATGCTTCAATCTTCAAATGAATCTTCAAATACAAACTCTTCTCCACTTGAATTACAACTTTGAATGAGAAAACTAATGGATCAAAAGCTAATCTAAGGTACAATTAATGGAAATCTATCTAAATCTAACAATCTAATCACTCTACAATGAGAATTAAGCTATAGAACTGGAAAATCGCCCTAAAAACTGCTAATAACTGCTATGGGGAAGGTTATCCTCTATTTTCCGCTCTAGTGGCTTAAAAAGCTCAAATTCTAAATTTCGACACCCTCGACTCGAGGTTGGAGCCCTCGAGTCGAGGCTTGTGGCATCCACGCTTCTTCAAAAATACTCCAGCCTCGATTCGAGCTTCAGCCCTCGAGTCGAGCTTGCCACTTTTGCCCTGATCCTCGACTCGAGGCTCAGCCCTCGATTCGAGCTTCCTTCAATTTTTTGAATTCTAACTCCTTGCCGGCACCCTCGGATCAAGGGCCAGGGGTCGAGTCCAGGGAATTTTCTCGACCCAACTTCTGTCTCTGACCCCCATTTTCGCCTGTCTCATTCGTCTCTTCACCGTATGAATGCCGGTACTCTCGGTTTGGTCAAATTCTACCGATTTACCTGAAAACGGGACGAAAAATATCAAAAATCCATCAAGTAATACTTTTCAAGCTAAGTAATGATACTCTACACATTTAAGCACAAAATTTAACACTTTTCACCACTTTTTGCATTAAAATACCCCCTCAAATCATGCATCAATTCACTCCAATCAGTCATTAATCCAAAAGTAAAGTGGAACAATCGTTATGTTTAATTAACATAATCAAAAGCAAGTGAAGAATTACGTGGATTAAAGTTTTCATAAATTGATTGAATTATTTTTAATAATATATTGCTTTAATTCAGGAACCTTTAATTAACTTATCAAGATTTTGAACACTCAAATCCCCCTTATTTGTTAATTCAGTATCCCATTAGTCTAGTTGGGACACATTAAAAAATTTATACGTTCCCTGCTAATAGACCCTTTACTTATCCTACTACATTAGTGGATTGGTTAAGGTGAATTATAAATATTATTTTTTGGTGCCGGTGACGGCACACCAAATATTTTTTTTGACTTTAACTTCGATTTGTTTTCCTCCAATTTATTATAATAAATTTTATTTTACAAAATTAAAAAATTACTTAGCAGTAGTAAAAAATACATATATCGATAATTCAAATTATTAGAAATTAATTTAGTAATTTGATATAAAATTATTGAGTTTTTGAATTAAAAAAAATAACTAGGTATTTTATAATTTATTTTGTAGATTAAGTTTTAATACCTAAAAAAATTTTAGGTGTGTCATAATCATTTAATTGATTAATAATATCTTAAAATTTGTAAATTTCAATAAAAGCACTATAAAAATATTTAAGAATTTAAAACTAAATGTTGATTAGTTTTAATATTTTGTATTTCAAATAAATTTTTATTAAATATTATTTTATAATGACTTGTAAATCATATAAGGAGAAAAGAGAGATAATATGAAGTTAGATAAAAGGGGGAGGAGAGAGGAGAGAGGAGCGAAAAAAAAAGAGTACGCGAATAGAAGAGTGACAGAGGCAAGAGGAGAGATAACATATCACATTCTAAACATGCGATTATGCTTGAAATATAATTTTTTTATAGATACTGTATTTTTGCAAATAAATTTGAAAACTATAATATTTAAATAAATCAACCCAAAGAAAGATGCTTATATATATATATATATATATAAATATAATATATATAAGTTTACGGATCAAGGATCTGTGAAATTATAGTGCAGATAGAAAATTTGTAGATACTAATCGGCTTAAGGGGATTTTTTCAAAAAAATTGTGAAAGAGTAAAATATTAAAAACTCGTTCTCAGTTATGTTACTATTAAGAGCAAACATGTATTACTGTAAAAATAAGTAAATATTATTCAGGAATACATATTTGTCCGTGCAAAAATAAATATTTGTCTATATAGTAACACATGTAAGATATTAAAAAATATGTTACTATATGAATACAAATGTGTTACTATATGGAAAAAAATATATTATCACATGAACAAGATCAGTACAAAAAATACTTAGATTTAAAGAGACGAAAAATAGATTAAGAAATATATATTTTCCCCCTTATGAACATATGTTTGTCATAGTTACTATAAGGATAAACATTTTATTTTTATATGGATTAATAACACATACTTACCCTTATAGTAACACATCTGAGAGCGAGTTTTATGTTTTGCCTTGGCGTAATTTTTTTTGGAAAATTCATCTATTGAGAATGAGTGGTTTGAAAAATGGTCCTTTTTTTTGACACTTTGGGTCCCATAATTTTTTTTGTCATTCTTAGTCCAAAAAAATTACAGTTTTGGTCCCAAGAGAATGATAAATTGCAATTTTGTTCCCAAGATAATGCGATAAAATTGCAGTTTTGGTCCTAAAAAATAATGGTTGGGACTATTTTTGCAAAAAAAAAGACCAAAAAAGAACGTGAGATTAACATTGTCGTTGAAAAATTCTAATGGGACCAAAACTACAATTTTCTCTATATAGTATTAAAGTTATTTCTAAAGTTGTCAATAGATGATCTAAAATTGTATTAATATATTATGTGTTTTCAAATAGTAATACATGATGAAATCGAAAATTATTATTCCCCATCCAATTTTAGTATGTTCGCTTTATTTTTCGGTCCGTCCAATTTTAATACGCACATAATTTTTTTTTTTGGATCGGTAAATGTTAGTTGTTAGTGGTTACAAATTAGTTCACCAAGTCTTCTTACACTTCCAAATTCTCCAAGCCTCCTTATACCTCCCACTCCAATTCGTTCCCAAAGGGAATCGAACCCAGGTCTCCCACTTAAGTGAGGAGCCCGGTGGCCAAGTGGGCTAAGCCCCCTTGGTTACGCACATAAATTATTAGTCAATAGTTTATGAAGTAGATATGTAGTTTTTAGAGAATCATGATAAAGTAGTGTGTGAATGAGTTATTACTTAAAATGAAATAAGAATAAATTTTCTAGACATACCAAAAAAGAAAGTGAAAATAAATTTTTTTGTACAGGGAGAGTAACACTTTATCTTCACCATTCAAACATATCTTTTTTTACTCAAATTTTCATTAACTTGAGTTGTGTTTTTTCTCTCTCTAGAGTCTTTTCTCTACAGCCTTTTCTAGAAACTTTAGCCCTTTCGCTCTTCCTGAGTGGTCTGTCCGGCAACGTTCCGGCTCCCGAAGGTTTTCCTTTATTTTTTCGATAACGTATTCACAGAGTTGTAATTATTACTGTTAGATCAGGTTTTTAGTTTTGATGAGTTAAATTGTATAGACTAGACAAGCTCATGTAAATAAGACAGCTGATGTAGTAAGCATTAGTACTAGGCTGATCAGACTAGGTAAAGCTAATGAAGTTAGCTGAGATCAGGAAGAAGAAGGTTGTTTGAAGACAGTCTTGAAGAAGTCATCTGTTGGAGAGAATAATGAAGAGCTCAAGACGAGGTCAAGACCAACTGAGTAGAATAAGAAAGGCAGATTTTCACAAAGTCAACAGCAGACGACTAACTCAAGATCAGCCTAGGTCAAGATGATTTTAAAGATAAGTTTTGTAAGCGGTTTTTAAGTTGGTTAAAACAAACTAACCGTCTTACAGGCTTATAAATAAGAGTAAGCACAGTTCTTAGAAGAACTCTTAGCACTCATAACTCTGATATTCACATTTTTCGATAAGCACTCACAAGCTTTCAAAAGATTTCAAAATTTTCTAAGTGTTTAAAGAACACTTCTCTGTATATCTTCAAACATATTATGCACTGTATTTTTTAGATTTTCCAGATAGATTGATAGTTTAAAGATAGATTGAAGACGAAGATCGTCAACCATTGTAATTGTAATCATCAATGAGTAAGTAAGTAAGTAAGTGAGTCGAGGCCCTTCTTCAAGTTGAAGAAGAAGAATGGATGTAAGATCATTTGATCTGAACCACTATAACTCCTTTG
The DNA here is from genome assembly GCA_030762865.1 of Paraleonurus japonicus. Taxonomy (NCBI): domain Eukaryota; kingdom Viridiplantae; phylum Streptophyta; class Magnoliopsida; order Lamiales; family Lamiaceae; genus Paraleonurus; species Paraleonurus japonicus. The sequence continues at coordinate 15,209,156 of CM061055.1, read as the reverse complement.
TCATCTACTCTCTGCATTTATTTCTGTTGATAATCTGTTGTTCAAATTTATTTTAGGCTGCTTTTAGATCCTATTTCAAAGATTGAGTTTAAAACTGTTTCCGCTGTTCATCTTTGATAATCTGAATTTTGCAAAAGATTTAGATAATCTATTCAACCCCCCCTCCCTCTAGATTATCTCTGGAAGGTTCACTTGGTTTCTATAAATACTCAATCTAGGGATCAACAATTACTTTTGCTAGATTGACATCTAAAGATCAAAATGTATCTTGTAATCGTTTACAAGAGATGGTATCGATTTTCTAGACGAGGGATTTTACAGAGCCCTCATTCTATAAATTTGGGGTTTTCTCCTTAGGGCAAATCACGCTTTCTTCTCACCTAATAATCTCCTCCTCCCCTCTCCTCCTCAAAATATGGTAATCAAACAATGGAGTTCACAAAAATGCAAGAGTCTCAACGAGTTTTGGGATAACTGGAACCGCTCGAGCCCAGAAGAAAGTGTATCGATTATAAACCGAAGCCTGGTTCCACCAGTCAACAACGCCCTCATCTTCAGGTTTCTCATGAGGAAATCTATAGGCGTGAATGATCTGGATGTTGCTTTGAACTCAATATGGCGACCCAGTGCTCCGGCCATGATATATGCCATCGACGAAGGAATCTATCAAGTGGGATTCGAGAACTCCACTTATTGCAACAAGGTGTTCGCCCGCCAGCCAAGGCAGCTTAGTAACACCTTAATGGTGTTCAAGAAGGTTTTTGGAAACGAAAGGATAGAGGACTTGGTACTAAATGAAATTCCCTTTTGGGTCCAGATCCATGGCCTCGAATTACACCTCCTCACCAGGTATGTCGGGGAAGTTCTTGGGAACAAGGTGGGTAGGGTAATAGAGATAGATTGTTCAACGAATTCAATTGCATGGGGTAAATACTTACGGGTGAGGGTCCTAATCAATGTCACAAAACCTTTAGTGAGGGTACTAAAGTTGAGTTTAATGGTAATACATATGTGGAAATTTTCCGCTATGAAAAACTTTGTGATTTCTGTTATATATGCGGGAAACTGTACCATGTGGAAAAAGATTGTCCTAATGTGTTTGCTAATGATGTTGAGCTAACCCGTGATACGAGGCAGTATGAGTCATGGCTCAAAGTTGATGGTCTAAAGGGAGTTTCAGTGGAAGAGATCAACAAGGGAATGAAAAGCAGAGGTAAGCAGGTGATGGCTGATCAAGAAACAGTCTTTGTGGAAAGAATGGAGATGATGGCGGGGGAGGAATTTGCGATGCAAGTCATCAATCTTGAAGGGAACCAGAGCGCATGCATGGGGAATCAAAGCTTCCAGGGATACCAAGCGGACATGCAATGATGGGAGGCAGTAGTGTGGGGGTATGGAGTACGTTCTCCAAAACACAGGGGCGGGAATGAATTAATTCTAGAGTGCGGCGGGGACCTTTCAACCCACATACAAATTCCGACAGGCATGAGCATGGGACCATTCTTCAGTGTCCCAATGGATCCGACGATGCAACTTAACTCCAGACAGGATTGGGCTAACTGTAATATGTGGGGTTCTGCTGTTGTCCCTTTTGATACAGGTACGAATGTGGTGGTCTGTGGAAATCAACTCACGGAACACGAACACAGAGGAGGAAAAACTGAAGATTTGGGTGGAGTTCTAACCATACAAGCAGCTCAACCATCAAACAAAGGAAAAGAGATTGCCAAAGAAAGTAATGCAAAGAAGGGGCGCTGAACTCCGGGTGTGGGACGAGGTAAGGTAAAGGCATCCCAGGCAAGTCCAAAGAGTACTCCAAAGGCAATCTGGATCAAGAGAGGGAGTGGAGAATCTGAAGCTGAACAAAAGGGGGCAAAGAAACAGAAGATTGCTGAGCTAGGTGAGGAAAGCAAGGGCGAAGAGACAAAATAGGGGATGGCCCCAATGGCTAAAGACAAAGATACTGCTGCGGATATGGAAGTGGGAGGGGAAGTTCGAGTTCCAGCTGCTGAAAAGGCGGAGTCTGGAGAGATCCAGCTCCGCCTGGGAGAATGAGTACTGTTGTATGTAATGCACGGGGGTTAGGAGGTAACCGTGCATTCCTCCTACTGCGGCAGCTTGTTGCTGACCTGAAACCTCTTATTTTGTTCATATGCGAATCTAAAATCCACTGTAATAGAGCCTATAAGTGGCTTTCTGCTTTGAACTTCTATGGTGTTGTAGGTGCTAACCCCATAGGTACTAAAGGGGGTCTTCTACTCTTTTGGAATAAAAATGTTGATGTTTCTCTTCATTCGTTTTTCTCTAATCATATCGATGATTCAATTAATTGGGAATCCTTACACTGGCGTTTTACGGGGTGTTATGCACCAGCTAAACCTGAGGAAAGGGTGGCCTTTTGGGATTTGTTGATTAAACTCTGGAAATTAAGGCAGGCTGATGATGAGCCTTGGGTCATTAGGGAGACTTCAATGAAGTTTTCTTTGATTCTGAGAAAATTGGAGGTAGAAAAAGATTTGGCAGCAGATTTTTGAACTTTCCTGATTGTAGCCATTCAATTGGAGTCCAAAATATCAAGAATACAGGTCCACCTTGGACTTGGTCTAACAGAAGAAAGGGCTCGGCCAAAATTAAACAAAGGCTTGATAGATTTCTGGCAAACAATCACTGGCAAAGGTTGTTCCTAGAGCAGTATCAAATAAATGTGAATTCTTCGGTTCTGATCATAGGGCTATTAAATTATCTCATAATCTCAGAAAATGGGTTGCCAAAATTACGGATGCTAAGCACTTCATGTTCGAAAACAAATGGACTGTGGAAGAAGACTACCTTGACCAAATTCAGAAATCTTGGGAAATCACTACAAACGTTCATCCTCTCCCGGATAGAATGAAAATTTGTGGAGATTTGGTTAAGGAATGGGCGAACTTGAAAGTCGGAACATAAAAAATGATTGAGAGGATTTTAAAAGACATTGACACTTTACATGATATGGACGATTGTGAGATTAGGGTGAATTATTGCATGATAATTTTGTGCTTAATTGTCTCAAATTGATATGATGTTCATGTTAATTCACTATTATTTGGTCCAATTACACTTAATTGTTTGATTTGATATTATGAGTTTAAATTGCAGGTTTGAGGTCAACTTTGAGTGTAAATTGAGGACATTTATTTTATTCAATTCGATGGAAAAATTGCATGGGTAGAAAAAGGGCCAAGAGAGCTTCGTAACGCAAAAAGAATTAAGTCATTCAGAGTTCGTATGAAGGAGATATGGCCGAACGAAGTTGTGGTAGGCAAAACACCCGCAACCGCATACACCCATCGAATCAGCGAATACACCCACAACCCCTCCACCCAGCACACCCACCATTTTGATGAGTTCACCCCCATCGTCTTAAGCAAATTTTCGCGCACCCCCAAATCACCAGATCTGCATATCAATCACCTGCAACACCAATTTTCCACCCAATACCGCCTCACCATCATCGTCACCCATCTCAGCCGCCGACCACCGAGCCATTGCCGTCACAAGCGTCATCGCCCCAATTTCCAGATTTGTTGCTCAGGCCTCTCCATCGTAGTGATTCGCCGTTGCAGCCATCACAGCCCCAGCGCCGCCGCATAACAGATTCGTCGTCTCCATTCACAGCCCAGAATCGTTGTCGATCTCACCGGCGCATCGTTTATCTTCACTAATCGCAACCAGCGCCATTCACTGCCCAATTTGACTTGGTTCATCGCCATTCTTCACTCGATCCGAGGCGCAATTTCACGACTCGATCCGAGGCTATTTCCAAACCGAGTCGAGGCATACATGAGGAACAGAATATTTAGGCCAAGAAACCAACTCGGTTCACGCCTTCTTCACTCGACCCGAGGCGTGAATTCTCAACCGAGTGAAAGAGTTTCAGATTTGCAGCGTCAATTCCTTTCTCAATTTCTCATCTTTTCAGGGCCCAAATTGCAAGATTTTGAAACTAATTCCTAAACCCATTATAAATTTCTTATGCATATTTTCTAATAGGAGATGGGCAGTGAAAATTAGGAGAGAAATTAGAGAGAAAAATTAGGGTTTAATTCCTACACACACTATTACACACTCTTCACACACACATAGTTAGGGTTTTATTTTATTCTTCAATTTAGACGATCAACGGATGATTTCATTATGATTGGACGCCATTTAGGTGATATTTTACTTTTAATTTCAGTATTATTAATTAAATTTCTTGTTATGACATTCGGGTATTCAATAAATTTCATGGATATAATTTCTTCAATTATGCTAGGCTAAATTCATAGGGCTAGAGTGTTTTGATACTTATGGGTGATTGATTTGTGAGGAATTCTTATGAGTTATTTTGATTGTTGATTAATTGATTGGATTGATGAGGATTGATTGATCTATTGTTAATTAATTTCTAATTCCATGCATAGTTGATTATTTATCGCAAGGAAACTTGGGTATTTAGATAACTCAATTGGGTGAGGAAATTAATTAGGTAATTAGAGTTAGTATTGGTTTAATGCAAGGAGACTTGATTAATACCATTAGAAATTCATCAATTCCACATTAATTACTTAGATTAGTAGTCGAGTGATTAGTGAAGAGACCATAGGTAAGGTGCCTTAGTATCGAAGGGGAGCCACGCTAGGGTAACCCTATTGACTCGTGTTCTAGCCCCGGGAGGAAAGGGTGACTTAGTCCTCTCAAACTTTCGAGCTTAAATCGTAGCGTAATTCCTAGGCTTACCAAGTACGGGATTATTGTGTGATTAAAAGTTTGCTCTTATTAATTGATTGACATGACAAATGCTCATTTGAATTCGTTGTGTTTTTTATCCCCATTAGTTGATAAGCACCCGAACACGTCTTTATTATTGATTACATTTCTTTGTTAGTAGAATTTTGTTATTTGATTTAGTTAATTATTGCATAAAACCCATTAATCCTATTATATGACTTGAAATACAATTATGATTAAATTAGTAAATTTAAAGCTATCTCACACTTGATTTCCGTGGATCAATAATTTAACTAGGTAACTTACTAGCTACACGATCCCTTTACACTTGAAGGGTGAGTGTTTGCTTTTAAGCCTATCAGGTACTTCTCCAGCAGGAAATCCACTGGTAATAAAGGGCAAAGAAACTTTGGTTATAAGAGAGTGACGAAAACACATCGTTTTTCCATCAAAGTACAAAAAATGGGAGAAGTAGAAACTTCATCGATAAAATTATAAACGACGATGGTGCAGTGTACACGAAGGTGCAGGATATCGAATCATGTGCAGTCAACTTCTTCTCAAATCTATTCTCATCCTCCAATCCCTCTTAGGAGGCGATTGATAAAGCTCTAAGATTTGTGGTGCCAAAGGTGGACGCTGAGATGAATCGAAGACTTGATGCCAAGTTTAGTGACGAAGAGATCAAGATAGCCGCTTTCGATACTAATCTATTAAAAGCACCAGGACCTGACGGTTTCTCAGCCAGCTTCTTCCATACATCGTGGGAATTCACTGAACGAGAAGTCTGTCAAGCAGCCAAAAAATTCTTAAACGACAAAGGGGAGGTGGATATGTGGAATTATACGGTAATCACACTAATACCAAAGAAGAAGAAACTGGAATCATTGAAGGACTTTTGCCCGGTCAGCTTATGCAATGTATGTTACAAAATTACAGCTAAGGCAATTGCAAACAGATGGAGGAGCATGCTCGATAAGGTCATAGATCAGAACTAAAGTGCATTCATTCTTCGTAGATTAATTACAGATAATATCCTTGTGGCTTTCGAATGTATGCATTGGCTTAGGCTCTCAAGAAGCTCGGAAGGTTACACAGCCTGAAGCTTGATATGAGTAAAGCATACAACCGCGTAAAGTGGAGATATGTGGGAGCAGTCATGAGAAATTTGGGCTTCTCTGATAGATGGACATAACTAATTCTACGATGCATTAGTTCAGTGACCTACAAGATCAAATTGAATGGCAATTTATCCAGAGAGTTTAAATCGTCAAGGGGTATTAGGCAAGGAGATCCATTATCTCCCTACATATTTGTAATTTGTGCTCAGGGCTTCTCATATTTGCTCAATGGCCTAAGTTCACAAAAGCTAATTAAAGGACTACGGTTGGCTAATCGAGGGCCTATAATCTCCCACCTCTTCTTTGCAGACGATAGCCTGATTCTCTTTAAAGCGGATCCCTACTCGTGCATTAATATCAAAGAATCGCTCTCGACATATGAGGAGGCATCGGGCCAGATGATCAATTTCGACAAATCTGCTTTAACGTTCAGTCCCAACACTATTCCCTTGAACCAAGCCAGAGTCAAGCAAATCCTTGGCATCCGGGAATGTAGAGGACATGACCTGTACCTGGGTGCTCCATCCTTCTCTTTGCGTAGGAAAAGGGTACAGTTTGGGTATTTAAAGGAAAATATGTCAAAGAAGGTGGAGAGTTGGAGTAATAAGCTCTTCTCTAAAGGGGGAAAAGAAACCTTAATTAAGGCAGTCCTACAAGCAGTCCCCACGTTTACCATGTCTTGTTTTAGGGTTTCTACGACCATTTGTAAAGACATGGAGAGAATCTGTGCACGGTTTTGGTGGGAGAGTACACATCATAAAAAGGCGGTGCACTGGAAATCGTGGGAGTGGCTTTGTAGAGACAAGGAGGAAGGAGGGCTAGGCTTTAGAGAGTTCTGCACATTCAACTGAGTTTTGCTGGCAAAACAAATATGGAGGATGATCTCAAGGCCGGAGTCCCTGGTGTCTCAAGTTTTCAAATCTAGATACTACAGAAGCTTAGACATCATACAAGCACCGCTTGGCAACAATCCCTCCTTTGTATGGACATCCCTTTGTTGGGCGAGGGAATTGATTCTTCAAGGCATAAGCTGGAGAGTGGCAAACAGAACATCTATCTCGGCCTCTTCTAGAAACTGGTTTAGTAGCTGGGGAACCTATACAACTTCCTCCTGTAAGGTGGACCACCAAAAGGTAGCGGCTTATCTGTTATCAAATGGAAAATGGAACGAGGACCTTGTTAGAAAAGATTTCCTACCTTTTGAAGCAGAGTAAATCTTAGCCACTAAAACAGAACCTCAAGCTACTAGCGACATTAGATTTTGGAGTCCTTATCAGAATGGGGTCTACACGGTTTAATCGGGCTACAAATTTTGATTTAATCGTTTGTCGATGGAAAATGAAAAACACAAGCCGAGTGGCTCAAACTCTTGCAAGGATTGGTGGAAATCAATGTGGAGTCTACAAGTGCCACCCAAGGTTAACATTTTCTGGTGGTCCTTATCGTAGGACATTTTTCCGATGGAGATGAATCTCGCACACATGCATGTCCCAATCTCAAATTCTTGTAGTCTATGTGGTTTTGTGGAGGCCAACTCTATTCACGCGATCTTCTTATGCCCATTGGTCAACAAAGTTTGGAAAGAGAAAGGTTTTTTGATCTAGAGGGGACACCCTTCCAATATGGGGAATTTGGATTTCCTTGATCTTTGTGTTCATTCTAACCCCCATCGAAGGAAGGAAGAGCTGGTCGGAATTGTATGGGCAATTTGGAAGAAAAGGTGTGAGCTCACTCACATGAATTGTTCAGCGAAAGCTAAGACAAAGCAGCTTTCATGCAAGCACGTAGACTGGGCCCTGCACATGATTGATGAATATAGGCGTGTTTGCTCCAGAAAGGGTACCCACAAAATTGATAGTCGCTGGACAAAGATTGTAGAGGCTTCGAGACAGAACAACCATGACCTGATCGTTATGTGCGATGCAAGTTTTTACCCAAACGATGGAAGAGCGGCGGCTGGGATCATCATTCTGGATAGCAATGGCACACTTGTGGATTGGAAGTCCAGCCGCATCCACAATTGTTCTAACCCTCTCGAGGCGGAACTAGAGGCTATTCTCCTAGGGTTGAAGATGGTGGACGTTTGGCAAGAGAGAAAAATATCGATCCTCGTCGATTGCTCAGAAGCAATTGCTGCCTTAAACGAGTCGAACATCATTTTGAGCCGAGGTGGGTACACCTTAAAGCTTATTAAAGGCAGGTTACGTTCTTTCGAGAAATGGGAAGCAGTACACATTAATAGGGAGTTAAACGAGGCTGCCCATTTTCTTGCGAAATGTGCGATGACATCAACTGGTTCTCGAGATTGGATCAGTTCGATGGTGCTTGAGATTGTACGAAACCTAAAGTCCTTACCTTGATGTTTTAAGGGTCTTGTGGTATTGTATGTCCAAAAAAAAAAATTGTCATTAACTTTATTCATTAACAACACCACTTTATTAATAATTGGAGCTCACAATACACCTCATAATACCCTTTAGTACATATCTTCTTTATACATAAACTAGTAATATTTTTTAAAACTTACACAAGTTTTGAAGTATATTTAAATTGGATGGAGTGATTATTATTATTTACTTGCACCCCTAAATTAAAATTTTGATCATATTATATTTTCTTCATCCCAATTATATATGCTTGTTTTTTTTAGATGTCCTAACTATATAAGTTTGTTTTCTAATTCATTTGTTAATATAATCATACTTATTAATTATAACACTTATTAAATAAGGTTAGAGTAGAAATTTTACTTATCATAATTTAGATAAATTTAAAAAATCTCAACCTTTGTACAAAGCCTAATTGATCAGCCTTTATATTGGGACAAATATAGTGTATAGTCTTGAAAAAACATAAATATTACTCCGATATAATTCATATTTTTCAAAATTAAAAAACAGACATTACAATTTTGTTTTCCCATACTCAAAATAGCAACAAAAAAAAATCTAACTTCTCAAATCAAACCCTTATAAACATATTTTATTTACACCCTGACCATGTCACTCAATTTTCTATTATAATTGAATATTACTCACTCCAATAAAGTTGAAAAAACTCATTTATCTTTCACTTTACATCTTTTAATACTAATAAATAAAAATTTTATTAATATTCGTATCATTTAATTTTGAACAATGTAAATCGTAACTGAATATAACAGAAAATGAAATTACCAGTATAGACATCCAAATTATACAGCTAGGTAAAAGAGAAAAATTATGTGGACTATTTAACATATATAGCTAGATATTAGGCATTAATCTTAGGTTGTGGTGATGTCACTGCATTTAGTGACTAATAAAGTGTATATAGATAATAGATATAAATATATAGGGGGAGGTGGTGAACGAATTTCTCTAGGCAAAAGCATGCAAATGGGTTAGGCTGGGGATGAGACTATATGAGCACGGAATGATCCAAATTATCTTATAAGGGGGCGAAATACTTAATAAATTAAAGAGGAGAAAAATTTTATAATTTAATGAGAGTGAAATGATATAATATTATTAATTTAAGATATAAATATAAAAACTACACATATAATAGAGAAAATTTAAATCCAAGGAGGACGACTACTCTCATGCCTCTAAATCTGTTCCCGTGTATAAGTGTTGGGTGAGGTGGGGGTGGGGCCGGGTGGGTGAAGGAGATGTATCTGCATAGTCAAGAGAAGCCCGTGACCACTCATCGCTCCATTATGACAATAACAAGAGCATCCGTCCTTTTGTTTTATTAACACACACTTACACCCTTCTCCATTTGAGTTTGTTTTTAAAAATATAAAACCTCGAAATAGATAAGATATATGTATACTCTCTATGATACTGTCTCCGCAATATATCATGTATTAAATTTTGTCAATTGGTAGTATGTAAAAACAACTATTGATCAATATGTAATAATTGTGTGAATCATGTGCAAATGATAAATTTTATTTTTATTATTTTTGTCATGCATTTTTTCACTATCATTGTCATTCACATGTACTATTACTATCATGCACACTGATAGTTATACGTAAATGGATAGTAATAATGCATGTGCAGGACAGTTATGGTGAATATGTATTATTGTGATAGTAAAAATTGAGTTCATTGTATGTACCCAGTTCACAAAAGTTTTTGCCCACAAAGATAGACCTATAAGTTATTTTCACACAAATTAAGAAATGAAAGTCAGTATGATTATTTATTAAAATTTTATTTTATTTTCTCATTTTGCTCTTATGTATTGATTTGAGAAAAAAAATACAGGTAAAGATGTAAATGAAAAGTAAATGACACATTAAATATAATAACTGACCTATTTTTGTGATAAATGAGTGTAGAAATTAGCCATATCTTTGTGGGACGGAAGGAGTACTAATTAATTCTTTCTCCTATTTAAAATAGACAAAAACTTTTGTGAGGTCGTCTCAGTGTGAGATCATTATCATTTTTCAATAGAAATGTTATAACTTTTAGTATATCATTTTTAAAATTTTTATCTTAAAATGTTACATGTTATAAATTACATTTAAGGGAAATTATACTCCCTCTATTCTAGTGAAAGTTTCATATTTTTCTATTTTGATCTGTCCCAATCAAAATTTTTCATTCTGTTTTTGTATACTCAAATACTATATTTAATACTCTTTCCTTTTCATCCACTTTTTTATCTCTTTCCATCACATCACTTGTACTATACTTTTATTCTACTACAATTCCTTTAATATTGTGCCAAAGAACAATAGAAAACTTTCATCGGGACGGAGGGAGTACAATTTATTTAAGGCAAAGTCTACTATGAACAAGGGCTCACGGTGAAACTTGATCTATTTCAAAGAGTATCAGTTGTAATAACTGAAGAGTATTACCTATATTAACTAAAGTGTCTTAGTTGTGATAACTGAAGAGTATGTCCTATATTACTAAAAAGTATCAGCCGTGATACATGAAGATCACTTCTTTGCCTAAAAAGTATTACTTGATTAATATTTGATGTTTTTCGTCCGTTTTACAGGTAAATCGGTGGAATTTGGCAAAACCGAGAGTACCGACATTCTTAGGATGAAGAGACGATCGAGACGGACGAAAATGGGGGTCAGAGGCGGAGCCCGAGTCGAGAAAATTCCCTGGACTCGACCTCTGGTCGAGGTCCAGGGGCATCGACTCGAGGGTGAAGGCATTAGGTGGAAATTCCAAATTTCAGAGAAGCCTCGACTCGAGGGCTGAGCCTCGAGTCAAGGGATAGGGCGAAGAGAGGTTCCTCGAGTCGAGGGCTGAAGCTCGACTCGAGGCTGGCGGCGATTTTGCAAAAGCGTGATAGCGACTTCAAGGCCTCGACTCGAGGGCCCCAACCTCGAGTCGAGGGATGCCCAAAACTGAATTTTTTGTATTTAAGTCATTTTGAGCGGAAAACAGAGCATATTCCTCCTAGCTTAGTTTAGAGCAGTTATTAGACAGTTTTTTAGGCGAAAATCTCATTCCATAGCTTAATTCTCTTTGTAATTGGATTAGATTCTTAGTTTTTGATTGATTTTAAGCTTTTGTACATTAGATTAGTGATTTGATCCATTAGATTTCCATTTCCAAGTTGTAATTGAAGAGGAGGAGATTGTAATTGAAGAATTTGTGAAGACTCAAGCATTCTTATTTTTATTAATTGAAGGCAATTGGTGATGTTCTTTCACTTAATTCCTTTTAATTCATTGTTTGTGTTGATTAGTTCCTTAATTGCTTTCTTAGATTTTTCACCCATGGCTTTTGCTCTTAGCACCATGGGCTAATCATCTTGTGTTAGATCAGATGAAGTTTTGATGAGTTAAAAGAGATCAGACTAGAGTCAACTCATACAAAGTAAGATGACCAGCTAATTGCGTAGGACAGCTGAAGTAGAACTCTAGCACTAGGCTGATCAGGCTAGGTGAGACTAGAAACGTCAGCTATGGTCAAAGAAAAAAAGGTCATCGGAAGACGAGCTTGAGATAGTCGTCTGTTGGAGACTACAACGAAGAGCTCAAGACGAGGTCAAGACAAGCTGAGTAGAATAAGAAAGGCAAGTCTTCACCAAATCAGCTGCAGACGACTAGGACCAAGATCAGGTGAGGGCAAGACAGTTATCAAGATTAAGTTTGTTAAGCGGTTGTTAGTTTGTTACAACTAACTAACCATTTCTCAGGCTTTTAAATGGACTTAGGCACATTTTCAAACTTAAGATAATAACAATTTTTCAGCACTCTTTCATTCACATTATTCACAAGTCTTCTAAATTCTCACGAAAGTTTTTCAAAGCAATATTCATAAGTTCAAAGTGTTTTGTAGAACACTTATTTTGTATATCTTCAACACCAACTACACTGTATTCTAGAAATCCCAGAAAGATAGGAAGGTTGAAGATAGGATTGAAGATAGAGATCTTCAGAAAGTTGTATTTGTAAGATTGTAATTAAGAAAGTTAGTAAGTGGTCGAGACCTTTCTTCGAGTTGAAGAAGGAGAGTGGATGTAGAATCAGTTTGATCCGAACCACTATAAATCGTAGTGTTCTTTACTGCTTTATTTTACTTATCTTGTTCTCAATCAACTTTCAAAATAGTTTAATTTCAGATTCTTAATCAGATTGCTTTTGATCCATAAAGATTGAGTTAAAATCTATTTTCCGCTGTGTAAACTTTGGTACTTTGAATTGGTTAATAAGTCTTTGAAAAAAGATTTGAAAATCTATTCAACCCCTCCCCCCCCCCTTCTAGATTTTCACTTGAAGGTTGTCTAAAGTTCTTTATTAATCTACTCAATCCGTGGGACCAACAAGTGGTATCAGAGCAGTGTTAAGTTGTTTCTGATATAGATTTGTAGTCTTGAAAAGTTTCTGGAATTGTTCCTTGTTTATCTTCTTTATTTTCAATCCACTAACCTTGCTACTAACAAGTTCTTGTTGAGATTTTTTGATTCACTATGTCATCTGTTAAAAGTAAGAAAACCAGGAGTCTACCTAAGTTCTCAATTGAGGAATATGATTATTGGAAGTTTAGGATGAAAAAACATCTTAAGGCAATCCATAATCGGATGGAAGAAGTGCTTGAAGAAGGCCCAATCAAGTTCTATCATGGAGGAACTAGTGATGGAACTGGAGCTGCGGAGACGAGGGTAAGACAAGAGAAGAAAAGTGCAGAGCTGACTAATGATGAGAGAAAGATTCATAATCTGGACCAAGTAGCGAGGACAGAGATTATTGAGACACTAAGCAAAGATTGGATTGAGAAAGTAAAGAGGTGCAAAATAGCTAAGGAAATGTGGGAAACACTTGCTAATGTCTGCGTGGGATCAGATCAAGTAAAAGAAAATAAGCTTCAGTCAGTGTTACATGCGTTTGACACATTCAAGATGAAAGAAAATGAAACTGTTGACCAGCTGGATGTTAGATTGACAAATCTTCTCAACAGAGCTGCAGATTGGGAAAAAATTATACAGAAAAGGAGATAAATAACAAGATACTCAGATCTTTGAGTAAGAGATGGAGAGAAAAGGCCAATATCCTCAAAATAACTCAAAATTTATCCTCAATCTCAACATCATACCTTATTTTCTCATCTTGAAGCTTTAGAATATGTTATTCAGATTGAAGATGAGGAAGATGAGATGGAGTCTAGCACCTCATCTAACACTGTCGCCTTTGTCAACAAAGAAGACAAGACTGTAGCTGAGCCTAAAGGAGCTGATCTATCCTTAAAGGAACAGATGACTTTGCTAACAAAAAGGTATGATCGATTAAGGATGAAATATAAGTGTAATAAATTGAGATTTGCAGAGAAGGACTGATCCAGAACAGATCAAGAAGGAAAGATGATGAATTAACAGATGATGACAAGAGAAAGAATCAGACAAGAAGATACAAATCTCCTGCAAGAAAGAATCCTATCAGTCCTAAATCAGACAGGGGAGATACTTGTTACACCTGTAACAAGCCAGGTCACTTCAGCTATGACTGTCCCCAGCTGACTCCCAAAAAAAGAGAGGAGAAAAGGAAGAAGAGAGATAGGCGTTTTGCAGATCAGAGAGCTCTTTTTGCTGAGGAGAAAGAGTCAAGAAAGTCGTCATCATCATCATCATCTTCATCTAATTTTGGATCAGATGATGAAGTCTGTCTGATGGCCACAGAGGTAGATTACTACTCCTCATCTGATAATGATTCTTACAAATCTGTCTCAGACAATGACCAAACTGTTATCAAAGGACTTTTGAAAGATCTAAAGATGTCTCTAAGTGCCTATAAACAATTAGAGACTGAAAATTTAACTTTGAAAGATCAGATTCAGACTCTAGTTAAAGGCAAACAAGTTGTGAACTACTCTGAGTCTGAGAAAACATTCAAGGGGGAATGTTTACCCCAGGCTGAGGCTAGTACATCAGCTAGTCTGTCTGAAAGGCTAGAAAATGAATTAAAATCTTTGAAAGATAAATTTGAAATGGTTTGTACTGAAAATGAGCCAATTAAGAAGGCCAATGAGATGTTTGTTTTCAAATTGAGCTAGCTTAATAACTCACAATCAGTCATAGACCATATCTTTAGTACATCTCAAAAATTCCATGATAAGACAGGACTTGACTATATTAGAAATAAAAAAGCAGAAGTTCAAAAACCAAGGAAATTTGTGAAGGCGGCTGAAACATCAAAAGAAGTTAAAATTGGGCCCACAGAGTCAGATGAGGACTGCATCTCCTAATTTGAAAAATAAAATTCAGTTGAGGAGATCGGATCTGACAAAGTGGGTTCCAAGAACTAAGATCAGAAGAAATTATTATTATAGCTCTTTTGATGGGAGAAGCAGATACTATCCCAATTTTCCAAAGTTTAAGAAAGTCACTAAATCTGACTACAATAAATTCTCATTCAAATGTGATGTGTTTGTAGACAGATTTGGTAGACAAATCCAATCTACTTTATTATTGAAGAATGAGATGTTTGTCTGGATACCAAAAGTGATTATTGACCTTAAAGGACCCAAGATCACTAGGGTACCTAATACCTAATCTGTCTTGCAGGAATCACAGGGACTATCACTTAAGGAGGAGATTCTAGCTTCAATCTGGTACATAGACAGTGGTTGTTCACAACACATGACTTGTAACAAGAAGCTACTATCAAATTTTCAGAATATTGATGGTCCCAGAGTCTTGTTTGGAGATAATAACTGTAGACAGACTAAGGGAGTTGGTACATTAATTATAAGGGATGTCTAGGTATCTGAGGTTTATTTTGTAGAAGGTTTAAAGTATAACTTGTTGTCTGTTTCTCAACTCTGTGATAAAGGCTTTCTTGTTAAATTTTCAAAAGATAAGTGTGATATCTTAGATAGCTCCTCGGACAAGGTACTGTTAACTGGCTTCAGACATGGTAATGTCTATGTGGCTAACTTTAACAGTTGCCCCAAAGATACATGTCTTGTAGCTAAAGGTGGAGATGATCTCAGCTGGTTATGACATAAAAGGCTTAGTCATCTGAACTTCAAAACCCTTAGTAAGCTAGCTAAAAAGAATCTTGTCAAAGGACTACCTGAGAAATTCTGTTCAACTGATCTGAAATGTGATGCTTGTCTGAAAGGTAAATAGCCCAGACACTCTTTTAAAAGTATTAACACATCCTCATCTGAAAGAGTTTTACAACTCCTTCATCTTGATTTGTTTGGACCTATTACACCACTCAGCTTTAGTGGAAGGAAATATATTGTTGTTGTTGTTGATGATTTTTCTAGATACACTTAGGTAATATTTCTTTTCAAAAAGAATGAGACAGTGAACAAGATCTCTGATCTGTTCAGACAAATTCAAAATGAGAAAGGTGTTAATATTATTAAAATCAGGAGTGATAAGGGAACTGAATTTTTGAATTCATGTTTATCTAACTATCTGAATGAGAATGGTATAGTTCATGAGACTTCTTCAGCTAGAACACCACAGCAGAATGGAGTTGTGGAGAGGAGAAATAGAACTATGAAAGAAGCAGCCAGGAGCATGCTAGCTGAGTATGGAACACCTCATAGATTCTGGGCTGAGGCTATGAACACAGCTTGCTACACTCAGAACAGATGCTTACCAGTCAAGAGTAAGGGTAAGACATCTTATAAGATTTGGAAGGGTAAGGTTCCAAGAATCTCATACTTTCGTGTTATTAGTTGTAAATGCTTCATCCATAACAATGAGAAGTCTAAGCTGAGGACTTTTGATGCTAAGGCAGCTGATGGGTTATTCATGGGATATTCCAACACTTCCAAAGCTTTCAGAGTCTTCAACAAGACAATTCTTTGTGTGGAGGAAACTCCTCATGTGGTATTTGATGAATTGCATACTTTCTCATATAAAGTGAATCAAATTACAGATAATCTAGATAAAATTGAACTAACTAAAACTAAACATAGGACAGTCCATCTGCCCAGTTTTGATTTAGATTCAGATGATGAAGAATTCCCATCTGAGAATCAGAAGGCAACCCCTCTTCAGGTTCCATCTAAGGAGACACCCTTGACATCATCTGATCAGCCAGGGTCAGTAGATGAAGGGGGAACGTCTGCTCAGGCAAAATCAGATGAGTTGCCTGCTGAGTCTCCAGATGAGGATACTTCTACTCAAATAGGCAAGAGGATGAGAAGTTATCATCCAACTGAGCAGATTATTGGGGATCCATCCAGTAGTGTGCAGACACGAACAATGTTAGATTCCCAAAGTTTGTTCAGCTGCTATGTATCACTTCACGAGCATAAGTCTATTGAGGAGGCTCTATCTGATTCAAACTGGATAACATCCATGCAGGAAGAACTGCATCAGTTTGAAAGACAAAATGTTTGGGAACTGGTGGACAGA